>CM033741.1:33950064-36350064 GCA_019671005.1 Hibiscus mutabilis | reverse complement strand
GTATGCTTTCATGATGCATGGACACATTTTGGTGATGCAATGATATGTCATGATATGCATGAAATATTCGTAGGGGTCTTCTTCCCTTGGTTCAGTTTGCTCTTCTGATTTTCTTGAGCAAAAACTTGCCCCTCAAATCTTCTTTGTTCTTATTTTTCATTTTCTGAGTTGAATGACCTTTGTAGGCTCGTCTCTTTTCATCTTCTTGAGGGAACGATGACTTTGTCTGATCGAATGTCGCCCTATTTATCTTTCATATATCATTTTGACTGAATACCTTTGAAGGCTTTCTTTCTTGTTTTGGATAGACATGGGCCTTAGGTCTTTGTACCTTATATTTCTAAAAAGTAATGCAAGAAATCTTTTTGTTTCAAAGAATATTTTCAAAATAAGATTTTTTTCATGAAGTAGAGGGATTAAGTGCCTCCAGATTGTTTGGAATCAATTATCGGGTTGGAACCGATGTGGTTCTTTGAAAATATGGACAAAATCTTTGGAAAGGTAGGAATGAATTAAATTTAAAATTTTTTGTTTTTGTTTTTTTGTTCAAAATGAAACATGGGGGAATGCATTGAATAACCACATGCCCTTACAAAAGATTTCCCTTTTTACCTTCAGGCCTAGGTAAAAGTTTGATTTCATGCATTACTCAAAAAGATTTAGGCTAAAAAGGTGCCCCATCAAAAAGAATTAAGCCTCTGAAGGTCATTCATTCTTCTTTAGTCCTCTATTAGCTTGTCTGAGGGACCCCATTGTTGAACTTTAGAGTGTCGCTCACGATCAGGCTCTGCACCTTGTTTCTCAATGTCTCACAATTCTCTATGGTGTGGCCTGAGCTTTCTATATGATAGTCGCAGACATCGTCAACATCATATCCTTCTAGGTAAGGAGGCTCTTTTGGTTTAGACTAGACTGGGGCTATCAAGCTTTTTTCTACGAGCATCGAGAGTAGCTCTGTATACGTCATCGGGATTGGATAGATAACTTTTTGAGAAGCTTTCAGTCGATATGAGGATGATTAGCTGGGCTGGTGTGAGGACCGAGGTCGACTGGTCAGATAAGATCCCACTGTATGAATTTTTACTTTATCTGTTTCTTGGCTAGGGTCGGTAATCTTCCCTTCTCTGATAGCCGCTTTAATGAGTTTGCCAGATATCATGAGGTCTTTCAAACTCTTGGTTGGATTTCCCAACATATATTTCAGAAATGGGTCTTTTAGAGTCCTTACAAAGGTAGGCGTTATCTCTTTCTTTAGCAGCGGTGGTTGTACTTGCATAGCAACATCTCTCCACCTTTGCACGTACTGCCAGAAGCTCTCATCAGGCCTCTTTTCCATGATCTATAATGTTATATGATCTGGATCGATGTCAGTTATATGTTTGTACTGCCCAGTGAAGGCTTTGGCCAGATCTTTCTATGATTGTATCTGGTCTCGGCTTAGTTGGTTATACCACCTGGCGGCAGACCCTTTTAAGCTTTCTTGGAAGCAATGGATTAAGAGTTTCTCGTTGCCCACATGCCTTATCATCCTTCGGCAGAACATGGTAAGGTGAGCGGACGGAGAGCTTGTTCCGTTGAATTTCTCAAATTCTGGCATTTTGAACTTTGGAGGCATCACCAGATCAGGAACTAGACTTAATTTTCTTGCATCTACTTCGCATGATGCACTTGCCCCTACTGCAGCTTTGGATTTCTCTTTAACCTGCTTGCACAAATCTTTAATTCGCTCGATCACCTTCATCCCTACGTGACCTATCTTGTTGACGATGCTCGGATCAAGGATGACATGCTCACTAGAGTCGTTTTGGGCATTAGTTCCCCCATGTGATGAAGACCCGGCTTGAGGACCTTGTTGCTTTTCGACTAAAATTGGCACTTGCAGAGGTGTCTTGTTGTATGTACTTTCGGCCTTTTCGAGTGCACTTGGGTCTATAGCCAATCCCTTTCTTATCTTAGGATCTTCACCGGCCAGCATAACAACTATCTGAGCTAGCAGATCTATGTGTGATTGCGCGATGTGATCGCGAGTTGCTTGCTGCACCTTTTCAAGCATCTCATTTATGTCATTCTTCATGTCTTCGCATGCTTGCTCCACTCTTGCTAGACGACTCTCCATTTCTTAAGCTTTGCCTTGAGTGAAAGACAGATACAAATACGGTTGACCTTGATGCCCAGAATGGCTTTGATCGGAATTTCTGGAATTATACCTCTTGATTTGGAAATGGTGATGCATTATGATGAAATGCAAATATGAAAATGCATGAAATGTAAAAGCAATGCACCAACAAAAAAACGGGTTAGTACCGATAAAAAAATCAATATTTTTTATATAAAAAACGGTATAAAACACATGCTTTATTTAAAAAAGTAATTCTACCCATCATGCTTTCTACCCGGATATTGTATTTACAAAAAGAAAGATCCTACCCGGCATGATATCTACCCAGCATAAAATATAAACAAATTCCTACTCGGCATGATATCTACCTGGCATGTTTGTATTTAAAAAGAAAGATCCTACCCAGCATGGTTTCTACCCGGCATAAAATATAAATAGATTCCTACTCGACATGATATCTACCCGGCATGTTTGTATTTAAAAAGAAAGATCCTACCCAGCATGGTTTCTACCCGGCATATTATTATTTACAGAAAGAAATATCCTACCCGACATGATTTCTACCCGACATATTATTATGAAATAAATCTATAGAGTAGATAAAAGGTTAGAAGCGTTTCTCCTTTGAACTTTTAACGGGTTCCATTTCTAAAGCGAGGCTCCTATGGTCCATTACATAAGGTTCGGTTTTAGGGAAAGGTACCTGAATTGTTCTCACTGCCCCTTACTAAAGGTAGCAAGGCCCCTGATCCTCACCCATTATAGGTTTCAAACGGACCAAGTTAAATTCAGGGGGATACATCCCTTATGCCTATACGGACGTAACCCACATGAAAGCATAAGAAATACATCCCGAAAGCGATTCACCAACCTATACGGTGGTAACCCACATGAAGGCGGTATCACACTTCCATTTAAAATAGGACGGAGCTCGGGTAGAAAGCTCATGAAATGCAATACAAGTGAACGGTGTGTGAGGAGAAACTCCCAAACCTTTTGACACCCTATGTCTATATTCACTTATACTAAGCAGTAAAATTAAAAGCAGTTATATTTACAGAAAATAAAATGTATGACTCGCGATAAAATAAGACAGAATCATATTTTAAATTAAAATCGAATTTGCCAATTTCCAACAACCAAGACTAAAAGATAATCGACTCGTAGCTTGACTATCTTTTGTTTAAAAAGTCGCCAGCGGAGTCGCCAGCTATAATCACCCAAATCCGTCCAACGTTTTTATTCGGGTTTTAAAATTTCTTTTTCGATTTCATTTAATTTAATTTGGAAAACTCCTGCCCGGTTTTAAAACATATATATGGAGTGGCCACCGATCATTTAAAAAGGGTAGATCGGACACCAAAATAAAACTAGAGATAAAAAATTGGGTCCAGGAGTCGGTTACGGATGAGGAAGGATTAGCACCCCCACACAGCCCAAAATTGGTACCTAGTCATTTATTTAATGTCTTGGTATTGGAAATTACGAATTCCATTAAAATTTAAAATATGATTCCTAAATGCCGAAAATATTGAGAAAATCACATCCCTATGCGCCCGGGACACGGTTTCTTGTTTCCTTGGTAAAATTTGAGGAAATCACATCCCTATACGTCCAGGATACGATTTCTCGAAGTTTTAGAAAAATAAAGAACTGATTTTTGTATTATAATTTTTTTTGTGAAAATCGAATATGAATGCATGTAAAATACTAATAATATTTTATATACTTATATATTTATATTTATATAAGTTATAATAGTAACATATTTATTTTAAATATATCAAAACATTTTAATATACTAAATTATAATTATATGTTAGATACTAAAATATCTATATGTACATATGTAAAAAGATGGAAAATGTATTATTTTAAATAAAATATATTTGTTACATATACTTAAAAACATAATAAAACCTAATAAACAAGGTTGCATATATATATATATATATCATAAAACATATTATATATATTTATAATTATGTATATCATAAAAATAAATAAATATTTAAAAAACACATAAAATAATGTATAACAAATATATATATAATAAAACAATAATATAAAACTTTAGTATATAAATATGTAACATTTTATATAATAAATATGTAATAGATATGCATATTAACATAATATAATATATAAATAATGTAATATAAATATATGATATTAGTATTCTAATAACATATATAATATATGATTAATATATATATACAAATATTATAATAACATTATAATATATATAATTACGTGATCAAAATGTAATAAACATGAACTAAAGGTGCTAAAAATATATAAAAACAGAAATAAAGGGCATGAATTAAAATAATTATAAAATAATTAAAATCTGGAAAAGAACCAGATTAAAAGAAACAGAAATTAAAGGGCAAAAATAAAATGAATACGAAAATAAAACCAAACTAAAACCACATGGACCAAAAGTGCAATTGGTCCCTGGATACTAACGAAAACGGGTAGAAAATGAAGGGATCGCATGGGTAATTAACCCATTAAGCAAAAATGTAGATCCTCCCCGGATTACCGGGTCACCACTCGGATCGGGCCTTAAATGGCGCCTTTTCATAACTTGGCCAGTTAAAATGAAGATAAGGGTAATTTTTTTTATTTCGAATCTAATAACAAACCCTAAAAAAATCCTTCATCTCTTATCCTCTCAACCAAAGCGGTGCGGCTCTTCATGCCCTCAACGCCGTTTCCTACACCGGTCCATCGGCGTTATATCCTCGAGTCGAAACACGGCGGCCCAACGACCGGCTAGGTAAGCTTCTAAACTTTCTTTCTTTTTTTGTTTTGAAATTCAAAGATCTTTTTAAAAACAGAGTTTGGATTTTTTTATCTAAGAAACCTTTTATATCGAGTAGATTTAAAAACGATGTAAGAAGGAAAAAAAATACCTTTGCTTTGAAATTTCATGTTGTTTTTTTATTATTTGATTTCTGAAATCCTTTACAATTTTTTTTATCTCAAAATCTCCCTTTCCGATCTCTCCTTTTTTTGAACCCGGAATTTCTCCCCTTTTACAGACTTGACTTCTATTTTTTTATAATCAGAACTTACAATAACCCTCATTTTTTAGTTATTGCAGATCCAAGATCTGAATTTTCTGGGATGTTGCCGGGTTGGTGAGGTTAGGGGTATGGTGAGGCAGAGGGTTAGTTCATTTAGGGCTTAGGTTATTTTAGTTTAGGGTTTGGTAGTTTAAGGTTAATAAATTGTAAGGTTTGGGGATTAGGGATTAAATTTGGGGTTTATTTTGGTTGCCGTCGAACAGAGTAACGGTGGCGGTGACATGAACGACGGCGGTGGCAATCAACATTAGATTTTAGGGTTTTTTGGCTCTGGTTGGGTTATGGGTATGAACCGGGTTAGGTATTGGGTATGGTTTGGGTGTTGGATCAAGGTTTGTTTGGGTCTTTGTTTGGGCCCAGACAAGAATTAGCTTTTACATATATGTCCGCAACCTTCATTCCAAAGGCATGTGTATTTTGACATTTAGACTAACAAAAATGTAAACATGTTTCAAGCTTCACAAAAGCTATGTGAAGCCAGCTGAACTAGGTGTTCGATAGTGGTTTAGCTACTCGAATTTGCATCTTCAATTCAATGTGAAAGTACGTACTATGGCCATGACTATTCTATGAAAAAGACAAGAAAAAATGTAAAATAAATTAATTTCTTTTGTACGAAAGCAGGTGATTGTTACGATGTAGAATCTTCCAAAATTATGCATTAATTTTGTCTCTCATTCTTTTATTTTATATTTGACATCACACAAGTATTTTTCAAAAAATAATAATAATAAATGGCCTTAAATATTTAAATTTGTATTTAGTTAATGTGTTTCTCAGACCAAAAACCACATGTAATTTTACATGTATTTATAATTTATAATTTTTTAAAAATATATTCAAACTATATAATTACCCAATGATATAATACTTATTGATCCACCACTTAACGTAGATGTTACCTTCTTTATCCTTCTTAATAAAAAAAACAAATTGGATCTATTTTCTTAACATGTTAAATAAGCCAATATATCACATAACTTAGATGTTACCTACTTTATCCTTCTTAATAAAAAAACAAATTGGTGTTGAAATAATAAATTGGATCTATTTTCTTAAAATGTTAAATAAGGCAATATGGAGATGCGGGGTATCAATCCTCGTGCTTCTCGCATGCAAAGCGAGTGCTCTACCGTTTGAGGTAGATCCCCTACGCTCTTTAATATACATTTTTAACTAAAATATAAATTATTTAATCATTTTATTATGCCGGAACACATTTTCAAATTCATAAGAATCCCGTGTTTTCTTAGTATGATAATATGGGCAATGGACTTAACAAATTTTCTGGTCCATTTTTAACTAAATATGATTTTTCTACATTTTACTGTGATCACAGAGGCTCTCTTCCTCGAGAAAACACAATCTAAAGTATACTTCAACGAAGTCTTTTTTTTTTCAACTTCTTTGTCTTTCTAAAACTGACTTCTCATACTACCCCTTATATCATGATGTGATCAGTTCGTGACATTCATTCAAATTGGATTTATTTCTTGAAATTTATACTAGTGAAAGCCTAACCCTATGCAAAACCCACAAAATTCATGGGTATAAAGGTTATCAGGGTACTCGATTGTGCTCTGATTAGCTGAATTTGGATATTCGGTTTAGCGTGTTTGATGTTAGGGTTATGTGAAGGATATGTTAGGAATAAGACTTGACAGATTGAAAATATTAATATTTTTTAGCAATGCCTGTCACACATTGAAAAAAAAACTTTTAGTGTTTAACCTAGAATGATAAAAAAATAAATATATTGTTAAGTGTGCAACTTGAAAACAGGTAAACTTTGGGGTTCATTTTATTGTTCGCCTTCTTCACTGTACATTTATGTTTTGATATTGAATGTGTGATATCATTTTATTTCATTCTTTGTTCAAATAAAACCATGTTGATTGGTTAATTATAAAATAAGAAAAATATAGTTAAAATAGAAAAAGTATGTGATTATGAATAATATATTTCTTTTTAAAATAAAAAAACCCTTAAACTATATCTCTTTTTTCAGAGTCAGATACCTAAATTTTATGTTGTCAAACCTTGTATGTAAACTATAATATATAATCACTTTGCACTTCCATCTCTATCTTAGCTTTTTAGGGTGATGTGACGCTTCTAGAAAGTAGTACTTGGTAGTACGAGAAATCACAACATGGCAAAAGAATAAATATTCAATAAAAAATAAAAAATCTTAAAAACTTTCATAATATATTTGAGGAATTTAAGAAGTTTTAAAATTTAGTTTATTTTTTATTTACTTATTAAATAATAAATACATATATATAATTAATTTTGTAAGTTATCTATTTAATTCCAATGCCAATATGGAGATGCAGGGTATCTATCCTCATACCTCTCGCATGCTAAGCGAGCGCTCTACCATTTGAGCTACATCCCCACATTTTGCTATATTTATTTGTTTGAAGCTAAGGTACAATATTATTATTTTATTGCATCCCATTTTTAAGTTTATAAGAACCACATGTTACTCTAAGATAGCGAGTGGTATTAACTTGTTTTCTTTTCATTTCTAATCAATGATCATTTTTCTTAATATTATTAGGATCTATCAATCTGTCCTTTCTCAAGCATAACCGATCTAATGTAAATATTAAAGAGGACATTATTCTACTTCTCCGTCTCTCAAAAGCTGCTATCACTTACTACCACATTTATCATGATATGATTTGACCGTAACCTCCTTTCAAAAGGCATACGTATTTTGACATTTACACTAACAAAAATGTAAACATGTTTCAAGCTTCACAAAAGCCATGGGAAGCCAGCTGAATGCGGCGTTCGATAGTGGTTTAGCTACTTGAATTTGCATTTTCAGTTCAATGTGAAAGTACATACTATGGCCATGACTATTCTATGAAAAGACAAGAGAATACGTAACATAAATTAATTTCTTTTGTGGAAAGTACGTGATTGTTTATGGTGTAAAATCTTTCAAAATTATGCATTAATTTTGTCTCTTATTCTTTTAATTAATATTTAACGTCACACAAGTATTTTTCAAAATAATAATAATAATAATAAATAGCCTTAAATATTTAAATTTGTATTTAACTAATGTATTTCTCATACAAAACATATTGTAATTCAACTTGTATTTATAATTTATAATTTTAAAAAAATATGTTCAAACTATATAATTACCCAACGATGAAATGCTTATTGATCCACCGCCTAATGTAGATGTTACCTTTTTTATCCTTCTAAGGAAAAACAAATTGGGGTTGAAATAATAAATTGGATCTATTTGCTCACTACATTAAATAAGCCAATATGGAGATGTATGGTATTGATCCTCGTACTTCTTGCATGAAAAACAAGTGCTCTACCATTTCAGCTACATACCCTACACTCTTTAATTAAAATTGTTTACAAAAATATAAGTTATTTAATAATTTTGATTATGCCGAAACACATTTTCGAATTCATAAGAATCAAATGTTTTCTTAGTACGATAATATAGGCAATGGACTTAACAAATTTTTTGTTTCATTTTTTAACTAAATATGATTCTTCTACATTTTAATGTGATCTCGGAGGCTCTCTTGCTTAGAAAACACAATATGAAGTAAACACCATATTAAAATGTGACATTCATTAAAATTGGATGTATCTCTTGAAATTTATACTAGTGAAAGCCTAACCCTATGGCAAACACCATAAAATTCGTGGAGAAAAAGGTTATTAGGGTTATATGATGCACATGTTATGAAAAAGACATGACAAAAATGAAAATAATAATATTTTTTAGCAATTCCAGTCACACATAGAAAAAAACCTTTTATTATTTAACCTTGAAAGATAAAAATAAATAGATTGTAATCTGATACACTCTTTCTAAATTTATGCACTAATTTTGTCTCCCATTTTTAAGGAATAATTATGACATGTTGGTAAAAATGTCTTCTTCGTTTGTAAAATTTTCCAATTGCAACCTAATAGATGAAATGACGTCACACAATTTGTGCAAGCGTACACGGTCGATGCAAGTATAGTAGACATATGCAAATATGTCGGATATCGATCCCACGAGGATGGTTGTCTAAATGCTTAAAATAGTCAATGCAACAGTAAAAAATATGAGATAATTGTGAGAAATATTGTCGAAGCAATAACTGGAAAATAAAAATAAAATATAAGAATGATATAATCGGGATCCCCCTAGCGAAACTTCAACCGATTATAAAGTACTTGAAATAAAATATGAAATAGATTATTTTCAGCGCATTAAAGCCAATGCATATTGTACCAACTTAACTTCTACCTTTGAATCAAAGACTTATATAAGCCCACTCACCACACCTTCTAGTGATGGCTAATAAAGAAAATACAAGAACAAGTGGATCAACTCTCGTTGTAATGGCTTGTTAATCTGAATTGTCATTGCACAGTTCAGTGACAGTGACTGCAATAAACACTTTCGCGCATAAAACATTCAAACCTAAAGATAAAAGATAAAGGAAAAGCTTGATAAAATAGACATTCAGTCAAAATCCATAAAGTACTTCCCTACTAAAGGAATATAAACAATAATCACCAACGTTTCAGCAAAAAAATGTTAAGAACAAATGGAGAATTCTATTCCTAGTTAACTCAAAATGTTCTTACAAATCCTTCTTGCTTCACACTTGGTTCTTCCTGTCACGAGAATCTCTGCATCGATCTCACTTCGGTTCACCCCGAAGAGAGCTTAAGCCGCCATAGCCAAGAGAGAAAAGATCCCCAAAATAGAGGACAAGTGATAAGATATGAGCCTCCATAAGATGATGGATATTGGAAATGATAAGGATAAAGTGATATATATCAAGATGCCTCATTTGTCTCCAATAGGGTAAATACAGGTGTCCCTCACGGATTTGCAGCTACAAAAATTCACATGTAAGCATGTTTCAATCTTCACAAAAGCCATGGAAAGCCAGCTGAATAGGGTGTTCGATAGTGGTTTAGCTACTCTAATTTGCCTCTTCAGTTCAATGTGAAAGCACGTACTATGGCCACAACTATTCTATGAAAAAGACAAGAGAAAATGTAAAATAAATTAATTTCTTTTGTAGGAAAGTAGGTGATTGTTATGATATAGAATCTTTTAATTAATATTTTGAAATGCACCAACTAGAGGAGATGTGAGCACTAGCATGCGCAATGCCTGTATCACCGGATCGGGTGGACAAACTGGTTTGGACTCCATGTACATCATGTGAGTTTTCGGTTAAGGATTTAATGGCTCATATGTATTTTTTTAACTTGGAAGATGAATGCTTTGAACACTCTATGATTTGGCATGTCGAAGCTCCCCCTAAGATCAAATGTTTCCTTTGGTTTACAGTGCTTGGGCGATTGCAAACGATGGATTTCTAGTGTGCTAGGGGCTTACAAATCAGTCAAATTTCGATGCAATGTGCTTGGTGTAACAGTGGTATGGATGAGATGAACCATATTTTGTACATTGCCCGACAATATATGAATTAGGGTCCCGATTTTTGAGCTTGTGGGGGGTTGTTTTGGTTCAGCCAAGGTTGTTGGTTGATTTCTTGGCGTAATGTTTTCATACTCAATTTCACATGAATGTTCGCCAAGTTTGGATCGTGGCATGTGCTGCTCTACTTTGGCATGCTTGGCTTGGTATAAATGAATGTATTCTCAACAAGAAGAGGCTCTCGATTGATGAATTAATGTTCATGGGAAAACTGTGGTCTTTGTAATGGATGAAGGCATCGAAATGGTCGTTGGATATTGTTGAGGATCAGTGGTGGTTATGCCCTTGGAGTGCATTACCTTTAGCTCTTAAAAGAACAGAGCGTTCGGGTATTAGTTGGGAACCTGCATTACCGGATGTTTTGTAATTTAATATTGACGGTTCAACGAAGGGTAAACCTGGATCACTAGGGTTTAGAGGTGTCTTGCGCGATTTTTTGGGTCGAGTTCTTGGTATATTCTTGGGGCCTCTAGGTGTAATTGACTCCAATGAGGCCGAATTGCAGGCTATTCATGCTACTTTGGTTTTTCTATCTGGATCACGGTGGCGTAATTTATCAGTGGTGGTTGAGTCTGACTCCATGGTCGCGGTGGCTTGGGTTTTAAGGCATGAGCGTCAACCTTGGCGATTTTGGCAATGTTTCTACCAAATTGATGAGGCTTCACTACAACTCCCACATCTTTGTTTTCATAATGTACCACGAGAAGCTAATTCTATTGTGTATGGTATAGCAAAGGTAGGTGTTACACATGCATCTTGGGTTGAAGTGGTTTATGGATAGATTGGTTGGGGCGTGACATGGTTTGGTAGATTGTTTTGGGGGTTTTTCTTGTGTGTGGTTCTCTTGTGCATTGTAAGTCATTACCATGAGTACTCGTTTCCTCCATTTAGGTATAGGGAGGTTTTTAACGAGACTTGTGGTAATGAGGGCTTGTATGATCACTTACTAATAAAATCATACTTTGCCGATAAAAAAGTATTTTTTCAAAATAATAACAACAACAATAATAATAATAATAAATAGCCTTAAATATTTAAATTTGTATTTAATTAAAGTGTTTCTCATACAAAACACCTGTAATTCTACTTGCATTTATAATTTTTAAAAAATATATTCAAACTATATAATTACCCAACGATGAAATACTTATTGATCCACCTACTAACGTAGGTGTTACATTCTTTATCCTTCTTAATAAAAAAAGAAATTGGGTTGAAATAATAAATTGGATTTATTTTCTTAACATGTTAAATAAGTCAATATAGAGATACAAGGTACCAATCCCCATACTTCTCGCATGCAAAGCAAGCGCTCTAACATTTGAGCTACATCCTATGCACTCTATAATTTACATTTTTAACTAAAATATAAGTTATTTAATCATTTTGATTATGCTGAAACATATTTTCAAATTCATAAGAATCACATGTTTTCTTAGTATGATAATTTATGCAATGGACTTAAGAAATTTTCTAGCTCATTTTTAACTAAATATGATTTTTCTACATTTTACTTTGATCTCGGAGGCTCTCTTCCTCAAGAAAACACAATCCGAAGTTATCTTCATTGATGTTTTTTTTTCAACTTCTTTGTCCTTCTTAAAGCAGATTTTCATACTACCCCATATATCATGATGTGACCAGTTCGTGACCTTCACTCAAATTGGATGTATATCTTGAAATTTATACTAGTGAAAGCCTAACCCTATGGCAAACACCACAAAATTAATGGGAAGAAAGGTTATTGGGGGTACTCGTGTAACACCCTCAACCCAGTTTAGAAGAAAACCGGAATCGAAGGTGCTAAAGAGACACAAACAGAAATCCTTCACAATGGTTGATTAATCTAAACGGTTCTACAAAGTTTTTTCTCCTTTCCACATGTCAATTCATTTATAATATAACATAATGTAGATTCAGAATCAGGTCCTAATGTAACACTATTAAAAATTTTGAGACTCGGAAGTTATTTAATAAACCATATAAAGATACTATCAAACTTTAATGGTCAATTGATACAAGGATAATTATCATCCAATGTGTATTAACATTAATCAAGATTATTTAAAACAAGTTTAAATAGTAGTTACACATCCAGGATCATAAAGAATTAAGACCAATCAATTATTATCAAGATTTCATATTAACTTCTGTTTCGCTTTAATGATTCTTGTTACTCCATTTGTATTTTAATTCTAAGCAAAACTAGGCACTATTTATTTGGAAGTAATCAAGAAGTAACTCATTTCTTATCACACTTTACATTGCACTTAAACAATGTACATACTCCCAATCTCATTGACATTACCAATCTACTTAACAAAAAATTATCATATTTGGTCATACTATAACTCTCACCGTACATAGCATATAAGTGTCCAGTCAAAAATAAATCAAATAAATAATTTCACACATACGCGAATTTCATGCCTTCTTTCTAGATGTCATATTCATACATTCATGATCTTGATTCATTAATTAGTAACATGTTACTCCAAAATAGACTAAATGTATATTCTATTTGAAAGTAAGCCATAATGTATCTTAATCAACCAACAATCCGTTGAACTTTGATGTCATGCCAGACCCCAAACCGAACATGAACTATATTGGTTCATTACTTTTCTTAATCACATACCAAACTGTTCCAAACATGATCATATTATCATTTATACATGCGTACTAGCCTCATTCGAATCTTTTAACTATTTCATTCATTATTCTATGATATTAACACATTAGTTATCCAAATTGATCAAACCAACAATAACTATATAGGCATTACCAAGAAATACATATGCCATTTATAATCCTTACTATGAATAGTATAATACAACAACGCGTTATTTTATATGTTTCTTTATAATTTCTATGCCACTATCTATGGAGTTTAAACTAAGGAAAACTATACTCTACTTGGAACTTTAGGTCGTGACTTGCAACACTTGTCCATGATTGAAATTCACAAACTTTAAATAATCTTGCAAGTATATGAACAATGAATGCATTAGGCTGATATAGCCTAAGTGAGGTTGAAATACCAAAATTATCAAAACATAATATCAATGATATTGGAGGGAAATTCAAAGAATAAAAGCTTAGGTTAGCATTGGATTCTTATGTTTTGACCTTTACTTAAACAAAGCTTTATTTGGTTTATAATTTTCAAAACTTAACTGATTATCTTTATGGCTTTTCATTGAGTTTCATAACAAAACTTATTGCCTTTCGTATTGGGCATATGTTCACCTCATGTGAATTTTTCCTTTTGGATAAGCATTGCTCCATAACCTTATTAATTTTCCCACTAAGGCATATTTTCTAGCACATCACAAGTTTATCCACTTATTTCATTCTAACCATAATGTATTTAAAATGTTCATAGATCATTTCAAATCTTTGTATCCATACTCAAATCTTTTAAATCATTTTCATTGGTCCGAATTACACCTAGCACAAAGCACTAAGCACTAAGCAATGGCTAGTTTCTGAACATAAATAATCTTAACTTCTCACTATCCAACCAAATTGTCGCCAATCTCCTTACTTCTCCCATGTTACCTCCTACTGTCACCAATATATCACATATAATGGGTCGTCACCTGAGCCGTAGCTCATGGACCTAGGTCCTAAGTATACCATGTATTATGTCAATGTGTCCAACGGCTTCCATTGAATAGGCAACTTAAATATTTTATGTTTTGAAGTTAGGAAAGATTTCTTATGTTACAAGAAGACTTACTTATTTCTTCTTTCCAGTATCTTATGACACAAGTTGAGCTTCTAGCTCTTTAAGGCTTTAGAATTATGAACATATAACTTTGTTCCATTCCTTTATTGGAATCTTATAACCTTATTGGTTAGTAGTTAGCTTCATGCATTATAGTAAAGTATACATAATCATCTATTACAACATAGCATATCAAGGAACAAGGTGCATATATGATGCAACATAACCAAATGACTTATCAAAGATGCCATGCTATGAATGCATTCTCATATTGTACTCTATGTGAGCCATATGCACATGCTTATGAATTAATTAATACACATCATAGAAACAAAGATCGGGATGACACCGTGTCATCCGAGACAAATGTAACTACACTCACCTCTTATCCCGAAGTTTGCGGAATACCTGAATCCTTAATTTCATCTAGCTTTCATCTAACTCTTCTTTCAACTCATCCTTAATATGATGTGTACCTCTAACAGAAATAATAAGTCATCACAACAAACTTAATTCAATTACTAACACTCCAATTGCACTCCAATTTCATCTAAGGTTTATTTTATGCCAAATTAATCCTTTTGCTTGCTTACATATTATATTCATCCAAAACAGTCCACCAAGGTTATTTAATTATGCAAAAACAGTCCCAAATACATGTATTTACAATTTCATATTCAAAACAGTCCATCATGCCTTTATATAAATACCAAACAATCTCAATTTCAAGTACATACTTATAGGTACATATATTTAAATTGTAAATCTGTCCATTTTATGTTTACCAAAGGTGTCCACTTTATCTTATTTAAATTGTCCAGTTTATATATATATATATATATATATATATATATATATATATATATATACATTTTTACTTTTACTAAACAGCCCACTAACATGCATTCCAATACAAATAAATCCTTTAGCAACCATAACTTCATTTATATAGTCTTTAAGATATTCACACGGTCAACCAAATCTTCACTTAATTTCATTATAACTTAAGTATCAAGATTCTAATCTCAACTAACAATTCAAAATTATTAGTAACGCCTCCAATAACAACTATGTCGTCATAATTAAGGCATGTAAACAAGCTTTCAAGTCATTCAATTCATCCAAAAACAAAATTCAACCATGACAACAAGTTATTTGTTTCAATCAAATATACAGTCCAAATTACATGTACTCGCATGTATAAATGTATCAAAACAACCCTTTACACTTGTAGACACGTGTACATATGTGTCAAAACAGCCCATAATTATTCATATATGTTTAGTATAGTCTATTTTACTTGCTTATACATGTATATAAACCACAACAGTCCCTATCTTAATACAAATCAGTCCTTTAATTTTTTGCAAGTAAATTTCAAAGATTCTGGTTTTGACAAAATAGTCCATGGACATTAATGTTACCCCTATTTAATCCATGTTCTTAGATTCAATTGCTTAGCAAGTAATATAACCTTAACTTGATTTACTACATCCATTATTATCTATAATTCATTTTAAGTTTAACCAAAACAATTCAAACAAAGCACATTTCCTATAAATGTTTATATGATTCGATTCGAACCATCCTTATTGCCAACAATCAAAATTCCAAACTTAAACATAAGCACACAACAACAATGGTGGCTAACTCATGATTCAAAGAAGAATTTCTATCATGCATTTGTTTCTACAATAACACATAGTATATATAAAAATCTATACAATTAAAAAAAATTCTCAAAACAAGTTCTAATTCAAGAGAAAGGAAGAAAGAATTTGCCCTCCTCCTAAGCTATCCAAGCAAAACCCCCAGATTCATGTTAACTTAGAGCTCGATTTTTAAGTTTCCATATAGTTAGCCCCCCATCCAGCTATCTCTTTCTTTTTTTCCCATTTTAAGTCTCTCGGCCACGTGGAGAAGATGAAGAATGTAATTTGTATTTCATTCCTCCACATGGCCGAGCTTCTCTTTAGATACAACATGTATCCAATGTCCTCATTGTTTCTTTCTTATTACATGTAAGGCCTTGAATTATCAAGACTCTCTAATTAGTCATTTAAATTTCGGCTATCCCAAACTTCAAACTTGCTAATTAGTCCTTAACTATTTTGTTATCATTCCTAGTGATAATTTTAGTTAAAAATTTATTCAAATTAGTAACATACTTCTAGCCTATAAATTGGGATATTACAATTCTCCCTCCCTTAAAAGAAATTCGTCCTCGAATTTCTCTTGAACTAAGAAGCAAAGTCTAATATTCTTATTCAGAATCGTTACAAAAACAGAAACGAATCAGATCATGTCAATTGCAAGTCACAATTGTTGAATGAAATTTTAAGGTCCTAGGTGGCATATGCAGGATGCAGACATACAATAAGCTTCAATTTAGTCCCGAACCGACTAAAATCCAACTCTGATACCAAAATGTGACACCCTCAACCCGATTTAGAAGAAAACCGAAATTAAAGGTGTTAAAAAGACACAAACAGAAATCCTTCACAGTGGTTTGATTAATCTAAACGGTTATACAAAATTTTTTCTGCTTTCCACACTATTATGATCCTTCAATCCCCCCTTCCTCAAGCATAGCCGATCTAATGTAAATATCAAAGAGGTCATTATTCTAATTCTCTGTCTCTCAGAAACTGCTATCACTTACCACCACATTTCTCATGATATGATATGTCCGCAACATTCATTCCAAAGGCATATGTATTTTTACATTTACACTAACAAAAATGTAAACATGTTTCAAGCTTCATAAAAGCCATGGGAAGCCAGTTGAATGGGGTGTTCGATAGTGGTTTATCTACTTGAATTTGCATCTTCAATTCAATGTGAAAGTATGTACTATGGACACAACTATTATATGAAAAAGACAAGAGAAAATGTAAAATAAATTAATTTCTTTTGTAGGAAAGTAGGTGATTGTTACGATGTAGAATCTTCCAAAAATTATGCATTAATTTTGTCTTTCATTCTTTTATTTTATATTTAACATCACACAAGTATTTTTCAAATAATAATAATAAACAGCCTCAAATATTTAAATTTGTATTTAGTTAATGTGTTTCTCAGACCAAAAACACATGTAATTTTACATGTATTTATAATTTATATTTTTTTAAAATATATTCAAACTGTATAATTACCCAACGATGAAATACTTATTGATCCATCACCTAACATAGATGTTACCTTCTTTATCCTTCTTAATAAAAAAAAAGATCTATTTTCTTAACATGTTAAATAAGCCAAATAATAACGTAGATGTTGGATTTATTTTCTTAAAAACATGTTAAATAAGATCTATTTTCAATATGTTAAAAAGTCAATATAGAAGGTACCAATCCCCATGCTTCTTTCATGCAAAGCAAGCGCTCTAACATTTGAGCTACATCCCTGCACTCTATAATTTACATTTTTAACTAAAATATAATTTATTTAATCATTTTATTATGCTGAAACATATTTTCAAATTCATAAGAATTATGTGTTTTCTTAGTATGATAATTTGGGCAATGGACTTAAGAAATTTTCTAGCTCATTTTTAACAAAATATGATTTTTCTACATTTTACTTTGATCTGGGGAGGCTCTCTTCCTCAAGAAAACACAATCAATTATCTTCATTGATGTTTTTTTTCAACTTCTTTGTCCTTCTTAAAGCAGATTTTCATACTACCCCATATATCATGATGTGACCAGTTCCGTGACCTTCATTCAAAATAGATTTATATCTTGAAATTTATACTAGTGAAAGCCTAACCCTATGGCAAACACCACAAAATTAATGGGAAGAAAGGTTATTGGGGTACTCGTGTAACACCCTCAACCCAGTTTAGAAGAAAACCGGAATCGAAGGTGCTAAAGAGACACAAACAGAAATCCTTCACAATGGTTGATTAATCTAAACGGTTCTACAAAGTTTTTTCTCCTTTCCACATGTCAATTCATTTATAATATAACATAATGTAGATTCAGAATCAGGTCCTAATGTAACACTATTAAAAATTTTGAGACTCGGAAGTTATTTAATAAACCATATAAAGATACTATCAAACTTTAATGGTCAATTGATACAAGGATAATTATCATCCAATGTGTATTAACATTAATCAAGATTATTTAAAACAAGTTTAAATAGTAGTTACACATCCAGGATCATAAAGAATTAAGACCAATCAATTATTATCAAGATTTCATATTAACTTCTGTTTCGCTTTAATGATTCTTGTTACTCCATTTGTATTTTAATTCTAAGCAAAACTAGGCACTATTTATTTGGAAGTAATCAAGAAGTAACTCATTTCTTATCACACTTTACATTGCACTTAAACAATGTACATACTCCCAATCTCATTGACATTACCAATCTACTTAACAAAAAAATTATCATATTTGGTCATACTATAACTCTCACCGTACATAGCATATAAGTGTCCAGTCAAAAATAAATCAAATAAATAATTTCACACATACGCGAATTTCATGCCTTCTTTCTAGATGTCATATTCATACATTCATGATCTTGATTCATTAATTAGTAACATGTTACTCCAAAATAGACTAAATGTATATTCTATTTGAAAGTAAGCCATAATGTATCTTAATCAACCAACAATCCGTTGAACTTTGATGTCATGCCAGACCCCAAACCGAACATGAACTATATTGGTTCATTACTTTTCTTAATCACATACCAAACTGTTCCAAACATGATCATATTATCATTTATACATGCGTACTAGCCTCATTCGAATCTTTTAACTATTTCATTCATTATTCTATGATATTAACACATTAGTTATCCAAATTGATCAAACCAACAATAACTATATAGGCATTACCAAGAAATACATATGCCATTTATAATCCTTACTATGAATAGTATAATACAACAACGCGTTATTTTATATGTTTCTTTATAATTTCTATGCCACTATCTATGGAGTTTAAACTAAGGAAAACTATACTCTACTTGGAACTTTAGGTCGTGACTTGCAACACTTGTCCATGATTGAAATTCACAAACTTTAAATAATCTTGCAAGTATATGAACAATGAATGCATTAGGCTGATATAGCCTAAGTGAGGTTGAAATACCAAAATTATCAAAACATAATATCAATGATATTGAGGAAATTCAAAGAATAAAAGCTTAGGTTAGCATTGGATTCTTATGTTTTGACCTTTACTTAAACAAAGCTTTATTTGGTTTATAATTTTCAAAACTTAACTGATTATCTTTATGGCTTTTCATTGAGTTTCATAACAAAACTTATTGCCTTTCGTATTGGGCATATGTTCACCTCATGTGAATTTTTCCTTTTGGATAAGCATTGCTCCATAACCTTATTAATTTTCCCACTAAGGCATATTTTCTAGCACATCACAAGTTTATCCACTTATTTCATTCTAACCATAATGTATTTAAAATGTTCATAGATCATTTCAAATCTTTGTATCCATACTCAAATCTTTTAAATCATTTTCATTGGTCCGAATTACACCTAGCACAAAGCACTAAGCACTAAGCAATGGCTAGTTTCTGAACATAAATAATCTTAACTTCTCACTATCCAACCAAATTGTCGCCAATCTCCTTACTTCTCCCATGTTACCTCCTCTGTCACCAATATATCACATATAATGGGTCGTCACTGAGCAAGTAGCTCATGGACCTAGGTCCTAAGTATACCATGTATTATGTCAATGTGTCCAACGGCTTCCATTGAATAGGCAACTTAAATATTTTATGTTTTGAAGTTAGGAAAGATTTCTTATGTTACAAGAAGACTTACTTATTTCTTCTTTCCAGTATCTTATGACACAAGTTGAGCTTCTAGCTCTTTAAGGCTTTAGAATTATGAACATATAACTTTGTTCCATTCCTTTATTGGAATCTTATAACCTTATTGGTTAGTAGTTAGCTTCATGCATTATAGTAAAGTATACATAATCATCTATTACAACATAGCATATCAAGGAACAAGGTGCATATATGATGCAACATAACCAAATGACTTATCAAAGATGCCATGCTATGAATGCATTCTCATATTGTACTCTATGTGAGCCATATGCACATGCTTATGAATTAATTAATACACATCATAGAAACAAAGATCGGGATGACACCGTGTCATCCGAGACAAATGTAACTACACTCACCTCTTATCCCGAAGTTGCGGAATACCTGAATCCTTAATTTCATCTAGCTTTCATCTAACTCTTCTTTCAACTCATCCTTAATATGATGTGTACCTCTAACAGAAATAATAAGTCATCACAACAAACTTAATTCAATTACTAACACTCCAATTGCACTCCAATTTCATCTAAGGTTTATTTTATGCCAAATTAATCCTTTTGCTTGCTTACATATTATATTCATCCAAAACAGTCCACCAAGGTTATTTAATTATGCAAAAACAGTCCCAAATACATGTATTTACAATTTCATATTCAAAACAGTCCATCATGCCTTTATATAAATACCAAACAATCTCAATTTCAAGTACATACTTATAGGTACATATATTTAAATTGTAAATCTGTCCATTTTATGTTTACCAAAGGTGTCCACTTTATCTTATTTAAATTGTCCAGTTTACATATATATATATATATATATATATATATATATATATATATATATATACATTTTTACTTTTACTAAACAGCCCACTAACATGCATTCCAATACAAATAAATCCCTTAGCAACCATAACTTCATTTATATAGTCTTTAAGATATTCACACGGTCAACCAAATCTTCACTTAATTTCATTATAACTTAAGTATCAAGATTCTAATCTCAACTAACAATTCAAAATTATTAGTAACGCCTCCAATAACAACTATGTCGTCATAATTAAGGCATGTAAACAAGCTTTCAAGTCATTCAATTCATCCAAAAACAAAATTCAACCATGACAACAAGTTATTTGTTTCAATCAAATATACAGTCCAAATTACATGTACTCGCATGTATAAATGTATCAAAACAACCCTTTACACTTGTAGACACGTGTACATATGTGTCAAAACAGCCCATAATTATTCATATATGTTTAGTATAGTCTATTTTACTTGCTTATACATGTATATAAACCACAACAGTCCCTATCTTAATACAAATCAGTCCTTTAATTTTTTTGCAAGTAAATTTCAAAGATTCTGGTTTTGACAAAATAGTCCATGGACATTAATGTTACCCCTATTTAATCCATGTTCTTAGATTCAATTGCTTAGCAAGTAATATAACCTTAACTTGATTTACTACATCCATTATTATCTATAATTCATTTTAAGTTTAACCAAAACAATTCAAACAAAGCACATTTCCTATAAATGTTTATATGATTCGATTCGAACCATCCTTATTGCCAACAATCAAAATTCCAAACTTAAACATAAGCACACAACAACAATGGTGGCTAACTCATGATTCAAAGAAGAATTTCTATCATGCATTTGTTTCTACAATAACACATAGTATATATAAAAATCTATACAATTAAAAAAAATTCTCAAAACAAGTTCTAATTCAAGAGAAAGGAAGAAAGAATTTGCCCTCCTCCTAAGCTATCCAAGCAAAACCCCCAGATTCATGTTAACTTAGAGCTCGATTTTTAAGTTTCCATATAGTTAGCCCCCCCCCCCCCCCATCCAGCTATCTCTTTCTTTTTTTCCCATTTTAAGTCTCTCGGCCACGTGGAGAAGATGAAGAATGTAATTTGTATTTCATTCCTCCACATGGCTGAGCTTCTCTTTAGATACAACATGTATCCAATGTCCTCATTGTTTCTTTCTTATTACATGTAAGGCCTTGAATTATCAAGACTCTCTAATTAGTCATTTAAATTTTTGCTATCCCAAACTTCAAACTTGCTAATTAGTCCTTAACTATTTTGTTATCATTCCTAGTGATAATTTTAGTTAAAAATTTATTCAAATTAGTAACATACTTCTAGCCTATAAATTGGGATATTACAATTCTCCTCCCTTAAAAGAAATTAGTCCTCTAATTTCTCTTGAACTAAGAAGCAAAGTCTAATATTCTTATTCAGAATCGTTACAAAAACAGAAACGAATCAGATCATGTCAATTGCAAGTCACAATTGTTGAATGAAATTTTAAGGTCCTAGGTGGCATATGCAGGATGCAGACATACAATAAGCTTCAATTTAGTCCCGAACCGACTAAAATCCAACTCTGATACCAAAATGTGACACCCTCAACCCGATTTAGAAGAAAACCGAAATTAAAGGTGTTAAAAAGACACAAACAGAAATCCTTCACAGTGGTTTGATTAATCTAAACGGTTATACAAAATTTTTTCTGCTTTCCACACTATTATGATCCTTCAATCCCCCTTCCTCAAGCATAGCCGATCTAATGTAAATATCAAAGAGGTCATTATTCTAATTCTCTGTCTCTCAGAAACTGCTATCACTTACCACCACATTTCTCATGATATGATATGTCCGCAACATTCATTCCAAAGGCATATGTATTTTTACATTTACACTAACAAAAATGTAAACATGTTTCAAGCTTCATAAAAGCCATGGGAAGCCAGTTGAATGGGGTGTTCGATAGTGGTTTATCTACTTGAATTTGCATCTTCAATTCAATGTGAAAGTATGTACTATGGACACAACTATTATATGAAAAAGACAAGAGAAAATGTAAAATAAATTAATTTCTTTTGTAGGAAAGTAGGTGATTGTTACGATGTAGAATCTTCCAAAAATTATGCATTAATTTTGTCTTTCATTCTTTTATTTTATATTTAACATCACACAAGTATTTTTCAAATAATAATAATAAACAGCCTCAAATATTTAAATTTGTATTTAGTTAATGTGTTTCTCAGACCAAAAACACATGTAATTTTACATGTATTTATAATTTATATTTTTTTAAAATATATTCAAACTGTATAATTACCCAACGATGAAATACTTATTGATCCATCACCTAACATAGATGTTACCTTCTTTATCCTTCTTAATAAAAAAATTAGATCTATTTTCTTAACATGTTAAATAAGCCAATATAGCACCTAACGTAGATGTTACCTACTTTATCCTTCTTAATAAAAAAACAAATTGGTGTTGAAATAAAAAATTGGATCTATTTTCTTAACATGTTAAAAAAGTCAATATGGAGATGCAGGGTATCGATCCCCATGCTTCTTTCATGCAAAGCGAGCGCTCTACCATTTGAGGTAGATCCCCTACACTCTTCAATATACATTTTTTAACTAAAATATAATTTATTTAATCATTTTATTATGCCGGAACGCATTTTCAAATTCATAAGAATTATGTGTCTTCTTAGTATGATAATATGGGCAATGCGCTTGACAAATTTTCTGGTCCATTTTTAACAAAATATGATCTTTCTACATTTTACTGTGATCTTGGGGGCTCTCTTCCTCGAGAAAACACAATCTGAATTATACTTCAATGAAGTCTTTTTTTTAACTTCTTTGTCTTTCTAAAAGCTGACTTCTCATACTACCCCTTATATCATGATGTGATCAGTCCGTGACATTCATTCAAAATAGATTTATCTCTTGAAATTTATACTAGTGAAAGCTTAACCCTATGCAAAACCCACAAAACTCATGGGAAGAAAGGTTATCAGGGTACTCGATTGTGGTCTGATTAGCTGAATTTGGATATTCGGTTTAGTGTGTTTGATGTTAGGTTTATGTGAATGATATGTTAGGAAAAAGACTTGACAAATTGAAAATATTAATATTTTTTAGCAATGCCTGCCACACATTGAAAAAAAACTTTTAGAGTTTAACTTAGAAAGATAAAAAAAAATATATTGTAATTTAATACACTCTTTCTAAATTTATGCACTAATTTTGTCTCCCATTTTTAAGGAATAATTATGACATGATGGTAAAAATGTATCGTCGTTTGTAAATTTTTCCAATTGCGACCTTAATTTTTTTCATAGGCAGTTTAAACCCTAATTTTTTTACCAACTAGGTCTTTTATAGATTGTCAATCCACAGTCAACTAAAGATCAACATTTTTTATGACCTGACATGACAATGTTGAGTGTGCAACTTGAAAAAAGGCAAACTTTGGGGGTTCATTTTATTGTTCGCCTTCTTCACTGTACATTTATGTTTTATATTGAATGTGTGATCTCATTTTATTTTATTCTTTGTTCAAATAAAACCATGTTGATTGGTTAATTATAAAATAAGAAAAATATAGTTAAAATTGAAAAAGTATGTGATTATAAATAATATATGTCTTTTTAAAATATAAAACCCTTAAACTATATTCTTTTTTTCAGAGTCAGACACCTAAATTTTATATTGTCAAACCTCGTACGTCAACTATAATATAGAATCACTTTGCACCACCATCGCTATCTTAGCTGTTTAGGGTGATGTTGTAACACCCCCTACCCGGGTTGGTAGCAAACCGGTTCGGAGCGTTACTAGCGTACAATACAAGCATGAACAAGCAAGAATAGGCTAACTCATCCCTATTAGATGAGTTACTTAACTAACAAGTAACCAAACATACATTACTTAACATGTAAGTAATCTTAATTACATACATTATATGTTACCAAAAATTTCAAATAACATTATCATACAATAATCATCATTTGGAACATAAATAAGCAAACATGCTTCATTTCATTCTTTTCACTTTAGCTTGATACATGTGACATTACATACTTAACTTATTAAACATGATCATAAATACATACCTTGATTCCAAGCAAGCATATGCCATCCTTACCATTCGACATTTACCATTCCATCTTATAAAAATACTACAACAAGGTATGATCACACAAGAAATTATCACATTATACAAGTCATTCGAATAGGCATAATAGTCTAGGTCAAATTACTTTGAACATTCATTAGACACATAACAATACTTATATGCGCATCAAGATACATTTCCATTTCATAGATTTAGAGATCATTACTTAAATTACATTAACCACTAAGTTCATAACATGATAGGCCCATTTAAGACATATATACATATACAAGTTCAAGAGTTCAAAATGCATGCACTAGACATTATATACAACTAAGTGCCACCAACTAGGAGAGAACAAAGCAAGTATGAACGATACTTTAGCTATGCTTGTGTCTTGCTACGAGCTCAAGAATTCAGGCTTCAGGATCAAGCAACGATCAAATCCTTTATCATGTGGTTGGGAAGAATGAAAACAAGAGTGATAAGTACAAGATATGTACTTAGTGAGGTAACATCTAGTTCTAACCAATTTATAGGACATATATCACTTAACTAAGTTGCTTAGTCCAAGTTGGAAGCAATTCAATTCAAGCTTTACTTAATCTTTATTTCAAGCCAATTAACATACTCAAGCAATATACACATTTCCATTCAAATCAAGTACATATTAGTTCAAGTTTACATGTTTATCTTTTCAAGAATAAATATCAAGTAATCCAAGTAGAAAGTTATTCAACACAAGGTTCAAGCATAAGCAATTATCATTTCAAGAGTTCCATGTCAAGAATCAAGCATTACATGTCAAGAAATTCGAGTAATTCAAGCTTACATATCAAGTAATTCAAGTATCAAGTAGTTCCAGAATCAAATAATTCATGTATCAAGTAATTCAAGAATCAAGTGATCTCAAGTATCATGTAATTCAAGTATCATGTAAGCTTTATTCTTTAATTATTTATCATTTGCTTTCTTTAGTTTAAGCCTTTGGTATTTAGTTGTCCAGGTAATCGAGTCTCCAACCAACTGTGGCCACAAGATGTGCCGTAACACTGGTATACCCTCCTACTGCCGCCAAAGACCACACATACGTACCCTCCGTCTGTCGCCAATTAGGGGCCTTAGCCCTGGACTGTAGTCCACCCTGACACAATGAGCTCTAGACTCTAAGGCATGCCCTTCTACCTATGACCACTAACAACCAAGGCTTTGTTCAATTATGAATCACTTATTGAAGTATTACATGTTCAAGTCAAGCAATAGCTTATTCAAGGATCATTTCAAGTAATACATTGCAAGATCATACTTATATATACAGCACTTAGGCCAATTGAGCCTTAGCTTTACACTTTGCAATTCACGTTTTCATGTGTTTCATGATCAAGACAATACAATTCAAGCAAGTATTCAAGTGAATTTCATTTATGATTCAAGAATCAAGCGTCGTATATCATTATCATACATATATACCATTACTTGAATAGGCAAAATTAAGAACAAGAAATTAAGCATTTGTTTTCACTTTTCTTTCTAATTAATTTCTCAATTTGCATGCTATTACTTATTCACAATTTTAGTTTAATCCATTCTTCCCTTTTATTCATATTCAAGTTAAAATTGAGATCATTAACATGGCATATCAATGGTAAGAAGATAATCATGCACATTTGGTTAGGACCTAAGTCCTAACCCTATTGTAAACTACACTCACAATACTCCAAGCTTAGCTAATCTTGGATCCAAATTCCTTTGTGTTTGCCACAAGCTTGGTCACTCCTTTCTTCTTCCACAAGTTTTAATCCTTGATCTATCAATTCATACAATTAAATCAAGATCAATACAAAGTTCATTCATTTATTCAAAACAAGGCAACAATACATAATTCATTCATTTCAAAACATCAAGGGTGCTGCTGCTACTGCCTGGCAGCTTGTGCACTGTTTACTAAAATATGCATAACTTTCATTCCGTACGTCGGAATTTCAATTGGTTTACACCTTTGGAAAGCTAACGTAATTTTATTTCTAACCATATAGGCCTTGCATTTTAATTATTTACCAATTAATACAGTTTTTTTACTTAAAGACAGGGTAATTACAACATTGGAGAGTTTGGACTGTCCCTAGTGTTTCATTTGTACAATCCATTATACAATCCCGAATTCAATTCCGTTTTCTCCTAATGAATTTAGACATGTTAAGGCACTGTCAATTAAATTTTCAGCCTTAAATTCTATTTACACAATTTATGGTAATTTTTCAAAGTTACTGCCCAGAACAAAGCATTCTGGGCAGATTACACTAGGCTAGATTTTTAGATTCATGTTTCCCCTAAACAAGATTCTAACATTGTAATTAAACTTATTTTCATGTTATTACATGTATAGGTCAGTTTTAATTCACTTATCTATGTGATCATAACAGGGCATTATGTCCAACCAAGCAAGTTTACACATTTCAACTAGCAATGTGATCAAAACAGTTTCATTCTATGTGACATTTAATTCATACCAATTTAGTACCAAATTTTCCAGCAATCCTAGCAATTTTCCAGCATGTACAATCAAGTTTCCCAGCAACATATATATATATATATATATTTCTTTCTTAGCAATTTGATCACAACATTCAAAATTTCAAAGAATCTTAGAACTACCATCACTATAACATGCATATCTTCCATCCTATTCAAATTAAGCAACAATAACATCAAAATTCAAGATTCAAACATGAAATTCAAGTGAAGAATCAAGTATTTTACCTTCCTAACAAAAAGCTATTCAAACTAACTCCTTCAATTAAGCTAGTTTGATCAACAAAACCACTCTCTCTCACTATTTTCTCTCAAGATCGGCTATGGAGGTGAAGGAAGGAAGAAGATGATTCAAATTGGTTTTTCTCTTTCTTTGATCAAGCATGGCCAGCTATACCCCTTCTCCATGCCACATTTGAATTAATCTTGCCACATGTACTCCACTATCTCTAATTGGTCTAATTACACATGCAACTTCAATGCTTTACTCTTGTTTCAACTTAGTCCTTTCTAATTTGGCACTCTAACTTGTTGGCTATAACATTTTAGTCCTTTAATTATGTTTGCTAATGTTCTTTCTCAATTAATTTCCAATTCTTTCAATTTGACTAACACCTAATTCAATCAGTTAATCACTTAGTTAGTGGTAACTTTCCTAGGCCCGATTTAGGGTGTTGTAGATGTGACACTTCCAGAAAGTAATACTTGGTAGTACGAGAAATCACAACATGGCAAAAGAATAAATAATTCAAAAAATCAAAAAAACTTTCATAATATATTTGAGGAATTTAAGAAGTTTTAAAATTTAGTTTAATTTTTTTATTTACTTATTAAATAATAAATACAAATATATAATTAATTTTGTAAGTTATATATTTAATTCCAATGTAAATATGGAGATGCAGGATATCAATCCCCGTACCTCTCGCATTCTAAGCGGGCGCCCTACCATTTGAGCTACATCCCCACATTTTGCTATATTTATTTGTTTGAAGCTAAGGTACAATATTATTATTTTATTGCATCCCATTTTCAAGTTTATAAGAACCACATGTTTCTCTAAGATAGCTAGTGGTATTAACTTGTTTTCTTTTCTTTTCTAATCAATGATCATTTTTCTAAATATTATTAGGATCTTTCAATCTCTCCTTTCTCAAGCATAACCGATCTAATGTAAATATCAAAGAGGGTATTATTCTACTTCTTTGTCTCTCAAAAGCTGCTATCACTTACCACCACACTTATCATGATATGATTTGATCGTTCTTTCAAAAGGCATACGTATTTTGACATTTACACTAACAAAAATATAAACATGTTTCAAGCTTCACAAAAGCCATGAGAAGCTAGTTGAATGGGGTGTTCGATAGTGGATTAGCAGCTCGAATTTGCATCTTCAATTCAATGTGAAAGTACGTACTATGGCCACGACTATTCTATGATAAAGACAAGAGAAAATGTAAAATAAATTAATTTCTTTTGTAGGAAATTAGGTGATTGTTACGATGTAGAATCTTCCAAAATTATGCATTAATTTTGTCTCTCATTCTTTTATTTTATATTTAACGTCACACAAGTATTTTTCAAAATAATAATAATAATAAATGGCCTTAAATATTTAAATTTGTATTTAGTTAATGTGTTTCTCAGACCAAAAACACATGTAATTTTACATGTATTTATAATTTATAATTTTTTAAAAATATATTCAAACTATATAATTACCCAATGATGAAATACTTATTGATCCACCACCTAACGTAGATGTTACCTTCTTTATCCTTCTTAATAAAAAACAAATTGGATCTTCTTTCTTAACATGTTAAATAAGCCAATATCGCACCTAATGTAGATGTTACTACTTTATCCTTCTTACTAAAAAAACAAATTGGTGTTGAAATAATAAATTGGGTCTATTTTCTTAACATGCTAAATAAGCCAATATGGAGATGCGGGGTATCAATCCCCGTGCTTCTAGCATGCAAAGTGAGCGCTCTACCATTTGAGGTAGATCCCCTACACTCTTTAATATACATTTTTAACTAAAATATAATTTATTTAATCATTTTATTATGCCGTAACACATTTTCGAATTCATAAGAATCACACGTTTTCTTAGTATGATAATATGGGCAATGTACTTGACAATTTTTCTGGTCCATTTTTAACTAAATATGATCTTTCTACATTTTACTTGATCTCGGAGGCTCTTTTTACTCGAGAAAACACAATCTGAAGTATACTTCAACGAAGTCCTTTTTTTTCAACTTCTTTGTCTTTCTAAAAGCTGACTTCTCATATTACCCCTTATATCATGATGTGATAAGTCTGTGACATTCATTCAATTTGGATTTATCTCTTGAAATTTATACTAGTGAAAGCCTAACCCTATGAAAAACCCACAAAATTCATGGGAAGAAAGGTTATCATGGTACTCGATTGTGGTCTGATTAGCTGAATTTGGATATTCGGTTTAGTGTGTTTGATGTTATGTTATGTGAAGGATATGTTAGGAAAAAGACCTGAAAATTGAAAATATTAATATTTTTTAGCAATGCGTGTCACACATTGAAAAATAAAACTTTTAGTGTTTAACATAGAAAGATAAAAATAAATATATTGTAATCTGATCACTCTTTTTAAATTTATGCACTAATTTTGTCTCCAATTTTTAAGGAATAATTACGACATGATAAACCATGTTGGTTAAAAAAATAAGAAAAATAATTAAAATTGAAAAAAATCATAAAAATATGTCTTTTTAAAATAATATATTTGAGGAATTTTTATTGTCAAAAGTATCTAAACTTTTAAAATTTAGTTTAATTTTTTTATTTACTTATTAAATAATCAAAAATATCTTAAAAAAATATATAATTAATTTTAAATTATAGTTTATTTTTTTATATATTTAATTCCAATGTAAATATGGAGATATTTAATCCAATGTAAATCAATCAAAGTATTGATCCCGACCTCTCGCATTCTAAGCTAGCGCCTACCATTTGAGCTACATCCCAAACATTTTGCTATATTTATTTGTTTGAAGCTAAGGTACAATATTATTATTTTATTGCATCCCATTTTCAAGTTTATAAGAACCACATGTTTCTCTAAGATAGCTAGTGGTATTAACTTGTTTTCTTTTCTTTTCTAATCAATGATCATTTTTCTAAATATTATTAGGATCTTTCAATCTCTCCTTTCTCAAGCATAATTGATCTAATGTAAATATCAAAGAGGGTATTATTCTACTTCTTTGTCTCTCAAAAGCTGCTATCACTTACCACCACATTTATCATGATATGATTTGATCGTTCTTTCAAAAGGCATACGTATTTTGACATTTACACTAACAAAAATATAAACATGTTTCAAGCTTCACAAAAGCCATGAGAAGCTAGTTGAATGGGGTGTTCGATAGTGGATTAGCAGCTCGAATTTGCATCTTCAATTCAATGTGAAAGTACGTACTATGGCCACGACTATTCTATGATAAAGACAAGAGAAAATGTAAAATAAATTAATTTCTTTTGTAGGAAATTAGGTGATTGTTTATGATGTAGAATCTTCCAAAATTATGCATTAATTTTGTCTCTCATTCTTTTATTTTATATTTAACGTCACACAAGTATTTTTCAAAAAATAATAATAATAATAAATGGCCTTAAATATTTAAATTTGTATTTAGTTAATGTGTTTCTCAGACCAAAAACACATGTAATTTTACATGTATTTATAATTTATAATTTTTTAAAAATATATTCAAACTATATAATTACCCAATGATGAAATACTTATTGATCCACCACCTAACGTAGATGTTACCTTCTTTATCCTTCTTAATAAAAAACAAATTGGATCTTCTTTCTTAACATGTTAAATAAGCCAATATCGCACCTAATGTAGATGTTACTACTTTATCCTTCTTACTAAAAAAACAAATTGGTGTTGAAATAATAAATTGGGTCTATTTTCTTAACATGCTAAATAAGCCAATATGGAGATGCGGGGTATCAATCCCCGTGCTTCTAGCATGCAAAGTGAGCGCTCTACCATTTGAGGTAGATCCCCTACACTCTTTAATATACATTTTTAACTAAAATATAATTTATTTAATCATTTTATTATGCCGTAACACATTTTCGAATTCATAAGAATCACACGTTTTCTTAGTATGATAATATGGGCAATGTACTTGACAATTTTTCTGGTCCATTTTTAACTAAATATGATCTTTCTACATTTTACTTGATCTCGGAGGCTCTTTTTACTCGAGAAAACACAATCTGAAGTATACTTCAACGAAGTCCTTTTTTTTCAACTTCTTTGTCTTTCTAAAAGCTGACTTCTCATATTACCCCTTATATCATGATGTGATAAGTCTGTGACATTCATTCAATTTGGATTTATCTCTTGAAATTTATACTAGTGAAAGCCTAACCCTATGAAAAACCCACAAAATTCATGGGAAGAAAGGTTATCATGGTACTCGATTGTGGTCTGATTAGCTGAATTTGGATATTCGGTTTAGTGTGTTTGATGTTATGTTATGTGAAGGATATGTTAGGAAAAAGACCTGAAAATTGAAAATATTAATATTTTTTAGCAATGCGTGTCACACATTGAAAAATAAAACTTTTAGTGTTTAACATAGAAAGATAAAAATAAATATATTGTAATCTGATCACTCTTTTTAAATTTATGCACTAATTTTGTCTCCAATTTTTAAGGAATAATTACGACATGATGGTAAAAATGTATTCGTCGTTTGTAAATTTTTCCAATTGCAACCGTAATTTTTTTCATAGGCATTTTAAACCCTAAATTTTTTATCAACTAGGTCTTTTACAGATTGTCAATCGACAGTCAACTAAAGATCAACATTTTTTATGAACTGACATGATAATGTTAAGTGTGCAACTTGAAAAACAAGCAAACTTTGGGGTTCATTTTGTTGTTCGCCTTCTTCGCTGTACATTTATGTTTTGATATTGAATGTGTGATCTCATTTTATTTTATTCTTTGTGAAAATAAAACCATGTTGATTGGTTAATTATAAAATAAGAAAAATATAGTTAAAATTGAAAAAGTATGTGATTATAAATAATATGTCTTTTTAAAATAAAAGACCCTTAAACTATATTTTTTTTCAGAGTCAGATACCTAAATTTTATATTGTCAAACTTCGTATCTAAACTATAATATATAATCACTTTGCACCTCCATTGCTATCTTAGCTATTTAGGGTGATGGGACCCTTCCAGAAAGTAGTACTTGGTAGTACGAGAAATCACAACATGGCAAAAGAATAAATAATTCAAAAATATCTTAAAAACTTTCATAATATATCTGAGGAATTTAAAAAGTTTTAAATTATAGTTTAATTTTTTTGATTAACTTATTAAATAATAAGTTAATCTATATATAATTAATTTTGTAAGTTATCTATTTAATTCCAATGTAAATATGGTGATACAAAGTATTGATCCCCGTACCTCTCGCATGCTAAGCTAGCGCTCTACCATTTGAGCTACATCCAAACATTTTTCTATATTTATTTGTTTGAAGCTAAGGTACAATATTATTATTTTATTGCATCCCATTTTCAAGTTTATAAGAACCACATGTTTCTCTAAGATAGCGAGTGATATTAACTTGTTTTCTTTTCATTTCTAATCAATGATCATTTTTCTAAATATTATTAGGATCTTTCAATCTCTTCTTTCTCAAGCATAATTGATCTAATGTAAATATCAAAGAGGACATTATTCTACTTCTCTGTCTCTCAAAAGCTGCTATCACTTACCACCACATTTATCATGATATGATTTGACAGTAACTTTCATTCAAAAGGCATACATATTTGACATTTACTCTAACAAAAATGTAAACATGTTTCAAGCTTCACAAAAGCCATGGGAAGCCAGCTGAATGGGCCGTTCGATAGTGGTTTAGCTACTCGAATTTGCATATTCAGTTCAATGTGAATGAACATACTATAACCACGACTATTCTATGAAAAGACAAGAGAATACGTAGCATAAATTAATCTCTTTTGTAGGAAAGTACGTGATTGTTTATGATGTAGAATCTTTCAAAATTATGCATTAATTTTGTCTCTCATTCTTTTAATTAAAATTTAACGACACACAAGTATTTTTCAAAATAAAATAATAATAATAAATAACCTTAAATATTTAAATTTGTATTTAATTAATGTGTTTCTCATACAAACAAACTGTAATTCTACCTGTATTTATAATTTAAAAAAAAATATGTTCAAACTATATAATTACCCAACGGTGAAATGCTTATTGATCCACCACCTAACGTAGATGTTACCTTTTTATCCTTCTAACTATATAATTGGATCTGTTTTCTTACTATGTTAAATAAGCCAATATGGAGATGTATGGTATCGATCCCCGTACTTCTTGCGTGAAAATGAGTGCTCTACCATTTAAGCTACATACCCTACACTCTTTAATTAATTTTTTTTACAAAAATATAAGTTATTTAATCATTTTGATTATGCTGAAACACATTTTCGAATTCATAAGAATCAAATGTTTCCTTAGTATGATAATATAGGAAATGGACTTAAAAAAATTTATTTCATTTTTACTAAATATGATTCTTCTACATTTGGGTTGTTTGTGATTTTTTGAAGGTTTTCGCTGAAGAGTTAATGGGTTTATTGCCGGATAGGGAGGTAGAGTTCAGTATCGAGACATGCGTAGGTACGACTCCAGTGTCCATTGCTCCTTATAAGATGCCGCCGAAAGAATTGAAAGAGTTGAAGTCACAGCTTTAGAGTTGTTAGATTATGGGTTAATCCGACCGAGTGTTTCGCCTTGGGGTGCTCTGGTTCTCTTTGTGGAAAAGAAGGGTGGTACAATACGTATGTGCATTGATTACCGACAATTGAATAAGCTAACAGTGAAGAACAAGTATCATTTGCCAAGGATTGATGATCTGTTTGATTAGTTTCGCGGGGCAGCGGTGTTCTCTAAGATTGATCTAAGATCGGGGTATTATCAGTTGAAGGTTAAGGATGAGGATGTGCATAAAATTGTGTTTCGTACGAGGTACGAGCCTTATGAGTTCTTGGTCATACCTTTCGGTTTGACAAATGCCTCGGCTGCGTTCATGGATGTGATGAATAGGGTATTCCATGAATATCTTGATCAGTTTGTGGTGGTGTTTATAGATGATATTCTCGTGTACTCTTGTATAGAAGAAGAACATGATCGACATTTGCGGATTGTGTTGCAAGTATTGAAGGATAATCAGTTGTACGCCAAGTTGAGCAAGTGTGATTTTTGGCTTAAGGAAGTGATGTTCCTTGGTCATGTGGTTTTCACGGAGGGTATTCTTGTTGATCCATAGAGAATTGAGGATATTCTCAATTGGAAGCAACCTAAATTTGTTTCGGAGGTTCGCATTTTTCTTAGGTTGGCTGGTTATTATCGTTGCTTCGTAGATGGGTTTTCTAGTGTTGCAGCACCTTTAACGAAGTTGTTGCAAAAGAATGTTCCCTACGTGTGGATAGAGAAGCAACAACTCAGTTTTGAGAAGTTGAAAGAAGTTTTGACACATGCTTCCGTGTTGATTCAACCTGAGTTCAGAAAGGAGTTTGTGGTTTATAGTGATGCATCTTACATTTGGATGGGTTGTGTGCTGATGCAAGATGGTAAGGTTGTGGCCTATGCATCGAGACAACTGAAGGTTCATGACCGTAACTATCCAACTCATGATTTGGAGCTTACGGCTGTGGTGTTTGCCTTGAAAATCTGGAGACATTATCTTTATGGTGAGAAGTGTGTTGTTTTCACGAACCATAAGAGTTTGAAGTATTTGATGTCTTAGAAGGATTAAAATCTTAGGCAACATAGATGGTTGGAGTTGCTTAAGGATTATGACTTGACGATTAAGTATCATCCTAGTAAAGCCAACGTGGTTGCAGATGCATTGAGTCGTAAGGTTGCGGTTGAGCTTAGAGCTATGTTTGCAAGGTTGAGTGTGACGCGGGAAGGTAGTTTGTTGGCTAAATTGCAAGTTAAGCCTACGATGTCACAAATTATTAAAGCTAAACAACCATTTGATGATTTCTTGGTTTAGCATGTTAAGGATGTATCGAAGGGTAATCCGACAAATTTTCATTTTGATGATGATGGAGTTTTGTGTTTCAGGGGTCGAATAGTGGTGCCAGATGATCCGGAGTTGAGGCACACTATTTTGACAGATGCACATTCTAGCCCTTTTATTATGCATCATGGTAGTGTGAAAATGTATTGGGGATTGAAAGAAGCATACTTCTGGTTGGTTTGAAAAAGAATGTCGCTGAGTTCGTTTCTAGGTGCATGGTATGTCAGCGGGTCAAGGTTGAACATCATTTTCCATCCGGGTTGTTGCAACCGTTGATAATTCTGAAATGTAAATGGGAGAAAATCACCATGGATTTTGTGTCGGGGTTACCTTTGACACCGACCAAAAAGGATTATATTTGGGTGATTGTGGATCAATTTATGAAGTGTGCACATTTTCTGCAGTGTATACGACATTTACGCTAGACAAGTTGGCAGATTTGTATATTGGTGAGATCGTGTTTTTGCACGGGGTACCAAATTCCATTGTCTTGGACAAGGATCCAAGGTTTACAGTGAGGTTTTGGGTGAGTTTGCACCAAGCTTTAGGTACGAGATTGAATTTTAGCACCGCATATCATCCTCAGTCCGATGGTCAGTCTAAGCGGGTTATCTAGGTTTTGGAGGATATGTTGAGATGTTGCATTATTGAGTTCCAAGGAACCTGGGTGAAGCATTTAACTTTGGGTGAGTTTACGCATAACAATAGTTACCAAGCGAGTATACAGATGGCACCGTATGAGGCATTGTATGGTTGGAAGTGTCGTACGCCCTTGTGTTGGGCTGAGGTAGGGGAAAAGCATATTTCCATATCAAACGTGTTGAAGGACATGGGTGTGTGATCGCTTGAAACGGCTGTGGATCGGCAAAAATCTTATGCAATTTTGAAGCGTAGGGAAATTGAATATGCGGTGGGCGATCGTGTGTTCTTGAAAGTGTCACCGTGGAAAAAGGTGATGGGGTTCGACGTAAGGGTAAGCTTAGTCTGAGGTTTATTGGACCGTACGAGGTTGTTGAGCATGTTGGTCCTGTGGCTTATCGGTTGAGGTTGCCTCCTGAGTTGGAGAAAATACATGATGTGTTCCATGTATCCATGTTGTGGAGGTATCGGTCGGATCCCTCACATGTTATGCTGGTGGAACATATTGAGTTAAGGCCGGATTTGTCCTATGATGAGGAGCCAGTAAAAATCCTTGATTCCAGTAGCAAAGTTCTCCGTGACAAGACGAATGAGCTTGTTAAGGCCTCGTGGCGTCACTATGGTGTCGAGGAAGCCACTTGGGAGAGCAAGACGGATATGTTGGAATAATTTTCGCATTTGTTTCCTCTAGGTAAATTTTGAGGAAAAAATTTCTTAAGTAGGGGAGAGTTGTAACACCCCGGTTTTGGGCCTAGAGGTTTTGAGGCTTGTTAGACGGTCTGGTGGACCGAGTTAGGGATTCGAGTCGGATTTAGGTTTTAATTGGATTGAATATTTTTGAAGGTGATAAAATTGTGGAAAATACTCTAAAATCATATTTTAATATATGAAAAATATTGGTGAAATCAATTTTGTAAAATGGGTTTTGGAAGGGTGACATTTTGGTTAGTGACCAGAATGTAATTTTTGAAAACTAGTTTTAAAGGTGACTAAAATTAAAAGGATCAAATTCTTAGAATCCTTAAGGAGTGATTTTACCAAGTTTTTGCTGGTGATTTCTCTCTTCAATTAAGTTATTTTAAAACGTGTTATAAAAGATAATTAAAGGGATTTTAGATATTAAAGTTAGTTATCACTTTTAAAGAAATCTGACGTAACTTTTCTCTCCACTTCTTTTCTACCAAAAACTCTTATTTTCATCAAATCAAAGAGCTTTAAACAATCAATTGAGGGAGAAATCATATAATAGAGGGGATAAGCAAAGCGACGAAGCTTGACGTTGATTGTGGCTTACAGAAAGCTTGATTCGCGTTGGCGAGCAAAGTTAAGCGTATTGGTGAGTGGAAACTAGATTGAACACATTTTAAAGGTTTAATAAAGGTTGTTGAGAGTTTAGGATAAGCTTGAAACACTTACCCAAGCTCGGAAGTAAGTTTTCCTTATTTTGCTCTTGAATATCGGTTTGGATATGAGCATGATGATTTCATGTTTTGGTGTTAACATGTTTTGATCTACTTGTTGGAAATGCATGGTTTTAAGTACATATGCAGGGGGTTTAAAGTGTAATAAATGCTAGTGAGCATTGGTTTTCATTTCGGTCGGGAGTGGTGTTATTGCTTTGGCAATGTGATTTGCATATGTGGTGTTTTTTTATATAATTTAATGTAAAACAGTAAGTAAATGGTTTTGTAAATGATATATTGGCTATGTGACAAGGTGAGAAAACAATCGGATATAGTTGGCATGCTATAGGATAAAAGTGCACTATAAATATGAACAAAAATCGATCGTGGCCACGGGTCCTTGAGATATGACAGTTTAACAAGGCCACTTGGACTGTTGGGACATCATTTGGGGCATGCGGTTTAACAAGGCAACTCAAATTGATAGAGATATTGCGGTTTAACTAGGCAAGGTCGGTACATTTGCAGTTTATTCGATGTGTAGGATAGAGGTAGTCTATCTAGGTCACTATAAATGCCAATATATGTGAAAGTTCATGTGTTGAACCTATTATAATGCTTTGGGATTTAAGCATGGTAAATGAATTAATTCTTTGGGATCTAAGCATGGAATACGTATATGATGTTGTATAAAGGTTGTTATGCATTGTTTCAATTGGAAGCAAACAAGTGTTTGGTTTTCAAATAGTTTTTAATTGCATCGTTATAGTATGAGCATCCTCACTAAGCATGTGTGCTTACACTCTCTTTTTCCTAATGGTGCAGAGCATTAAAGTTTTGGGGTTGCAAAGGCAAGGCTAAAGTGATCCTAAGACAAAGATTACTCTGAGTGTGAACTCGGTTTATGTTTTCGGTTAATAAGGCAATGTGTTCGCCATATATTTGGGGATTTGTATTTCTGTTTTCCCATGGGTTTTAAGCATGAGTAGTGCTGGATTTTATGGTTTGTTTGATGTTGATTGAGATTGGGTGTATCTTGCCTATGTTGTTGCTAGCTAAGTGCTAAAGTGTGCAAGTTGGTTTTGATTGGTTACTATAGTTTGATGATTCAAGCAAGTTTGGTATGATGCTATAAATGTGCAAGTATGTTGAGTATGCCTTAAATGTACCAAATGTGAGATTTGGTTGCTTGGTGAAATAATATTAGGATACATGCCTATAGAATATCTTGAGTAGTATAAATGCCATGAATGGTTGTTGAATCTGTGATGCTTTGGTTGGTAATGTATCTTGGTAATGTTGTATAAGTGTTTGAAGCATGTTGGAGTGTTTTGGATATCATCAAAATGTGATTTAACAACAAATTAGGACATTACAGGTACAGGCGTATCGGTACAGGTGTCCTTGTTTCGGTACGGGTAAGCCATTCCAGGCTTAGCATACTGGTACTCATGCAACTATTTCGGTAAGGGCTTAGGCTATGTTGGGCTGCATTTCGATACTCAAGAGGGTGTTTCGATACGGTACAGGGTTTTCATGAAGGGTGTTTCGATACGCGTAAGTGTATCGGAACAATATTTGGTTACTGGAATCTGAGCTTTTGGAAAATGTTAAGGCGTACTGAAACACCTCTAGGCGTACCGGTACGACCACCGTTAAATTTGTTATTTTGGAATCTTTGAAGGTTTTCGTTTCTTTCATTTTGATCCCTAAATTTTGTGAATATAATTGTATAATTTGGATTATCATAATGACCTGGAATTTGACATGTAAGCATGGAATTGGACTAATTGAGGATTGGTAACTTTAATTTTAGTATTGGTCCCTAAAATTGTCAATTTTGCAATTTAGTCCCTGTAACGTATGTTATGCAATTGGAGGCCTTTCTATGATCCGTTTTCTTTGGAAATTAAACCGCTGCAAGTATATACATTTAGGATTAATAACATGCATCTAGATAAGATAAAAGAAAAAAATGGATCAGTTTTCGTAATTGTTCTTTGGTTTGCTTCGGCAAACCTAATATAGTTCTCTCGGTTTGGTCGGGCATCTAGGTCGGGTCGAGGGGGTTACAGATGCTTTAAGCTAAAAGGCTATTTTAGATCTGAGGTCCTTATTTGCCAGGATGAGTATATATGATGATGTTAGTTTGCTGGCTGAGCTTTACATCAAGACGACTTTGGTCGAGAAAATTAAGGCTAAACAACTTCTGGATAGTTTTTTACTTTTTGTCATACATCAGGTTGACCAGGGATCTACATCCATTTATCCTTTTGATCAGGATGTGGTTCTATGTTTCAAGGGTCACTATTGTATGCCTGACGATGTCGAGTTAAAATGGGCCACTCTCTGTGACGCTCACAGTAGCCCATATGCTATTCATCCCTGTTGGGATAAAATGTACCATAACCTGAAGCAGAGATACCATTGGCTTGGCATGAAGAAAGATATCTCTGATTATGTGGCTAGATGTCTGACTTCCCAATAGGTTAAGGCAGAACATCAACAACCATCTGTCCTTTTACAACCTATTAGGATTCTTGAGTGGAAGTGAGAGCGGATCACGATGGACTTTGTTACCGAATTGCCTTTAACTCCTTCAAAAAAGGATTATGTCTAGGTGATTGTTGATCGGCTCACTATGTCAGCCCATTTTATCCCTGTTCGAGTTACTTATTCTGGAGAAGCTAGCTGGATTGTATATTTCTAAGATGGTTAGACTGTATGGTGTGCCTTTATCTATCATTTCTGATCGAGATCTAAGATTCGCCTCCTGATTTTGGAAGGTCCTTCACGAGGCCTTAGGAACACGTTTGAATTTTAGTACATCCTTTCATCCGCGGATAGATGGCTAGTCAGAGAGAGTGATTCAGATTTTGGAAGATATATTATGAGGATGGGTGATCGACTTCCGTGGCAGTTGGGTGGATGAGTTTTCATATAATAATAGTTACCAGGATAGCATCCGTATAGCATCACATGAGGCTCTGTATGGTTGCAAATTTCGTAGTCCTATCTGCTAGACTAAGTTAAATGATAGAAAGACTTTGGTTGGTTCAAGAGACCAAGAAGACTGTTAGATTGATTCGTAAGCGCCCGAAAGAGGCTTTTGATAGACAAAAGTCTTATGCTGATCAGAGGAGAAAGGATATTGAGTTTTAGGTCAGTGGTCAGGTCTTCTTGAAGGTATCTCCATGGAAAAAGGTTATGAGATTTGGACGCAAAGGCAAGCTGAGTTCGAGATTTTTAAGGCCATACCGTATTTTGAAGAGAGTCAGACCTATTTCTTATTAGCATGAGTTACCTCCTCAGCTTAGCCATATCCATGATGTATTTCATGTATCTATGTTGAGACAATACCATCCAGATTCGAGTAATATTACTCAGGTTCAGGATGTTGAGCTGAGGCTAGACTTATCATATGAGGAGAAGCCTGTGTAGATTTTGGATTTTGATGACAGAGTCCTGAGAAACAGGCGCATCCCTACGGTTAAGGTCTAGTGGAGTAACCATAGTCCTGTAGAGGCCACCTAGGAGACTGAGGAATCTATGAGTGAGCAGTTTTTGCATTTGTTTAACTCAGGTAAATTTTGAGAACAAAATTTCTTTTAGGGGAAAGTTGTAACACCCTTAAAATTTAAAAAAGAATAATAAAATAAATAATAAGGGATTTGCTTTCCCTAGGTCTCGAACCCGTGACCTTGGGGTTGGCAACCCCATGCCCAACCAACTGAGCTATAGAAGCTCTTGGTGTTAAGTTTCCCCAATTTTCTTTTATTTAGTTATAATTCAGGTATGTAAATTAAATAAAATTGGATTAACCTTCCCCCCACCAACCGTATTCAATTCTAACTGAATCAAATAATCAACCTTCCAGAATCATCCTCTTCACCCAACCCCTCACCTTTGCTTTCTGCCTCTCTGATATGCCTTACCATCATGTCGTGTGTGTCATTGATGATATGAACCAAACCACCATTGAGCCCCGAACAAAAAACCCTTAGCCACTCACGCCGTTGTTGCTCAAATCGTCACGAATCAAGGTAAGAAGATTCGTCAAACCTAGGTTTTAAACTGAACAATTATTTGAGTTTTCGCCACTGTAACCATCCGATCGTGGAATCATTGCCACCATTCTCCTCCTCATGTCAAGACCGTTCTAACCCAGTCGCCCGATCATTGTTTTGACCTCGGTAGAGGACTCATTGGAGTAATGTCTTTTTCCAGCCATTTTGGTAAGTTTCGGTGTGCTTTTGGTGTTTTTCTGGTTTTTTGGTTGTTTGATTCTGGGAATATTGTGATGGTGGATAAAAAAATGGGCAAAATATGTATTTTGGGACATTTTTCCGGCCGTGTAAGGCTGCGCATGAGCCCCATGCGTCAGCCGGTGCGATTTTTGGCCGTCGTGACCAGTTCGTATCTAAACCGTCCTAGTTTAACCCGATCCAACTCAAACTAGCTCGAACCCAAATTGAATCTGACTCGGTCTAGCCCAAATTGAATCTGACCCAGTCTAGCCTTCCTTGCCACCACAAATTGAGCTTTTGTGGATAGAATACTTAAATTCACTTATTTTAGGAAAAGATTTGACATTGGAGTTTCTACTCAAAGGAGTACGGTTATGATCTAGGGGCATGCATTTACCAGACATCCTATGACAGACGATCGGCCGATCTACCCAGAATGACACAACTCTAAGCTCTGATACCACTAAATGTAACCCCTTAGACCCGGCTATACGTTACACCTGAATCTAGAAGGTCACATAGGGTTACAAGAGTGACCCACACTAAAAATCCACATAAAATATTTTTCTTTAAATACATATTAAATTGTAAACCAATTTTCTATATTCTAATGGTGCAAGGATAATACATGAAGTGTAACAATGAAATAAAACATTGAAATAAAACATTTTATTTCGAAAACGTATGATTCAAGTAGCAGTAATGTTCATTTTAATTTTCTATTTGCTCTCCAACCATACTCCAGTATACAGTTCCACAGAACTACATCTATAGGGGCGTTAACCCAGGCCCATAGGGCGTAGGTGCCAGCCTAAGGGGAACCTTAGGTATGGTAAAAAATCACCCTATCCGAAGCATATGAATGAATGGTAAGGAATTACCCTAGCCGAAGCATAGGAACCTGGAACTGTAAAGAATTCCCAACTGGATCAGGGTTGAACCTACGGTAACTTCACACTCTATCCCAAGTACCCTAGTACCAGTCTATGCAGTAATTATAGTAATCAATAATAACAGTAATCGGTAGTAATCAATAATAACAGTAATCGGTAGTAATCAGTATTTACAGTAAATATGAACCGTACAATTAATTTCAGTAATCAGGGAGTGTGTTTTTTCAGGTCAGATATAGAGATTTATTTCAGACAGATCGAAGTTATGATTCGGATCAAAGAGATACTCTTGTTCAAAATGGAGAGAATATTCATGTGCACCTAGAACACACTAGATGGAACAACTTATTTCATGGAGATACATGATATTTACGAAAGGGGAACACAATGAACTTTTGATGAGTTTTAAACAGATTTTAGAAACGAGGTCCCTATTAAAAGGGGTTCGTACAAACGGCTCAAACCAGACCTTCAGAAGTTGATACATCAGGATCATTGAGAACTCAAATATATCGTGAGTGATCCAGTCATTTAAGCCTACAAGGGCATTATGGTCATTTTGACATTCCTGGACAATTTGGTAATTTGAACCAACAAGGTATAAACAATGATTTGCTGAACTCTGAAATTCAAACTGCTCATCAGGTTTTTGTGTCCCTTTGTACTAGTCGAAACCCATCATTAGAGTGCGTGCCATCCAACCGGATAGGTACACCTTAGTATTCGCTTCTCAGAACTGACCATAAGTATGGCAAAGTAGATCACTTTCACCAATTAATCACAAGACATGTTACAAGAAATTATACGTGTATTCATACGGTATTTTCCATGTACTATAGCAATATCAGAAGTGACTGTCGTACACGAGTCAGGCTTTATATCACGTAAGGGCATTACAAACATTTGCATCCAAGACTACTAAAGGTTTATACATCCTCCAAGTCCACTAAAACTGAACAGTTCTCATTATTGTAGTACTTACCAGGTATTCGAACATGTACATGTCACATGAATTCATTCTTTAGCACCGAAAGTACCTTTTAGAATAACATGTTATTCTTCTAATTATCAATGTTCTCCAAATAAAACAAACATACCTTAATATAATATTCTTCCAATATTACATTAGCATTAGAATTGACCAACAGCCACGGGTCGTGTAATACGACATTTAGAGCCATCATACTCTTTTGGCTTTATTGATATTTCTTATTCCAAGTCTTAGAGGTATTTTCAGACACTTCGATGCCCAAGGGTGTTTCAGTCATTCATGTAACACCCCCAACCCTGGGTTGGTAGCAAATTGGCTCGGGAGCGTTACCGAGTACAATACAAGCAAGAACGAGGCTATAATAGGCTAACTCATCCCTATTAGATGAGTTACTTAACTAACAAGTAACCAAACATACATTTCTTAACATGTAAGCAATCTTATTTATATACATTATAGGTTACCAAAAATTTCAATTAACATTATCATACAATCTTCATCATTCGGATAGCTTAAGGACAAACATGCTTCCATTTCATTTTATTGTTTCTTAACTTGATACATGTAACATTCAATTGTACATACCTTGTCTCCAAGCAAGCAATATGCCAACCTTCCATTCGGCATTTACCATTCAAAATTATAAAATACATATATAACATGTCATGATCATACAAGACTATCTTAACTCACAAGACATTCGAATGGCACAAGACTAGATCAATTACTTTGATAAAATCAATATATACATAACTATATGCGGATCAAATACTTACAATACATAGAGTTTAAGTTCTTTACTTGATTTATATTAAGAACCAAGTTCACAAGATAGTAGGCCCATTCAAGATCATATACATATATACAAGATCAAGTATTCAAAATGCATGCACTAGACATTATATACAACTAAGTGCCACCAACTAGGGGAGTACAAAACAAGTATGAACCATACTTTAGCTATGCTTGTGTCTTGCTTCGAGCTCAAGAATTCAGGCTTCAGGATCAAGCAACGATCGAATCCTTTATCCTTTGGTTGGGAAGAATGAAAACAAGAGTGATAAGTACAAGATATGTACTTAGTGAGGTAGCAACTAATTCGAACCAATTAACAATACATGTATCAATTAGCTAAGTTGAAACCTAGTCCAAGTTGGAAGCAATTCAATTCAAGCTTTGCTTAATCTTAATTTCAAGCCAATTAACATACTCAAGCAATATACACATTTCCATTCAAGTCAAGTACATATTAGTTCAAGTTTACATGTTTGTCTTTTCAAGAATACATATCAGGTAATCCAAGTAGCAAGTTATTCAATACAAGGTTCAAGCATAAGCAATTATCATTTTAAGAGTTCCATGTCAATAATCAAGCATTACCTGTCAAGAAATTCGAGTAATTTAAGCTTACATATCAAGGAATACAAGTGTCAAGTTGTTCATGAATCAAGTAGTTCATGTATCAAGTAGTTCAAGAATCATGTAATCTCAAGTATCATGCAATTCAATATCAAGTAGTTCGAGTATCAAGAAGCTCAAGTATCATGTAATTCAAGTATCAAGTAGTTCGAGTATCAAGTAGTTCGAGTATCAAGAAGCTCAAGTATCATGTAATTCAAGTATCAAGTAGTTCAAGTATCAAGAAGCTCAAGTATCATGTAATTCAAGTATCAATAAACTTTACTCTTTAATTATTTCTTATTTGCTTTCTTTAGTTTATGCCTTTGGTATTTAGATGTCCAGGTAATCGAGTCTCCAACCAATTGTCGCCACCAGATGTACCATGGTACGCAAGATGTATCGTAGTATTGTACCGTAGTACTGGTCAACCCTCCTATTTTTGCCAAAGAACTCACATAGATACCCTCCGTCTGTCGCCAATTAGGGGCCTTAGCCCTGGACCGTAGTCCACCTTGACACAATGAGCTCTAGACTCTAAGGCATGCCCTTCTACCTATGACCACTAACAACCAAGGCTTTGTTCAATTATGAATCACTTATTCAAGTATTACATGTTTATGTCAAGCAATAGCTTATTCAAGGATCAATTCAAGTGATACATTGCAAGATCATGTTCATATACACAACCCTTAGGCCAATTGAGCCTTAGCTATACGCTTTACAATTTAACCTTGTCATTCAAGCAAGCAATTAATATATGCCATCTCTTAGGCATCAAGCAAGATCTTTAATTCATGATTTATATCATGTTAACAAGTACTTAAATGATAGAGGTACATTTAAGCACTCATTCGAAATGATCAGAATCAAGGCATCAAGGTTCAAGCATTGTTTTCACTTTTCTTCCTAGATAATTTAACAACATACATATTTCAATTAGATCTCAAGTTTTGGCTTAAATCATTCTTCCAATTTTTCATCACAACAAAGCTTAAATCAAGTGTATTAACATGGCATAAAATAACAATAATTAGACATGCATCTTTGGTTAGGACCTAAGTCCTAAGCTTATATTAAACTACACTCACAATACTCCAAGCTTAGCTAGTCTTGGATCCAAACTCCTTTGTGTTTGCCACTAGCTTGGCCACTCCTTTCTTCCTCCACAAGATTTACTCCTTGCTCTAACAATTCATACAAGTAAATCAAGGCCAAGACAAGATACATTCATTTCTTCAAAACAAGTCAACAATACATAATTCATTCATTTCAAAACATCAAGGCTGCTGCTGCTACTGCCTGGCAGCATGTGCACTGTTTACTAAAACATGCATAACTTTCATTCCGTATGTCAGAATCTCCTTTGGTTTATACCGTTGGAAAGATAACTTAATTATATTTCTAACCATATAGTCCTTGCATTTTAATTCTTTCCCAATTAATACAGTTTTTAGTTTAAAGACAAGGCAATTTACAACACTGGACAGTTTGCACTGTCCTTACTGTTTCATTTCTACAATTCATTCTACAATCCCGAATTCAATTATGTTTTCTCCTAATAAATTTAGACATGTTAAGGCACTATCCATAAAATTTCCAGCCTTAAATTCTCTTTGTACAATTTATAGTGATTTTTCAAATTTACTGCCCAGAACAAAGTTTTCTGGGCAGATTACACTAGTTTGAGTTTCTAGCTTCATTATTCACTTAGATGACATTTCTAACATGTTAATTCAACTTATATACATACTCATACAAGTCTAAGTCAGTTCTATTCACCTGTCAATGTGATCAAAGTAGAGCATTACATAAAATCAAGCATGTTCACACAATCTTATCTAGCAATGTGATCAAAACAGTTTCATGCCATGATACATTCAAATCATACCAATTTAGTACCTAATTTTCCAGCAACTTCCTAACAATTTCTAGCATTGATTATATTTCTAACAACTTAAACCACATATATACATATTGGCATTCAAACTATGACAAATTTTCAGCAAACAATGTAACTATAAAATCAATCAAAAGCACCACAACTCAAACAACAATAGTTCATCTACATATAGTTCTCATATTCAGCTTCAAATCAGTGAAATGAGTGAGATTACTTACTCTTCTTCCTTAGAAGACTCAAACAAAGATTCAAAATCTGCCCAATTAAACCCAAAACTTCATGTTTCCATGGTTACCAGCTCACTCTCTCTATTTGCTAGGATCGGTTATAGCTATTGCAAGGTTGAAGAAGACTCAATTTTCAACAATATGGCCAGCCAACACCCTTAATTTCCACATGTATATTAACTTTGCCACATGTATCCCACTACCACTAAATGGTCTAATTACCATGCAATTTCATTGTTTTATTCTTGTTTCAATTTGGTCTAATAAGGGTAATTCTATAACAATTTAACTAATAGCTCCATGTTACATACTCCTAATTCTTTCAATTGAATAGCTCGTGACTCAATTTGTCAATAGCTTAGGTAATGATAACCTTCCTAGGCCCAGTTTAGGGTGTTACAATTCCCCCCTAAAATAAATTCACCCTCGAATTTACCTGAGTTGAACAAGTGAGGATATTGGTCTCTCATCGTAGCATCAGGTTCCCAAGTTGCCTCTTCCATTTTATGATTCCTCCATAACACTTTCACCAAGGGAACATTCTTGTTTCAGAGTCTTCTAACTTCTTTGTCAAGTATTCATATTGGCTCTTCTTCATATGATAAGTCAGGATTCAACTCTACTTCTTCAGGCTCAAGGACATGGGATGGGTCAGATCGATATTTTCTAAGCATGGAGACATGGAAGACATTATGGATCTTATCAAATTCACTAGGGAGTGCCAATCGATAAGCCACTAGCCCTATCCTTTCAATGATTTCGAATGGTCCAATGAATCTGGGACTGAGTTTCCCTTTTCTTCCAAACCGAAAGACTTTCTTCCAATGGGACACTTTCAGGAAGACTTTGTCTCCAACATTGTATTGAATGTCTCTCCTTTTCAAGTCTGCATATGCTTTTTGTCTATCAAAAGCTTGCTTCAATCGATCATGTATGATTTGAACTTGTTCCTCGGTTTCTCTGAGTAATTGAGGTCCCAATACCTTGTTTTCTCCCAGTTCAGACTAGCGTAAGGGAGTTCTACATTTCCTTCTGTATAAAGCTTCGAAGGGAGCCATCTGAATAGATGTTTGGTAGCTATTGTTGTAAGCAAACTCTACTAGGGTAGATATTTCTCCTAGTTCTTTCCGAAGTCTATAACACAAGTACGTAGCATGTCTTCAAGTACTTGTATCACCCTTTCTGATTGGCCATCACTTTGTGGATGAAAAGCTGCGCTCAATTGCACTTTGGTTCCAAGGGCTTTTTGCAAAGAATTCCAGAATTGGGAAGTAAATCTAGGGTCTTGATAAGAGATTATAGCTATAGGTACACCGTGTAATCGAATCACTTCATGGATGTATAGCTCGGCTAAGGTTTCCAAGCTCACGTTCATTCGAACAGGGATGAAATGAGTAGACTTTGTGAATCTATCAACAATCACCCATACAGTATCACTTTCTTAGAGTGGAAGGAAGACCAGTAATGAAGTCCATTGTAATCCGATCCCATTTCCACTGAGGGAATTTGATTGGTTGGAGCAATCCAGTGGGGACTTGAAGCTCGCCTTTGACCCTCTGACAAGTTAAGCACTTTGAAACAAAATCTATGATAGCCGATTTCATGCCTGGCCACCAGTATAGTGCCTTTAGGTCCTTGTACATCTTAACCGATCCAGGGTGAATCAAGAAAGAGTTTTGGTGAGCTTCTTGTAACATCTCGTGTTTTATTTCTTCGTTGTTAGGAACACATACTCTATCTTTAAAATAGAGGAGTCCATTCGACTTGAGGGAGAAATTAGAATTAGACTTAGAGTCTAGCTTGGACATGATCTTCTAAAGATCTGGATCAATTTGTTGGAGTTCTTTGATTCTCGAGATTAGACTAGATTGAACTTGAAGTTCAGATAAGAATTTTTGTCCTTTGGATAAATGGAAATGAGCATTGATAGCCAAGGAAGCTATAAACGAATGGAAAAGATCATTAAGGGAGATTTTCGAATAGTTACTTGTAAGTCAAGAAAGGTCTAATTTGAATGGTTACTTTGATGAATTATTCTAGGATTTAGATTTTAGGGTTTACCCGAGTATGGTCTGCAACTAAGGGCATCAGCAACCACGTTTGCTTTCCCCGGGTGGTAGTCGATAACCAAATCGTAATCTTTAAGTAACTCTAGCCATCTATTTTGCCTCAAGTTCAAGTCTTTCTGAGTTAGGAGGTATTTGAGGCTCTTGTGGTCTGTGAACAATTTGCATTTCTCCCCGTACAAGTAATATCTCCAGACTTTGAGTGCAAACACGATAGCTGCCAATTCTAGATCGTGAGTAGGGTAGTTTGACTCGTGTGGTTTTAGCTTCCTTGAAGTGTAAGCTACCACATTTCCATCTTGCATTAGGACACATCCTAGTCCCAAATGAGATGCATCACTATAAACAGTGTACTCCTTGCCCGATACTGGTTGGATGAGAACCAGAGCATGAGTCAGGGCTTGTTTAAGCTAATCAAAGCTTCGTTGTTGGTTCTCCGACCAAAGAAAGGGTGTATCTTTGCGAGTTATCTTAGTCAAACTTGCGGCAATGGATGAGAATCCTTTGACAAAACGTCGATAATACACGGCTAAATCGAGAAAGCTTCTGACCTCACCAGCATTCCTCGGAGGTCTCCAATCCAGGAAGGATTGAATTTTCCTTGTATCTACTTTAATCCCTTATGCCGAGATAACATGGCCAAGGAACGACACTTCCGATAGCCAAAATTCGCATTTAGAGAACTTTGCAAACAATTGACGTTCTCGGAGAGTTTGCAATACAATTCAAAGGTGTTCAGAATGTTCTTCCTTATTTCGAGAATACACCAAAATGTCATCAATAAAGACGACCACGAACTTGTCAAGATAGGGCTTGAATACACGGTTCATGAGATCCATGAAAGCAGCCAGAGAATTCGTTAACCAGAATGACATTACAAGGAATTCAAAATGGCCATATCGAGTACAAAAGGCTGTATTGCGTACATCTTCTTCTTTTACCCTCATTTGGTAGTATCATGATCGTAAATTGATCTTTGAGAATACTGCAGTATCTTTGATTTGATCGAAAAGATCTTCAATCCTTGGGAGAGGATATTGATTATTGATAGTAAGCTTGTTCAATTATTTGTAGTCAATATAGAGTCTCATAGTCCTGTCTTTCTTCTTCATGAAAGAGACTGAAGCACCCTAGGGAGATGAGCTAGGCCTAATGAAACCCTTGTCTTGTAGCTCTTGGAGTTGCTTCTTGAGTTCTTTCAGCTCAACATGTGCCATTCAATAAGCTGTGATGGACACTGGAGTTGTTCCAGGTTGGACATCGATCCTGAACTCTACTTCTCTGGTTGGAGGGAGACCAGGGAGTTCCTCAGGAAAAACATCGAGATATTCAGATACAATAGGCACACTAGGTATGCCGAATTCAAGTTCATCTTGTAAGACTATAGTAGCAAAGATTGAGGTCGGTTTCTTGTCAATTAGAAGAATTGATTCCTTTCCTAAACCCCGGAGGTAAAGTCTCATATTTAGGCAATCTACCTAGGCTTCATGCTTGCTTAACCAATCTAGTCCCAGTACTAGATCGAACTCACAAGTTGGTAGTATATATAGATTAACAAGAAAGGGTACATTTCAAATGAATAGTGGACAATTTCTACAGATAAGGCTTATGTTTGTAATACCCCCTGCTGGGTTCGAAACTACAAGGCTTTGTTTTACAATTTTAGGCTTTAAGTTTAACTTTACAATCAAGGTTGATCTTGTTGTTGTGGAGGATTTTGTTCCATCCTCACACTATCTCCTTCATTTGAGGAGCCTACGGGACTTTCATCGTCGCGAGCGAGCCTTGTTTCATACATTCTATGTTTAAATAGAACAATTAGGAATTTGGTTTAGTTAAGCAAAGACACAAGCTATACAATACAAGCCTCCTAGGTGGCACAAGTATCCTATACGATGCAAGAGAGCCTGGTTTAGTCCTAGAACCGACTAAAAAGCTCTGATACCAATAAATGTAACACCCCTACCCCGGGTTGGTAGCAAACAGGCTCGGGAGCGTTACTGAGTACAATACAAGCAAGAACGAGGCTAGAATAGGCTAACTCATCCCTATTAGATGAGTTACTTAACTAACAAGTAACCAAACATACAATACTTAACATGTAAGCAATCTTATTTACATACATTATAGGTTACCAAAAATTTAAATTAACATTATCATACAATCATCATCATTCGAATAGCTTAAGGACAAGCATGCTTCCATTTCATTTCATTGTTTCTTAACTTGATACATGTAACATTCAATTGTACATACCTTGTCTCCAAGCAAGCAATATGCCAACCTTACCATTTGGCATTTACCATTCAAGATTGTAAAATACATATATAACATGTCATGATCATACAAGACTATCTTAACTAACAAGACATTCGAATGGCACAAGACTAGATCAATAACTTTGATAAAATCAATATATACATAACCATATGCGCAGCAAATACTTACAATACATAGAATTTAAGTTCTTTACTTGATTTATATTAATAACCAAGTTCACAAGATAGTAGGCCCATTCAAGATCATATACATATATACAAGATCAAGTATTCAAAATGCATGCACTAGACATTATATACAACTAAGTTCCACCAACTAGGGGAGTACAAAACAAGTATGAACCATACTTTAGCTATGCTTGTGTCTTTCTTCGAGCTCAAGAATTCAGGCTTCAAGATCAAGCAACGATCGAATCCTTTATCCTTGGTTGGGAAGAATGAAAACTAGAGTGATAAGTACAAGATATGTACTTAGTGAGGTAGCAACTAGTTCTAACCAATTAACAATACATGTATCAATTAGCTAATTTGAAACCTAGTCCAAGTTGGAAGCAATTCAATTCAAGCTTTGCTCAATCTTAATTTCAAGGCAATTAACATGCTCAAGCAATATACACATTTCCATTCAAGTCAAGTACATATTAGTTCAAGTTTACATGTTTGTCTTTTCAAGAATACATATCAAGTAATCCAAGTAGCAAGTTATTCAATACAAGGTTCAAGCATAAGCAATTATCATTTCAAGAGTTCCATGTCAAGAATCAAGCATTACCTATCAAGAAATTCAAGTAATTTAAGCTTACATATCAAGTAATTAAAGTATCAAGTAGTTCAAGAATCAAGTAGTTCATGTATGAAGTAGTTCAAGAATCAAGTAATCTCAAGTATCATGTAATTCAAGTATCAAGTAGTTCGACTATCAAGAAGCTCAAGTATCATGTAATTCAAGTATCAAGTAGTTCGAGTATCAAGTAGTTCGAGTATCAAGAAGCTCAAGTATCATGTAATTCAAGACTCAAGTAGTTCAAGTATCAAGAAGCTCAAGTATCATGTAATTCAAGTATCAAGTAAACTTTACTCTTTAGTTATTTCTAATTTATGCCTTTGGTATTTAGTTGTCCAGGTAATCGAGTCTCCAACCAACTATCGCCAAAGACCACACAAACGTACCCTCCGTCTGTCGCCAATTAAGGGCCTTAGCCCTGGACTGTAGTCCACCCTGACACAATGAGCTCTAGACTCTAAGGCATGCCCTTCTACCTATGACCACTAACAACCAAGGCTTTGTTCAATTATGAATCTCTTATTCAAGTATTACATGTTTATGTCAAGCAATAGCTTATTCAAGGATCAATTCAAGTGATACATTACAAGATCATGTTCATATGCATAGCCCTTAGGCCAATTGAGCCTTAGCTCTACGCTTTCCAATTTAATCTTGACATTCAAGCAAGTAATTAATATATGCCATCTCTTAGGCATCAAGCAAGATCTTTAATTCATGATTTATATCATGTTAACAAGTACTTAAATCATGGAGGTACATTTAAGCAATCATTCGAAATGATCACAATCAATGCATCAAGGTTCAAGCATTGTTTTCACTTTTCTTCCTAGATAATTTAACAACATACATATTTCAATTAGATATCAAGTTTTAGCTTAAATCATTCTTCCACTTTTTCATCACAACCAAGCTTAAATCAAGCGTATTAACATGGCATAAAATAACAATAATTAGACATGCATCTTTGGTTAGGACCTAAGTCCTAACCCTATATTAAACTACACTCACAATACTCCAAGCTTAGCTAGTGTTGGATCCAAACTCCTTTGTGTTTGCCACTAGCTTGGCCACTCCTTTCTTCCTCCACAAAATTTACTCCTTGCTCTAACAATTCATACAAGTAAATCAAGGTCAAGACAAGATACATTCATTTCTTCAAAACAAGGCAACAATACATAATTCATTCATTTCAAAACATCAAGGCTGCTCTGCTATTGCCTGGCAGCATGTGCACTGTTTACTAAAACATGCATAACTTTCATTCCGTACGTCAGAATTTCCATTGGTTTATACCGTTGTAAAGATAACTTAATTATATTTCTAACCATATAGTCCTTGCATTTTAATTCTTTCCCAATTAATACAGTTTTTAGTTTAAAGACAAGGCAATTTACAACACTGGACAGTTTGCACTGTACTTACTGTTTCATTTCTACAATTCATTCTACAATCCCGAATTCAATTCTGTTTTCTCCTAATGAATTTAGACATATTAAGTCACTATCCATAAAATTTCCAGCCTTAAATTCTCTTTGTACAATTTATAGGGATTTTTCAAAATTACTGCCCAGAACAGAGTTTTATGGGCATATTACACTCATTATTCACTTAGATGACATTTCTAACATGTTAATTCAACTTATATACATACTCATACAAGTCTAAGTCAGTTCTATTCACCTGCTAACGTGATCAAAACAGAGAATTATACAAAATCAAGCATGTTCCCACAATCTTATCTAGCAATGTGATCAAAACAGTTTCATGCCATGATACATTCAAATCATACCAATTTAGTACCTAATTTTCCAGCAACTTCCTAACAATTTCCAGCATTGATTATCTTTCTAGAAACTTAAACCACATATATATATATATATATATATATATATATATATATATTGGCATTCAAACTATGCCAAATTTTCAGCAAACAATGTAACTATAAAATCAATCAAAAGCACCACAACTCAAACAACAAGAGTTCATATACATATAGTTCTCATATTCAGCTTCAAATCAATGAAATGAGTGAGATTACTTACTCTTCTTCCTTAGAAGACTCAAACAAAGATTCAAAATCTGCCCAATTAAACCCAAAACTTCATGTTTCCATGGTTACCAGCTCACTCTCTTTATTTGCTAGGATCGGTTATAGCTATTGCAAGGTTGAAGAAGACTCAATTTTTCAACAATATGGCCAGCCAACACTCTTAATTGCCACATGTATATTAACCTTGTCACATGCATCCCACTACCACTAAATGGTCTAATTACCATGCAATTTCATTGTTTTATTCTTGTTTCAATTTGGTCATCTTAATTTGGTACTCTAACTTGGTGGTTATAACATTTTAATCCCTTTAGACATTAGCTATATTTTCTTCGTTTTATTTCAATTTGATCCTAGACTTAATTAGCCTAATAAGGGTAATTCTATAACAATTTAACTAATAGCTCCTTGTTACATACTCCTAATTCTTTCAATTGAATAGCACATGACTCAATTAGTCATAGCTTAGATAGTGATAACCTTCCTAGGCCAGGTTTTGGGTGTTACAATTCAGGTACTTTTGGTATTTCCAAACAATTTATTCATTTCAATTATTGAGGGTATATCTATCATTTCAAATAATTTGGCAATTAATGCCCGAGGATATTTCAGTCTCTTTGGTCATTTCGGTCGTTTCGATCAGTTTAGCCTTATTAGTAATTTCAATCCTCTTAGTCATTTCAATCAATTTAATCTTTACGCCACTTTGATTAATCCAGGCATACAAATACTTTTCCATAAACTTGTCTTTGGAGATTTATTTAGAATTCAAGAAAATCAAAGTACTTTACAATTTCGAAGGTTTAAGCTTTGATGCCATAACTTTCCAAGCAAAATCGGGGTTTCAGATGAATCAATTGTTTTACCAAATCTAGCGTAGATTTCTAGATCACTTTCATTGCCAGGGGCATTTTAGTCCTTCATATACCTCAAGGGCATTTTTTGTCATTTTTTAACCAAGCATTATGAGCATTAGATTTTTTATCAAGAATTAATCTGAATTGGAAATTTCGAACTGAACTTTTTTTTATCGATTATTCACTAAACCTGGATTACTTACCGATCATCAATTACCTTATTCAAGTCATTTGAGTCTTATCCAAATTATTATCTTTCTGTTGTAATCAGTATGCCTTTAAAGTATTTAGGTACCAATCAAATTCGTTCATGCATTAACCAATACCAGCCAGTTCCGTAAATTGAATTTTTCCTCTATGAGACGAAACCTTTCTTCCCATTTCTTTTCCACTTCATTTCTAATTTTCTCGACCAAGTTCAGATCTGCCACCTCTTCTTCGTAGAATGCCTCTGTATCCATGGGTTGACTTTCGGATGCCCTTGCTTGATGACTAGCAGATACCCCTGAAGGGTCAATGTATACTCTCCTAGCAGGACTTGGCGTCTTTGGTTGAACCTTTTTGTGAGATACGGTACATTCTGGATCCTGGGCGACTTCATCTTTAACGTTTTCTTTCCCAAGGCTTTTTGCCAGCAATGTAGTTATGTCAGATACTATCGCAGCTTGTGATTGAGTGATCTGCTCGCTGAGGCTCCGTTTAGCTTCATCAAAACGTGCTTCCAAATATTTCTGCCCTTTTTCTAAACTGACTATTCTGTCTTCCATTAGTTTGCTTTGGAACCGAGTAAAGTATGGACGTGGAATGGTTGCGGCTTAAAATCGCTGGTATCGGGTTTGTCTTTCACTTCATGTTTTTAAATAGATCCAAGATGTCTAGGTCGATGTTTCCAAGAACCCTCGAGAAAATGATCAAACCCTAAATCCCTAAAGAGAACATGTCCATCTTCATCACCTAATATGGGTGTGCGGGTATGATGTCTCAGATACACTCCTATGCACATGCTAGGCTGTCTCATCGACTCTGAATCAGGCAGTTGACCCAATCGTCACTCATCCTGATGAAGGTTTTGAACTTCAATGGATAATTCTAGTTCCTTGGCGGTTTCGAATAGATCCAATCTTTCTGGACATTCTTCTAGTTAAGTAGGGCTGTGTATTCTTCTACCGTAGGCATCATATCTTGACTGTTGAAAGTGAAGCAGCAAAAAGCAGGATTCCAGAATTGGAAGATGGCTCGGAGTAAAGGTTGGCTAACTCGGACATACATCAACTGTGCTATGTCACCGTAACTATCATAGAATAAGTCTTGTAGTCTTCGATCCTATCCTCCCCAAATCCTTGTAAGATTCCATAAGTCATTTTGTTGAAGGCTCACGTAGGTGTACCCTGACACTATGCGCTCACTCGGGAAACTGTTACCTTGGGTCCTCTGATTGACTTTTGACCAATGTCTAACAGCTGAGTTGAGTTCTTCCTTCTTAAGATACCTTTTTTCCATGATCAAATATTTTCTGATCAGGCAAACCACTTGATCCAGTACCTTTATGTAATGCAAATGCAGTGATATTTGCAAAAAAAAAAAAACAAAAAAGAAAATGAGTCAATACTGGATAAAATAAATAAATACATAAACAAAAAGGGCAAATTAAATAAGGTAAACAAAACAACCGTATTTACATCCCATCTAAAACACCTAGTTTATCCGCATGGCTCTAAAAGGGTAGGTTTTCTATATTCTCTACATGCAGTGTTGGTGCTAGAAGGTACCCAAATTGTCCTTGTTATCCCCTACTAAGAGTAGCAAGGCCCCCGAGCATCACCATTATAGGCTCCTTTCAACCGGGTTCAATTCAGGGGGACCCATTCGCTTATGCCCCTACGAAGAAACGATACCCTTACGAAAGCATAAGGTACTCGAGCCCCGAAGGTACTTTGGCTAGGCCCATACGGAGGAACGATATCCTCACGAAAGCACTAGCATTTTCCCCTCACTTAAAAAGGACGGGTTTATATGCCAAGTTTTAAATGCGTTAAAATAAACGCGCAATTATAACTAAATGTTAATTTAATAGTCACTTTAATTCGAAACTTCTGATATTAGTAAAGCGGTAATCATTTAAGACGATTGACTTTCTTTTGTTTTTGAAAAACAAAAATTGTCCCCAGCGGAGTCGCCATCTGTAGCGATCTTTCCTTTTCTCGCCAAAAGAACGGGTTTCGAGGTGTTTTGGGGTATTTTAGGTATTTTAAAAATCTTCCGCGGGTTTTTTTTTAACATATTATTTTTAAAATGGAGTCGCCGCCGGCCACTAAGATGGGCCGAACACCATAAAAACCAGAGATTTTAAAAAATGTTGGGTTCGGGAGTCAGTTACGGATGAGGAAGGATTAGCACCCCCACACCACCCAAAATTGGTACTTCAATAATTACCGCTTTATTAATATTAAACTTTCTAGATTAAAGTGACGATTAAATTAAAATTTGATTATAATTGCGAGTAAATTTTAAGGTCCCCACTATTCGAGAGTAAACTGATAGACCACCATCACTGCGTTTGATAGTGGCCACGTTTACGCTCGAATAAAAGGGCACCGCATTGACAAAATATATTCCATTATGCAATCTTAGAAAACAATTAAATAATAATAATAAAACATACATTCACATTGACTTGGTAAAACATAAAAAGGAATATTACAAAATTAAACAAAAATAATAATAATAATAATAAAGGGGGCATGAACTAAGAAGCATAACATACTAGGATAATAAAAAACAAAGACATGAACAAGAAAGAAAAAAGAAAAACATGTTTTCAAAGCTAAGTCAATTAATCCTAACATGCTTAAACATACTAAAATGAACCACATTTATAACACATACATGACATGAATAAAACATGAAATTAAACTAACAAGTCATAACAACACCTTAACATATATGCAAAAACTAATTTTTAACACATGGCATAAATTACATGCTTAAATTAAAAACACATCGTGAAACTAACATGTAATAAAATTACCACCACACTAACAAGTAACCTACCAAGAAACAAGATGGTCATAAAACATATTATTTATGAGACCAAACATGCCATGACTTGAAAAAGTAACATAATGTACGAAACAAGCAAACAAAAAGCATGTTAGCATATGAATATACAAAATTAAATTAAACATAACACATAAAATTGGCATATACATAATACGAACCAAAATAAATTAAATCACAAAAAACATGATATCACAAAAAAAACATGTATAAATTATAAAAAAAACATGTAGACACTATAGAGCAATGTAATCATACTAAAGATAAAAAACATAATGATTTAAATCAAACAAGGGACTGAAATAATAAAAAAGGAAAACAGAATGCTAAGAATAAAAAAAGAAAAGATGATTAGGGATATAATTGAGAAACGGACAAAAACAAGAAGGACTGGGAATGTGATTAACCCAAGCGGCAAGCTCAAAGTGCAAGATTCAAAAATGTGGAGTGGCTTTGGGCGTAATTTCACCATTACAAATCTGATTTCATTTGATTGAGGGATGAAAATGAAAGATTTTGAAAACGACGAGGGACCAGGATTGTAAATAAACCAAGGGACAAGATAGTGTTGAAAATATCAGAAATGCGGTGGGATTTAATGGGTAATTAGACCCTTTTAACAAAATTAAAACTCTATAAAACCCTTTTATCCGGCCAAAAACCACTTTTTTACCATTATTTTACCCTTAAGATCAAACACTCTCTTTTCTCATTTTCTCTCAAAATCGAGCCCCCCAAACCTTTGAAAAATACCCCGGCCACCGTAGTCCGCCGTGCCTATTGGTTTCAGGCGAAGTTTGGCCGTAACGACACCTCAAGCCATCATAGACCAGACCTCCTGGCTATCCGAAACCACCCTTAAAACCCTAAAAAAACTAGAAACCCCCTTTTTAAACTGGAAACCTTTGCTTCAAAACCAAAACAAAACCCTCCATACACGGCTCAACGTAGAAAGCTGATCACCGGCAAGAGGGGATACGAACTGACCTTGGTAAAAACTCCCATTTTTTATTTTTACTCAATTATTTTGATTCATGTATGCATAAGAAAAAAAGGAAAGAAAGAGATTTACCCCCGAAGCTTTTCTTTTTTTTGTTATTATGTATTTCTGGAACTTGGAAACCGGTTGTTACAATTTTTGGGTTCTTTTACATATATATCTCTGCTCTGACTTGTGTTTTGGTAGAAAATAAGACATAGAATACATATTTTCCTAAGATTTGGTACTGACAAATTTTTCCCTCTTTCTTTGTGTTTTCTGGCAAATCTGACGTGACGGTTGGTACGGCGGCATGGTGGAGTGGTATGGTGGTGATGTCGTCTCGGTCAGAACGACTCCCGGCCATTGGATCAGATCTGATCCAACGACCGAGATTGCCTGGAGAATGGATGGCTTCGATTCGATCTTGAAACTGGAAGGACTGCATCAGATTGCAATGCGTGGCGCTTTGAAACCAGATAGACTCGTGCGTGCAACGCACGCACGAGTGAGAACGTGGATGGTCCTCGCGTGCATCGTACGCGGCCGATGAAGGGGTGCCGTAGCTTGATCATAGCCGTTGGATCTGGATTTTATCCAACAGCTTTGGGCTGACTGCACACAAATAATAAAATGTAATTAGGGTTAAGGGGTAGGCTTGGGTTAGGTCGAAATGGGCTTTGTAAAATATATTTTTTGGGTTCTTGTAATATTATATGGATTGTGGACTACTAATAACATTTGGGTTTTAATATATATATATATATATATTTGGATTTTATTTCATGCTAACCCAATACCAATATTAATAATAATATTAAAAATAATAATAGTAATAATAACAATAATAATAACACCGATAATAATAATAATAATACATGTACATACATGGACACACACACATATATAGCATACACATACATTCAAATACTTACAAGTATCACATACATAATTAATACGAATACATACTTTAATTAATATATACATGCAAACAATGTAAAGCATACATGACCACACATATGAAACACATATCATAATAATTACTAATGCATACATAACATATATACCATACATGCATTTACACACACCAAACACATATATTACGTATATATTAATAACACACATGCTCGTATGTAAACATGCAATAACAATACTAATTAATTATTATATTGGTATATTAAAATATTAACAAAAACAGATAAAAATGAGTGATTACATAACCCTATGCAAAACCCGCAAAATTCATGGAAAGAAAGGTTATTAGGGTACTCGATTGTGGTCTGATTAGCTGAATTTGGATATTCGGTTTACTGTGTTTGATGTTAGGGTTATGTGAAGGATATGTTAGGAATAAGACCTGACAAATTGAAAATATTAATATTTTTTAGCAATGCTTGTCACACATTGAAATAAAAACTTTTAGTGTTTAACCTATAATGATAAAAATAAAAATATTGTTAATAGTGCAACTTGAAAACAAACAAACTTTGGGGTTTATTTTATTGTTCGCCTTCTTCACTGTACATTTATGTTTTGATATTGAATGTGTGTACTCATTTTAGTTTATTCTTTGTTCAAATAAAACTATGTTGATTGGTTAATTATAAAATAAGAAAAATATAGTTAAAATAGAAAAAGTATGTGATTATAAATAATATATTTCTTTTTAAAACAAAAAACCCTTAAACTATATCTCTTTTTTAAGAGTCATATACCTAAATTTTATGTTGTCAAACCTTGTATGTAAACTATAATATATAATCACTTTGCACCTCCATCGCCATCTTAGCTTTTTAGGGTGATGTGATGCTTCTAGAAAGTAGTACTTGGTAGTACGAGAAATCACAACATGCCAAAAGAATAAATATTCAATAAATAATTCAAAAAAATCTTAAAAACTTTCATAATATATTTGAGGAATTTAAGAAGTTCTAAAATTTAATTTAAATTTTTTGATTTACTTATTAAATAATAAATACATATATATATAATTAATTTTGTAAGTTATCTACTTAATTCCAATGTCAATATGGAGATGCAGGGTATTTATCCCCATACCTCTCGCATGTTAAGCGAGCGCTCTACCATTTGAGCTACATCCCCACATTTTGCTATATTTATTTGTTTGAAGCTAAGGTACAATATTATTATTTTATTGCATCCCATTTTCAAGTTTATAAGAACCACATGTTACTCTAAGATAGCGAGTGGTATTAACTTGTTTTCTTTTCATTTCTAATCAATGATCATTTTTCTAAATATTATTAGGATCTTTCAATATGTCCTTTCTCAAGTATAACCGATCTAATGTAAATATCAAAGAGGACATTATTCTACTTCTATGTCTCTCAAAAGCTGTTATCACTTACCACCACATTTATCATGATATGATTTGACCATAACCTTCATTCAAAAGGCATACGTATTTTGAAATTTACACTAACAAAAATGTAAACATGTTTCAAGCTTCACAAAAGCCATGGGAAGCCAGCTAAATGGGGCGTTCGATAGTGGTTTAGCTACTCGAATTTGCGTCTTCAGTTCAATGTGATAGTACATACTATGGACATAACTATTCTATGAAAAAGACAAGAGAATATGTAACATAAATTAATTTCTTTTGTAGGAAAGTACATGATTGTTTATGATGTAGAATCTTTCAAAATTATGCATTAATTTTGTCTCTCATTCTTTTACTTTATATTTAACATCACACAAGTATTTTTCAAAAAATAATAATAAATGGCCATAAATATTTAAATTTGTATTTAGTTAATGTGTTTCTCAGACCAAAAATACATGTACTTTTACATGTATTTATAATTTTTTAAAAATATATTCAAACTATATAATTACCCAATGATGAAATACTTACTGATCCTCCACCTAACGTAGATGTTACCTTCTTTATCCTTCTTAATAAAAAAAACAAATTGGATCTATTTTCTTAACATGCTAAATAAGCCAATATAGCACCTAACGTAGATGTTAGGTACTTTATCCTTCTTAAAAAAAACAAATTGGTGTTGAAATAATAAATTGGATCTATTTTCTTAACATGCTAAATAAGCAAATATGGAGATACGGGGTATCGATCCCCGTGCTTCTCGCAAGCAAAGCAAGTGCTCTACCATTTGAGGTAGACCCCCTACACTCTTTAATATACATTTTTAACTAAAATATAATTTTTTAATCATTTTATTATGTCGGAACACATTTTTGAATTCATAAGAATCACGTGTTTTCTTAGTATGATAATATGGGCAATGGACTTGACAAATTTTCTGGTCTTTTTTTAACTAAATATGATCTTTCTACATTTTACTGTGATCTCGGAGGCTCTCTTCCTCGAGAAAACACAATCTGAAGTATACTTCAACGAAGTCTTTTTTTTCAACTTCTTTGTCTTTCTAAAAGATGACTTCTCATACTACCCCTTATATCATGATGTGATCAGTCCGTGACATTCATTCAAATTGGATTTATCTCTTGAAATTTATACTAGTGAAAGCCTAACCCTATGCAAAACCCACAAAATTCATGGGAAGAAAGGTTATCAAGGTACTCAATTGTGGTCAAATTAGCTGAATTTGGATATTCGGTTTAGTGTGTTTGATGTTAGGGTTACGTGGAGGATATGTTAGGAAAAAGACTTGACAAATTGAAAATATTAATATTTTTTTGCAATGGCTATCACACATTAAAAAAAACTTTTAGTGTTTAACCTAGAAAGATAAAAATAAATATATTGTAATCTGATACTCTTTCTAAATATATGCACTAATTTTGTCTCCATTTTTAAGGAATAATTATGACATGATGGTAAAAATGTATTCTTCGTTTGTAAATTTTTCCAGTTGCGACCTTAATTTTTTTCATACGCAGTTTAAACCCTAAATTTTTTTATCAACTAGGTCTTTTACAGATTGTCAATCGACGGTCAACTAAAGATCAACATTTTTTATGTACTGACATGATAATGTTAAGTGCGCAACTTGAAAAGCATGCAAACTTTGGGGTTCATTTTATTGGTCGCCTTCTTCACTGTACATTTATGTTTTGATATTGAATGTGTGATCTCATTTTATTTTATTCTTTGTTCAAATAAAACCATGTTGATTGGTTAATTATAAAATAAGAAAAATATATTTAAAATTGAAAAAGTATGTGATTATAAATAATATGTCTTTTTAAAATAAAAAAACCCTTAAACTATATCTCTTTTTTTTCAGAGTCAGATGCCTGAATTTTACATTGTCAAACCTCGTATGTTAACTATAATATATAATCACTTTGCACCTTCGTTGCTATCGTATCTGTTTAGGGTGATGTGACGCTTCCAGAAAGTAGTACTTGGTAGTACGAGAAATCACAACATGGCAAAAGAATAAATAATTCAAAATAAATCTTAAAAACTTTCATAATATTTTTGAGGAATTTAAGAATTTTTAAAATTTAGTTTAATTTTTTATTTACTTATTAAATAATAAATACATATATATAATTAATTTTGTAAGTTATCTATTTAATTCCAATGTAAATATGGAGATGTAGGGTATAGATCCCCGTACCGCTCGCATGCTAAGCGAGCACACTACCATTTGAGCTACATCCCCACATTTTGCTATATTTAGTTGTTTAAAGCTAAGGTACAATATTATTATTTTATTGCATCCCATTTTCAAGTTTATAAGAATCACATGTTTCTCTAAGATAACGAGTGGTATTATAACTTGTTTTCTTTTCATTTCTAATCAATGATCATTTTTCTAAATATTATTAGGATCTTTCAATCTCTCTTTTCTCAAGCATAACCGATCTAATGTAAATATCAAAGAGGAAATTATTCTATTTCTCTGTCTCTCAAAAGCTGCTATCACTTACCACCACATTTATCATGATATGATTTGACCATAACCTTCATTCAAAAGGCATACATATTTTGACATTCACACTAACAAAAATGTAAACATGTTTCAAGCTTCACAAAAGCCATGGGAAGCAAGCTAAATGGAGCGTTCGATAGTGGTTTAGCTACTCGAATTTGCGTCTTCAGTTCAATGTGAAAGTACATACTATGGCCACGACTATTCTATGAAAAAGACAAGAGAATATGTAACATAAATTAATTTCTTTTGTAGGAAAGTACGTGATTGTTTATGATGTAGAATCTTTCAAAATTGAGGATTAATTTTGTCTCTCATTATTTTATTTTATATTTAACATCACACAAGTAATTTTCAAAAAATAATAATAAATGGCCATAAATATTTAAATTTGTATTTTGTTAATGTGTTTCTCAGACCAAAAACACATGTACTTTTACATGTATTTATAATTTATAATTTTTTAAAAATATATTCAAACTATACAATTACCCAATGATGAAATACTTATTGATCCTCCACCTAACGTAGATGTTACCTTCTTTATCCTTCTTAATAAAAAAATAAATTGGATATATTTTCTTAACATGTTAAATAAGCCAATATAGCACCTAACGTAGATGTTACCTACTTTATCCTTCTTAATAAAAAAACAAATTGGTGTTGAAATAATAAATTGGATCTATTTTCTTAACATGCTAAATAAGCGAATATGGAGATGCTGGGTATCGATCCCCGTGCTTCTCGCAAGCAAAGTGAGCGCTCTACCATTCGAGGTAGACCCCCTACACTTTTTAATATACATTTTAACTAAAAAATAATTTTTTAATCATTTTATTATGCCGGAACATATTTTTGAATTCATAAGAATCACGTGTTTTCTTAGTATGGTAATATGGGCAATGGACTTGACAAATTTTCTGGTCCATTTTTAACTAAATATGATCTTTCTACATTTTACTGTGATCTCGGAGGCTCTCTTCCTCGAGAAAAGACAATCTGAGGTATACTTCAACGAAGACTTTTTTTTTCAACTTCTTTGTCTTTCTAAAAGAGGACATTATTCTACTTCTTTGTCTCTCAAAAGCTGCTATCACTTACCACCACATTTATCATGATATGATTTTGACCATAACCTTCATTCAAAAGGCATACATATTTTGACATTTACACTAACAAAAAAGTAAACATGTTTCAAGCTTCACAAAAGCCGTGGGAAGCCAGCTAAATGGATCGTTCGATAGTGGTTTAGCTACTCAAATTTGCGTCTTCAGTTCAATGTGAAAGTACATACTATGGCCACGAATATTCTATGAAAAGGACAAGAGAATATGCAACATAAATTAATTTCTTTTGTAGGAAAGTACGTGATTGTTTATGATGTAGAATCTTTCAAAATTGTGCATTAATTTTGTCTCTCATTCTTTTATTTTATATTTAACATCACATGAGTAATTTTCAAAAAATAATAATAAATGGCCATAAATATTTAAATTTGTATTTAGTTAATGTGTTTCTCAGACCAAAAACACATGTACTTTTACATGTATTTATAATTTGTAATTTTTTAAAAATATATTCAAACAATGTAATTACCCAATGATGAAATACTTATTGATCCTCCACCTAACGTAGATGTTACATTCTTTATCCTTCTTAATAAAAAAACAAATTGGTGTTGAACTAATAAATTGGATCTATTTTCTTAATATTCTAAATAAGCCAATATGGAGATGCGGGGTATCAATCCTCGTGCTTCTCACAAGCAAAGCGAGCGCTCTACCATTTGAGGTAGATCCCCTACACTCGTTAATATACATTTTAAACTAAAATATATTTTTTAATCATTTTATTATGCCGGAACACATTTTCGAATTCATAAGAATCACATGTTTTCTCAGTATGATAATATGGGCAATGGACTTGAAATAGTATGTGATTATAAATAATGTCGTTTTAAAATAAAAAACCCTTAAACTATATCTCTTTTTTTCAGAGTTAGATACCTAAATTTTATATTGTCAAACCTCGTATGTTAACTATAATATATAATCAATTTGCATCTCCATCGCTATCATGGCTATTTAGGGTGATGTGACGTTTCCAAAAAGTAGTACTTGGTAGTACGAGAAATCAAAACATGGCAAAAGAATAAATAATTCAAAAAAAAATCTTAAAAACTTTCACAATATATTTGAGGAATTTAAGAAGTTTTAGAATTAATTTAGTAAGTTATCTACTTAATTCCAATGTAAATATGGAGATGCAAGGTATCGATCCTTGTACCTCTCGCATGCTAAGTGAGTGCTCTACCATTTGAGCTACATCCCCATATTTTGCTATATTTAGTTGTTTAAAGCTAAGGTACAATATTATTATTTTATTGCATCCCATTTTCAAGTTTATATGAATCACATGTTTCTCTAAGATAGCGAGTGGTATTAACTTGTTTTCTTTTCATTTCTAATCAATGATCATTTTTCTAAATATTATTCGAATCTCTCAATCCCTCTTTTCTCAAGCATAACTGATCTAATGTAAATATCAAAGGGGACATTATTCTACTTATGTGTCTATCAAAAGCTGCTATCACTTACCACCACATTTATCATGATATGATTTGACCATAACCTTCATTCAAAAGGCATACATATTTTGACATTTACACTAACAAAAATGTAAACATGTTTCAAGCTTCACAAAAGTCGTGGGAAGCCAGCTGAATGGGGCGTTCGATAGTGGTTTAGCTACTCGAATTTGCGTCATCAGTTCAATGTGAAAGTACATACTATGGCCATGACTATTCTATGAAAAAGACAAGAGAATATGTAACATAAATTAATTTCTTTTGTAAGAAAGTACGTGATTGTTTATGATGTAGAATCTTTCAAAATTATGCATTAATTTTATCTCTCATTCTTTTATTTTATATTTAACATCACACAAGTATTTTTCAAAAAAATAATAATAAATGGCCATAAATATTAAAATTTGTATTTAGTGAATGTGTTTCTCAGACCAAAAACACATGTACTTTTACATGTATTTATAATTTAATAATTTTTAAAAATATATTCAAATTATATAATTACCCAATGATGAAATACTTATTGATCCTCCACCTAACGTAGATGTTACCTTCTTTATCCTTCTTAACAAAAAAACAAATTGGATCTATTTTCTTAACATGTTAAATAAGCCAATATAGCACCTAACGTAGATGTTACCTACTTTATCCGTCTTAATAAAAAAAACAAATTGTTGTTGAAATAATAAATTGGATCTATTTTCTTAACATGCTAAATAAGCAAATATGGAGATGCGGGGTATCAATCCCCGTGCTTCTCGCAAGCAAAGCGAGCGCTCTACCATTCGAGGTAGACCCCCTACACTTTTTAATAGACATTTTTAACTAAAATATAATTTTTTTAATCATTTTATTATGTCGGAACACATTTTTGAATTCATAAGAATCACGTGTTTTCTTAGTATGATAATATGGGCAATGGACTTGACAAATTTTCTGGTCCATTTTTAAATAAATATGATCTTTCTACATTTTACTGTGATCTCGGAGGCTCTCTTCCTCGAGAAAACACAATCTGAAGTATACTCAATTGTGGTCTGGTTAGCTAAATTTGGATATTCGGTTTAGTGTGTTTGATGTTAGGGTTATGTGATCCTTATGTTAGGAAAAAGACCTGAAAATTGAAAATATTAATATTTTTTAGCAATGCGTGTCACACATTGCAAAAAAACTTTTAGTGTTTAACCTAGAAAGATAAAAATAAATGTATTGTAATCTGATACACTCTTTCTAAATAAGCCAATATAGCACCTAGCGTAGATGTTACCTACTTTATCATTCTTAATGAAAAAACAAATTGGTATTGAAATAATAAATTCAATCTATTTTCTTAACATGTTAAATAAGCCAATATGGAGATGCACGGTATCGATCCTCGTGCTTCTCGCAAGCAATGCGAGCGCTCTACCATTTGAGGTAGATCCCCTACACTCTTTAGTATACATTTTTATCTAAAATATAATTTATTTAATCATTTTATTATGTAGAACACATTTTTGAATTCATAAGAATCAATGTGTTTTCTTAGTGTGATAATATGGGCAATGGACATGACAAATTTTCTGGTCCATTTTTAACTAAATATGATCTTTCTACATTTTACTATTATCTCAGAGGCTATCTACCTCGAGAAAACACAATATGAAGTATACTTCAACGAAGTCTTTTTTTCAACTTCTTTGTCTTTCTAAAAGGTGACTTCTCATACTACCCCTTATATCATGATGTGATCAGTCCGTGACGTTCATCAAATTGGATTTATAACTTGAAATTTATACTAGTGAAAGCCTAACCCTAAGCAAAACCCACAAAATTCATGGGAAAAAAGGTTATCAGGGTACTCGATTGTGGTCTGATTAGCTGAATTTGGATATTCGGTTTAGTGTGTTTGATGTTAGGGTTATGTGATCCTTATGTTAGGAAAAAGACCTGAAAATTGAAAATATTAATATTTTTTAGCAATGCCTGTCACACATTGCAAAAAAGCTTTTAGTTTTAACCTAGAAAGATAAAAATAAATGTATTGTAATCTGATACACTCCTTCTAAATTTATGCACTAATTTTGTCTCCCATTTTTAAGGAATAATTATGACATGATGGTAAAAATGTATTCATCGTTTTTAAATTTTTTCCAATTCCGACCTTAATTTTTTTCATAGGCAGTTTAAACCTAAATTTTTTATCAACTAGGCCTAACCCTACACTTTTTAATATACACTTTTAACCAAAATATAATTTTTTTAATCATTTTATTATGCCGGAACACATTTTTGAATTCATAAGAATCACGTGTTTTCTTAGTATGATAATATGGGCAATGGACTTGACAAATTTTCTGGTCCATTTTTAACTAAATATGATCTTTCTACATTTTACTGTGATCTCGGAGGCTCTCTTCCTCGAGAAAACACAATCTGTAGTATACTTCAACGAAGTCTTTTTTTTCAACTTCTTTGTCTTTCTAAAAGATGACTTCTCATACTACCCCTTATATCATGATGTGATCAGTCCGTGACATTCATTCAAATTGGAATTATCTCTTGAAATTTATACTAGTGAAAGCCTAACCCTATGCAAAACCCACAAAATTCATGGGAAGAATGGTTATCAAGGTACTCGATTGTGGTCTAATTAGCTAAATTTGGATATTCGGTTTAGTGTGTTTGATGTTAGGGTTATGTGATCCTTATATTAGGAAAAAGACATGAAAATTGAAAATATTAATATTTTTTAACAATGGCTGTCACACATTGCAAAAAAACTTTTAGTGTTTAACCTAGAAAGATAAAAATAAATGTATTGTAATCTGATACACTCTTTCTAAATTTATGCACTAATTTTGTCTCTCATTTTTAAGGAATAATTATGACATGATGATAAAAATGTATTCGTCGTTTTTAAATTTTTTCCAATGCGACCTTAATTTTTTTCATAGGTAGTTTAAACCCTAAATTTTTTATCAACTAGGTCTTTTATAGATTGTCAATCGACAGTCAACTAAAGATCAGCATTTTTTATGCACTGACATGATAATGTTAAGTGTGCAACTTGAAAAATAGGCAAACTTTGGGGTTCATTTTATTGGTCGCCTTCTTCATTGTACATTTATGTTTTGATATTGAATGTGTGATCTCATTTTATTTTATTCTTTGTTTAAATAAAACCATGTTGATTTGTTAATTATAAAATAAGAAAAATATATTTAAAATTGAAATAGTATGTGATTATAAATAATGTCTTTTTAAAATAAAAAACCCTTAAACTGTATCTCTTTTTTTCAGAGTTAGATACCTAAATTTTATATTGTCAAACCCCGTATGTTAACTATAATATATAATCACTTGGTAGTATGAGAAATCAAAACATGGCAAAAGATTAAATAATTCAAAAAAAAATCTTAAAAACTTTCATAATATATTTGAGGAATTTAAGAAGTTTTAAAATTTAGTTTATTTTTTTATTTAATTATTAAATAATAAATACATATATAGAATTAATTTTGTAAGTTATCTATTTAATTCCAATGTAAATATGGAGATTCAGAGTATCTATCCCTGTACCTCTCGCATGCTAAGCGAGCGCTCTACCATTTGAGCTACATCCCCACATTTTCCTATATTTAGTTGTTTAAAGCTAAGGTACAATGTTATTATTTTATTGCATCCCATTTTCAAGTTTATAAGAATCACATGTTTCTCTAAGATAGCGAGTGGTATTAACTTGTTTTCTTTTCATTTCTAATCAATGATCATTTTTCTAAATATTATTAGGATCTTTCAATCTCTCATTTCTCAAGCATAATCGATCTAATGTAAATATCAAAGAGGACATTATTCTACTTATGTGTCTCTCAAAAGCTGCATCACTTACCACCACATTTATCATGATATGATTTGACCATAACCTTCATTCAAAAGGCATACATATTTTGACATTTACACTAACAAAAATGTAAACATGTTTCAAGCTTCACAAAAGCCGTGGGAAGCCAGTTGAATGGGGCGTTCGATAGTGGTTTAGCTACTTAAATTTGTGTCTTCGGTTCAATGTGAAAGTACATACTATGGACACGACTATTCTATGAAAAAGACAAGAGAATATGTAACATAAATTAATTGCTTTTGTAGGAAAGTACATGATTGTTTATGATGTAAAATCTTTCAAAATTATGCATTAATTTTGTCTCTCATTCTTTTATTTTATATTTAACATCACACAAGTATTTTTCAAAAAATAATAAAAAATGGCCATAAATATTAAAATTTGTATTTAGTTAATGTGTTTCTCAGACTATATAATTACCCAATGATGAACTACTTATTGATCCTTCTTAATAAAAAAACAAATTGGATCTATTTTCTTAACATGTTAAATAAGCCAATATAGCACCTAACACAGATGTTACCTACTTTATCCTTCTTAATAAAAAAACAAATTGGTATTGAAATAATAAATTGGATCTATTTTCTTAACATGGTAAATAAGCCAATATGGAGATGCAGGGTATCGATCCTCGTGCTTCTCGCAAGCAATGCGAGTGCTCTACCATTTGAGGTAGATCCCCTACACTCTTTAATATACATTTTTATCTAAAATATAATTTATTTAATCATTTTATTATGTAGAACACATTTTTGAATTCATAAGAATCACGTGTTTTCTTAGTGTGATAATATGGGCAATGGACATGACGAATTTTCTGGTCCGTTTTTAACTAAATATGATCTTTCTACATTTTACTATTATCTCAGAGGCTATCTACCTCAAGAAAACACAATATCAAGTATACTTCAACGAAGTCTTTTTTTCAACTTCTTTGTCTTTCTAAAAGCCGACTTCTCATACTACCCCTTATATCATGATGTGATCAGTCTGTGACATTCATTCAAATTGGATTTATCTCTTGAAATTTATACTAGTGAAAGCCTAACCCTATGCAAAACCCACAAAATTCATGGGAAGAATGGTTATCAAGGTACTCGATTGTGGTCTAATTAGCTAAATTTGGATATTCGGTTTAGTGCATTTGATGTTAGGGTACTCGATTGTGGTCAGATTAGCTGAACAAAATTCATGGGAAGAAAGGTTTTCAGGGTACTCGATTGTGGTCAGATTAGCTGAATTTGGATATTCGGTTTAGTGCATTTGATGTTAGGGTTATGTGATCCTTATGTTAGGAAAAAGACCTGAAAATTGAAAATATTAATATTTTTTACCAATGCCTGTCACACATTGCAAAAAAACTTTTAGTGTTTAACCTACAAAAATAAAAATAAATATATTGTAATCTGATATACTCTTTCTAAATTTATACACTAATTTTGTCGCTCATTTTTAAGGAATAATTATGACATGATGGTAAAAAATGTATTTGTCGTATTTAAATTTTTTCCAATTGCGACATTAATTTTTTTCATAGGCAGTTAAACCCTAAATTTTTTATCAACTAGGTCTTTTATAGATTGTCAATCGACAGTCAACTAAAGATCAGCATTTTTTATGCACTGACATGATAATGTTAAGTGTGCAACTTGAAAAATAGGCAAACTTCGGGGTTCATTTTATTGGTCGCCTTCTTCACTGTACATTTATGTTTTGATATTGAATGTGTGATCTCATTTTATTTTATTCTTTGTTCAAATAAAACCATGTTGATTGGTTAATTATAAAATAAGAAAAATATATTTAAAATTGAAATAGTATATGATTATAAATAATGTCTTTTTTAAAATAAAAAACCCTTAAACTATATCTCTTTTTTTCAGAGTTAGATACCTAAATTTTATATTGTCAAACCTCGTATGTTAACTATAATATATAATCACTTTGCATCTCCATCGCTATCATGGCTGTTTAGGGTGATGTGACGCTTCCAGAAAGTAGTACTTGGTAGTAAGAGAAATCAAAATATGGCAAAAGAATAAATAATTCAAAAAAAAATCTTTAAAACTTTCATAATATATTTGAGGAATTTAAGAAGTTTTAAAATTTAGTTTATTTTTTTATTTAATTATTTAATAATAAATACATATATAGAATTAATTTTGTAAGTTGTCTATTTAATTCCAATGTAAATATGGAGATGCAGGGTATCGATCCCTGTACCTCTCGCATGCTAAGCGAGCGCTCTACCATTTGAGCTACATCCCCACATTTTGCTATATTTAGTTGTTTAAAGCTAAGGTACAATATTATTATTTTATTGCATCCCATTTTCAAGTTTATAAGAATCACATGTTTCTCTAAGATAGCGAGTGGTATTAACTTGTTTTCTTTTCATTTCTAATCAATTATCATTTTTCTAAATATTATTAGGATCTTTCAATCTCTCATTTCTCAAGCATAACCGATCTAATGTAAATATCGAAAAGGACATTATTCTACTTCTCTTTCTCTCAAAAGCTGCTATCATTTACCACCACATTTATCATGATATGATTTTACCGTAATCTTCATTCAAAAGGCATACATATTTTGACCTTTACAACAACAAAAATGTAAACATGTTTCAAGCTTCACAAAAGCCATGGGAAGCCAGCTGAATGGGGCGTTCGATAGTGGTTTAGCTACTCGAATTTGCATCTTCAGTTCAATGTGAAAGTTCATACTATGGCCACGACTATTCTATGAAAAAACAAGAGAATATGTAACATAAATTAATTGCTTTTGTAGGAAAGTAAATGATTTTTTATGATGTAGAATCTTTCAAAATTATGCATTAATTTTGTCACTCATTCTTTTATTTTATATTTACATAACACAAGTATTTTTCAAAAAATAATAATAAATGGCCATAAATATTAAAATTTGTATTTAGTTAATGTGTTTCTCAGACCAAAAACACATGACTTTTACATGTATTTATAATTTATAATTTTTTAAAAATGTATTCAAACTATATAATTACCCAATGATGAAATACTTATTGATCCTCCACCTAACGTATATGTTACCTTCTTTATCCTTCTTAATAAAAAAACAAATTGGATCTATTTTCTTAACATGTTAAATAAGCCAATATAGCACCTAACGTAGATGTTACCTACTTTATCCTTCTTAATAAAAAAAACAAATTGGTGTTGAAATAATAAATTGGATCTATTTTCTTAACATGCTAAATAAGCAAATATGGAGATGCGGGGTATCGATCCCCGTGCTTATCGCAAGCAAAGCTAGCGCTCTACCATTTGAGGTAGACCCCCTACACTCTTTAATATACATTTTTAACTAAAATATAATTTTTTAAACATTTTATTAAGCCGGAACACATGTAATTTTGTCTCTCATTCTTTTATTTTATAGGTAGTAATCAAAAAATAATAATACACATAAATATTTAATATTTACATTTTTATCTAAAATATAATTTATTTAATAATTTTATTTTTAAAAATATATTCAAACAATTTTTGAATTGAAATACTTATTGAATCACGATGTTACATTCTTTTTTCTTAGTGAAATAATAATATATTTAATGGACATTCTAAATGCCAATATGGAATTTTCTCGTCCTTTTTTAACTAAATTTGATCTTTCTACATTTTACTAAATATATTTTTTAATCATTTTATTATGGCTATTTTCAATTCTAAGAATCACGTGTTTTCTTAGTATGATAAAAACACAATGGACTTGACAAGTGTCCATTTTTAACTAAATATGATCTTTTTCAATTTTCTTTGTCTTTCTGCTCTCTTCTCGAAAGAAAACACTAAGTATACTTCCGAAGTCTTTTTTCAATCATGTTTCTAAAAGATGATCATACTACCCTTTATATCATGATGTGATGAGACATTCATTCAAATTAAATTTATATCTTGAAAGTTATACTAGTGAAAGCCTAACCCTAAGCAAAACCCACAAAATTCATGGGAAGAAAGGTTATCAGGGTACTCGAATGTGGTCTGATTAGCTGAATTTGGATATTCGGTTACTGTGTTTGATGTTAGGGTTATGTGATCCTTATGTTAGGAAAAAGACCTGAAAATTGAAAATATTAATATCTTTTAGCAATGCCTGTCACGCATTGCAAAAAAACTTTTAGTGTTTAACCTAGAAAGATAAAAAAATGTATTGCAATCTGACACACTCTTTCTAAATTTATGCACTAATTTTGTCTCTCATTTTTAAGGAATAATTATGAAATGATGGTAAAAATGTATTCGTCATTTTTTAATTTTTTTCATAGGCAGTTTAAACCGTAAATTTTTTATCAACTAGGTCTCAATCGACAGTCAACTAAAGATCAGCATTTTTTATGCACTGACATGATAATGTTAAGTGTGCAACTTGAAAAATAGGCAAACTTTGGGGTTCATTTTATTGGTCGCCGTCTTCACTGTACATTTATGTTTTGATATTGAATGTGTGATCTCTTTTTATTTTATTCTTTGTTCAAATAAAACCATGTTGATTGGTTAATTATAAAATAAGAAAAATATATTTAAAATTGAAATAGTATGTGATTATAAATAATGTCTTTTTAAAATAAAAAACCCTTAAACTATATCTCTTTTTTTTTCAGAGTTAGATACCTAAATTTTATATCGTCAAACCTCGTATGTTAACTATAATATATAATCACTTTGCTTCTCCATCGCTATCATGGCTGTTTAGGGTGATGTGACGCTTCCAGAAAGTAGTACTTTGTAGTACGGGAAATCAAAACATGGCAAAAGAATAAATAATTCAAAAAAAAATCTTAAAAACTTTCATAATATATTTGAGGAATTTAAGAAGTTTTAAAATTTAGTTTATTTTTTATTTAATTATTAAATAATAAATACATATATAGAATTAATTTTGTAAGTTATCTATTTAATTCCAATGTAAATATGGAGATGCAGGGTATCGATCCCTGTACCTCTCGCATGCTAAGCGAGCGCTCTACCATTTGAGCTACATCCCCACATTTTGCTATATTTAGTTGTTTAAAGCTAAGGTACAATATTATTATTTTATTGCATCCCATTTTCAAGTTTATAAGAATCACATGTTTCTCTAAGATAGCGAGTGGTATTAACTTGTTTTCTTTTCATTTCTAATCAATGATCATCTTTGTAAATATTATTAGGATCTTTCAATCTCTCCTCTCTCAAGCATAACCGATCTAATGTAAATATCGAAGAGGACATTATTCTACTTCTTTGTCTCTCAAAAGCTGCTATCATTTACCACCACATTTATCATGATATGATTTGACCTGTAACCTTCATTCAAAAGGCATACATATTTTGACCTTTACAATAACAAAAATGTAAACATGTTTCAAGCTTCACAAAAGCCATGGCAAGCCAGCTGAATGGGGCGTTCGATAGTGGTTTAGCTACTCGAGTTTGCATCTTCAGTTCAATGTGAAAGTACATACTATGGCCACGACTATTCTATGAAAAAGACAAGAGAATATGTAACATAAATCAATTGCTTTTGTAGGAAAGTACATGATTGTTTATGATGTACAATCTTTCAAAATTATGCATTAATTTTGTCTCTCATTCTTTTATTTTATATTTAACATCACACAAGTATTTTTCAAAAACTAATAATAAATGGCCATAAGTATTTAGTTAATGTGTTTCTCAGACCAAAAACACATGACTTTTACATGTATTTATAATTTATAATTTTTTAAAAATGTATTCAAACTATATAATTACCCGATGATGAAATACTTATTGATCCTCCACCTAACGTAGATGTTACCTTCTTTATCCTTCTTAATAAGAAAACAAATTGGATCTATTTTCTTAACATGTTAAATAAGCCAATATAGCAACTAACGTAGATGTTACCTACTTTATCCTTCTTAATAAAAAAACAAATTGGTATTGAAATAATAAATTGTATCTATTTTCTTAACATGGTAAATAAGCCAATATGAAGATGTAGGGTATCAATCCTCGTGCTTCTCGCAAGCAATGCGAGCGCTCTACCATTTGAGGTAGATCCCCTACCCTCGTTAATATACATTTTTATCTAAAATATAATTTATTTAATCATTTTATTATGTAGAACACATTTTTGAATTCATAAGAATCACGTGTTTTCTTAGTGTGATAATATGGGCAATGGACATGACGAATTTTCTGGTCCGTTTTTAACTAAATATGATCTTTCTACATTTTACTATTATCTCAGAGGCTATCTACCTCGAGAAAACACAATATGAAGTGTACTTCAACGAAGTCTTTTTTTCAAATTCTTTGTCTTTCTAAAAGCTGGCTTCTCATACTACCACTTATATCATGATGTGATCAGTCTGTGACATTCATTCAAATTGGATTTATCTCTTGAAATTTACACTAGTGAAAGCCTAACCCTAAGCAAAACCCACAAAATTCATGGGAAGAAAGGTTATCAGGGTACTCGAATGTGGTCTGATTAGCTGAATTTGGATATTCGGTTTAGTGTGTTTGATGTTAGGGTTATGTGATCCTTATGTTAGGAAAAAGACCTGAAAATTGAAAATATTAATATTTTTTAACAATGCTTGTCACACATTGCAAAAAACATTTAGTGTTTAACCTAGAAAGATAAAAAAAATGTATTGTAATCTGATACACTCTTTCTAAATTTATACACTAATTTTGTCTCTCATTTTTAAGGAATAATTATGACATGATGGTAAAAATGTATTCTTCGTTTTTAAATTTTTTCCAATTGCGACCTTAATTTTTTTCATAGGCAGTTTAAACCCTAAATTTTTTATCAACTAGGTCTTTTATAGATTGTCAATCGACAGTCAACTAAAGATCAACATTTTTTATGCATTGACATGATAATGTTAAGTGTGCAACTTGAAAAATAGGCAAACTTTGGGGTTCATTTTATTGGTCGCCTTCTTCACTGTACATTTATGTTTTGATATTGAATGTGTGATCTCTTTTTATTTTATTCTTTGTTCAAATAAAACCATGTTGATTGGTTAATTATAAAATAAGAAAAATATATTTAAAATTGAAATAGTATGTGATTATAAATAATGTCTTTTTAAAATAAAAAACCCTTAAACTATATCTCTTTTTTTTCAGAGTTAGATACCTAAATTTTATATCGTCAAACCTCGTATGTTAACTATAATATATAATCTCTTTGCATCTCCATCGCTATCATGGCTGTTTAGGGTGATGTGACGCTTCCAGAAAGTAGTACTTGGTAGTACGAGAAATCAAAACATGGCAAAAGAATAAATAATTATTAAATAATAAAATACATATATAGAATTAATTTTGTAAGTTATCTATTTAATTCCAATGTAAATATGGAGATGCAGGGTATCGATCCCTGTACCTCTCGCAAGCTAAGCGTGCGCTCTACCATCTGATGATAAATTTATTGGAAGATTCTACGTATTCCTGAACTGATCTAAATAACAGTAGTGAATGGATTGATTGGAATCATATAAATGACTGAGATAACCTCAGGCACTGAAATTTATCAAATTAACTGAAATCATGGATAAACCCTTGAGAATTGAAATGAATGAATTATTTGGAATTACCGAAAGTATCTTATTGACTAAAACACCCTTGGGCATCGAAGTGTCTATAATAGCCTCGAATACTAAAATGAATGAAAATACCTCTAAGATTGGAATAAGAAATATCAGTAAAGCCAAACATATAAACTAGTTTTGAAAGTGGTAATATACGACCGTGTTTGTTAGTCATTTCGGATACTAATGTGATATTAGAAGAATTCCATATGAAGGCATGTTCTATTTATTTGGGGAAAGTACATAGTTAATAGTAAGAGTAACCTATTCTTCAAGGTACTTTTGAGGTTATGGATTGAGTTCGGGTGCAATGTACATGTTTGAATACTTGGAAAATACCACTTGAATACATGTTTGATTTCTCGTAGTTCGTACAATGGTTAATTAGTCAAGGTGATCTACTTTGCAATACACTATAGTCAATTCCGAGAAATGAATACTTAAGGTGTACCTATCTGATTGAATGGTTTGCTTTGTATCTTCTGTTGTCATTACTTAATACTGATTATTATTATTGTTACTATTATCACTGCTTAGACTGTTACTGGAGTACTTGGGATAGAGTATGAAGTTACCGAAGGTTCAGCCCTGATCCAGCTGGTAATTCCTTACTATATCTAGTTCTTACACTTCGGCTAGGGTAATTCCTTATGACTATTGTATCAGGTTCCTATGCTTCGGCTAGGGTAATTCCTTATGACTACTGTATCAGGTTCCTACGCTTCGGCTAGGGTAATTCCTTATGACTACTGTATCAGGTTCCTATGCTTTGGCTAGGGTAATTCCTTATGACTACTGTATCAGGTTCCTACGCTTCGGCTAGGGTAATTCCTTATGACTACTGTATCAGGTTCCTACGCTTCGGCTAGGGTAATTCCTTATGACTACTGTATCAGGTTCCTACGCTTCGGCTAGGGTAATACATTTTGCATTCAGGCTTTTATGCTTCAGTTAGGACGATTCTATTGGACCCAATACACCCCTTTAGGTCAGCACCTATGCCCAATAGGCCTGGGTAAATGCTTTATAGATGCAGTCTTGGAAAATTGCCTATTGAAGTTCAGATGAAGGATAGATAAGAATTTAAAATGAACCGTAATTGGAATCTATGGATACCCGGAACACCGTGATAGTTTTATACTATACCATGTATTTGTTTTACCTTACATGCACATGTCTACATCATTATTTGGTAATTTTGTATTACTGAGTTTTCCCAAACTCACTTTGTTTCACCGTTGCAAGTTAAAGAAATTCGATTATAGATTTATGACCGATATCAGTTTGGATTTCTCTTTGCGTTGCTCGTGGAGTACGATACCTTTGTATATTTTATGATCGAGTCTGTATTTTGTTTTTTTGATTTCAGTTTGTATACACGAAATTTTAATATAGTTTTAATAGAAATGTTGTTTTACACTTTTAAAGGTATTTCTAAGAGTTTTCTTCTATTTTTTTCTGTGGGTTGCTCTAGTGACCCGAATGTGACCTCTTAGTCATAGGTGTATTGCATAGGTGGGATTATGGGGGTTACATTTAGTGGTATCAGAGCTTAGAGTTGCGTCTTTCTGGGTAGATCGACCGATTGTCTGTCTCAAGGTGTTTGGTAAACACATGCCCCTAGATTGTTGTTGTACTCTATTGCATCGGGACTCTGATGTTAGACCACTTCTAAAATAAGTGTAACTAAGCCTTTTTGTCCGTCATAGTCATATTTGTTCTGGTAAAGGATGCTTATGATATTTTTCTGTGTTTCAGATTCACGTGATGAATCTGAACTTGGATAAGGATCTGAAATGATTAATGTCTGAAAATTCTGCTGAAGGTAAGTAATTTTCATCCAAAACTTTTGTTATGTTCGATCATCTTGAAGAAGTTTTTCTTGAAAATATGGTATGTTGTACTGTTATATATATCATCTCTGACTGTAATCCGATACTTACATCATGGTTCTAGAAGACCATGTTGGAGGCCATGAGTACTTGTCTGAATTGCAGTTACATTTCATCGTCAACAAGCTGATGGTCAACCTAGCAGAGTAATTCAGATAATGGAAGAAATACTCCAGGGTTAAATGATTTACTTTTGTGGTAGTTGGAAATGTGTTTTATTCCTTACTGAGTTGACTTATAATAACGGTTTATGAGACCAGTGTTTATATGGAACCATATAAAGTTCTGTATAGATTTACATACCATATTCTGATCAGTTGTCTAAGATGTATGATGGGATACTTTTGGGTCCAAAGTCAGTTTGAGTGACTGAAGATGCTGTTAGATTGATCTGTGACCGTCTGTGAGTTCTAAAAAGAAACAAGCATTATCGGATGGGTAAGTTTTAGTACATGAAGGGATTAAAGAGTGGTTCATGTATTTCTCTGACTCAGATAAATTTTAAGGACAAAATTTCTTTTAAGGGGAGGTGAGTTGTAACACCGTAGTTGTAAAAAAATGAAATGAAAATGAATCAAAATGAATTTGGGGTGTTGCAGCCAAGGGGGTTCGAACCTGTGACCTTGGTTGCATAAGCGGGATGAGTAACCAGTTGAGCTAAGGCTCATTTTTTATATGAGTTTACAAAAATAAAATCTAACTCCTTCCTAGTTGGTTATTGATCAAATGATAAAGGTGAGCCAATGGCCTTCCACCTGGCATTCGAACCAAATACCCCCCAAAATTCAAATCTTTCTCCCTCGTCTAAGCCGTTCGTCAAACCGTTCTGCCGCCATCCATTCCTCCACCACCGTTGCGTCGTGGCAGCCACCGCCATCGACGTTTTTTTCTCTGTCTTCACCCGACCAAAACCCCTCAACCCACGTGCCGCCTAACCTCACCGTTTGCCAACAATCGAAGGTTGAATACCCATTGAGATTTGGGTTTAAATTGAATCTTTTCGATGTCAATTTCGGCTGTCTTGGACCTCCGTTCGAGGTTCCACTGCCGCAGTTACCTTCCTCACGTCCAGGAGACCAAAACCCCTAGCCGCTAGTTGTCAACCACCGCCGTTAAGACCTTCGCCAGAGATCGAACGGTTTTGGGTAAGTAGGCATTCGTATATCTTTTGATCTAGGAGGCTGGGGGACGTCGAATTTGGGTTCGAGAGAGTTCAAATGTCGTTTCAAGGGTCGACCAATATAGCAAGGACTTAAGGTAATACATTACTACCTTGTGCATGCTTTATGATACATGTTGGTTCTAGGCTAAAGTTGCATGACTACGATTAAGTGTACCTTTAATTCTGCTTGAGTCAATTAAATTATGAGATAATAGAATGGTAATTTGGATAAGATCGAATTATTCGAAAGAGGAATTTAATAGACCGGAAGGATCCTTAGTTTAGTAAGTGGTTAATAATACATAATCTCCCGATCTAATAAATAGAGTTAAATGATTTAATCATTGAAATATTTCGTTAAGAAATGACGATAATGCACTCGGGAAATAAGAATGACTTAAATACCCCTAACTAAGAAAATGTCCTAAAATTTTACACTCGGCCTGATAAATGATTACTTTATATGAAATCCTCGTTTTATTGGAAAAGAATTCGGTATCAAGATTTCAAATATGTATGATAACAAAACACTTAGATTACCCGAACTCTGGACAAACACATGAAGATAAATTTACTGGAAAATTCTACGTATTCCTGAACTGATCTAAATGACAGTAGTGAATGAATTGATTGGAATCATAGAAATGACTGAAATAACCTCAGGCACTAAAATTTAACAAATTAACTGAAATCATGGATAAACCCTCGAGAATTGAAATGAATGAATTGTTTGGAATTACCGAAAGTATCTTAATGACTGAAACACCCTTGGGCTTCGAAGTGTCTGTAATAGCCTCGAATACTAAAATGACTGAAAATACCTCTAAGACTTGGAATAAGAAATACCAGTAAAGCCAAACAAATAGACTAGTTTTGAAAGGGGTAATGTACGATTGTGTTTGTTAGTCATTTCGGATACTAATGTGATATTGGAAGAATACCATATGAAGGCATGTTCGATTTATTTGGGGAAAATACATAGTTAATAGTAAGAGTAACCTATTCTTCAAGGTACTTTCAATGTTATAGATTGAGTTCGGGTGCAATGCACGTGTACGAATACTTGGAAAATACAGCTTGAATACATGTTTGATTTCTCGTAGTTCATGTAGTGGTTAATTAGTGAAGGTGATCTAATTTGCAATACACTATAGTCAGTTCTGAGAAATGAATACTTAAGGTGTACCTATCTGATTGAATGGTTTGCTTTGTATCTTCTGCTATCATTACTTAATACTGATTATTATTGTTGTTCCTATTATCACTGCTTAGACTTTTACTGGGTACTTGGGATAGAGTATGAAGTTACCGAAGGTTCAGCCCTGATCCAGCTGATAATTCCTTACTGTATCAGGTTCCTACGCTTTGGCTAGGGTAATTCCTTATGACTACTGTATCAGGTTCCTACGCTTTGGCTAGGGTGATTCCTTATAACTACTGCATCAGGTTCCTATGCTTCGGCTAGGGTAATTCCTTATGATTGTTGTATCAGGTTTCTATGCTTCGGCTAGGGTAATTCCTTATGACTATTGTATCAGGTTCCTACGCTTCGGCTAGGGTAATTCCTTATGACTACTGTATCAGGTTCCTACGCTTCGGCTACGGTAATTCCTTATGACTACTGTATCAGTTTCCTACGCTTCGGCTAGGGTAATACATTCTACATCCAAGCTTTTATGCTTCAGTTAGAACGATTTTATTGGACCCAATACACCCCTTTAGGTCAGTACCTACGCCCAATATGCCTGGGTAAATGCCTTATAGATGCAGTCTTGGAAAACTGCCTATTGGAGTTCAGATGGAGGATATATAAGAATTTAAAATGAATCGTAATTGGAACCTGTGGATACCCAGAATACCGTGATAGTTTTATACTATGACATGTATCTATTTTATCTTACATGCATTTGTCTACATCATTATTTGGTAGTTTTGTATTACTGAATTTTCCCAAACTCACTTTGTTTCACCATTGCAGGTTAAAGAAATTCGATTATAGATTTATGACCAATATCAGTTTGGAGTTGGCTTTGCGCGTGGAGTACGGTAACTATGTATTAGTGTGCATGCATGTCACGATTTATTTTATGATTGAGTCCGTATTTTGTTTTCTGGATTTTAGTTTGTATACATGAAATTTTAATATAGTTTTAACAGAAATGTTTTTTTACACTTTTAAATGTATTTCAAAGAGTTTTCTTCTATTTTTTTCTGTGGGTTGCTCCGGTGACCGGAATGTGACCTCCTAGTCATATGTTATTGCATAGGTGGGCTTAGGGGGTTACATTTAGTGGTATCAGAGCTTAGAGTTGTATGGAGATGTATGGTATCGATCCCCGTATTTTATGCATGAAAAACAAGCCCTCTACCATTTCAGCTACATACCCTGCACTTTAATTAAATTTTGTTACAAAAATATAAGTTATTTAACCATTTTAATTATGCCGAAACACATTTTCGAATTCATAAGAATCAAATGTTTTCTTAGTATGATAATATAGGGAATGGACTTAACAAGTTTTTGTTTCATTTTTTAACTAAATATGATTCTTCTGCATTTTACCGTGATCTCGAAGGCTCTTTTGCACAATTCAGTGAAAGTGACTGCAATAAACACTTTAGTGCATAAAACATTCAAACCCAAAGATTAAAGATAAAGGAAAAGCTTGATAAAATAGACATTCAGTCAAAATGCATAAAGTACTTCTATAATAAAGGAATATAAACAATAATCACCAACATTTAAGAAAAAAACATGTTAAGAGCAACTGTAGAATTCTATTCCTAGTTAACTCGAAATGTTCTTACAAATCCTTCTTGCTTCGCACTTGGTTCTTCCTGTCACGAGAATCTCTGCGTCGATCTCACTTCGGTTCACCCTGGAGAAAGCTTAAGCCGCCATCTCCAAGTGAGAAAAGATCCCCAAAATAGAGGGAAAACGATAAGATATAAGCCTCTATAAGATGATGGATATTGGAAATGATAAGGATAAAGTGATATATATTAAGATGCCTCCTTTGTCTCCAATAGGGTAAATACAGGTGTCCCTCATGGATTTGCAGCTGTGAAAATTCACATGTAAGCATGTTTCAATCTTCACAAAAGCCATGGGAAGCCAGCTGAATGGGGTGTTCGATAGTGGTTTAGCTACTCTAATTTGCCTCTTCAGTTCAATGTGAAAGTGCGTACTATGGCCACAACTATTCTAAGAAAAAGACAAGAGAAAATGTAAAATAAATTAATTTCTTTTGTAGGAAAGTAGGTGATTGTTATGATATAGAATCTTTTAATTAATATTTTGAAATGCACCAACTAGATGAGATGTGAGCACTAGTGTGCGCAATGCCTATATCGCTGAATCGGGAGGACAAACTGGTTTGGACTCCATGTACATCATGTGAGTTTTCTGTTAGGGATTTAATGGCTCATATGTCTTTTTTTAACTTGGAAGATGAGTGCTTTGAACCCTCTATGGTTTGGCATGTCGAAGCTCCGCCTAAGATCAAATGTTTCCTTTGGTTTACACTACTTGGACGATTGCCAACGATGGATTTCTTGCGTGCTAGGGGCTTACAAATCAGTCCAAGTTTGATGCAAAGTGCTTGATGTAACAGTGGTATGGATGGGATGAACCATATTTTGTACTATTACCCGACAATATATGAATTAAGGTCCCGTTTTTTGAGTTGGTGGGGGGTTGTTTTGGTTCGGCCAAGGTTGTTGGTTGATTTCTTGGCACAATATTTTCATATTCAATTTTACAGGAATGTTCTCCAAGTTTGGATCGTGGCATGTGCTGCTCTACTTTGAACTGCTTGGCTTGGGAGAAGTGAATGCATTTTCAACAAGAAGAGGCTCTCGATTGATGAATTACTGTTCATGGGAAAACTGTGGTCTTTGTAATGGATGAAGGCATCGAAATGGTCGTCGGATATTGTTGAGTATCAGTGGAGGTTATGCCCTTGGAGTGCATTACCTTTAGCTCCTAAAAGAATAGAGCGTTCGGGTATTAGTTGGGAACCTCCATTACCGGATGTTTTGAAATTTAATATTGACGGTTCAACAAAGGGTAAACCTGGACCGGCAGGGTGTGGAGGTGTCTTGCGCGATTCTTCGGGTTGAGTTCTTGCCATATTCTCGGGGCCTCTAGGTCTATTGACTCCAATAAGGCCGAATTGCAGGCTATTCATGCTGCTTTGGTTTTTCTATCTGGATCATGCTGGCGTAATGTATCAGTGGTGGTTGAGTCTGACTCTATGGTCGCGGTGGCTTAGGTTTTAAGGTATGAGCGTTAACCTTGGCGATTTTGGCAATGTTTCTACCTAATTGATAAGGCTTCACTACAACTCCCACATGTTTGTTTTCATAATTTACCACGAGAAACTAATTCTATTGCGGATGGTATAGCAAAGGGAGGTGTTACACATGCATCTTGGGTTGAGGTGGTTTATAGATAAACTGTTTGGGGCGTGACATGGTTTGTTAGATTGTTTTGGGGGGGTTTCTTGTATGTGGTTCTCTTGTGCATTGTAAGTCATTACCATGAGTACTCGTTTCCTCTATTTAGGTATAGGGAGGTTTTTAACGAGGCTTGTGGTAATGAATAACAAAATCATACTTTGCCGATAAAAAAGTATCTTTCAAAATAATAACAATAATAATAATAAATAGCCTTAAATGTTTAAATTTGTATTTAATTAAAGTGTTTCTCATACAAAAACACATGCAATTCTACTTGCATTTATAATTTTTAAAAAATATATTCAAACTATATAATTACCCAACGATGAAATACTTATTGATCCACCTACTAACGTAGGTGTTACATTCTTTATCCTTCTTAATAAAAAAAGAAATTGGGGTTGAAATAATAAATTGGATTTATTTTCTTAACATGTTAAATAAGTTAATATAGAGATGCAAGGTATCGATCCCCATACTTCTTGCATGCAAAGCAAGCGCTCTATCATTTGAGCTACATCCCTTGCACTCTATAATTTACATTTTTAACTAAAATATAAGTTATTTAATCATTTTGATTATGCTGAAACATATTTTCAAATTCATAAGAATCACATGTTTTCTTAGTATGATAATATAGGTAATGGACTTAAGAAATTTTCTAGATCATTTTTAACTAAATATGATTTTTCTACATTTTACTTTGATCTCGGAGGCTCTCTTCCTCAAGAAAACACAATCTGAAGTAATCTTCAATGAAGTTTTTTTTTCAACTTCTTTGTCTTTCTTAAAGCAGATTTTCACACTACCCCTTATATCATGATGTGACCAGTCCGTGACCTTCATTCAAATTGGATGTATATCTTGAAATTTATACTAGCGAAAGCCTAACCCTATGGCAAACACCACAAAATTAATGGGAAGAAAGGTTATTGGGGGTACTCAACTGCAGTCTAATTTCCTGAATTTGGATCTTTAGTTTAGTGTGTTTTATGTTAGGGTTATGTGGTGGACATGTTATGAAAAAGACGCGACAAATTGATATAATATTATTTTTTAGCAATGCCTGACACACATTGAAAAAAAAAACTTTTAGTGTTTAACCTATAAAGATAAAAAAATAGGTTGTAATTTTTTTTTCTCAGCAATTCAATTTTTATTAGAATAACCTTGCTCGTAAGCCTCGTTAATACCTAACCTATATTGGAGGAAAAGATTACCTACAAACAAGGGAAGATATAAAACCCAACATAGCTGGTCCATAGCCTAATCTCAAATCTTTCATTACAAATGACACACCAATCCCCATTCAAAAAACCATCACTAGATGCTAAGACCAACACATACATTACACAAAAACAGAAAATCACTGGAAATAGCCTTGAGCGAAATAGAGGCTACCACCTGGTTTGAAGAATGATGCTCGATGCATACCACCTTTGGAAAGGCTATTGCTAGTACATTTGCTTGTCGTGGAACTTGTACAAATTTCAACTGCCGATTACTTTGAATCAGCTTATCAATTTTCACCAAAATCGACCACCACCGCCATGGATGTTGTAACATTCAGATACACTCTTTCTAAATTTATGCACTAATTTTGTCTCCCATTTTTAAGGAATAATTATGACATGATGGTAAAAATGTCTTCATCGTTTGTAAATTTTTTCAATTGCAACCTTAGTTTTTTATAGGCAGTTCAAACCCTAAATGTTTTGTTATTAACTAGGTCTTTTCAGATTGTCAATCGACGGTCAACTAAAGATCAACATTTTTTATGAACTGGCGTGATAATGTTAAGTGTGCAATTTGAAAAACATGCAAACTTTGGGGGTTCATTTTATTGTTCGCCTTCTTTACTGTTTATTTATATTTTGATATTGAATGCATGATCTTATTTTATATTATTCTTTGTTCACAGAAAACCATGCTAATTGGTTAATTATAAAATGAGAAAAATAAATTTAAAATAGAAATAGTATGTAATTATAAATAATGTAAGTCTTTTTAAAATAAGAAACCCTTAAACTATATATTTTTTCTGAGTCAGATACCTAAATTATATATTGTCAAACCTCGTATGTAAACTATAATGTATAATCACTTTGGGCCTCCATCGCTATCTTAGTCGTTTACGGTGATGTGATGCTTCCAGAAAGCATTACATGGTACTACAAGAAATCTCAACATGGAAAAAGAATAAATATTCAATAAATAATTCAGAAAAATCTTAAAAACTTTCTTAATATATTTGAGAAATTTAAGAAGTTTTAAAATTTAGTTTACAAAAAATTTTGAATTACTTATTAAGTAATCAATATATATATAATTAAATTTGTTACTTATTTTTTTAATTCCAATGTCAATATGGAGATGCAGGATATCGATCCTCGTACCTCTCGCATGCTAAGTGAGCGCTCTACCATTTGAGCTACATCCCCATGTTTTGTTGTATTTATTTGTTTGAAGCTAAGGTACAATATTTTTATTTTATTGCAGCCCATTTTCAAGTTTATAAGAACCATATTTTTCTCTAAGATAGCGAGTGGTATTAACTGTTTTCTTTTCATTTCTAATTGAAAATCATTTTTTCTGATTATTATTATGATCTTTCAATCCCCCCTTTCTCAAGCATAACCGATCTATAATGTAATATCAAATAGGACATTATTCTACTTCTCTGTCTCTCAGAAGCTGCTATCACTTACCACCACATTTATTGCAACACCCTGAAGAATATAAAAAGAAAAGAAATAAAAATGAGGAATTGCATTTATGGGGGTTTGAATCCACAACCTTTAACATTCTAAACCCTTGTGTTAACCGTCTGGGTTGGGGTAACACTTGGTTAGATCCTACATTTTCTAACTTTTAAAATATGCCTCCTTATCTGGTTCAATATTTAATAAAAGCTTGAACCTCATCTAACCCAATTTTAGCCATTCGAATAAAAAAAGAGAAAAGGGGTTCCAGATCCTCTCCCGACCTTTCGAATTCTTATCTCTAACCGCCCTGATCTCCCTCACCGCCCGTCGGTGATCGTCATCGTCGTCACCGTTAGGAGTGCCACCGTATCTCGATCTCATCCCTGGCCTTCACGCGCATAACCGAGCTACCTTTTGCTGGCAAATCTCATTTAAAGTTTCGACCGAAGGCCCAAGTCGCCTCTTTTGCTTTTTCATCGCTGTCTGATACCCGAGCGCCGCATCGTTGCCTGCATCAAGATAAACTTTCCCCTGTCGTTTTGTCATGAACTGCCGTCAGGGATTGCTTCATCGGAGACCGCAGAATGGTTGAGGTTAAGGTTGTTATATGGTTGTTTTAGGATTTTAAATGGTTATAGTTAGGGTAAAAATTTATGTTTTGTAGGGTTTTGGAGAGTTTACTGTCATTAAGGGGAGTTTTCCGGCCCGTTTTGGCCACGTGTGGAATACACGCGCCGTCCAGGCGATTTTTGGCCGTCTTGGACGGTGGCCAGGGCAAACTAGGCCTAAATCGGCCTTGAACTGGTTCTACTTTGAATGGGTTCTGACCCAAGCCGTTTAAACCAAACCATCTAACCCGTTCGACCCGACCCGTCTGACCTAAAACCCATTGATCGAGTCAAACCGTTCGAGTCAACCCAGTGAGTCAACTAGCTTGAGTCAACCCAATTAATCAACTCAGCCGAATCAACCTAGTTGACCTTGAATGTTGGTCGATGATGTCAGTATGACATTAGCATTAATTGTTGACTGATGATGTCAACATTGACTTTGATTGTTGACGTCAGCGTTAACTTTGACCAAAAAGTCAACTTTTATAAAAAACCTTGTTTTATGTTTTTTGATGTCCTGAGTCTATTTTTGAAGTCTATTTTGTGAAATTCGAATATGAAAGCCTCTGAATCTAACCTTGAACCCGAGAATGTATGTGTCTAGTTTTTCAATTTAAAAGTTGTGATAAAGCTAAGGTTTAATTATGGATTATGTTTAATTGAAGGTATTCACATAACTTCATAATCGAGAGGTTTAGGACGTTGAATCTGGGTTCGAGAGTTAAATGTCGTTTCAAGGGGCTGACTGATATAGCAAGGATTTAAGGTAATATTTTACTACCTCTTGCATGCTTTAAGGAACTGGTTGGTATTGGTTAATGCATTAATGAATTTGATTAATGCCTAAATATTTTTTTAAGTTATATTGAATAAGATAGAAAGATAACTATTTGGTTAAGACTCGAATAACTCGAATAAGGAGTTGATGACGGTAAGTAATTCAAGTTTAGTGAATAATCGATGAAACAGATCACTTCGGAACTTTCATTTCAAATTGTTTCTTGATAAAAGATCTAATGCTCAGAATGCTTGGTTAAGAAACGACAAAATGCCCTTGAGGTATATGAAGGAATAAATTGCTCCTGAAAATGAAAACGATCTTGAAATCTACACTAGATCTGGTAAAATAATTGATATATTTTAAAAACACAAATTGTTTGGAAAGTTCTAGTAACAAAGACTAAACCTTCAAATTTGTAAAGTACTTGGATTTGCTTGATTTCTAAATAAATCTCCAAAAATAAGCTTACGGAAACTATACATATGTCTGGATTAATCAAAGCATCGTAAAAGATTGAATTGATTGAAAGGACTAAAAGGGTTGAAAGTACTAATAAGGCTGAACTGATTGGAATGACCGTATTGATCAAAGAGACTAAATTATCCCCGTGAATTAATTGCCAAATTAATTGAAATGATGAATATACCCTTGAGAATTGAAATGAATGAATTGTTTACAAATATCGAAGGTACCTGAATGACTAATATATTTTTCATGAACCAAAATTTGCTAAATTCTCTCAATGACGAATATGCCTTTGAGTTTCAGAAATAATTAAAAAGCTCGAAAGGATCGAAGATAAGCCAGAATGTTTATGATTATCAAAATATATTTGTGCACAAAAACTTTTAAAGACTAAGACATTCATAACCCCTAGAATAATTAAATTACCCTCATATTGTGGCATAAGGGTATACTCAGGATGAGTCTTAATTCAGATAAAGTGTGATAATTGTATCGTTCTTAAAGGATGTGAAATCGATTCTAAAAATGTTGGCCACCTCTCTTACTATTGTAAAGTTGGTTTATCAAATACAAAGACATGTTCGACTACTCGTTGGAAGGTCAGTAATGAATATGATGGTGATTGGTTCAACTTATGATGCTATTAGTATTTTGGAAAGAACGCTCATGAGTTATATTTATCAGAACCCTAGGAACCACATTAATCTGGGTTATGGTTATAGCGAATGATTGTGAAAGTTGGATTAGCCGCTTAAAATCACATGTTTTGCGAGTATAGATTTTACCCCTCTTGGGTTGAAATACCAAATTACCCCTGGGAGCCAAATTGCCTTGAAAAAATTGTCTGGTACTGTTCGAGTATATATAAAATCCTAAATGGATCTGCTATACTCGAAATCTCGCATAATCATGAAATACGAAAATTTTGGGAATAACTGCAAGGTACAAAACCCTGAGCACCTGAATGAAGAAGATGATGATTATCGGGATTTTTGATTAAGTTCCTTAATTCTGAAATCAATATAGCATGGACTAAAATTTAGTATATTCCATCTGTATTTATCAATGTTCTCTAAGTGATAATTTGAACCATCTGGTGTGCTCCTTGCACATGCCTTTTCTCCTTGTTTTGTAACTAAGACTCACTCTCAAATTCGAACCATGAATCATGTCTATCAAAATAATAATAATAATAATAATAATAATAATAATAATAAAATACCACTATGACTGATATGAAAAATATTCTCTCTGATTTCTGATACTCTGAAAATATATGTATGATAATTGTTTTTCTCATTCCTTCTATCTACTAAACTATCTGATTTGTGCATTTCTGGGATATGATTTAAGATTTGTAGGTTCAGCGCTGGTAAGTCCTTCTAGACCTAAGGCATCCCCTTAGGTAAGCTCATAGGCTCAATGGGCCTAGGGTAAGTCTTTCTGTAAGCTCCTACGCCCAATGGGCCTAGGGTAAGTCTTTCTGGATACTGTTCTGGAATACTATATATCGGTGTATGGTTGAAGGGTAATAAGGTAACTAAAATAAAACTTTATGCTTCATTTTATAATTTTACCCTACTGAACTAATTTACTAAGTTCTAAAACTCTCTGTATGATCCCAATCTGAGATTAACAAAACATACTAATTTCTCACTTTCCAACTTTTGTAATATGTATCTCATACGATTTTCGGACTATATGCATCTTGTTTGGTGCTCCGGTGAACAGATAAAGAACAATCCTTTTACTTAAGTATATCGATGTTACGAATATCAATATGTTGATTGAAACCTGATGTTGCTAGGATCATCTTGTGAGTATTATTTACTTTGCCATTTACCTGCTTGTGCCTACAGCAGCAGTGGGCAGTTCTCTATTACTGAGCTTTCCCAAGCTCACGTTGTTTTCACCATCGCAGGTTAGAAGAAATCTATCAAGGTATAGTGATCGACATCAGTGATTGGAGTTTTATCAGCGTTGCTTTTAGAGTACAGTACCGATATAATTAGTGGGCATGTATGTCGTGTCTTATGTTATGTCAGAGTCTGTACTATGTTTTCTAGAATTTCGTTATATGTTTATATAATTTTGGAAATGGGATTTAAATAAAAAAATTATTTTACACTTTTAAATGTATTTTTTAAGAGTTTTATTCTATTTTTATTGTGGGTCGCTCCGGTGACCCGAATGTGACCTCCTAGACTAGGCGTATCGCATAGGCGGGTTTAGGAGGTTACATTTAGTGGTATAAGAGCTTAGAGTTGTGTCTTTCTGGGTAGATCGGCTGATCGTCTATCATAGGGTGTTTGGTCTATGCATGCCCCTAGATCATGATTGTACTCCACTGAGCTGGAACTCCGATGTTGATTCCTTTTTCTAAAATATGTGAATCTTCTAAGTATTCTGCCTTCCATAGCTTGATCTGTGCTGGCAAGAAATGCCTATAATGTTCGTTTGTGTTTTGGATTAAATTGATGGATTTGAATTTGGATAAAGAACCTAAGATGGTTCATACATGTGAAATTGAAGATCTGATTCAGATTGAGAATAAATGTTTGATCATGTGAGGTTATCGATATAAGAATCTATGTAAGGCCATTCGGTAATAATGACTATGTTTGAGAATATCCTGATGGAAAAATTGATAAAAGTAGTATGAATGAAAAAGAAAGGTGTTTGTGAATATGGAGAAAGTGTAAATTCTGGAATACAAGAAATAAACAGTTGTTTGAAAATTATGCTGAAGGTAAGTGATATTCGTTTAAAACCTTGGTTATGTTTGATTGGCTTAAAGAAAAACTTTCTCTAAAAATGTGGCATGGTGTATCATTATGTATCATCCCTGACTGAAATTCGATGATACAATCCGATTTTGGAAGGCCCTATTGCAAGCATTGAGTACTTGTCTGAATTGCAGTTACAATTCATTATCCGCAAGCTGATGGTCAACCTGATAGGATAATTCAAATTCTAAAGGATATTCTTCAGAGTTGTATGACTAACTTCTGTGGTAGCAGAAAAGGATTTTTATCCATGTCTAAGTTCACCATAATATTAGTTATGAGACAACTGTTCGTGTGTCATCATATGAAGTTCAGTATGGGTTCAAATACCGTATTCTAATCAGTTGGTCTAAGATGTATGATGAGATATCCTTGGATCTAAAATTAGTCCGAGTGGCTGAGGACACTGCTAGATTTATATGTGACCGTCTGGGAAGTTACAAGAATTAAACATATTCTAATGGGCGTTTCAGGGGAAGAATGGGTGAATGAGTAGTTTCTGTATTGCTTGGATTCTGGTAAATTTCGAGGATGAAATTTCTTTTTAAAGGGGGGAGTTGTAACACCATGAAGAATATAAAAAAGAAAAGAAATAAAAATGAGGAATTGCAGATGTAGGGGTTTGAACCCACAACCCTTAACATTCTAAACCCTTGTGTTAACCCTCTGGGTTAGGGCTGCAATTGGTTAGATCCTACATTTTCTAACATTTAAAATATGCGTCCTTATCTGGTTCAATATTTAATAAAAGTTTGAACCTCATCTATCCCAATTTTAGCTATTCGAATAAAAAAAGAGAAAATGGGTTCCAGATCCTTCTCCCAACTTTTTGACTTCTCAGCTCCAACCGCCCTGATCTCCCTCACCGCTCATCGGTGATCATCACCGTCATCACCGTTAGGAGCGCCACCATATCTCGATCTCATCCCTGGCCTCCACGCGCATAACTGAGCTGCCTTTTGCCGTAAATATCGTTTAGAGTTTCAGCCGAAGGCCCAAGTTGCCTCTTTTGCTTTTTCATCACCATCTGATACCTGAGCGCTGTGTCGTTGCCTGCATCGAGATCCCTGCGTCGAGATAAACTTTCCCTTGTCATTTTGTCCTGAACCGTCGTCTGGGATTGCTTCGTCGGAGACCACAGACCAGTTGAGGGTAAGGGCGTTGTATGGCTGTTTTAGGGTTTTAAATGGTTTTATTTGGGGTAATAATTTATGTTTTGCAGCATTTTGGGGAGTTTACTATCGTTAAGGGGAGTTTTACGATCCGTTTTGGCCTCGCATGGAGTACACGCGCAGTCCAGGTGATTTTTGGCCGCCTTGGACGGTGGCCAGGGCAAACCAGGCCTGAACTGGACTTGAACATGTTCTACTTTGAACCGGTTCTAACCTGAACCGTTTGAACCGAACCGTCTGAGCCATTCGACCCGACCCATCTGACCTGAAACCCATTGACCGAGTCAAACCATTCGAGTCAACTCGCCCAAGTCAACCTAGTGAGACAACTTAGCTTAGTCAACCTTGTTGACCGTGACCACTGACCGATGATGTCAGCATGACGTCAGTGTTGATCGTTGACCGTTGACATCAGCATGACGTTAGCGTTGACTTTGACCAAAAAGTTAATTTTTTATAAAATGCCTTGTTTTATGTTTTTTGACGTCCTGGTCCATTTTTGAAGTCTGTTTTGTGAAATTCGAATCCGAAAGCCTCCGAATCTGGCCTTGAACCCGAGAATGCATGTTTCTAGTTTTTTAGTTTAAGAGTTGTGATAAAGCTAAGGTTTAACTATGTATTATGTTTAATTGAAGGTATTCACATATCTTCGTAATCGAGAGGTTGAGGACGTTGAATCTGGGTTCGAGAGTTAAATGTCGTTTCAAGGGGCCGACTGATATAGCAAGAATTTAAGGTAATACTTTACTACCTCTTGCATGCTTTACGGAACTGGTTGGTATTGGTTAATACATTAATGAATTTGATTAATGCCTAAATATTTTTTAAGTTATATTGATTACGATAGAAAGATAACTATTTGGATAAGACCCGAATAACTCGAATAAGGAGTTGATGATTGGTAAGTCATTCAAGTTTAGTGAATAATCGATGAAATAGTTCACTTCGTAACTTTCATTTCAGATTATTTCTTACTAAAAGATCTAATGCTCAGAATGCTTGGTTAAGAAATGACAAAATGCCCTTGAGGTATATGAAGGAATAAATTGCTCCTAAAAATGAAAGTGATCTTGAAATCTATACTAGATCTGGTAAAATAATTGATTTATCTGAAAACCTCGAATTGTTTGGAAAGTTCTGGTAGCAAAGCTTAAACCTTCGAATTTGTAAACTACTTGGATTTGCTTGATTTCTAAATAAATCTCCGAAAATAAGTTTACGGAAACTATATGTATGTCAGGATTAATCAAAGCATCGTAAAAGATTGAATTGATTGAAAGGACTACAAGGGTTGAAAATACTAATAAGGATGAACTGATTGGAATGACCGTATTGACCAAAGAGACTAAATTATCCCCAGGCATTAATTGCCAAATTAATTGAAATAATGAATATACCCTTGAGAATTGAAAAGAATGAATTATTTAGAGATATAGAAGGTACCTGAATGACTGATATATTTTTCAAGCACTGAAATTTGCTAAATTTTCTTAATGACGAATATGCCTTTGAGTTTCAGAAATAATTAAAATGCTCGAAAGGATCGGAGATAAGCCAGAATGTTTATAATGATCAAAATATATTTGTGCACCAAAACTTTCAAAGACTAAGACATTCATGACCCCTGGAATAATTAAATTACCCTCATATTGTGGCATAAGGGTATACTCAGGATGAGTCTTAATTCAGATAAAGTGTGATAATTGTATCGTTCTTAAAGGATGCGAAACCGAATCTAGAAATGTTGGCCACCTCTCATACTACTGTAAAGTTGGTTTATCAAATACAAAGACATGTTCGACTACTCGTTGGAAGTTCAGTAATGAATATGTTGGTGATTAGTTCAGCTTATGATGCTGTTAGTATTTTGGAAAGAACGCTTGTGAGTCGTATTTATCGGAACTCTGGGAAACACATTAATCTGGGTTATGGTTATAGAGAATGATTGTGAAAGTTGGATTAGCCGCTTAAAATCACATGCTTTGCGAGTACAGATTTTACCCCTTTTGGGTTGAAATACCAAATTGCCCCTGGGAGCAAAATTGCCTTGAACAAATTGTCTGGTACTCTTCGAGTATATATAAAATCTCGAATAGATCTTCTATACTCGAAATCTCGCATAATCATGAAATACCGAAAATTTTGGAATAACTACAAGGTACAAAACCCTGAGCACCTGAATGAAGACGATGATTATCGGGCTTTTTGATTAAGTTCTTTAATTCTGAAATCAATATAGCATGGACTAAAATTCAATATATTCCATCTTTATTTATCAAGGTTTTCTAAGTGATAATTTGAACCATCTGGTGTGCTCCTTGCACATGCCTTATCTCCCTGTTTTGTAACTAAAACTCACTCTCAAATTCAAACCATGAATCTTATCTGTTAAAATAATAATAATAATAATAATAATAATAATAATATACCACTATGACTGATATGAAAAATATGCTCTCTGATTTCTGATACTCTGGAAATATATGTATGATAATTGTTTTTCTCATTTCGTCTGTCTACTAAACTATCTGATTTAAGCATTTCTGGGATATGATTGAACATCTGTAGGCTCAGCGCTGGTAAGTCCTTCTGGACCTAAGGCATCCACTTAAGTAAGATCCAAGGCTCAATGGGCCTAGGGTAAGTCTTTCTGTAAGCTCCTATGCCCAATGGGCCTAGGGTAAGTCTTTCTGTAAGCTCCTACGCCCAATGGGCCTAGGGTAAGTCTTTCTAGATATTGTTCTGGAATACTATATATCGGTGTATGGTTGGAGGGTAATAAGGTAACTAAAATAAAACTTTCTTCTTCCTTTTATAATTTTACCCTACTGAACTAATTTACTAAGGTCTGAAACTCTCTGTATGATCCCAATCTGCGATTAACGAAACACACTAATTTCTCACTTTCCAACTTTTGTAATCTGTATCTCATATGATTTTTGGACTATAAGCATCTTGTTTGGTGCTCAGGTGAACAGATAAAGAACAATCCTTTTACCTAAGTATATCGATGTTACGAATATCAATATGTTGATTGAAACCTGATGTTGCTAGGATCATCTTGTCAGTATTATTTGCTTTTCCATTTACCTGCTTGCGCCTACAGTAGCAGTTGGTAGTTCTGCATTACTGAGCTTTCCCAAGCTTACGTTGTTTTCTCCATCGCAGGTTAGAAGAAATCTATCAGGGTATAGTGATCGACATCAGTGGTTGGAGTTCTATCGGTGTTGCTTTCAGAGTACAGTACCGGTACAATTAGTGGGCATGTATATCGTGTCTTATGTTATGTCAGAGTCTGTACTATGTTTTCTGGAATTTCGTTATATGTTTATATAATTTCTGAAATGGGATTTAAATAAAAAAAATTATTTTACACTTTTTAATGTATTTTTAAGAGTTTTCTTTAGTTTTTATTGTGGGTCGCTTCGGTGACCCGAATGTGACCTCCTAGACTAAACGTATCGCATAGGCGGGTTTAGGGGGTTACATTTATCATGATATGATATTGTAATCAACCAAATCCGTTTGGAACTTGTTTTATTGGTTTTAAAATTTATTTTTGATTATTTATTTACTTTTGTTTGAAGAAAACCTCAGCCCGATTTTAAAATTAAAAAATATGGAGTTGCCACCGATCATTTTGAAAAGGGTAGATCGGACACCAAAATAAAACCATAGATAAAAAAATTGGGTCCAGGAGTCGATTACGGATGGGGAAGGATTAGCACCCCACACCGCCGAAAATTGGTACCTAGTCGATTATTTAATGTCTTGGTATTGGAAATTACGAATTCAATTAAAATTAAAAATATGATTCCTAAATGCCGAAAATATTGAGAAAACCGCATCCTTATGCGCTCGGGACACGGTTTCTCGTTTTCTTGGTAAATTTCGAGGAAATCACATCCATATATGCCCAGGATACGATTTCTCGAAGTTTTAGAAAAATAAAGAACTGATTTTTGCATTGTAATTTTTTTTGTGAAAATCAAATATGAATGCATGTAAAATACTAATAATATTTTATATACTTATATATTTATATTTATATAACATATAATAGTAACATATGCATTTTAAATATATCAAAACATTTTAATATACTAAATTATAATTATATGTTAGATACTATAATATATATATATATATGTACATATGTAAAAAGATGGAAAATGTATTTATTTTAAATAAAATATTTTTGTTACATATACTTAAAAACATAATAAAACCTAATAAACAAGGTTGCATATATATATATATATATATATATATATATATATATCATAAAACATATTATATATATTTATAATTGTGCATATCATAAAAATAAATACATATATTTAAAAACACATAAAATAATGTATAACAAATATATATATATATAACTTAACAATAATATAAAACTTTAGTATATAAATATGTAACATTTTATATAATAAATATGCATATTAACATAATATAATATAATATATAAATAATATAATATAAATATATGATATAAGTATTCTAATAACATATATAATATATGATTAACATATATATATATACAAGTATTATAACAACATTATAATATATATAATTACATGATCAAAATGTAATAAACATGAACTAAAGGTGCTAAAAATATATAAAAACAGAAATAAAGGGCATGAATTAAAATAATTATAATCTGGAAAAGGACCAGATTGAAAGAAACATAAATTAAAGGGCAAAAATAAAATGAATACAAAAATAAAACCAAACTAAAACCACATGGACCAAAAGTGCAATTGGTCCCTGGATACTAACGAAAACGGGTAGAAAATGGAGGGGTCGTCCGGGTAATTAACCCATTAAACAAAAACGCGAATCCTCCCTGGGTTACCGGGTCACCGCTCGAATCGGGCCTTAAACGGTGCCGTTTCATAACTTGAGCGGCGCGGCTCTTTATGCCATCAACGTCGTTTCTTGCGCCGGTCATTGGCGTTATAGCCTGGAGGCAGAACACGGCGGCTCAACGACCGGCGAGGTAAGCTTCTAAACTTTCTTTCTTTTTTTTGTTTTGAAATTCAAAGATCTTTTTAAAAACAGAGTTTGGATTTTTTTTATCTAAGAAACCTTTTATATCGAATAGATTTAAAAAACGATGTAAGAAGGAAAAAAATACCTTTGCTTTGAAATTTCAAGTTGTTTTTTTTATTATTTGATTTCCGAAATCCTTTACAAATTTTTTTATCTCGAAATCTCCCTTTTCGATCTCTTTTTTTTTTGAACCCAAAATTTCTCTCTTTTACAGATCTGACTTTTGTTTTTTTATAGCCGATACTCACACTAACCCTCATTTTATATTTGTTGCAGATCCAAGATCTGGATTCTCTGGGATGTTGCCGGGTTGGTGAGGTTAGGGGTATGGGTGAGGCAGAGAGTTAGTTCAGTTAGGGCTTAGGTTATTTTAGTTTAGGGTTTGGTAGTCTAGGGTTAATAGAATTAGGGTTTTGGGATTAGGGATTAGATTTGGGGTTTATTTTGGTTGCCGGTGAATGGAGTAACGATTGCAGTGGCAGGAACGGCGACGGTGGCTATCAGCATTAGATTTTAGGATTTTTTAGCTCTGGGTCTGGTTATGGGTCTGAACCAGGTTAAGTATTGGGTATGGTTTGGGTTTAGTTTGGGTGTTGGATCAGGGTTTGTTTGGGTCTTGGTTTAGGCCCAGACAAGAATTGGCTCTTACAGCTGCCCCTCTTTGCTCATTGTTGGGCAACGACAATGGAGTAAAGACTAAAAAAGCCAATTTCGTCCGATCAGGCTGAGCTTCTTCCTCTTGACTTATGTCTTCTTTCTTCGGTAGATCTTCTTTCTCTTCAACACAGGTCTTTTTCTTGACTTGATCGATCCACCTTGTCGCTCTTAGGGAAGCAAAATCTTTAAAATGGGGTTGGGGAAGCAAAATGAGTTCAGTTTGTTGCTTCTCTTCTTTGGCGCTTGTCTTCTGTTTTCGATCTTCTATCTTCAATCTTTGGTCTTCGGTCTTCGATAGGTCTTCGCTTTTTTATCTTTGTTCTTCGATCAATCTGCTCCTCTTCTTTCTAGTTTGAGACTTACCAAAGTACAATGATGCTCGGTCGAAACCAAATTCCTTCTTGCTCGCCATTTTCTCTTTTTTTCTTTTCTTCACTCTTTTTTTGTTTTTTGTTTTTGTTTTTTTCCTTTTTTTTGTTTTTTTGTAGCTTCATCTTCTATTGAATAGATGACCCACTTCATTGGAAGTTCAAGGAGATAGGGTCAGTTGTTGTAGTTTTATCCATTCCACTGCAACTTTAGGGAGATGAACTGATGTAGCCTCAATTTTTCCACTTCAACTTCAGGGAGATAAAATTGATGTTGGACTCGTTCCATTGCAACTTCAGGGAGACGATGTTGATGTTTTGTCCATTCCACTACAACTTCAGGGAGATGAATGGATGTAGCCTTAATTTTTCCACTGCAACTTGAGGGAGATAAAATTAATGTTGGACTTGTTCCACTGCAACTTCAAGGAGACGATGTTGATGTTGTGTCCATTCCACTACAACTTCAGGGAGATGAACGAATGCTTCCATTGCAACTTCAGGGAGATAAAATTGATGCTGAATTCATTCCACTGCAAATTCATGGAGACGATGCTGATGTTGTGTCCATTCCACTGCAACTCCAGGGAGATGAACGAATGTAGCCTCAATTTTTCCACTGGTACTTCAGAAAGATAAAATTGATGTTGGGCTCGTTCCACTGCAACTTCAGGGAGATGAACGGAAGTAGCCTCAATTTTTCCACTGCAACTTCAGAGAGATAAAATTAATACTGGACTCGTTCCACTGCAACTTCAGGGAGACGATGCTGATGTTGTGTCCATTCCACTACAACTTCAGGGAGATGTGACTTGTGTTAGTACTCACTCCGCTGCCACTCTAGGGAGATGAGACTAACATATCTTCATTTCCTTCATTTTGAATATCTAAGGCTTCCTTATGGGTTAGTGCCTTGGAAATGTTTGAAAAAGCACTTTTCAAGGCGCCCATTTGGGTTTTCACCTTGATTTTCATTTTTCCTTTTTTTTGAAATTTTTCTTCCTCTTTTTTTGATTGTTTTCTTCATTCTTATTTATTTATTTTTTTTCATTTTTTCTTCTTTTTTTTCTCTTTTTTCCTTTTTTTATTTTTATTTTTTCCTTAAGCAAAATATTTCTCGATTACATCTGAAGTTTGCTCTACTGTAGCTCTAGGGGGATAAACTAGGTCAGGTTTATTCTGCTGCCTCTTCAGGGATATGAACTCGTCTTGGTTCTCATTCCGCTACCACTCTAGGGAGATGAGATAAATGTGATGAAGTTTGTTCCATTGCTGCTCTAGGGAGACAAACTTTATGTCTGGTCTATTCCGCTGCCTCTTTAGGGAGATGAACTCGTCTTGGTTCTTATTCTGCCGCCACTCCAGGGAGATGAGATAAATGGTTTCATCATTTTGAATGTCCTAGGCCTCATTTTGGGTTCATGCCTAGGATATTCTAAAAAGATCTCTCTTGCTCTTTTTTAGGTGCCCTTTCGGGTTTTCACCTTGTTTTTTTTTCATCATTTTTTTCATCTCTCTCTCTTACTCTTTTTTTAGGTGCCCTTTCCTGTGTTTATGCAAATGGGATGCTTCTGAATGCTTTTGCGATGGTGCAAGGATGCAATGTTATGTATGTCATGATGTATGGTCAAGTTTAAAAGATGCATACGTCTTTAAGTATGCTTTCATGATGCATGGACACATTTTGGTGATGCAATGTTATGTATGAAATATTTGTAGGGGTCTTCTTCCCTTGGTTCAGTTCTCTCTTCTAATTTTCTTGAGCAAAAGCTTGCCCCTCAAATCTTCTTTATTCTTATTTTTCATTTTCTGAGCTGAATGACCTTTGTAGGCTCGTCTCTTTTCATCTTCTTGAGGAAACGACGGCTTTGTCTGATCGAATGTTGCCCCATTTATCTTTCAGATATCATTTTGACTGAATACCTTTGAAGGCTTTCTTTTTTGTTTTGGATAGACATGGGCCTTAGGTCTTTGTACCTTATATTTCTAAAAAGTAATGCAAGAAATCTTTTTGTTTCAAAGAATATTTTCAAAATGAGAATTTATTCATGAAGTGGAGGGATTAAGTGCCTCCAGACTGTTTGGAATCAATTGTCAGGTTGGAACCGATTTGGTTCTTTGAAAATATGGACAAAAGCTTTGGAAAGGTATGAATGAATTAAATTTTAAAATTTTGTTTTTTTTTTTTTTTTTGTTCAAAATGAAACATGGGGGAATGCATTGAATAACCACATGCCCTTACAAAAGATTTCCCTTTTTACCTTCAGGCCTAGGTAAAAGGTTGATTTCATGCATTACTCAAAAATATTTAGGCTACAAATATGCCCCAACAAAAAGAATTAAGCCTCTGAAGGTCATTCATTCTTTTTTAGTCATCTATTAGCTTGTCTGAGGGACCCTGTTGTTGAACTTTAAAGTGCTGCTCTCGATCAGGCTCTGTACCTTGTTTCTCAATGCCCCACAATTCTCTGTGGTGTGGCCCGAGCTTTCTATATGATAGTCGCAGACAGCATCGACATCATATCCTTCAAGGTAAGGAGGCTCTTTTGGTTTAGACTAGATCGGGGCTATCAAGCTCTTTTCTACAAGCATCGGGAGTAGCTATGTATACGTCATCAGGATTGGGTAGATCACATTGTATGAATTTCTACTTCATCTGTTTCTTAGTTAGGGTCGGTAATCTTCGCTTCTCTGATAGCCACTTCAATGAGTTCGCCAGATATCACGAGGTCTTCCAAACTCTTGGTTGGATTGCCCAACATATATTTCAGAAATGGGTCTTTTAGAGTCCTTACAAAGGTAGGCGTTATCTCTTTCTCTATCAGCGGTGGTTGTACTTGCATAGCAACATCTCTCCACCTTTGTACGTACTACCAAAAGCTCTTATCGGGCCTATTTTCCATGCTCTATAATGTTATACGATATGGATCGATGTCATTTATATGTTTGTACTGCTTAGTGAAGGCTTTGGCCAGATCTTTCCATGATTGAATCTGATCTCGGCTTAGTTGGTTATACCACCTGGCAGCAGACCCTTTTAAGCTTTCTTGGAAGCAATGGATTAAGAGTTTCTCGTTACCCACATGCCTTGTCATCCTTCGGAAGAACATGGTAAGGTGAGCGGACGGAGAGCTTATTCCGTTGAATTTCTTAAATTCTAGAATTTTGAACTTTGGAGGCATCATTAGATCAGGAACTAGACTTAATTTTCTTGCATCTACCTCACAAGATGCACTTGCCCCTTTTGCAGCTTTGGATTTCTCTTCAACCCGCTTGCACAAATCTTTAATTCGCTCGACTGACTCGATCCCTGCTTGACCCATCTTGTTGATGATGCTCGGATCAAGGATGACATGCTCACTAGAGTCATTTTGGGCATTAGTTCCCACATGTGATGAAGACCCGGCTTGAGGACCTTGTTGCTTTTCGATTGAAACAAACACTTGCAGAGGTGTCTTTTCATATGTACTTTCTGCCTTTTCGAGTGCACTTGGGTCTATGGCCAATCCCTTTCTTATCTTAGGATCTTCACCATCCAGCATAGCAGCTATCTGAGCTAGTAGATCTATATGTGATTGCGTGATGTGATCGCGAGTTGTTTGTTGCGCCTTTTCAAGCTTCTCATTTATGTCATTCTTCATGTCTTCGCATGCTTGCTCCACTATTGCTAGATGACTTTCCATTTCTTAAGCTTTGCCTTGAGTGAAAGATAGATACAAATACGGTTGACCTTGATGCCCCAGAATGGCATTGATCAGAATTTTCGGAATCAGACCCCTTGAATTGGAAATGATGATGCATTATGCTGAAATGCAAGTATGAAAATGCATGAAATGTAAATGCAATACACCAACAAAATAAACGGGTTAGTACCGATAAAAAATATGTATTTTTTTTATAAAAAGGGTATAAACCTACTGGTAGACATGCTTTATTTAAAAAAGTAATCCTACTCGTCATGCTTTCTACCCATATATTGTATTTACAAAAAGAAAGATCCTATCTGGCATAAAATATAAACAGATTCCTACTCGGCAAGATATCTACCCGGCATGTTTGTATTTAAAAAGAAAGATCCTACCCAGCATGGTTTTTACCCGGCATAAAATATGAACAGATTCCTACTCGACATGATATCTACCCGGCATGTTTGTATTTAAAAAGAAAGATCCTACTCCTCATGGTTTCTACCTGGCATATTATTATTTACAGAAAGGAAGATCCTACCCGACATGATTTCTACCCAGCATATTATTATGAAATAAATCTATAGAGTAAACAAAAGGTTAGAAGCATTTCTCCTTTGAACTTTTAACAGGTTTCGTTTCTAAAGCGAGGATCCTATGGTCCATTACATGAGGTTCAGTTCTAGGAAAGGGTACCCGAATTGTCCTCACTGTCCCTTGCTAAAGGTAGCAAGGCCCCTGATCCTCACCCATTATAGGCTTCAAATGGATCAAGTTCAATTCAGGGGATACATCCCTTATGCCTATACAGAGGTAACCCACACGAAAGCGTAAGAAATATATCCCGAAAGTGATTCACCAACCTATACGGTGGTAACCCACACGAAGGCGGTATCACACTTCCACTTAAAATAGGACAGAGCTTGGGTAGAAAGCTCATGAAATGCAATGCAAGTGAATGGTGTGTGAGGAGAAACTCCCAAACCTTTTAACACCCTATGTCTATATTCACTTATACTAAGTAGTAAAATTAAAGCAATTATATTTACGAAAATAAAATGCATGACTTGCGATAAAATAAGACAAAATCATATTTTAAATTAAAATCGAATTTTCCAATTTCCAACGACCAAGACTAAAAGATAATCGACTCGTGGCTTGACTCTCTTTTTATTTAAAAAGTCCCCAGCGAAGTCGCCAGCTGTAATCACCCAAATCTGTCTGGCACTCTTTTATTCGGGTTTTAAAATTTCTTGTAACCCCCTAGATCCGTCTATGCGCTACAACGAATTCTAGGAGGTCACATTAGGGTCACATGAGCGACCAACGGTGAAAATCCACATAAGAAAAAAAATATTTTCTTTAAATACATATTAAACTGTAAAATCAATTTCTGTTTAAAAATATCATCTCAAGAAATCGTTTAAACATATGACATTAGTTTAGAAAATATTTTTCAGACACTATCATAAAATAATACATCGCATACATGCCTACTAACTGTAACTTCAACCATACTCCGATATGCAGTTTCTCAGAACGGCATCTATAGGGGAGTCAACCCAAGCCCATTGGGTGTAGGTTCCAGCCTAAGGAGATTCCTTAGGTGCGGTAAGGTATCACCGTAGCCGAAGGTTAAGAACTTGAACTATAAGGAATTATCCTAACCGGAGCATAGGAACCTGAACTGTAAGGAATTGCCCTAGCCAAAGCTTAGGAACCTGAACTATAAGGAATTACCCTAGCCGAAGCATAGGAACCTGAACTGTAAGGAATTACCCTAGCCGGAGCATAGAAACCTGAACTGTAAGGAATTACCCTAGCCGGAGCATAGGAACCTGAACTGTAAGGAATTACCCTAGCCGAAGCTTAGGAACCTGAATTGTAAAGAATTACCCTAGCCGGAGCATAAGAACCTGAACTGTAAGGAATTACCCTAGCCGAAGCATAGGAACCTGAGCTGTAAGGAATTACCAGCCTGATCAGGGCTGAACCTGCAGTCTCCAGTCAATAACCCAATACCCAGTAAAACGGTTTCAAACAGTAACAATTATATCAATGCTCAGAAATAGTATGTCAGGAATCAGGATACAAGCAGAAGTTTATCAATAGAACCGGGGTACCATAATCTATGAACCAGGTATACTTGTATCAAATATCTAGAACCAGAGATTGTGTTTTATTTCAGATAGCTGGATCAATTAGGAACACAAATGGATAAACTGGTTATGTAGTACATATAAATAGATCACGTCACATAATATCTCGGAACGAGTCTCAAATGGTAAAACATATATTTTATGCAATATTCTTCCATTACAGTACAATAAAATAATATGACTAACATACATATACTTTGAAGTTATTTCTGTCATTTCAATTATTTCGATCAATTCATTCTTTACTGTCGTTTAAGTCACTTCCGGTATACGAAGAAGTTTCAGTGATTTTTTCTTTTGTTAGGGTATTTTAATCATTCTTAACGGAATATTTCAGATACTAAATCCTTAAACACTACTAGTTATAATCATTTATACTTCAATCTGATATCATCATGTTTCGTAAAGCATGAAAGAGCTAGTAATATATTACCTCGGCCCCAAGTTATATCGATTAACCTTTGATACTCTTCTCGATCGCTCTTGAACTCGACGTCCCTCAATATCTCGGATACATGACAAAATAAATTATATCAAAAATAGAACTTAAAAGCGATAATTAAATTTATTCAGAAGGTCAAATGCTGAATAACACTAATTGAGTTCGAATTTAGTGAAATAGACTTCAAAAACGTACCCAGGACGTCGAAAAACGTAAAATAAGGATTTTCAAAAAATTTGACTTTTTGGTCAAAGTAAACGCTGACATCATTGGTCAAAGCCAATGATGACGTTAGCAGTCAAAGTCAATGCTGACATCATCAGTTAAAGTTAATGATGACATCAGTAGTCAAAGTCAACGCTGACGTCATGCTGCCATCATCGGTCAACCGTCAATGATGACCTCAGCAGTCAAAGGTTTGACTCTAGCGAGTTGACTCGGTCAAGTTGAATCACTGAGTTGACTCAGACAAGTTAACTCGGCCAACGGGTTGACTCAGTCGGGTCGGGTCTAGATATGGGTTATTGGGTTAGGTCAAATATGATTTGGGTTAGGTCGGATATTAGACTAGGCTTGGTTTGGTTGGGCTCAGAACGAGTTTAGTTTATTTGGGCTAGTTCAAATGACCCGGGTTAGCTTAGTTTATTACCAGACTGGGTCTGGCCAAGTTGGTTCAGATGGACACCGTCTTATGCGACCAGAAATCGCCCAAGACGGCGCATGGTCGCCACGCACGGCAAAAATTGACCGGTAGAAATCCCGAAACGGCAACAAACACTCCAAGAATTCATCAACCACTACAAATCAACCAAGCAAACTTAAAATTAACTCTAATCAAATGGTTAAATTACCAACTTACCCTAAATTGGAGGAATAAAGATGTGTCTCCGATGAAGCTCCAAACGGTGTCGCTAATATGATTGGTGACTGGGGTTATGTTCACCTCGACGTGGGGAGTTTAGCCACACTTACGGTGTCGCATACCGGTGATAGAGGCGGTTGAAATTGGTGAAGAACAGAGGGGTGGAACCTTAGGGTTTGACGAAGCTTCAAGCGGTCCTCTACGGCAAACAGCATGGCGCATCGGCGAGTGACGAACAGTACTAAGATCGGGTTGACACGACGGCTCGAATTATAGCGATGGTGAAGTGCACGATTGGGCAGTGGCTGAGATCAGGTCGGTGAACGGTGGGGAAAATTTTAGAACCTTTTCGATTCCTTTTTGATTCGAACAAGCATCCCCAAAAATATATCTCTCCCCCCCCCAAAAGCTGGATCTGTTAATTGATTTTATTATTATTGGGTACACTCAACAGGTATAATTTAAATTTGGCCTTGATGGCTAATACCCTCATCCACAAAGCAAGAGGGTGTGGGTTCAAACCACCACAGCCACAAGTCCTTTCATTTTGCATTTCATTCTATTTTCATTTTCATTTTACTCATTTCATTTTTCTAAACCACGTTTGTCCCTTTTTACTAACAATAATACAATTAAATATTTAGGGTGTTACAATTTCTTTTTTGATTTCATTTAATTTAATTTGGAAAACTCCTGCCCGGATTTAAAATATATATGGAGTCGCCACCAATAATTTTAAAAATGGTAGATCAGACACCAAAATAAAAACAGAGATAAAAAATTAGGTACCTAAACGGATGAGGAAGGATTAACACCCCCCACCGCCCAAAATTGGTACCTAGTCAATTATTTAATGTCTTGGTATTAGAAATTAAAAATTCGATTAAAATTTAAAATATGATTCCTAAATGTCGAAAATATTGAGAAAATCGCATCTCTATGCGTCCGGGACACGGTTTCTCGTTTTCTTGGTAAAATTCGAGGAAATCACATCCCTATACGCTCGGGATACGATTTCTCGAAGTTTTAGAAAAATAAAGAACTGATTTTTGTATTTTAAAATTTTTTGTGAAAATCGAATATGAATGCATGTAAAATACTAATAATATTTTATATACTTATATATTTAAATTTATATAACTTATAATTGTAACATATGTATTTTAAATATATCAAAACATTTTAATGTACTAAATTATAATTATATGTTAGATACTAAAATATCTATATGTACATATGTAAAAAGATGGAAAATGTATTATTTTAAATAAAATATATTTGTTACATATACTTAAAAACATAATAAAACCTAATAAACAATGTTGCATATATATATATATATATATATCATAAAACATATTATATATTTATAATTCTGTATATCATAAAAATAAACACATATATTTAAAAAACACATAAAATAATGTATAACAAATATATATAACATAACAATAATATAAAACTTTAGTATATAAATATGTAACATTTTATATAATAAATATGTAATAAATATGCATATTAACATAATATAATATAATATATAAATAATATAATATAAATATATGATATAAGTATTCTAATAACATATATAATATATGATTAATATATATGTATACAAATATTATAATAACATTTTAATATATATAATTACATGATCAAAATGTAATAAACATGAACTAAAGGTGCTAAAAACATATAAAAACAAAAATAAAGGGCATGAATTAAAATAATTATAAAAGAATTAAAATCTGGAAAAGGACCAGATTGAAAGAAACAGAAATTAAAAGGCAAAAATAAAATGAATACAAAAATAAAACCAAACTAAAACCACAGGGACCAAAAGTGCAATTGGTCCCTGGATACTAACGAAAACGGGTAGAAAATGAAGGGATCGCACGGGTAATTAACCCATTAAGCAAAAACACGGATCCTCCCTAGGTTACCGGGTCACCGCTCGGATTGGGCCTTAAATGGCGCTGTTTCATAACTCGGCCGGTTAAAATGAAGATAAGGGTAAAAAAAAATTATTTTGATTCTAATAACAAACCCTAAAAAATCATTCATCTCTTATCCTCTCAACCAGAGCGGAGCGGCTCTTCATGCCCTCAACGTCGTTTCCTGCGCCGGTCATCGGCGTTATAGCCTTGAGGCGGAACACGACGGCTCAACGACCGGCGAGGTAAGCTTCTAAACTTTCTTTCTTTTTTTGTTTTGAAATTCAAAGATCTTTTTAAAAACAGATTTTGGATTTTTTTTATCTAAGAAACCTTTTATATCGAATAGATTTAAAAAATGATGTAAGAACGAAAAAAATACCTTTTCTTTGAAATTTCAAGTTGTTTTTTTATTATTTGATTTCTGAAATCCTTTACAAATTTTTTTATCTTGAAATCTCCCTTTCCGATCTCTCCTTTTTTTTCGAACCAAAAATTTCTCCCCTTTTACAGATCTAACTTTTGTTTTTTATAACTGGTACTGTAATGCCCCAGTTTTAGGGCTTAGCGATTTAGTGGGTTATTAGAAAGTTCGGTAGACTGGAGTAGGGATTCGAGTCGGTTTTGGGATTTGTATATTTTTGGTGTGGGAAAAATTATGGAAAATGCTTAAAAATTATTATTAATTATGTATTTAATAATGGTGGAATCAATTTTGAAAAATTAGTTTTGGAAGATGGACATTTTAGTTAGTGACCAAAATGAAAGTTTTGAAAACTGTGATTTCCTAGTGACTAAAAAGAAAAGGGTCAAATACTTAGAATCTTTACGGAGCTATTTTACCAAGTGGTTTCTGATGATTTCTTCCTTGATTTAACTAATTTTAACATGTGTTTTAATTAATAATTAAAGAGGATTTTATTAAAAAGTTAGATATATTTTCTAAAACAAAAATCACGTCATTTTCTCTCAACTTTTTCTCTCTATTCTCTCCTCAGCCAAACACTCAGGTTTTCATCAAATTTCTAGAGGTGAAGTGGTTTCTAACTTGATTTTATTGTTTCAAATTGTTTTATAAAGATTGTTTGCACAAAATCTTACAATAATCTTGTGTTTTCTTAGCTTTTCACAAATCAATTGAGGGAGAAACATCACAATAGGGGTAAGGTTTGAGATATCCTCTATTGTATTGTTCTTTACTGAAATTCCCAAGCATTTGATCCTTGTTTTTTGTGTTTCTAATATGATTATGATGATTTTCTAATGATTTAATGAGTTCTTTGGGGAAAATGAGTTGATTCGCAAATTGGATCTGATTTCCAGTAAGTAATGGTGATTTGATTTATATTTTGGATGTTTAATAATGTTGATAAGTGATTTTCATCAAGGGAATCCCGAAACTTAGGAGTCTCTATTTGCTTAGGTTGCTAGTTTTGAGGTTTTGTGGTGTTTTTGTGGTTGTAAGGTTGCTGGAGGTGGTAGGTTGTTTTGGATCTATTTTTAGGTGTGTTTTGAAGTGGAAAATGATGTTAGATTGATAGAAGTTGGCTGGGTTGTGAATCAAAGTGTTTTGGTTATGTTTCTGATTGTTGTTGAGGGTTAATTGTGAGGATTTTGTGGAAATCTGAGAAGGATTGTGGTTGCTGTGTTCAGAATGCATTATGATGCATTAATCCTCTGTTGTTTTGTGGTAAAATAGGGGAGGTTGATCCGAAAGTGATTGGAGAAGCGTAAGAGGCTTTGGATACTTGTTTTCGCGTCAGAGAATCGAGGCTTCGCGTATCGGTGAGTGAAAAAGTGGATTCCAGCTTTGGAATGTTTTAAAAGTGGTTGTTGGGAGTTTAGGTAGAGCTTGAAACGCTTACCTAAGCTCAGAAGTAAGTAAAGTGATTTTACACTCTCGGTCGTGCTAGTTGAAATAGTTTTATGCACTTGTTTTAATTACATGTTACCTACTGTTTAAGCATGTTTTAAAGTATTTGATATACTGTTTTTAAGCATGAAATGCTAAAGGATGCACATGGTATGTGATCCTTGTAAGTATGGTTTATACTTGTGTTTTAAAGCATGGTTGTTGCTTTGGAAATGTCATGGTTTAATGCTTGTTAAAACAGTGAGGTAAATGTTAATTGGTTAATTACATTGGCAAGTGATGTGGTTTGAGAATTGTTATTGGATATAGTTGGCCGGCCATAGGATTGAGTGCACTGTAAATAAGTTGCCTTGGATGTTGAGGGGTTAAACGGTATCGAATGCTCCATCCAAGTACCCTAATGGTAGAGGGGTTTAACGGTACCGAATACTCTCGCCAGTGGGTTAAGCATCTAACCGATTAGAGGGATTGGTGTCCCTGTGGGTTGAAAGTGTATCCGGTTGTTATTGTACCCGGTTGTTATTGTACCGCGATTGTGATTGTTTCGCTATTCCGGTTGAGATGGCTTGAAGTGTTGGGTTAACACTTGTTGAATCTGTGTATCCGATGAACTCTTTTGTTAATGGACTTGTTTAATGATCACTTGTAAGCCAATATAATTGTTAATGTATCATTGAAATGTTTTATGTTGTATAAAGTGATTTATACATGTTTCTCCTTAAGCTTTGCATTTGGTAGTAATGCATGAGAAGGCTTAAGTGGAGGGTTAGCAACGTGACTTGCTGTTGATTAATGATACATGTAGCATATGGTTTAATATGCTGATTTTTAATGATGTAAAGTGCATGTTTTAAATGAGGCATGATGTTTTGAAGGATGGTTTTAAGTGAATGGTTTTAAATGCATTGATGGTGTTTGTTTTTTGAGCATTCCTCACTAAGCCTACTGTGCTTATGCTCTCATTGTCCCTTAATGCAGATAATTGAAGTCCCGGAAGGCAGCAAGAAGCAAGGGGATCTTGGCAAGACTTGGTTCTAAAGTATGTTAAAGACTAGACTATAATGAATAAGGGCAATGGGGTACTTGTTTTGGTTTTGGGAGATGTTATGTTGAACTCCCTGCTTGAGCACGTTTCTTTTGGTTGCTCTTGGGTTGTAAATGGCCTTTAAGGATTGTTGTGATGTTGGTTTACCTTTTTGCTATGTTACTTGGATAGAAACTAGGAAGCATGCCTATAGAATTTCTTTTGATGCAAAGATACCATGTTAGGATGATAAGTTGTGTAGTTTGGATGCTTGTGGTATGTCTTGTATGTTGGTGGTGTGTTTTAAGCATTTTGGAATGGTTTGAGGGTGATTTTGGATTGAAAAACCAGCAAGTTATGACATTATAGGCCCAAGCGTATCGATACGCAGGGGACCGTATCGATACGGCTAGGCAAATTCAGGCTTATGGGATCGGTATAGGTACTATGTGTTTCGATACGCCTAGGAAAATTTGGCCAGGCGTACCGATACGGGATTAGGTGTTTTGGTATGAGTTTTAGCCTCTGGAATTCACTTTTTCAATCCAAACCTGCGTATCGAAACACCTAAGGAGACGTATCGGTACAGTTTGTAATATTTCAAAAGTTAGGTATTTCCGTTAGGCATATCGATATGACAAGGTGGTGTACCAAAATGAGGTGTTTTAAACTGTATCAATACGGGCTTACCAGTATTGGTACGGACAGCTGAATTTATGTAAATGTCTTTCGAGTAGTTTTGTCATTCTTGCAATTTAGTCCTTGAATCTTGACAAAGCAATTGTATACGATAGAATGATCGGTTATAGTTGTAATTTGAGACATATGCATGAAACCCAACTAAATTAAGGTTGGTAATGCAAAAGTGGGTTTTGGACCTATAATTTTTCAAATTACAATTTAGTCCCTAATTTGTAAGTATGATCAATTGGATGTCATGATGATGCCCGATTGAGACGGGGTTACACATGTTATCTGCATGTACATATAGGATTAATAATTGGCATCTAGATAAGATAAAAAGAAAAAAATAGACTGGGTTTTACATATCTCTCTGGTTTGCTTTGGCAAACCTGTGTAGCTTTCTTGATTCGGACTAGCGGCTATAATGGGTCAAGCGGGTTACAATTACTCACACTAACCCTTATTTTTTTAGATGTTGCAGATCCAAGATCCGGATTTTCTGGGATGTTGCTGGGTTGGTGAGGTTAGGGGTATGGGTGAGGTAGAGGGTTAGTTCAGATAGGGCTTAGGTTATTTTAGTTTAGGGTTTGGTAGTTTAAGGTTAATAAATTTGAAGGTTTCGGGATTATGGATTAAATTTGGGGTTTATTTTGGTTGCTGGCGAACAGAGTAACGGCGGTGACGGCAATAACGGCGGCGTCGCCTATTAGCATTAGATTTAGGGTTTTTTTGCTCTGGGTCGAGTTATGGGTCTGAATCGGGTTAGGTATTGGGTATGGTTTGGGTGTTGGTTTGCCAGACAAGAATTAGCTCTTACATATATGTCCGCAACCTTCATTCCAAAGGCATATGTATTTTGACATTTACGCTAACAAAAATGCAAACATGTTTCAAGCTACACAAAAGCTATGGGAAGCCAGTTGAATTGGGTGTTCGATAGTGGTTTAGCTACTTGAATTTGCATCTTCAATTCAATGTGAAAGTACGTACCATGGCCACGACTATTCTATGAAAAAGACAAGAGAAAATGTAAAATAAATTAATTTCTTTTGTAGGAAAGTAGGTGATTGTTACGATGTAGAATCTTCCAAAATTATGCATTAATTTTGTCTCTTATTCTTTTATTTTATATTTGACGTCACACAATTATTTTTCAAATAATAATAATAATAAATGGCCTTAAATATTTAAATTTGTATTTAGTTAATGTGTTTCTCAGACCAAAAACACATGTAATTTTACATGTACTTATAATTTATAATTTTTTAAAAATATATTCAAACTATATAATTACCCAATGATGAAATACTTATTGATCCACCACCTAACGTAGATGTTACCTTCTTTATCCTTCTTAATAAAATAACAAATTGGATTTATTTTCTTAACATGTTAAATAAGCCAATATGTCACCTAACTTAGATGTTACCTACTTATCATTCTTAATAAAAAAAACAAATTGGTGTTGAAATAATAAATTGGATCTATTTTCTTAAAATGTTAAATAAGCCAATATGGAGATGCGGGGTATCAATCCTCGTGCTTCTTGCATGCAAAGCGAGCGCTCTACCATTTGAGGTAGATCCCCTACACTCTTTAATATACATTTTTAACAAAAATATAAGTTATTTAATCATTTTATTATGCTAGAACACATTTTCGAATTCATAAGAATCACATGTTTTCTTAGTATGATAATATGGGCAATGGACTTAACAAAATTTTTGGTCCATTTTTAACTAAATATGATTTTTCTACATTTTACTGTGATCTCGAAGACTCTCTTCCTCGAGAAAACACAGTCTAAAGTATACTTCAACGAAGTCTTTTTTTCAACTTCTTTGTCTTTCTAAAAGCTGATTTCTCATACTACCCCTTATATCATGATGTGATCAGTCTGTGACATTCATTCAAATTGGATTTATCTCTTGAAATTTATACTAGTGAAAGCCTAACCCTATACAAAACCCACAAAATTCATGGGTAGAAAGGTTATCAGGGTACTCGATTGGGGTCTGATTAGCTGAATTTGGATATTCGATTTAGTGTGTTTGATGTTAGGGTTATGTGAAGGATATGTTAGGAATAAGACCTGACAAATTGAAAATATTAATATTTTTTAGCAATGCATGTCACACATTGAAAAAAAAACTTTTAGTGTTTAACCTAGAATGATAAAAATAAATATATTGTTAAGTGTGAAACTTGAAAACATGCAAACTTTGGGGTTCATTTTATTGTTCGCCTTCTTCGCTGTAATTTATGTTTTGATATTGAATGTGTGATCTCATTTTATTTTATTCTTTGTTCAAATAAAACCATGTTGATTGGTTAATTATAAAATAAGAAAAATATAGTTAAAATAGAAAAAGTATGTGATTATGAATAATATATTTCTTTTTAAATTAAAAACCCTTAAACTATATCTCTTTTTTTACAGTCAGATACCTAAATTTTATGTTGTCAAACCTTGTATGTAAACTATAATATATAATCACTTTGCACCTTCATCGCTATCTTAGCTTTTTAGGGTGATGTGGCGCTTCTAGAAAGTAGTACTTGGTAGTACGAGAAATCACAACATGGCAAAAGAATAAATATTCAATAAATAATTCAAAAAATCTTAAAAATTTTCCTAATATATTTGAGGAATTTAAGAAGTTTTAAAATTTAGTTTAATTTTTTTAATATACCTATTAAATAATAAATACATATATATAATTAATTTTGTAAGTTATCTATTTAATTCCAATGTCAATATGGAGATATAGGGCATCTATCCTCGTCCCTCTTGCATGCTAAGCAAGCACTCTACCATTTTAGCTACATCCCCACATTTTGCTATATTTATTTGTTTGAAGCTAAGGTACAATATTATTATTTTATTGCATCCCATTTTCAAGTTTATAAGAACCACATGTTACTCTAAGATAGGGAGTATTAACTTGTTTTCTTTTCATTTCTAATCAATGATCATTTTCTTAATATTATTAGGATCTATAAATATGTCCCTTTCTCAAGCATAACCGATCTAATGTAAATATTAAAGAGGACATTATTCTACTTCTCCGTCTCTCAAAAGCTGCTATCACTTACTACCACATTTATCATGATATGATTTGACAGTAACCTCCTTTCAAAAGGCATACGTATTTTGACATTTACACTAACAAAAATGTAAACATGTTTCAAGCTTCACAAAAGCCATGGGAAGCCAGCTGAATGCGGCGTTCGATAGTGGTTTAGCTACTTGAATTTGCATTTTTAGTTCAATGAGAAAGTACATACTATGGCCACGACTATTCTATGAAAAAGACAAGAGAATACGTAACATAAATTAATTTCTTTTGTGGAAAGTATGTGATTGTTTATGATGTAGAATCTTTCAAAATTATGCATTAATTTTGTCTCCCATTCTTTTAATTAATATTTAACGTCACACAAGTATTTTTTAAAATAATAATAATAATAATAAATAGCCTTAAATATTTAAATTTGTATTTAATTAATCTTTCTCATGCAAAACAAACTGTAATTCTACTTGTATTTATAATTTTAAAAAAATATGTTCAAACTATATAATTACCCAACGATGAAATGCTTATTGATCCACCACCTAATGTAGATGTTTCCTTTTTTATCCTTCTAAGGAAAAACAAATTGGCGTTGAAATAATAAATTGTATCTATTTTCTTACTATGTTAAATAAGCCAATATGGAGATGTATGGTATCGATCCCCATACTTCTTGCATGAAAAACAAGTGCACAACCATTTCAGCTACATACCCTACACTCTTTAATTAAAATTTTGTACAAAATATAAGTTATTTAATCATTTTGATTATGCCGAAACAAATTTTCGAATTCATAAGAATCAAATGTTTTCTTAGTATGATAATATAGGCAATGGACTTAACAATTTTTTTGTTTCATTTTTTATCTAAATATGATTCTTCTACATTTTAATGTGATCTCGGAGGCTCTCTTGCTTAAGAAAACACAATATGAAGTAAACTTCAATGAAGTGTTTTTTTTCAACTTCTTTGTCTTTCTAAAAGCTAATTTCTCATACTACCCCTTATATCATGAAGTGATCAGTCCGTGACATTCATTAAAATTGGATGTATCTCTTGAAATTTATACTAGTGAAAGCCTAACCCTATGGCAAACACCACAAAATTCGTGGGAAAAAGGTTATTAGGGGTACTCGAATGTGGTCTGATTACCTGAATTTGGGTCTTCGGTTTAGTGTGTTTGATATTAGGGTTATATGATGGACATGTTATGAAAAAGACGTGACAAAAATGAAAAAAAAATAACATTTTTAGCAATTCCAGTCACACATAGAAAAAAACTTTTATTGTTTAACCTAGAAAGATAAAAATAAATAGATTGTAATCTGATACACTCTTTCTAAATTTATGCACTAATTTTGTCTCCCATTTTTAAGGAATAATTATGACATGATGGTAAAAATGTCTTCGTCGTTTGTAAAATTTTCCAATTGATACCTAATAAATGAAATGACGTCACACAATTTGTGCAAGCGTACACGGTCGATGCAAGTATAGTAGACAGATGCAAATCTGTCGGATATCAATCCCACGAGGATGGTTGTCTAAATGCTTAAAATAGTCAATGCATAGTAAAAAATATGAGAAAATTGTGAGAAATATTGTCGAAGCAATAACTGGAAAATAAAAATAAAACATAAGAATGATATAATCGGGATCCCCTTAGCGAAACTTCAACAAATTATCAAGTACATGAAAGAAAATATAAAATAGATTATTGTCAGCGCAGTAAAGCCCATGCATATTGTACCAACTTAACTTCTACCTTTGAATCAAAGACTTATATAAGCCCACTCACCACACCTTCCAGTGAGGGATAATAAAGCAAATACAAGAACAAGTGGATCAACTCTCGTTGTAATGGCTTGTTAATCTGAATTGTCACCGCACATTTCAGTGACTGTGACTGCAATAAACACTTTCGTGTATAAAACATTCAAACCCAAAGATTAAAGATAAAGGAAAAGCTTGATAAAATAGACATTCAGTCAAAATCCATAAAGTACTTCCATACTAAAGGAATATAAACAATAATCACGAACGTTTAAGCAAAAAAATGTTAAGAACAAATGGAGAATTCTATTCCTAGTTAACTTGAAATGTTCTCACAAATCCTCCTAGCTTCGCACTTGGTTCTTCTTGTCACGAGAATCTCTGCATTGATCTCACTTCGGTTCACCCCGGAGAGAGCTTAAGCCGCCATATCGAAGAGAGAAAAGATCCCCAAAATAGAGGACAAGTGATAAGATATGAGCCTCCATAAGATGATGGATATTGGAAATGATAAGGATAAAGTGATATATATATATATATCAAGATGCCTCATTTGTCTCCAATAGGGCAAATACAAATGTCCCTCATGGATTTGCAACTGTGAAAATTCACATGTAAGCATGTTTCAATCTTCACAAAGGCTATGGGAAGCTAGCTGAATGGGGTGTTCGATAGTGGTTTAGCTACTCTAATTTGCCTATTCAGTTCAATGTGAAAGTACGTACTATGGCCACAACTATTCTATGAAAAAAGACAAGAGAAAATGTAAAATAAATTAATTTCTTTTGTAGGAAAGTAGGTGATTGTTATGATATAGAATCTTTTAATTAATATTTTGAAATGCACCAACAAGATGAGATGTGATAACTAGTGTGTGCAATGCCTGTATCGCCGGATCGGGTGGACAAACTGGTTTGTACTCCATGTACATTATGTGAGTTTTCGATTAGGGATTTAATGGCTCATATGTCTTTTTAACTTGGAAGACTAATGCTTTGAACACTCTATGATTTGGCATGTCAAAGCTCCCACTAAGATCAATTGTTTCCTTTGGTTTACACTACTTGGGCGATTGCCAATGATGGATTTCATGCGTGCTAGGGGCTTACAAATCAGTCCAAGTTCGATGTAATGTGCTTGGTGTAACAGTGGTATGGATGAGATGAACCATATTTTGTACTATTGCCCGACAATATATGAATTAGGGTCCTGTTTTTTGATCTGGTGGGGGTTGTTTTAGTTCGACCAAGGTTGTTGGTTGATTTCATGGCGCAATGTTTTCATACTCAATTTCACATGAATGTTCACCAAGTTTGGATCATGGCATGTGCTGCTCTACTTTGGACTGCTTGGCTTGGGAGAAATAAATGTATTTTCAACAAGAAAAGGCTCTCGATTGATGAATTACTGTTCATGGGAAAATTGTGGTCTTTGTAATGGATGAAGGCATCGAAATGGTCATCTGATATTGTTGAGGATCAGTGGTGGTTATGCCCTTGGAGTGCATTCCCTTTAGCTCCTAAAAGAATATAGCGTTCGGGTATTAGTTGGGAACCTCCATTACTGGATGTTTTGAAATTTAATATTGACAGTTCAGTGAAGGGTAAACCTGGATCGGCGGGGTTTAGAGGTGTCTTGCGCGATTCTTCGGGTCGAGTTCTTGGTATATTCTCGGGGCCTCTAGGTGTAATTGACTCCAATGAGGCCGAATTGCAGGCTATTCATGCTGCTTTGGTTTTTCTATCTGGATCACGGAGGCATAATGTATCAATGGTGGTTGAGTCTGACTTTATGGTCGCGGTGGCTTGGGTTTTAAGGCATGAGCGTCAAACTTGGCAATTTTGGTAATGTTTCTACCAAATTGATGAGGCTTCACTACAACTCCCACATCTTTGTTTTCATAATGCACCACGAGAAGCTAATTTTATTGCTTATAGTATAGCAAAGGGAGGTGTTACACATGCATCTTGGGTTGAAGTGGTTTATGGATAGATTGGTTGGGGTGTGACAAGGTTTGGTAGATTGTTTTGGGGGTTTTTCTTGTATGTGGTTCTCTTGTGCATTGTAAGTAATTACCATGAGTACTCGTTTCCTCCATTTAGGTATAGTGAGGTTTTTAACGAGACTTGTGGTAATGAAGGCTTGTATGATCACTCACTAATAAAATCATACTTTGCCGATAAAAAGTATTTTTTTCAAAATAATAACAATAATAATAATAAATAGCCTTAAATATTTAAATTTGTATTTAATTAAAGTATTTCTCATACAAAAACACCTACAATTCTACTTGCATTTATAATTTTTTAAAAATCTATTCAAACTATATAATTACCCAACGATGAAATACTTATTGATCCACTTACTAACGTAGCTGTTACATTCTTTATCATTCTTAATAAAAAAAGAAATTGGGGTTCAAATAATAAATTGGATTTATTTTCTTAACATGTTAAATAAGTCAATATAGAGATGCAAGGTATCAATCCCCATACTTCTCGCATGCAAAGTGATAAGTGTTCAAAAGTACTATTTTTCTTACCCTTTTTACTCATATTATTGTTAGACTTAGGCTCATATTAGTTGCATAGTTAGCCATTCATGCATTAATCCATGTTTCCTTCAATCGTTGAGCTTGATTACATAACTTGGTAGTTTTTGTGGAAAAGATGCTGCTTTGGTGTGCTTTGTGTGTGTATGTGCAGGATCACTTGCCAAAGCAATGCCGAGCTAGTTGCCAGGGCAATGCATGAAGGAGATGCTGAGCTAGTTGCCAGGGCAATACATGAAGGAGACGCCGAGCCAGTTGCCATGGCAATTGTCGACAAGAGCAAAGGTGATATGGTAGTCGAAATTGATGACTAAACAAGCCCAAGATGACATGGAGCAAAGCCCAAACCCAAAGGAATTTGATTTCCATGCAGAGATTAAAGAAGAATTAAATTCCAAGAAGATAGGAGAAGTTCTAGTAGGAATACAATTATAATAAAGAATTATATTCTTTAAAGATAATTTAATTCCAACTTAAACTCCTCCTCAAAGAAGGACTTTGGCCTAGCCCTATAAATAAGATGGAGATTTCGACAATTGATAGAGAGCAAGATAGGGGAATTTCGACAAGTCCAAGGAGGGCAAGAGGAGAGAATTTTCGACAAGCATCTAGGGCAAGGAGGATTTCGACAAGCCTCCTTCTTCATCATTTTCTTTCTTGTTCGATTGGGTTCATGCTAGGGATTGTTTATCTTGTGTTTCTTTGGAACCTAGCCATGAACTAAATCTATTTGGCTATGGTTATTGTGTTTTGTGGTTGTGAGAAACTATTGGTTTTTGTTTAGTTAATAAGAGTTTGCACTTTTATATTCAAGGTTTATTAATTCTTGGTTCTTATTCTTGTTTGCGAGTGAATTGGGAGAGGATCTCGTGATTTCATCTATTTATCTAATATCGCGAGAGTTAGATTCAAGAAACGAATGAATATGATCTTTATTCAATCTATTGATGGTGAAGATTAATCCGGCTTAGGAATAAGTTAAGGATTTCAACGGCTAAGAGGAGCGCAAGATTGGTTGTTTTTCACCCTTGATTCACGCAGGGATGTATTATCAAGGCATGCACAAGTAGCTAGAGTTTCGACTTAGGGATAAGAAGAAACCATTTAAGAACGCTTTGTCGAACCTTGAAGGTTGCTGCCCAGACGCCTAAGTAGTTGCCCAACTAGTTGCCCAGGCAACCATCGATTAGTTGCCAAGGCAACCCCGTTGTGCAAGTTGCCACGGCAACTGAGTTGCCCGTGCACTCTTTTACCAAGACGATCCAATCGGCTATCACACCTCAACTCACGATAACCTGGCCTATCTCTCTCTCAATTGATCTCATCTATTCATTTACTTTATTGCTTTCTAGATTAGTTATTAGTTAAACTCCTATAATCCTTTACTTGTGTTTTTACTTTTTACAGTGCAAGAGACTAGATTCTTGAAGTAGCACCAATCCCTGTGGAGACGATATCTTTTATACTATAACTTGCGACGTGTATACTTGCACATTTGCGTAGCACTTATTACGCGCAACAAGTTTTTGGCGCCGTTGTCGGGGATTGGCAATAGCGACTTTGTTTTTATTTTCTTGCACTTTCTTTTTATTTTTCTTGTTTAAAATTCAAAGGGCTAACAAACTTTGGTTTTGCATTGGTATATGACCAGGGCGAGACCGACTTCACCAGAATATCCCTTTGATCCAAAAATCGAACGAACCTTACAAAGACTTAGATGAAGGATAAGAGAAGCAATGGCAAATCAAGACGGCAATGTGAATCAAGATGTTCGAGCAGGAGGAGGAGTGATTCTTGCACGAAACAGAACTATTCGAGACTATCTTGAAGAAGATCTTGATGGACTTAACCCAGGAGTTGTAGCACCTGAAATTGAAGCCGACAACTTTGAGTTGAAACCGGTAATGTTTAATATGATCAACACAATAGGTCAATTTGGCGGCTCAGCAACTGAAGATGCACAACAACATCTGAAATCTTTCCTCGAGATTTGCAACTCGTTCAAGATACACGAAGTCACCCCCGATGTCTTACGATTAAGATTATTCCCCCTATTCACTGAAGGATAGGGCGAAAGCATGGTTGAATAGCATTCCTGCCGGATCCATAGCATCTTGGACTGATCTTTGTCGTGATTTCCTTGCTAGATTTAATCCTACAAATTTGACTGATAAGCTTCATAATGACATTACTTCTTTTCGGCAGGCAGATGATGAATCCATGTACGAGGCTTGGGAGCGATATAGAGAACTTCTACACAAATGCCCTTTACACGGATTCCCGGTGTGGACTCAAGTAACAATGTTTTACAACGCCGTGAATACACCAACAAGGATGATGCTAGATGCCTCGGCAAACGACATACTCTTGGATAAGTAGCCGGAGGAAGCAATGCAAATTTTAAACAGGTTGGCCAAGAATGATTATCAATTCCCATCTACTAGAAGAGGAGGAGTTAGACGCCAAGCCACAATACATGAACTAGGATCATCAGATTCAATTTCGGCACAATTGGCCGCTTTAACCAAGATGGTCCAGAACATGCAAAAACCAAACAACACACATGAAGTCAAGGTAATGGATTCTTTTTGTGAGTTATGTGGTGATAACCATAATTCTTCTGAATGTATGTAGAATCCGGAATCCAGCTTCTATGTGGGGAATTACAATCGAAACAACAATGTGATGTCCAATACATACAATCCAGCTTGGAAGAAGCACCCAAAATTTTCATGGAGTAATCCCAACAATGCTCTAACCCTGAACAATCAGAATGCACATGCATCGGGATTCCAGCAGAATATGCCACGGCAACAGATGCCGCAGCAACAACCGACAACATCTAGTTCTTTGGAAAATTCTCTAAATGCTTTTATGATGAAAACTGAATCTTATATGGCTGAGAATAGTAATTTCATAAAAAGAACTGATGCTTTTATTAACAGGACCGAGATGAGATTGCAAAACCAAGAGGCGGCAATCAAATCATTGGAAAATCAAGTCAGACAGTTTGCTCAAAATCTGAATACTAGACCACAAGGAGGTTTACCTAGCGATACTGAAGTCGCAAGAGGAACTGGTCATGAGCAATGTAAGGCGATCACCACTAGAAGTGGCCAACAACTTAGAGAGGTTCAAACCCGCTCGTCAAACAAAACTCCACAAAAAGATCAGGTCGAACCTAGCGGCAAAGCCTCAGATGCTGAACCAGGAATTGCCGCGGCAACTGGCAATAAGCATGCCTCAGCAACCGACAATAAAGAAGCCTCGACAACTTGCGATAAGCATGCCTCGGCAACCCCAGTTGATAATGCCTCGGCAACTCCAGATGTCCCGGCAATGCCGTCAATCAGGTTTCAAACCAATGAAAGGATCGAAGATATCCGACTTCCACCACCATTCCTACAAAGGTTGAAGCGACAAAAGCAAGAATATCAATTCAAGAAATTTCTTGATATCCTAAAACAAGTCCACATCAACTTGCCATTGGTGGAAGCAATTGAACAAATGCCAAACTATGCCAAGTTTCTTAAAGACATTGTGTCCAAAAGAACAAGGCTAGGAGAGTTTGAAACAGTTGCCGCGACAGAGGGATGCATGGCAATGTTGCACAATCCTATGCCACCCAAGTTGAAGGATCCCGAAAGTTTCACAATACCCTGTTCTATTGGAAATCACTATGTCAGGAAAGCATTATGCGACCTTGGGGCTAGCATAAACTTGATGCCTAAATCGGTTTTCCAGAAACTACGAATTGGGAAGGCAAGACCTACAACAGTCATGCTGCAGCTAGTCGACAGATCCTATGTGCATCCAGAGGGAAAAATCGAGGACATACTGGTAAAAGTTGATAAATTTATTTTTCCCGCTAACTTTATTGTTTTGGATTGTGAAGCAGATGAGCATGCACCCATCATTCTCGGGAGACCATTCCTAGCAACAGGGAGAACCTTGATTGATGTTGAAAAGGGAGAACTCACAATGAGGGTGAATGACCAACAAGTTAAACTAAATGTGTTCCAAACACTAAGGCATGCCGATGATCCAGAAGAATGCCAACTTCTTCATGCCAATGCAGAGTTTAACTTCGATGAGGAATTTAGTTGCCTCGGCAACTACATTGCCGACCAAGAGGAACATGAGGAGTATGAAGAACCAGTCGATGAGGAACAACCAGAAGAGGCAAATTGGCTAGCCAATCGACCAGGTACATACTTTGAACCACTGGATTACTCAGGTAAGGAAGGTAAACTCAAAAAACCCTCTATTGAACAACCACCGATTCTTGAGTTGAAACAATTGCCAGAGCAACTAAAATATGCATACTTAGAAACTGATAATACATTGCCTGTAATTATTTCTTCTAAGTTACAGCCTGAGCAGGAAAAGAAGCTGATCAAGATGTTGAAGCTACACAAAAAGGAAATAGGGTAGACAATTGCCGACTTGAAGGGAATTAGCCCGGCGGTGTGTATGCAGAAGATCTTGTTGGAAGATGATCACAAACCTTCAATTGAGGCCCAGAAGAGACTAAATCATGCCATGAAAGGGGTTGTAATGAAAGAAATCATCAAGTGGCTTGACGCCGGCATTATATACCCTATCTCCGATAGTACGTGGGTAAGTCCGGTACAATGTGTACCGAAAGAGGGAGGTATAACAGTGGTAAGCAATGAAAATAATGAACTTATCTCAACCAGGACTGTGACCGGTTGGAGGGTTTGTATGGACTATCGAAAGCTAAACAAAGCTACTAGGAAAGATCACTTCCCATTACCCTTTATTGATCAAATGCTTGACCGTCTTGCAGGTAAACCCTTTTATTGTTTTCTTGATGGTTATTCAGGTTACAATCAGATTGCCATAGCACCAGAAGATCAAGAAAAGCCAACCTTCTCATGCCCATACGGTACTTATGCATTCCGAAGGATGCCGTTCGGATTGTGTAACGCCCCGGCAACCTTCCAAAGATGGATGATGGCACTCTTTTCAGACATGGTCGAAGACTTCCTTGAGATCTTCATGGATGATTTTCCGGTTTTTGGTAATGACTTCGACGGCTGTCTCGGCAATTTAGAGAGGGTGTTAGCAAGATGCGAAGAAACAGATTTAGTCCTTAATTGGGAGAAATGCCATTTTATGGTAGATGAAGGAATAGTGCTCGGCCACAAGATTTCATCAAAGGGAATTGAAGTAGACAAAGCCAAGGTGGACGTGATCGAGAGATTACCCCCACCAAGTTCGGTTAAAGGAATTCGAAGTTTTCTCGAACATGTAGGTTTTTACAGGAGGTTCATTCATAATTTTTCTAAAATCACTAAACCCTTGTGTAATCTGCTTGAACAGGATAAAGTCTTCGATTTTGATGATTCTTGCACTCAAGCATTCGAAACCCTAAAGAAAAAGCTTGCCTCGGCACCCATTGTCGTTCCACCAGATTGGACGCTACCTTTTGAGCTCATGTGTGATGCAAGTGATTTTGCGGTAGGAGCAGTCCTAGGCCAACGCACAGGTAAGACCTTCCATGTGATATACTACGCTAGTAAAACTCTTAATGGTGCTCAAGTGAATTACACAACAACGGAGAAAGAGTTACTAGCTGTAGTTTTCGCATTTGACAAGTTCCGATCCTATTTAATTGGTACAAAGGTAATTGTTCATACGGACCATTCGACAATCAAATACTTATTTGCTAAAAAGGATGCTAAACCTCGTTTGATTTGTTGGATATTACTTTTACAAGAATTTGATATTGAAATTAAGGACAGGAAAGGAACAGAAAATCAAGTGGCCGATCACTTATCACGTTTGGAACACAATAGGAAGGAGGACGCGGATCTAGAGATATGCGATGCATTCCCGGATGAACAAATTTTAGTTGCCTCGGCAACCCTCGACGCCTCGGCAACCCTAGACGTCTCAGCAACTCTCGATGCCGCAGCAACCTTTGACGCACATGCCTCGGCAATTTTGGGAGCAGTCGCCACGGCAGCACATGCCTCGGTAGTACCCTGGTACGTGGATTTAGTTAACTTCCTTGTTTGTGGTATTTTTCCTTATGGCATTACTCACCAAGGGAAGAAGCGGTTCCGCCATGATGCTAAGCATTACTTTTGGGACGAGCCTCTTTTGTTTAAACAATGTGCAGATCAGGTTATACGCCGATGTGTCCCTGAAGAAGAGCAACAGAATGTACTCCGGCAATGCCATTCTTCACCCTATGGAGGACATTTTGGAGGAACTCGTACCGCGGCCAAAGTTTTGCAATCCGGTTTGTATTGGCCAACATTGTACAAAGATGCCCAAGACTTTTACAAACAATGTGATCGTTGCCAGAGGACGGGCAATATCTCTAGACGACATGAGATGCCACTCCAGAACATCATCGAGGTGGAATTGTTCGATGTGTGGGGGATCGATTTCATGGGACCTTTCCCATCTTCATTCGGCAACCTCTACATTCTACTTGCCGTCGACTACGTGTCTAAATGGGTTGAGGCAGTTGTAGTTCCCAACAACGATTCCAAGACCGTGCAACGATTCTTGTAGAAAAACATATTTACACGGTTTGGGATGCCAAGAGCAATTATTAGCGACGAAGGCAAGTATTTTGACAACAGACTAATTGCCAAGATGTTGCAACGCTTTGGCATATCACACAAGATCGCCACGGCATATCACCCACAAACCAATGGGCAAGCAGAAATTTCCAACCGGGAGTTGAAGGGAATACTCGAGAAAGATGTAAATCCCTCAAGGAAGGATTGGTCATTAAGACTAGATGACGCACTTTGGGCATATCGCACTGCATTCAAAACACCCTTAGGTATGTCCCCCTTCTGACTTGTCTATGGCAAAACATGTCATCTACCGGTGGAAATCGAGCATAAGGCATATTGGGCAATCAAGACCGTGAATATGGATTGGGAAAGTGCCGGACAAAAGCGTTTGATGGACCTCAATGAGATAGAAGAATTTCGTGCACTCGCTTATAACAATGCACGAATCTACAAGGAGAAAACAAAGCGATGACACGACAAGAAACTATTGCCACGACAATTCACGCCAGGGCAACTAGTTCTCCTATTCAATTCTCGGCTAAAACTATTCCCGGGAAAGCTGAAATCAAGATGGTCGGGACCATTCGAAGTCGTCAAACCATTCTCCCATGGTGTCGTGATAATCAAGTCCATCTCTGACAACCATGAATTCAAAGTTAATGGACAAAGATTGAAGCACTACAATGGTGCCCATGTGGAACGTAACAAGGAAGTGGTCAACTTAGGAGATGCATGAGCATGTCTCCTTTCAATATTTTTTTTTCATTTTTATTTTTAGGAGATATTTTATTTTTCTTCGTTATCTTTAGCTTTCAGGTTTTCTTTGTTTTCTTTTCCACAACAAGACTCACAACCACTATGCTAAGAAAATTTCCTGCCGAGATCATTGCCCTGGCAACCCAATGAAGCAGTCGCCACGGCAACCGCAACAGATGACGCCGCAGCAACCTACATCGTGCACGCACAAGCTGATGCCACGGCAACCAACCCTAAATATGCCACGGCAACCAAAGCTAAAGACATCCCGGCAACTACTGCAAAAGCCAAAGGTAAAGCACCTATGCCCGAATCAACTCCTACGGAATCATTTTCTGATTTTTCAGATTCGGACGAGTCCTCCATTGAACCAATAAAGACCGCACCAACTAAATCCTCTAAGAGAAAAGCCAATGACATTAATGAAGAGGACGATGAGGACAACCCCGTACGAGGATCGATTCCACCACCGACAACAAGAAAACAACCATCGCGTTCAAGCAAGAGAATCAAGACATCGACCAAAAGGAAACTAATCATCTACGATGACGAACTCTCGGAGTAAGTCCTCGTATGCATTTTATTTTTCGTTATTTTTATTTTTCTTTTATGCATGCATTGAGGACAATGCCTCACTCGAGTTTGGGGGGGATTGTTATTAGTAGTTACCGTGTTTAGTTACATTCATCTTAAGTATTACATTTAGGATACATAAATTGCTTGCCATGCCTTTAATTGGAACAAGAATTGCTTAGATTTGATGAATATCCGATGATGACTTTGCCAATGCACTTAATTGATAGAATTTTTATTCTTGGATAACCATGGAAAACAAACTTAGAATTTTACTATGATGCTAAATTTGATGAAACACTGTTGTGGTTTGATTGATTTAAGGAATTCTAGTAAACTTAGGTTGATAATTAACAAATTGGGGGATTAGAATAAAATTGGATGAATGCTAGAGGTGCCCGAAATTGGCTCTAGCATGTGCTAAAAAAATTTGTTCACTAGAGGTGCCCGAAACTCGCTCTAGGATGTGTTAAAAATTTTCTAGAGGTGCCCGAAACCGGCTCTAGTCGAATAAATTAACTTATGAAAACTAAAAACAAAACACTAGAGGTGCCCAAAACTGGCTCTAGTTAAAACATGTTAAAAAGAACCCAATGAAGTAATTTGAAAACCTCTTGTTTGCATAGAATTCGAAAAATCAACTTGCACACAACTCCGCACACACTCACAAGCATTATAGTTTGATTCTGAGTAACTCCTAAGTTTTCCGAAAAATAAAAAGCTAATCATACTTTGTGCCCCGGTTCAGAGAATTGAAATCAAGTTCAAAGCTAAGTTTGTAAAAGTTGAAGTCTTGGCAGGTAATTATGAGTTTGCATTGCCTGAGGACAAGCAATAGTTCGAGTTTCGAGGTGTGATAAGTGTTCAAAAGTACTATTTTGCTTACCCTTTTTACTCATATTATTGTTAGACTTAGGCTCATATTAGTTGCATAGTTAGCCATTCATGCATTAATCCATGTTTCCTTCAATCGTTGAGCTTGATTACATAACTTGGTAGTTTTTGTAGAAAAGATGCTGCTTTGGTGTGCTTTGTGTGTGTATGTGCAGGATCACTTGCCAAAGAAATGCCGAGCTAATTGCCATGGCAATGCATGAAGGAGATGCCGAGCTAGTTGCCAGGGCAATACATGAAGGAGACGACGAGCCAGTTGCCATGCCAATTGTCGACAAGAGCAAAGGTGATATGGTAGTCGAAATTGATGACTAAACAAGCCCAAGATGACATGGAGCAAAGCCCAAACCCAAAGTAATTTGATTTCCATGCAGAGATTAAAGAAGAATTAAATTCCAAGAAGATAGGAGAAGTTCTAGTAGGACTACAATTATAATAAAGTATTATATTCTTTAAAGATAATTTAATTCCAACTTAAACTCCTCCTCAAAGAAGGACTTTCGCCTAGCCCTATAAATAAGATGGAGATTTTGACAATTGATAGAGAGCAAGATAGGGGAATTTCGACAAGTCCAAGGAGGGCAAGAGGAGAGAATTTTCGACAAGCATCTAGGGCAAGGAGGATTTCGACAAGCCTCCTTCTTCATCCTTTTCTTTCTTGTTCGATTGGGTTCATGCTAGGGATTGTTTATCTTGTGTTTCTTTGGAACCTAGCCATGAACTAAATCTATTTGGCTATGGTTATTGTGTTTTGTGGTTGTGAGAAACTATTGGTTTTTGTTTAGGAATAAGAGTTTGCACTTTTATATTCAAGGTTTATTCATTCTTGGTTCTTATTCTTGTTTGCGAGTGAATTGGGAGAGGATCTCGTGATTTCATCTATTTATCTAATATCGCTAGAGTTAGATTCAAGAAATGAATGAATATGATCTTTATTCAATCTATTGATGGTGAAGATTAATCCGGCTTAGGAATAAGTTAAGGATTTCAACGGCTAAGAGGAGCGCAAGATTGGTTGTTGTTCACCCTTGATTCACGCAGGGATGTATTATCAAGGCATGCACAAGTAGCTAGAGTTTCGACTTAGGGATAAGAAGAAACCATTGAAGAACGCTCTGTCGAACCTTGAAGGTTGCTGCCCAGACGCCTAAGTAGCTGCCCAACTAGTTGCCCAGGCAACCATCGATTAGTTGCCAAGGCAACCCCGTTGTGCAAGTTGCCACGGCAACTGAGTTGCCCGTGCACTCTTTTACCAAGACGATCCAATCGGCTATCACACCTCAACTCACGATAACCTGGCCTATCTCTCTCTCAATTGATCTCATCTATTCATTTACTTTATTGCTTTCTAGATTAGTTATTAGTTAAACTTCTATAATCCTTTACTTGTGTTTTTACTTTTTACAGTGCAAGAGACTAGATTCTTGAAGTAGCACCAATCCCTGTGGAGACGATATCTTTTATACTATAACTTGCGACGTGTATACTTGCACATTTGCGTAGCACTTATTACGCGCAACACAAAGCAAGTGCTCTACCATTTGAGCTACATTCACTTGCACTCTATAATTTACATTTTTAACTAAAATATAAGTTATTTAATCATTTTGATTATGCTGAAACACATTTTCAAATTCATAAGAATCACATATTTTCTTAGTATGATAATATAGGCAATGGACTTAAGAAATTTTCTGGCTCATTTTTAACTAAATGTGATTTTTCTACATTTTACTTTGATCTCGGAGGCACTCTTTCTCAAGAAAACACAATCTGAAGTAATCTTCAATGAAGTTTTTTTTTCAACTTCTTTGTCTTTCTTAAAGGAGATTTTTATACTACCCCATATATCATGATGTGACCAGTCCGTGACCTTCATTCAAATTGGATGTATATATTGAAATTTATACTAGTGAAAGCCTAACCCTATGGCAAACACCACAAAGGTTATTGAGGGTACTCGTGTAACACCCTCAACCCGGTTTTGAAGAAAACCGGAATTGAAGGTGTTAAAGAGACACAAACAGAAATCATTCACAATGGTTTGATTAATCTAAACGGTTCTACAAAGTTTTTTCTCCTTTCCACATGTCAATTCATTTATAATATAACATAATATAGATTCAGAATCAGGTTCTAATGTTACACTATTAAAAATTTTGAGACTCAGAAGTTATTTAATAAACCATATAAAGATACTATCAAACTTTAATGGTCAATTGATACAAGGATAATTATCATCCAATGTGTATTAACATCAATCAAGATTATTTAAAACAAGTTTAAATAGTAGTTACACATCCAGGATCATAAAGAATTAAGACCAATCACTTTTTATCAAGATTTCATATTAACTTCTGTTTCGCTTTAATGATTCTTGTTAGTCCATTTGTGTTTTAATTCTAAGCAAAACTAGGCACTATTTATTTGGATGTAATCAAGAAGTAACTCATTTTTTCTCACACTTTACATTGCACTTAAACAATGTACAAACTCCCAATCTCATTGACCTTACCAATCTACTTAACAAAAAAATTATCATATTTGGTCATATTATAACTCTCACCATACATTATAAGTGTCCAGTCAAAAAAATCAAATAAATAATTTCACACATACGCGAATTTCATGCCTTCTTCCTAGATGTCATATTCATACATTCATGATCTTGATTCGTTAATTAGTAACATGTTGCTCCAAATTAGACTAAATGTATATTCTATTTGAAAGTAAGCCATAATGTATCTTAAACAACCAAAAATCCATTGAACTTTGATGTCATGCTAGACCCCAAACCGAACATGAACTATATTAGTTCATTACTTTTCTTAGTCACATGCCAAACTGTTCCAAACATGATCGTATTATCATTTATACATGTGTACTAGCCTCATTCGAATCTTTTAACTATTTCATTCATTATTCTATGATATTAACACATTAGTTATCCAAATTCATCAAACCAAAAATAACTATATAGACATTACCAAGAAATACATAAGCCATTTATAATTCTTACTATGAATAGCATAATACAACAACACGTTATTTTATACGTTTCTTTATAATTTCTATGCCACCATCTATGGAGTTTAAACTAAGGAAAACTATACTCTACCCGGAACTTTAGGTCGTGACTTGCAACGCTTGTCCATGATTGAAATTCACAAGCTTTAAATAATCTTGCAAGTATATGAACAATGAATGCATTAGGCTGATATAGACTAAGTGAGGTAGAAATACCGAAATTATCAAAACATAATATCAATGATATTGGAAGGAAATTCAAAGAATAAAAGCTTAGGTTAGCATTGGATTCTTATGTTTTGACCTTTACTTAAACAAAGATTTATTTGGTTTGTAATCTTCAAAACTTAACTGATTATCTTTATGGCTTTTTATTGATTTTCATAACAAAGCTTATTGCCTTTCGTATTGGGCATATGTTCACCTCATGTGAATTTTTCCTTATGGATAAGCATTTCTCCATAACCTTATTAATTTTGCCACTAAGGCATATTTTCTAGCACATCACAAGTTTATCCACTTATTTCATTCAAACCATAATGTATTTAAAATGTTCATAGATCATTTCAAATCTTTGTATCCATATTCAAATCTTTTAAATCATTTGCCTTGGATCACATTTGGACATAAGTACCATTGGTCTGAATTACACCTAGCACAAAGCACTAAGCAATGGCTAGTGTCTGAACATAAATAATCCTAACTTTTCGCTATCCAACCAAATTGTCGCCAATTTCCTTACATCTCCCCTGTTATATATCACATATAATGGGTCGTCACCCAAGCCGTAGCTCATGGACCGTAGTCCCAAGTATACCATGTATTATTCCAATGTGTCCAATGGCTTCCATTGAATAGGCAACTTTGTTCCATTCCTTTACTGGAATCTTATAACCTTATTGGTTAGTAGTTAGCTTCAAGCATTATAGTAAAGTATACATACTCATCTATTACAACATAGCATATCAAGGAATAAGGTGTGTATATGATGCAACATAACCAAATGACTTATCAAATATGTCATGCTATGAATGCATTCACACATTGTACTCTATGTGATCCATATGCACATGCTTATGAATTAATTAATACACATCATAGAAACAAAGATCAGGATGACACCGTGTCATCCGAGACAAATGTAACTACACTCACCTCTTATCCCGAAGTTACAGAATACCTAAATCCTTAATTACATCTAGCTTTCATCTAACTCTTCTTTCAACTCATCCTTAATATGATGTGTACCTCAAACAGAAATAATAAGTCATTACAACCAATTTAATTCAATTACTAACACTCCAATTGCACATCCATATATATATATAGTCAACATACTTTCTTATGTACTCAAATAATCCACATTTCATGTGTATTCATACTTGTGATCGGAATTGTCCATACCATTTCTTATATGTCTAAAACAGCCCTAAATCCACATATATACTTATGTACATGATCAATCAATCCTTCATAGAATATACATACGCCAAACAAAACATTTGTATTCATATATATTTCACATATTAAAAGTAGTCCCTCTCCGGTTCTTATACACTCAAAACAACCCACTAAGGTTTATTTTATGCCAAATTAATCCTTTAGCTTGCTTACATATTCTATTCATCCAAAACAATCCACCAAGGTTATTTAATTATGCAAAAACAGTCCCAAATACATGTATTTACAATTTCATATTCAAAACAGTCCATCATGCCTTTATATAAATACCAAACAATCTCAATTTCAACTACATACTTATAGGTACATAAAATAGTCCTCCTAATTTTCCAGTTTACTTAAACAGCCTTTGATTGGTTTCAAAACAGCTTAAATTCTTCACCAAACAGTCCATAACTTAGATTGTAAATCTGTCCATTTTATGTTTACCAAAGCTGTCCACTTTATCTTATTTAAATTGTCCAGTTTACATATATATATATATATTTACTTTTACTAAACAGCCCACTAACATGTATTCCAATACAAATAAATCCCATAGCAACCATAACTTCATTTATATAGTCTTTAAGCAATTCACACGGTCAACCAAATCTTCACTTAATTTCATTATAACTTAAGTATCAAGATTCTAATCTCAACTAACATTTCAAAGTTATCAGTAATGCCTCCAATAACAACTATGTCATCATAATTAAGGCATGTAAACAAGCTTTCAAGTCATTCAATTCATCCAAAAGCAAAATTCAACCATGACAACAAGTTATTTGTTTCAATCAAATATACAGTCCAATTTACATGTACTCGCATGTATAAATGTATCAAAACAACCCTTTATACTTGTATAAACGTGTAGATATGTGTCAAAACAGCCCCTAATTATTCATATATGTTCAGTATAGTCTATTTTACTTGCTTATACATGTATATAAACCACAACGTCCCTATCTTAATACAAATCAGTCCTTTAAATTTTTGCAAGTAAATTTCAAAGATTCTGGTTTTGACAAAATAGTCCAAGGACATTAATGTTACCCCTATTTAATCCATGTTCTTAGATTCAATTTCTTAGCAAGTAATATAACCTTAACTTGATTTACTACATCCATTATTATCTATAATTCATTCTAAGTTTAACCAAAACAATTCAAACAAAGCACATTTCCTATAAATGTTTATATGATTCGATTCGAACCATCCTTATTGCCAACAATCAAAATTCCAAACTTAAACATAAGCACACAGCAACAATGATGGCTAACTCATGATACAAAGAATAATTCCTATCATGCATTTGTTTCTACAATAACACATAGTATATATAAAAATATATACAATTAAAAAAAAAATCTCAAAACAAGTTCTAATTCAAGAGAAAGGAAGAAAGAATTTACCCTCCTCCTAAGCTATCCAAGAAAAAAACCCCAGATTCATGTTAACTTAGAGCTCGATTTTTAAGCTTCCATAGTTAGCCCCCCCATCCAGCTTTCTCTTTCTTTTTTCCCATTTTAAGTCTCTCGGCCACATGGAGAAGATGAAGAATGGAATTTGTATATCATTCCTCCATATGGTCGGGCTTCTCTTTAGATACAACTTGTGTCCAATGTCCTCATTGTTTCTTTCTTATTACATGCAAGGCCTTGAATTATCAAGACTCTCCAATTAGTCATTTAAATTTCGGCTATCCCAAACTTCAAACTTTCTAATTATTCCTTAACTATTTGGTTATCATTCCTAATGATAATTTTAATTAAAAATATTCAAATTAGTAACATACTTCTAGGATATAAATTGGGATATTACAATTCTTCCTCCCTTAAAAGAAATTCGTCCTCGAATTTCTCTTGAACTAAGAAGCAGAGTCTAATATTCTTATTCAGAATCGTTACTAACACAGAAAAGAATCAGATCATGTCAATTGCAAGTCACAATTGTTGAATGAAATTTTAAACTCCTAGGTAGCATATGCAGGATGCAGACATACAATAAGCTTCAATTTAGTTCTGAACCGACTAAACTCTAGCTCTGAACCAAAATGTGACACCCTCAACCCTATTTAGAAGAAAACTGGAATCGAAGGTGTTAGAGAGACACAAACAGAAATCCTTCACAATGGTTTGATTAATCTAAACGGTTCTACAAAGTTTTTTCTCCTTTCCATATGTCAATTCATTTATAATATAACATAATATAGATTCAGAATCAGGTTCTAATGTAACACTATTAAAAAATTTGAGACTCGAAAGTTATTTAATAAACCATATAAAGATACTAGCAAACTTTAATGGTCAATTGATACAAGGATAATTATCATCAATTGTGTATTAACATCAATGAAGATTATTTAAAACAAGTTTAAATAGTAGTTACATGTAGACTCTCTAGGTGAATGCTGGCAAAAGTGGCAGAAAATATGTATTGGAATATATAAGAATGTGCCAAAATGAGTCTTTTGCGTGCAAGTATACACGGTCTGCAAGTAATACAGTTGGTAAGCTGAGTATCAATCCCACATAGATTGACTTGGAATTCAATTGCCTTGATTGTTACTTGCCTTAAGAAAAAGTTGATTTGATTTGAAGTTGATTTTGGAAATAATTGAAATGAAAAGAAATAAAAGTAAAGTAAAGTAAAGACGTTGGCAAGGAAGGTGCTTTAATGAATGATGAGTGTTGGCAGGGAATGTCTGGTTTTCACGCTGTTCATGTCGTACCATCCTTTAATAACAACATGTCTTGGCATTGCTTGTCGAGCAGATTCAAAATTAGCAAAGCCTCTCTCGATGGTCATTGCCCTAAATTGATCATGTAAAAACCCCTATATCTCTATAGTGCATGCTTTTAAATAAACCAATTTGATTAAGATCCAATCTATACTCCTAAGGGGTAGATTTCACTCCCGAAGTAAGTTTATCTACTTGAATGACTTCTCTTGAAGCCTCTCTCCTCAGTATTCAACAACTTAATCGTTGCCACCCCAAGTCTGTTGAGATATTGAGGAGCAATAGGCCAACAGTGCTAGCTCTCGCTTGGCATAGTATTTAGAAAACATTAAAGTATGCCGAATAGATAAAACAATGCTAAAGGCAGATTTATTATTAAAAACTAAAACATAAAAAGTGTTCAACGCAAAACATCCCCCACCAACTATTAGATTAGTTCATGGTGAGGGATTTAACCAAAAAATCATAAACGTTTTACAAATACACCATTATTAAAAAGAATTCAAAACAACTTAAAATAAGAGAATGGGCGAGAGGGGTCTCTTGATGCAACCCTCAAGATCCAGGCTCTCAGCCAAGCTGGTCGAACCACCCTCCTTGGTTAGGCTGGTTGTCAATCGTCGCACTCCAACTCCTCACTCCGATCACTCACGATCAAGCACCACCAAAAATCCCCAAAAACCACTCATCGAATGCTTATTTGGTTGGCCTTTAACTAGGCGTGCAAGGATGGCATAGGATAAGCCTTTGAGTTTGAATTTGAATGCGCAAGGGATAAGGGATGTGATCATCTTATCCAGATTTGAAGTGATAAGCTGATAAGGTGATAAGCTAGGGATGACGTCATATGTCGTCGATCCTTTGGCAGCTGAGCTTGGCATCGTTCGATCCATCTATGCCAGACGAACTTGGCATCCTATTTTTTTGCCATCCTATTTTTTTGGTGTTTGATCAAATGCTATTTTTTTGCAGCTTGATCTGGTCCTATTTTTTGGGCTAACATTGCCAAGGGTTCTTGGCATGGCATCAAGTTCACTTCTCTGCCAACCGATGCTTGGCATTGTCGGGTCCATCTGTGCCAACAGCACTCGGTATTCTCTCTGCATTCCTTTCTGCGCTACTTTTCTGTGTCAAATACTATGCTAAACCTGCAAAATTGCCAACAAAACAACCATTCACACTGACATAGACAAAATTCTAAACTCCTTATGCAAATGCATGATTTTAACAACCTTATGCAACTAAATGTCCTAAAAACAAGCAAAAGAATTGTAAGATTGGCATTAAAAACAGTACTTTTGGAGAGGTAACACACCCCTAAACCTAACTCATTGCTTTTCCTCAAGTAATGCAATCAAAATAAAAACAAAAACTATGAAAATGTTACATCGACAAAATTTTGGTTGCATGCCAACACGTACTGGCAAGCAGAATTTGGCTCTATTTCTGTCCTCAGTATCTCAGTACAACAATGCCAAGCAGGTAGTAATTCACGTGCAGCAATATAACTCTAATCTAAGTTCATGAAAAGTGTATGATTTGTAGGCAATATGCATCGAGTATCCTTTCACTCTCTTAGCCAATTTTACTACCTAAACTCATATTCATATTCTTATTTTTATCTTTTTTCTTCTTCTATTTTTTCCTTTGTCAAGGGTTTTTATTGTCATTAATTTAAGCTTGCTTCGTGACACTATTTAGCGTGAGAGATAAGAGGGAGCATACCACGAATCCCCACCTTAATCTAGACATCACTAGGCTTTCTCTTTAACTCATACTCTAAGGTTTTGGACTTGAGAACTAAGAGGGAGCAAACCACGAAGCCCCAAGTAGCTTATTATCCCTAAGGTAGAGGAGAGTACTATTTTTTCTTGCCTTGGCAGAACATTGATGCCTTATTTATTTCTTTTACCCTGGCATCATTTGATTTTTTTAAATTTGAGCATAGTTTCAAAAAAAAAGTCTAAGTTTGCTAAGGAACTAGATACATACTACGTGTAAAGTGTAAGTTCAATTCCCTAAACTAGAGATCAATTACCAAGCAAACCTGGCATAACTATTCTACTGGCATAGAATTGCAACTAAAGATTGAAATTTCTTCAATGGACAGAGACCTAGATCAAATTAAACTTTCCTAACAAGTGTTAACATTCTTCAAAATTAAACCGAGGCAAAAAAATTCTTTTTTAGTGGTTCGGTATGCATCTATTCTAAATGACCTAGATGGCATGGCAACAGAAATGTAAACCTGAAATGCATGGCGTGGCATAAATGTAAGGAAACGCACACCCCCAAACCCAAGATGTGCATTGTCCTCAATGCATGAAAACAACACATATATACAAGAAAACAAAAAAATAACATGCATAATCTTGTAAATGAAATGGAATGACATGTAAAAGAGTCTAGGAAGAGAATGACTCCCCTTCGTAGACTTCTTTTTGTGTTGATTGGCTGGCATGGCGCCATCACTGGCAGAGGGCTCGGCAGGGAAATCTGGAAATGTTGTCACAAAATCATGGGATATTTTATTCAAGAACCTCTCTAATGATAGCATCCCTCTCCTTTGTGTAGTGCCTTATCTTATCATTGGGTTCCTCGGTTGTCACTAACTTTTAGAGAATGATCTCCTAGCGATGGTAAATTTCAGACAACAATGCCAGTGAACTGGCTGGCATGGTGGCTGGCACTGCCTTTGACACCTTTGGCTTGGGCACTTTTGCCTTCCCCTTGCCTTTGTCTTTTGGCTCGACAATGGTGAGGTATCTCCAAATAGCAGCTGTGATTGTTGTTTCCTTAATCCTTTGACCTTTATCTGTATCAATCTTTGGCACACCATGGAGCATGCAAATGTTAGAAATTAACAAAGGAAAGAACAAACTGTCATTACCTTTTGCTGCACATTTATAAGTTTCATCGATGATGAGCTTGCCAACGTTAATTTTGCACCTCATCATGATGGTGTGCAATAAAATCAGCCTTTCTTGTGAAATAGTTTCATTGTGGGTTGTATGCATCATATTGGCCTTTAAAAATCGGCTGATATTTCAATGCCAATCATTTCACCGTTCATTGGCCCTTCAATGACACTGTCCATGTTGTGTCAGGCTCACATGAATCTGCCAACAACTTCTTTTTCTTGGTAGCATTCATCGAATTGGCATACTCAAAATATTCAACCCCTGCACCATCCAAATCAAACATAGTGTTAATATATCATTCATCAAAACACACACACGTACCTCTAATCATCAAGAAGGGCGAGTCTTTGGTCACAAGATGGACATAGAATTCTTGAACAATGGTGGCATTAGACTGGGTCAGCGCGTGGATAGAGTGTGGCCTGGCTGGCATGTCATCCTTGGCAAGGAGGTCTACAGGGAACTCAAAAAATGCTAGCAGTGTGTGGACAGACATGTCCTTACATGTTTTTTCAAGGCATGGTCCCTGACATGAACATACTGCCAAAGCATCGAGTTTCGCTCCTTGGCTTTCTTTAATTTATAGAGGATGACCTCCTGGCGTTGATATATCTGGGAAAGCATTTCCAATAAACCAGACGACATCGGAGTCTCGAGCACTGCCTTTGGCATCCTGGCCTTTGGCACAAACTCGACAACCTTTCCATTGCCATTCTTATCGGTAATGAGTTACCACCACAGGGCAGGAGTGATCGTCGTTCCCTTGAGCTCTTGAGCTTTATCTATATCAAACTTTGGCACGCTATGTTGCATGCAAATGTTAGAAATCAATAAAAGGAAACATAAACTCCCATTATCCTTACTGGCGCATTTATAAGTTTCATCAATAATGATACGGCCGATAGTGATCCTGCGGCCCATGATAATTGAATGTAACAATGCCAGTCTTTTAAGGCCAGCTGCTTCACTGTCCGATGGCATTTTGATGACACAATCTACTTAGTGACAAGTTCACAAAGTTCCTTCAACATCATCTTCCTTTTGGCATCATCCAAGGCTTCCGCAAACTTGGTGTGTTCATCCTCTACAACAAGTTCATTCTCCACATTTTGTTCAATCACCCTATACCAGTCCTTGCCTTGGCATTTTGCTTGGCAACAAAATCATGCATTCACTCAAAGGAACCTTTCAAAATAGAAAAAAAATAAACGAAAAACTACAAATTTAAAACTGAAAAAAAAATAATTCTCCTAAATTATTCACAATGATCAAACTGAGTTGGCAAAGAGTTACTGAATTTTCGCAATAAGAATGGTCTCTTTGGCATTATTCCGATTTCAGTCTGTGGCAATCATACGTTTCATATCGTCTTTGCTCATGGAATGCTCTTGGAGTTGGGTATTGGTAGTCATAAGTGGGGAAAATGTAGTCGTCATCATATCATATGTGGCTACCCATACTCTTTTTTTGTAGCTATCCTAAAAAAAGAGAAAAAATGATCAAAACAAAAAAATAAAGTTAGTAAAATGAAAATAAAAAAGTAAAAATTAAAGCAATAAATTTCGTCGCAATCCCCGGCAACTGCGCCAAAAACTTGTAGACTCTCTAGGTGAATACTGGCAAAAGTAGCAGGAAATATGTATTGGAAAATATAAGAATGTGCCAAAAGGAGTCTTTTGCATGCAAGTATACACGGTCTGCAAGTAATACAGCTGGTAAGCTGGGTATCGATCCCACAGAGATTGACCTGGAATTCAATTGCCTTGATTGTTACTTGCCTTAAGAAAAAAGTTGATTTGTTTTGAAGTTGGTTTTAGAAATAATTGAAAAGAAAAGAAATAAAAGTAAAGTAAAGTAAAGACGTTGGCAAGGAAAGGGCTTTAATGAATGATGAGCATGCGCAGGGAATGCCTGGTTTTCACGCTATTCATGTCGTGCCAGCCTTTAATAACAACATGTCTTGGCATTGTTTGCTGAGCAGATTCAAAATTAGCAAAGCCTCTCTCGATGGTTATTGCCCTAAATTGATCATGTAAAAACTCTTATATCTCTATAGTGCATGCTTTTAAATAATCCAATTTGATTAAGATCCAATCTTACTCCTAAGGGGTAGATTTCACTCCCGAAGTAAGTTCATCTACTTGAACGAATTCTCTCGAAGCTTCTCTCCTCAGTATTCAACAACTTAATCGTTGCCACCCCAAGTTTGTTAAGATATTGAGGAGCAGTAGGCCAATAGTGTCAGCTCTAACTTGGCATAGTATTTAGAAAATATTAAAGTATGCAGAATAGATAAAACAATGCCAAAGGTAGATTTATTATTAAAAACTAAAACATAAAATAGTGTTCAACGCAAAACATCCCCCACCAACTATTAGATTAGTTCATGGTGAGGGATTTAACCAAAAAACCATAAACGTTTTCCAAATACACCATTATTAAAAAGGAATTCAAAACAACTTAAAACAAGAGAATGGGCGAGAGGGGTCTCTCGATGCAGCCCTTAAGATCTAGGCTCTCAGCCAAGCTGGTCGAACCACCCTCCTTGGTACGGCCGGTTGTCAATCGTCGCACTCCAACTCCTCACTCCGATCACTCACGATCAAGCACCACCAAAAATCCCCAAAAACCACACCTCCAATTCTTGCTTGGTTGGTCCTTAAATAGGCGTGCAAGGAGGGCATATGATAAGCCTTTGAGTTTGAATTTGAATGCGCAAGGGATAAGGGATGTGATCATCTTATCCGGATTTGAAGTGATAAGCTGATCAAGTTTTCACTAAGGCTGACATCATATGCCGTCGATCCTTTGGCAGCCGAGCTTGGCATCGTTTGCTCCATCTGTGCCAGACAGACTTGGCATCCTATTTTTTTGCCATCATATTTTTTTGGAGTTTGATCAAATGTTATTTTTTCGCTGCCTGATCTGGTCCTATTTTTTCAGGCTGACATTGCCAAGGGTTTTTGGCATGGCATCAAGTTCACTTCTCTGCCAACCGATGCTTGGCATTGTCTAGTCCATCTGTGCCAACAGCACTCGGTATTCTCTCTGGCATTCCTTACTACGCTGCTTTTCTGTGCCGAATACTATGCTAAACCTGCAAAATTGCCAACAAAACAACCATTCACACTGGCATAGACAGAATTCTAAACTCCTTGTGCAAATGCATGATTTTAGCAACCTTATGCAACTAAATGTACCTGAAAACAAGCAAAAGCATTGTAAGATTAGCATTAAAAATAGTACTTTTAGAGAGGTAACATTACACATCCAGGATCATTAAGAATTAAGACCAATCAATTATTATCAAGATTTCATATTAACTTCTTTTTCGCTTTAATGATTCTTGTTACTCCATTTGTATTTTAATTCTAAGCAAAACTAGGCACTATTTATTTGGAAGTAATCAAGAAGTAACTCATTTCTTATCACACTTTACATTGCACTTAAACAATGTACATACTCCCAATCTCATTGACATTACCAATCTACTTAACAAAAAAATTCTCATATTTGGTCTTACTATAACTCTCACCGTACATGGCATATAAGTGTCCAGTAAAAAAATCAAATAAATAATTTCACACATACGCAAATTTCTTGCCTTCTTCCTAGATGTCATATTCATACATTCATGTCCTTGATTCATTAATTGGTAACATGTTACTCCAAATTAGACTAAATGTATATTCTATTTGAAAGTAAGCCATAATGTATCTTAATCAACCAACAATCCATTGAACTTTGATGTCATGCTAGACCCCAAACCGAACATGAACTATATTAGTTCATTACTTTTCTTAATCAAATGCCAAACTGTTCCAAACATAATCATATTATCATTTATACATGCGTGCTAGCCTCATTCGAATTTTAACTATTTCATTCATTATTCTATTGTAACCCCCTAGAACCACCTATGCGTTGCACCCACTTTTAGGAGGTCACATTAGAGTCACAAGAGCGACCCACAGTAAAACTTTCAGATAAACAAATTTTCAAAACCAATTAAAAACATTTAAAACAAATTCTGAATTTAAAATACAAGTTCAAAAATTACTCATTTAATAGCACAATATTCATGTATACACATTATAAAATAAATTACAGAATCAAATATAACTCAAGACTTGGCACCCATACTCCCTAATTACATAGATACCGCAATCCGCAAGCAGTGCCGAAGGAACTCCTATGCTAATATTAAAAACCGCACCATGATCAATCTTTTAACCTACGATAGAAAAATTAACAGAATGAGCTTCGAAAAGCTTAGTAATACAAAACTACTAAGAATGCTAAAGGCACAAGTAGGTATATGGCAAAGCGTAAAGCTATCATGGTGTTCCAACAACACTAGGGTCTTATTTTGATTCGATATTCCAAAAAAATAGTTTATCTGAAGGTAACAAAGTTGTTCTTTCTACGATCAATCGAGTATCAGGCGAGAAGCCTATAGTCCGAAGAATCAGAAAAGATGTAGTTTACAAAAGTTGATCTTGAGAGTTTAGTGTTTTCCATTGAGTGCAGATCAAAAACATATAGACAGTTTCAGACTTCGAGAAATTAATCCAGTAAGTAGATGTTTAAAGGGAACAAGTTTTATTTTAACCACCTAACAGCCCTTCAACCGAACTCCAGTATATAGTTTCCCAAAATTTCATATATAGGGGCTTAACCCAAGCCTGTTGAACCTAGGTGCTGATCTAAAAAAATGTCTTAGGTCCAGAAGGAATAACCCTAACTGAAGCATAGTAGCCTGAATGTAGAATGTATTACCCTAACATAAGCATAATAAACTGGTACAGTTGCCATAAGGTATTACCCTAGCCGAAGCATAGGAACCTGATACATAACTTAGAAGGTATTACCCTAGCCGAAGCATAGGATCCTAATACAGAAGCCAGAAGGTATTACCCTAGCCGAAGCATAGGAACCTGATATAGAAGCCAAAAGGTATTACCCTAGCCGAAGCATAAGAACCTGATACAAAAGCCAGAAAGTATTACCCTAGCCGAAGCATAGGAACCTGATATAGAAAGTATTACCAATCGAATCAGGGCTGAACCTACAGAGACTTCATATCATATCACAAGTGCCCTAGAAAAACAGTTTAGGTAATAATAACAGTAATAAACAGTAAGCAATTGTAACAATAGATATAAAACAAATAAATATTTTTAGTGAAATAGTAACAAGAGTATGTTTTTCAAATCAAATACAGAGGTGTATTTCAGACAGGTCATGATTAAGCTAGGATTCAAATATATTAGAGTAGAATTTGGGAAGTCGAGTAGATCAGGATTAATCAAGATTCTGAATATATTATGAGGGTTTCAGTCAATTTTTTCTTATAAGGGTGTTTTGGTCATTTTAATCATTTTGATCAATTCATTCATTATTATTATTTAGTTCAAGAATATGAACTTTCAATAGATTTATCTTCAGGTTTTATCCAGATTTCGAAAGAATCCAAGTGTTTTGTTATAACACATGTTTGCATCTTGAAACCGGAATTTTTCTCAATAGATCAAGGATTTCAGATGCAATAGTTATTTTATCAGATCGTGTAAATTCTAGGTTATTTCGTTTGTTAGGGGTATTTTAGTCATTCTTACATCTCAAGGGTATTATCATAATTTCTTAACAAAATATTTTAAATATCAAATTCTTTAACACTATTTATCGAATTGGGAGATTATCTGCCTTATTAATCACTTATTGAACTCAAGATCCTTCGCCGAAATACACGAGGCTCCGACGAGAGCCTTACCGAAGTCGAACAGACGATCGACCATATGAGTTTTGCTCTCCTCACCACACTGATCTCACCTGAATCGGCGACGGAGGCGGCCAAAAAATAAAGAAAAACATAGACGATGGTCTAAGGGTTCCTATCGAACCTTCAATCGGTTCTCCACGACAACAGTGTGACCGTTCAATGTGTGGCGATCAGGGATCGTTGGCGAACACAGTAATGGTGTCGAACGACAGTGAAGACGAACAAACAACTTTACGGGTAGGTAAGAGAAAAAAACTGGGGTTTTTGGAAATTGGTTCGAATAATGGAAGGTGAAAAGTCACTTAGGTTTTATTATTAAATCCAGAGCAAATAAATGAGATATAGCTTAAAGTTAAATAAAGGCAGCTTAAACTTAAAAACTACCTTAGCTCAATTGGTTGGGTTACAAGCCTTGGATGCCTTAGGTTTTTAGGTTCAATTCCCACAACCAGCATCCCTCTTAACAAACCCTCATTTTTCATTTTTTTTCCTTTCTTCCTTACTTTTTTAGCACAAATTATCAGAGCATTACAATAATTCAACTCATTAAGGACAAAATGGTGATTTGCAGAATTAAAGATTTCACGATTTATCAAGTTTCCAAATTCATTCGAACTAATAACTAATTATAACTTTTGCAATCTGAATGACGAAATATAACTTTTAAGGAATCCAATACATATCGTTATCCATAAATAACCGGTAGCGATCAGATTTGGCTTAAAGTGAAAATAACAATAGAGTCAAATTAAGCACATTCCAAAGAAATAAACAGTTCCTACTTCCCAATAATAGATCACTTGGGAAAATTGATTACATATATAAAAGGAAACCAAGCAGACCCATGGCATCAATATTTGCACAAGAAAATCAATAAAGTTGAGGTATGAAACTATACAGATAGGTCGACCAGAGTATCGGTACTGGGGCTACAATTAGAAACCAAATTAAAAATGAAACATGCACAATTTGAGAACAAAGTTTCTACACGAATACATTTCCAAAATAAATCATGTTCTAAATCAATAATTATTTTCAATTCTAAACTACTATAAGTTCCCAACAAGCTCTATAAAATTTAAATGAATTCATCAAATGGAATCTCCATCTACCGTAAATGGTGATACACCATAACCCAAGGAACACTTTGCATCCATTTGGGGTTTAACTTTCTTTTCACAGAAATAGGAAACAAACTTCACACTACAATGACTATTGAACAAGAGAATATTTTCACTAATAAAGGACAGAATTGTAGATTGCACCAACCAAAAGCAGAAACTAACAGACCAAAACAAATAATCAAAGGTGAAGACAAACATATGCACACTAACAACATTGCTCTTTCAATCTCTTTGAATTATATCAACAAAGAAAACATACCATATTGCAAAATTTTAAAGACCCAGTAACCTGGGTGTTCCATGTTCTGTAAAATGAATTGACAGGACATTACCCATTGAATCAAAATGCAGAAATTTAAACAAAAATCAAAATAAGATGATCAGATTCCAAGAATTAGGACATATATGAAGATAATCTAGAACTAAAACGAACCCGGACAAGACATTTACCTTAGCTCGCCACGACACAAGGAGTCCATTGATAAAGGTGATGACTTGCTCTGGCGTCGTACGATAGTGGAAAACAGATAAATAGTAACGGTGAAAACTTGGGCTTAATCTAACCTTCAAGACGATCTTCACGCCGGACGACTATGTCAAACGGCGAGTGACTTGCAGCGGTACGGTCGGGGTGCGATGAGGAACACGGGGGAAGTGGCGGTGGCGGCCGGGCGGTGACAGAGATCGGAGGTGGCAGAGATTGGGGTGGAAGTGAGAAGTTTGAGAATTTTTCTATATCTCGGATATTTTTTTCTGATTCAAAAAATGAGGCATTCCCCTTTCGTATGTGAGTGATTCAGACTTTATTTATTATTGATACAAACTAATAAAATATAGCTTAATAAAAACCTGGTGTAGGATTTAACCAAGATTGGTCCTTAGCCCAAACGATTAAGGCTTGGGTTCACCAAACATGGGTCATGAGTTTAAACCCCTTAGACAACTATTATTTCTATTTTTTTCCTTTTTGCCTTAGCACATTTATTATGGGTGTTACATCTATGATATTAACACACTAGTTATCCAAATTGATCAAACCAACAATAACTATATAGACATTACCAAGAAATACATATTCCATTTATAATCCTTACTATGAATAACATAATACAACAACACGTTATTTTATGTTTCTTTATAATTTCTATGCCATAATCTATGGAGTTTAAACTAAGGAAAACTGGACTCTACTTGCAACTTTAGGCCGTGGCTTGCAACACTTGTCCATGATTGAAATTCGCAAACTTTAAATAGTCATGCAAGTATATGAATAATAAATGCATTAGGCTGATATAGGTAGAAATACCAAAATTATCAAAACATAATATCAATGATATTGGAAGGAAATTCAAAGAATAAAAGCTTAGGTTAGCATTGGATTCTTATGTTTTGACCTTTACTTAAACAAAGCTTTATTGGGTTTATAATCTTCAAAACTTAACTGATTATCTTTATGGCTTTTTATTGAGTTTCATAACAAAGCTTATTGCCTTTCGTATTGGGCATAAGTTCACCTCATGTGAATTTTTCCTTATGGATAAGCATTGCTCCATAACCTTATTAATTTTGCCACTAAGGCATATTTTCTAGCACATCACAAGTTTATCCACTTATTTCATTCAAACCAGAATGTATTTAAAATGTTCATAGATCATTTCAAATCTTTGTATCCATATTCAAATCTTTTTAAATCATTTGCCTTGGATCACATTTGGACATAAGTACTATTAGCCCGAATTACACCTAGCACAAAGCACGAAGCAATGGCTAGTGTCTAAACATAAATAATCCTAACTTCTCACTATCCAACCAAAATGTTGCCAATCTCCTTACATCTCCCCCGTTACCTTCTACTGTCGCCAATATATCACATATAATAGGCCGTAGCTCATGGAACGTAGTCCCAAGTATACCATGTATTATGCCAATGTGCCCAAGGGTTTCCATTGAATAGGCAACTTAAATATTTTATGTTTTGAAGTTAGGAAAGATTTCTTATGTTACAAGCAGACTTACTTATTTCTTCTTTCCAGTATCTTATGACACAAGTTGAGCTTCTACCTCTTTAAAGCTTTAGAATTATGAACTTATAACTTTGTTCCATTCCTTTATTGGAATCTTATAACCTTATTGGTTAGTAGTTAGCTCCAAGCATTATAGTAAAGTATACATAATCATCTATTACAACATAGCATATCAAGGAACAAGGTGCATATATGATGCAACATAACCAAATGACTTATCAAATATGCCATGCTATGAATGCATTCACACATTGTACTCTATGTGAGCCATATGCACATGCTTATGAATTAATTAATACACATCATAGAAACAAAGATCGGGATGACACCATGTCATCCGAGACAAATGTAACTACACTCACCTCATATCCCGAAGTTACGGGATACCTGAATCCTTAATTTCATCTAGCTTTCATCTAACTCTTCTTTCAACCCACCCTTAACATGATGTGTACCTCAAACAAAAATAATAAGTCATCACAACCAACTTAATTCAATTACTAACACTCCAATTGCACATCCATATATATATATATATATACATACAATTTAGTCAACATACTTTCTTATGTACTCAAACAATCCACATTTCATGTGTATTCATACATGTGATCGAAATTGTCCATACCATTTCTTATATGTCTAAAACAGCCCTAAATCCACATATATACTTATGTACATGATGAATCAATCCTTCATAGAATATACATACGCCAAACAAAACATTTGTATTCATATACATTTTCACATATTAAAAGTAGTCCCTCTCCGGTTCTTATACACTCAAAACATCCCTCTAAGGTTTATTTTATGCCAAATTAATCCTTTAGCTTGCTTACATATTCTATTCATCCAAAACAATCCACCAAGGTTATTTAATTATGCAAAAACGGTCCCAAATACATGTATTTACAATTTCATATTCTAAACAGTCCATCATGCCTTTATATAAATACCAAACAATCTCAATTTCAAGTACATACTTATAGGTACATAAAACAGTCCTAATTTTCCAGTTTACTTAAACAGGCGTTGATTGGTTTCAAAACAGTTTAAATTCTTCACCAAACAGTCCATAACTTAGATTGTAAATCTGTCCATTTTATGTTTACCAAAGCTGTCCACCTTATCTTATTTAAATCGTCCAGTTTATATATATATATACATTTTTACTTTTACTAAACAGCCCACTAACATGTATTCCAATACAAATAAATCCCTTAGCAACCATAACTTCATTTATATAGTCTTTAAGCAATTCACACGGTCAACTAAGTCTTCACTTAATTTCATTATAACTTAAGTATCAAGATTCTAATCTCAACTAACTTTTCAAAATTATCAGTAATGCCTCCAATAACAACTATGTCATCATAATTAAGGCATGTAAACAAGCTTTCAAGTTATTCAATTCATCCAAAAGCAAAATTCAACCATGACAAACAAGTTATTTGTTTCTATCAAATATACAGTCCAAACTACATGTACTCGCATGTATAAATGTATCAAAACAACCCTTTATACTTGTATACACATGTAGCTATGTGTCAAAACAGCCCCTAATTATTCATATATTTCAGTATAGTCCATTTTACTTGCTTATACGTGTATATAAACCACAACAGTCCCTATCTTAATACAAATCAGTCCTTTAATTTTTTGCAAGTAAATTTCAAAGATTTTGGTTTTGACAAAACAGCCCATGGACATTAATGTTACCCCTATTTAATCCATGTTCTCATATTCAATTTCTTAGCAAGTAATATAACCTTAACTTGATTTACTACATCCATTATTATCTATAATTCATTTTAAGTTTAACCAAAACAATTCGAACAAAGCACATTTCCTATAAATGTTTATATGATTTGATTCGAACCATCCTTATTGCCAACAATCAAAATTCCAAACTTAAACATAAGCACACAACAACAATGGTGGCTAACTCATGATTCAAAGAAGAATTCCTATCATGCATTTGTTTCTACAATAACACATAGTATATATAAAAATCTATACGATTAAAAAAATTCTCAAAACAAGTTCTAATTCAAGAGAAAGGAAGAAAGAATTTACCCTCTTCCTAAGCTATCCAAGCAAAACCCCCCAGATTCATGTTAACATAGAGCTCGATTTTTAAGCTTCCATAGTTACCCCCCTATCCAGCTATCTCTTTCTTTTTTTCTCATTTTAACTCTCTCGGCCACATGGAGAAGATGAAGAATGGAATTTGTATATCATTCCTCCACATGGCCGAGCTTCTATTTAGATACAACATGTGTCCAATGTCTTCATTGTTTCTTTCTTATTACATGCAAGGCCTTGAATTATCAAGACTCTCCAATTAGTCATTTAAATTTTGGCTATCCCGAACTTCAAACTTTCTAATTAGCCCTTAACTATTTGGTTATCATTCCTACTGATAATTTTAATTAAAAAATATTCAAATTAGTAACATACTTCTAGCCTATAAATTGGGATATTACAATTCTCCCTCCCTTAAAAAAAATTCGTCCTCGAATTTCTCTTGAACTAAGAAGCAGAGTCTAATATTCTTATTCAGAATCGTTACTAACACAGAAAAGAATCAGATCATGTCAGCTGCATGTCACAATTGTTGAATGAAATTTTAAAGTCCTAGGTGGCATATGCAGGATGCAGACATACAATAAGCTTCAATTTAGTCCCGAACCGACTAAACTCTAGCTATAATATCAAAATGTGACACCCTCAACTCGGTTTAAAAGAAAATCAGAATCAAAGGTGTTAAAGAGATACAAACATAAATCCTTCACAATGGTTTGATTAATCTAAACGGTTCTACAAAAAATTTTCTCCTTTCCACACTATTATGATCCTTCAATCCCCCTCTTTCTCAAGCATAGCCGATCTAATGTAAATATCAAAGAGGACATTATTCTAATTCTCTGTCTCTCAAAAGCTGCTATCACTTACCACCACATTTATCATGATATGATATGTCCGCAACATTCATTCCAAAGGCATATGTATTTTGACATTTACACTAACAAAATGTAAACATGTTTCAAGCTTCACAAAAGCCATGGGAAGCCAGCTGAATGGGGTGTTCGATAGTGGTTTATCTACTCGAATTTGCATCTTCAATTCAATGTGAAAGTACGTACTATGGCCACGACTATTATATGAAAAAGACAAGAGAAAATGTAAAATAAATTAATTTCTTTTGTAGGAAAGTAGGTGATTGTTACAATGTAGAATCTTCCAAAATTATGCATTAATTTTGTCTCTCATTCTTTTATTTTATACTTAATGTCACACAAGTATTTTTCAAATAATAATAATAATAATAAATGGCCTTAAATATTTAAATCTGTATTTAGTTAATGTGTTTCTCAGACCAAAAACACATGTAATTTTACATGTATTTATAATTTATAATTTTTTAAAAATATATTCAAACTATATAATTACCCAATGATGAAATACTTATTGATCCACCACCTAACGTAGATGTTACCTTCTTTATCCTTCTTAATAAAAAAACAAAATAGATCTATTTTCTTAACATGTTAAATAAGCCAATATAGCACCTAACATAGATGTTACCTACTTTATCCTTCTTAATAAAAAAACAAATTGGTGTTGAAATAATAAATTGGATCTATTTTCTTAACATGTTAAATACGCCAATATGGAGATACGGGGTATCGATCCCCGTGCTTCTCACATGCAAAGCAGACGCTCTACCATTTGAGATAGATCCCCTACACTCTTTAATATACATTTTTAACTAAAATATAATTTATTTAATCATTTTATTATGTCGAAACACATTTTCGAATTCATAAGAATCACGTGTTTTCTAAGTATGATAATATGGGCAATGCACTTGACAAACTTTCTGGTCCATCTTTAACTAAATATGATCTTTCTACATTTTACTGTGATCTCGGAGGCCCTCTTTCTCGAGAAAACACAATCTGAAGTATACTTCAACGAAGTCTTTTTTTTCAACTTCTTTGTCTTTCTAAAAGCTGACTTCTCATACTACCCCTTATATCATGATGTGATCAGTCCGTGGCATTCATTCAAATTGGATTTATCTCTTGAAATTTTTACTAGTGAAAGCCTAACCCTAAGCAAAATCCACAAAATTCATGGGAAGAAAGGTTATCAAGGTACTCGATTGTGGTCTGATTAGCTAAATTTAGATATTCGGTTTAGTGTGTTTGATGTTAGGCTTATGTGAAGGATATGTTAGGAAAAAGACCTGACAAATTTATGCACTAATTTTGTCTCCCATTTTTAAGGAATAATTATGACATGATGGTAAAAATGTATTCTTTGTTTGCAAAATTTTCCAGTTGCAACCTTAATTTTTTCATAGGAAGTTTAAACCCTAATTTTTTTTATCAACTAGGTCTTTTACAGATTGTCAATCGACAGTCAACTAAAGATCAACATTTTTTATGAACTGACATGACAATGTTGAGTGTGCAACTTGAAAAGTAGGCAAACTTTGGGGTTCATTTTATTGTTCTCCTTCTTCGTTGTACATTTATGTTTTGATATTGAATGTGTGATCTCATTTTATTTTATTCTTCGTTCAAATAAAACCATGTTTATTGGTTAATTATAAAATAAAAAAAATATAGTTAAAATTGAAATAGTATGTGATTATAAATAATATGTCTTTTTCAAATAAAAAACCCTTAAACTATATCACTTCTTTTTCAGAGTCAGATACCTAAATTTTATATTGTCAAACCTCGTATGTAAACAATAATATATAGTCACTTTGCACCTCCATCGCTATCTTAGATGTTTAGGGTGCTGTGACGCTTCTAGAAAGTAGTACTTGGTAGTACGAGAAATCACAACATGGCAAAAGAATAAATAATTCAGAAAAATCTTAAAAACTTTCATAATATATTTGAGGAATTTATGAAGTTTTAAAATTGAGTTTAATTTTTTTGATTTACTTGTTAAACAATAAATACATATATATAATTAATTTTGTTAGTTATCTATTTAATTCCAATGTAAATATGGAGATGCAGGGTATCGATCCCCGTACCTCTCGCATGCTAAGCGAGCGCTCTACCATTTGAGCTACATCCCCACATTTTGCTATATTTATTTGTTTGAAGTTAAGGTACAATATTATTATTTTATTGCATCCCATTTTCAAGTTTATAAGAACCACATGTTTCTCTAAGATAGTGAGTGATATTAACTTGTTTTCTTTTAATTTCTAATCAATGATCATTTTTCTAAATATTATTAGGATCTTTCAATCTATCCTTTCTCAAGCATAACCGATCTAATGTAACTATCAAAGAGGACATTATTCTACTTCTCTGTCTCTCAAAAGCTGCTATCACTTACCGCCACATTTATCATGATATGATTTGACCGTAACCTTCTTTCAAAAGGCATATGTATTTTGACATTTACACTAACAAAAATGTAAACATGTTTCAAGCTTCACAAAAGCCATGGGAAGCCAGCTAAATGGGGTGTTCGATAGTGGTTTAGCTACTCAAATTTGCATCTTCAATTTAATGTGAAAGTACGTACTATGGCCACGACTATTTTATGAAAAAGACAAGAGAAAATGTAAAATAAATTAGTTTCTTTTGTAGGAAAGTAGGTGATTGTTACGATGTAGAATCTTCCAAAATTATGCATTAATTTTGTCTCTCATTCTTTTATTTTATATTTAACGTCACACAAGTATTTTTCAAAAAATAATAATAATAAATGGCCTTAAATATTTAAATTTGTATTTAGTTAATGTGTTTCTCAGACCAAAAACACATGTAATTTTACATGTATTTATAATTTTTTAAAAATATATTCAAACTATATAATTATCCAATGATGAAATACTTATTGATCCACCACCTAACGTAGATGTTACCTTCTTTATCCTTCTTAGTAAAAAACAAATTGGATCTACTTTCTTAACATGTTAAATAAGCCAATATAGCACCTAACGTAGATGTTACTACTTTATCCTTCTTACTAAAAAAACAAATTGGTGTTGAAATAATAAATTAGGCATATTTTCTTAACATGCTAAATAAGCCAATATGGAGATGCGGGGTATCGATCCCCGTGCTTTTAGCATGCAAAATGAGCGCTCTACCATTTGAGGTAAACCCCCTACACTCTTTAATATACATTTTTAACTAAAATATAATTTATTTAATCATTTTATTATGCCATAACACATTTTTGAATTCATAAGAATCAAGCGTTTTCTTAGTATGATAATATAGGCAATGGACTTGACAAATTTTTTGGTCCATTTTTAACTAAATATGATCTTTCTACATTTTACTTGATCTCGAAGGCTCTCTTCCTCGAGAAAACACAATCTGAAGTATACTTCAACGGAGTCCTTTTTTTCAACTTCTTTGTCTTTCTAAAATATGTTTTCTCATATTACCCCTTATATCATGATGTGATAAGTTCGTGACATTCATTCAAATTGGATATATCTCTTGAAATTTATACTAGTGAAAGCCTAACCCTATGCAAAACCCACAAAATTCATGGGAAGAAAGGTAGGGTACTCGATTGTGGTCTGATTAGCTGAATTTGGATATTCGGTTTAGGGTGTTTGATGTTATGGTTATGTGAAGGATATGTTAGGAAAAATACCTGACAAATTGAAAATATTAGTATTTTTTTGCAATGCCTGTCACACATTGAAAAAAAAACTTTTAGTGTTTAACCTAGAAAGATAAAAATAAATATATTGTAATCTGATACACTCTTTCTAAATTTATGCACTAATTTTGTCTCCCATTTATAAGGAATAATTATGACATGATGGTAAAAATGTATTCGTCGTTTGTAAATTTTTCCAATTGCAACCTTAATTTTTTTCATAGGTAGTTTAAACCCTAAATTTTTTATCAACTAGGTCTTTTACAGATTGTCAATTGACAGTCAACTAAAGATCAACATTTTTATGAACTGACATGGTAATGTTAAGTGTGCAACTTGAAAAATGGCAAACTTTGGGGTTCATTTTGTTGTTCGCCTTCTTCACTGTACATTTATGTTTTGATATTGAATGTGTGATCTCATTTTATTTTATTTTATTCTTTGTTCAAATATAGTTAAAATTGAAAAAGTATGTGATTATAAATAATATATGTCTTTTTAAAATAAAAGACCCTTAAACTATATCTCTTTTTTTCAGAGTCAGATACCTAAATTTTATATTGTCAAACCTCGTATGTAAACTATAATATATAATCACTTTACACCTCCATTGCTATCTTAGCTGTTTAGGGTGATGTGACGCTTCTAGAAAGTAGTACTTGGTAGTACGAGAAATCACAACATGGCAAAAGAATAAATAATTCTATAAATAATTCAAAAAAATCTTAAAAACTTTCATAATATATTTGAGGAATTTATGAAGTTTTAAAATTTAGTTTAATTTTTTTTGATTTACTTATTAAATAATAAGTACATATATATAATTAATTTTGTAAGTTATCAATTTAATTCCAATGTAAATATGGAGATGCAAGGTATTGATCCCTGTACGTCTCGCATGCTAAGCGAGCGTTCTACCATTTGAGCTACATCCCCACATTTTTATATATTTATTTGTTTGAAGCTAAGGTACAATATTATTATTTTATTGCATCCCATTTCAAGTTTATAAGAATCACATGTTTCTCTAAGATAGTGAGTGGTATTAACTTGTTTTCTTTTCATTTCTAATAAATGATCATTTTTCTAAATATTATTAGGATCTTTCAATCTCTCATTTCTCAAGCATAACCGATCTAATGTAAATATCAAAGAGGACACTATTCTACTTCTCTGTCTCTCAAAAGCTGCTATCACTTACCACCACATTTATCATGATATGATTTGACCGTAACTTTCATTCTAAAGGCATACATATTTTGACATCTACTCTAACAAAAATGTAAACATGTTTCAAGCTTCACAAAAGCCATGGGAAGCCAGCTGAATGGGGCGTTCGATAGTGGTTTAGCTACTCGAATTTTCATCTTCAGTTCAATGTGAAAGAACATACTATGGCCACGACTATTCTATGAAAAAGACAAGAGAATATGTAACATAAATTAATTTCTTTTGTAGGAAAGTACGTGATTGTTTATGATGTAGAATCTTTCAAAATTATGCATTAATTTTGTCTCTTATTCTTTTAATTAATATTTAACGTCACACAGGTATTTTTCAAAATAAAAATAATAATAAATAACCTTAAATATTTAAATTTGTATTTAATTAATGTGTTTCTCATACAAAACAAACTGTAATTCCACTTGTATTTATAATTTTAAAAAAATATGTTTAAACTATATAATTACCCAACGATGAAATGCTAATTGATCCACCACCTAATGTAGATGTTACCTTTTTATCCTTCTAAGGAAAAGGAAATTGGGGTTGAAATAATAAATTGGATCTGTTTTCTTACTATGTTAAATAAGCCAATATGGAGATGTATGGTATCGATCCCCAAACTTCTTGCATGAGAAACGAGCACTCTACCATTTAAGCTACATACCCTACACTTTTTAATTAATTTTTTTTACAAAAATATAAGTTATTTAATCATTTTGATTCTGCCGAAACACATTTTCGAATTCATAAGAATCAAATGCTTCCTTAGTATGATAATATAGGCAATGGACTTAAAAAAAATTATTTCATTTTTTACTAAATATGTTCTTCTACATTTTACTGTGATCTCGGAGGCTCTCTTGCTCAAGAAAACACAATATGAAGTAAACTTCAATGAAGTCTTTTTTCAACTTCTTTGTCTTTCTAAAAGCTGATTTCTCGTACTACACCTTATATCATGATGTGATCAGTCCGTGACATTCATTAAAATTGGATGTATCTCTTGAAATTTATACTAGGGAAAGCCTAACCCTATGGCAAACACCACAAAACTCATGGGAAAAAAAGGTTATTAGGGGTACTCGATTGTGGTATGATTACTTGAATTTGGATCTTCGGTTTAGTGTGTTTGATGTTAGGGTTATATGATGGACATGTTATGAAAATGACGTGACAAAAAATGAAAATAATAATATTTTTTAGCAATTCCAGTCACACATAAAAAAACCTTTTATTGTTTAACCTTGAAAGATAAAAATAAATAGATTGTAATCTGACACACTCTTTCTAAATTTATGCACTAATTTTGTCTCCCATTTTTAAGGAATAATTATGACATGATGGTAAAAATGTCTTCGTCATTTATAAAATTTTCCAATTGCATCCTGATAGATGAAATGACGTCACACAATTTGTGCAAGCATACACGGTCAATGCAAGTATAGTAGACAGATGCAAGTCTGTCGAATATCGATCCCACGAGGATGGTTGTCTAAATTCTTAAAATAGTCAATGCAATAGTAAAAAAATATGAGATAATTGTGAGAAATATTGCTGAAGCAATAACTGGAAAATAAAAATAAAATATAAGAATGATAAAATCGGGATCCCTTTAGTGAAACTTCAATAGATTATCAAGTACTTGAAAGAAAATATGAAATAGATGATTGTCAATGCAATAAAGCCCATGCATATTGTAGCAACTTAACTTCTACCTTTGAATCAAAGACTTATATAAGCCTACTCACCATATCTTCCTGTGATGGCTAATAAAGCAAATACAAGAATAAGTGGATCTACTCTCGTTGTAATGGCTTGTTAATCTGAATTGTCACCGCATGTTTCATGGACAGTGACTGCAATAAATACTTTCGTGCATAAAACATTCAAACCCAAAGATTAAAGACAAAGGAAAAGCTTGATAAAATAGACATTCAGTCAAAATCCATAAAGTACTTCTATACTAAAGGAATATAAACAATAATCACCAACGTTTAAGCAAAAAAATGTTAAAAACAAATGGAGAATTCTATTCCTAGTTAACTCAAAATGTTCTCACAAATCCTTCTTGCTTCGCACTTGGTTCTTCCTGTCACGAGAATCTCTGCATTGATCTCACTTTGGTTCACCCTGGGGAGAGCTTAAGCCGCCATAGCCAAAAGAGAAAAGATCCCCAAAAATGGAGGAAAAAATGATAAGATATGAGCCTCCATAAGATGATGGATATTGGAAATGGTAAGGATAAAGTGATATATATCAAGATGCCTCATTTGTCTCTAATAGGGTAAATACAGGTGTCCCTCATGGATTTGCAGCTGTGAAAATTCACATGCAAGCATGTTTCAATCTTCACAAAAGCCATGGGAAGCCAGCTGAATGGGGTGTTCGATAGTGGTTTAGCTACTCTAATTTGTCTCTTCAGTTTAATGTGAAAGTACGTACTATGGCCACAACTATTCTATGAAAAATACAAGAGAAAATGTAAAATAAATTAATTTATTTTGTATAAAAGTAGGTGATTGTTATGATATAGAATCTTTTAATTAATATTTTGAAATGCACCAACTAAAGGAGATGTGAGCACTAGTGTGCACAATGCCTGTATCGCCGAATCGGGAGGACAAACTGGTTTGGACTCCATGTACATCGGGTAAGTTTTTGGTTAGGGATTTAATGGCTTATATGTCTTCTTTTAACTTGGAAGATGAACGCTTTGAACACTCTATGGTTTCGCATGTTGAAGCTCCCCCTAAGATCAAATGTTTCCTTTGGTTTACACTACTTGGGTGATTGCCAACGATGGATTTCTTGCGTGCTAGGGGATTACAAATCAGTCCAAGTTCGATGCAATGTGCTTGGTGTAACAGTGGTATGGATGAGATGAACCATATTTTGTACTATTGCCCGACAATATATGAATTAGGGTCCCGTTTTTTGAGCTGGTGGGGGTTGTTTTGGTTTGGCCAAGGTTGTTGGTTGATTTCTTGGCGTAATGTTTTCATATTCAATTTCACAGGAATGTTTGCCAAGTTTGGATCGTGGCATGTGCTGCTCTACTTTGAACTGCTTGGCTTGGGAGAAATGAATGTATTTTCAACAAAAAGTAGCTCTCGATTGATGAATTATTGTTCATGGGAAAATTGTGGTCTTTGTAATGGATGAAGGCATCAAAATGGTCGTCGGATATTGTTGAGGATCAGTGATAGTTATGCCCTTGGAGTGCATTGCCTTTAGCTCATAAAAGATCAGAGCGTTCGGGTATTAGTTGGGAACCTCCATTACCGGATGTTTTGAAATTTAATATTGATGGTTCAGCGAAGGGTAAACCCGAACCCACAGGGTGTGAAGGTGTCTTGCGCTATTCTTCGGGTCAAGTTCTTGCTATATTCTCGGGGCCTCTAGGTGTAATTGACTCTATGGTCTAACTCTATGGTTTGGTTTTTCTATCTGGATCACGGTGGCGTAATGTATCAGTGGTGGTTGAGTCTGACTCTATGGTCGCGGTGGCTTGGGTTTTAAGGCATGAGCGTCAACCTTGGCGATTTTGGCAATGTTTCTACCAAATTGACGAGGCTTCACTACAACTCCCACATCTTTGTTTTCATAATGTACCACGAGAAGCTAATTCTATTGCGGATGGTATAGCAAAGGGAGGTGTTACACATGCATCTTGGGTTGAGGTGGTTTATGGATAGATTGGTTGGGGCGTGACATGGTTTGGTAGATTGTTTTGGGGGTTTTTCTTGTATGTGGTTCTCTTGTGCATTGTATGTCATTACCATGAGTACTTGTTTCTTCCATTTAGGTATAGGGAGGTTTTTAACGAGGCTTGTGTTAATAAAGGCTTGTGTGATCATTCACTAATAAAATCATACTTTGCCGATAAAAAACAAGTATTTTTCAAAATAATAGCAATAATAAATAGCCTTAAATATTTAATTTTTTACTTAATTAATGTGTTTCTCATACAAAAACACATGCAATTCTACTTGTATTTATAATTTATAATTTTTTAAAATATATTCAAAATATATAATTACCCAACCTGAAATACTTATTGATCCACCTCCTAATGTAGATGTTACATTCTTTATCCTTCTTAATAGAAAAATAAATTGGGGTTGAAATAATAAATTGGATCTATTTTCTTAACACATTAAATAAGCCAATATGGAGATGCAAGGTATCGATCACCATACTTCTCACATGCAAAGCGAGCGCTCTACCATTTGAGCTACATCCCCTACACTCTTTAATTTACATTTTTAACTAAAATATAAGTTATTTAATCATTTTGATTATGCCGAAACACATTTTTGAATTCATAAGAATCACATGTTTTCTTAGTATGATAATATAGGCAATGGACTTAACAAATTTTCTGGTTTATTTTTAACTAAATATGATTTTTATACACTTTACTTTGATCTTGGAGGCTCTCTTCCTCAAGAAAACACAATCTGAAGTAAACTTTAATGAAGCCTTTTTTTCAACTTCTTTATCTTTCTTAAAGCTGATTTTCATACAACCCCTTATATCATGATGTGATCAGTCTGTGACCTTCATTTAAATTGGATGTATCTCTTGAAATTTATACTATTGAAAGCCTAACCCTATGGCAAACACCACAAAATTCATGGGAAGAAAGGTTATTGGGGTACTCTATTGTGGTCTGGTTACCTGAATTTGGATGTTCGGTTTATTGTGTTTGATGTGAGGGTTATGTGATGGACATGTTATGAAAAAGCCGTGACAAATTAAAAACAATAATATTTTTTAGCAATGCCTGTCACACATCGAAAAAAAAACTTTTAGCGTTTAACCTAGAAAGATAAAAAAATAGATTGCAATCCTTTTTTTTGCTTAGCAAATGCAATTTTTATTAGGATAACCTTGTTCGTAAGCCTCGTTAAAAACCTCCCTAAACCCATATTGGAGGAAAAGATTACCCATGAACAAGGGAAGATATAAAATCCAGCATAGTTGGTCCATAGCCTAATCTCAAATCTTTCATTACAAATGACACACCAAACCCCATTCAAAAACCATCACTGGATGCTAGGGACCAACACATACATTACACAAAACATAAAATCACTGGAAACAGCCTTGAGGGAAACAGAAGCTAGCACCATGCTTTGAAGAATGATGATCGATGCATACCATATTTGGAAAGGCTATCCGCTATTATGTTTGCTTGTCATGGAACCTGTACAAATTTCACCTGTCAAATACTTCGAATCAACTTATCGATTTCCACCAAAATTGACCACTACCGCCATGGACGTGGTGACGATTCAGATACACTCTTTCTAAATTTATGTACTAATTTTATCTCACATTTTTAAGGAATAATTATGACATGATGGTAAAAATGTCTTCGTCCTTTCTAAATTTTTTCAATTGCAACCTTAGTTTTTTATAGGCAATTAAAACCCTAAAGGTTTTTTTTATCAACTAGGCCTTTTCAGATTGTCAATCGACGATCAACTAAAGATCAACATTTTTTATGAAATGGCATGATAATGTTAAGTGTGCAATTTGAAAAACATGCAAACTTTGGGGTTTATTTTATTGTTCGCCTTCATCATTGTTTATTTATATTTTGATATTGAATGTGTGATCTCATTTTATATTATTCTTTGTTCACAAAAAACTATGCTAATTGGTTAATTATAAAATAAGAAAAATATAGTTAAAATAGAAAAAGTATGTGATTATAAATAATGTCTTTTTAAAATAAGAAACCCTTAAACTATATCTCTTTTTTTTTCCGAGTCAGGTGCCTAAACTATATATTGTCAAACCTCGAATGTAAACTATAATATATAATCACTTTGAGCCTCCATCGCTATCTTAGTCGTTTATAGTTATGTGACGCTTCCAGAAAGCAGTAAGTGGTACTACAAGAAATCTCAACATGGAAAAAGAATAAATAATTCAAAAATTAATTCAAAAATTAATTCAAAAAATCTTAAAAAATTTCGTAATATATTTGAGAAATTTAAGAAGTTTTAAAATTTAGTTTACAGAAAATTTTGAATTACTTATTAAGTAATCAACATATAAATATAATTAAATTTGTTATTTATCTTTTTAATTACAAATTCAATATGGAAATGCGGGGTATCAATCCCCGTACCTCTCACATGCTAAGCGAGCGCTCTACCATTTGAGCTACATCCCGACATTTTGCTATATTTATTTGTTTGAAGCTAAGGTACAATATTTTTATTTTGTTGCAGCCCATTTTCAAGTTTATAAGAACCACATATTTCTCTAAGATAGCGAGTGGTATTAACTTTTTCCTTTTCATTTCTAATTGAAGATTATTTTTCAAAATATTATTATGATCTTTCAATCCCTCCTGTCTCAAGCATAACCGATCTAATGTAAATATTAAAGAGGATATTATTCTACTTCTCCGTCTCTCAGAAGCTGTTATCACTTACCACCACATTTATCATGATATGATTTGTCTGTAACCTTCATTCAAAAGGCATATGTATTTTGAAATTTACACTAAAAATGTAAACATTTTTCAAGCTCACTAAAGCGAATTGGTCCACCACCTGTAATTTGACTTTTACACTAAAAAATGTAAACATGTATTTTGAAATTTACACAAGTATTTTTCAAATAATAATAATAATAAATAGAATTAAATATTTAAATTTGTATTTAGTTTATGTGTTTCTCATGCAAAAACACTTGTAATTCTACTTGTATTTATAATTTATATTTTTGTAAAAATATATTCAAACTATATAATTACCCAACGATGAAATACTTATCGATCCACCAAGTAACGTAGATGTTACCATCTTTGTCCTTCTTAATAAAAAACAAATTGGAGTTGAAATAATAAATTAGATCTATTTTCTTACAATGTTAACTATGCCAATATGGAGATCGGGGTATCGATCCACGTACTTCTCGCATGCAAAGCGAGCGCCATATCATTTGAGCTACATCCCATACACTCTTTAATATATGTTTTTAACAAAAATATAAGTTATTTAATCATTTTGATTATGACAAAACACAGTTTCAAATTTTAAGAATCACATGTTTTCTTAGATTGATAATATATGCGATGGACTTGACAAATTTTCTGGTCCAGTTTTAACTAAATATGATTTTCTACATTTTACTGAGATCTTGGAGGCTCTCTTCCTCAAGAAATCACAATCTGAAGTAAACTTCAACGAAGTCTTTTTTTTTCAACTTCTTTGTCTTTCTAAAAGCTAATTTCTCATACTACCCAATGTAACCCCCTAGACCCGCTTACGCATTACACCTAAATCTAGGAGGTCACATTTGGGTTACAAGAGTAACCCACATTAAAAGTACTCATAGATAAAAAATATTTTTCTTCTAATACAATTAAATCCCATAAAGATTAAATTCACTTAAGATGGCATTTCAGAAAATCATTATACATAGAATGGAAATTCAGAAAACAAATTACAAACTCAGATTTAAAATAAGATACAATATACATGCCCACTAAATGTACCAGCACCATATTTCGCAAGCAACGTCGAGGGAACTTCGAACACTAATGTCGGTCACTTAACCATGATCAAACTTTTTTTAACATGCGATGGTAAGAACAATGTGAGCTTCGAAAAGCTCAGTAATACAGAACTACTGGAAATGCTTTAGGCAACATGCAAATATAAGAAAAGCGTAACGCTGTCATGATGTTCCAGTAACAACAAACTCTAATTACTATTCAATATTCCAGTGAAGCAGTATATCAGAAGATGATAGAGTTATTCTTTATTTGATCGCTTAAGTATCAGACGATAAGCCAATATCCTGGAGATTCAGAAGAGATATAGATTATAGAAGTTGAATCGGGGAGTTTAGTGTGTTTCATTAAGCGCAGATTAGAAGCATACTGAGAGTTTCAGACTTTGGTAAACTAATTCAGTAGGTATATTTCAGAAGGAGACATAAAGTTTTATTTTAATCACCTAACTACCCTCTAACCGAACGGCATTATGCAGTAACTCGTAACGCTATCCAAAAAGACTTACCCTAGGCCCATTGGTCGTAGGAGCTTACCTAAGAGGATGCCTTAGGTCCAGAAGGAATCGCCGTAACTAAAGTATATATACTTGAACGCAGAATGCATTACCCTAGCCAAAACATAGGGAACTATTACAGAAGCCAAAAGGTATTACCTAGCCGAAGCATAGGAACCTGTTACAGAAGCCAGAAGGTATTACCCTAGCCGAAGCATAGGAACCTGATACAGAAGCCAAAAGGTATTACCCTAGCCGAAGCATAGAAACCCTGTTACAGAAGCCAGAATGTATTACCCTAGCTGAAGCATAAGAACTTGTTACAGAAGCTAGAAGGTATTACCCTAGCCGAAGCATAGGAACCTGTTATAGAAGCCATAAGGTATTACCCTATACGAAGTATAGGAACCTGATACAGAAGGAATTACCCCCACTGAAGCGTATAAACCTGCAGAGACTTCATATCATATCCTAATTACCCCAGTAACATAGCTTTGATAATAATAATAGTAATAAGTAGTAAACAGTTATAGCAATAGATATAAAGCAACCAATTATTTTTAGTGAAATAGTAACCAAAGAGCATATTTTCATATCAGATACAGAGGTATATTTCAGACAGATGAAAGTCATGATTATGCTAGAATTCAGATATATCAGGAGGGTTTCAGTGAATTTTACTTATAAGGGCATTTTGGTTATTTTAACATTCAGGGGCAAATTCGTAGTTTAATCCAGAGTTTAGGAAAATCCAAGTGGTTTGTTATCACACATATTTTCATCTTAATTCGGAAGTATTTCTTATTAGATCAAGGATTTTAGAAAAGGTAGTTATTTTATTGGATCAAGTGTAAATTCCAAATCATTTCTTCTATTAGGGGTAACTTAATCATTCTTATGACTCAAAGGTATTATCATCTTTTCTTAACGAAATATTTAAGATATCAAATCCTTTAACACTATTCATTATAATCTTGCATATTTTAAGAAAATACCAACATGTTTCATAAAGCATGCAAGAGGTAGTAATGTATTACTTCAGATCAGTGTTACGCCATTTGGCCCCTAATTCTCCATTCGATCACTCTCAAACTCGAATTTGATGTCCCTCAGCCTCTCGAATCCAAAGATGTACGAATCTCAAACTTACCAAACTTAAAAATTGAACGGTTTGTTCCAACTCTGACACCTTCGAAACAGAGACCAATCGGTGATCGACGACCACGGCTACGCTCACCTCGACACGGTGAGCACAAAACTAGTGCCAATGTTGTAAACGAATGACTCACAGTGTCGAAACAAGGGCACAAACGACGGGAACCCAACCCCAATCTACCAAACTTCCAAGTGTTCTTCTCGTCATATACCGTAACATCACGATGAGTGAAAAACGGCGTTCGAATCTGGGAATGGTGAAGGTCACTCCGATAAGGGAGGTGACGGCCACGACTCGACAATGGTGTAGATCGATGATGAAAAATAATAATGGCTGAGGGAGGAAAATTAGAACCTTTTGGGTTCTTTCATCTCGATCATACCACCACCATAATGGAGGGTAACTGGATCGGTTTTTAACTAATTGTAGTTTAGACCTGTAGATACAAATTTAAATTAATTCGGGGTGGCTAGGAACCAACAATAGCCTTAGCTCAAATGGATAAAGCTCAATTACTCTAGGCCAAGGTCACAGGTTCCAAATCTCCCAACCTCAACTCTTTCTTTTCTACTTTTTTATTTACTTTGGGGTGTTACAACTCTCCCCCCTAAAAAATTTCGTCCTCAAAATTTTACCAGAGTCAGAGGAATACAGAAACTGCCATTTCATTCTCCTACTGAACTTATTCATAAGAGTATGCTTATTTCTCAGGTCTCAGGGCTATTACGGATCAATCTAGCAATGCCCTCAGTCACATAGTCTATCTTTGGATCGAAAGTCATCCTATCATACATCCCAGATTAGTTGATTAGAATACGATATTTACAACCATACAAAACCTCATACGGTATCATAAATATTTGTCTCATAATTATTATCATAGATAGACTCAATCGAGGATAGAAAACCTTCCGAACCATCATAGAAGTCAATCATGAAATCTCGAAGTATATCCTCTAAAATCTAATTTATCCTACTAGGTTAACCATCAGTTTATGGATGAAACATCATTTACAGTTTAGACAAGCACTCAAGTCTCTAATAGGACCTCCCAGAATCAGAATGTAACCACCAAATTTCAGTCAAGAATGATATACATTTCGATATGGCCATGCCATATTTCCAAGGAAAATGCCTTTATTTATGTCGACTGAACACAATCCAAGGTTTTGGAAGGATATCAATTACCTTCAGCATATTCAGGCAGCCGCTTCCTTCGTATATAATAGAGTCACCACATAATTTACACTTTCGTCATGCTCATGGACTACTTTATTTTAGATTCACAATACTCTTATCAAATTTCCCTTAGAAGATTCTTAAGCATAATTCTTGCCAGCGATAGCTTTACATAAAATCTTATATCGGTTATCTCACATAATCAATAATTTATTCACAATCTAAATCCGATCTTCAATTTTACATGCATGAACCATCTTAGGTTCTTTACACAGATTCAAATTCATCAAGTTAATACAAATCACAGACGAACGTACCACACCCTTGTCAGTACAGATCGAGCTATAGAAGACAGAATACTTAGATTCACTTATTTTAGGAAAATAATTCAACATCGAAGTTTAGGCTTAGAGGAGTATGATTATGGTCTAGAGGCATGCACAAACCAGACATCCTATGACAGACGATCGATCGATCTACCTAGAAAGACGCAACTATAAGCTCTAAGACCACTAAATGTAACCCCTAGACCCGCTTACGCGTTACACCTAAATCTAGGAGGTCACATTGGGGTCACAAGAGCGACCCACATTAAAAATCCTCATAGATAAAAAATGTTTTTCTTCTAATACAATTAAATCCCATAAATATTAAATTCACTTAAGATGTTATTTCAAAAATCATTATACATAGAATAGTAATTCAGAAAACAAATTGCAAACTCAAACTTAAAATAAGACACAACATACAAACCCACTAATTGTACCAGCACCGTACTCTGCAAGCAACATAGAGGGAACTTCAAACACTAATGTCGGCCACTTAACCATGATCAAACTTTTTTAACCTGCATTGGTAAGAACAATGTGAGCTTCAAAAAGCTCAGAAATACAGAACTACTAGGAAATGCTTTAGGCAACATGCAAATGTAAGAAAAGCGTAACGCTGTCATGATGTTTCAGTAACAACATACTCTAATTATGATTCAATATTCTAGTGAAGCCGTATATCAGAAGGTGACAGAGTTATTCTTTATTTGACCGCATGAGTATTAGATGATAAGCCTAAATCCCAAATATTCAAAAGAGATATAGATTACAGAAGTTGAATCGGGGAGTTTAATGTGTTTCGTTAAGGCAGATTAGAAGCATTCTGAGAGTTTCAGACTTTGGTAAACTAATTCAGTAGGGTAGATTTTAGAAGGAGATAGAAAGGTTTATTTTAATCACCTAACTACCCTCCAACCGAATGCTACTATGCAGTAACCCATAACGCTATCCAAAAAGACTTACCTTAGGCCCATTGGGCGTAGGAGCTTACCTAAGGGGATGTCTTAGGACTGGAAGGAATCACCATAACTCAAGTATAGATGCCTGAATGCAGAATGAATTACTCTAGCCAAAACATAGGAACCTTTTACAGAAGCCAGAAGGTATTACCCTAGCCGAAGCATAGGAACCTGTTTCAGAAGCCAGAAGGTATTACCCTAGCTGAAGCATAGGAACCTAATACAGAAGCAAGAAGGTATTACCCTAGTTGAAGCATAAAAACCTATTACAGAAGCCAGAAGGTATTACCCTAGCTGAAGCATAAGAACCTATTACAGAAGCTAGAAGGTATTACCCTAGACGAAGCATAGGAACCTATTATAGAAGCCAGAAGGTATTACCCTAGCCGAAGCATAGGAACCTGCTACAGAAGCCAGAAGGTATTACCCTAGCTGAAGCATATGAACCTGTTATAGAAGCCAAAAGGTATTACCCTAGCCGAAGCATAGGAACCTGATACAGAAGGAATTACCCCCGTCAAAGTGTAGGAACCTGTAGAGACTTCATATCATATCCCAATTACCCTAGTAACATAGCTTTGACAATAATAATAGTAATAAGCAGTAAACAGTTATAGCAATATATATAAAGTAACCAGTTATTTTTAGTGAAATAGTAACGAGAGAGCATATTTTCATATCAGATACAACGGTATATTTTAGACAGATGAAAGTCATGATTATGATAGAATTCAGATATATTAGAAGGGTTTCGGTCAATTTTACTTATAAGGGCAGCTTGGTTATTTTAACATTTAGGGGTAATTTCGTAGTTTATTCCAGAGTTTAGGAAAATCCAAGTGGTTTGTTATCACACATATTTTCATCTTAATTCGGAAGTATTTCTTATTAGATCAAGGATTTCAGATGAGGTAGTTATTTTATTCGATCAAGTGTAAATTCTAGATCATTTCTTCTGTTAGGGGTAATTTAATCATTCTTATGACTCAGAGATATTATCATCTTTTCTTAACAAAATATATATCATGCATATTTTAACAAAATACCAACATGTTTCATAAAGCATGAAATAGGTAGTAGTGTATTACCTCAGATCAGTGTTATGCCAATTGGCCCCTAATTCTCCATTCGATCACTCTCAACCCCTAATTTGATTCCCTCTTGCCTCTCGAATCCAAAGATGTGCAAATACCCAGACTTACCAAACTTGCAAAAACTGAACGGTTTGATCCAACTCTGACCAACCTCAAAACGATGACCAATCAGTGATCGACGACTACAGCTACGCTCTCCTTGACACGGTAAGCACAAAAACAGTGCCAATGCTGTAAACGGACGGCTCACGGTGTCGAAACGAGGCCACAAACGATTGAAACCCAACCCCAATCTGCCTAAGCTTCAAAGTGTTCTCCCCGTTAAATGCCGCAACATCACGACAAGTGAAAAGTGGCATTCGAATCCAGGGATGATGGTGGTACTCTAACAAGGGTGGTGGCGGCCGCGACTCGGCGGTGGTGTAGATCGGCGATGAAGAATAATAATGATTGAGGAGGAAAATTATAACCTTCTAGTTCTTTCATCTGGATCAGACCACCACCATAATTGGGGGTAGCTGGATCGGTTTTTAATTAATTTTGGTTTAGACCTGCAGATACAAATTAAAATTAATTCGTGGTGGCTAAGAACCAACAATAGCCTTAGCTCAAATGGCTAAAGCTCAAATACTCTAGGCCAAGGTCGCAGGTTGGAAACCTCCCAACCTCAATTCTCTCTACACCTTATATCATGATGTGATCAGTCCGTGGCTTTCATTCAAATTGGATGCATCTCTTGAAATTTATACTAGTGAAAGCATAACCTTATGCCAAACACCACAAAATTCATGGGAAGAAAGGTTATTGAGGTACTCGATAGTGGTCTAATTAGCTGAATTTGGATCTTCGGTTTAGTGTGTTTGATGTTAGGGTTATGTGATGGATATGTTAGGAAAAAGACGTGACAAATTGAAAATATTAATATTCTTTAGCAATGCCCGTGACACATTGAAAAAACATTTAGTGTTTAACCTAAAAAGATAAAAATATATAGATTGTAATCTGATACACTCTTTCTAAATTTATGCACTAATTTTGTCTCCCATTTTTAAGGAATAATTATGACATGATGGTAAAAATTTATTCGTCGTTTGTAAATTTTTCTAATTGCAACCTTAATTTTTTCATAGGCAGTTTAAACCCTAAAGTTTTTTTATAAACTAGGTCTTCTTTAGATTGCCAGTCGACGGTCAACTAAAGATTAACATTTTTATGAACTGGCATGATAATGTTAAGTGTGCAACTTGAAAAGCAGGCAAACTTTGGGGGTTCATTTTATTGTTCGCCTTCTTCACTGTATATTTATGTTTTGTTATTGAATGTGTGATCTCATTTTATTTTATTCTTTGTTCACAAAAAACTATGTTGTTTGATTAATTATAAAATAAGAAAAATATAGTTAAATAAAAAAAGTATGTGACTAAAAATAATGTCTTTTTATAATACAAAACCCTTAAACTATATCTTTTTTTTGAGTCAGATACCTAAATTATATCTTGTCAAACCTCGTATGTAAACTATAATATACAAGCACTTTGGGCCTCCATCACTGTCTTAGCCGTTTAGGGTGATGTGGCGCTTCCAAAAAGTAGTACGTGGTAGTATGAGGAATCACAACATGACAAAAGAATAAATATTCTATAAATAATTCAGAAACAATCTTAAAAACTTTTATAATATATTTTAGAAATTTAAGAAGTTTTAAAATTTAGTTTACAGAAAATTTTGATTTACTTATTAAGTAATCAATACATATATATAAGTAATTTTTTATTTAATTTCAATGTCAATAAGGAGATGCAAGGTATCGATCCCGTACCTCTCGCATGCTAAGCGAGCACTCTACCATTTGAGCATATGTATTTTGACATTTACACTAACAAAAATATAAACATGTTTCAAGCCTCACAAGAGCCATTTGAAGCCAGTTGAATGGGGCGTTCGAAAGTGGTTTAGCTACTCGAATTTGCATCTTCAGTTCAATGTGAAAGTACATACTATGGCAATGACTTTTCTATGAAAAAAGACAAGAGAATACGTAAAATTAATTAATTTCTTTTGTAGGAAAGTACGTGACTGTTTACGATGTATAATCTTTCAAAATTATGCATTAATTTTGTCTCTCATTCTTTTAATTAATATTTAACATCACACAAGTATTTTTCAAAATAATAATAATAAATAGCCTTAAATATTTAAATTTGTATTTAATTAATGTGTTTCTCATACAAAAACACCTGTAATTCTACTTGTATTTATAATTTATAATTTTTAAAAACTATATTCAAACTATATAATTACCCAACGATGAAATGCGTATTGATCCACCTCTAATGTAGATGTTACCTTTTTTATCCTTCTATGGAAAAACAAAATTGGGGTTGAAATAATAAATTAGAACTATTTTCTTACTATGTTAAATAAGACAATATGGAGATGCAGGGTATCGATCCTCGTACTTCTCGCATGCAAAACGAGGGCTCTTGTAACACCACATATAAATAGAATAAAAATGAATAAAGGGGAAAAGACTTTTTAAACCAAGGGGACTCGGACCCATGCCCCTTGGCATGGATAGTGGGTAACCTTGCCATCTAAACTAAGCCAATTCTTAGCTTTAATTTGCCATAAATTCTTCTTGAACTATTCTTTATTGTGGGTGCCAAAATTAAATAAAAGTCTGGAGTTCCCCTTATGTCGATTTATTTTCTCCCTTTATTCTGAAAAAAAAATATTAGAGTTTCCAGAGGGTTCCAACCCACTCCCCTCTCGTTCGGCCACCGATCTTGATCACCACTGCACCGTATTGCATACTGCCACTACCGTCAAAAGCGCACTCACACTCTGACTCAGCCATGGAAACCACTTGGGCAACGGCGCAGCCGTCTGCAGTAGGCAACAGTCGAATGTGGAAGAATATCACCTCTATTTTTCTTGCTTTCTGGCTGCCACCGTTGCTTTTCTGTCACTTAGCTGCCACCATTGAACTCCTGGTACCGAGGCGAGCAAAATGTCACCCCTTAGACCGGCCTACGCGTAAAGTCCAAATCTAGGAGATCACATTTTTACCAAAACTTTTAAAGATTTAAATCATAATTGAGTAATGATTAATTCGAACACAAGTAGAAACTAAATAACCAAAATAAACAGTATTAAAATATAACACATCATAAACCACAGAGGGCAACATAATAAAACATTCAATAACAAAACATAGGTTCATGTCACCGTAAATAAGACAATCTGGAAGATAGAAATATTACAACAAAAGATGAGTACAGAATATGTCGATCCTCCAAGTGCCAGATCTGGGAAGCCTATCCAAAATTTGAAAGATAAAAGGTTTTGTGGTATGAGCTAGGGAGCTCAGTGTGTTCCAAAGTGAAAAAGAAAATAATTTTATAAAACATCGGTTAAGTAATAAACAATTCAAAAATCATGTTATAAGAGCAACCAAGGTTTTCATGCAAACCTATCTACCCGTGACCTTGGGGTTGGCAACCCCATGCCTTGACCAACTGAGCTATAGAAACTCTTGGTGTTAAGGTTCCCCAGCTTTCTTTTATTTAGTTATAATTTGGGTATGCAAATTAAATAAAATTGGATTAACCTCCCCCCACCAACCGTATTCAATGCTATTTGAATCAAATAATCAACCTTCTGAAATCATCATCTTCACTCGACCCCTCACATTTCTTTGCCTTCTGCCTCTATGATCTGCCTCACTATCATGTCGTACGTGTCACCGCTAGCAAGAATCGAATTGCCATTGACCCCCAAACAAAAACCCCATAGCTACTTGCGCTGTCGTTGCTCAAATATCTGAGAATTAAGGCAAGAAGGTTTGTCAAACCTAGGTTTTAAACCAAACAGTTATATGAGTTTTCCAACCACTGTAACTGTACAATCGTTGAATCATTCCGCCATTCTCCTACTCGTGTCAAGACAGTTCTAACCCAGTCGCCCAATCATCGTTTCGACCTCGGTAGAGGAGTCATCAAAGTATTGTATTTTTTTGGCCATTTTGGTAAGTTTCGGTGAGTTTTTGGCGTTTTTCGATTTGTTGGTTGCTTGATTCTGGGAATGTTGTGATGGTGGTTAAAAATCTGGACAAATTATACATTTTGGGACATTTTTTCGGCCGTGAAAGGCCGCGCGTGAGCCCCACGCGCTGATCGGTGCAATTTCCAGCTACCGCGACTGGTTTGCTTATAAACCAGCCTAGTCCAACCCAGTTTAACCCGAACTAATTCAATCTAGCCTAAAATCAATCCGAGTCAAACCCGATCTTGCCCAAACCCAACCCATTTGACCCAAACCTGACCGAGTCAACTTATCTGTGACAACCCGTCTGAGTTAACTCGACGAGTCAACTCGTTTGAGTTAACTTGTCCAAGTCAACTCAGTTAACTCTGACTGTTGACTTTGACCATTAACTTTAACTAATGACATCATCATGATGTCATGCTAACGTCAGCATTGACTTTGACTTGGACCAAAAAGTTAAAGTTTCCAAAAACCCATATTTTATGTTTTTTGGCGTCCCGAGTCCGTTTTTGAAGCATGTTTCACAAAGTTCTAACCCAAAAGCCTTCAAAATTGACCTTAAATCTGAGCATGCATTTTGTTGCCAAGTATTTTTATTCAGGGGTAATTGTAGTTGAATAAAGGATTGATATGAACAATTGTTTGATTTAGGTGCTCACGGCTCTCCTGATCGCATTTTCACCCAGCTCAGCTCGTCCCGATCTGCTCAGCCGCGTGAACCCATAATGACCCGTATGATTTTAATACTTAGTGAATTTTCCTAATAAAACATAATTCTTTTAGTAACCCTAATTCTTTTGACTTAGGTTCCAGCATTGCAATGAAGCGTGGCTTTGGTGCCCAGTAGACTGTCTGACAATCTGACCTCTTGAGGTGTGTTTCCATGTGTGCTATATAACTCTTTTGACTGTTTGTTTGAAATAATTTTGTGTACATGTATGATATAATCTGATTTTTGTAAAATCATATTTTCCTGATTTAAATATGACCATTTTGTATATTGATTCATGTCTGACTGAAAGCATGCTCTCTGGTTACTATTTTACTGAATATGATTGTCTGCTTATATCTACTGTAAATATTGTTTAATTACTACATACTTGAATTATTGCCTAGACTATTACTAGGGTACTTGGGACAGATTATGAAGTTACTACAGGTTTAGCCCTGATCCGGCTGGTAATTCCTACTATTTAGGTTTCTATGCTTCGGCTAAGGTGATTCCTACTGTCCAGGTTCCTACGCTTCGACTAGGGTGATTCCTACTGGACTTAAGGTATCCCCTTAGGATGGTACCCGTGCCCAATGGGCCTGGGTTAATGTCTGTATACTATACTGTTATGGGGAACTGTATCTTAGAGTTCGGTTAGAGGGTAAATAGGTTTGCATGAAAACCTTGGTTGCTCCTATGACATGATTTTTGAATTGTTTACTACTTAACCAATGTTTTATTAGGTTGCCCTATGTGGTTTATGATGTATTACATTTTAATATGGTTTATTTTGGTTAATTAATTTCTACTTGTGTTCGAATTAATCATTGCTCGATTCTGACTTAAATCTTTAAACATTTTTGTGAAAAGTTTTTGGTAAAAATGTGATATCCTAGATTTGGATTTTATGTGTAGGCCGATCTAGGGGTGACATTTAATTTGGTATAAGAGCTTTTGGTTTTATAAACCTCAAACAGTGAATGGGTCCTAAATGAAATATTTTTGTAAAATATTTTACAATTGAGTTTGAAAGGCCATGTCACCGTGTTTTATATGTTTATCTGTGTGCGGTACTCCAGTGCCAGTTCTGACCCTCAACTTTATCCTTATAGAGATTCTTTAATATGAGCACCCATCGAGGTTATCGACCTTCTCATGAGCGATGTCAAACTGCTATGTTTGCTTTACATATAGATGATCCTGTGATAGATCCTCCAGCTTCTATTTGCATAGATCCTCCTACTCCTAGAGGCCCTACAACCCCGATGGATCCGCCACCTGCTCCTAGTATTGGTATGACTTCTCCGGTTAGAGGAGTACTAGCGGTGAGTTCTGAGCCATCAGCGACAATGACCGATGAGACTTTGAGTAGACAGTTCTTCTAGCTGATTCAGAGAGCAGTGAGAGCACCAAGCTTTATACCAGAAGTTCCTATCTCCTAGACTTTGATTGCTAACGGGGCCAGAACTTTTTTAGGGTCTCTTAGTGGGGCACTAACTAAGGCCGAGAGTTGGCTATATGACACTGAGAGACGTATGGATTAGTTGGGCTTAGAGTCAACCAGAAGATATTTGGGGGCTATGTCTATGTTAGACGGGAATGCTCATACTTGGTAGGAGTCTGTTGTGAGTAGTGTACCCCTCGAGAGGTTGACATAGGACTTCTTTAAGAAGTGATTTAGGAATCGTTTCTTGGGCGAGTGGTTCTTGAGAGAGAGGCACCAAGAATTTAAAGACTTGGTACAGGGTTCCATGACGGTGGCCGAGTATGAGTTACAGTTTTTGGATCTACTAAGATATGGTACTAGTTTAGTATCCACTGAGAAAGACAGATGCAACAAGTTCTTAGAGGGCCATCGTATTGGGATACTTGATCGGGTGGCTACACACCATGATGAAGTGTTTGAGAACCTGGTAAATCAGGCCAATACTGCAGAAGAGATAGAGAAATTAGCAGTTAGTCATAGCAATAAAGATCGAGACCGAGATTGAGAATGAGATCATAATTGAGATCGAGATTGAGGTCAAGATCGAGGTCGATCTAGGAGGTCTTTTGTTCATGAGTCTTCTACACATCCTGGTAAGAGGGCTCGCACTTTAGGACCTCCGAGGAGTAATATGAGTTCTAGGTCTTTGGCACCTTCGGGCCCGACTGTCATCGAGAAGACTGTTATCGAGATTGAGGTCTAGGTCTTTGGGATTCTCTTCTTTGTCTGCATATGAGCAATGTGGTAACTGGCATCGAGAAGACTGTTGGAAGTTGATTGGTGCATGTGTTCGATATGGATCTTTGGATAATTTCCTGAAATATTGCCCACATCCACCTTCTACAGCCTGAGTGTCTTCACATACCCCTACTCGTTCTCAGACTCCTGCCCGTTCTCATACATCTATTCAAACTCTGACTACAGGACGTTATCAGGGTAGAGCATCTAGATTTGTTGCTAGATCTAATGGAAGAGGTTTAGCACATCCGATTAGAAGACCAGTTTTGACTGAGGCCAGACAGCCTGCATTGGTTTATACTTCTAGACGCCGAGATGATAGAGATAAGCCAGACTTCATTGCAGGTACATTTACCATATATTCTATTCTATATTTTGCATTGCTTGATAACGGCTCCACCCATTCCTATGTATCGAGATCTGTATCCCGAGATCTTTAAATCCTAGTTGAGACCACCGAAGATGTAGTTACTGTCATGACCCCAGTGGGTCAGTAGTGATTGTGGATAAGATTTTCAGACGATGTCCTCTTGAGGTTCAAGGGGAAACCTTTCCAGCCGAACTTATAGAGCTACCTTTAGATGAGTTTGATCTGATTCTTGGTATGGATAGGCTGATCGAACATTGGTCTAATCTTGATTGTGAGTCCAAGAGGGCAACTTTGAAGACTTTTTATGACCAGACAGTTGTCTTAATTGGTGAGAAGCATGGATATCGGTCGAATGTGGTATCTACCTTGACTGCTGATAGAATGATTCGAAAGGGATATGAGAACTTTATTGCTTGCATTCTGAATACAAAGAGCTCCTTATCCAAGATTGAGGAAATTCCTACAGTGAATGAGTATCCTGATGTTTTTCCTGAGGAGTTACTTGGACTACCACTGGATAGAGACGTGGAGTTTGAGATTAAGGCTTATTGGGATTAGCGTCAGTTTCCATAAGCCCCTACCGTATGGCTCCTAAGGAGCTTAAAGAGTTAAGGATTCAGTTGCAAGAGCTTCTTGATCGAGGATTTATTCGACCAAGCTCTTCACCCTAAAGAGCTCCAATTTTATTCGTTAAAAAGAAGAATGGATCTCTCATACTGTGTATCGATTACCAGTAGTTGAATAAGTTAACGGTTAAGAATAAATACCATCTACCCAGGATTGTTGACTTGTTCGATCAATTTTGGGGAGCCTCTATTTTCTCGAAGGTTTATCTTCGATACGGCTATAACCAGTTGAAGATTAAGGGGTCCGATGTTGCGAAGACGACCATTCGTACCAGATATAGGCATTACGAGTTCTTATTGATGCCTTTCGAATCGATGAATACACCTACCACATTTATGGATCTGATGAATCGTGTGTTTTGGTCCTACTTAAATTAGTTTATAGTGGTGTTTATTGACGACATTCTGGTTTACTCTCGGTTTGAGGCTTAACATGCTGAGCATCTGAGGGTTGTTCTGTAGACTCTTAGAGAGCATTGTTTGCACACTAAGTCCAGCAAGTTTGAATTCTGGCTTAGTGAGGTGACATTTCTAGGGCATATAGTATCGTCTCGAGGTATTTAGGTTGATCTGAGTAAGATTGAGGCCATTATGAGTTGGAAACAACCCAATAATGTCTCAGAGATCCGTAATTCCTTGGGCTTAGTTGGGTATTACAAATGCTATGTTGAGGGTTTTTCCATCATTGTTGGCCCTCTAACGAAGCTGTTGAGAAAGAATGTTCCATTTATCTGGACTGATGCTTAGTAGGAGAGTTTTGAGAAATTGAAGACAACTTTGACACAAGCTCCAGTTTTGACCAAGCCTGAGTCTGGAAAGGATTTCATAGTTTATAGTGATGCTTCACACTCTGGGCTAGGATACAATGTCTGCAAGTAATACAACTTGTAAGCTTAGTATCGATCCTACAGTGATTGACTTGGAATTCAATTGCTTTGATTGTTACTTGCCTTAAGAAAAAGTTGATTTGTTTTGAAGTTGGTTTTGGAAATATTTGAAAAGAAAAGAAATAAAAGTAAAGTAAAGACGTTAGCAAGGAAGGTGCTTTAATGAATGATGAGCATTGGCAGGGAATGCCTAGTTTTCACGCTATTCATGCCATGCCAGCCTTTAATAACAACCTGTCTTGTCATTGTTTGCCGAGCAGATTCAAAATTAGAAAAGCCTCTCTCGATAGTCATTGCCCTAAATTGATCATGTAAAAACCCCTATATCTCTATAGTGCATGCTTTTAAATAAACCAATTTGATTAAGATCCAATTTATACTCCTAAGGGGTAGATTTCACTCCCGAAGTAAGTTCATCTACTTGAACGACTTCTCTCGAAGCTTCTCTCCTTAGTATTCAACAACTTAATCGTTGCCACCCTAAGTCTGTTAAGATATTGAGGTGCAATAGGCCAACAGTGCAAGATCTCGCTTGGCATAGTATTTAGAAAACATTAAAGTATGTCGAATAAATAAAACAATGTCGAAGGCAGATTTATTATTAAAAACTAAAACATAAAATAGCATTCAACGCAAAACATCCCCCACCAACTATTGAATTAGTTCATGGTGAGGGTCTTAACCCAAAATTCACAAACACTTTCCAAATACATCATTATTAAAATGAAATTAAAACTACTTAAAATAAGAGAATGGGCAAGAGGGGTCTCTCGATGCAGCCCTCAACATCCAGGCTCTCGGCCAAGTGGTTGAACCTCCCTCCTTGGTGCGGCCGGTTGTCAATCGTTGCACTCTAACTCCTTAATCCGATCACTCACAATCAAGCACCACCAAAAATCCCCCAAAACCACTCATTGAATGCTTGCTTGGTCTTTAAATAGGCGTGCAATGAGGGCATAGGTTAAGCCTTTGAGTTTGAATTTGAATGGGCGAGGGATAAGGGATGTGATCATCTTATCCAGATTTGAAGTGATAAGCTGGTAAGGTGATAAGCTGATCAGGTTTTCACTAGGGCTGACGTCATATGCCATCGATCCTTTGGCAGCCGATCTTGGCATGATTCTACCAACCAATCTTGGCACCATCTTATCCGCTATTTTTTCAGAGATTGATTCAATTGCTATCTTTTCGGAGCCTGATCTTATCCTATTTTCTGGGGTCCAACAGCTTCTTGGCATGGCATCAAATTCATTTCTTTGCCAACCGATGCTTGGCATTGTCTGGTCCATCTGTGCCAACAGCACTCAGCATTATCTCTGACATTCATTCATGTGTTGATTTTTTGGGCCAAATACTATGGCAAACCTGCAAAATTGCCAACAAAACAACCATTCACACTGGCATAGACAGAATTCTTAACTCCTTATGCAAATGCATGATTTTAACAACCTTATGCAACTAAGTGTACCTAAAAACAAGCAAAAGCATTGTAAGATTGGCATTAAAAATAATAATTTTGGAGAGGTAACACACCCCCAAACCTAACTCATTGCTTGTCCTCAAGTAATGCAAACAAAAAAAACAAAAAATGTGAAAATGTTACCTCGACAAAATTTTGGTTAAAATGCCAACAAGTACTGGCAAGCAGATTTTGGCTCTATTTATGTCCTTAGTATCTTAGTGCAATAATGCCAAGCAGGTAGTAATTCAAGTGCAGCAACATAACTCTAATCTAAGTTTATGAAGAGTGCATGATGTGTAGGCAATATGCATCAAGTATCATTTCACTCCCTTAGCCAATTTTACTACCTAAACTATTTTTATCATTTTCTTTCTTTCTTTGCCAAGGGTTTCTGTTGGCATTAATTTAAGCTTGCTTCGTGACACTATTTAGCGTGAGAGATAAGAGGGAGCATACCACAAATCCTCACCTTAATCTAGACATCACTAGGCTTTCTCTTCAACTCATACCCTAAAGTTTTGGACTTGAGAACTAAGAGGGAGCAAACCACGAGGCCCCAAGTAGCTTATTATCCCTAAGGTAGAGGAGAGTTCTATTTTTTTCTTGCCTTGGCAGAACATTGCTGCCTTATTAGTTTTTTTACCCTGGCATCATTTTTTTAAATCTGAGCATAGTTTCAAAAGGTCTAAGTTTGCTAAGGAACTAGATACAAACTACGTGTTAAGTGTAAGTTTAATTCCATAAACTATAGATCAATTACCAAGCAAACCTGGCATAACTATCCTGCTGGCATGGCATTGCAACTAAAGATTAAAATTTCTTCATTGGACATACACCTAGATCAAATTAAACTTGCCTAACAAGTGTTAACATTCTTCAAAATTAAACCGAGGCAAAAAACCTAGATCAAATTAAACTTGCCTAACAAGTGTTAACATTCTTCAAAATTAAACCGAGGCAAAAAATTTGTTCTTTTTTAGTGGTTCGGTATGCATCTATTCTAAATGACCTAGATGGCATGGCAACGGAAATGTAAACATGAAATGCATAGCGTGGCATAAATGTGAGGAAACACACACCCCCAAACCCAAGATGTGCATTGTCCTCAATGCATGAAAACAACGTATATATACAAGAAAACATAAAAATAACATGCATGATCATGTAAATGCAGTGGAATGACATGTAAAAGAGTTTAGGAAGATGAGGACTCCTCTTCATAAACTTCTTCTTGTGTGGATTGGCTGGCATGGCATCATCGCTGGCAGAGGGCTCGGCAGGAAAATCTGTAAATGCTATCACAAAATCATAGGACATTTTATTCAAGAACCTCCCTAGTGATAGCATCCATCTCCTTTGTGTAATGCCTTATCTTATCATTGAGTTTCTCGGCTGTCTCTAACTTTCAAAGAATGATCTCCTGGCGATGGTAAATTTGAGACAGCAGTGCCAGTGAACTGGCTGGCATGGTGGCTGGCACTACCTTTGACACATTTGGCTTTGGCGTGAGCACTTTTGCCTTCCTCTTGCCTTTGTCTTTTGGCTCGGCAATGGTGAGGTTTCTCCAAATAGCAGCTGTGATTGTTGTTCCCTTGATCCTTTGACCTTTATCTGTATCAAGCTTTGGCACACCATGGAGCATGCAAATGTTAGAAATTAACAAAGGAAAGAACAAACTGCCATTACCTCTTGATGCACATTTATAAGTTTCATCGATGATGAGCTTGCAAACGTTAATTTTGTGCCCCATCATGACGGAGTGCAATAAAATCAACATTTCTTCTGAGATAGTCTTATTGTGGGTTGTAGGCATCATATTGGCCTTTAAAAACTGATTCCATCCTCTCGGTTGATGTTTCAATGCCAATCGTTTCACCGTTCGGTGGCCCTTCGATGACACTATCCATGTTGTGCTAGGCTCGCACGAATCTGCCAGCAACTTCTTTCTCTTGGCAACATTCATCGAATTGGCATACTCAAAATATTCATCCCAAGATGGTCATAGAATTCTTGAACAATGGTGGCATCAGACTAGGTCAGCGTGTGGACAGAGTGTGGTATGGCTGGCACTTCATCCTTGGCAAGAAGGTCTGCAGGGAACTTAAAAAAATGCTGAGAGTGTGTGGGCAGACATGTCCTTACGTGTTTTCTTCATTGCATGGTGCCTGACATGAACATACTGCCAAAGCATCGAGTTTCGCTCCTTGGCTTTCTTTAATTTCTAGAGGATGACCTCTTGGCGTTGATATATTTGGGAAAGCATTTCTAATAAACCAGACGGCATCAGAGTCTCAGGCACTGCCTTTGGCACAGACTCGACAACCTTTCCCTTGCTTTTCTCCTCGATAATGAGTTACTTCCACAGGGCAGGAGTGATCGTCGTTCCTTTGAGCTCTTGAGCTTTATCCAGATCAAACTTTGGCACGCTATGCTTCATCCAAATGTTAGAAATCAATAAAAGGAAACATAAACTCCCATTATCATTACCGGTGCATTTATAAGTTTCATCAATAATGATACGGCCGATATTGATCTTGCGGCCCATGATGATTGAATGTAACAATGCCAGTCTTTCAATGCCAGCCGTTTCACCGTCCGATGGCATTTTGATGACACAATCCACTTAGTGACAAGTTCACAAAGTTCCTTCAACATCATCTTCCTCTTGGCATCGTCCAAGGCTTCCGCAAACTTGGTGTGTTCATCCTCTACAACAAGTTCATTCTCCGCATTTTGTTCAATCACCCCATGCCAGTCCTTGCCTTGGCATTTTGCTTGGCAACAAAATCCTGCATTCACTCAAAGGAACCTTTCAAAATAGAAAAAGAAAATAAAAGAAAAACTAAAAATTTAAAACTGAGATATCTTAAGTACTGAAAAAAATAATTCTCCTAAATTATTCACAATGATCAAACTGAGTTGGCAAAGAGTTACTGAATTTTCGCAATGAGAATGGTCTCTTTGGAATTATTCCGATTTCAGTATGTAGCAAAGAGTTACGGAATTTTGGATTTTGATGACAGAGTCCTGAGAAACAGGCGCATCCCTACGGTTAATGTCTAGTGGAGTAACCATAGTCCTGTAGAGGCCACCTAGGAGACTGAGGAATCTATGAGTGAGCTGTTTTCACATCTGTTTAACTTAGGTAAATTTCAAAGATGAAATTTCTTTTAGGGGAGAGTTGTAACACCCTTAAAATTTTTAAAAAAAAGAATAATAAAATAAATAATAAGGGAGTTGCTTAACCCAGGTCTCAAACCCGTTACCTTGGGGTTGGCAACCCCATGCCCTAACCAACTGATCTATAAGAGCTCTTGGTGTTAAGTTTCCCCAGTTTTCTTTTATTTAGTTATAATTTGGGAATGTAAATTAAATAAAATTGGATTAACCTTCCCCCACCAACCGTATTTAATGCTATCTGAATCAAATAATCGACCTTCCAGAATCATCCCCTTCACCTAACCCCCACCTTCCTTTGCTTTCTGCCTCTATGATATGCCTTACCATCATGTTGTGTGTGTCACCGCTGACACGAATCGAACCACCGTTGAGCCCCAAAAAAATCCCTTAGCCACTTGTGTCGTCATTGCTCAAATCGTCAAGAATCAAGGTAAGAATGTTCGTCAAACCTAGGTTTTAAACCGAACAGTTATTTGAGTTTTTCGACCACTGTAACCATCCGATCATGGAATCATTGCCACCATTATCCTCCTCATGTCAAGACCATTCTAACCTAGTCGCCCGATCATTATTTCGACCTCGGTAGAGGACTTATTGGAGTAATGTCTTTTTCCAGCCATTTTGGTAAGTTTCGGTGAGTTTTTGGTGTTTTTTGGTTGCTTGATTCTGGGAATATTGTGATGGTGGTTAAAAATATGGGCAAAATATGTATTTTGGGACATTTTTCTGGCCGTGTTAGGCCGCGCGTGAGCCCCACGTGTCAGTCGGTACAATTTTTGGCTGTCGTGACCAGTTCACAGATAAACCAGCCTAGTCTAACCCGATTTAACCCAAACTAGCCTGAACCCAAATTGAATCTAACCCGGTCTAGCCCAAACTCAATCAGAACCTGAGTCGTTTGACCCGAACCCTACCAAGTCAACTCGACCGATTTAACCAGACCGAGTCAACTTGACCAATTCAACTCAACCGAGTTAACTCATCTAAGTCAACTCGTCAGAGTCAACTCAACTTAGTCAACCCATCTAAGCCAGCTCATCCAAGTCAACTCAGTTGACTCTAACCATTGACTTTAACTGTTGACTTTGACAGTTGATGTTAGCATAACATCATACTAATGTCATCGCTGACTTTGACCAAAAAGTCAAACTTTTCAAAAAACCTTATTTTACATTTTTTGACTTCTTCAGTCCGTTTTTGAAGCCCATTTCGCAAATTTCTAACCCAAAAGCCTTCAAAATTGACCTTAAATTTGAGCATGCATTTTGTTACCAAGTATTTTTATTTAAGGATAATTATAGTTGAATAAAGGACTGGTATGAACAATTGTTTAGCTTTAGGTGATAATGGCTCTCCTGATCGTATTTTCACCCATCTCGGCTCGTCTCGATCTGCTCAGTGGCGTGAACCCATAGTGACTTGTATGATTTTAATGCTTAGTGAATTGTCCTGATAAAAATATAATTCTTTTAGTAACCCTAATTCTTTTGACTTAGGTTCCAGCACTGCAGCAGAGCGTGGCTCTGGTTCCTAGTAGACCATCTGACAATCTGACCTTTTGAGGTGTGTTTCCATGTGCTATATACCTGTTTTGACTGTTTGTTTGAAATAATTCTGTGTACATTTATGATATAATCTGATTTTTGTAAAATCATATTTTCCTGATTTAAATATGACCGTCTTGTATATCTGATTCATGTCTGACTGAAAGCATGCTCTCTGGTTACTATTTTACTGAATATGATTGTTTTCTTATATCTACTGTTAATATTGTTTAATTAGTGTATACTTGAATTATTGCCTAGACTGTTACTGGGTACTTGGGATAGATTATGAAGTTATTGCAGGTTCAGCCCTAACCCGGCTGGTAATTCCTACTGTTCAGGCTCCTATGCTTCAGCCCTGTTCTGGTGTTTTAATGTTGTGGATTGAATTGCTAAGAGGTTTTTGTTCTTTTTCGGTAGTTTTGGTTCATTTTAGGTCACCGGCAAGGGTTACTGATGATCACTGTGGTATTCTGACGACCATTTTCAGCGAATAACATTATCTATGGGTAAGTGAGCCCAAACCAAATCAATTGGTTTGAGCCCTTTAGCAAACTAAACCAAACTGGTTATCCGACCCATCTGACCCAAACCCAACCCGCCAACCCGACCCAAGTTTGACCTGACCCAATCTGAGTTGACTCAAGATCGGGCTGAACTTAACCGGCCCAATCTGGCCTGTTTGACTGAGTTAACCATCCGATTCAACTCGTTGACTGAATTAACCATCCGAGTCAACTCATTAACTGAGTCAACTTGTCTAAGTCAACTCAGTTGACTTTGATCGTTAACCGTTGAATTTATCTAGTGATGTCAGCATGCTAACGTCGGCGTTAACTTTAACCATGACATTAACATTGACTTTGACTGAAAAGTCAACTTTTTTTGAAAACCTCTATTTTATGTTTTTTTAACGTCCTTAGTTCGTTTTGAAGTTTATTTCACGAAATTCTAACTCAAAAGCCTCTAAATTTGACCTTGAACTCGAGCTTGCTTATGTGTTTAATTTCAGTTTAAGAGCAATGTGAATGGGGATTGATTAAGGGTATTGTTTTATTTAAGGTATTCATTTATCTTCATATCCGAGATGATGAGGGACGTCGAATTTGAGTTTGAGAGTGATCAAAATGTGTTTCAAGGGTCGAATGATGTAGCAAGGAATAAAGGTAAAACTTACTACCTCTTGCATGCTTCATGAAACAGGATGGTGTCTGGTTGATACATGCAAGACTCTGATTAAGTGTAATATCCCAATTTTTGGCTAGTGACCAAAATGTAAATTTTGAAAGTTTTGTGGCTAAAGTATAAACTTTGGAAAAGTTTAGGGACCAAAGTGTAATTTTTAAAATTTGTGTATTTTAAACTCGTAAATGAATAGTTTATCCCCCAGGAATGAAGTTTTCATGTTACCCGAATTTTTCGTACGGAGTTTGTATTATTGGCTATAATGTATTATTGGCTATAAAGCGATAAAGTTCGGAAGAATATTCGGATAATCAGATCGAATCGAATATCTAGGATACTTTGAAGGATAATAAGGCAAGGTTAATTATGTCATTTTACATGTCTAAGATATTTTATTTGTGTTGGAAGAACATGAAACCTTGGATTTAAGTTAATTTTTCCATGTTAAATATGAGCTGTTGGATTAAAAATGGCAAGATCATAATTTTAGAAAATTATAAGGGCAAGGTTGGTAATTGCTAGTTCAAGATTAAATCTAGGTCATTGGATGAAGGATGATGACATGAGGAACATTATGGAAATATAGAATTTTTAGAATAGATCTGATAGCTCGGTAAAGGTAAAATCGTAGTAGAAGTATTTAATGAATATAGGGAAATCGAATTGAATTGAAATTTTAGAGATAGTTCCATAAGCCATGGAAAATCATAAAATGATTCAGTTGAGAAGGAACTAATTTAGTTAGATTATAATGGAATGGCAATTTTGAAACAAACTAGTAAATAAAGACTAGTTGGAGGGCAAATTGGTCATTTGGCAAGGATGGCAATTTTGAAATGTTGAGGACGTTTTTGGAAGATGAAATATACATGGATTTAATCTTGGACCTTGATTTTAGATGAGATTAAATTAGCCATTGGATTTAAAGGCTAAATTGGTAATTTCACTATTTAAATGAATATAAAATTCATTTAATAGTTACAAATAGTTAAAAGATGAACAAATGTTCATCTTTTCCAGCCTTGAAAACGTGGAGAAAGAGGGGAAAGAAGAAAAAAATTAGAATTTGGCTCATCTTTCTCTACATTACCGTGAGGTTTGGAGAAGGGAAGAAAAAAACTTTCAAGTTTGATTTTCAAGCATTTGGAATTGGAATTAAGTCAAGTCCGAATCAAAGAAGGTTCGAGGTTCTATGAAAGAAAGGATCGAACCAGGACTTAGTGAGGCATTGTGTTAAGTGGCCAAGGTGAGTGCAATGCATACATAACATGATTCATGGATGTTTTATACATCATTAGGAAGACTTGCGATGAGCCTACCTTGTTTATATTAACATGATATTTATGTCATTATCATATATTTGACATGTTCTAAATATGTCAAAAGTTGAATATAAATGCATAGAGCACTAGTTTAATATGATGTTATATTATGAATGTTATTTCGGGTATGAACTGCCCAATGTTAAATTATGTTGATATACATTGCCATGGATGAAATAAATATGGAAAATATACCCAAGTCATTGAGGGACAGGGTATAGTTGGCTTGCCATAGAGTCTAACAGGATGCTGCATACTCGGTTTAGCACTATAGTGTATATAAAAGACACTTATGTACGGATGGTTAGCACAACCTTATGTGCAGTTTTGACTCGTCTACTAGGGTCCTCATAGACTTAAAATTTATATCTGGTTTATATTATGTTAATATATGATTAACATGATGGTAATACATGTCTAGTGATCATGATGCATTTATGCATATATGGCATATTATGACAAATGGACAAGCGTGAAAGTTTTATATCATGTTATATAAACATAGCCATGAAGTCGATTAAAGTTTAAATTATTGTTATTAATTTCCTTTATTACCTCACTAAGTTCGTACTTAGCGTATGTTTGATTGTACACACATAGGTAAATCAAGATGAGAGTGAGAAGAGAATTGCATCCATGGTTGCCAAGGCATACGCGTCTGAAGTTGCCGAGGTGTGCGTGTCAAGGGTTGCCGAGGCATGCGCGTCTAGAGTTGTCGATGCGTCGAGGGTTGTCGAGGCATACGCATCCATGGTTGCCGAGGTAACTAACATTTGCTCATTCGGGAATGCATCGTATATCTCTAAATTTGTGTCCTCCTCCCTATTGCATTCTAAGCGTGATAAAGGATCGGCCACTTGATTTTCTGCTCCTTTTCTGTCCTTAATTTCAATGTCAAACTCTTGTAAAAGCAATATCCACTGAATCAAACGAGGTTTGGCATCTTTTTTAGCAAATAGATACTTAATTGCCGAATAGTCCGTATGAACAATTACCTTTGTACCAATCAAATAGGATCGAAACTTGTCAAATGCGAAAACTACGGCTAGTAACTCTTTCTCCATTGTTGTGTAATTCACTTGAGCACTATTAAGAGTTTTACTAGCATAGTATATTACCTGAAAGGTCTTACCTGTGCGTTGGCCTAGGACTGATCCTGCCGCGAAATCACTTGCATCACACATGAGCTCAAAAGGTAGCGTCTAATCGGGTGGAACAACAATGGGTGCCGAGGTAAGCTTTTCCTTTAGGGTTTCGAATGATTGAGCGCAAGAATAATCAAAATTGAAGACTTTATCCTGTTCAAGCAAATTGCACAAGGGTTTAGTAATTTTAGAAAAATTATGAATGAACCTCCTGTAAAAACCTGCATGTCCAAGGAAGCTTCAGATTCCTTTAACCGAACTTGGTGGGGGTAATCTTGATCACGTCCACCTTGGCTTTGTCTACTTCAATTCCCTTGGATAAAATCTTGTGGCTGAGCACTATTCCTTCATCTACCATAAAATGGCACTTCTCCTAATTAAGGACTAAATAGGTTTCTTCACATCTTGCCAACACCTTCTCTAAATTGCCAAGGCAACTGTCGAAGTCATTACCAAAAATGGAAAAATCATCCATGAAGATCTCAAGGAAGTCTTCGACCATGTCTGAAAAGAGTGCCATCATGCATCTTTGGAAGGTTGTCGGGGTATTACACAATTCAAATGGCATCCTTCGGAAAGCATAAGTACCGTATGAGCATGTGAAGGTTGTTTGATTGTAACCTAAATAACCATCAAGAAAACAATAAAAGGGTTTACCTGCAAGACGATCAAGCATTTGATCAATAAAGGGTAATGGGAAGTGATCTTTCCTAATGGCTTTGTTTAGCTTTCGATAATCCATACAAACCCTCCAACCGGTCACAGTCCTGGTTGGAATGAGTTCATTGTTTTCATTACTTACCACCGTTATACCTCCCTTTTTCGGTACACATTATACCGGACTTACCCATGTACTATCTGAGATAGGGTATATGATGTCGGCGTCAAGCCACTTGATGATTTCTTTCATTACAACCCCTTTCATGGCATGATCCAGTCTCCTCTGAGCCTCAATTGAAGGTTTGTGATCATCTTCCAACAAAATCTTGTGCATTCACACTGTCGGGCTAATTCACTTCAAGTCGGCAATTGTCCACGCTATTGCCTTCTTGTGTAGCATCAACCTTTTGATCAGCTTCTTTTCCTACTCAGGCTGTAACTTAGAGGAAATAATTACACGCAATGTATTATCAGTTCCCAGGTAAGCATATTTTAGTTGCCCTGGCAACTGTTTCAACTCAAGAATCGGTGGTTGTTCAATAGAGGGCTTTTTGAGTTTACCTTCCTTACCTGAGTAATCCAGTGGTTCAAAGTATGTACCTGGTCGATTGACTAACCAATTTGCCTCTTCTGGTTGATCCTCATCGATCGGTTCTTCATACTCCCCAGGTTCCTCTCGATCGGCAATGTAGTTGCTGAGGCAACTAAATTCCTTGTTGAAGTTAAACTCTGTCATGGCATGAAGAAGTTGGCATTCTTCCGGATCATCGGCATGCCTTAGTGTTTGGAACACATTTAGTTTAACTTGCTGGTCATTCACCCTCATTGTGAGTTCTCCCTTTTCAACATCGATCAAGGTTCTCCCTGTTGCTAGGAAGGGTCTCCCGAGAATGATAGGTGCATGCTCATCTGCTTCACAATTCAAAATAATAAAGTCAGCGGGAAAAATAAATTTATCAACTTTTACCAGTATGTCTTCAATTTTCCCTCTGGATGCACATAGGATCTGTGGCTAGCTATAGCATAACTATTGTAGGTCTAGCCTTCCCGATTCCTAGTTTCTGGAAAACCGATTTAGGCATCAAGTTTATGCTTGCTCCAAGGTCACATAATGCTTTCCCAACATAGTGGTTTCTGATAGAACAAGGTATTGTGAAACTTCTGGGATCCTTCAACTTGGGTGGCATACGATTGTGCAACATGGCCATGCATCCCTCTGTTGCGGCAACTGTTTCAAACTCTTCTAGCCTTGTTCTCTTGGACACAATGTCTTTCAGAAACTTGGCATAGTTCGGCATTTGTTCAATCACCTCAACCAATGGCAAGTTGATGTAGACTTGCTTTAGGATATCAAGAAACTTCTTGAATTGATATTCTTTCTTTTGTCGCTTCAACCTTTGTGGGAATGGTGGTGGAAGTCATATATCTTCGATCCTTTCATTGGTCTGGAACTTGATTGACGGCATTACCGAGGCAACTGGAGTTGCAGAGGCATTGTCAACTGGGGTTGTCGTGGCGTGCCTATCGTTCATTGCCGCGGCATCCTTATCGCTGGTTGCTGAGGCATGCATATCGCTGGTTGCTGCGGCAATTCCTGGTTCAGCATCTGAGGCTTTGCCGCTGAGTTCGTCTTGTTCTTTTTGTGGAGTTTTATTTGATGAGTGAGCTTGAGCCTCTTTAAGTTGTTGGCCACTTCTAGTAGTGATCGCCTTACATTGCTCGTGGCCAGTTCCTCCTGCGACTTCAGTCTCGCTAGGTAAACCTCCTTGCGGTCTAGTATTCAGGTTTTGAGCAAATTGTCTGACTTGATTTTCTAATGATTTGATTGCCGCCTCTTGGTTTTGCAATCTCATCTCGGTCCTGTTAATAAAAGCATCAGTTCTTTTTATGAAGTTACTATTCGTAGACATATAAGATTCGGTTTTCAACATAAAAGCATTGAGAGAATTTTCCAAAGAACTAGATGTTGTTCGTTGTTGCCGTGGCAACTGTTGCCGTGGCATATTCTGCTAGAATCCCGATGCTTGTGCATTCTGATTGTTCTGGTTTAGAGCATTGTTGGGATTACTCCATGAAAAATTCGGGTGCTTCTTCCAAGCTGTATTATATGTATTGGACATCACATTTTTGTTCCGGTTGTAATTCCCCACATAAAAGCTGGATTCTGGATTCTACATACATTCAGAAGAATCATGGTTACCACCACATAACTCACGAAAGGAATCCATTACCTTGACTTCCTGTGTGTTGTTTGGTTTCTGCATGTTCTGGACCATCTTGGTTAGAGTGGCCAATTGTGCCGAAATTGAGTCTGATGATCCAGTTCATGTATTGTGGCTTGGCGTCTAACTCCTCCTCTTCTAGCAGATGGGAATTGATAATCATTCTTGGCAAGCTTGTTTAAAATTTGCATTGCTTCCTCCGGTGACTTATCTAGGAGTATGCCGTTTGCCGAGGCATCTAGCATCATCCTTGTTGGTGTATTCACAGTGTTGTAAAACATTGTTACTTGTGTCCACACTGGGAATTCGTGTAAGGGGCATTTGTGTAGAAGTTCTCTATATCGCTCCCAAGCCTCGTACATGGATTCATCATCTGCTTGCCAAAAAGAAGTAATTTCGTTACGAAGCTTATCAGTCAAATTTGTAGGATTAAATCGAGCAAGGAAATCACGACAAAGATCGGTCCAAGATCCTATTGATCCGGCAAGAATACTATTCACCCATGCTTTCGCCCTATCCCTCAGTGAATAGGGGAATAATCTTAGTCGTAAAACATCGGGGGTGACTCCTTGCATTTTGAATGAATTGCAAATCTCGAGGAAAAATTTAAGATGTTGTCGTGCATCTTTAGTTGCTGAGCTGCCAAATTGACCAATTGTGTTGATCATATTGAACATCACCTGTTTCAACTCAAAGTGGTCGGCTTCAATTTCAGGTGTGAGAACTCTTGGATTAAGTCCTTCAAGATCTTCTTCAAGATAGCCTCGAATAGTTCTTTTTCGTGCAAGAATCACTCCTCCTCCTGGAACATCCTGATTCATATTGTCGTCTTGATTAGCCATTGCTACTCTTAACCTTCGTCTGAGTCTTTGCAAGGTTCGTTCGATTTCTGGATCAAAGGGATATTATGGTGTAATCGGTCTCGCCCTGGTCATATACCAATGCAAAACCAAAGTTTGTTAACCCTTTGAATCTTAAACAAGAAAAATAAAAAGTGCAAGAAAATAAAAACAAAGTTGCTATTGCCAATCCCCGGCAACGGCGCCAAAAACTTGTTGCGCGTAATAAGTGCTCCACAATTGTGCAAGTGTACACGTCGCAAGTTATAGTATAAAAGATATCGTCTCCACAGAGATTGGTGCCACATCAAGAATCTAATCTCTTGCACTGTAAAAAGTAAAAGAACACAAGTAGAAGATTGTAGGAGTTTAACTAACAACTAAACTAGAAAGCAAATAAGTAAAAGAAGATGTAATCAAATGAGAGAGAATAGGCCAAGTTATCGTGAGTTGAGGTGTGATAGCCGATTGGATTGTCTTTGTAAAAAAGTGTAAGGGCAACTCAGTTGCCGTGGAAACTTGCGCAGCGGGGTTGCCTTGGTAACTAATCGGCAACTGGCTGGGCAACTGTTTGGACGGCTGGGCAGCAACTTCAATTTTTGGCGGAGCATTCTTTAATGGTTTCTTCTTATCCCTAAGTTGAAACTCTAGCTATTTGTGCATGCCTTGATAATACATCTTTGAATGAATCAAGGGTGAACAACAACCAATCTTGCGCTCCTCTTAGCCGTTGAAATCCTTAACTTATTCCTAAGCCGGATTAATCTCCACCATCAATAGATTGAATAAAGACCATACTCATTCGTTTCTTGAATCTAACTCTCTCGATATTAGATAAATAGATGAAGTTACGAGATCCTCTCCCAATTCACTCGCAAACAAGAATAAGAACCAAGAATGAGTAAACCTTGAATTGAAAGTGCAAACTCTTATTAACTAAACAAAATCCAATTGTTTCTCACAACCACAAAACACAATAACCTTAGCCAAATAGATTTAGTTCATGGTTAGGTTCCAAAGAAACACAAAACAAAGAATAACTAACATAAACCTAATCGAACAAAGAAGAAAATATGAAGAATGGTTGAAGCCTTTGTCGAAATCTCTCCCTCATTCTCTTGTCGAAATCTCTCACTTGCTCTCCCCTGGAGTTGACGGCTTGGTCCTCAATTTATAGGGCTAGGTCAAAGTCTTTTTTTGAGGAGTAAGTTAAGTTGGAATTAAATACTTTTAAAGAATATAATTCTTTATTATATTTAAATTCCTTCTAGATCTTCTCCTATCTTCTTGGGATTTAATTTCTCTTTAACCTCTTCATGGAAATCAAACTCCTTTGGGATTTAACTTTGCTCCACGTCATCTTGGGTTTATCTAGTCATCAATTTTGACTGCCATATCATCTTATCCCTTATCGACAATTGCCCTAGCAACTAACTCGGCATCTCCTTCATGCATTGCCCTGGCAACTAGCTCCATCCTTGCTTTGGCAAGTGATTCTGCACACACACAAAAACACACCAAAGCAGTATCTTTTTCCACAAAATTAAGCAAAATATGAAATCAAGCTTGTCCACCAAGGAAACAATGCAAACCTGCATGAATGGCTAATAATGCAACTAATATGAGCCTAAGTCTAGCAATAATAAGAATAAAAAGGGTGACTAAAGTAGTACTTTTAGACACTTAACATGAGTCTTCTCGGTGTTGATTGCAGAGTACGATATTTGTGTAAATAGTGGGCCTGTATGTCGAGTCTTATTATTATGTTTGAGTCTATAATATATTTTCTAGAAATTTTTTGATTTGTGTATAAATGATTTTCTGGAAATGGAATGATGATTTAAGAAATTATTATTTCACAGTTTTTAAATGTTTTAAAAGAAAACAAGTTTACTTGGTTTTTTATTGTGGGTCACTTCCGTGACCCTAATATTGCCTCCTAGATTTAGGTGTAATGCATAGGCGGGTCTAGGGGGTTACATTTAGGATTTAGGTGTAATGCATAGGCGGGTCTAAGTGATTACATTTAGTGGTATTAGAGCTTAAAGTTACGTATTTTTGGATAGATCGGTCGATCGTCTATCATAGGGTGTCTGGTATGTGCATGCCCTTATATCATAACCGTACTCCTCTGAGATGGAACTTTGATGTCGAATCATCTTTCTATAATAAGTGTTTCTGATTATTCTATCCATTAGTTCTCGATTTGAGTTGACAAGGAATGTCTATAACATTAGCCTAATATTTGGGTTAACCTGATGGAGGTGAATCTGAAAAAAGAACATAAGATGGTTAATGCATGTGCAATTGAAGATTTGAACCAAATTGAGAATAAGTGTTTGATTCTGTGAGATGACCGATATAAGATTTCATGTAAAGCTATGTGATAATAATGATTAGGTTTGGAAACGCACTGGTGAAGATCTAATAGAAATATTATGAATTCGAAAGAAAGGTGTTCGTGAATATGGAGAAAGTGTGAATTCTGTGATGACTCTGTTATACACGACGGAAGTGGTTGCCTAGATATTACGCTGAAGATAAGTGATATCCATTTAAAACTTTGGTTATGTTTGATCGCAAAAAGAAAAGTTTTTTGTCCTTGAAAATGTGGCATGGTATATTGCTATATATCATTCCTAACTAAATATGGTGTTTACATCCCGATTCTGGAGGGTCCTATTGGAGACCTTAAATACTCATCTGTACAACAGATACAATTTTCCATCTATAAAATGATAGTCAACCTATAAGAGTAATGCAGATTCTAAAAGATATACTTCGGGGTGGAATGATTAACTTTTGTGATAGTTGAGAAGGTTCCATATCCCTGATTGAGTCTGCTTATAAGAATAGTTATGAGACAGGTATTTGGGGGGCATCATATAAAGTTCTGTATGGATTCAAATACCGTAATCTGATCAGTTGGTCTGAGATTTATGATGGGATGAGTTTAGGTCCAAAGTTACTCCGAGTGATTAAGAACATTTCATATTGATCTGTGACTGTCTAAGAAAACCTCAGGAAACAAGTGTAATCGGATAAATAAGTCTCAATAGAATAAGGATGGTTGAAAGATTTTGTTTTTCCCCGACTCTAAAAATTTTTGAGAAAAAAAATCTTTTTAGAGGGAGAGAGTTGTAACACCCCATGTAAATAGAATAAAAATGAAAAAAGGGGGAAAAGCCTTTGAAGCGAAGGGGACTCAAACTCGTGCCCCTTGGCATAGAAAGTAAGTAGTCTTGCCATCTGAGCTAAGCCAATTCTTGGCTTTAATCTGCCATAAATTCTTCTTCAACTACTATTCATTGTGGGTGCCAAAATTAAATAAAAGTATGGAGTTCCCCCTTATGTCGAGTCATTTGCCCTTTTTTCTAAAAAAATATTAGAGTTTCCAGAGGGTTCCAACCCACTCCCTTCTTATTCAGCCACCGATCCTGGTCACTACCGTGCCGTGTCGCACACCGACCTCGGCCATGGCAGCCACTCACTCAACGGCACAGTCGTCCACCATAGGCAACGATTGAAGCTAGAAGAACATGGCCTATATTTTTGTTGCTTTTCGACTGCCACCGTCACTTTTCAGTCACTTAGCTGCCGCCATCGAACTCCCAGTGCTGAGGAAAGTAAAACCCTGGTCGCCGTTCACCGTTCAGTTTCCGTTTGAGCCTTCATCAGAGTTACGTCACTTACCGGCCATTCTTTACATTTTAGGTAAAATTCGATTAGTTTTCTGCCTGATTCTGGTGTTTTAATGTTGTGGGTTGAATTGCTAAGAGGTTTCTGTTCTTTTTCGATAGTTTTGGTGCATTTTAGGTCACCGGCAAGGGTTTTTGAGGATCATCGGTGGTATTCTAACAACCATTTTCAGCGAATAACATTATATCTGGGTAAGTGAGCCTAAACCAGCTTGAACTGGCCTAAACCAAATCCATTGTTCGAGCACTTTAGCAAACAGAACCAAACTGATTATCCGACCCGTTCGACCCAAACCCAACCCGGCAACCAGACCCAAGTTTGACCTGACCTGATCTAAGTTGACCTGAGATCGACCCAAACTTAATCGCCCAATCTGACCCGTTTGACTAAGTCAACCATCCGATTCAACTCGTTGACTAAGTCAACCAACCGAGTCAACTCATTAACTGAGTCAACCATCTGAGTTAACTCGTTAATTGAGTCAACTCATTTGAGTCAACTTAGTTGACTTTGACTATTGACCGTTGACTTTGTCTAGTGACATCAGTATGATGTTATCAGCGATAACTTTAACCATGACGTCAACATTGACTTTGACCGAAAAGTCAAGTTTTTTTCAAAAACCTCTATCTTATGTTCTTCGACGTCCTGAGTTCATTTTTTAAGTCTATTTCACGAAATTCTAATTCGAAAGCCTCCAAATTTGACCTTGAACCCGAGCTTACTTATGGGTTTAATTTTAGTTTAAGAGGTATTATTTTATTAAAGGTATTCATGTATCTTCGTATCCGAGATGTTGAAGGACGTCGAATTTGGGTTTGAGAGTGATCGAAATGTGTAACACCCCCTACCTGGTCTATGAAATAACCCGGCTTAGGACGTGTTACCAAACAAACATACAAAGAGTCTTGATCAAATTAGTACAATCAAGTGAATATGCCTTCAAAAAATTAGAGTAATTTAAAACTTTTTAAATTTCAAAGATCTAACTTAATCTTCCAATCATATACAAACATGTATTTTCATACCATAAACTATACACACCAATCACAAGTTCTTAGTATGCCTCTATATTCTATGTTCTTCAAATCACAAAGTTATTATATTGTTTCTACAAACACATAAGATTCCATTTTTATACATACACATTATCCATCTTAACTCAATTATAAACTTACATACCTCTATTCAATTTAAGACATATCGATCTATGATCAAGATCGTTCAAGTTAACAATCAACCTTAATGTTCTTTAAGCTTACATGTTGTATTATTTAAAATCAAAACTTATCATCCAAGATTACTATCTATGCATTATATATCACATTCAAACATGTAACCATAGCAACAAGTATTCGAACATCATGTCTGGCATAGCTTAACCAACAAGCAATTATTAAATCAACATATCTAACATAACTTAACCAATAAGCAATTAATCGAACAACATATCTAACATAGCTTGACTATTAATATCCAGATACATATAACTATCACATAGCAATACCATATACTTATTGATTGTCATGTTACCAATTACTTATCTTAACTGACAACTAAACATACGAACTACAATACTTTTTAAGGTTTAACCCATGATAATATATATATTAGATTGCAACACTCATGCCATCAAGGTGATCTATCTACTTCAGGCTCTTACAGATATTAAGCAACCACACAATCTGGCTAACTAATAAATCATATAAAGCAAGCAACAACCAAGGAATAATTAAATGCCCATTACAAAACTTTGAATATTTATCAAACTTATATACATATATAGCCAAAATGAAATCTAAATGCATTATGCAACTTAACAACTATGTGCCCCCATCTAGGGGTTCTTTAAGGAAATTCAAGACATACAATCTTGACTTTTAGTGATCTTGTCCAGTCTCATAGCTAACCAAAGACGAACTTAACCTGAAAGACAGTGAAATGATATATATAAGTATGAATACTTAGTGAGGTAGCTTAAAGCATCAAGAGCACATAAACAAAACATATCCTTTCACTTAAATCTTTTACTTATGCACGTAAAGTCTAAGCTTGGACAAGAAGTTAACCATTCTAGGTCAAGACATTCAATCAAGAAATTACACTTATACATGGGTGATTCGAATTTGTGATTGTTCAATAAATCATAAGCATTTGAAGTTCAAGCCATTCAAACATGTAGCATTCTGCCAATCTTATCTAATCAGATAAAGAACATAGAATAAGCTAAGATTCACTTTACTTGTTAAACAAGTCATTATCAATTCATAATTTAACTTATAAACTTTCTTGGTTTATTTTATCATAGTCTTATGATTCAAGCAACCTATTTCACTTATACGTCTATTGATTAAATCATCCATATTATCATTAATTCATGAGTATACGTTTTGTAGTTTCCAAAACAGTCCACAAACTTTCTTGTATAATCAAAACTGTCCAAATATACATGTATACATATAAACATATCAAAAACAGTCCACTAAACATATGTATAGAATTATTCATTTCAAAACAGTCCAATACATGTTCATTTCTATCAAAACAGTCCACAAAAACATATGTATACAATTATACATTTCAAAACAGTCCAAACATATTTATTTATATCCAAAACAGTCCCATTGACATGTATACACATTTATACATTGCAAAACAGTCCAATTATATTCATTTATATCCAAAACAGTCCAATATATATGTATACACATTTATACATTGCAAAACAGTCCAATTATATTCATATATATCCAAAACAGTCCAATAGATATGTATACACATTTATACATTGCAAAACAGTCCAATTATATTCATTTATATCCAAAACAGTCCCATTGACATGTATACACATTTATACATTGCAAAATCCAATTATATTCATTTATATCCAAAACAGTCCCATTGACATGTATACACGTTTATACATTGCAAAACAGTCCAATTATATTCATTTATATCCAAAACAGTCCCATTGACATGTATACACGTTTATACATTGCAAAACAGTCCAATTATATTCATTTATATCCAAAACAGTCCAATAGATATGTATTCACATTTATACATTGCAAAACAGTCCAATTATATTCATTTATATCCAAAACAGTCCAATAGATTTGTATACACATTTATACATTGCAAAACAGTCCAAATATATTCATTTATATCCAAAACAGTCCAATAGATTTGTATACACATTTATACATTGCAAAACAGTCCAATTATATTCATTTATATCCAAAACAGTCCAATAGATTTGTATACACATTTATACATTGCAAAACAGTCCAATTATATTCATTTATATCCAAAACAGTCCCATTGACATGTATACGCATTTATACATTGCAAAGCAGTCCAATTATATTCATTTATATCCAAAACAGTCCAATAGATAAGTATACCCATTTATACATTGCAAAACTGTCCAATTATATTCATTTATATCCAAAACAGTCCAATAGACATGTATACACATTTATACATTGCAAAATAGTCCAATTATATTCATTTATATCCAAAACAGTTCCATTGACACGTATACACATTTATTCATTGCAAAACAGTCCAATTATATTCATTTATATCCAAAACAGTCCAATAGACATGTATACACATTTATACATTGCAAAACAGTCCAATTATATTCATTTATATCCAAAACAGTCCAATAAGACATGTATACACATTTATACATTGCAAAACAGTACAATTATATTCATTTATATCCAAAACAATCCAATAGATATGTATACACATTTCTACATGGCAAAACAGTCCAATTATATTCATTTATATCCAAAACAGTCCATAACACTTTTTTTTATCCATCATTGTGTCTCATATACACGTTAATATTCATATAATTTATCAAGCATAACATATATTATAAAAATGATTTACTTGTCTCATAAGTTATCACTTTAATTCCTTAGTTATTTTCATTAAGAAGTTTTAACATAGCCTTGAAACCAAGCATCAGCCTAGGTACTCGAATCCCCAACTAAATGTCACCAACAGAAAGGTACTCATAGTACCGGTCAATCCCTCCTACTGTCGCCAAATAAGGACCGTAGTCCACCCAAAACTTGAGCTCTATGGACTCTATGGCATGCCAACTATACCTAAGACTGACTTGAGACCAAGGCTTTTCACAAATTCTTATCTTATCATAATCAAGATTGAGCTTAGCTCCATGTTCTTGTAATCATGTATCTTATTATCATAGTAGAAATCAGAATGAGCATGGCTCCTTATCAAAATATCAGACAACATATCTTATGTGAATCAGATATAAGCATAGCTCCAAGGTATCTTATCAAAAGAGTATATCTTATTACATCATAAGATGGTATAGTTCGAATTCATGTACTTTTAGCAAGATTTAGTTCATACCATGCAAGCATGTATTCAGTTCCTTCATGATTCAAATTTCATATTCGGATTCTTAATCAATTGATAGCTCAGCATATGTTTCATAACATCTCAAATATACTCAATCACATATAGCTTTCATAGCATATCAAATGTACTCAATCACATATAGCTTTCATATCATATCAAATGTACTCAATCACATATAGCTTTCATGGCATATCAAATATACACAATCACATATAGCTTTCATGGCATATCAAACATACTCAATCACATATAGCCTCCATGGCATATCAAATATACACAATCACATATAGCTTTTAATTTTTATACTTACCTTGGCATCCAAGCTTATTCACACGGGCAATTTTTAGCCAATAAGTAATCAAAATTAAAGAAAACAAACATAAATACTCAAGGTAGTTTTAATCTACCCCGAGACTTTAAACTACACTCACCTTCCCGATCCACTAACACATTCAAGCTTTCCTTCTACTTTAACCTTACTTCCAGCTTCCTCTTCCAATCCTTAGCTCAAATAATCAAAAATACATCCATTAATATACATGCTCCTCATCACATATTGACTCAATAAACTTAACCAATGTTGTCATTCAAGCATTAGCTATAAATATGCTAGTCATTTCTCAATTCCATTTTCAAAATAAGTCATTGTTTATATTTTTTAGCAACTTGAGCTATCGTCAAAGAACTGTTTCTCCAGAACAGAATATACACTGGAATTTAAAGCTCTTTACATCTTTACAAACTATATTTAACCACGGTTTTAACGGTATAAGCCTCAAAATTTAACAAGTTCTATAACAATTATGAGAATTTTTGGAAGTTTCAAAACAGAAACTGTCCAGAGCAGAATCTGCCTCCAGAATTTCTGCACTACCTTCACTTAAAAATTCATAACTTTTGATTTAGAGCTCAAAATAAATCATCATTTGTTGGAGATTAAAGTGTACTCACACATGATTCTACACATATAAAATTCATCCAAAAAATCAAAGTATTCAATTTTTCTATGAATTTCTAAACTTACTGCCAGAACAAAACTTTTCTGGGCAGATTACATTTGGTCTTTGTTTAAGACTAACTTAAGTGCTCCAAATTCACTCTAATAGCAACATATTAAACTCAATTCAACCAGAAATATTTCAATGTCCTTATCATGCATTCATTAATGAATCAAAGCAATTATTTTATTGAATTCCAGCAAGCTTTCCTCTATGCATTCATCTAATAAACTCAACTCTAACAACAATTTCCACAATAATTTCATAGTTCAAGATGAGATTACCTCTTGTTAGACTTCCTCCCACAAAATTTTGCTTCATTCTTCACCAAATCTTCTTGAATTTAAGCTCAACAATGCAGCTTCCTATGGTGTTCATCTCCCTCTCTCATTTTTGTTATGAAGAGAACAAAGATGAAGGATCCAAATTTTGTTTTCTCTTTCCTCCAACTACATGGCCAGCCAACTCTCCTTCCTTAGCCAAGTGTGAAATAGTTTTGCCACATGTTTTCCACTAACCAATAGTGGTCGAAATACACATGCAAATTTGTTGTCTTACCCTTGTTTCAATTTGGTCCTTTGTTCTCAACTTTACACTTCTTGCATTTTGGTCCTTCAAGATAGTTACATCTCCAATCATTCCATTCTCACATCTTACAATTTAATCCTTAATAATTCAAGTCACATATTAATTAACCTCTTCATACTCATATATGCTCCTTCATACTCCTTGAAATATAATTACTTTACTTATTTGCTAATTGAATTTTAGCTTAATTAACTCTTTCATTCTCAATCCCATTGACTTACTTATCCAATGGACTCGAATTGAATCTTTAGCAATTCAAATATAACATTATCAAGCATGTGATCACTTTTTAAAACTTCTAGCCCAGTTTTAGGGGTATTACAAAAAGTGTTTCAAGGGTCGACTGATGTAGCAAGGAATCAAGGTAATACTTACTACCTCTTGCATGCTTCATGAAACATGACGATGTCTGGTTGATACCTGCATGACTCTGATTAAGCGTACTATTAGCTACGGTTAAGTCAAATCTATTTTGAAATTATAAGAAGGGTAATTTGGACAAGATCGATTATTCGAATAAGAAGTTTGATAACTAAAGGGGGTTTTAAATTCAGTAAATAATTAATAATTAGTAAATTTCCAATTCTGATTAACCATGTTAATGGAATTAATGTCTGGAATAAATGGATATGAAATGATGAAATTACCCTTGAAATGTACGAATGACAATATATACCCCCCAAAAGGAAATGATCTGAAATCTATACTTGATCTGATAAATCAACTATGTTATCTGAAATGTTTGAATTATTTGGAAAGATTCTGGTATCATGAATCTAATATGAGAGATAATAAATGGCTTGAATTTATCTCGAATTTTGGATAAAAATTTAACGATAAAATCACTAGGAGTACTTCAGAAATTTGAGTTGATCTAAATGACAGAAGGACTGAATTGATCAGAATAATTGTAAAGATCAAAACGACTAAAATATTTGAGCACCAAAATGTCTATAATGACATTGTTCGAAAATGAATAAATTGTTCGGAAGGACCGAAGGGATCAAAATGTCTATAATGACCAAAATGATCTAAATATATATTTGAGCACCAAAACTTCTAACGACCTTGAATAATCTGATATACTTGAAATCTCGATTGATCTTGATCTACTCGAAATTCTAAATTTTATTCTGATATATCCAATTTCTTTCAAAATTAGGATATACCGAAATTTCTGAACTACCTTGAGGTACAAATTCTTGAATACCTGGATGAAGACGATATTTATTGAACTCTTCGAATAATGTCCTTAATTCTGCAATCAGTCTAAAATGGACCAAAGTTTAGTGTATTTTATCTATAATTATCAAGGATCTCTAAGTGATAAATTGAACCATCTGGTGCTCCTTGCACATGTATATTCTCTCTGATTTGAAACTACGACTCTCTGATTCGAATCATGTATTCCGTCTGTCTAAAACTATACCTCTATATCTGATCTGAAAAACATGCTCTCTCATTTCTGATGCTCTGAAAATATATGTATGATTACTATTTTTTCCACTCAATCTATTTTCTCTAAACTATTTAATTTGGGGTACTTCTGGGTATGATATGAAGTCTTTGCAGGTTCACCGCTGGTAATTCCTTATGGACTTGGGGTCGCCCCTTGGGTAGGTTTCTATGCTTCGGCTAGATTAATTCCTTATGGACCTAAGGTAATCCCTTAGGTTGTCTCCTACGCCCTATGGGCCTAGGGTAAGTCCTTATGGATGCAATTCCAGTGAACTGTATATCGGTGTACAGTTGGAGGGTAGTTATATTGATGCTAAATTTTCCCTATCCCTCTCATGCCTCTGTCATAACTTTATTGTTTTCTAAAATATTCTGTTTATCATTTTGTATTTGTAATTGAAGGAACACACTAAACTCCCTAGTTAAATTCTCAAAATCTATATTTTTCCCATATGGTTATCTGAGTTATAGACATTTTGTCTGGTATTCGGGTGATCAATTCAGAAATGACTTTGTTACTTTCAAGCATAACAACATCAGTTATGATAACTTTATACATGCTTGTTGCATACAACATCATCTGGTAGTTCTGTACTACTGAGCTTTTCCAAGCTCACTTTTTTTTACCATCGCAGATTAAAAAGGTTTTAATCATGATTCGACGATCGATATCTTTAATAAGAATCTTCTCGGCAATGCTTGCGGAGTACGGTATCTGTGTAAATAGTGGTTCTATATGTCGATTTTTATTATTATGTTTGAGTATGTAATATATTTTCTGGAAATTTTCTGATTTGTGTATAAATGATTTTCTGGAAATCGAATGATGACTTATGAAATTATTATTTCACGGTTTTTAAATGTATTAAAAGAAAAGAAGTTTACTTGCGTTTTTATTGTGGGTCGCTTCTGTGACCCTAATCTGGCCTTCTAGATTTAGGTTTAATGCATCTACCATTTGAGCTACATCCCCTACACTATTTAATTTATTTTTTGACAAAAATATAAGTTATTTAATCATTTTGAGAAGTCTTTTTTCAACTTCTTTGTCTTTGTAAAAGTTGATTTCTCATACTACCCATTATATCATGATATGATCAATCTGTGACATTCGTTCAAATTGGATGTATATGTTGAAACTTATACTAGTGAAAGCCTAACCCTATGGCAAGCACCACAAAATTCATGGGAAGAAAGGTTATTAGGGGTACTCGATTTTGTTCTAGTTACCTGAATTTGGATCTTCAGTTTAGTGTTTTGATGTTAGGGCTATATGATGGACATGTTATGAAAAAGACATAACAAAAAATGAAAATAATAATATTTTTAGCAATGTTTGTCAAACATAGAAAAAAAACCTTTTATTGTTTAACCTTAAAAGACAAAAATAAATAGATTGTAATCTGATACAGTCTTTCTAAATTTACGCACTAATTTTGTCTCCAATTTTTAAAGAATAATTATGACATTATGGTAAAAATGTCTTCATCCTTTGTAAAATTTTCCAATTGCAACTTGATTGGTGAAATGATGTCACACGATTTGTGCAAGCGTACACGGTCAATGTAAGTATAGTAGACAGATGCAAATCTGTCGGATATTGATCCCACGAGGATGGTTGTTTAAATGCTTAAAATTGTTAGTGCAATAGTAAAAAATGAGATAATTATGAGAAATATTGTCGGAGCAATAACTGGAAAATAAAAATAAAAATAAAATATAAGAATAATGAAATTAGGATCCCCTTTTTGAAACTTCAGTAGATTATCAAGTACTTGCAAGAAAATATGAAATAGATGATAGTCAGCGCAATAAAGCCCGTGAATATTATACCAACTTAACTTCTACCTTTGAAAAAAAGACTTATATAAGCCTACTCACCACACATTCCAGTGATGGCTAATAAAGCAAATACAAGAACAAGTGGATTAACTCTCGTTGTATCCTCATCCAACTCTCGTTGTAATGGCTTGTTAACCTAAATTGTCATCGTACCTTTCAGTGACACTGACTGCAATAAACACTTTCGTGCATAAAACATTTAAACCCAAAGATTAAAGATAAAGGAAAAGCTTGATAAAATAGACATTCAGTCAAAATCCATAAAGTACTTCCATACTAAAGGAATATAAACTATAATCATCAACGTTTAAGCAAAAGAAATGTTAAGAACAAATGGAGAATTCTATTCCTAATTAACTTGAAATATTATCACAAATCCTTCTTGCTTCGCACTTGGTTCTTCTTGTCATGAGAAGTTCTGCATTAATCTCACTTCGTTTCACCCTGGGAAAGCTTAAGCCACCATAGCCAAGAGAGAAAAGCTCCCCAAAAATAGAGGAAAACATGATAAGATATAAGCCTCCAAAAGATGATGGATATTGGAAAAGGTATGGATAAGGTGATATATATCAAGATGCCTCCTTTCTTTCCAATAGGGTAAATACAAGTATCCTTCATGGATTTGCAGCTATGAAAATTTGTACAAGGAAGTTGCACCAAATTGCCAGCTCATCGTCCTTTGATCGTATCTTTTTGACAATTGTCAATGCATCGACAATCCTGGACTCAATTAGGTAATAATCCTGTTTTAGTGCGGTGACATCCAGTTCGTACAACAACTATCGTAACTAACTGCCAGCTCGTTGTCCTTTGATCTTATCCTAATAGTTGTTCACAAATGTCAATGCAACGATAGTTACTATTTCAATATGCCAACATCATGTCCAGACAAAAGTTGTTGTAACTAACTGTCAGCTCATTGTCCTTTGATCTTATCCTACTAGCTGTTGACAACTGTCAAAGCAGTGACAGTCCTAGCTGCAATTTTAGAAAAACTCATGCAATGACATTAGCAGCAAAAATGTGATAAATTCAAGGATAATTCAAGAAAGAACCACTGAGTTAAGAAAATGCAAATACAAATATAAAAAACTAAAATGCATGCAAATGATAACATTAAAGGGGCAAATTAAACAATAAATAAGGTGAAAACACATGTCTTTTAAAGTACAATCACATCCCCAAACTTAAGTTTTTGCTTGTCCTCAAGCAAAATAAAAAACAGTAAGGTTAAGCACCAATTGATGAACATTCTAGCAACTTGAATCATCTCAACTATCAATGAATCAATTACATCTACATGATAGAAGATTGCATCGACAACTCGGGAATATGAATGAATGTACTTGCAATTCATCAAAGCTAGCATCATGCCTTACATTTCAAGTTCCTCATACCTCAACAACCTTTATTTCATTATACTATATAAGCATATAATATATATTCTTTTTCTTTCTTCTTCTTTTTTTAAGCAGCAAGGGATATCAAAGAATGAATGCACCCTAAGATCCTGAAAAGTAAGATGTGGTGCAACGAACCCCTAGTGATTACTTCATTTCTTTGACACACACTCATACAACAACAACCTTTGGCCAAATTGATTTTTCTAACGCATGCATTGGAGTGCTCCCCTTTAAGCCACTTTCATTATGCACTCACATTGGAGTGTTCTTTATTTACAATACATAATCAATATAACAGCAGTTGCAAATAGGCAGAATTATCTAAGATCTAAGAGATGATGCTAGACATCAATTACTCAAGAAACCAAATTCATTCGTAACAGAATTCTAATACAACATTCCATCACATGTATCCAACCAATTCATTGACAATCATGATTGAAGAATTAAGTATCGAATGTAAGAAAAAAATTTATAGAACAAAATGAACCTTGCATTTGCTTAGAATATTTTTTTGAAATGGGGGTGCATTTCAAGCCCTAGGTGTATACCCTCAAACTTAAAGATTGCATTGTCCCCAATGCAAAGAACATAATACAATGACCATACGGATGCAATGACAGAATGCAATAACAAAAGGAAAACAACTACATGAAATGCATGATGAGAACAAACTAAAAAATTTAAAAGCAAACTAACTCAGTGTTCCTCTACTCCCGATGTGGCTGCATAGTGCTTCTTCTTTGCACTGCAGCATTTGCATCCATAACCTCAGATCTAGTGACAATTTCAGCAGCAGGATTTTCATCTTCTTCTTCTTTTCTCTCAGCTTAGCTCGGTCTGCAAGTGCCTCCTCTGGTTCTGGTTAAACTTTGGCACCATCAGCCTCCTCTTATTCGGAAAAACACACCTAATGAAATTCGAGTGCACTCACAAAAAGTGTCAGTTTATTCTTTTGTTATGACGAGGGTTGCCTTGAAGAGTCATTTCTGATACTTCTTATAGTCCATCTGCACCCTCTAGCGAGTAACAATTCTGCCAAAAAAAAGTTGGGCCAATGTGATTGCAACATTCCCACTTGTGTACCTTGGTGGATGTGTCTTTTTTCGTGTTCTTTTGAAGTCCATGCGTACCCTCCATGTAATACCCCAAAATTTATAGTACTGTTTAAGGGTCATTTAGTGCTAAGATAATTTCTTAAAAGCTTGCTTAGTGACTAAAATGGCAAAAATGTAAAAGTTAGGATTTTCTCAATTATATACTGTAGAAAAGAATTTTCTAAGGTTTTAAGGTGTCATGTGATAGAGAACAAGTAAAATAGAATACTCGCAAAATTTGGTTAAAATCCAAGGAAAATTGGAATGGGAATTCAAGGTTAAAGTTTAGTGACCAAAATGATAAGTTTTAAAACTTGGGTGATAGAAGTGGAAATATGAAAAGTTGAAGGACCAAAGTTGTAATTTCCCAAAAGTTAGGTGTTTTATTTTATAAATAGATAGAGCACCTATAGGTGTGGATCGAATTAGGAATTACTGGTTTGATCCAATATTTCGATTATTGGGAAAATTGCAGTCAAAGTTTAAGTAGAATTTGGATAACCAGATCAAACTGAAAAATTATAAAATTTTACCATATGATAGAAAAATGTTATAAAAGTCATTTCCAAGTATTGAAGAATTTATCAGTAATTATTTTATCCTATACATGGATTAAACAGATCATGGAGAAAAATCTAATATAGATTACGAGAATAAAAATGCAGTATAAGATATTGAATTTAGATCGAATTGAAAAGTTAAGCGTGCTCAAGGAATATGATGGGTGACCTAATGGGACAGTCTCATGTCAGTACTTTAGACTGATAAAAAGGAATCAGTCATATGGATAGTCGATTAAGGATTATTAAGAGAATTTTATCCGATAAAGATTTTGGGTAAAATTATCAGTGTATTGGACCGAGTCAAAATTTCAAGACTTTTATTTTTATAAAATTATGGAATATTTTGTATATCAATCATATTTATTTATGGAAATTAGAAATATGATAATTTCAGATTTTATCCGATAGTTCGGAGAATAGAAAATCATAGTAAGTGATTTTCAGGTAATCATATCGAATTGGAATTTTTAAAGACAGTTCCATGAGTATTGGAAAATTCATAAAATATTATTTTAATATTTCTAGTTGGATTCTAACTAGAATAGTTGGATTTTTTATAAAATGGCAAAATTTGTGATTTAATGACTAGTTTTAGTAATTTGGTAAATTAGTCACAATGGCTATTTTTGAAATATTTTGAAAGTACCATGGGCAATATGGTAATTTCCCATGTGAAAGCATTACTCTAATTTGGTTAGAGTTGAATGGAATTTGATTGGAATTGAACTAGAATGGCAATATGTAAATTATGATTTAGTTGGAGGTTAATTTTGGAATAAGGATTAAATTGAATAAAAAATTCAATTTAATCAATACATGTGGCATTTTAAGATAGAAGATTGTTCAACTTTCTCTCCATCATTTTGAAACCAAGAGGAAAAATGGGGAAAATACAACAAAAAAATCCAAGGCAATTTTGAAGGCTTTAAAGCAAGATTCAAGGTATGATCCTTTAGAATAATTTGTTCTACATTCAATTCTCTACATTTTGGTAGCAATATTGCATGGTGTTGTGAAGAACTACTTGAATTATTGATGAAGAAGATGATGAATTGGTGGTTTGAGGTAAGTGATGGGACTAAATTGACAAGTAGAAAAATAAGAAGAAGTTAGTATAAAGTAGAAGTTAATTATGGAAAGCTATGTAGAAGATTGAATTTTGGTAGTGACTTCGAAAATTCACCATAAATTCTACAAAAATGTTTAGATGATGAATTTTATATCGATGTAAAGATTCGTTCTTCTAGTTTTCCCTCCAACAAATGGAAACTGATTTCGAGTTCCGAGTTAAAAGATATGAATTTTTAATCGAATAAAGGTCAGAAAATTTACATAGCAGTTTTTGGTCAGAAGATAACTGTAACGGGAGTTTGAAGAATTTTCATAATTTTTGTAGATTTTATTAATTTATGTGGTTTATACCGTTAGAACCTTTCTCGAATCTAGTTTCTTCAGTACAAAGGAAATTAAGATCTGGTGTGTATTCTGACCTGCACAAGTAAACCTTTGAACGTAGAGCAAGCTGTCAGAAAATGGAATTTGGAACATTTTGTATTTAAATGTAAGTTAGCAAGCTTGGAAGAGTTAATAGAAATTCAAATTGGTCATTAGGGACCATAATGAGTTTTTGAACAGTACAACGAAGCAAGGAAAAATATTTGGAAATTTTATATTCGAATGATTATATAGACAGCGTGCTTAAAGTATTGTTAGATTTGAATCTAATAAATATTTTATCTTATTCATGTGGTTAACCAAGTCAAATCCGAATCAAAAGAAGACTCGAGGTACTATGAAGGAAAGGATTGAGTAGAATTTAATGACGCATGCTAATAAATGGCCCAAGTGAGTGTATTTTATTTATTTATTATATATGTGAGATGAATGAATGCATTTTTATCTGTTTATATATATATATATGACGTGAAGAAGACTTGCAATAAGTCAACTTTGATAATAATGAAAATGTATGTTGATCAAAGAAATATTAAATGGCATATGTGATACATGTGTGATACATGGATATGGAAAAATGATTTATTTAAGATAAATTGGATTTCAGATTTTGGGTATGAAATGCCATTAATCGAATTATGGTTGATAGTTTTGATGAATTGGATATTGAAGATGAAATATGGGATGTGAATTGCCCTATTATATGAACAATGATGATTGATCTATAAGGAAATAAATTGCTCAAGTACTAGTGTGAAGTCTTTGGTATAATTGGATATCCAAAAAGAGTCTTAGCAGTTGCGCCATAGCACTATGGTGCGAGATAGACTCTTCGGGGTCGAGATAGACTCTTCGGGGTCAAGATAGACTCTACGGAGTCGAGTTCAAACACTACGGTGTTACATAGCACAAAAAGTGCGAGTATGAGGAGCAAAGGGCATTCTCGAGTACGTACTCACCATCAAACGCTACGGCGTTATAGACACTATGGTGTCGAGATGACTCGTATACCATAGGTTCACCTAAGAATCTTTGGTATAGTTGGATATCCATAGAGTCCTAGCAGCTGTGTCATAGGCACTACGGTGCTGAGATAAAGTAGGCACTACAGCGCTGAAGGTATGAGGAGTAAAGGGTGTCCTCGAGTACGTACTCATCTTAGTCACTTTGGTGATGCAGACGCTAAGGCATCGTAGACACTACGATGTCGTGATGACTCGCGTACCATGACATCACATGATTTTTGTACTTTGAGCTATGATAAAGGAAATAATATGCAAATGATTGCATGAAGAAAATATGATTATGATAAAAGAAGTGATATGCAAATGATTGCATTATGGAAGTATGACTATGTTAAAGGAAATGATATGCAAATGATTGCATTATGGAAGTATGACTATGTTAAAGGAAATGATATGCAAATGATTGCATGATGAAAATATGGCTATATTAAAGGATAGGACATGCAAATGATTGCATTATGGAAGTATGACTATGTTAAATAATATGATATGCAAATGATTACATAATGAAAGTATGGTTATGTTAAAGAATATGATATGTAAATGATTACGTGATAAAAGTATGACTACTTGATGATCATGAACCGTTGATATCATGATTTTATGACAAATTTGATAGATGATATGAATCATATTGAAAGCATGTTTATGTTGAAGAAATTTTTATGCATATGAACACTCGATGAACATAGAACAATGATGACATGACTCTTAAGATAGTCATGATATATGGTTAATTCTGCATATATAGATAGTTTGATTTAATACTTTGGCTATAATAATTGAAATGCAATTATGCAAGTAGTTAAGCTAAAAAGCTTAATGTATACAAAACTGGTAAAGCAGATCAAGTCTTGTGATTGGAATATTATATTGGTCAAATGAACTATACAAGTGAGGCAGTACTGTATGTGATAATATGTTAACAATTGCAAATGAAAATCATTTGCCATCTTGCAAAACTGTGTTATTATAATTATTGCTTATATTATTATGATTATGTTTCACTAAGTTGTATTTAACGTGTGTTTTGTATCACAAGTAGGTACTTCGGATTAAATAGCAAAATAGGAGCTGCACATCGTTGGACCAAGTTCGCTTGTATTATCAGTAAGTATCATCACATCCTAGTTTAGAGGGGCATGAATCGAATTTAAGTAAGTAGCTATTTTGTATGAACTAGAAACATGACTAAGTTTTGAGAAATTAAGAATATTATAAAAGATGCTTTAAACGAATTTAAACTTAGTTGGTTGTTTATCGTGTAGTGATTATGAAACCTGAGAAAAGGGTCAACCACCTGAACTACTTTGTTGAGATAAAAAATTACAAGTATGAAAATCAATGTAAATCAATTAGTAACATCTTTAATGTGTATTCGAATATCGAATATACGTTGAGGGTGTTACACTCCACCTTTTTAATGTCCTAGAATACTTGAAGTCAATGTGACCAATATTTTCAAAATCTAACAATTTGATTACCTCATTCTTATCGACTTTTCATCATAGTTGGATGTAGTTTTCGTTGTGGTGACAATTGTTTCTCCAACCAACTGTTGTAGCAATCCTCTGTTAGAATTCTGTGTAAATCAAGTGAAGGACCAATTCTCTGAAAGTTTTCAAACATCCAACCATCACTTTGTTGAGGCTTTTCAAACATCTCCACCAGTAGAGAAGTTGGCGCAACAATAATATCGGAGGGAATCACCATGTATAGAGTATCTTTTCCAAATGTTCATACCCTTTCTTCGATATCTTCAAGTATAGCAATGTTTGTTCCTCAAATTCCAAAGATTCAACCATTACCTGCTCAGATTTCATTGACAAGGTATTGCCATCTTGTTGACTCTGCACGTAGTCATGAACTTTCCGTGGCAAAGGTGGATGTAGGGGACACTTTAGATTGCTCTGACACTTCATATTAGGCTGAAACTTCATGTTACGTCGACAACGTCGATTTTTGCTCATTTGATATGTGGGTGAAAATTCTTGGAACAAGTTTTGTTGGTGCATCAACAATCTCTTAAGATGCAATATTTTCATTACGATCCACTACTCCACTTTCTTGAGTTGTTACATATGATTCCTTAATACTCAAAAAAGTTCCTTGCGGTATAGGATTCATTGTGGAAGCAAGATGTCCCAGTTGTGCTTCTAGTGTGTGAATCGATGAGGAATTTCCTTGAACAATTGCTTACGTTCGAGTGAAATGCTCTCACATCAAAGCTTCAAGAGCTACGAAGGGATCAAATGTGGAAGTTGGTGTTTACTATTGATGCATAGGTGCTTGAGCATGCAGATGTAGCGGCTGAACATATTGTGGTTGCTCCTAATTTTTCTGATACATTTGATATTGTTGATTGAATTGTGACTGCAGTGGAGTGTAATTCCCTTGCCCTATATTATAAGTGCCTTGAGACAAAGTATTCCCATATCAGAATTTCCCAGCAAATTGACCAAAATTTTAATTTCCCCAAGACTGTTGATTGCATGCAGAAGCATTATAAGAATTGTCATAAGAAGTGTTCCGTAAGAGTTGTGGACAGTCTTCATAAATTTGGTTGTCACCGAAAATCTCACATTTAAATACAGGGAAATTGGCTCTTTGGGCTGCTCTAGGCATTTGCATAGATTTGATCGTGTTGTCCAATTCAGACATTTCTGCCGAGAGTGATTCATTAACATTATCTTTGGAAATCATGTAATCTTGAATGGTTCGACGTCTATCCCCTAACATATTTGTTGCTCTAGTACACCTAAAAAATAATAAAACAAATAAAGTAAAGTTAGTAAAAATAAAAAAATTGCAATAACAAAAATAAACACCAAACGAAAAATATCCCCTACAACGACACCAAAACATGATCGGTGAAATGACATCACACGATTTGTGCAAGCGTACATGGTAGATGCAAGTATAGTAGACAAATGCAAATATGTTGGATATCGATCCCACGAGGACGATTGTTTAAATGCTTAAAATTGTCAGTGCAATTGTAAAGAAAATATGAGATAATTGTGAGAAATATTGTCAAAGAAATAACTAGAAAAATAAAAATAAAATATAAGAATGATAAAATCGAGATCCTTTAGTGAAACTTCAACAGATTATCAAGTACTTGCATGAAAATATGAAATAGATTATTGTCAGCAAAATAAAGCCCATGCATATTTTACCAACATAACTTCTACCTTTGAATCAAAGACTTATATAAGCCCACTCACCACACCTTCCAGTGATGGATAATAAAGCAAATACAAGAACAAGTGGATCAACTCTCGTTGTATCCTCATCCAACTCTCATTGTAATGGCTTGTTAATCTGAATTTTCACCGGGGATAGCTTAAGCTGCCATAGCCAAGACAAAAGAGATCCCCAAAAATGGAGGGAAAAGATGATAAGATATGAGCCTCCATAAGATGATGGATATTGGAAAAGGTAAGGATAAGGTGATATATATCAATATGCCTCATTTCTTTCCAATAGGGTAAATACAGGTGTCCCTCATGGATTTGCAACTGTGAAAATTTGTACAAGGCAGTTGCACCAAATTGCTAGCTCATCGTCCTTTGATTTATCTTTTTGAAAGTTGTCAATGCGCCGACAATCCTGGACGCAATTAGGTAATAATCATGTTTTAATGCGGTGGCATCCAGTTCTTATAATAACTTTCGTAACTAACTGCTAGCTCATTGTCCTTTGATCTTATCCTAACAGCTATTGACAGCTTTCAGTGCTGCAATAATGCACCGACATCATGTCCTGAAAAACGTTGTTGTAACTAATAGCCAGCTCATTGTCCTTTGATCTTATCTTAACAGATGTTGACAGCTGTCAATGCAGCGAAAGTCCTGGTTGCTATCTAAACAACACTTATGCAGCGACATCCCAATACGATGACAGTCCTGGCTGCAATTATAGAAAAACTCATGTAGCGACATTAGCAGCAAAAATGTGATAAATTAAATGATAATTCAAGAAGGAGCCACGGAGTTAAGAATATGCAAATATAGTGATAAAAAACTAAAATGCATGCAAAGTATAACATGATGGAGACAAATTAGTAAATAAATAAGGTGAAAACACATGTCTTTTAAAGTACCATCACAGCCTTAATTTTTGTATCAACTAGGTCTTTTTAGATTTTCAATCGACGGTCAACTAAAGATCAATATTTTTTATGAACTGGCACGATAATGTTAAGTGTGCAATTTGAAAATTAGGCAAATTTGGGGGTTCATTTTATTGTTCTCCTTCTTCACTATTTATTTATATTTTGATATTAAATGTGTGATCTCATTTTATATTATTCTTTGTCCACAAAAAACCATGCTGATTGGTTAATTATAAAATAAGAGATATAGTTATAATAGAAAAGCATGTGATTATAAATAATATAAGTCTTTTTAAAATAAAAAAACCTTAAACTATATCTCTTTTTTCCGAGTCAGATACCTTAAACTATATCTCTTGAAATTTATACTAATGAAAGCCTAACCCTATGGCAAACACCACAAAATTCATGGGAAGAAAGGTCATTGGGGTACTCTATTGTGGTCTAATTACTTGAATTTAGATCTTCAGTTTAGTGAGTTTGATGTTAGAGTTTTTTTATGGATATGTTAGTAAAAAGACATGACAAATTGAAAATAATAATATTTTTAGCAATGCATGTCACACATTGAAAAAAAAACTTTTAGTCTTTAACCTAGAAAGATAAAAATAAATAGATTGTAATCTGAAACACTCTTTCTAAATTTATGCACTAATTATGTCTCCCATTTTTGAGTAAGATACCTAAATTATATATTGTCAAACCTCGTATGTAAACTATAATATATAACCACTTTGGGCCTCCAAAGCTATCTTAGTCGTTTAAGGTGATGTGACGCTTTTAGAAAGCAGTACGTGCTAGTACAAGAAATCACAACATGGCAAAAGAATAAATATTCAATAAATAATTCAGAAAAATCTTAAAAATTTTCATAATATAATTGAGAAAATTAAGAAGTTAAGGTACAATATGGAGATGCGGGGTATTGATCCCCGTACCTCTAGCATGCAAAGCGAGCGCTCTACCATTTGATATGCATCCCCACATTTTGCTATATATATTTGTTTGAAGTTAAGGTACAATATTATTACTTTATTGCATCTCATTTTCAAGTTTATAATAACCACATGTTTCTCTAAGAAAGCGAGAAGTATTAACTTGTTTTCTTTTCATTTCTAATTAAAGATCATTTTTCTAAATATTATTAGGATCTTTCAATCTCTCATTTCTCAAGCATAATCGATCTAATGTAAATATCAAATAGGACATTATTCTACTTCTCTATCTATCAAAAGCTATTATCACTTACCACCACATATATCATGATATGATCTGTCCATAACCTTCATTCAAAAGGCATATATATTTTTGACATTTACACTAACAAAAATGTAAACATGTTTCAAGCTTAACAAAAGCCATGAGAAGCCAGTTGAATGGGGCGTTCGATAGTGGTTTAGCTACTCGAATTTGCATCTTCAGTACAATGTGAAAGTACATACTATGGCCACGACTATTCTATGAAAAAGACAAGAGAATACGTAAAATAAATTAATTTCTTTTGTAGGAAAGTACGTGATTGTTAACGATGTGGAATCTTTCAAAATTATGCATTAATTTTGTCTTTGATTCTTTTAATTAATATTTAACGTCACACAAGTATTTTCAAATAATAATAATAATAAATAGCCTTAAATATTTAAATTTTTATTTAATTAATGTGTTTCTCATACAAAAACACTTGCAATTCTACTTGTAATTATAATTTATAATTTCTTTAAAAAAATATTCAAACTATATAATTGCCCAACGATGAAATACGTATTGATCGACCACCTAACGTAGATGTTACCTTTTTCTACCCTTCTTCATAAAAAAAACAAATTGTGGTTGAAATAATAAATTGTATCTATTTTTTACCATGTTAAATAAGTCAATATGGAGACGTGGGGTATTGATCCGCATACTTCTTGCATGCAAAGTGAGCGCTCTACCATTTGAGCTATATCCCCTACACTTTTTAATTTTCTTTTTTTAACTAAAATATAAATTCTTTAATCATTTTGATTATGCTGAAACACATTTTCGAATTCATAAGAATCACATGTTTTCTTAGTAGGATAATATAGGCAATGGACTTAACAAATTTTCTGGTCCATTTTTAACTAAATATGATTTTTCTACATTTTACTTTGATCTTGGTGGCTCTCTTCCTCAAGAAAATACAATCTGAAGTAAAATTCAATGAAGTCTTTTCAACTTCTTTGTCTTTCTAAAAGTTGATTTCTCATACTACCCCTTATATCATGATGAGATCAGTCTGTGACATTCATTCAAATTGGATGTATCTCTTAAAATATAAACTAGTGAAAGCCTAACCCTATGGCAAACACCACAAAATTCATGGGAAGAAAGGTTATTGGGGTACTCGATTGTGATCTGATTAGCTAAATTTGGATCTTCGGTTTAGTGTGTTTGATGTTAAGTTTATGTGATGGATGTGTTATGAAAAAAGACGTGACAAATTGTAAATATTAATATTTTTTAGCAATGATTGTCACACATTGAAAAAATAAATTGTGTTTAACCTAAAAAGATAAAAATAAATAGACTGTAATCTGATAAACTATTTCTAAATTTATGTACTAATTTTGTTTCCATTTTTAAGGAATAATTATGACAGGATGGTAAAAATGTCTTCGTCATTTATAAATTTTTCCAATTGCAGCCATTATTTTTTTTCATAGGTCGTTTAAATGTAACACCCAGACCGATACAGGTTACCTGATTCGATTCGAGATGTCATATTCAGGTCACCAGAATGACCCACAGTAAAATTTATTATAAAATAAAATTTGTCAAACCATTTAAAAACTATGTAACAATTATAACTTAAATACAAGTTCAAGAATTTTTCAATAATAAAACAGAAATCAAGATACACTTTATAAAAACGAGTTTCAGACTCTGATATAAAAACAAGACGTGACCTATATGCCCCCTAATCACATTGCATCGTACTCCGCAAGCAATACCGAAAGAACTCTCATTATTGATGTCAATAAATGTACCATATCAATCTTTTAACTTGTGATGGAAAACAACAGCGTGAGCTTGGAAAAGCTCAGTAGTACAGAACTACCAAGAGATGCTAAAGGCACAATCAGGTATTTGTCAAAGCATAATACTTTCGTGGTGTTCAGGGCAACAAGAAGTTCCAAAACGATTCGTTACTTCCATAAACATTATATCTGAAGGTAACAGAGTTGTTCTTTATTTGATCACCCAAGAAATGGTGAAAAGCCTAAAGATCGAAGAATGAGAAGAGAGATATATTACGGAAGTTGGACTAGGGACTTTAGTGTGTTCCATTGAGTGCATATAGGAACCATACAGAGAGTTTCAGGCATTGGTGATTTATTTAGTAGGGTAGGTTTAAATGAGGAAGGAAAGTTTTGTTTGAATCACCTAACTACCCTTCAACCGTAAACCGATATGCAGTTCCCCAGAACTGTATTCATAAGGACTTAACCTAGGCCCATAGGGCGCAGGAGCCAACCTAAGGGGATGCCTTAGGTCCATAAGGTGTTACTTTAAGTCCATTGGATGTAGGTGCTAAACTAAAGGGTTACCTTAGGTCCATAAGGAATTACCCTACCTGGAGCGTTGGAAACTACCCAAGGGGATACCTTGGGCCCATAAGGAATTACCAGCTTGATTAGGGCTGAACCTGCAGAGACTTCTTATCATATCCCAAAAAGTATCCTAGAAAAATCAATTTAGTGCAGTTAGTATTAATGGTGTAAAAACAAGAATCAGACATATATATTTCTAGTATATCAGAAAACAGATAGCATGCTTTTAGATTAGACACAAATGTATATTTCCATATGGATGAGTCATGTTGCAAATCAGATGGAAAGTCTCAATTTCATACCAGAGAGAATGTTCATGTGCACATAGAACACACCAGAAGGATTAATTTATTTTCCACCGGCACCTGGTAATCGCAAGAAAGAGTACACTAATCTTATGGTACTTTTGAACTAATTTCAGATACAAGGAATTGTGAATACCTTCAACTAACATAATCCATAATCAATCATTAACTTAATTACACTCCTCTTAAACTAAATAATTAAATATGTATGAACGCTCGAGTTCAAGGCTGGATTCGGAAGCTTTCGGGTTAGAATTTTGTGAAACATACTTCAAAAACAGACTCAAGACATCAAAAAACCCAAAATAGAGTTTTTTAGAAAAAAGTTAACTTTTGGTCAAAGTCAATGGGTCAACAGGTCAACAGTCAATAGGTCAACAATCAACTTTCAATGGGTTAATGGTCAAAAGGTCAACGGGTTGACAGGTTTAGGTCGGACTCGATTCGGATCTGGTTGGACATTTTTGGGTCAAACGGGTTGGTCAAATTGGGCTATAGGCCTTTGTGCCTTAAACAGGTCGATTCAGGCTTGGGCTAAGCAGGCCGATTTAGATCTGGAAAATCAAGTTTTAGCCTAACTAACTCAGTTCAAGGCCAGATCGGTCTATAACCCGTTAGACCAGTCCACATCAAAGGGGCAATAGACACAGTGGCTGGAAATCTACTTCGACAGTGCATGGCTCTACAACCTAAATATGTCAAAAAACACTCCAAAAAGGCGAAAAAATGATAGAAAACTCATATTTAAATTTTAGGTGGCTTCTGGGCCTTAAAATGGCAAAATCGAGAATAAAATTAAAAACCCAACTCCATGTCAAAGCTTCCCGACGTTCTCCACGGCAACCGATGTGCTAACTCGACGAATAGAGGATCTGGTTCAGATCGCGAGGGCTTCAGAAACCCATTGGTGGCGGTCGTAAGTTGCACAGACAGCGGCAAGACGATGAATCGCCAAATAACATGAAATCAAAGGGTTTTGCTTTCACCGAACATTCAGACTATTTCTCACAGCGATTGTCGTAGCTTCACTATGTGTGATGACCAGGGTTGGGGTCGGGGTATATTGACAGACACTCCGATAGTGGTGATGATGGCCTCGGCCAAGTGGTGGAAGAGATCGGAGACTGAACAATTTTAGGGGTTGGTGGAAGACTTGAAATTCTAGATCTGATCTCATATTTGAATGGCCATCAGATTGGTAGGTGGGGTTGGTTGGGTCTTTAATTATTATTGTTACATATCAATTATTATAGTTTAAAAAAATATTGAAAACTAAGACCAAGAAGCTCAGATGATTAAATCATAAGCATATACAGTCACGGATTCAAAACCTTTGGCTGTCAAAAATCCATTTTTTATACCAAATTATTGGGGTGTTACATTAAACCCTAAACTTTTTTTATCAACTAGGTCTTTTTTCAAATTGTCAATCGACGGTCAACTAAAGAATAACATTTTTTCTTGAACTGACATGATAATGTTAAGTGTCCAATTTAAAAAAACAAGCAAACTTTGGGCTTCATTTTATTGTTCACCTTCTTCATTGTTTTGTTTATATTTTGATATCGAATGTGTGTCTAATTTTATATTATTTATTTGTTCACAGAAAACCATGATGGTTGGTTAATTATAAAATAATAAAAATATAGTTAAAATAGAAAAAGTATGTGATTATAAATAATATAATTCATTTTAAAATAAGAAACCCTTCAACTATATCTCTTTTTTCCGAGTTAGATACCTAAATTATATATTGTCAAACCCCGTATGTAAACTATAATATATAACCACTTTGGGCCTCCATCGTTATATTAGCCGTTCAGGGTGATGTTACGCTTCCAAAAAGCAGTACGTGGTAGTACGAGAAATCTCAACATGGAAAAAGAATAAATATTCAATAAATAATTTAGAAAAATCTTAAAAGCTTTCATAATATATTTGAGAAATTTAAGAAGTTCTAAAATTTAGTTTACAGAAAATTTTGAATTACATATTAAGTAATCAATACATATATATAATTAATTTTTTTATTTACCTATTTAATTCCAATGTCAACATGGAGATGCGGGGTATCAATCCCCATACCTATCGCATGCTAAGCGAGTGCTCTACCATTTGAGCTATATCTCCACGTTTTTCTATACTTATTTGTTTGAAGCTAAGGTACAATAGTTTTATTTTATTGCAGCCTATTTTCAAGTTTACAAGAACCACATATTTCTCTAAGACAGCGAGTGGTATTAACTCGTTTTCTTTTCATTTCTAATTAAAGATAATTTTTCTAAATATTATTAGGATCTTTCAATCTCTCCTTTCTCAAGCATTACCGATCTAATGTAAATATCAAAGAGGACATTATTCTAATTCTCTGTCTCTCAAAAGCTGCTATCACTTACCACCACAATTATCATGATATGATCTTTCCGTAACCTTCATTCAAAAGGAATATATATTTTAAAATTTAAACTAACAAAAATGTAAACATGTTTCAAGCTTCACAAAAGCCATGGGAAGCCAGCTAAATGGGGTGTTCGATAGTGGTTTAGCTACTCGAATTTGCATCTTCAGTTCAATGTAAAAGTACATACTATGACCACAACTATTCTATGTAAAAGACAAGAGAAAACGTAAAATAAATTAATTTCTTTTGTAGGAAAGTAGGTGATTATTACGATGTAGAATCTTTCAAAATTATGCATTAATTTTGTCTCTGGTTATTTTAATTAATATTTAACATCGCACAAGTATTTTTTAAATAATAATAATAATAAATAGCCTTAAATATTTAAATTTTTATTTATTTATTGTGTTTCTCATGCAAAAACACATGTAATTCTACTTCTATTTATAATTTATAATTTTTAAAAAATATATTCAAACTATTTAATTACCCAACGATGAAATACTTATTGATCCACCACCTTAAGTAGATGTTACCTTTTTTATCCTTGTAAGGAAAAAAATAGGGTTGAAATAATAAATTGGATCTATTTTCTTACTAGGTTAAATATGCCAATATGGAGATGCGGGGTACCGATTCTCGTACTTCTCGCATGCAAAGCAAGCGCTTTACCATTTGAGATACATCCCCTACACACTTTAATTTACAATTTTAACAAAAATATAAGTTATTTAATCATTTTCAAATTTATAAGAATCACATGTTTTCTTAGTATGATAATATAGGCAATGGACATAACAAATTTTTTGTTTCATTTTTAACTAAATATGATTCTTCTACATTTTACTTTGATCTCGGAGGCTCTCTTCCTCAAGAAAACATAATCTGAAGTAAACTTCAATGAAGTCTTTTTTCAACTTCTTTCTCTTTCTAAAAGCTATTTTCTCATACTACCCCTTATATCATGATATGATCAGTCCGTGATATTAATTCAAATTGGATGTATCTCTTGAAATTTATATCAGTGAAAGCCTAACCCTATGGCAAACACCACAAAATTCATAGGAAGAAAGGTTATTGGGGTACTCGATTGTGGTCTGATTACATGAATTTGGGTCTTCAGTTTAGTGTGATTGATGTTAGGGTTATGTGATGGAAATGTTATGAAAAAGATGTGACAAATTGAAAACGATGATATTTATTAGCAATGTCTGTCACACATTAAAAAAATTAGTGTTTAACCTAGAAAGATAAAAATAATAAGATTGTAATCTGATACACTCTTTCTAAATTTATGCACTAATTTTGTCTCCCATTTTTAAGGAATAATTCCTCATGGACCTAAGGCATCCCCTTAGGACAGCACCTACGCCCAGTAGGCATGGGTTAACGCCTTTATAGATGCAGTTTCGGTGAACTACATACTGGAATTTGGTTGGAGGGTAGTTGGGTGATTAAAATAAAACTTTCATGCCCCTTTGAAAATCTAACCTACTGAAATGATTTATCAAAGTGTGAAACTTTCCATATGCTTCCAATCTGCACTCAATGGAACACACTAAGCTCTCTAGTTTAGTTTCCTTAATCCGTCACTCTTCTGATTCTCCGGTCTCTAGGCTTCTCACCTGATACTCGGGTGATAGAATAAAGATCAACTCTTTTACCTTCAGATAAATTGTTTTATTGAAATATCGAATAAACATTGGACCCTGATGTTGTCCTGAACGCCATGACAGTTTTTTGCTTTGCCATATATCTGCTTGTGCTTTTAGCATCTCTTGGTAGTTCTGTATTACTGAGCTCTTTTCAAAGCTCATGTTGTTCTTACCTTTGCAGGTTAAAAAGAGTTTTTGTGGTGAAATTAAGGACATCATTAACGAGAGTTCTTCCAGCATTGCTTGTAGAGTACGGTACAGTGTAATTAGGGGGCGTGAATGCCATGTCATGTTTGTTACATCAGAATCTGAAACTTGTTTTTGTGACTTATATCCTGATTTTTTTTATTTTATTGTTTTGAATGATCTCTGAACTTATATTTTAATCCATAACTTGTTTTATGGTTTTACATGGGGTGACTATCTATTTTATCTGAAAATTTTAATGTGGGTCACTCCGGCGACCCAAATGTGACACCTCAGAATGAATCGATTATCTGCATTGATCTGAGGATGTTACATATATAACCACTTTGGGCTTCCATCTCTATCTTATCCATTTAGGGTGATGTGACACTTCCAGAAAGCAGTACGTGATAGTACGAGAAATCTCAAAATGGAAAAAGAATAAATCTTCAATAAATAATTCAGAAAAATCTTAAAACTTTCATAATATATTTGAGAAATTTAAGAAGTTTTAAAATTTAGTTTACAGGAAATTTTGAATTACTTGTTGTAATACCCCTAAAACCGGGTCAACTATATTCAATATTTTTTGTATTTGAAATGGTCCCTTGAGATAAAATAAATTTGCATAACTTTATTTGGTAGCTATTAGACACATTCTAAGTTAAATTAAAGTGTGAAATTAATTCGATATATCTATATATTTAAATATATGTGTGTATAAACCTAGATTTAATTAAGAGTCTAAGACTAAATTGAAAGAAAAGAAGTAATGGATAACCAATTGCAAGAAGGACTAAACCGATCTTTAAAGAAACATTAAAGGTTGCATGTTAAACTAGAAATCCAAGGGGTTATTACACATGTCATTTTGAAAGACAATACATGTGCTATTAGCTTAGGGAGAATTAGACAACTATTATGATCATCTTCTTGATTCTACCGGGAATTAGAGGGAGAGGGGAGAGATAGAAAGCTTACCAAAAAGTTTGCATGTGTAAATAAACCAACAATTCATAAAATGGATTAATTACATATTCTGTGTAATCATAATATGCTCTCTCGTAACAGTGGGAGATGACCAAGTATTTGTACTATATGTTAGTAAGTAATCAATTAGAAGATTAAGGACCAAGGTGAATAGATGGCAAAAGAATTTAGTTGCATGGTATTTAAGCCAATCTAACTAAATTGTGGATTTGGATGACAACACCGTGCTAGGTGTCATCGGTATGAATTTTGTGGTGGCATAAGTGGATGACTAATCAACTTATTATGAAAATAATAAGAAGAAAATAAAAAAAAGAATTGGATAACCACATAGAAAGGGGTCAAACCGAATTAATTATAAACTTATAGAATGCATGCCAAACAAGTATTAATTAAGGGACTTGCACACTTGCAAGATGGTGATGAAGGCAAGTGTAGCAAAAAAAGATGAGTCACGGCAGTAGCATAGGAAAATGAATCAAATGGTTGAAATCTTCATCTTTCTCCTTTGAAAAAGAAACCGAAAACCTCTAGAGACCAAGAGGGAGAGTGGAAGCTTCAATTCGTTGAATAGAGATTTTGATCTCTAAATTTCTATAGGCTTAAGGAAGAGGGTAAGAAAACTCTTCCTTTCTTATAAATTTTGAATTTGATTTGGAAGCTAGTTGTTAATCTTTATGGACTATGTTTTGTTAATATGTTAATGACAAATTCATGTTAAGAAATGTCTTAAAATTTGATTGTTGATTCATGCATTAGATTGGATTATAGGGGCAACTTGCAAGATATGTATGTCAGTTTCCTTGAATTTGGATTATATGTTTGTTGAAGAAGCTTTATGTCATTTGGGTGATGTACATACTTAACCACCATGTTATGTGATCTTGCAACATATTAGAGATGCTAAGAATTTTCTTAAGATAATATATATATAAATTTACTAGAGAAAACATTACGGATCATTTGAATATGTTCCTAAAAGAATATATGTATTTAAGGACTGTTTTTAAGAAATTGAGTATGTATTGTACTGTTTAGTACATATATATGTCTACACATAAATACTAGACCGTTTTGTATATATATAAGTTAAATTAACATGTTAGAACTACCATCTAGGTGAATAATGAAGCTAAAATCAAGCCTAGTGAAATCTGCCCAGAAAACTCTATTCTGGGAAGCAATTTTGAAAATTCACTGTAAATTGTATGAATTGAATTTAAGGCTAGAAATTTTATGGATAATGCCTTAACATGTCTAAATTCATTAGGAGAAAACAGAACTGAATTCTGGATTGTAGAATGAATTGTAGAGAAGAAACATTAAGGACAGTGCAAACTGTCCAGTATTGTAAATTACCCTGTCTTTAAGCTAAAAACTGTATTAATTGGAAAATAATTAAAACGCAAGGCCTATATGGTTAGAAAGACAATTAATTTATCTTTCCAACGATGTAAACCAATTGAAATTTCGACGTACGGAATGAAAGTTATGCATGTTTTAGTAAACAGTGCACAAGCTGCCAGGCAGCAGCAGCCTTGATGTTTTGGATTGAATGAATTATGTGTATTGTTGCCTTGTTTTGAAGAAATGAATGTATCTTGTATTGACCTTGATTTACTTGTATGAATTGATAGGAAGAAGAAAGGAGTGGCCAAGCTAGTGGCAACCACAAAGGAGTTTGGATCCAAGACTAGCTAAGCTTGGAGTATTGTGAGTGTAGTTTACAATAGGGTTAGGACTTAGGTCATAACCAAATGTGCATGACTACCTTCTTGCTATTGATATGCCATGATAATGAGTTTAAATTAACTTGAATATGAATAAAAGGGAAGATTGGACTAAACTAAAATTGTGAGTAAGTAATAGCATGCAAATTAATAAATTAATTTGTAAGAAAAGTGAAAACAAATGTATGATCCTATGCCTTGGATATGACTTATTATAATGCTTGCTATTTGAAAAGTTTGTCACTTGAAATGCTTGAAATGATTGCTATTTGAAAAGTTTGTCACTTGAAGTGCTTGAAATGATTGCTAATTGAAATGCTGAATCCTTGTACTTGAAACGTGACTTATTCGAAATGCTTGATTCTTGATGCCTTGGGTGTAAACCATCGAATGCTTGCTTGTATGGATTCTATGAAGAAAATACTTGATAACATGAATTAAGTCATGAAATAAAGACCTTGCTTGATGCCTAAGATGGCATATGTAAAATGTTTACTCGAATAACAAGTTAAATTGCAAAATGTTGAGCTAAGGCTCAATTGGCCTAAGGGCTAAGCTTGACCTTGATATAACTTGCTTGAATGTGATCCTTGAACATGAATTGTCTTGCCTCAAACATGAAAACGTAAAAAGTAATTGAAGAGCTAAGGCTCAACTAGCTTAAGGGCTAAGCATGATATTGCTATAACTTGCTTGAATGTAATTCTCGAATATGAATTGTCTCGACTTGAGCATGAAAGCATAAAACATAAGAAACAACAACAAGCTTTAAAGTATAAGAATACCCCTCTAATAAAAGTTTAAAGATTAAAAAGACTTAAATTGCCTACAATGGAAGTCCTTGGATACAATGGTATGATGCATGGTATATTTGGGACTACGGTCCATGAGCTACGGCTCAAAGGTACGCCCCATTACATGTAATATGCTATTGGTGACAGTTGGAGGTAACAGGGGGAGTTGTACGGAGATACAGTTGGCTAAATAGTGAGAAGTATAGGATTTCATGTTTCCGATATTAGCCATTGCTATGTGCTTTGAGCTAAATATATCTTGGACCTTTACGGTCAAACACGGACCAATGTTATTCATGACCAATTGTGATCCAAGGCAAACATGTTAAAAAGATATGAACCTTATTGAGAAATTGAATAAGAAATTCAAAAGAAAATCTTAAATACTTGAATTATATCTTGAAATACTTAAATGATTTGACAAGAAATCTTGAACACTTGAATCACTTGACATGAATCCTTGAAATAAAGAAATTCAAAAGAAAATCTTGAATGCTTAAATTATATCTTGAAATACTTAAATGACTTGACAAGAAATCTTGAACACTTGAATCACTTGACATGAATCCTTGAAATACTCGAATTGCTTAACATGTAATGCTTGATTCTTGACATGAAACTCTTGAAATGATAATTGCCTATGCTTGGACCTTGTATTGTATGATTTATTACTTGGAATGGCTTATGGTCTCACTTGAGCTAATATCTACTTGATTGATTTGCTTGAATTGATTGACATGAAAACTTGATTACTTGAACATATTACTTGACTTGTATACTCGAACTTATTGTTACATGATTGTTACTTGAAAAAGATCTCAATCTTACTTGAATTAATGAGTGTTGCTGCCAAGTACATCTTGTAAATGAAAATATGGACTGATTTGGCATTGTAAATTATGTATACATGTTATATGATTGAATTGGCTAGAGTAAATGAAAATATGGACTCTTTTGGCATTGTAAATTATGTGTACATGTTATATGATTGAATTGGCTAGACTAAATGAAAATATGGACTGTTTTGCATTGCAAGAATGTATAAACATGTATAATGGACAGCTAAATAATAAGGCTCAAATTAAAGAAAGTAAACAAGCAATAATTAAGGCTTAAGGCTTACATGCTACTTAAAATGTATACTTGTACACTTTATAAACTTGTCACATGAAATGCTACTCGAAATGGACTTATACTCTCACTTGAATTAATGTGTATAACTTGTGAACATATCTTGAGTGATAAGCTTGAAATAAGTTGTGATTATGTTACTTGACTTGGAAATGTTGTGATTTGCTTAAACATGCTATTGATTGACTTGAAATGATTGAAGATTGAATTGTGATATATGATTTTGCTTGTCATGCTATCTTGCTATTCGAATGATACTAGAAAATGTTCACTTGATAATTACTCGATAAGCTTATTATGCTGCTTGATTTGCTTGACAAATTGGTTACTTAACATTTGCTTGCCTTGATATTTGATTGCCATAAGTATGATGATACATGAGTTCATGATTTTTGCTTGACTTGGAATGCTATAAACATTAATAGGGCTACTTGATTAATGGAGACATGACATAATAATTGGTTAGAATTTAGTACTACCTCACTAAGTACATATCGTACTTACCACTCTCGTTTCCTCTCTTCCCAAACCATAGGTTAGGTGCTTCAAGGTGAATTGCTTGATCCCGAAGTCAGATTTCTCGAGCTTGAAGTAAGGCACAAGCAAAGCATAAGTATGAATCCATACTTGTTTGGAATGCTCCTAGTAGTTGGTGGCACCTAGATTTGTATTGGTTAAGCTAAGTCATGCATTTTGATACTTGAAAAATCTTTTGTATATATGTATGAAGTTGGCCTTTAATGTTGTCAACTTGGTAGCTAGAACTCTGTGTAAATGTTAAAATTTCATGTGAAAAAATTTCATGTGAATGAATGAGTCTTGATGTGTATATATGTACTAAAATAAACGATGGAAATATTTATTGTTATACTTGAGCTTGTTAATGCCATGTAGGTAAGGAGTGTTATGTCACATGCTTACTTGAAGTTATTTTTGAATGTACGTACATAAAAGTATGACTAGTTAAACCTACATGAAATATTTACATGACTTAAATGGAATGTTGGATTGAAACGAAAATGTTCTAGTCTATATAGGCCATTCGAATGCCTTTCTTGTTCACATGCCTAAATAGCAATTAACCTTGAATGAACAATTAAAAGTAATCAATCCCATTAATGACCTATAATGTCTATGAAACATGATATGCTTGCTTGAGATATGTTCGACTTCATGTATATATGATTGTGTTTAGTCAAACTTACATGAAATATTTACATGTCTTGAATGTAATGAGATTGAGTTAAAATGAAACATGCTAGTCTAGGTATGCTAATTGAAAGTTTATATGATCGCATGAATGTAGATTTGAAAATGAATAAGCTAAGTGATAACCTAGATGAATAATAAGATAGACATGCTTGTATACTTGATTGTGAATGCCTTGCTAGTTAAGAATGCTATTTGAATGTTACATATGACTACATGACTAAGTAGTTATTAATCTTTGAACGTAACTTAAAATTGACTAATCAAGGGTTGGCATATAATGAACAAGAATGATAAACATGTCTTGCTTGTATGATCAAAAGTAATTGTCTATATTGCTTTCTTGATAATCACTCATCTCGCCTATTAGAGATGAGTTTTTGAAAAGTTTTAAATTATTCATGTTTCTAGTGTTCTTGGTAATGCTCCCGAACCGATTTGCTACTAAACCGGGTGGGGTGTTACACTTATTCAGTAAACAATACATTAATATAATTAAATATGTTACTTATCTTTTTATTCTAATGTCAATATGGAGATGCAGGATATCGATCCCCATACCTCTTGCATGCTAAGCGAACGCTCTATCATTTGAGCTAGATCTCCAAATTTTGCTATATTTATTTGTTTGAAGCTAAGGTATAATATTTTTATTTTATTGCAGCCCATTTTCAAGTTTACAAGAACCACATATTTCTCTAATATAGCGAACGGTATTAACTTATTTTCTTTTCATTTTTAATTAAAGATCATTTTCTGAATATTACTATGATCTTTCAATCCCTCTTTTCTCAAGCATAACAGATCTAATGTAAATATCAAAGAGGACATTATTCTACTTCTCTGTCTCTCAAAAGCTGTTATCACTTGCCACCATATTTACCATGATATGATATGTCTGTAACCTTCATTCAAAAGGCATATGTATTTTGACATTTACACTAACAAAAATGTAAACATGTTTCAAGCTTCACAAAAGGTATAGGAAGACAACGGAATGGGGTGTTCGATAGTGGTTTAGCTACTCGAATTTGCATCTTCAGTTCAATTTGAAAGTACATACTATGGCCACGACTATTCTATGAAAAAGACAAGAGAAACCATAAAATAAATTAATTTCTTTTGTAGGAAAATAAGTGATTGCTACTATGTAGAATCTTTCAAAATTATGCATTAATTTGTCTTTTATTCTTTTAATTAATATTTAACGTCACACAAGTATTTTTAAAAATAATAATAATAATAAATAGCCTTAAATATTTAAATTTGTATTTAATTAATGTGTTTCACATACAAAAACACCTATAATTCTACATGTATTTATAATTTTTAAAAAATATATTCAAACTATATAATTACTCAACGATGAAATACTTATTGATCCACCACCCAAAGATTATTATTTTATTAAAATAAAATAACCCAAATTGTATACCTCATTAGGAAACCTCCATAGACCTATTTGGAAGTAATAAAATAATATATTGGATCTATTTTCTTAACATGTTGAATAAGCCAATATGGAGATGCGGGGTATCAATCCTCGTACTTCTCGCAAGCAAAGCGAGCGCTCTACCATTTGAGTTACATCCCCTACACTCTTTAATTTACATTTATAATAAAAATATAAGTTATTTAATCATTCTAATGATGCCGATACACATTTTCGAATTCACAAGAATCGCATGTTTTCTTAGTAGGATAATATAGGCATGGACTTAACAAATTTTCTAGTTCATTTTTAACTAAATATGATTTTCTACATTTTACTTTAACCTCGGAGACTCCCTCCCTCAAACAGTCTGAAGTAAACTTAAATGAAGTCTTTTTTTCAACTTTTTTGTCTTTCTAAAAGTTGATTTCTCATACTACCCCTTATATCATGATGTGATCAGTCCGTAACATTCATTCAAATTGGATGTATCTCTTGAAATTTATACTAGTGAAAGCCTAACCCTATGGCGAACGAAGAAAGGTTATTGGGGTACTCGATTGTGGTTTAATTACCTGAATTTGGATCTTCGATTTAGTGTGTTTGATGTTAGGGTTATGTGAAGGACATGTTATGAAAAAGACGTGACAAATTGAAAATAATAATATTTTTAGCAATGCCTGTCACACATTGAAAAAGAACCCTTTTAGTGTTTAACCTAGAAAGATAAAAATAAATAGATTGTAATATAATACACTCTTTTTAAATTTATGCACTAATTTTTCCTCCCATTTTTAAAGAATAATTATGACATGATGGTAAAAATGTCTTCGTCGTTTGTAAATTTTTCCAATTGCAACCTTACTTTTTTTTCATAGGCAGTTTAAACCCTAAAGTTTTTCTATCGACTAGGTCTTTTTCAAATTGTCAATCGACGGTTAACTAAAGAATAACATTTTTTGAACTGACATGATAATGTTAAGTGTGCAATTTGAAAAAACGCAAACTTTTATTGTTCGCCTTCTTCACTGTTTATTTATATTTTGATATTGAATGTGTGATATAATTTTATATTATTCTTTGTTCACTGAAAACCATGATGATTGGTTAATTATAAAATAAAAAAATGTAGTTAAAATAGAAGATGTATGTGATTATAAATAATATAATTCTTTTTAAAATAAGAAACCCTTAAACTATCTCTTTTTTTCGAACCAGATACCTAAATTGTAACACCCTAATATTATGGTATTAAAAAAGAGAAGATAAAAAAAGGGAAGGGAAGGGAAGAAAATATATATAAAAAAATATGAGTGCTTTCATGGGGTGTTAAACTCTTGACCTTTGGGGTAGTAAGCCTAAGCCTTAACCATCTAAGCTAAGTTATCCTTGGGATTTAGTTTCCACCAGTTTTTATTCAAGCCTCGCCTCTTGGTCCGGATTAATAATAAATAAAAGACTGACTCCTCACCTACCCGAGACTGAATGCACATTTTGAATCTAAATGATATATCAGATCTAAAGTTTTCCCCCAACCTTTTAACTTACCCACCTTTCCGACCACGCCCCGGCAAGGCCTCTCCGGTAGGCCGTGGCATGTACTGCCACCACCAGCGTTACCATTGGTTGTCTGCGGTTAAACCATTGGCCATCGATCTCTATTTTCGGCTGTCGTTCGTGATTAATGGTACAAAAACCGTTCAAATTTACCAGCCCCAATCTGCACCACCTTTAGTTCGTGACCGACACTGCCCTCACTCATATGTTTCTCATTATCTCGCGGTCGTATCCCGGTGAGTCATTCATTGAATCGCCTTATCATTCATCATGGAGATTAACAAAAAGGTTCGTTTGAACCAAATGTTTTTCAATTTTATTTCTTATCGTTTTTAACCATCGTTTGACGTTGGTGTAAGACACTGCCGCAACCACCATCCTTTTTCATGCTGAGGTGAGCAAAACTTAACCCTTTGATCATCCGTCCTCTGCCATTTCGTGGGTCATTGGAAAGTGAGAAAATCGAACGGTTTCTTGAATCTTCTTCATGTTTCCAGCCATTTTGAGTTGGTAAGCTTCGATAAGCCTCTCGATTTTAAGATTCGCATTGTTTTCTACCATTTGTGGTGTTTTCCGACCGAGTAAGCTGCACGTTATGACCACGCGCCATCAGGGGAGATTTTCGGCCGCCATGGCTACTTCCCCGTTGAACAGAACTGGTTCAGCCCTAAACTGGTCTGGCCAGAACTGATCTGACCTAAGAAACCAAAAACTGGCCTGCATTACCGGCCTGCTTGGCCTAATGGCCTTTGGGTCTTAAACCCATTTGGTTTGAGCCCAAGTTCGACACGAACTTGTCTGACCCAACCTGAACCTTTCCAACCCAACATGAACCATCTAAACTGACCCGACCGAGTCTGGCCCATTAATCGAGTCAACCCAGTCGAGTCAACTCACCCGAGTCAACCAGTTGACCGAGTCTACTTGGTCTAGTCAACTCAATTTAGTCAACTTGTTGACTACTGACTGTTGATTTTAACCCTGAATGTTGACCTTCCTATTGACTATTGACTTTCCTGTTGACCGTTGATCACCCGTTAACCATGATCGTTTACTTTTTATTGACTTTGACCAAAAGTTAACTTTTTTGAAAACCTCTATTTTGGGTTTCTCGACGTCCTGAGTCTGACTTTAAAGTTTGTTTTGCGAAATTCTAACCAAAAAGCCTTTAACCATGAATTGAGCATGTATGCGTATTTAATTATTTAGTTTAAGAACAACATAATTGAGTTAATGACTGATTTTGGAGTATGTTTGATTGAAGGCTTTCGCATTTCCCCTGTATCCAAGTTTTTGAGGGACGTCGAGTTCGAGTTCAGGTTCGAAGGTGATCGAATGGAGTTTCAAGGGTCGACCGATATAGCTCAGAGTCAAGGTAATACTTTACTACCTCTTGCATGCTTTTTGGAACTTGTTGGCATTTGGTTAATGCATAACTGTATATGATTAGCGATATGTTATCTCTGCTTATTTAAAAAAAAGTTATAATGATTATGGTATAAGGATTATAGTCTAATTAAAACTCGTATGGCTCGAATAAGAAACATAGTAATCCAAAGGGATTTTTGAGTTCAGTGTCAAATTAATAAGACAATTAACCCCGAAACCTTCAGTTCAGATTAATGCCTAAAATACTCAGATAAGAAACAACAAAAATGCCCTTGAGGTGTAAAAGGAACCTGAATACCCCTAATCGTGGAATTGACCTGAGAATTTGTACTTAACCTAATAGAACTAATGATTCAACTATTAAATTCCTGATCTAGTTGGAAAATCCCTATAACAGGCTTCTAACCTTCGAGATTGTGAAATGCCTAGATTTCCCTAATTTCTGAATTAACTTCTGAAAACCTTTTTCCTGGAAATGCTCTAAAAAATTGAAGACCAGTTTACCAGAAGTAAACTTTATGATCGGATTGTTTGAAAGAATAAAATATCCTTGGGTTTCAAAATGTCTAAAAATATAGTTAAGCACCGAAACGACTATAACACCCTCGGGTACTGAAATAAATGCAATAATTTAGTGACTTGGAATAAGTGGGGAGCATTTATAATCCTAAGAATGTTGATACAACTTAAATGACCGTAATGCCCCTACAGGATATAAAGCCTAACTCATGTACGACATCCACTCCTGATATGGCTATAGTACAAGGAAAATACCGCACAAATACTTGTTCAATTTCTCATATCACATTCAGTGATTGATTGGTGAAGGTGACCTATTTTTCTATGCAATATAGTTTGTACTGAGAAATGAATATTTAAGGTGTACCTATCCGGTTGAATGGTAAACACTGGTAATGATGGGTTCCAATTAGTTCAAAGGGACTTGGAAACCAGATGAGCAATTAGAATTCCCGAATTCTGCAAATCACCATTTATACCTTGTTGGTTTGAATTACCAAATTAACCATGAAGGTAAAAATGGCCATAATGCCCTTGTAGGCTTAAATGATTAAATCACTCATGATATATTTGAATTCTCAATGATCCTGATGTATCAATTTCTGAATGTCTGGTTTGAGCCATTAGTACCGAACCTTTTTTATAGGGATTTTGTTTTTGAAACCAGTCCAAAATTGTTAGATGTTCAATGTTCTCCTTCTGATAGTTACTAAGTGTCTTTGAGAAATAAATTGGACAGCATAGTGTGTTTCATGTGTCCATGAATATTCTCTCTACTTTAAACCAAGACTATCTACTCCGATTTAAAAGTATGACTCAGTTATTTGAAATGAAAGCACAATTCTTGGCTTCTGTATTCTGATACAAAAATATATCTAATACCTGGTTTTTTATATTACTATTTACTGGATAAAAACTAATTTTATCTAGGGTAAATTATTTGGGGCATGATTGAAGATATGTAGGCTCAGCCCTAATCAAGCTGGTAAGTCCTTTTGGACCTAAGGCATCTCTTTAGGTAAGCTCCTATGCCCAATGGGACTAGGATAAGTCTTTCTAGACCTAAGGCATCCCCTTAGGTAAGCTCATACGCCTAATGCGCCTAGGGTAAGTCTTTCTGGATATAGTTATGGGATACTGCATATCGATGTACGGTTGAAGGGTAGTTAGGCGATTAAGATAAAACTTTTTGTCCCCTTTTAAAAATCTACCATACTAAATTAATTTACTAAAGTCTGGAACTCTCAGTATGCTTCCAATTTGCGCTCAATGAAATACACAAAACTTCATAGTTCAACTTCCATAATCTATCTCTTTTCTGATTATCTGAGCTATAGGCATCTTGTCTGGTACTCAAGTGATCAAATTAAGAACGAATATGTTACCTTCAAGTATAATGACAATATGAAATTTCATATCATATTTGAAACCTGTTAATATCAGGCTCATCATGTCAGTTTTATGTTTAGCCTTATACCTGCTTGTGCCTATAGCATCATTTGGTAGTTCAATAATACTGAGCTTTTCCAAGCTCATGCTGTTATTTACCATCACAGGTGGTGCAATTATCGACACCAGTATAAGGGCTCTTCGGCACTGCTTGCGGAGCACAGTATCTGTATAATCAGGGGGAATGCATGTCACATCTTATTTTTATATCAGAGTTTGAAACATGTATTTGTAACTTGTATCATTATTTCTGTTTAATTGTTTGAATGATTCTGAACTTATATTTTAATACAGAACTTTTTTATGGTTTTAAATGGTTTGACAATTTGTTTTATCTGAAATTTTTAATGTGGGTCGCTTTGGTGACCCGGATGTGACACCTCAAATTAGATCAGGTTACCCATATCAATCTATGGGTGTTACAATTAGTGGTATCAGAGCTTAGAATTGAGTTTTTCTGGGTAGAATGGCCGATCGTCTATCATAGGGTGTCTGTTAAATACATGCCCCTAGATTATAACCGTACTTTTCTAAACCGAAACTCTAATGTTGAATCTCTTTTCTGTAATAAGTGTATCTAAGTATTTTGTCTATTAGTGCTCGATTTGAGCAGTCAAAAAATGTCGGTAGCATTCATCTGAGTTTTAGATTCGCGTGATGGATTGAATTTTGTATAAAGTACATGAAATTGTTGGCGCCTGTGAAATTGAAGATTTAATTTTGATTGGAAATAAATGTCCTATTGCGTGAGACGGAGTATGATGGATTTTAGCAAGATGCCAAGTTGAACGTGATTTAGTTCTAGAAGTCATAAAAACCGAAGTAGTTTGTCTAAGCTCGAATAAGGTGATTTCCCCCAATGGCCTGTATCGATGAACCGAATCGGGGAATTTCTAGAATCCCTCTCATTCCAATGTTAAAAATTTAGAATTTTGATAAGTGTCAAGCCTTGTACCCCAGTGCTATGACCATTATGAGATTATGCTTGGAAGTATTTTGGTAGAAGTTGGTTGTGGAGTAATATGAAATTGAAAGGAATGTGTTCGTATGCGTGAAGTGTAAAACGTCTAATGCAGATTTATTGCCATGGGTTCCGCATAATTTGGGCCAAGGCTGGGCACATGACCTAAAAATATAGCACAAACATCTCTCGAATCCGATCCTAGCACCCCACCACAGCCCACTGCATCTACTTTGGCTGCTCCGTTGACATTGGACTTCACCTGACCCTCATACGGAGGGATCCAAACTAAGCCGGACCGGTCAACACTTCGGTTGGAAATTAGACACTCCGTCGAATTTTCCCACCAATTTTCCTTGTTCAGCAATGCCACCTCGTTTATTGCCTTGCACCATACGAATGCACGCATTTTGGAGAAAACATTAGATCCTTTAGATTCTGATATTTATCCCCGAAATACCTATTAATTTCACGCCAACCATACACTCTTAGTGCTGCAACAATGGGAAAAAAGCCAAATTGTTCTCACGATGAAAACAAGATTTTTTTGTGAGAGAGTGTGAATTTTTAAGAAATTATATTAAAAATTTCGAAAATATAAAATATAAAATTACAAAATTTTAGAAATGTAAAAAAAAGAGTTCACAGACTTTAGTCTGTAAGTCTTAGTCTTTATTTTCCGGGATTACTGACCGTGGGAAGAAATGTGTGCATCTCGTTTGAGTGAGTTTTTTTCTTCCCTCTTCCTACCTACCAAACCCCACATCTCCGGTGTCAAAGTTCTTCAGTATAGACAACTTTGAATTGGAGAATGATGAGGACATAAATGTTGCAATCAAGTCCCATTCTTTGGTTGGTAAGCTTATTTCATGAAGCCTATTAAATACCTATCCTTATGTGTGATTCTTAATAAAGTTTGGCTTGTATCTTATCTTTTTGAATGTCATGACTTAGAAAATTTTCCTATTTGTCTTTAAGAATGGATTTTACAAAAAGCAGTGTTGAGCCAAGGACCATGGTCGGACCAAGATAGACATTCGGTCCTCAAGAACTGCCCGCCTGAAGCAACTTTAGAAACGTACTGATTTTCTACTTTAGTGTTATAGGTCCATATCCATAATATTCTTTTAGCTATGATTAGTTGACGTAATGCTCTTAAAATAGGGAAGCTTTGTCCAATATAGTTCTGGGCATGTTCAACCGCCCGAAAAAAGTGGCCCCTAAATGAGTTCTTCTTTATATATATATATATATATATATATATATATATATATAGGTTATGATCTATTTACTGGTGTAAAATTCAATTACTTTTATATTTTTTTCGGGCCGTTGGATGATGGTAATAAATAATTAAAATTATTTCCTTTTTTCATGTGATAATCTTTACATTTTCTACCGTTAATCTTAACCATCCATTTACCTTCATCAAATGGTCCAAAAAATGTATAATATATATATATATATATATATATATATATGTGTGTGTGTGTGTGTGTGTGTGTGTGTGTGTGGGTGGGTGGGTGTATATTTTGATAGACAAGTTGTGTAAAAAAATATTTACACAACCCTTTATATTTAAACTGCAAAATCTAAATCTAAATTCTTAACCTTTAAACCATAGAACCTAAACCCTAAACTCTAAATTCTAATCATAAATTCTATATTCTACGTCCTTAAAAGATGTAGAATATGACAATTACAAGTTAACCTTAAAAGATGTAGAATATAACTGCTCGAGTCCTATGAGAATATTTTTGACTTCTTTTTTCATTCTGATAAATTATATTTATTGGATTACGTTGATCTCAAATCTCATTATAATAACTTTGAAAATACTCTTAGGAAATGTGAGTTATATGATGTTGATGGAAATAAACTATATGTTGAGCTGAAATTAGTTAGATGGCTTTTACCCAATGAAAAAATAGGAGCAATGGACATATTAATGTTTTCAAACTTTTTAATTATTTTTCAAATGCAAAAATTGCATATAGTCTTATTTACTATATTTATTAATGTTGCTTATGCATAGTGAAGCTTTTCAAAATTGATGTTTGTGAAGTCATACTTGCAGGCAACTATGTTGCAAGAAAGGTTAAATGAACTTGCTTTGACGGAAATCGAGAGTGATCTTTTGGAAGAAGTTTTATTGAAAGCGTTGTAGATAATTTTGTTTTGAAATAGGCAAGAACAACACTTTTTTAAGTGAAAATATTAAGATTTTTAGATGTTTGTAAGTAATTATTATGTTGCTTAAGAGTGTATACAATCTAACATTTTTTTGTAATTAATTATTTCGTTTCGGAATTTTGTTACTCATGTGGTCGTTTGGGACACCAAGAAAATGAGTGTTGTTTCAAAGAAGACGTGTTCAAAAAAGCATATCTCTACGACCCTTGGTTAAGAGCTAATCATACCAGAAAAGGGATTTCAAAACTCTAAAAGTACTGGGAAAACAAAGCAAAAGGTAAAGCTTCTGGGAGGATGGAGAAAGGTAATTGCGTGGGTGCTATGGAAGGTGAAATCTAGGGTACTCAACAAGGAGATTTCTCTAATAAACAAATCTCCCAACGTTCAATGTGAAATGTCAACCGAGGCATGAGTATTATTTTAATTGTTTTAGTACAATGTTTTAAGTAATATATTTGAGAATGTTTGTCTTATGATAAACATTTTCTAATTTTGTATCACTTCAGGATCTTTAACTTTGTAAGTAAAATTATCCTGCTTTGTGGAAAAAGGGATCAAGTTTGGATGGTAGAGCGTTGGTTTAGTATGTGAGAAGTATGAGAATTGATAATTTGTGTATCCACTAATAATGTATCAAACAATAATCTTTATATAATAAATTTCAAAAAGAGTCTCAATAATAAAATTCATAAAAATTTACGATGTGCAATGAGAAAAAACGATCTAGAAATGATCATCATATCGTAAACAAGGAACATTTGGATGAACCCTTCGATTCCTAAGGCCATGAGCATTGAGGCAATGTGATGAAGTGTTGTCGTTTTCGTCTTCGTTTCTCAGATGAATGTTTTTCATGGTGATGTTTTTGCATGGAGTGGACTCACTGCATGAAACCTGCACTGCTATTTCTTAATGTGATGTTCCATGGATTTTTTTCATAGGCTACATTGCTAATCTCCACAGCCAATGTCTGCAAAACATATGTAGTACTTAAAATTAACGTCGCTTTGTTCTTAATGTATATATACAGAAGATTAAAGGCCGAAAGCTAACTTTCGATATCGATAAATACAATAATTTGTTTAATATTAACCACTTACTTGGTCCTTGCAGTGTTTATGAGGACAATAAAATTGATCGATGACAATAGGTCGAGTTGAAGCATAAGAAGTTAAACTTTCAAATTTAATGTTTCTTGCATATCCATGTCCTCCCTACATACACAATAAAGCAAACTGATTAGTCATAAATTCACTATCAATATATATATTTAAAAATACAGATTAAAGTAATGGCCATGCATAATTGGGCATGCTCGGTATGAATTTGGCCATGCATAAATGTGTGGTTTTTGTTGTGAGTGCTTTATTTGATTATTTCTGGGGCAACAAGGATATGGCTTTTATGAGTGTTTTGTTAAGGGTTTTAAAACAAGTTTTGCTGGAGCGAGATGGTTCGCTCTTTCTTTGGTTGCGTGGTGCTGTGAGATGGAATAAGAATGTGGCGTTGGTGGAATACTTTCGATATAAAATGTTTAAAGTTTGGTGGTAAAAGGCTTCGAATCAGTTTAGGCGCAATGTGTACAAGCGATCTTGTTTGTAGAGTAGGATTACTGATAATTGTTGTGAGGTATTGTGGCTTGTTGGTCTCTTTGGATTTAGTTCTCTTACCTGGTTGTGGTGTACTCTTTTCCTCCATCTAAAATTAGGAGGTTTTTAATGAGGCACTCAACTTATGTTATAATTGTACGATTCAATTTTATCAATAAATTAATTTTTGCCTAGCAAAAAAAAACTATATATACATGCCACGTCTTTATTTGAGTTGTTCTATAAAAAGAAACATTTTTTACATGAACGAATTTAACTGTCTCGGTTTTTTTCATAATTCCAAGGCTTCCAATGCTTCATATTGCAGTCAAAAATTTAAAATAAAATTAATATAGAGGTTTAACTTCATAAAACTTGAGGAAAGATCATTAACAAAGTAACAAACCGGTTTGAATAGTTGTGTTGTGTATAGTAACATTGGTGGAACGTTGGAAATGTCATCGGTTATATTTTGACTCAAATTCTAATTGGTAATTAAGTTGGGTTTGATTGTAATTCTAGTGGTTGAAGATTACTTGGTAATTTGGATTTACTTTAATGTATAAATATCTTTGGATTTACTTTAATATATAAATATCTACAAACATCTATTTTAGGTAGAGATCTTACTGAATAAGGTTTCTTGGTGATCAAGTATTTGAGTCTATAAGTTATCATGTATTTGTACTCTTTGGGTTCTCTACATTATTAGTGGATTGTTCGTTTCTTTCGTCGGTGAAGATAAGCTATGTTGAACCACGTTAAATCTTGTCTCCTGTTCATGTCTTGGTCTATGTCGTTATCGCTTTAGTTATTTTGTCGCATACCAAATTCCTAACACCATTTGTGTTGGGACTGTTTCCTGGAGCTTTGATTCTAAGGTGAGAGGCATGGATCAAAGTAGAGCTTTCAAATGCGATGTGCATTTTTGGACTGTCTTCAAAGGTTAACCCACTGATCTCTACATTTTTGGAGTTTGCTATTACGAACCCTAAAAATAAAACCGATGTAATTAGAGTGTATAGTTCATGTTAATGATTTTCCGGTCATGTATAAAAACTCGAAATTCGAACACTTACTGTTGGTTTCCGAAGTTGACAGACCTTGTTGTAATCTTTGCAAGAAAGTTTCCACCATTTTGATCCCTGGCCATTGATTGTACCGGATCCTTGAATGGAGAGACCATCCAAATTTTTGAATCCAATCCAATGGTGACAATTTCTTTTGCATTCCCAGGCAGAAGGTTCGCTTGAGGCTATCATTTTCCCATCAATCTGCAGCACAATTTAAATGCAAAGTGTAAACAAAATCGACTAAAAACAAAGGCATATTCATTGTATTATATATCCTTAGCTAAGAGAAAGGCCTGGAAAGTAATGTTATTTGAGTTGCATCTGCCATTGAAAGTTAAGGGTTGCAGCAGAAACGTCTTCCCTTGGGGTACAACAACAGCTGGTGACGGAGCTGAGGAATCACAAGCAGCATCCCAAGCAATCACAAAGCTCTGAAAATTATACATACACTACAAACCCTTAACACCGAGCATATCAGCACGCATGTAAAGCAAAAGCATATTAGCAGAGCAGACAAACCTTGGAATCATCTTTGAGTCCATCTCCAATAACTCCAAAGTTGACCACATTAAATATATTGTCATCGTAACCATCAATTTTCTTCTTCTTCTCCAACAGACGAGAAGACTCGGTCAATATAGTGCATTGCATCAAAAAAACTAACAGCAGAGTTTGAGCTTTTTAGAAGGAAGTTGTATGTGTTTGAAGATCAAGATGTTCTCCCAGAATTAAAGAAGCAGAGTGAATGTTAAATGAGTTCAGTTAAATGGTTATGCAGTTGTAACTAACAGCTGTTACTCTTGGAACTGCCTTAGATGATGTATAAATATAGAGCATCAGTTCACTTTGCGTATAATTTACATTTAGTATTCATCATTTACATCACAAACCTTTAATTTAACCACTAAATTTAGTATTCATCATTTACATCACAAACCTTTAATTTAATCAAATTATATAATTTAACTTTTATTATTTATAAAATAAGTCACTTATATTAACAACATTAAATAATTCTAATAAAAAAACTGAAATTAACACTTTTATTTAACATGTTTTCGCATATCATCAATAAATATTATTTAATTAAAGATTTAAATATTTTTTTGTTAGGATTTATATAAAATTTAGTTATTTTTCCTTTGAATTTCTTGGAATGAAATGCTTAATTAAATTCTTACAGAAAATTATTAAAATTATCAATTAAACATTATTTGATGATGATATGTGAAAAAATATGTTAAGTAAAAAATATCAATTTCAGTTTTGATGTTAGAATTGGTTAACGATATTAATATAGGTAACTTAGTTTATTAATAATAAAAGTTGAATGATGTAATTTGATAAAATTAAAAGTTTGTGATGTGAATGAAAATAAATTTTAAGTTTAGTGATTTAAAATGTAAATCACCCCATTATTTTTTACCAGGAACTTAATTAAAGGAAAAATAAATATAATCATATAAAGATAAAAAGATGTCCACAGATTCTCTCCCACCTAAAACCAACCCCAAAAAATCCTTAGTTGTCTTCTCCAAATTCCCCACTCCTTCGTTCACGAAATTTGCTTGGAGATTTGCTCGTTTGTCTGCTTAGATGTGTGGATTCCCCTTCTAAGAGCTTCGCCAGTCTGCTTATGTGAGTTTCGGTCGGGTTTGGAGAGGTGTTGTGGTGGCAATAAGGGGTTTCGGGGGATTGTTTCGTTGCTGATTTTCGCACCTGAGTGATGGGTTTGCTTTTGTCGTGTTGAAATTGGGTCTGGATCGTGGTTTTTTCGAGGTTTCGATTCGAAGATTGTCGCCAAAGCTCGTCAGTTGTTGGCGTTCGCGGGTGAGTCTCCTCGCCTTTGGTTCTGGGTTCTGCTCTGTGGCTGTGGTTCGAAGAATTCCACAGCCAATTACCAGGGTCTGATTTTTTCCCTGGTTTGGTTGTACACCTTCTATTCCCCTCTCTTTTTGTTGATCGCTCCCCTTCTGTTCTTGATCATCCCGACATTACTGGTCGGTTCAGTGCTCAGTTTTTCTAGTTTTTATGTTCTGCCTTGGCTCTGTTCACAGTAATTTCAGTCACTGGTCGGTTCGGTTTTTCACCCAAGGTGATCTCGCAGTTCTACTAGTTTTGTCTGCTGTTTTCGTCTTTTGTTTGAGCTTCTGGTGTTTCTTTGGTTGGTTTTGTCTGTTGTTTGTGATCCACCATGGTTATTATGGCCTGGAATGTCAGGGGCATGGGTAACAGAGAAACCGTGAGAGCTCTCCAGAATGCGGTGTTCAAGTTTAAACCATGTATTGTTTTCTTGAGCAAAACTAAACAGAAAAAAGATACCTCGAGAAGATCAAGATGAAAATGGAAATGGAAAATTCCTTCTATGTGGAACCGAACGGTATTGCTGGTGGACTTTCTCTGTGGTGGACGAACAATACTAAAGTTTTCATCCTTAGTTATGGGAAACATGTTATCGATGCCAAGATCTCTACAAAAGGGGAAGAGGAATGGTTCGAAACATTCATCTAGGGTCCCCCATATAGAGAGGAAAAGCAGGTTTTTTGGGAGTTTCTGTTGAATCTTAGGAATAATCTCAATGATAGATGGCTTATTATAGGTGACTCGAATATCGTGGCAAGTCAAGATGAGAAACTTGAAAGTCTCCCTTTTGATCCCTAAGATGCTAAATGATTCTATGACTTTATCGACTCCTCTAGTCTTTTAGAGCTACTTATTAAAGGAGGGAGTTTTACCTGGTCCAATCATAGAAGTGAAGAAGATTCCATCCTGAAAAAATTGGACCATGCTCTGTGCTCTTTTGAATGGAGCAATTATTTCCCGAAAGCTCTTGGAATATTGGATGTTGCAGTTGCTTCCGACCATGCTTTAATTTTGGTCTTTTTTCGGAGCATGAATAAGAAATAAAAGAAAGACTTCAAATTTGAATCCAAATGGTTGCTTGACGAGGAATGCTCCTCTACTGTTTGGAAAGGGTGGGAGCCGATTCACCAGTCTAAAAACTCTAATCGATTTGGGAGGAAACTCAAAAAGCCGAGATCTTAGCTGATCAAATGGAGTAAACTTAAATTTTGGGTTAATCTCAAAAAGAAAGATGAACTTTTGAGAAAATTAACTCCTTTCAAGGGAGGCCTTTGAGTAAATCCGAATTGGAAGATTCCAAGCAGCTTAAAAGAAAACTCGATAGAATGTGGGAAAGTGAAGAAAGACACTGGCATCAACGAGCTCGGGTGAATTGACTTAACTTTGGGGACAAAAATACTAAGTTCTTTCATGCTACCACCTTACAGAATAGAAGGTCTAATTCTATCTGTAGAATCAAAAGGAGAATGGGGAGTGGATTGAAGATACTTGGGAAATTGCAAATTATCTCCAACAACATTTTCAGAATATCTATTCGAAAGATAGGACAATTAATTTCCAAACTTTGGCCGAAATTATTCCGTCTGTTGTTTTTGAAGACATGAATCGGAGGCTGAGCAAAGAAATTTCTGAAGATGAAATTAAAGAAGCGGTTTCTAGTATGGGTCTTCTAAGGCTTGTCATTCCTTTTGGGACATTATAAACGAAGACCTTATTGCCATGGTTTCTAACTTCTTCAATTCTAGCTTTCTTGATTACAAGCTCAACAAGACTAATATCGTTCTCATTCCAAAAAGAAATAATCCTAGTAAAGTCAATAACTTTTGACCGATCAGTTTGTTCAATTTTTCTATGAAGGTCATCACTAAGATTCTAGCTTCTAAACTTAAGGGCTTTCTCCCTGATATTATCTCTCCATCTCAGTCTGCTTTTGTTAATGGAAGACTCGTATAGAATAATATCATTCTTGCCCACGAAGCCTTCCATGCCATTAGGAGGGCGAAGAAAGGAACTAAAGGTGTTATGGCTCTAAAGATCGACATGGAAAAAGCATATGACAAAGTCGATTGGGAACTCCTTCAGTTTGTTATGACTAGAATGGGGTTTTATGATTGGTGGATTCAAAGAGTTATGAAATATGTTTCTTCTCGTTTCTTCTCCCTTGTTCTTAATGGGGAAAACATGGAGATTTCTTCCCGGGTAGAGGGTTGAGACAAGGAGATCCTCTCTCTTGTTTTTTGTTTTTTTTTATGTCGAACATTTTACATGGATAATTGCAAAAGAGATGGACTCTCTCTTTTACGACAGTTTTAAGATCAAGAGAAGATGCTCGACTCTTAGCCATTTAATGTTTGCTGATGATTGTATCCTGTTTACTCTTGCAAATGAGGGTAATTGTGAAGTTGTCTTGAGAATCCTGAACAAATTTCAAAGCATGACGGGGCAGACAATCAACCTCTACAAATCGTCAGTTTTTTTCTCTTCTAATATGAGCGTGCGACTTAAACATCACCTATCTTCTATTCTTGGGTTTAGTCCTATGGAAGAACATAGTAAGTATTTGGGCCTTCCTTTTATTTGGGGTCGGAGCATGAAAGAGGCCCTTAAGTTCATTATGGAGCAAGTTTGGAACAAACTCGAAGGATGGAAAATGAAATTTTTGAGTCAAGCAGGTAAGGAGGTCCTTATCAAAGCTGTTGTTCAAGCTATCCAGTCTTATGTGATGCAATGCTTTCTTGTTCCTACCACCTTCTGTGATGAGTTGTATGCTATGGTGGGACGATTCTAGTGGAATAACTAAAACAAAAAAAAAGGTATTCACTGGATCAATTGAAAGAAGTTATGCCTTTCAAAGGACGAAGGTGGTCTTGGCTTTCGGGATCTCAGACTTCAATATGATTTTGATTGCCAAAGTTGCATAGAGATTATTGAGGAAACTAGATTCCTTTCTTGCTCAAACTTTTCGAGGAATATATTTCCCTAATGGTAATCTTTTCGAAGCCCTTGTTTATCATAACCCATCTTGAGCATGGACTGGCATTAGAAAGGGTATCAAAGTTATTCAGGAAGGATCCTTATGGAGAGTTGGAAATTCCTTTGATTAAAAACATACTCATTTGGGAAGGATCCAAAGATGGGGAATACTCCGTTAAATAGGGGTATCGATTTCTCGAAGATAAACTCGAGACGAGTAGCAATCCTTCGACTAGCGAATCTATCGATCGGAAACAAGCTTGTGTGGAGATCTATATGGGGACTTAAAGTGCCCCCAAAGATTCAATCTTTTATGTGAAGACTTTGTCACAATATTGTTCCGACCAGAGGGATCTTAGCTGCTTATTTTCACGGATCTTTCCCCTATTTTGATCGATGTCCTTGCTGTGGGAATGACTCAGAGAGCATCAAACATATACTTTTCTTTTGCTCATTTGCTCAAGTCTATGCGGAGAGCGTCATGCTTTAGCTATTCTCCTTCTCCAATTGGCTTTTCAGGTTTTGGTAAATGGTGGGAGAAAATCATGGATTTTCCTCGATATGGAAATTTCAATGATGGATGTAATCTTATTGCATTTTTATGTTGGGCTATATGTAAATCCAAAAATGGGTTCGTCTTTGATGGTCTGGTTGATTCTCCGTGAGATGTTTGGAATTTTGCATAAAACATTTTTGTGAAATTATCACAGACCCAGAACAAGGTCATCTCAGGGTGGTCTTCTTTGCTCCAGGGATAGTCCCTCGTGGTCTCCTCTTCCCTTTGGAATGATTAAAGTTAATTGTGATACAGCCTTTGATAAGGGGACGGGAATGGCCTCTGCTGTGGTGATTGTTCGAGACTATGCCGACACTTTCTTAGGCAGAGATACGACGACTTTTTTTGCTTCTTCTGCTTCATCACCAGAGGCTTCTGCGATTCGACTTGGAATTATTTTAACCTTGAAAGCAAATTTCAGTCATGTCATCTTCAAATCAAATTGTCTGGGGGTTGTCAATAGGCTTAAGGCGGCTCAATTTTTTGCTTGGGAATCTGCGACTATTGAAGAGGATATTCTTTTAATGGCCTATTCTTTTACGTCTTCTTCTTTCGCCTTTGTTCCCCGCTAGTGTAATAAAGTGACTGATTGGGTCGCTAAATCTTCTCTTTCGCTTAGTTGTCCTGCTGACTGGTTTGTAAATGTCCCTCTGAGACTTATTCTCTTTCTGTAATTTGGCTTTCGTTTAATGAATCTCCTTTGTTCTTGATAAAAAAAGGGTAAAGTGCAAAAATTGCCACTAAACTATCTCTAAAAATACAAAATGGTCATCAAACTTTCAAATGTTACATAATGGTCATTATTCTTTAGTTTTTATTACAAAATGGCCACTGAGCCGTTAACTATCGTTAATTGGGTGACGTGATTAGGGGTGTGTATTTGGTTAATTCGGTCGGTGGCCGAACCGAATTAACCATAACCGAATAAACCTAAATTTTTAGAACTTTAACCGCTAACCGAACCGAATTAACCTTAACCGAATTAACCGAACCAAAATTATTTCGGTTAATTTGGTCGGTTTTCGAATTAACCAAAATTTGTTATAAAATTTTGGGTAAATTACACAATTGGTCACTAAATTATGGTAAATTGACCTTTTTTGTCAATGAACTTTCATTTTATACTAATTTGATAAAAGTTTAATGAACATTTTATAATATATCAAAAAATTTAATGATCATTTTATAATTTTTAAAATTTCAATGGCCAAAAATAAATATATGTAATATATATAATATTTCGGTTAATTAACCGATTTCGAACCGAATTAACCGATAACTGAATTTCCAAAAAAAATTAACCGTTACGAACTTACCTAAAATTAGCCGACCGAATTAACCGAAAAAAATTTTGTTCGGTCGGTTAATTCGGTTAAAACTGAATAATGCACATCCCTAAACATGATAGGTACACAAATTTAAATAATATAACATTTAATCCTTCATATTGACACATTTAATTAATTTATTCCTAATTTAACCCTCATTATTGATGTCTAAATTGATTAAATTTGTAAATATTGAGGACTAAATATGTTATTATAAAAAATTTCGTAACTGACACATCTCCCAGTTAACGACAGTTAATAGCTCAGTGACCATTTTGTCATAAAAATTAAAGTTTAATGATTATTATATAATTTTAAATTTTAATGATCATTTTGTATTTTTAAGGATAGTTTAGACCATTTGTGTACTTTACCCAAAAAAAAAATCTCTCCCACCTAAACTATTGCAAAGAAATCCGACAAAACCCGAAGCTGCCTTCCAAGGAACATTGTCTTCATTTCTTTACATTGATCTTTGAGAAAAGGGGAAGGGGAAAATGGGTTCTGTCCTATCAAGTATATTGGGCGATTCGGCGGCAGCAGCAGCAGATTCATCGTCTTCATCTGAATGTTCAGCGGTTATGACCTTCCATTCAGCTCCCAGATGGCAGCTTCACTTCAACTCTGTCAAAGAGTCCTCACAACTTGTATCTTTCTCTCAACCCCAAATCGATTTCTTAATAATTATTCTTTTGGGGGTGTTTTGATTACTATATGGAAGATCTGACTTTGGGTTTTTGTTGTTCTTGATTGAACCAAAAAAATACAAAAATTGAGGGTAGATGGTCATAGATTTCTCGGCTTCCTGGTGTGGACCATGCAAGTTTATGGAACCTGCTTTGAATGCCATGGCTTCTAAGTTCACTGATGTTCAGTTTGTAAAACTTGATGTTGATGAGCTGCCTGTATGTATTCTATCCTTTTTCTTTTCACACATTGGATATTGAAAGGATTTGGTACATATGTTTAAAGGATTTTATGTGTTGTTTCCTTGGTTTTTGTTGCTGATCCTTTAGTGGTGGATTTTCAGGATGTGGCACAAGAATTTGGAGTGCAAGCAATGCCAACATTTGTGTTGCTGAAGAAGGGGGAGGAAGTGGATAGGGTTGTTGGAGCTCAAAAGAATGAGCTTGAGAATAAAATTGAGAAGCACAGGGCTAATTGAACTTACACTTCCATTAATAAATGTTAAATGGAGTGTCCTGAATTTGATGATTGTAAAATAATGCTTCAACTCTTTATTGTGGAACAATGATGCTTTTAACGTGTTTGTTAATCTGTTGTCGGATGCTTACTTTACTTGCTTTTCCATGTGTTACTGTTTTTCTATGATGATCGAGTCAAATTTGAGATTTTCCGAACTAAATTCAAGTGTTTGTAAGCACAAGTATCTCGTTTATGTCCTCATAGCCAGCACTGAAATACAGTTGTATAGCCGAGTATGCAAAAATTACATTGAAGCCATGGCAAACAGGAGTTTATGAGGAAGATGATGGATTCAAGAGTATACAAAATTGAATGTAGTTTATACGATAAGATGACGAACTGTAGATCCTTATTACTCTCTGCAGTAGCAATCCTATATATATATATATATACAATACATAGAATCGAAATGTTTGACGCCTTTTCTCAGACAGTATATGCTTGCTGAATTGTGTCTATGTCGAGACCCTTCAGTCTAACTACCGATTCGACATGCCCTTTTAGCGTCGTCAGTTCTCTCAACCTGCAAGTAGAAAATGCAAATGGTTAGCATTGATCAGACATTGCCTTCAGTTACACATTTGGTATGAATTAACTGAACTAAATTCAATTTCCAAGCTCTGGGTTTATCAACAGTTACAATTTGAGAGTGAAGTTGAACTTAATGGATGCATACCTTGCAATTTCAGCTCGTCTCTTTGCCTCTTCAGCCATCTGATTAAGTTCGTTGTAACTTGTGCGGTCATTGAACATCTTGGTTTCTGGTGGCTGCAGTCCATGGAGTGTCCTCTGAGCATGTGCCCATTTTAGTTCGCGTTCTTCTTTACCAAAGTCTTTCTTCCTCGTGAAAGCGATCTGCAAAACAACGAGTCGACCCGTAAATGAAACATCAAACAAGTTTCTTAGCCAACAACAATGCATGTTACTGCATCAGTTTAAAAGAATCCGTACTCTTTGTTCAATAACGAGATCCCAAGCCTTTCCACTAAGGGCGTATCGGATGAAGAACTTGATGAAATCGAGTGGAAAGTAAAAGATAAGGTTGTAAAGCCATATCACGCCTGCCCAACCCCATCCGATTCCTTCAATTGCAGCAAAGCTCCAGTTTGCATAAACAGCTATTAGTGTAGCAACCTGTTCATCAAACAAACCAACAGATCAATAGCAGTATTTTTGTTATTATTGGTCTAACCTAGTTGATTCATACATGACATCTAGCAAGACCATCTCCGGTTCCTTGCATTGCAAGAAAAAATAAACCCGAAGTTCACTAACCAGCTGAGCAACGACAAAAGCCGTAACGAGTAACAGGCCGGGACGCTCGACGAAAGACCAACTCCTTGCTCTTGTTACAAATATGAGAGCCTGACTGATAATGCTCACTTGGAGGTATACCGCCGAAGCAAGCATTCTTATGTCTTTGCGGTCGGATTTCTGAAGGCTCGTAACCCCAAATGTACGCTGCGACGGGAAGCACATGATATCTTACCATAAGCAAAATCAAATGAAGGCAAACCAAGATCATTGATGATAAAAATGAACATGTATCATTGAAATGTAATAATGCGAAAACTATTCTCTTACAGGGAAGAAGTCGGTCTTGTATGCTGCCCAAAAGAAAATGACAGTCATCATGGCTAAGTAACCACCAAGAATGATTCCAGTTGTAAAGATCTCTGTTAGCTTCCAACTGTCTGGCAGAGGAGATGGTTTCACCCTATCCTTGGATATTGTCATAATGGTACCTGCAGACCAATGATTTCATAGGGCATCTCTTCGTATTATTTAAATACCTATGTCCGAGACTCTTATCCGACACATATTCAAGTATGGGTAGATCCGTACCGAACACATATCCATGTTCGGAACTCATACGTGAGGCGAGTTCATATGAGCATACTAGCTGGAATCAGAAAATAGAAGTTTGAGCATATGAAGACAAGCAAATACTAACCATCATTAAGGATAGCAATAATGAGGACCATGAATGGAGGGAAATCAAACTTCCATATCAATGCCAGTAACATGAATCCGAGCTGTCAAGCAAGAACATAGAATATCTAAGTTAGAATCAAGCTATTTTAAGAGGAACCTATCGATGTGCTCAAATAGCGGCAACATTTCAGAGACAATTCCAAAACTTACCACAATACGGATTGTAATGGAGACTGCATATATCTGTGAAAATGAAAGAAATCAAATGGCTTAATTAGACAACAATGTCAGTCAGGTTTCGATTGATTAGCATAGGCAATGGTCCAGACTCACTGTGTAATTTTTCATCCTCTGGAATATAGCTCGACTGGTTAGTACGGCACTGATAATGACACTAAGACCAGGTTCAGTCAAGACAATGTCCGAAGCACTACGGGCTGCATCGGTTGCATCAGCCACAGCAATGCCGATGTCAGCCTTCTTAAGAGCAGGAGCATCATTGACCCCATCACCGGTCATTCCACATATATGTTTCCTGGCTTGCAAGCGCTTCACTATCTCGTACTTATGCTCTGCATCAACAATTATGTGAAAGCCATATAAACAAGCAACAACAATAGAAAGAAAACATTCTAAAACCGAAATTGAGCACAACATTGTCCATAAACTGCCTCCAAACATCGCGTAGCGAGATGAAAAAGGAAAAGGTTAAGATACCAGGGAAAACACCAGCAAAACCGTCAGCTTTCTCAATCAAATCATCAATTGGCAAAGCAGCAATTGATTCTTCTTTGTTTTGTCCTAACAAAGATGATGAAGGGTACATGTTGGTTCCCATTCCGAGACGGCGTCCAGTTTCCTTTGCTATCGCCAATTGATCACCTTAAGGTTATTGGATCCAAATGACAAGGCATAAGAAAATACTCTCAACGATTTCTCATGAAAAAAATGCTCAGCGGGAAACATGTAATCCATTCACGAAGTACATTGAAATAGTTCGACACTGTATCGAAATAAGGACATGCACCTGTGATCATTTTCACATTCACTCCAAGATTCAATGCCCTCTGTATTGTGTCTGCACTGTCATGTCTTGGTGGATCGAACAAAGGCATAAGGCCAACAAATTGCCATGGACCTCCCGAGCTCTCCTTTCGTCCATCAGGAACTTCCTGCAGGTTGATGGTTAAATTCAGCCATGAACGTTATCAATTTCATAAAACAAAAAAAAAAAGGTATCAACTCCACAAAATTTCAGACTACATATATTTACCTGATATGCTACTGCAAGTGATCGCAATCCCCGCTCGGCAAACTTATCGATTACTGCATGAACTCGACGTTCCAACTCCGATTTATTGTGTGCAAGATTCAAAATCTGATAATCACATCACAGCAATGAATTACTTCGAACGGCATTATACTACAGTTGAAATATATCAAGTACTACTACGATATGTGAACCTACCTGTTCAGGTGCACCTTTGCTAACCCGGTGCATTCGAACTTGATTATCGATATATGTAAGCGCCGTTCGCTTATCAGTAGGATTGAATGGAAGGAAGTGAACTTCTTGAATACCAGCTCGTGCCTAGGGAGTTTCGGAGGCAGTAGCAAAGAAAACAAATTAATAGGAAAAAGATTACATCATAATTGTTGGATTGAATCATGTTTGATATATTAACATTGAGGGGCATACCTCCTTTGGATCAGCCAACATCCCTACTATAGCAGCATCTATGGCATCCTGGTTTTCCAGCCGAGATGCACGAGCTGCCATCAGAACAACGGCATCGGGATCCACTCCTTTTGCAAAGATCTATTCCATAACATCCGTATGAATGTTGGAACTGGCAATAAAATCAGAAATCTAGAAATAAAATAGAAGCAACTGCTAATCTACCTCAATAAGATTTTTGTCAACTGATAACTTGTTCAATGTCAAAGTTCCGGTTTTATCACTGCAAAGGACATCCATGCCTGCCAGTTCTTCTATTGCTGTCATTCTTTTCGTGATAGCCCCCTGCAGTGACATTTATATCAACACGATTAAGAAACGATCATAGAAAGAAACAAATCCGCAAACTGAATCGTTGCAAACCTGAAGAGATAAGCGATGAGACCCGATTGCCATTGTAACAGATAGAACTGTGGGCATGGCAATAGGAATTCCTCCAATGAGTAGAACCAACAAATTGTCAATTCCGGGACGATATTCACGGTCTTGAATTGGGTACATGACAATGATTTCCGTTATCATTCCAACCGCAATGGAACATATACAGAAATTACCAATGGCCGTCAACACCTGATTAACAAAATCCAGAACCAAAGCACTTCGTGAATAAAACAAACGAAGAACATGGAAAACAACTGAAAATAAGCTGATCTCAGGACCTTTTGAAAGTGACCTTGTTGATTTGTGGAATCAACAAGGTGAGCAGCTTTGCCAAAGAACGTATGAACACCGGTGGCGATCACGACAGCTTCAATCTCTCCTTGTTTGCATGTAGACCCCGAGTAAATACTGTCACCAGGGCCTCTCGTTACCGGAAGAGACTCACCAGTTAACGCTGACTGCAACACGGAAAAGAGAATTAACATTTAGAAAATGAAGTTCAGCAAAAAAAAAAAACGAATTAGTTAAGGTTTCAAAAGAACCTGATCGATTTTCAGAGGATCACCATCGAGGAGTCGAGCATCTGCCGGAATAATATCACCGAGTTTAATGCTGATGATATCACCGGGAACAAGAACGGAGGCGTCTTCTTCAATCCACTTCCCTTCTCGAAACACCTGAAACGATTCAGTATTTAGTCAATTTTCATTTCTTATGAAAGATGTTTCAAAAAGCTGGCTTCTTCTTCCATATTACCTTAGCTTTAGGAGCAAGATGAGCCATTAAAGCAGCAGCTGCATTGCCAGCATTGTTCTCTTCTATGAAACTTATTGTTGAATTAATAATAAGTAGAGTAATAATCCCAACAAAATCTTGCCAGTCAGGTGGTTTCCCCTGCAGAAGCAAAACACCATAGAAACATCATTCAAGAAAATCCTTAAACTTTAAGTAATTGAATATATATATACTCACTCCTCCATTGGCAAGAGCAATAGCCATGATAGCAGCAGCTTCCATAACCCATGAGAGAGGGTTCCACATAAACCCCAAAAACTTCAAAATCTTACTCTCCTGCAAAAAACCCAGAAAAGAAAATTGAATAATTAGCTCTAGTTAACTTGAAAACCTTAATCTATCTATATATGCATAATAAATTCTGGGTTAACCAAAAGCCTATGGCTCTTAAAAAACAAAAATAATAATAATAATAATCAGTTGTATAAACCCAGATAATTAGTCCTTTTTCTCACATAAAAATCTAAAACATAAAGGAATTATAAGATATTAAGACCTGTTTTTCCTCAAGCTTATTGTAACCAAAAATGGCAAGCCTTTGCTCAGCTGCTTCTGTGGTTAAACCATTTTTGTCACACCTCAAAGTCTCAAAAACCTCTTCAAGTGGCACATTCTCCTACACCCAAAAGGCTCAAATTCATCAAAAACATAATCAGAACAAAACAAAACAAAAGAATGAAGAATTGGAACACAAAGTTCCATACCAAATCAACAGCTTCCTTCACCACAGCATCCAAAGTTTCATCCTTGTTGGCCATAGCTATAAAGTTGGTATTTTTCACAACACCAAAAGACAAAAATACTGAAGAATTGCAACAAAAAGAGAATCAGATATTCAGAAGACAGGAAACAGAGCTTATCATTTCCTCTGCAAATACTCTGTTCTATGTTTCTGTAACATTGTTTTTGTTTTCTTTTTTTGTTTGTTTTGTCTCACAAGAACCTCAAAAGATGGAAACTTTCTTGTAAGGGTGGGATTGTTTTGAAGTTGGGATGATTTGATAACCATAAACACAAATTATATGTACTCGGCGGCCACCCTCTGTTTCTATCATTTTCTCATTGTTTTTTGTCTTTTCCATTTTTATTTTGTTGTTGCTCCATCATAGCAAATACAAATTTAGATTAATTTTTTCTTACAATAATTTTTATAAATTAAACTAAATTATTTTTTTATTTTGAGATTATATTTTTTTATTTTGATGGCTTTAATTATTAATTTAATAATTACGACTATTAATTTGTTGATTAAAAACAAAACAAGTAAATTTAAAAATATATATTAAAATATAAAAGACAAAAATATTCATATAATAATATGAGTTAATTGCATCATATGTCCTCAAACTATGATTTACATTCTAAATTGGTCCCTAAACTTTTCAATGTTCTAATTTCATCCTCAAACTATGACTCTCATTTTAAATTGGTCCCCAAACTTTTGAATGTTCCATTTTCATCCCCAAACTATGACCCTCATTCTAAATTAGCCCCCAAACTTTTTAAATGTTTCAATTTCATCCTCAAATTATTGTTTATATCACATCATATTAGTACATAATGCACGTCAGTGTTTTATGACAATTAATAATTTTTATAACGATTTTATTAACATAAGATATGATTAGTATATACTGGCAATTTGGAGATGAAGTTAAAATGTTCAAAAAGTTTGAGGATTAATTTAGAATGAGAATCATAGTTTGAGGATGAATCTAGAGTGCTCAAAAGTTTGGGGACAAATTTATAATGAAGGTCATAGTTAGAGGATAAAATTAGAATGTTTAAAAGTTTAAGGACCAATTTAAAATAAGGATCATAGTTTGGGGATGTATGATACAATTAACTCTAATAATATTAATTATGGTTTAAAAATTTAATTATTTTACAATTAATTTTCCCCAATTAATTTATGACATAAATTTACTCAAAATTTTCATTAATAAAAATTCTTTTTACTCATTATTTTTAGGAAAAAAAAAACAAAAGAAATTTAGATAATCGAAGAAGGGACACTTGGAAAAGCTAAATTCTTTTGTCTTAAGTTAGGTAACTCTATCTTTTACCATTTTCTCCCTTACCTTACTCTCTTTCATTTTTCATATTTGCATTAATGTGATACTAAAATTTGGGTAGATAATAATTATCAATCGGTCAAATAAGATAAGTAGTTAGATCTTTTATAAGGTAAAAATTTGAATTTTAATATTATAAATAAAATAAAATAAATTATTTTTTTTTGTAATAAGTTTTTATAATAATTGATTTAAATTAATCAATTAAAATAAATAAATATTGATGAATTTGATAAATTTAATATTACTCTTAAAATTAGGGTTTCATTTTGATACACAGTTTGTGTAAAATAATTTTACTCAACCATTATATAAAATCTAAAATCTAAAACCCAAATCCTAACACCTTAGATTCTAAATCTTAAACCCTAAACCCTAAACCCTAAACTCTAAACCTTACAACCTAAACCACTAAACTTTAAACCCTAAACTAAACTCCTAACCCCTAAATTTGAAAAGCACGTGTAAACTTTAATTTACACGGACTGTGTATCAAACTTTTTCTCTTAAATTATGAGGGATAGAAATGTCTAACTAAAAGGTGTTTAATTTTCTACTTAAATTTAACTTTTCGAATTACATAATTTTTGGCACGTATAATATGTTTTTAAGCAATATATTTTTTTATTAAATAGAGAGGAATGTAAAGGTATTATATTTTCATACTAGATTCGAGCACATACAGAATGAGACAAGATAAGCATCCTTAACAATTACGTCAATCATCAATAGTAGATCTCTTAAGCAACCATATTCTTTGAATAACTTTATGGTTTTTCTAATTTTTTTTTTATCTTTTTTAACAATTTCATATGTTCTAGAATTTAAAAACCCACTTTTAAATAAATAATTAAGGTTGATGGACTGTAACACCATCAATCCGGATGTCACACTAAGGTCTCAAGCCTAACCTCAAACCATAAAATTTTGACCTAGTTTAGTTCAATCTACAATCAATTTCCAAATCCATTTGATTTTCAATCCAATAAAACATAGATAAATATTTGAAAGTATTTATAAGGGAGCTCCTTTTAAATTACATCATAAAAACATTCGACTCAATCATTTTAAATCAAATACGAATTACAAAATATATGATAAAGTCCTACGAATACATAGCCCAAAGATCTAAAGACTGTACTCTGGTGAGACGAAGCGCTTGAATCCTTCACTGATGGTGGTCCTCCAAGAAACCTGCAAAGCCTACTAACCTGCGAACAGAAACAACGATTCCAAACGCTGATCTAACAAAGCTTAGTGGATACACTTCCACTAAACTATACTTCATATAAATCATAAACATGAGCAAGTAGCTAGAAATGATGAAATGGCATAAATATCAACATACGACGTTATCTCTAGTTGCCTAAACACATAGCAAAACAATCTATGGATGCATCAAATCTCACACAACAGTCACAGGTATCATACCATAAGCCTAGAGTGAAGCCCGATGTCACATAGCCTCAAGAACATACACTCTGAGTAAGGCTTGGTGTCTCACAGCCTCGGGAACATACACTATCTCTAGGTGAGGCTTGATGTCACACAACCTCGGGAACGTACACCTACACTCAACATCTCTCCTCAAGTGTCTTTGAATGAGGCCTAGTGTCACACAGCCTCAGGAGTATACATTCGGTGTCTCATCTATTGGTGTTACAACACCCTCATTGAGTATCCAGAGCCCATCAACTAAGGTGACTCTACCACATAGGTGCCCTTACTTGGCACACAACAATACTCGACCCACCAAGGATCCCTATTGTTACTGTTACAATCAAGTCGCCCAAGATTTTACTACGTTATAACATATTATGCTCGTATATAAGGTTTAAATCTCAGTTTCTCAGTTTTACTATTTATTTTATCATGTTAGAAGTCTATTGGGCCATATTCCTCGAATTATAAACCCTTTAAACTCAAAACGTAATTTTCGAGCAGATTGCTCATTGGGTACCGGTATAGACCCTTGCGTACCGGTACGGTACCCTTTTGGGTACTAGTGTACACATATGTACCGATACGAATTGAGCTCACTGGAATTTTACAAAGCTTATGCATACTCGTACTGGTAGACTAGTACCGATACTACCTTAAAGGGCATATCGGTACGAGTTAAACACGGTATTAGTACCCCACTAATAGTTTATCCCCTGTAAACCGTATTCATAAACACAAAACATTAGGGTATCGGTACAACCTCTTTGTGTACTGATACTGAAGCCCACAAATGACTTTTTAGGCTCAGGAAATCGCTTCCCAAACCCTCAAATCATAACTATTAACCTCCAAACTCGACCCTACATCTTATGGGAGTGTGTAAGGTGGTTACTACCATTTTTACAAGTTATTAACATGTAACCCGAATTATGCCATTAAAGGTCTCTAAACACCCAAATAACCAAAACATTACATCAAGCAATAAAGCAATCAAATTTATGATGCTCATGAAGGCATAAGAGCTAGTAGTGTACTAACCTTTAGCCAAGATTCCCGAATCAAGCTTCTAAGCAAAACCCTTTAACTTCATCTTTTGTCCCAAGCATGAAGAAACCTCTAAATTCCTCATCTTGCCATACCGACATGAAAACGAAATCATACTTAAGATAACAGCTAGGGGTAAGCTTAGCTACAAAATTACAACATTAAAACCAAAAGAAAGCTTCTTACAAGCGTTGAACCCAAAAACCCATAAGATGACACTTACATTTTTACCACAAGATTATAGTTTTCATAAAGCTCTTAAAATGGTGATCATTATTGCCTTCACTCATAAATCCCGAAATGGAACTTAGCTAGACAAAGATTTGGGTTTTAAAGATGAAAACCTAAACTTGAAAATAGGAGGAGATAATGTTTTAGAGAGAAAATAAATAGATGAAAATGGAAGAGTGAGATAAGCTTGTCTCCCCTCTCCCATGTGAAGACAACATACAATAAAGGTAGGCAACCTTTATTTTAAAAAAGGGAACAACTACCACATAAAACCTCACAAATTTATCTTTGTCACAAAATGGTCACCTCCCAAGCCCACATAGCCAACTTCTTATCCAACAAGGTCCAAACTTGACCCAATAGGTCCAATTACTCAATCTAACACAAAGGTCTATAACCCAGGTCAACGCCCAAATGTTAACTAAAAAATTAGGTCATTACAACTCTTCCTTTCTAAAAAGAAATTTTGTCCTCAAAATTAAATGAAAGGAAAAATGCAACCATCTCAGATCTAACCATTTCCCATCTCATATACGTTCACCTTGATTCTAAAATCCCTCTCTAAAACTTCTTTAGCCAAAGCTCATAACACTGAACTCCTCAACGCCTTCCTCATGAATCCTCAACAATTCTTTCCTAACAAGCGAACAACATAGGATGGACACAACGATAATGTCCAAGCTTCAGCCTAAGATCTCACTTCAGATGAGTTTTATCTCGGTTAACAATCTTTTCTAACACCATTCACAGTTTAAACCCTTAAACTCAAACCTCGATCGTTCTAACCAACTTTTAATCTCTCACAAGCTCTGAAGCTCTAGACCCTCAACCCACGTATCCATTGTGGGGTTAGAAATGTCTCACTACCTACAAAATTGCTATTGAATTAATATCCGTGAATCATAGCGATCACGCTAGGGAGGAAATGGTAAATCGCGTCCATTACCAGCAAATAGGTCCACCCATAACCATGAAGCTTCAAGACTTTCGCTCAAATCCAATGTACTTGTTGTGCTCAAACGACTGATCCAACCATAAGGTAACATCTACCTACCAGGGAGAGAGTAAATCTAACAAGTCCACGGAAGTTGTTACTCTCAATCCTCACTCATCAACCACGATAAGAACCTTACCTATAAGTACTTACAAATCTAATAAACTAATAAACCCAACATCCATTTCGCGATCTTACCACAACACTTATTCGGTGAGAATACCTATAAGCACTTACAAATCTAATAAACTAATAAACCCGATATCCACATTAAGATCTTACCACAACACTTATTCGGTGAGAATTAACAGTATTGTATGAACGAGAAATTAGATCTCTATCAATGCAACAACTAAAACCAAAACAAAACATAGATACTTAACATAACATCAATGGCAAAGCTATCATCTCTGACTTGAATGATAGGCTGCTTAGCAATGGCTCGAGCGTCAACTCTGATGGTGGATCTCATAGTACCTCCACCCTGATATCCAAACGATACCCTAGTGCCGCCTCTAGTAAAAACTCTACTAAGCTGAGGAGTCGACCTCTAAAACTGCACCAGAGTAGCATCATCTATGATAGACAATTTCTCGTCATAAGACCCAGTGCTCGACACTTGTAGCAAACCTTTCTTAACAAAAAGTATAATCCAAGATGATATCGATCACAATGCTCACAAACCAGTGGAAGCAATGCTCCGACTAAACCATCAGTACTCATTTTTGGAGTAGAAATCAAGGAACTCTTACGAACCCAGCCTACATCCCTGATTTAATCTCGGTAGCTGACTTGAAATAACTCTCTTTGTACCTCTCAAAGCACAAAACTTCCTAGATGGAGCCTGAGAATGACCTATGATATCCCAAATTTGCAAAGTTCGATTCTTTGAGTATTCAATCTAACAGGGTGTCGAACTCTAAAGTCACTCAAGTGTCCTCGCGCTATAAGCCAACTCTGAGGATGTCCAAAGTGGACCCATTGTCACATGTATTCGAAGGTCAATCTTTAACCCACGTCTAAACCTCTTACACATCAACTCCTCGGTGGCAACCAACTCCAAGGTATATCTACTCAACAATATAAAATCTTGCTCATACCCAAACACTAATTCTTTGAGGCATTTGGTAGTACTAATACATCTGAGAATTCTTAATTAGATGGTTGTAAATAGCCCTGAGACTATAGAACAAAAGATTATCCCAAACACCTACACCAAGGTATTGACGTATCTTAGAACTAGGTACAAGAACCGATCTCTCATCTTATTCCATGTAAACTTCATTGATGTACCTCTTCTTATACCTGTCCAAGAGGATATACTAGGTTGGAAGTGCACGTTGTAGTCCCAACTCAATAGTCTATCACTAGTCATGGGCATAGCCCTTTTAGGAAGGCGACAATACAATCGTGGTCATCCTTCGGACTACCCCTCATCTATCTCAAAATCCTCTGAGCGTCTTTCAACCACCGATAAGCTTTTATCTGGTCATCTTTGCCCGAACCTTTAATATCCTTTGGCCCATATCGACTAAGCTTCTCCCGTTTGAGAGACATATCTCTCTCCATGACTTTTTTGGTTGTGTCTAACGCTATCCCCCATATGAAATCTGAAATCGTGTTATGAATGTGGTAGCTCATCATTCTCGTTTCCAAAGGTTTGGTTCCCTCAGAACCCCAAAACTTCAAGCACTACGCTTGACATCTCGAGCTAGCGTGTATCTAAACAATCAACCAATATCCAAAATTATATCAATTTCTTAAAAAGACAACTTTACCAAGTCTGTCAAAAACACCTAACCTCAAGCCTCAACTGAGCATTTACTATAAACCTCGTCCACAGCCACATTAATTATGGGGCTTTGTCACTTGCGCCCCAACTCTAAGACTTCAACTAGAGTACTATATTCTTTGTGGTTTTACTTTGGACATATGAATAAGTGGGTTCCCAGATCTATCAATCTCGAGTATTACTTTTCACATATTCAACGATGTCCTTCCGGCCATCATTGTAAATAGTTCACAACAAGCGTCTATTGCTCGAAATCTTAAAACATTCAGCTTACTAAAAGTGTACTTGGAATCTCTAACCATCAAGTGCCTCGCAACATTAAATGGAAACACACATCTGTCACTATACTACATCACCAACATATGGTACCGGATCATCGATGATCTCTCACTACGAATAAAGGAACTCTTGGTTAATGCTCAACCACTAGTTGATTAAAAGCAAATTCTCCTTAACCTTACCACAAAGTTCATCCACCAAACGCGTGAAGTCTTACCATTAGGAATTCTCATGATAAAACTGAAGGCTTCAAGGTAGCTCATACCACATGACTACAAGTATTACTCGATTGATGGAAGGAGGGTACACCCTCAACTCTTGCATATTTTCGTGATCTATTCCTTAACGTCTGGAATAATCTCAATCCTAGAATTATCATCTTAATAAGTTCAACCTTTATCTTGGCCCTTGTGACCGCGATTATACTTATCTTAACGTCACAATCGATGACAAACAAGAATACAGGGCACACCATCCAAATTTCAATCTTAAAAAGTACAACTTAGACTCAAGGGTTTGTATTCACTAGACACCTATCCATGACTCCTAAGCACCCTAGGGCTTTCTTAGAACCGGCTAAACCTAGGCTCTGATACCACTAAATGTAACACCCTTAACTCAAATGTTATATTAGGGCCTCAACCCCAACCTCAAACCATAAAATTTTAACCTAGTTTAGCCTAATCCACAATTAATTTCCAAATCTATTTGATTTTCAATCCAATAAAACATAAATAAATATTTGAAAGCATTTATAAGGGAGCTTCTTCTAAATTACATCATAAAAAAATTTGACTCAATTATTTTAAATCCATATGCAAATTACAAAACATACAATAGGGTCCTATAAATACATAGTCCAAAGATCTAAAGACTGTACTCTGGTAAGACGAAGCTCTGGAATCCTTCACTGATGGTGGTCCTTCAAGGAACGTGCCAAGCCTACTAACCTGCAAACGGAAACAACGATTCTAAACGCTGAGCTAAGAAAGCTTAGTGGATACACTTCCACTCAACTATACTTTATGTAAATCATAAATATGAGCAAGTAGCTAGAAATGATGAAATGACATAAATATCAACATACGGTGCTACCTCTAGTCGCCTAAACACATAGCAAAACAATCCATGGATGCATCAAATCTCACACAGTAGTCATAACCATTATACCACAAGCCTAGAGTGAAGCCCAATGTCACATAGCCTCAGAAACATACACTCTGAGTAAGGTTCGGTGTCACATAGCCTCGGGAGCATACACTCTCTCTAGGTGAGGCCCAGTGTCACACAACCTCGAGAACATACACCTATACTCGACATCTCTCCTCGAGTGTCTTTGAATGAGGCTCGATATCATATAGCCTCGGAAGTATACATTCGGTGTCTTATCTCTTGGTGTTACAACACACTCATTGAGTGTCTGGATCCTATCAACTAAGGTGACTCTACCACACAGGTGCCCTTACTTGGCACACAACAATACTCGATCCACCAAGGATCCTTATTGTTACTATTACAATAAAGCCACCTAAGATTTTACCACGTTATTACACATTATGCTTGTATAAGAGGTTCAAATCTCAGTTTCTCAGTTTTACTATTTATTTTATCACATTAGAAACCCCTTGGGCCATATTCCTCGAATTATAAACCCTTTAAACTCAAAACATAATTTTTGGGTAGATTACCAGTAGGTGCCAGTACAGACCCTCACTTACCGGTATGGTACCCTTTTGGGTACCGGTATAAATATGTGTACCGATACGAATTGAGCTCACTGCAATTTCACAAAGCTTATGCGTACTGGTACGGGTCGACTCGTACCGATACTAGCTTGAAGGGCATATTGGTACGAGTTGAATATGGTACCGGTACCCCACTAATAGTTTATCCTTGATGAACAATGTTTTTAAACCCAAAACATTAGAATATCAGTACAACCTCCCCGTGTACCGATACCGAAGCCTAAAATAGCTTTCTAAGCACCGGAAATTGCTTCCCAAGCCCTCAAATCACAACTATTAACCTCCAAAGTTGATCCTACATCTTATGGGGGTGTTTAAGGTGGTTTACTACCATTTTTACAAGTTATTAACATGTAACCTAGATTATGCCATTAAAGGTCTCTAAACACCCAAATAACCATAACATCACATCAAGCAACAAAGCAATCAAATTTATGATGCCCATGAAAAGATAGGAGTTAGTAGTGTATTAACCTTTAGCCAAGATTCCCGAAATCAAGCTTCCAAGCAAAACCCTTCAACTTCCTCTTTTGACCCAAGTATGGAAAAACTCCCAAATTCCTCATCTTGCCATACCGACATGAAAAACGAAACCATACTTAAGATAATAGCTAGGGGTAAGCTTAGCTACGAAATTACAACCTTAAAACCAAAGGAAAGCTTCTTACAAGCCTTGAACAAAAAAACCCATAAGATGATATCTTACCTTTTTACCACAAGATTATAGTTTTTATGAAGCTCTTGAAATGGTGATCAATATTGTCTTCACTCATGAATCCCAAAATATAACTTAGCTAGCAAAGATTTGGTTTTTAGAGATGAAAACCTAAACTTGAAAATGGGAGGAGATGGTGTTTTGGGGGGAGAAGAAAGAGATGAAGATGGGAAATTGAGGTAAGCTTGTCTCCCCTCTTCCATATGAAGACAACCATGCAATAAAGGTGGGCAACCTTTATTTTAAAAAGGGGAAGAATCTCCACATAAAATCTCACACTTTCATCTTTGTCATAAAATGGTCACCTCTCAACCCCACTTAGCCAAATTCTTATCTAACAAGGTCCAAACTTGACCCAATGGGCCCAATTACTCAATCTAATACAAAGGTCCATAACTAAGGTTAATGCCCAAATGTTGACTTGAAATTCAGGTTGTTATATGGATGGTTAGTATATACTAAATCATGTGATTGAATATATTTAAAAAATTAACTATTGGTAGTTTTGTAGTATTTTTAATGTGGAGTCATGGATTAAGATGGTATTTATTTGTTTTCAATCATGAATAAAATTCATGTACAATTTACATATAATGTTACTTAAACTTAAGTCATCAAATGAGAATATCCAATAAACTCACTCGAGTTCAATGTTTATATTTTTAGAAAAGGTATTGTTATGTGATTAGGTGACCTTTTTAGATTTACTATTTTCTTAGGTGATGTGTTTGCACTGTATTGTTGTATTTAATTAATTATAAAATTTTCTTTCATTTGATTAAGGTAAATAACTATTATGAGAAAATTTATAATAAATATTTTATTTGATTAATAATAACTTTTATTCCATGAAATATAAAATAATTAGAATATTTTATTAAGATATTACTTTTTTATAAATTTTAATAATTTAAATTATAATGAAAGTGCAATTCAAAATTAATATAAAATGCAATTCAACGTTTATCGGATTTTATCTATTCAAATTTCATATTAGTTGTAATACATCTAGTTTTCTAAATCAATAACTTTTACTTTTCTTCAAAATAAAAAATATTCTTATATACTTTTAAAAATATAATATATATACAAACTAATTTTATATTACTTACAATTTGCATCCAATTAAATCTTTAACATCATTCAAAATAATCTAATAAGTCCTTCAACATAGATATCACTTTACATTATCTGATGATTTTCATTTGTTATATCAGCGATACTTAACAGTTTGATTAGTCAAAGACGATTTTCATTAATAAATGAGTTTAATTATTTATTTTATATAACATTAAAGGCTCATCAAAGATGCACGTTAGTGTAAGGTCTCAATTGTATTATTATTCACATAGGAGGTTTTTCACCAATAAGCCAAAATATATTATTTAAAATAATAATAGAGGAAAGAAATACCATAAACATCCTTTTCAACCCTTAGGCTATGTGTTTCCTATCTCACACGACATATCCCTTTGAAATTTGGCAAAAAGATGATCTCAACTAAATCATACATATCTACAAGTAATAGTTATGAAAACTTGTCCAAGGTTGCATAATTCCAGGAATAATTGATTGAATTTCAACCTTTTGCTCTATTTTTTATATAACCATCAATTGACTTATATAAATGCAATGATAGAAGCTGTAACACCCCCAATAAATTGGTATATATATAAGTTTTTGACAGCCAAAAAGTTTGAACCCGTGACCGTTGGCTGTATATACTTGTGATTTAACCATATGAGCTAAAAGTGTTTCTTGTTAGATCTTACCCCAATTTAATATTAAACTATATTCGATGTCTATACCAAAATTTAGTAAGCCTTATTTGATTCCCCAGCTACCCTTCATTATTGTTGTCTGTTTGAGAGTTGAGAGAACCTAGAAAGTTCTAAACCTTTCTCCCCAACCCACAAAACCGTTCAGCCTCCGATCTCCTTCACCGGTCGTCTGTAGCGTGCATCGCCGTTAGCATTGTGCTCATCATCGTACCCCGACCAAGAACTGTTAGCCACTCACCTTGGTTTCTCGCTTGTTACCGTGAATCTTGTCTTAAAGGTTTGTAAGAAAACCCTCTAACTTTCATGTTTTTCGTCACCGTCCGGCGTCGGTAGGAAGCACCGTTCCTATTAGTGTGCTCCTCGTGTTGAGCCGACCAGAACCCGACCTTCCATTTGAGCATCTATCACCGTTTAGGTGTTTTCAGAAAAAATTTGAAATCCATTCGTTTTCCCATTCATCGCCGTTGATTTTGCCGCTCCACGTTTTTGTAAGCCCTTGGGAATTAAAATTGGTTGAGTTTCTATTGTTTTTTACGATTTGGAATGTTTTCTGGCCGATTTGGGCCACGCGTGGTGGTCAGGCGCCATCGGAAGTGATTTTCGGCGGCTATATGGTTACCTTTCGATCTAGATCAGTCATGCCGGTCCATAGCTGGCCGACTTTGGACTGAGTCGGTTTAACTCAAACTCGGCCTGCCAAACCCAAGAATCGGCCTGCTAAATTGATTGGGTCGGCTTGTTTTCAAGCCCAATAGCTTAAGCTCAAACCCAAGTCAGCCTAAGCCCGATAATCAAACTGACCCGATCTAAGCCTAAAATCGACTCGTCTAACCCGACTTACCCGAATCAAACTTGTTTGACCCGAACCCGTTGACCTTAACCTGGCCCGAGTTGATTGTTGACCCATGACTCGTTGACCGCTGATGTCAGCGTTCACTTTGACTAAAAAGTTAAATTTTCCAAAAAAAATTGTATTATATGTTTTTTGACGTCCTGGGTCTGTTTTTAAAGTCTGTTTCGTGAAATTCTGACCCGAAAGCCTCCGAATCTGACCTTGAACATAAACTTGTATATGTATTTAATTATTCAGTTAAGAGCAATGTGAATAAGGACTGAATTTGAAATTTGTGTAATTGAATGTATTCACAGTTCCTTGTATCCGAGATGTTGAGAGATGTTAAATTCAGGTTCGAGAGCGATCGAATAGAGTATCATGGATCGATCGATATAACACGGATTTGAGGTAATATATTACTACCTTTTGTATGCCTTATGAATATGTAGGTATTTGGTTAATGCATGTATAGTTATGAAGAAGTGTATTCTTAACTCTGCTTAAGTCAAATCAAATACGAAATACAAGTATGACAATATAGATAAGATTGAATTACTCGAATGAGAATGTTAATAAATTGAAAGGATCTAAAGTTCAATAAATAACTAATAAGGTTGTTAATCTCTAAACCCGATTAAAAGTGTTAAAGGATCCAACGTCAAAATATTTGGTTATGAAATTACGAAAATAACCTTGAAGTGAAGTAAATACTAAGTTGCCCCTGACAAGGAAATGATATGGAACCTACTTTTGATTTGATTATACAACTAATACATCTAAAATTCTTGATCTATGTGAAAATTCTAGTAATATGATTTAAGTATGTGAAATAACAAATTACTCAAAATTTTCATAAATTCTGAAAAAATCTTTGAAGATAAATTTAATGGAAGATTCCCATATGTCTGAATTAATCAAAATGGCCGAAAAGACTGAATTGATTGGAATGAATGTAATGACTGAAAAATCCTCGGACGCCAAACTTATTAAGTTAACCAAAATGATGATTATACCCTCACATTTTGAAATGAATGAATTGTTGGGAAGTACTGAAAGTACCTGAATGACTGAAACACCACCGAGTACTGAAATGATTAAAATACCTACATGGCTTGAGATAAGTGGAAGCTTGGAAAATCCTAAAATTTTTTATAGATCGCAAATGAATGTAATGCCCTACGAGTTTGAAATCTGCACTAAAAATGAATACCCACGAGGTGTTCCTGTTTGAATACTTGGCAAGTATCACATTATGGGGATCTATTTAGTTTGAATGGACTTGAAAATTTGACTCATGTATGTCGGTCGCTCCTAGTAATGCTACAATAATAGAAGAAATACTACACGAATACATGTTCCCTTTCTCGTGACATGTTCAGTGATATTTGGTGAAGGTGACCCGTTTGCTATACATCGCAGTCAGTTTTAACAAATAAATTCTTGTAAGGTGTACCTATTTGGTTAATTGGTAAGTACCGTGATGATGGGTTTCGAGTAGTTCAAAGGGACTTGGAAACCTGATGAGCAATTAGAATTCTTGAATTCTGTTGATCACTGTTTATACCTTGTTAGATTAAATTACCAATTTGCCCTTGAAGGTCTAAATGTCTATAATGCCTTGTTGGCCAAAATGATTGGAATAATCCTAACATATCTAGATTCTCAATGATCCTGAAGTATCAATTTTCGAATGCCTGGTTGGAGCCTTTAGTACCAAACCCCCTTTGTATTAGAGATCTTTCTCTTCTGAAATAGGTTTGAATTTGTTAGGAGACCAGTGTTATTTTCTTGTGATTGTGAAGTGCCCTGAAAAATAAATTGTTCTATCTAGCGTGTTCCAAGTGCACATGAATATTCTCTCCGTTTTGAACCCAAGAATGTCTCTTGATTTGAACCATGACTTTCATCTATCTGAAATATACCTCTATATCTAATCTGACAAACATGCTCCTTTGGTTACTATTTCACTAAAAAAATTGTCGACTTTATATCTACTGTTACCACTGCTTACTATTACTTACTGTTATTACTATTTACTACTGATTACTTTATTTACTGCTTAGACTATTTTACTAGGGTACTTGGGATAGGATATGACGTCTCTGCAGGTTCAGCCCTAATTCGGCTAGTGATTCCTACTGTATCAGGTTTCTATACTTCGGCTAGGGTGATTCGTACTGGACTTAAGGTATCCCCTTAGGATGGTACCTATGATGGGCCTAGGTTAATGCCTTTATACATGCAGTTCTAGGGAACTGCATACTGGAGTTCAGTTGAAGGGTAGTTAGATATTAAATAAAATCTTTATTTCTCTTTTAAATCTACCCTACTAAATTGATTTATCAAAGTCTGAAACACTTTGATACTTCCAAGTCTGCACTGAATGGAACACACTAAACTCCCTAGTTCAACTTATGTAATCTATATCTCTTCTGATTTTTCGGACTATAGGCTTCTCACTTGGTACTCAGTGATTGCATAAAGAATAACTTCGTTATCTTCAAATATAACGCTTTACTGAATTGTAGAATCATAATTGGAGTCTGTTGTTGCCCGGAACACCATGACATCTTTATGCTTTGCCATATACCTACGTGTGCCTTTAGCATCACTTGGTAGTTCTGTATTACTCAGCTTTTCCAAGCTCATGTTGTTTTTACCATCGCAGATTAAATGATTAAACATGGGGCACTTATCGACCTCAGTATGGGAGTTCCGGCACTACTTGTGGAGTATAGTATAGTGTAAATAGACGGCATATATGCTGAGTCTTATTTTATGTCAGAGTCTGTAATATAATTTTTGAATTTCTATTTTATGATTTTTTGTAATGATGTTCTGACTGATTTTTATTTAATGGTTTTAAATGTATTAGAAAGAAAAGAATTCTATTTGGGTCTTTACTGTGGGTCGCTCTTGTGACCCTAATGTGACCTCCTATATTTAAGTGTAATGCATAAGCGGGTCTAGGGATTACAAAAGCAACCACTCCAATATTAGATCAAGATTGAAAATATGACACTCAATTTCTTAAAAGAGCTTGCTAGATTCAAAATAATCCAAAAATCGCTCAAAGTTTGGTGTATAAAGCTACCATTGAGTGGAATTGTGTAGGATGTGAACATGAGAACAATACCTTTATGTTTCAATTTTTGAAGATTTTCCTATTTAGAACAAAAAATTAAATTTGGATTCGGGTTTAGTAAAGAAAAACAAGTTGAATGTGTATTTATGTGAATTTTAGGTCACTGTTGACGTCGACGAACAGTAGCTGTTGCGGGTAGGGTCTGGTCGGATTCTAGATTAGATAAAAACAAGAGAGAGAAAACGAAAGGGAAAAAAAGAGAGAAATAAAAAAAATGAGAAAAAAATATTATATAGTGTTTCAAACCGACGTCGTTCTAGCCATGCCATCACGTTAATAAAATTGACGTCTACGTTATGGCGTCGTTTTTTGAATTAACGGCTCAACGGTATAATTGAAGACAAAACTATATTTAGTGTTATACTTGAAACATTTTAAAGTTTAGTGGTATAACCGATAGACACCCTAAAATTTAATGGTATCCATATAGTTTACCTTGATAATATTACACCCAATTTCTTAAAAGAGCTTGTTAGGTTCAACATAATCCAAAAACCATTCAAAGTTTGGTGTATAAACCTAACATTTAATGCAATCAAGTAGGATATGAACATGAGAACAATACCCATAGGTTTCAATATTTGAAGACTTCCCCTATATCACTAAAACTTGGTTTAAAAGGATTGATTAGCTACCCAAATGAACAAAATATTTATTTTCTACATAGACATTAAATGTTCATATAACGATTAAATACTGAATTTGTAGGAATCAGGCTAAGTTAGGGGTGAGTAGGGGCCTTAGTCTCCTTAAAATAGAAAAAAATGTTCTATAATCTTTTAAAAAATCATGAAATTGTAAATTAGTCGAGTAGAGAATTTATACTTCGAGCTTAGTTTCATTATGGTCTCGTATAAAAATCATAGTTTTGTCCCCGTAAACAAGGTTGCTTACCAAAACTTGAACTTTGATCTTTCATAGTATGATAAAAACAACTTTACCAAGTCAATTATTATATAATATATTTGGTCAATAGTAGGATTTGAATTCTTTCATAGCATAAGTAAAAAAAAAAAAACTTAACATTTGATTGGATAGTCACTTTGGTCCTTATTCTTTTTTGAAGCAATTTAACCCTCAAAGTTTTATTTTGGGTCAAAATGACCCCTCTACGGATGAAAACAGTTAGTCCACTGACGGAGAAAGACTTGAAATGACGTGGCAAACTAACATTGCAGTGCACGCTGACATGAAAGTGTCATATAGACAAAGATGTTGATTTGAAATAATATCACATTAGTTAAAAAAAATAATTCTATAAAATTATATTTTCTGCTGAAGTGTCATTCTGACAAGTAATTTCAAGTTGTTTATCATTAGTTGACTAACAGTTTTTAACCACATATGAATAATTTTGACCCAAAATGAAACGTTGAGGGTTAAATTGTTTTAGAAAAAAGGATAGAGGGTCAAACTGACTATTCAGTCAAACGTTAGGAGCATTTTTGGCTTATGCATTATTGCATTGTAACTGGAACCAACTGTGTTGGAAGGATCACTCGCATAGTGATTCACTATAATATCTTATTTGTATTAGTTGACCAGTGGATCAAATATGAGACGTTAGGTCCTTAAACAATTTTCAGATTTTAATTTTATCATTTTAAATGAAACAAATTGGATTGAGAAGATTGACCCATAATAATTTTTTTGATACCCAATCTAAGTTAATTTATCTATGGATGAATATTAAGGATTATAAAAAAAGTAGGATTTGAATCTTTCTTCCGCATTTTTTATAAATTAAAAAACTTGGGATTTGAATATAAGGATTTATATTCAATTTGGAACTTTGGAACTTTGAAAATTCCTCCAAATTTTGGGAAATAATTAGATTAACTTGGCAATTAAAAAATTACAAGTCAGTGTGGAAAATTTTCCTCTTCTTTTTATAACATTTCGTTTTCTTCTTAATAAACCTTTTTAATTTGATTTGCATTTCATACATCTATTTTACTATAATTCCACACTTATTATGTGAGTAAATACTTTTCTTTTCTAAAAAATTATGGGTGGGTTTAAAAAAAAAGTTTTAATCGGTAAATAGTTTTAGTAGGATGATGCCTTAGATCTTTTTAAACAACATCTACTGTTTGAATCCTAACGTTATAAATGGAATAAATTAAGTTGGAGGGTCGTCCTTATAGTGGGTCTCTATAGTACCTAATTTAGATGAATCAATCACTAAATTAAATATTAAGTTGGAGGGTCGTCCTTATACTGAGTCTTGAACTCACAACCTAATGAAAGGGAAGGATGTCAACTGAGAACTTTAACCACATGTTCTAGAATTTGTTAACTCGTTTAAAATAATTAGTGTCTCATTTCATTAGATTGGTTGGTTGGCTAACTTTGTGATATGTCTAAAATATATAATGTTTTGCTTTCTTATTTAAAGTTAGTTGGGGACACGTTTAATCTTGTTTCAAACTAATGGTCTAACAATCAAAGTGGACGAAAAGTTATTCCGAAAATTATTTCATTAATGGAATTAAAAACTTTATTGATATATATTTTTAATAGTTTTAAGGTGATTATAAGGTAATATATGTTAATTATTCATATTTTTAGCCCTTTAATAAGACACACGTATCTTGCAAAACAAATTTATTCGAATCAGAATTTTTTAAGATAAATATATATATTTTTTACTATAACCACTTTAATTCAACTTTCCCAATATAATTAATTAAATAGTGTGTGATATTTAAGATTTAGAACTTTAAGAAAATTATAAATGTCTAGTTCATATGTAAAGTTGATATCGAAATCGTATTGCTCCAGATCTTTTAAGAAATAAATAATAAAGTTAAAGAATATCTTACGTGTTCTAGGGTTTCAAAGGCAGCCAAGAGTCCGGTTCTGTACCCTCGTGAAAGCTCATTTAATATTAAAATATTAAATTATATTTTACAAAAAATATAATTAAAAGCAGGTAGAGTTAGTCCAAAGATTGCTGAACAGTCCAAACCTAACATTAAATAAGTGTAATTAGGACAAAAATCTTCCGCAGGTGCTCTTTTCTATGCTTAAGTATTAAAAAATACTAAAAAATTAAATTTTAAGATCTAACCTTAAATTTTAAATCTTACACCCTAAAAAATACATTCTACACCAAATTCCCTAAACTCTAATCATAAACCCTAACTCTAAATCATAAACCACAAACTCTAAATCTAATTTTTAATATGGGGCATAAATAGGGGCACCAAAAAGGTAGATGATTTATATTCGTGTAATTAAGGCCTATGAATCGACTACAAATTGCATGCCAGTGGCATGTTTATATATAAGACTTATATTCTATACATTGCGGTGAAAACAAAAAATTCTACAATCGACTTAGTTTTAGTGTTTAAATATTTAATTTAGGGTTTAAGATTTAAGAGTTTATGATTAAGGGTTTAGAATTTAGTGCTTAGGGTTAAATTTTAGGGTTTAGAGGTTATGTTTTAAGTTTAGAGTAATATAGTTAGAGATTTAGGTTTTAACCTATAAATTCTAAATTCAAACCACAAACCCTAAATTCTAAACTCCTAAACCTTAAACCCTAAATTGAATCCCTTATTTTTTTGATTAACCTATATAGAATCCCTTAACCTTAGAACTCAAGCATTTGTAGAACCTTTTTATTTCCACCGCCACTATATGGAATAATTGCCCTTATATATATGTGCAAATATTCGATGCACTAGCGGTGTAAAACTTGTTTTATACAAGTGACTAATTTTTAGTGTTTAGTGGTTAGAGTTTAGGTAGTGGCGGAACTTAGAGTAAGAGTTGGGGGCTTTTAAAAATTTAGAGGCTTAAACGAAAATTTTCAAAAATTTTGAGGGTTTAACAAAAAAATTTAATAATTTTGAGAGTTTTAATCATACTTTTTAAAAAATTTAAAGGGAATTTAATTAAAAATATTCAAACTTTTGAAGCTTAATATGAATTTTTAAAAATCTTGAGGGGTTTAAATTAAAATTTTTAAAAGATTTAAGGGCAAAATTAGAATTTTCCAAAATTTTGGGGGGCCATGGCCCCCTCTAGCCTAATAGAGGTTCAGCCCCGAGTTTAGGATTAAGAGTTTAGTGTTTGTGATTATGCTTTAAGGTTTGAGAATAAATTTTATAGTTTTGAATTTATGGGTTAGGGTTAAGATCCCTAAAATGAATAAGTGACAACTTTAGAAATTCGCTTGTAAAAAAACTAAAATCTTAACCCTAAATACTAATGTATATACCTAAAAACTAGACGCTTGTATAAAACAAATTTTTATGAAAATTTTCCCATATATATTAAAATTTCCGGTGGGAATGCATTAACAACAACTCTTTAGGTACACATTTGTATCTTTTAAATTATAATATTTTATGTTAAGAATATTAACACCAACCATTGTAATTCACCATTTTTTTATCTCCTAAATTTGGAAGATTTCAAAATTTAAAGAGTAAAGTACACAGATGGTCACCGAACTTTTAGAGCGCTTTCATTTTGATCACCAAACTTTTAAAACTTTCATTGAGGTCACTCAACTTTTATTTCAGTTTTATTTTGGTCTCTCTTATTACCTTTCGTTAAAAAATGCTGACGTGGCCCCTTAGCTTTTTTTTTCTCAATAATATAACATATTTTGGGTCCCACTTTTAGCTGATTAAACCATCACACGTGACCCTTCTCCTTTCTTCTTCTTCTCCAAATTTCATTCTTTACTGGATGTTTGCAAAGAAAAAAATTGCAATAGTATTTAAAAGAAAACGATGACATGAGTATTCTGCGATAGATATGCTAAATCTAGGACAAGAAAACTTTAGCCAATGGAAGAGCTCTCTGCCCCAACCCGTACTATACAACTGGAGCACCACATCTCACCTAAGCTCCCATAATAACCAGCTCAAACCTTCCTAAACATGAAAGCTCCATCTCTTTCGTTTTACTTTTCCTCTTCTCTTTATGTTGTTGATGAACTTTATTGCACACAACAAGTACAATTTCAAGGTAGTTGCCCAGTGATCTCAATCCTCAAAATGAAGACAGTGTTCAAACAGTTTTATCGGCGTAATTTTATTAAAATCAGAAAGGGAAAGATATATGAACAACAATTAACTATAATCCTCATGATAAAGTGAAAAACATTGCTGCAACATCTTAAAAACATATAGATAATGAAATCAAAGGATTCAAGATTATAATAAAGCACATAATAAGCATTAAGCAATATTTTATGATGTAGAACACATACCTAATTGTTATTCTTCTTCTTTTTCAACTTGCTCCTCTTGTTCTTCAACATTTTCACGATTGTCACTTTCTTCTTCTTCTTCTTTGGCCTCTCAATCTTGCAATTCAACTCATTCTCCTTTTGTTCATCGACCTTGTGGATCTGAAGAGCATCATCAAAAAATTTCAGCTATAGATCGTTTCTTGGGGGTTCTTGATTTTGTAGGCTTGATTGGCACCCTCATTAGGCGTCTTTCTTGTCTAGATGCTTGAGCAAGGCAGCTATCAACGTGAGCATTCAACGCATTCACTGTTGAAGCAATAAATGCCCCACAAACCGGACATTCCAACATGTCTGATCTTTCATCGAATTTCTCACCAACATGAAGAAATACTTGCAAAGAATCACTTTGGTCCATGGGTTGATTTTCTTGAAGCTTGTTCTTTTCCATGCTCTCCGAATCGTTTTGCAAACATCCAGTAAAGAATGAAATTTGGAGAAGGGAGAAGGGTCACGTGAGATGGTTTAATCAGCTAAAAGTGGGACTCAAAATATGTTATATTATTGAGAAAAAGGAAAGCTAACGTGCCATGTCAACATTTTCTAACGGGAGACCAAAATGAAATTGAAATAAAAGTTGAGTGACCTCAGTGAAAGTTTTAAAAGTTTAATAACTAAAATGAAAGATCTCTAAAAGTTCAGTGACCATATATGTACTTTACACAATTTAAAAGGTGTAAAAAGGACACGAGGTTGACTGAATTTGAGTGTAATTGTTTGTAATTACACGTGTAGCATGTTTAATTAACCATTGTAATTAGTGGATTTTATTAAACACTTCAATTATTACAGCGTATTGAGTATTTGTAGAATTACGCGGAGGGTTACTCATGATAACTTTGAAACCTTTTTATTCCTTTTTAAATTACATTTCTACTAAATTGGGAGCAATTACGATCATAAAAAATATTTTTTAAGATAATATAATTACTCTCATAATAATTACATTTTCTTACAATTACTTTATAATTTTCAACATACTCTAAATTATATCAATAATGAAAATGAATTACATAAGCTATTACCCGCTGAATTATAAGTGTCGATCTCTGAGTCTGAACAGGTACTATGCTAATGCTTTTAGAGAAATTCCTAAGTATCCGCACTTTCTTGAAACCCTCCACAAATTAGTTTCAAGTATATACACTTTTAATCGTATATTTGCATGAATAAATAAATAATTATTTTTTAGTATAATCACGTGTATCTAACATATTGGTTGATTAATCTGGATCGGATACTGCAGATGTCCATTATGGGGTGACCCTCCAAACTCAATTTGCTCCATTCACAATGTCAAAATTCGAACATCTGACTTTGCTTAGTGGATCAAATGCTTCATTTTACTATACCAACTGATTGTTGATAATAAATAATAACTTTTTTGATTAAATATAAATATATTATATTTTCATGTCAAAATTCAAACCCATACAAAATGGCACAATATGAACATCCTTAGCCACTAAGCCAATTAATGGATATCATAAATAACTATTGCTATCTATGTTTAAGAGGACAATCCCAAAATCATATAAAATGTCATAATTGTCAACTAAATGATCTTGTATCATAATTTACATATCTTTGTAAAGCCACTTTCAAATAAAAACATGAGAAAATTCTTTTTTTTTTCTTTTTAATGTTTGAAAAGCCAATTCACAGTTGGGATTTCTACTTTGGATGCTAAAGTAGAATCTGAAAATGGTAGAAAAGGGAAATTTATTTGAAAAAAGTAGGATAAAAAGGGAAGAAATTCGTATAAAGAAAAAAGGTCTTACGATAATAGAATCCGCCTTTATGTTGTGATACACATCTTTGTCTTTAGAAATTCGAAATCATCACGTTTCTTTTTTTTTCTTTTTTATGAATAATTAAATGCGTTAAAATTTTAAGAGTTAATTACGGTACACGTTCCTAAACTATAGTTCTTATTCTAAATTAGTCCCAAAACTTTTAGGCATTCTAATTTCATCACCAAATTATGACCGTCATTTTAAATTGGTCTCTAAACTTTTGAACGTTCTAATTTCATCCACAAATTATTAGTACATACTAATCATATCTTATGTTAATAAAACTGTTATAAACATTGTTAATTGTCATGAAACACTGATGTGTATTATGTAATATTATGATGTGGTACAAACGATAATTTGAGGATGGAATTGAAACATTTAAAAAGTTTGGGGACCAATTTAGAATGAGAGTCATAGTTTGAGGATGAGATTAGAACATTTAAAAGTGTAGGGACTAATTTAGAATAAAATCATAGTTTAAGGATGTATGGTGCAATTAACTCAAATTTTACATTTAAATTTATATTTGTGTTCATTAATTAATGTTTACATTTTTGTTATTCTACAATAACTAAAAATCTGAAACATGACTAATTTAGAATGAGAATCATAGTTTAAGATGAAAAGTTTCACTATTTTCTTAAGAAAGAGAAAGATTTATTAAAAAATAAATAAAATCCTAAATTTACAAAATAAATCATAAATTTGTAAAATAGAGATAATTAATGGTTGAATCATCTGCCTGTGTCAATCAGATCAGTGGGTGAAATGGAAAGAAAGAAAGAAAAGGAAAATGAGAGAAGAAAGTGGGTGAAATGGAAAGAAAGAAAATTAGGGGAGGGAAAGGGTGAGATAAATAGGATTGGCGGCAACCTTTAAGCTGACAGTCGATTGGAATTTAGTCCAAATATTTAAAAGAAGGTTTTCACTCAAATAATTATTTGTATTACAAATATAAGGAATGAATCATGGATTTCATATTGAAATTATATCGCTTTTAATCTAAGTTTGTAACAGATTTGGCTTAAATAAAAAATCGGCCCCTAAATTATATTTTTTTGTTTGTTTTTAGCCTTTAAATTATTTTTTTTGTCAAAATAAGTACCTAAATTATTATTTCTGATCACTTTAAGTTCGGTAGTTATTTAAGTCAAAAAAATTCAGCCAATAAGATTTTGACACGCCACAAAATATTTTTTGACCAAAAGTTAGTGTAGGAATTGAAAGCAAAAAAATAACATAATTTAAATATTTATTTTGATCAAAAAATAGTGTAGGTACTTAAAGTGACCATAAATAATAGTTTATGTACTTATTTTGACTAAAAGGCAGTTTAATGACTAAAAGTAAACAAAGAGAATAGTTTAAGGGTTGGTTTTTAATTTAAACCTAACAAATTTATTTGGATTATAAATATGATATTATGCTTGTTGAGTATTTGTATATTTGGTGTTTTGAGTGTTTAACATGAAAATGATTATTGGTATGATAATTGGAAAATTCTACAACGCTCGACGAGCACCGCTGAACACCACTAACGATAAACACTGTTGAACACCATTAAATTAATTAATAAAGATTAAAAATATCAATGACTAAATATATAACTATAAATTATTTAAATATATAATTATAAATTATTTAAAATAAAATATTAATTAAATTATTTTCCATATATATAATTTTTATTAATCTTTTTTTAAAAATAATTAGATAAAATACCAACCACTAAACCCAAAACCCTAAATTATAAACCTTAAACTCTAATCTTAAATTGTAAACCCTAAGCCCTAAATCATAAACACTAAACTCTAAACCCTAAACACTAAAGCCTAAACCCAATATTCAAATTTAGGATTTATGGTTTATAGTTTAGGATTTATGGTTTAGTGTTTTGGGTTTAGGGTTTTAGGTTTCAAGTTTTAGTTTTATGGTTGAGGGTTTTGGGTTTATGGCTATAGTTTTGGGTTTAGAATTTAGAATTTAGGGTTTCAGGTTTTTATTTTTAAATTGACTAAGGTTGGTATTTGATCTAATTATTTTTAAAAAAGATTAAAAAATATTATATATATGAAAAATAATTTAGTTAATATTTTATTTTAAATAATTTATAATTATATGTTTAAATAATTTAAATTTTTACTTTTAAAACAACTAACGAATAAACTAATACATGCCCACTAAAGATATCATAAATCAGAATGTCTTACTGATGTTTGACAGATTGTAGCTTGACTACTCTTCTAGTAAGTTTCCAATAACCTACGTGTGAAACAACACACGCTAAGTATTTACTTAGTGAGGCAACTATAATTTAAAGTAAAGCGTTTCAATATATAGAATCATATAAAATAGACTTATCAAGTCATTCCTCTATCATATAATAGTGCACTACATTTCTTGCAAAATGGCAAGTGATTCCAGTACAACTTATATCGTATCATAAAACAAATATAAATTTCATGTTCTTAGTATTTATCAGTTATCATGTAATCATTTGCAATATAACCTTCATTTAGAGATAGCCCAAACTATATAATATGAGATCAAGGCACGTGAGTCATCTTGATAAGACACCATAGTGTTTAACAAAACGTGAACATAAGTACGTACTCGAGGAATGTAACCCCCTAAACACGGCTATGCGATACACCTAAATCTAGGAGGTCACATTAGGATCACCGGAGGGACCCATAAAAAATAGAAAACTCTTAGAAATACACTTAAAAGTGTAAAACAACATTTCTTGTTAAAACTATATTAAAATTTCATGTATACAAACTGAAATCCAGAAAACAAAATATGACTCAATCATAAAATAAATCGTGACATACATGCCCACTAATAAATAGGTACCGTACTCCACGTGCAACGCTAAGGGAACCCCAAACTGATGTCGGTCATAAATCTATAATCAGATTTCTTTAACCTGCAATGGTGAAACAAAGTGAGTTTTGGGGAAAACTCAGTAATACAAAATTGCCAAATAATGATGTAGACAGATGCATGTAAGGTAAAACAGATGCATGGTATATTATAAAACTATCACGGTGTTCTGAGTATCCACAGATTCCAATTACGGTTCATTTTAAATTCTTATCTATCCTTCATCTGAACTCCAATATGTAATTTTCCAAGACTGCATCTATAAGACATTTACCCAGGTTCATTGGGCATATGTGCTGACCTAAAGGGGTGTATTGGGTCTAATAGAATCGTCCTAACTAAAGCATAAAAGCCTGAATGAAGAATGCATTAACCTAGCCAAAGTGTAGGAACCTGATACAATAGTCATAAGGAATTACCCTAGCCGAAGCATAGGAACCTGATACAGTAGTCATAAGGAATTACCCTAGCCGAAGCATAGGAAACGTCTGATAGTCATAAGGAATTACCCTAGCCGAAGTGTAGGAACCTAATACAGTAGTCATAAGGAATTACCCTAGTCGAAGCGTAGGAACCTGATACAGTATTCATAAGGAATTACCCTAGCCGAAGCGTAGGAACCTGATACAGTAGTCATAAGAAATTACCCTAGCCGAAACGTAGGAGCCTGATACGGTAGTCATAAGGAATTACCCTAGCCGAGGCGTAAGAACCTGATACAATAGTCATAAGGAATTACCCTAGCTGAGGTGTAGGAACCTGATACAGTAGTTATAAGGAATTACCCTAGCCGAAGCGTAGGAACCTGATACAGTAGTCATAAGGAATTACCCTAGCCGAGGCGTAGGAACCTAATACAGTAGTCATAAGGAATTACCAGCTAGATCAGGGCTGAACCTTCGGTAACTTTATACTCTATTCCAGGTACCCCAGTAACAGTCTAAGCAATGATAATAGTAACAACAGTAATAATCAGTATTAAGTAATGACAGCAGAAGCTACAAAGCAAACCATTCAATCAGATAGGTACACCTTAAGTATTCGTTTCTCAAAACTAACTATAGTGTATTGCAAAGTAGATCACATTCCTTAATTAACCCATGTACTAACTATGAGAAATCGAACATGTATTCAAGCGATATTTTCCAAGTATTTGAACATGTGCATTGCACCCGAGCTCAATCCGTAACATCGAAAGTACCTTGAAGAATAAGTTACTATTACTATTAACTATGTACTTTCCCCAAATAAATTGAACATGCCTTTATATGGTATTCTTCCAATATCACACTAGTATCCAAAATGACTAACAAACGTGGTCGTATATTACTACTTTCAAAGCTAGACTACTTGTTTGGCTTTACTGGTATTTCTTATTCCAAATCTTAGAGGTATTTTCAGTCATTTTAGTATTCAAGGCTATTACAGACACTTCGCTGCCCAAGGGTGTTTTAGTCATTAAGATACTACCGGTAATACCAAACAATTTATTCATTTCAATTCTCTAGGGTTTATCCATGATTTTAGTTAATTTGATAAATTTCAGTGCCTGAGGTTGTTTCAGTCATTTCTACCATTCCAATCAATACATTCACTACTGTCATTTAGATCAGTTTAGGAATACATAGAATCTTCCAGTAAATTTATCTTTAGGTGTTTGTGCAGAGTTTGGATAATCCAAGTGTTTTGTTATCATACATATTTGAAATCTTGATACCGAATTCTTTTCCAATAGAACGAGAATTTCATATAAAGTAATCATTTATCAGACCGAATGTAAAATTTTAGGACATTTCGTTAGTTAGGGGTATTTAAGTAATTTTATTTCTCGAGTGTATTATCGTCATTTCTTAAGGAAATATTTCAAATATTAAATCATTTTACTTTATTTATCAGATCGGGAGATTATGTCTTATTAACCACTTACTAAACTATAAATCATTTCCTTCTATTAAATTCGTCTTTCGAATAATTCGATCTTATCCAAATTGTCATTCTATTATCTCATAATTTAATTGACCCAATCAGAGTTAAAAGTACACTTAATCGTACTCATGCGAACTTTAGCCTAGAACCAACATGTACCATAAAGCATGCAAGAGGTAGTAATGTATTACCTTGGCTCCGAGCTACTTCGGTTGATCCAAGGTACTTCATTCGATCGTTCTCAAACTCAAATTTGACGTCCTCACAAATCTCAAATACGCAGTCCCGAATTCCTTCAATTAAACACATAGTCCATAATCAGTCCTTAATTCAAATTAACTGCTCTTAAACTGAATAATTAAACAAAAACTCAAGTTCGAGTTTAAGGTTCGATTTAGAGGCATTCGGGTTTGAATTTCACAAAACCAGCTTTAAAAATAGACTCAGGACATCGAAAAACATAGAATAGGAGTTTTAAAAAAAATTGACGTTTTTGGTCAAAGTTAACGCTGACGTCAGCATTCAACGTTGACGTCATGCTGATGCCATCAATCAACGATCAACGCTGATGTAAGTAATCAACGATAACGTCAATGGTCAATGCTGATGTCAGCAGTCAACACTGACGTCAGCGGTCAAAGGTTTGACTCGATCGGATTAACTCACTGAGTTGATTCGGTCAACGGGTTGACTCACTGAGTTGATTCAGTCGGGTTGACTCGATCAACTGGTCAGGTCAGACGGGTTGGTTCAAATCGGGTCGGGTCGGTTCGAGTCAGGTCAAGTCAGTTCAGATCAGGTCAGGCCGGTTCGGGTTGGTCGGATCAGTTTGGATCGGGTCGATCGGGTTAGTTTGGCTCAAAACTGCTTCAAAGCATAATTGGTTCAAAGCCGATTTAGGCCTGGTTCGATCGAACCACCATCTCAGGCGGCCGAGAATCACTTAGACAGTGTGCGTATTCCACTCGCGGCCAAAATGGTCGAAAAAAGGCCCAATAGGCTCAGATTTGATCGAATTTCAAACTCAAAACACACTCAAACTTAAAATCGAGCAAGGATTTGTCAAAAAAATGGCTAAAAACTTACCCACTTACCAGATCGGTCGAACGCCGATGAAGGCTCGATCGTGGCCAGTTGGATCGTCGGATGGCTGGGTCAAGTTCACCACGAGGCGGGGAGGCCGGTAGTGGTGACGCCGTGAGCCACAGGTGTCGATTACGGCCAGGATCTAAATGAGGAAGCTTCGACCGTGGAGAAGGGTTTCGTCGAAGCTTTATACGCTTCTCCACGACAGACTGAACGACCAAACTGCGCGTGATGACCAGAGTTAGAGTCGGCGGAGGGCTGCGAGCACACTGACGGTGATGGTGCATGACACAAATGGACGGTGGACAGCAGACGGACGGTGACCGAACGGGTTAGGTATGAGAGGATATTTAGGGGGTTGATTCGAATAATGAAAAGAAAAAATAGGAGCTGAAGGGTTTCATTTAGATGTTTTATTTGCCTAATAATCGAACATGTATTCAAGCAGTATTTTCAAAGTATTCAAACATGTGCATTGCACCCGAGCTCAATCCGTAACATCGAAAGTACCTTGAAGAATAAGTTATTCTTACTATTAACTATGTACTTTCCCCACGAACATGTCTTCATATGGTATTCTTCCAATATCTCACTGGTATCCAAAATGACTAACAAACACGGTCGTATTTTACCACTTTCAAAGCTACTCTATTTGTTTGGCTTTATTGGTATTTCTTATACCAAGTCTTAGAGGTATTTTCAGTCATTTTAGTATTCAAGTCTATTACAGACACTTTGCTGCCCAAGGGTGTTTCAGTCATTAAGATGCTACTGGTAATTCCAAATAATTCATTCATTTCAATTCTCGAGGGTTTATCCATGACTTCAGATAATTTGATAAATTTCAGTGCCTGAGGTTATTTCAGTCATTTCTACCATTCCAATCAATACATTCATTACTGTAATTTAAATCAATTTAGGAATACGTAGAATCTTCCAATAAATTTATCTTTAGGTGTTTGCCCAGAGTTTGGGTAATCCAAGTGTTTTGTTATCATACATATTTGAAATCTTGATACCGAATTCTTTTTCAGAATAACAAGGATTTCATATAAAGTAATCATTTATCAGACTGAATGTAAAATTTTAGGACATTTCGTTAGTTAGGGGTATTTAAGTTATTCTTATTTCTCGAGTGTATTATCGTCCTTTCTTAACGAAATATTTCAAATATTAAATCATTTAACTCTATTTATCAGATCGAGAGATTATGTCTTATTAACCACTTACTAAACTATAGATCATTTCCTTCTATTAAATTCATCTTTCGAATAATTCGATCTTATCCAAATTGTCATTCTATTATCTCATAATTTAATTGACCCAATCAGAGTTAAAAGTACACTTAATCGTACTCATGCAAACTTTAGCCTAGAACCAACATGTACCATAAAGCATACAAGAGGTAGTAATGTATTACCTTGGCTCTGAGCTACTTCGGTTGATCCAAGGTACTTCATTCGATCATTCTCAAACTCGAATTTGACGTCCTCACAAATCTCAAATACGCAGTTTCGAATTCCTTCAATTAAACACATAATCCATAATCAGTCCTTAATTCAAATTAACTGCTCTTAAATTGAATAATTAAACATAAACTCAAGTTCGAGTTTAAGGTTCCATTTGGACGCCTTCGGGTTTGAATTTTACAAAACCTGCTTCAAAAATGGACTCATGACGTCGAAAAACATAAAATATGAGTTTTCAGAAAAATTTGACTTTTTGGTCAAAGTTAACGCTAATGTCAACAGTCAACGCTGACGTCATACTGATGTCATCGGTCAACGCTGACGTTAGCAGTCAACACTGACGTCTGCGGTCAACGCTGATGTCAGCGGTCAAAGGTTTGACTCGATCGGGTTAACTCACTGAGTTGACTCGATCAACGGGTTGACTCACTGAGTTGATTCGGTTGGGTTTACTCTCTGAGTTGACTCGGTCAACGGGGCGGGTTAGACGGGTTGGGTTGGTTCAGGTTGGTTCAGATTGGGTCGGGCTAGTTTGGTTCAGGTCGAATCAGTTCAGATCGGGTATGGCCAGTTCGGGTCAGGTCAGTTCAGATCAGGTCGGGTCGAGTCGGTCAGATCAGTTTGGATCAGGTCGGTAGGGCCAGTTCAGTTCAAAATTGGTTTAAAGTAGAATCAGTTCAAGGCCGGTTTAGACCCGGTTCAATTAGACCACCGTCTCAGGTGGCCGAGAATCGCCTGGACGGCGCGTGTATTCCACGCACGGCTAAAATGGCTAGAAAAATGCCCAATAGGCTCAGATTTGACCGGATTTCAAACTCATAACACACTCAAACTTAAAATCGAGCAAGGATTTACCGAAAAAGGGCTGAAAACTTACCCACTTACCAGATCGGTCGAACGCCGATAAAGGCCCGATCGTGGCCAGTTGGACAATCGGACGGCTGGGTCAAGTTTGCCACGAGTTTGGGAGGCCAATGCTGGTGACGTCGCGAGCCACAGGTGTCGATTACGGCCGGGATCTGAACGAGGAAGCTTCGACGGTGGAGAAGGGTTTCGTCGAAGCTTTATACGCTTCTTCACGGCAGACCGAATGGCCAAACTGCGCGTGGTGACCAGGGTTAGAGTCGGCGAAGGGCTGCGAGCACACCGACAGTGGTAGTGCACGACACAGACGATGGACAACGGACGGACGGTGACCGAACGGGTTAGGTATGAAAGTATATTTGAGGGGTTTGATTCGAACAATGAAAAGAAAAAATGGGAGCTGGAGGGTTTCATTTAGATGTTTTATTTGCCTGATAATCTAAATAAAACTTGATTATTATTTTTATTAAGGTAAAACATATCAGATATAGAGCCTTGGCTCAATTGGTTAACCCTCATGCATGTGCAGTCAAAGTTATGGGTTCAAACCCCCTTGGCTGCAATTCTATTTTTAAATTTTCATTCATTCAATCATCGTCATTTTTTTCATTTTTTAGGTGTTACAAGGATGCTCTTTGCTCCTCATAAAAGCACATCGTCAATGACATTAGTAATGTGGGATTGGATCCCCAGGGTGCACACCAAGGGCTTGGGTCCCCAAGGTGGAAGTGACACCGTAGTGCCTAACTTGAACATGATAGATAAGTACGTATTCGAGGACGCTCTTTGCTCCTCATTAAAGCACCTCGTTAGTGCCATTAGCACTATGGGCTTGGATATCCAAGGTGCAACACCAAAGGCTTGGGTCCCTAAGGTGTATGTGACACCATAGTAGTCACAAAACATGAAACATAACTTGCATGTTGCTGTTGCTAATGACTCTTTGGATATCGAACTGTACCATGAACTCTCATATCATAATACTTGGGCATTTCATTTCATTATCAATCAATCATTATCATTCATGTAAACGGGAAATTCACATCCTATATTTCATCATAATTTTTCATATGTACTTGCCATTTCTGTATTATGCATCAATGTAAACCATATAGTCGATATTAGGTAGTTCATACCCAATATCTAAAATTCGATTTATCTTAGATAAATATTTATGCCATATCAATGTACCACATATGTCATTTAATATTTCATGCCATTTGCACAACTTTGATCAACATACTTTTCATTAATATCAAGGTCGACTCATCGCAAGTCTTCCTCATATCATATATATAAAATAGGTAAAAATGCACTCACCTTGGACAGTTAACATGACGCCTCACTAAGTCCTAGTTCGATCATTTCTTTCATAGTAACTCGAAACTTCTCTGATTCAGACTCGACTTCAATAATCATTTGAATATAGTAAAATATTTGTTAGACTCAATTCTAACAATACCTTAATCTTGCTTTTTAACATAATCATTCAAAAATAAAATATTTCTAAAATTTCCCCAAATTTTCTTTGCAATTACCGAATGGGCCTTATGGTTCTTAGTGACCAATTTGAACTTCTAATAATTCTTCCGAGCTTGTTAACTAAAATTTAAATACAAAATGTTTCAAATTCCATTTTCTGACAGCTTGCACTACTTTCAAAGATTTACTTGTATAGGACATGATACATACTGGATCTTAATTTTCTTTATATTGGAGAAACTAGATTCGATAACGGTTCTAACGGTATAAACCACATAAATTAATAAAATCTAACTAAAATTATGAAAAATCACTGCATTCACTCACAAACTATCCAGACAGAAAACTACTCTATAACTTTTCTGACCTTCATTCGATTAAAAATTCATATCTTTTAGCTCGGAACTCGAAATTAGTTTTTGTTTGTTGGAAATGAAACTAGACTAACATACCTTTATATCGGCATAAAATTCACCATCTAACCATTTTTATAGAATTTATGGTGAATTTCTAAACTTACTGCCATAATTTAAATTCCAATATAACTTCCCATGAATAACTTCTAATTTATACCAACTTCTCCTTATTTCTCTACTTGTCAATTTAGTCCCATCACTTTACTCCAAATGGATAGAATAAAGCTTGTATTCATATGTTCTCTTTACATCCTTCATCAAAATAAACTTAAACCTATACTCCTTTAATTTCTCTTGATTTGTCAAAATGGTCACCAATTTTTCAGTATCAGGATTCAAGCTTCTTAACTTTGTAAACTAGTCCTCAAATCAACATTACTACCTTAATTCCATTATTTTAACTAAAAATAAAATTTGGTCCCTTAATTTTTTTAAGCTTGCTGAAATGGTCCCTATGTATTTAACTTAGGGTTTTGCTTCCAATAGCAAATCAAGTCTACTAGATCATTAATCTAACATTTTGAAATTTTTCTCAAAATTTTCCTTCTATTTTAGCTCTTGACCGAATTGGTCACTAGACCTTCCCAAGGTTGTTTTTCATCCAAACAACATTCTAATATGCTCAAAATAAAATTTTCCAACATGTATTATTTCATTTCCAATAATTAACACTTTAAACCCCAATTTATTCTTACATGTCAAATTTGGGTGTCTAAACTTTTCAAGGACTTTATTTCTTGTACAATATCAAACTCTTCAATCATGTTCTAAAATTTTATACCCTAACATAAACCCTAATTTTAAAATTTTAGGGGTTTTGCATCTAAACATGAAATTATTTCAAATCAAAGCTTGTAAATATCATTTATATACTTGATTCAACTAAATCAAGCCTTAATTCAAACAAATCCATAAACCCTAAATAAAATCCCAAATTACTTGATTTACTTAAATCAATCTTCAATTTCAACATAGAACATAGAACATGAAACCCTATTTTCTCTCTCATCAATAACATGAACAAATCTCAATAACTCTTTGTAAAATTACTATCAATTGAAAGAAAATTAAACATAGATTAATTTTCTATCAAAAACATACCTTGAATCTTGTTTGGAAGCCTTCAAAATGCCTAGGGAAAATTTACAAAATTTTCCCATTTTCTCCCTTGTATTTTCGAAAATTGGAGGAGAAGAGGATGACCATTTTTGTTCATCTTTTATCTTATTTATGCCATGTGTATTTAATTAAATGAATAATAAATTTATTTAATTACTTGATTCCAAATAACCCTCCAATTAGGCCTTATTTTCTAATTTGTCATTTTGTAAAATTCTAACTAAATCTAGTTAGAATCCAAACAACTTTAATAAAATATTCATAAAATAATATTTTATGAATTTTTCCATGGCTTTTGATCCAGTTTCTAAAATTTTCCATTCAATCTGATATACCAGTAATTTAACCCTTTACTCAGAATTAAATTGTAGGATTCATCTTGAATCAAACTAAAAATATTCTCAACACTTGTAACGGACTTTTATAACCTTCCTTTATCATATGGTAAAATTTCATAATTTTTCAGTTCGATCCGGGTATCCGAATTTCATTTAAACTTTGACTGCGATTTTCCAACAATCGAAATATCGGTTCAAACCAGTATTCCACATTCGATCCACAACCTTAGGTGATCTATCTATTTATGAAATGAAAACCCCTAACTTTTGGGAAACTACAACTTTAGTCCTTCAACTTTTCATATTTAGTCTTATACCACTCAAGTTTTGACTGCTTATCATTTTGGTCACTAAATTTAAAACTTCAATTCCTATTCCAATTTTCCTCATATTTTGACCAAACTTTGCAAGTACCCTAATTAGCTTGCCCTCTATCATCTGATGCTTTTAAATCTCAGAAATTCCTTTTCCATAACCCATAATCAAAGAAATCCTAACTTTTGCATTTTTGTCATTTTAGTCACTAAGATAGCTTTTAAACTATTATCTTAGTACTATATGATCCTCAATCAACTTAGTAGAATTCAGGGTATAACACTTCTTGAGTGCAAAAGGTTTAGCAACAACAAAAGAATTTAGTTACGTACTTACATACAAGTATAATTTTAAAGTGTAATAAATTAACTAGCTTTTTTTCACTAAAATGCACAACCTTTACATCTGTTCCTCCAGTCGGCATAAACTCCTCATATGTAAGAACCGTCACGTCTTATTCTTCTAACATCAGGATGGAACTCACTTGATCTATTCCCAACCTAAAAAATGAAGAAAAACTATGCCACATTACAATTTAAATTTTTCAGAGAATACTTTAACAATCATCGGACAGCTATTAGATTTTGGCTGCCACATGATGTCAAAAGAAAATGAGAAAAAAAGCATTTTGCAAATAGCGCATTATGCTTATAAAATTCATATCAAAGTAAAAAACGACATAAAAGTTGTAGCCAAAAGTTCAAATAAGTATTCGGACCTTCCTAAACAAATTCTTCATGCCTCCACCTGCTGAGCTTGGGTAATATATCATTATGCTATGATTATCCCCTTCAAGAAAGAACAGAATAAAGTTGTTAAAATGTGTACTGGAAAAGAGGGCCAACGCTGCTATTGCAATTATGAAGTACAAAAGAACAAGAATCCTTCTCAAGCTTCATGAATTAGGCTTCAAAAATTAATTGCATGCAAAAATGGGCAATAAATGAAATGTCCACTAGTTCATCTTTTTCATGATCTAACATACTTTGCATGGAAGTTAAAGCTTTTTGGAAACACGAAGAATGTCACAAAGAACCATATTAAATTCATTCTCTCGATATTGGTGAGAAGCAAATATATGCAAGAATATACAGGAAATATAAAGACCAAACTCACCATCAACAGGCTTCTCCACAAATGGCTTCCAAAAACGATTTCCATGGACCTCAACATAATCTTCTTCTTCAATAAAATAATCCAGCTCTTGGTATGGTTCTTCTCTATTTACAAGAGCATATCTTGGAACAGGAATCCATACATTTCTAGCCTCTACAATCAAAATTAAACAGTCCAGTTTTAGTCAATCAACTGCAATATTAACGTGATACATTTAAACTTTTTGTGGTTAGTTCTCAGTCGAGTTCAAAGGACAATTTTTTCTCAGAGAATACGTTCTTAGAACAATTATGCTACAAGACTTAACCTTACTGTCAATCGGTTCTAAAGTAAAAATAATACAGAGGAGGCAGGAGAAGAAAACATCTATTAGGGTCTCCTCTCTCAACATCTCAAAGGTAAAGGCAGTATAAAAGTGACTGCCCTAAAGTCCTAGCTGAGACGGAAAGTGGTCTTGGTTTTCCTAAGTTGACAATGGATAAAAAACCTTGACGCCCAGATGGAAGTTTAGGATGTATACCTCATAAAACTTCCGTCGATCATGGAGAAGGTGTTGTGGGTCCAACTCATTCACAAGGAACGGTCTAAATCATAGAGAAGAAACAGTTGCAAAACATAATTAATAATAAAGGATTATTATATAGAGAAGAGAAGAAAAAGTTCTCTTATACAAAAAACTAAAATGATCAAAACACAGTAATAAACCATTAGACAATTATATAGACTAAAGAAATAGAAACTACGACACAAATCAAATTTACAATGTTCAAAAGATTGATTCAGCTGAAATAATCATAATTAAGATGAACAATCAGATGAAGACACCACTTAGATTGTAATTCAACAAAATAAGGCCGAATCTAGTGCAGGTGTACACTCGTAAAAGACTCAAATGCTAGTACACTAGTAGAAAACATGACACTTAATATACAAAGGTGGCTCCTATTACACACATGCATGACCCAAGTTTTAATTCTCCTACCTCAATTAGAGAGAAATTAACTGAATCGTCAACTATCTGCGGCTATTGAGCATTATCTAATCAACTCTGTCTCCATAGAGTCTTAAATATATTTCCATTGTAAAGGCCTTAATCGTCTACACATTGATGAGGCAATCTTCGCATGTTGATGCTCAAATATCCATAAAGTATCCTCTGAAGGTTTGATCTCAAAGGTAAAGGTAAAGTATGAGTATGACGGTCAAAACTGTGAAATCAAGTTTTTCATGTCAAGAAACAAAATTAAGCTACTGTGGAGTGGGGCTAGCAGTGGCGGCATCGATGAAGATTTGGGGATGTAGGTATTTGGGGACTATTTTAGAAAATTTTAAAATTTCAATATTTTTTCATAAAATTTTAAATTATTAAAAAAATAATTTAAAGAAATTAAAAATGACGCATGTCGATTTTGTATTGGTTAACGGGTTTTTTAACGGTAGTTAACTACCAGACACCTAAAACTATAACTTTTGAAACTTTAGGCACATATTTTTACAAAAAAAATACTTTAGGCAGCTAAAGTTAAAAAAAAAATACTTTAGGCAATTATTTTTCATTTAAGTCTAAATAAAATAACATAAAAAAAATTACGTATCCAATTTGTATAATTAGGTTTAGGACGGAATTCGATTGGGCCAGGTTAAAAAAAATTAGAGCCAGTTAAATTGAGGATTTTTATTTTGTAATTTAAATTTTATTTAAAATTTGTTGAGTCGAGTTAAATCAATTCGAATCGTATTGTTTGAGTTTTTGTTCAAATTTAATTATAGAATATTTATATTAATTAGTTTCAATTTAAGTGGCTTTCTATAATCATTAACGATATACATATAATTTTTTTCATTTGTGATAGACAAAGTCAAGAGACTCGACTAGAACTTGAAAATCGATATACTAATTACTACAAATTTCGAGTTATTTAAAATCTCAATATATAACTAAAATTTTATTTGAAATTTTTTCTAGTTGGATCAAGTTTGCATAACCCTAATTGGGTCAAATACAAATTATTATACCATAAATAAATAAATATAAACATTATCAACTATCGGTTGGTTCAAAATAGCGACACATTTAGTATTCATACATTGGATTGCGATGGAAATGTAAGTTGGGTTAGAAAAGTCACATCATATTTTTATAGTATTTTATTTATATTAGTTGATTAATAATCGGATATAATTAATTATACTAATAAATAAATAAAATAGTAGTGGATTTTATTTTTTTATTTCAGATAAATGATTGTCGGGGGATGTTTGGATACGAGTGCTTTTGGATTCTGGAATATGAAGCGGTGATGTGTAAAGTGAAGAGCCTTTTTGTTTTTTATTCAAGTTTTAATGGAGATTTGGAGAGCTTAGTTTCGAGAATGTATGTGTTTTCTATGAAAAGATAAAGATACAAGTGACAAATCTATGGTGTTGTATGTGTCATTTTCCATAGTATATTACTAATTTATTTGGACCCAAAAACATTATCTTTAAAACATGGTACAAATTGAAGTGTTTCAACAAGTGGGTGACATAGGAAATCTAATAATTTTATATATTTTTTATTATTTTAATCTGATTTTATTATAATATTTGTTTTGCTTTTAGTTCAGAATAAAATTCAAACACAACTTAAAATAAGGATGTTCGAATCTGGATTTGCACAGAAATCCTAAGAAAAAGAGGGTTAAATGAGTTAAAAGTTAGATACTTGTAGAGAAAAGTCAAAAGATTAGTTTTGGACTATTGATAAAGCGCATAAGTAAAATAAAATGGTGTTCTACTCTATGGATTTTGAGTTATGTTAGACTTGTATTTTTATTCAAAAACGATTCTACTACTGTTAGGATGATCAATCAATGTAGATGTTGGTCAAGAGAGGGGTGAATTGACTATTTTAAAAGTTTGGAAGCAAATCGAAAAAGATAGACAATGGGACACAATGATTTATAGTGGTTCAAGCTTCTAACAAGCTCTACGTCCACTACCTTAGCTTCCTACTTTTCTAGGTTTAGGAGGCAACCCTTACAATTTCAAGCTTTTTACCCAAAGCTTTGAACAATTCACTCTTGAACACAAAGAAAGAAATGGCAAATGAATAAAAACCCTCACAAGGTAAATATTTGCCCAATTTACAAAAAAACTCAACCACAGACTTGAAATAAAAAGATTACAAATGATTATACAAGTTGGGTACAAGGATTTGACTTTTTGAGCACAAGGGTTGGATTTTGCTTTAGTACTTGAATGTTGTTCAATGGAGATTCATTAGTTGTTGTTGCTGCATTGGAGACTTGTATTTATGCCCCCTTATTGAATTCTAGCCGTTTGGGTGGTTGAAGTCATCAATAGAGTCGTTGGGGACAATCTTTCCCTCAATAAATGCAGTCTGGTGAACAACCGTATCAGTACATGAAGGCCCTATCGATACCTGTTACAACAAAAATATAGCCATTGTAGAAAGCGTATCGAAACGCGTAAGGGTGTATCGAAACGACCATAGTGCAAAATGGGGGTCGTATCGAAATGTCAATGTTGTATCGATACGAGTTTTGCTTACTGGAATCTTGGATGAAAAAATGCATCGGTACGCTTAGGGGCATATCGATACGGGTTAAACGGTATTTTAAAATTGGGGATTCCAATAACTGACAAGTAACAGCCGAAAAATTTAATGCAAAGATCTTTGAAGATCTTGACAAACCGTATCGGTACGGGGTTAACCATATCGGTACGTTTTGAAATTTCTTAAATCCAGATTTCAAATCGTATCAAAACATAGTGTACCGTATCGGTACAAGTAAAAAAAAATTAAACCCATATTTCAAAACGTATCGAAACGGGTGTGATCTGTGTCGAAATGCTAAACTAAAAACGTTTGCCCAGATGAATCCTGAAGACCGTATCGAAACAACCAAGGCCGTATCGAAACGTTTTGCAAAACTAAATTCCAGTAGCCAAAATCTATATCGAAACACCTAGGGGTGTATCAATACGCCTTGCAAAATCAAATTTCAGTAGCTAAAATCCGTATCGAAACACCAAGGGGTGTATCGATACGTCTGTGCGTATTTGTGTATTTTTGGCTTGAAACACTTAGAAAATTTTTGGGTTTAAGTCGTTAACTTTGGAAATCTTTTCCTTGTCATTTTGTGAGACTTTTGAATACTTAAAAAATTATTTTTTTTCAATTTAGTCGTTAGATAATTTGTTATATCAAAATCAAACATAGGTTTTACAATCTCCCCCTTTTTGATATAACAAAACCAAATAAAAAATTTTAAGTATCCTAAAAAATGATGAAAATTTACTCCCCCTTAATTTAAGGCTAAAAAAAATTTGGCTTTTTAAATCTTCTCCCCCTTTAGTTAGATCAAAAATCAACATAGTTCAATAGGGTATATTTATCAAAGGAACATAGTAACTCCAAGCAATTTAAAATAAGCAACATAATCATTAAAATTCAAAGCATAGTTTAAGAAACATAAGCAATCCCAACTCAAATCCTAAAAACATGAACCAAATAAAAGGCAAAGCATAGGAGTTCATAAAAACATAAAATAAAGGTGCATAACTTAAATCCTAATATGATATGCTATGATATGCAAAATGCCTAAGAGTCAATTCCATCGTCTTCATCTTCATCTTCTTCATTCTCATCCTCATCATCATTTGTGGCTTGAGGTCCATGGGATTGACGCAATTCACCATGAAAGGCAGTAAGAGTGATGCCCATAGATTTTTGGCAATGTTCAATAACCGTCACCCTTTCCTCCAAGGATGTGAAGTGAGTGTCGATCGCGGCAAATCCGGAGTCCATGGTGGTGTGCAAATAGGTGAACTTCTCATTTAGGAAAGTCATGAGAGCATCAAGATTTGGTTGGGCCACTAGAGCTTGTGGAATAGGAGCGTCTTGAGGAGCCACCACCGGATCGGGTTGTACACCACCCAAAAGGTCGGTGTTCCGAATCCATTCTCCATTGTAATAGGTGAACTTTGCACGACGGAGATAACGCTCATCAATGGGATCCGTGAAAGGTTCCGGAAGATGTATGAACAATCAATACCCATCTTAAGAAAGATGTAGCTCAAAGCCGTGCCATATGTGAAGGATGTAACCAAGGTGGTGTGGCAATGTTGGACAAGAAAGACGATCTCGGAGAACATAATCTGAGCAAGGTTGGGTCGCTTCTCCTCACAAAAGCATCGAAGCCAAAAATCATCGACTTGGCGGATGGTAGAGTATTTCCCACCGGATAGACGAAACCACCAAGTGATCATGAGGTGTAAAATGCGGTCATGGGCATCAAGAACGGTCACCGAACCACTAAGGACATGTCCTAACTCATCCTCGTCATCTATTCCCGTATCCTCAAGACCAAAAAGTTTGCTAAGACACTTGAATCAATTCGAAATTTCTTACCCATTAAGTAAGATTCAATTGCAATGACCAAAGTTTGTTTTTCGTTGTAATTACACCGAGCGTTGGAATAGAAGATCAAAACAAGATTTCTGTATAAAATCCCGGGTATACTTAAAAAACTCATAAGTTTCCAATTATGCATTAAATGAAGATATTTGAATGGAAATCTTTCAGAGGATAAAAATGGGATTGAAGTAACACGCTCGGGGCGAATTTTGTAACTTTGGTATTCTTTAAAATTTTCCATGGCGTCTGGAAATTGAGGTTCATTAAAACAATTTTGATAAATGTAGGTAAGATTGGGTGTATTGCCAATATGATCGGGAAGAGAAAGCGGAGGATGTGAACTAGAGGCAATGTCCTTTCGTGCTCGTTTCTTAGGGGCCATAATTTGAAAACAAAATCAAACCAAAAACGATGTATGCATAAATCAACACATTTGATCCAAAAATGAATCCAATAATCAAGGTATTGTCAAAAATCTATACAATATAGTTTAAAAACATATACAAGTTTAAAAAGAATTTTTGGTAAAGAAAAACTTGAAAAACATTGATAAAAAAATATACGATATAATTTTATATTCAAATCGAAAAAATTCAGATTTGAAAATTTTTTGCAGAAATATTGAAAACTATACTATATATGTTCTAAATCTATAATTATAATACAAAAACAGTATAGAAAATTGTACGAAAATTAAAAAGAAAAAGGTTAGGGTTTATACCTTGAAGTTGAGATTAAGGATGAATGAAGTGATTTGGATGCATAAACTTGATGATTTTTGCTTGGGTTTGATGTAAAAACTTAAAGCCCTCAAGAATTTTGAAGATTGGTGTGAGAAAAAGTGAGGGATTTTGAGGTTTTTATAGAGTATTTTCGGCTAGGGTTTTGAAATAAAAGGAAGATGTGTTTTATTTGAAGTTGGAAAGCCCTTTTAATGCCTGTAAAATAGCTCAGCGGCTATGCATATCGATATGCTAATATGGTGTATCGAACCCAGTACTGAAACACTTTTAAAGCTGTTTCAATACGCGACTCGTACCGGTATAGTGAAGCCTGTACCGAAACGATTGTAAATGACCTGTATCGATACGCGAAACACCGTATCGATACGCCTGCACTAGAAATGCCAATTTTGACGGTAGGTTGCTCAAAAATTCGATTTTAATTGAATCGAAATGCATGTGAATGATATGACAACATCATGTATTAGCACAAATAGATGCATACTCCCCTAGCAACAAGCATATATGTATATAGGAGCAAAATAACAAAAGCAATCAATCAAACAAATTTAAGCATATTTTTAAGACCAAAAGAGGCTCTAAGGGTCAAGAGAGGTTGGTTAAACCTAACTCTCTCCTAAGAGACCAAAAACGCTCTTTGTCTAGTGGTTTGGTAAAAATATCCGCTAATTGGTTCAAGGTGCCTACATATTCTAGAACTACATCATTTTTCAAGACATGATCTCTAATGAAATGATGTCTTATTTCTATGTGTTTGGTTCTAGAATGTTGGATGGGATTCTTAGTGAGACAAATAGCACTAGTGTTGTCACACCTAATGGGGATGATACCTACATCAATTCCCTAATATAAGAGTTGTTGCTTCATCTAAAGGACTTGAGCACAACAACTCCCTACCGATATATATTCCGCCTCGGTGGTAGATAATGCTATACTATTTTGCTTCTTAGAAAACCATGATATTAGCATACTACCTATGAATTGATATGTACCGGAGGTACTTTTTCTATCTATCTTACAACCCCCATAATCCGCATCCGAGAAGGCATGTAAGTTAAAGGAAGACTCTCTAGGATACCAAAGACCTAAACAAGGTGTATCTCTAAGGTACCTAAAGATTCTCTTAAAGGCTATAAGGTGTGATTCTCAATGACTAGCTTGAAATCTAGCACACAAGCAAACACTAAACATAATATCGGGTTTACTTGCAGTAAGATAAAGTAAAGATCCAATCATAGAGCGATAAAGCTTTAAATCTACACACTTACCTCCTTCATCTTTGTCAAGCTTTGTGGAAGAACTCATTGGAGTGGCTTGAGGTTTCACATTCTCCAAGCCAAACTTCTTGAGCATGTCCTTGATGTACTTAGCTTGATTGATGAAGATGTCGTCCTTCATTTCCTTAATTTGGAGCCCCAAGAAGAATGAGAGCCCCCGATCATGCTCATCTCAAACTTACCTTGCATCAACTTAGCAAAATCTTGGCAAAACAATTCATTAGTAGAACCAAAAATTATATCCTCAACGTATATTTGAACTACTAAAATGTCTTTGCCAATTCTTTTAATAAAGAGTGTAGTGTCCACCTTTCCTTTATTAAAACCTTTTTCAATTAAAAAACTTGATAATCTTTCATAGCAAGCTTTAGGAGCTTCTTTCAAACCATATAAAGCTTTAGAAAGTTTAAAAACATGGTTTGGGTAATTTGGATCTTCAAAATTGGGTGGTTGTTCTACATACACTTCTTCATTAATAAAACCATTTAAAAATGCACTTTTTACATCCATTTGAAAGAGCTTAAATTTGTGAAAACATGCAAATGCTAAAAGCATCCTAATGGCTTCCATTCTAGCTACGGGAGCATAGGTTTCATCAAAATTGATTCCCTCTTCTTGAGTGTAACCTTGAGCAACAAGTCTAGCCTTGTTTCTCACTATGTTACCACTCTCATCTAGTTTGTTTATATAAACCCATTTAGTTCCTATAGTAGATTTATCACTAGGTCTATCAACTAATGTCCAAACTTGACTCTTCTCAAATTGGTTTAATTCCTCTTGCATGGCCATTGTCCAATAATCATCATTTAATGCTTATTTAACATTCTTAGGCTCTATGCATGAGATAAATGCTATATTACATGCATTTTTAAGAGAAAGTCTAGTGGTTACCCCTTTAGATGGATCACCCAAAATCTCACCATTTTTGACATAGTTGTACTCTCTTGGGTAGCTCACTTCCTTTTCCTCTAGGCTCATGTCCTTCAAGGCTTCTAGAGGTGGATCTTGTGTTTCCTCTTCTTTGGTTGGAACTTCATTCACCATTGATGATTGCCCACCACCATTGGCTTCAAAAATCCCTACATCATCATCATCACAAGAATCATTCCTTGGAAGGAGGTTATCATCGAAAATCACATGTATTGACTCTTCAACAACTAAGTTTCTTTTATGAAATACTCGATAGGCTTTAAAGTTTAAAGAATACCCTAAGAAAATAGCTTCATCAGTTTTAGAGTCAAATTTGCCTAAATTGTCTTTTCCATTGTTTAAAACGAAACATTTACAACCAAATGGATGAAAATAACTAATGTTAGGCTTTTTGGATTTTAAAATATCATAAGGAATTTTCTTCAAAATATGCCTAATCATTACTCTATTTATGACATAACAAACCATATTAGTGGCTTCCGTCCAAAAGTATTTTGGCAAATTGTTTTCACAGAGCATGGTTCTAGCCATTTCCTCTAAAGTTTCATTTTTCCTTTCAACAACCCCATTTTGTTGAGATGTTCTAGGAGCTAAAAATTGTGGCTAATACCATTTGAGTTACAAAACTCCTCAAAACCTAAATTTTGATATTCGGTGCCATGGTCACTTCGAATGTGAGAAATATTTTGACCAAGGTCATTTTGAGTGATTTTTGAAAATGTGATAAGTTTTTCTAAAGCCTCATATTTGGTACTTAAGAATAAAACCCATGTGTATCTAGAGTAATCATCAACTAAAACATATGCATATGATTTTCCACCCAAGCTAGTAGTTCTAATAGGACCAAAGAGATCCATATGGATCAATTGTAAAACTCTACTAGTTGAAACATCATTAATAGGTTTGAAAGAAACTCTTTTATGTTTGTCTTTTGCACAAGCATCACAAATTTTATCATTTGAAAACTTTATTTTAGGCAAACCTCTAACTAGATCTTTTGAAACCAATTTTCTAAAACACTAATACTTGCATGCCCTAATTTTCTATGCCATAACCATGAATCATGTTCATCATTTGCAACAAAGCATGCATTAGAAATATGAATTTCATCTAAATGCACCTTATATATATTTCCTATGCGATGACCAAAATGCACAATTTAGTGGGTTTCGACATTTATAATTTTGCAGCCAATTTTATCAAACATAACTATGAAACCTTTATCACAAAGTTGGCTTATTCTTAATAGATTATGTTTAAGACCATTGACATATAAAACATTTTCAATAAGTATGGAAGAGTGATTACCGATGGAACCCATTCCTTCAACTTGACCTTTAGAGTTGTCACCAAATGTCACTAATCATCCTCTTTTTAGTTCAAGTTCCACGAATCTACTCTTGTCTCCGGTCATGTGTCTTGAGCATCCACTATCAAGGAACCATGTATTTGCACTTGAAGCTTTGGCCTTGTAGCAATGCTCCCCCTACAAACATGGAATCAAACTTTGATTTTGGTACCCAAATCTTTTTGGGTCCATGAACATTAGTTTTCAAGATCTTGGTTCCCTTAGGAATCCAAGAGGCAATCTCATTTACATTGTTAGAAGCAATAATATCTTTAGGAATCCACACACTTCTACCCACCAAAGTTCCTTTTTACATGGTTGGGTTTTGAAGATTGCCCTTTTTCAAAACTTGGTTTCCCAACCTTGTTCAAGAAAGCTTTAATATTTTTAACCTCCTTGAGGTAATAATCCTTTAACTCAGAAAGAAGGTTATTTAAATCCACATTTTCTTGTTCAAAATAATTTTGATTATCTTTTAAATCATTAACCTTCTTTTCAAGTTTTGAATTGGTCTTGATCAAAGAATCATTTTGATTTTTCAAATCAAAAATTATTTTCTTGTTTTTCAAAAGTGATTCTTTGTATTTCAAGACTAATTCATCATAGGCATCTTGCAACTCATTATAATCCTCAAATAATCCATCATATGTATGATCATTTAATGAGTTAGAGGTTACCTTAGGATCCTCTTTATAGGCCATGGGACAAAGGTTAGCAACTTTTTGCTCCTTATCACTTGAAGACTCTTCATCGCTCCAAGTGGCTGCATAGGCCTTGTGCTTCTTTTTCTTCTCGAAGCCTTTTTTCTTGAGTTTGGGACAATCGACTTTGATGTGTCCCGACTTCTTGCATTCATAGCACACAATCGGATCATTCTCTTCTTCTTTATTCTTGTTCATGATATCCCTTCTACAGTTGAATTTCCTTCTTCGGTTGGATCTCATGAACCGAGTGAATCTTTTGGCTATCATAACCAATTCTTCATCTTCCTATCACTCTCTTCTTGTGAAGCTTTGAGAGCGATTCCCATCTTCTTTTTCTCCACTTCTTTTTTCTCGACCCTCATTTCCTCATCCTTCTTTTCTTCCTCTTTTCCTTTCTTTATTATCTCATGGGTGAGAAGAGACCCCATGAGAGTGTCGAGCTTTAGCATCTTGAGATTCTTTGCTTCTATGATGGCCATTTTTTTACCATCCCAAGACTCGAGAAGTGAGTATAGAAGTTTTCAAACTAGCTTCTCCTCCGGAATAACTTCTCCAAGACCCTTAAGTCCATTTACAATAACGGAGAACCGTTCGAAAATTTTGGATATGTCTTCATCCAGCTCCATCTTGAAATTTTCGTAGCTCAAATTAAGAAGTCCAATCTTGGTCTCCTTAACTTCATTGGTGCCTTCGTATGTGATCTCTAGCTTATCCCAAATTACCTTGGCACTTGAGCAAGATGACATCTTGGAGTACTCATCCGGTCCAAGTGAACAAAATAGCATGTGCATTGCTTTGTCATTGATTTGGAGCTTCTTCCGATCTTCATCAGTCATCTCGTGCTTGGACTTTAGAACTAACCGATTACTTTCTCTCTTCATCGAGATTGTTGGTCCATCTTCCACTTCATCCCATAGGAGGTAGTCATGTGATTTGATGAAGAACTTCATATGGTTTTTCCAATAGGGATAGTTATCCCCATTGAACTATGAAGGTTTGGTGATGGATTGAGACTCGTATAAGTTGTTGTCGGAGGTGGATGCCATGGCTTTGACTTTGATTGATTGGATCACCTTCTAGGATCACCTCAACGGTTGTTATACCTTTAGTTGAGTCTGGCTCTGATACCAATTGTTAGGTTGATCAATCAATGTAGATGTTGGCCAAAAGGGGGTGAATTGGCTATTTTAAAAGTTTGGAAGCAAATCACAAAAGATAGACAATGGGACACAATGATTTATAGCGGTCCAAGCTTCTAACAAGCTCTACGTCCACTACCTTAGCTTCCTACTAAGGATTTTCAACCAATTTCACTATGAAATTCTTCCCCTTTTCTAGGCTTAGGAGGCAACCCTTACAAGTTCAAGCTTTCTACCCAAAGCTTTGAACAATTCACTCTTGAATACAAAAAAAGAAATGGCAAATGAATAAAAACCCTCACAAGGTAAATATTTGCCTAATTTACAAGAACACTCAACCTCAAACTTAAAATAAAAAGATTACAAAAAATTACACAAGTTGGGTACAAGGGTTTGACTTTTTGAGCATAAGGGTTAGGTTTTTCTTGAGTACTTGAATGTTATTCAATGAAGTTTCATTAGTTGTTGCTGCTGCATTGGAGACTTGTATTTATACCCTCTTATTGAATTCTAGCCGTTTGGGTGGTTGAAGTCATCAACAGAGCCGTTGGGGACCATTTTTCCCGCAATAAATGCAGTCCGGTGAACAACCGTATCGGTACACGAAGGCCCGTATCGATACCTATTACAACAAAAATATAGCCGTTGTGGAAAGCGTATCGATACGCGTAAGGGTGTATCGAAACGGTCATAGTGCAAAATGGAGGTCGTATCAAAACGTCAATGCCGTATCGATACGAGTTTTGCTCACTGGAATCTTGGATGAAAAAATGCATCAGTAAATGGTATTTTAAAATTAGGGATTCCAATAACTAACAAGTAAAGGTCGAAAAAATTTAATGCAAAGATCTTTGAAGATCTTGATAAACTGTATCGGGGTTAACCGTATCGGTACGTTTTGAAATTTCTTAAATCCAGATTTCAAATCGTATCGAAACATAGTGTATCGTATCGGTACGAGTACAAATTTCTTAAACCCATATTTCAAATCGTATTGAAACGGGTGTGATACGTATCGAAACGCTAAGCTAAAAACGTTTGCCCAGATGAATCCTGAAGACCATATCGAAACAGCCAAGGCCGTATCGAAACATTTTGCAAAACTAAATTCTAGTAGCCAAAATCCGTATCGAAACACTAAGGGGTGTATCGATACGCCTTGCAAAATCAAATTCCAGTATCTAAAATCCGTATCGAAACACCAAGGGGTGTATCGATACGCCTGGGCGTATTTGTGTATTTTGGCTTGAAACACTTAGAAAATTTTTGGGTTTAAGTCTTTAACTTTGGAAATCTTTTCCTTATCATTTTGTGAGACTTTTGAATACTTAAAATTTTATTTTCTTTTTCAATTTAGTCCTTAGATAATTTGTTATATCAAAATCAAACATAGGTTTTACAACTATGTACACAAATAAGACAACAAGCTTTTATTTTTTTTAAAATTGAGAGTCCTATTTTAATAAATTGCACATGACCCTTTGAATCTTTGAACCATCTCTAACTAACATCACACTTTGAATTCTAATAATTTTATATTTAAGAAGTATGAAAAATAATAAAAACAAACAAGATATAATAGGTTACGTGTTGAACCCAACAAGTGGTTTCAGTAGAAAAGATTGTGATGTTCATCCTAGAGACTCGAGATCAAACCATTTTGTCTGTAAGGTATGTGTGCATTGTCAAAGGGTTAAAAGTATATATGAACATATACTATCTTTTAATCACCTTAAGACTATTAACAAAAGTTATGTGCCTTGCTTGGTTAAAATTGGTAAGCCACATTACACTCTCAAGTTGAGGACGCGGGTTCAAACTTTGGAGACGACATTGTTGGAAGGTGCAGCCTTGTACCCCGAATATGGACTGAAAGACGGACATGCATATTACCAAAAAATAAATCAATGACTAAATTTTTTTGTTTTATTATTAATTTCATGGACATGTCACATGTCTCATGTTACAACTCACATGTTATCATACACTTTTAATGTGATTTATTGCTGTTTATTATTGGGGTGTATTAATAAAAATATTTATTTCTATAGATAAATATGAAACAATTCTAAAATATTTGTACAAACGTAGCTTACAATTATTTTAAGTTATTAAGAGACTTGAATTCACCTAATCAAATTTCTTGCTAGTTGTTTTTGTTAATTTTAAAAGAAATCTTGAACTATAACTCACGTCATAAATGTAAACTAAGTGAATTAAAAGATATGTGTTGCGCGTAATAAGTGCTACGCAAATGTGCAAGTATATACGTCGCAAGTTATAGTATAAAAGATATCGTCTCCACAGGGATTGGTGCTACTTCAAGAATCTAGTCTCTTGCACTGTAAAAATAAAAAACACAAATAAAAGATTATAGAAGTTTAACTAATCTAGAAAGCAAATAAGTAAAAGAAAAGATGAATTCAATTGAGAGAGATAGGCTAGGTTATCGTGAGTTGAGGTGTGATAGCCGATTGGATCGTCTTGGTAAAAGAGTGCACGGGCAACTCAGTTGCCGTGGCAACTTGCACAACGGGGTTGCCTTGGCAACTAATCGATGGTTGCTTGGGCAACTACTTGGGCAACTACTTGGGCGCCTCGGGCAGCAACTTCAAGGTTCGGCGGAGCGTTCTTCAATGGTTTCTTCTTATCCCTAAGTCGAAACTCTAGCTACTTGTGCATGCCTTGATAATACATCCTGCGTGAATCAAGGGTGAACAACAACCAATCTTGCGCTCCTCTTAGCCGTTGAAATCCTTAACTTATTCCTAAGCCGGATTAATCTTCACCATCATTGGATTGAATAAAGATCATATTCATTCGTTTCTTGAATCTAACTCTCCCGATATTAGATAAATGGATGAAATCACGAGATCCTCTCCCAATTCACTCAAAACAATAATAAGAACCAAGAATGAATAAACCTTGAAATAGAAAAGTGCAAACTCTTATTACCTAAACAAAAACCAATAGTTTCTCACAACCACAAAACACAATAACCATAGCCAAGTAAATTTAGTTCATGGCTAGGTTCCAAAGAAACACAAGATAAATAATCCCTAGCATGAACCCAATCGAACAAGGAAGAAAAGATGAAGCTTGTCGAAAATCCCTTGCCCTAGATGCTTGCCGAAAATTCCCCTTGCTTCCTCTCTTGGACTTGTCGAATTTTGCCCTCTTGCTCTCTCTCCAAGTTGTCGAAATCTCCTATCTATTTATAGGGCTAGGCCAAAGTCCTTCTTTGAGGAGGAGTTTGAGTTGGAATTAAATTATCTTTAAAGAATATAATTCTTTATTATAATTTTATTCCTATTAGAACTTCTCCTATCTTCTTGGAATTTAATTATTTTTTAATCTCTGCATGGCAATCAAATTCCTTTGGGCTTGGGCCTTGCTCCACGTCATCTTGGGCTTGTATAGTCATTAATTTCGACATCCCTATTGCATTTTCTCTTTGTCGACAATTGCCATGGCAACTGGCTCGGCGTCTCCTTCATGCATTGCCCTGGCAACTAGCTCGACATATCCTTCATGCATTGCCCTGGCAACTAGCTCGGCATTGCTTGGGCAAGTGATCCTGCACATACACACACAAAGCACACCAAAGCAGCATCTTTTCCACAAAAACTACCAAGTTATGTAATCAAGCTCAACGATTGAAGGAAACATGGATTAATGCATGAATAACTAATTATGCAACTAATATGAGCCTAAGTCTAACAATAATATGAGTAAAAAGGGTAAGAAAAATAGTACTTTTGAACACTTATCACACCCCCAAACTCGAACTATTGCTTGTCCTCAAGCAATGCAAACTCATAATTACGCTTAAGACTTCAATTTTCACAAACTCAGCTTTGAACTTGATTTCAATTCTCGAACCGGGGCACAAAGTATGATTGGCTTTTTATTTTTTAAAAGCGAGGAATTACTCGGAATCAAACTATAATGCTTGTGAGTGTGTGCGGAGTTGTGTGCAAGTTGATTTTTCGGATCCTATGCAAACAATAGGTTTTCAAATTACTTTATTGGGTTCTTTTTAACATGTTTTAGCTAGAGCCAGTTTTGGGCACCTCTAATGTTTTATTTTTAGTTTTCTTAAGTTAATTTAATCGACTAGAGCCGGTTTCGGGCACCTCTAGTTAAATTTTTTTAACACATCCTAGAGCCAGTTTCAGGCACCTCTAGTGATCAATTTTTTTAGCACATGCTAGAGCCAATTTTGGGCACCTCTAGCATTCATCCAATTTTTATTCTAATCCCCCAATTTGTTAATTATCAACCTAAGTTTACTAGAACTCCTTAAATCAATCAAACCACAACAGTGTTTCATCAAATTTAGCATCATAGTAAAATTCTAAGTTTTTCCATGGTTATCCTAGAATAAAAATTCTATCAATTAAGTGCATTGGCAAAGTCATCATTGAATATTCATCAAATCTAAGCAATTCTTTTTCCAATTAAAGGCATGGCAAGCAATTTATGTATCCTAAATGTAATACTTAAGTGAATGTAACTAAACATGGTAACTACTAATAACAATCCCCCCCAAACTCGAGTGAGGCATTGTCCTCAATGCATGCATAAAAATACCGAAAAAAATAAAAAAAAATGCATACTAGGACTTACTCCGAGAGTTCGTCATCGTAGATGATTAGTCTCCTTCTAGTCGGTGTCTTGATTCTCTTGCTTGAACGCGATGGTTGTTTTCTTGTTGCCGGTGGTAGAATCGATCCTCGTACGGGGTTGTCCTCATCGTCCTCTTCATCAATGTCAATGGCTTTTCACTTGGAGGATTCAATTGGTGCGGTCTTTATTGGTTCAATGGAGGACTCGTCCGAATCTGAAAAATCAGAAAATGATTCCGTAGGAGTTGATTCGGGCATAGGTGCTTTACCTTTGGCTTTTGCAGTGGTTGCCGGGATGTCTTTAGCTTTGGTTGCCGTGGCATCTTCAGGGTTGGTTGCCGTGGCGTCAGCTTCCTTGGTTACCGTGGCGATTGCTTCATTGGTTGCCGGGACAAGGATCTCGGCGGGAAAGATTGGGAACGGCACACGATTGCCTGGGTACTTTTCTAGGATGACTTGGGTGATGGCATTGTTGTGCTCCTTCATGTACCGCATGAACATTAGTTTTCGATCTTCAATTTGCCTTAGGTGGCTTGCCAATGGGTGCAAAAGTGCTTCAAAGTGTCCCGGGATTAATGGCCGAGTTGCCCTGGCGTTAGGTGCTTGGGCATTAGGGATTGCCGCTGCGGCAGGAGTTGTCGTGGCAATTGGAGGCCTTGAAGAATCTCCAGGTGCCTCTCCCATTAGCTTTCAGATTAGTGCTTGATTCCAACCAGACTTGGGTAGGGCCTTTTCATCGGTGGACTCACTCGGGACATGCATCTCCTTGCAAAGATTAGAAATTAAGCAAGGGAAGAAAAGATAACCCTTATCTTTTGAGCTGCATACAAAAATCTCATCACAAATAATTTTTCCAATGTTAATGATGCGATTATGCAAAATAGAATGTATGAGCAAAAGACATGGTATATCAACGGTAGTATTGTGTGTGGAGGGCATTAAAGAAGTTTTAACAAACTTATTCCATATTTTTGCCTTGGGTTTAAGCCGAAGGCGATTTACCGTGCCCTTGTATTTACTGTCGTTCCAATGAGTTCCCGGTTGAGTGATTTCTTGAAGCACCTTGTCGAGTTGCTTGGGATTGATTTGGTCAACGAAGGCTTGATGCTCGTCCTTCTCAATGTAAAGTCCGTAAAAGGTGTTGATGCTTTCGGGACTTATAAGTATGGCCTTGTCACGAACAAAAACATAAGGATTATCCGGGTTAGGTGAGTGAGCATAGAATTCTCTTACCCATGAGATGTTACCCGGTTCCGGTTGATGGAAAAAGATTTGCCACTTTTGATGTGTGTTGCGCGTAATAAGTGCTACGCAATTGTGCAAGTATACACGTTGCAAGTTATAGTATAAAAGATATCGTCTCCACAGGGATTGGTGCCACTTCAAGAATCTAGTCTCTTGCACTGTAAAAAGTAAAAACACAAGTGAAGGATTATAGAAGTTTTAACTAATAACTAATTTAGAAAGCAATTAAGTAAAAGAAAAGATGAATTCGAATGAGAGAGATAGGCTAGGTTATCGTGAGTTGAGGTGTGATAGCCGATTGGATTGTCTTGGTAAAAGAGTGCATGGGCAACTCGGTTGCCGTGGCGACTTTACAACGGGTTGCCTTGGCAACTAATTGATGGTTGCTTGGGCGACTAGTTGGGCAACTACTTGGGCGACTGGGCAGCAACTTCAAGGTTGGCGGAGCGTTCTTCAATGGTTTCTTCTTATCCCTAAGTCGAAACTCTAGCTACTTGTGCATGCCTTGATAATACATCCTGCGTGAATCAAGGGTGAACAACAACCAATCTTGCGCTCCTCTTAGCCGTTGAAATCCTTAACTTATTCCTAAGCCGGATTAATCTTCACCATCATTGGATTGCATAAAGATCATATTCATTCGTTTCTTGAATCTAACTCTCCCGATATTAGATAAATGGATGAAATCACGAGATCCTCTCCCAATTCACTGCAAGCAATAATAGGAACCAAGAATGAATAAACCTTGAAATAGAAAAGTGCAAACTCTTATTACCTAAACAAAAACCAATAGTTTCTCACAACCACAAAACACAATAACCATAGCCAAGTAAATTTAGTTCATGGCTAGGTTCCAAAGAAACACAAGATAATTAATCCCTAGCATGAACCCAATCGAACAAAGATGAAGGAAGAGGCTTGTCGAAATCCTCCTTGCCCTTGATGCTTGTCGAAAATTCTCTCCTCTTGCCCTACTTGGACTTGCCGAAATTTCCCTCTTGCTCTCCCTATTCATCTTGTCGAAATCTCCTTGGTATTTATAGGGCTAGGCCAAAGTCCTTCTTTGAGGAGGAGTTTGAGTTGGAATTAAATTATCTTTAAAGAATATAATTCTTTATTATAATTTTATTCCTATTAGAACTTCTCCTATCCTCTTGGAATTTAATTCTTCTTTAATCTCTGCATGGCAATCAAATTCCTTTGGGCTTGGGCCTTGCTCCATGTCATCTTGGGCTTGTAAAGTCATGAATTTCGACATCCATATTGCTTTTGGTCTTTGTCGACAAATGCCATGGCAACTAGCTCGACGTCTCCTTCATGCACTGCCCTGGCAACTAGCTCGGCATTGCTTTGGCAAGTGATCCTGCACATACACACACAAAAACACACCAAAGCAGCATCTATTTCACAAAAATCACCAAGTTATGTAATCAAGTTCAACGTTTGAAGGAAACATGGATTAATGCATGAATGACTAACTATGCAACTAATATGAGCCTAAGTCTAACAAATAATATGAGTAAAAGGGTAAGAAAAATAGTACTTTTGAACACTTATCACACCCCCAAACTCGAACTATTGCTTGTCCTCAAGCAATGCAAACTCATAATTACCCGCCAAGACTTCAAATTTTCACAAACTTAGCTTTGAACTTGATTTCAATTCTCGAACAAGGGCACAAAGTATGATTGGCTTTTTATTTTCAGAAAAGCGAGGAATTACTCGGAATCAAACTATAATGCTTGTGAGTGTGTGCGGAGTTGTGTGCAAGTTGATTTTTGATTCTATGCAAACAATAGGTTTTCAAATTACTTGAGTGGGTTCTTTTTAACATGTTTTAACTAGAGCCAATTTGGGCACCTCTAGTGTTTTATTTTTAGTTTTCTTAAGTTAATTTAATCGACTAGAGCCGGTTTGGGCACCTCTAGTTAACAGAAAAAAATTTTAACGCCTCCTAGAGCGATTTTGGGCACCTCTAGTGATCAATTTTTAGCACATGCTAGAGCCAATTTCGGGCACCTCTAGCATTCATCCAATTTTATTCTAATCCCCAATTAGTTAATTATCAACCTAAGTTTACTAGAACTCCTTAAATCAATCAAACCACAACAGTGTTTCATCAAATTTAGCATCATAGTAAAATTCTAAGTTTTTCATGGTTATCCTAGAATAAAAATTCTATCAATTAAGTGCATTGGTAAAGTCATCATTGAATATTCATCAAATCTAAGCAATTCTTGTTCCAATTAAAGGCATGGCAAGCAATTTATGTATCCTAAATGTAATGCTTAAGATTAATGTAACTAAACATGGTAATTACTAATAACAATCCCCCAAACTCGAGTGAGGCATTGTCCTCAATGCATGCATAAAAATAACGAAAAATAAAAATAAAATGCATACGAGGACTTACTTGAGAGTTCGTCATCGTAGATGATTAGTTTCCTTCTAGTTGGCGTCTTGATTTTCTTGCTTGAATGCAATGGTTGTTTTCTTGTTGCGGGATGTCTTGACTTTGGTTGCCGTGGCATCTTTGGGGTTGGTTGCCGTGGCATCAGCTTGTGCATGCATGAAGTAAGTTGTCGCGGCATCTTCTTCATTGGTTGCCGGGGCAATGATCTTGGCATAAATTTCCTTAGCATAGTAGTTGTGAGTCTTGTTGTGAAAAAGAAAATAAAAAAACTGAAAACTAAAGATAATGAAGAAAAAATAAAATATCTCCTAAAATTAAAAATAAAAATAAAAGAAAAAGAAAAAGGAAATCTTGAGAGGAGAGCATGCTCATGCATCTCCTAAGTTGACCACTTCCTTGTTTACGTTCCACATGGGCACCATTGTAGTGCTTCAATCTTTGTCCATTAACTTTGAATTCATGGTTGTCGAGATGGACTTGATTATCACAGCACCATGGGAGAATGGTTTGACGACTTCAAATGGTCCGACCATCTTGATTTCAGCTTTCCGGGAAAAGTTTTAGCCGAGAATTGAATAGGAGAACTAGTTGCCCTGGCGTGAATTGCCGTGGCAATAGTTTCTTGTCATGCCATCGCTTTGTTTTCTCCTTGTATATTCGTGCATTGTTATAGGCGAGTGCACGAAATTCTTCTATCTCATTGAGATCCATCAAGCGCTTTTTTGTCGGCACTTTCCCAATCCATATTCACGGTCTTGATTGCCCAAGTCGCCTTGTGCTCGATTTCCACCGGTAGATGACATGTTTTACCATAGACAAGCCGGAAGGGGACATACCTAATGGTGTTTTGAATGCAGTGCGATATGCCCAAAGTCGTCATCTAGTCTTAATGACCAATCCTTCCTTGAGGGATTTACAACTTTTCGAGTATTCCCTTCAACTCCCGGTTGGAAATTTACGCTTGCCCGTTGGTTTGTGGGTGATATGCCGTGGCGATCTTGTGTGATATACCGAGCGTTGCAACATCTTGGCAATTAGTCTGTTGTCAAAATGCTTGCCCCGTCGCTGATAATTGCTCTCGGCATCCCAAACCGTGTAAAATGTTTTTTCTGCAGGAATCGTTGCACGGTCTTGGAATCGTCGTTGGGAACTGCAGCTGCCTCTACCCATTTAGACACATAGTCGACGGCGAGTAAGATGTAGAGGTTGCGAATGAAGATGGGAAAGGTCCCATAAAATCGATCCCCATACATCGAACAGTTCCACCTCGATGATGTTCGAGTGGCATCTCATGTCGCCTAGAGATATTGCCCGTCTTTCGCAACGATCACATTGCTTGTAAAAGTCTTGGGCATCTTTGTACAATGTTGGCCAATACAACCCGGATTGCAAGACTTTGGCATGATGTACGAGTTCCTCCAAAATGTCCTCCATAGGGTGAAGAATGGCATTGTCGGAGTACATTACATTGCTCTTCTTGAGGACACATCGGCGTATAACCTGATCTGCACATTGTTTAAACAAAAGAGGCTCGTCCCAAAAGTAATGCTTAGCATTATGGCGGAACCGCTTCTTCCCTTGGTGAGTAATGCCATACGGAAAAATACCACAAACAAGGAAGTTAACTAAATCTGCGTACCAAGGTATTGCCGGGGCATGTCTTTGTCGTAGTGTCTGCTCCCAAAATTGCTGAGGCGTGCTCGTCAAAGTCGGCTGCGGCGTCAAGAGTTGCCGAGGCGTGTGCTTCCATGGTTTCCGAGGCGTCATGGGCTGCCGAGGCGTCAAGGGTTTCGAGGCGATTAGAATTTGTTCATCGGGAATGCATCACATATCTCTAGATCCGCGTCCTCCTCCCTATTGCGTTCCAAACGTGATAAGTGATCGCCACTTGATTTTCTGTTCCTTTTCGTCCTTAATTTCAATATCAAATTCTTGTAAAAGTAATATCCAACGAATCAAACGAGGTTTAGCATCCTTTTTAGCAAATAAGTATTTGATTGCCGAATGGTCCGTATGAACAATTACCTTTGTACCAATTAAATAGGATCGGAACTTGTCAAATGCGAAAACTACTGACTAGTAACTCTTTCTCCGTTGTTGTGTAATTCACTTGAGCATCGTTAAGAGTTTTACTAGCGTAGTATATCACATGGAATGTCTTACCTGCGTTGGCCTAGGATTTGCTCCTACCGTGAAATCACTTGCATCACACATGAGCTCAAAAGGTAGCGTCAACTGGTGGAACAACAATGGGTGCCGAGGCAAGCTTTTTCTTTAGGGTTTCAAATGCTTGAGTGCAAGAATCATCAAAATCGAAGACTTTATCCTGTTCAAGCAGATTACACAAAGGTTTAGTGATTTTAGAAAAGTTATGAATGAACCTCCTGTAAAAACCTGCATGTCCGAGAAAACTTGAATTCTTTTAACCGAATTTGGTGGGGTAATCTCTCGATCACGTCCACCTTGGCTTTGTCTACTTCAATTCCCTTGGATGAAATCTTATGGCGAGCACTATTCCTTCATCTACCATAAAGTGGCATTTCTCCCAATTGAGGACTAAATCCGTTTCTTCGCATCTTGCCAACACCCTCTCTAAATTGCCGAGACAGCCGTCGAAGTCATTACCAAAAACCGAAAAATCATCCATGAAGATCTCAAGGAAGTCTTCGACCATGTCCGAAAAGAGCGCCATCATGCATCTTTGGAAGGTTGCGGGCGTTACACAATCCGAACGGCATCCTTCGGAAGGCATAAGTACCGTAGGGGCATGTGAAGGTTGTCTTTTCTTGATCTTACAGTGCTATGGCAATCTGATTGTAACACGAATAACCATCAAGAAAATAAAGTAAAAGGGTTTACCCGCAAGGCGGTCAAGCATTTGATCAATAAAGGGTAATGGGAAGTGATCTTTCCTAGTGGCTTTGTTTAGCTTTCGATAGTCCATACAAACCCTCCAACCGGTCTGATCCTGGTTGGGATAAGTTCATTATTTTCATTACTCACCTTTGTTATACCTCCCTTTTTCGGCACACATTGTACCGGACTTACCCACGTACTATCGGAGATAGGGTATATAATGCCGCGTCAAGCCACTTGATGATTTCTTTCATTACAACCCCTTTCATGGCATGATTCAGTCTCCTCTGGGCCTCAATTGAAGGTTTGTGATCATCTTCCAACAAGATCTTGTGCATGCACACCGGGCTAATTCCCTTCAAGTCGGCAATTGTCCACCCTATTGCCTTTTTTATGTAGCTTCAACATGTTGATTAGCTTTTTTCTCTCAGGCTGTAACTTAGAGGAAATAATTACGGGTAATGTATTATTGATCCCTAAGTATACATATTTTAGTTGATCGGCAATTGTTTCAACTCAAGAATTGGTGGATTTTCGATAGAGGGTTTTTCGATCTTACCTTCCTTACCGAGTAGTCCGGTGGTTCAAAGTATGTACCTGGTCGATTTACTAGCCAATTTACCTCTTCTGGTTGTTCCTCATCGACCGGCTCTTCATTCTCCTCGGGTTCCTCTTGATCAGCAATGTAGTTGCCGAGGCAACTAAATTCCTCATCAGTTAAACTCTGCCGTGGCATGAAGTAGTTGGCATTCTTACGGATCATCGGCATGCCTTAGTGTTTGGAATACATTTAGTTTTACCCGCTGGTCATTCACCCTCATTGTGAGTTCTCTCCTTTTCAACGTCGATCAAGGTTCTCCGCCGCTAGGAATGGTCTCCGAGAATGATAGGTGCATGCTCATCCGCTTCACAATCCAAAACAATAAAGTCAGCGGGAAAAATGAATTTATCAACTTTTACCGTATGTCCTCGATTTTTTCCTCCGGATGCACATAGGATCTGTCATTATTTGCAGCATAAGATAATTGTAGGTCTTGCCTTCCCGATTCCTAGTTTACGGAAAACCGATTTAGGCATCAAGTTTATGCTAGCCCCTAGGTCGCATAGTGCTTTCCCGACATAGTGATTTCCAATAGAACAGGGTATTGTGAAACTTCCGGGATCCTTCAACTTGGGCGGCATACGATTGTGCAACATTGCCATGCATCCCCTCATTGCGGCAATTGTTTCAAACTCTCCTAGCCTTGTTCTCTTAGACACAATGTCTTTAAGAAACTTGGCATAGTTTGGCATTTGTTCAATTGCTTCCACCAATGGCAAGTTGATGTGGACTTGCTTTAGGATATCAAGAAACTTCTTGAATTGGTATTCTTGCTTTTGTCGCTTCAACCTTTGTGGGAATGGTGGTGGAAGTCGGATATCTTCTATCCTTTCATTGGTTTGAAACCTGATTGACGGCATTACAGGGACATCTGGAGTTGCCGATGCGTTACCAACTGGGGTTGCCGAGGCGTGCTTATCGCAAGTTGCCGAGGCGTCACCGGTTGCCGCAGCAATTCTTGGTTCAGCATCTGAGACTTTGCCGCTAGGTTCGTCTTGATCTTTTTGTGGGGTTTTGTTTGACGAGCGGGTTTGAACCTCTCTAAGTTGTTGGCCACTTCTGGTGGTGATTGCCTTACATTGCTCATGGCCAGTTCCTCTTGCGACTTGATATCGCTAGGTAAACCTCCTTGTGGTCTCGTGTTGATTTTGAGCAAACTGTCCGACTTGATTTTCCAATGATTTGATTGCCGCCTCTTGGTTTTGCAATCTCATCTCAGTCTGTTAATAAAAGCATCAGTTCTTTTTATGAAATTACTATTCTCAGCCATATAAGATTCAGTTTTCATCATAAAAGCATTTAGAGAATTTTCCAAAGAACTAGATGTTGTCGGTTGTTGCTGCGGCATCATTTGTGCCGTGGCATATTCTCTTTGGAATCCCGATGCTTGTGCATTCGATTGTTCGGGTTTAGAGCATTGTTGGGATTACTCCATGAAAAATTCGGGTGCTTCTTCCAAGCTGGATTGTATGTATTTGACATCATGTTGTTGCCCCGATTGTAATTCCCCACATAGAAGCTAGATTCGGATTCTCGCATACATTGAAGAATTATGGTTATCACCACATAACTCACAAAAAGAATCCATTACCTTGACTTCATGTGTGTTGTTTGGTTTTTGCATGTTCGGACCATCTTGGTTAAAGCGGCCAATTGTGCGAAATTGAATCGATGATCCTAGTTCATGTATTGTGGCTTAGCGTCTAACTCCTCCTCTTCTAGTAGATGGGAATTGATAGTCATTCTTGGCCAGCCTGTTTAAAATTTGCATTGCTTCCTCCGCGACTTATCTAAGAGTATGCCGTTTGCCGAGGCATCTAGCATCATCCTTGTTGGTGTATTCACGGCGTTGTAAAACATTGTCACTTGAGTCCACACCGGGAATCCGTGTAGAGGACATTTGTGTAGAAGTTCTCTATATCGCTCCCAAGCCTCGTACATGGATTCATCATCCGCCTGCGAAAAAAGAAGTAATGTCGTTACGAAGCTTATCGATTAAATTTGTAGGATTAAATCTAGCAAGGAAATCACGACAAAGATCAGTCCAAGATGCTATGGATCCGGCAGGAATGCTATTTAGCCATGCTTTCGCCCTATCCCTCAGTGAATAGGGGAATAATCTTAATCGTAAGACATCAGGGGTGACTCCGTGTATCTTGAACGAGTTGCAAATCTCGAGGAAAGATTTCAGATGTTGTCGTGCATCTTCAGTTGCTGAGCCGCCAAATTGACCTATTGTGTTGATCATATTAAACATTACCGGTTTCAACTCAAAGTGGTCGGCTTCAATTTCGGGTGCGACAACTCCGGGTTGAGTCCATCAAGATCTTCTTCAAGATAGTCTCGAATTGTTCTGTTTCGTGCAAGAATCACTCCTCCCCCTGCTCGAACATCTTGATTAATATTGCCGTCTTGATTTGCCATTGCTTCTCTTATCCTTCGTCTAAGTCTTTGTAAGGTTCGTTCGATTTACGGATCAAAGGGATATTTGGTGAAGTCGGTCTCGCATACGGTCATATACCAATGCAAAACCAAAGTTTGTTAGCCCTTTGAATTTTAAACAAGAAAAATAAAAAGAATGTGCAAGAAAATAAAAACAAAGTCGCTATTGCCAATCCCGCAACGGCGCCAAAAAACTTGTTTGCGCGTAATAAGTGCTACGCAATTGTGCAAGTATACACGTTGCAAGTTATAGTATAAAAGATATCGTCTCCACGAGGATTGGTGCCACTTCAAGAATCTAGTCTCTTTGCTTTGTAAAAAGTAAAAACACAAGTGAAGGATTATAGAAGTTTTAACTAATAACTAATTTAGAAAGCAATTAAGTAAAAGAAAAGATGAATTCGAATGAGAGAGATAGGCTAGGTTATCGTGAGTTGAGGTGTGATAGCCGATTGGATTGTCTTGGTAAAAGAGTGCATGGGCAACTCGGTTGCCGTGGCGACTTACACAACGGGTTGCCTTGGCAACTAATTGATGGTTGCTTGGGCGACTAGTTGGGCAACTACTTGGGCGTCGGGCAGCAACTTCAAGGTTCGGGCGGAGCGTTCTTCAATGGTTTCTTCTTATCCCTAAGTCGAAACTCTAGCTACTTGTGCATGCCTTGATAATACATCCCTGCGTGAATCAAGGGTGAACAACAACCAATCTTGCGCTCCTCTTAGCCGTTGAAATCCTTAACTTATTCCTAAGCCGGATTAATCTTCACCATCATTGGATTGCATAAAGATCATATTCATTCGTTTCTTGAATCTAACTCTCCCGATATTAGATAAATGGATGAAATCACGAGATCCTCTCCCAATTCACTGCAAGCAATAATAGGAACCAAGAATGAATAAACCTTGAAATAGAAAAGTGCAAACTCTTATTACCTAAACAAAAACCAATAGTTTCTCACAACCACAAAACACAATAACCATAGCCAAGTAAATTTAGTTCATGGCTAGGTTCCAAAGAAACACAAGATAATTAATCCCTAGCATGAACCCAATCGAACAAAGATGAAGGAAGAGGCTTGTCGAAATCCTCCTTGCCCTTGATGCTTGTCGAAAATTCTCTCCTCTTGCCCTACTTGGACTTGCGAAATTTCCCTCTTGCTCTCCCTATTCATCTTGTCGAAATCTCCTTGGTATTTATAGGGCTAGGCCAAAGTCCTTCTTTGAGGAGGAGTTTGAGTTGGAATTAAATTATCTTTAAAGAATATAATTCTTTATTATAATTTTATTCCTATTAGAACTTCTCCTATCCTCTTGGAATTTAATTCTTCTTTAATCTCTGCATGGCAATCAAATTCCTTTGGGCTTGGGCCTTGCTCCATGTCATCTTGGGCTTGTAAAGTCATGAATTTCGACATCCATATTGCTTTTGGTCTTTGTCGACAAATGCCATGGCAACTAGCTCGACGTCTCCTTCATGCACTGCCCTGGCAACTAGCTCGGCATTGCTTTGGCAAGTGATCCTGCACATACACACACAAAAACACACCAAAGCAGCATCTATTTCCACAAAAATCACCAAGTTATGTAATCAAGTTCAACGTTTGAAGGAAACATGGATTAATGCATGAATGACTAACTATGCAACTAATATGAGCCTAAGTCTAACAGTAATATGAGTAAAAAGGGTAAGAAAAATAGTACTTTTGAACACTTATCAATGTGCAATCCTCTTGAAGATGAATGGTTCAAGGCCGAGATCTTGATGAGAGTTGGAGTATTCAAAGCCTTGTTCTTCATGAATCTTCCGGCTTTCAAACTTGGATTGAAATCTTTCTTGAACCGCCGGTGTAGCAAACTTCTTGTATCTTGGTTCTTTGGAGGAACTTGGATGAACTAAAAGTTTAATCTTGGATGTCATGTATGATCTTGGTTGTGAGTAAAAACAAAGAAAAGAAAAGAAACTAAAAAGTTGCAAGATAGAAAGTAGGAATAGGTTAAGGGTGATGGGTTTTATAGAAAAGATAGGTGGTTGAGATTGGGGGAAATCGAAAAAAAAGGTTTATGGTTTGGTAGGAATTTTCGACAAAGGGGTTTTGGTTAGGATGAATTGGAGGCTTTATATAAGCCTTAGATTCAGCCCATTAGTTTCCTTGTTGAAGATGTTTTCCTACTTGGTTTAGAATTCCTTCTTTATCTTGAACTTCCTTTCCTACAACTCAAAAACAAATCAAATAAGGATTAAAATTAAAGATAAACTAATAAAGAAAATAAATAAAGATGTGTAATAGGATTCTTAAACTAAAAAAAAATCTATCCTAAAACTACTAATAATCGAAAAAAATAAAATAACTAAAATAAAAAAAATCGGAAAAAATAAAATACTTAAATAGTCGAAAAAAATAAAAATAAAAATAAAAAATAAAAAATAAAAATAAAAATATAAAAAGAGAGAGCATGCTCATGCATCTCCTAAATTGACCACTTCCTTGTTACGTTCCACATGGGCACCATTGTAGTGCTTCAATCTTTGTCCATTAACTTTGAATTCATGGTTGTCAGAGATGGACTTGATTATCACGGTACCATGAGAATGGTTTGATGACTTCAAATGGTCATGACCATCTTGATTTCAGCTTTCCCGGGAAAAGTTTTAGCCGAGAATTGAATAGGAGAACTAGTTGCCCTGGCGTGAACTGCCGTGGCAATAGTTTCTTGTCATGCCAGCGCTTTGTTTTCTCCTTGTAGATTCGTGCATTGTTATAGGCTAGTGCACGAAATTCTTCTATCTCATTGAGATCCATCAAGCGCTTTTGTCCGGCACTTTCCCAATCCATATTCACGGTCTTGATTGCCCAGTACGCCTTATTCTCGATTTCCACCGGTAGATGACATGTTTTACCATAGACAAGTCGGAAGGGGGACATACCTAAGGGTGTTTTGAATGCAGTGCGATATGCCCAAAGTGCGTCATCTAGTCTTAATGACCAATCCTTCCTTGAGGGATTTACAACTTTCTCGAGTATTCCCTTTAACTCCGGTTGGAAATTTACGCTTGCCCGTTGGTTTGTGGGTGATATGCCGTGGCGATCTTGTGTGATATGCGAGCGTTGCAACATCTTGGCAATTAGTACATTGTCAAAATGTTTTCCTTCGTCGCTGATAATTGCTCTCGGCATCCCAAATCGTGTAAATATGTTTTTCTGCAGGAATCGTTGCACGGTCTTGGAATCGTTGTTGGGAACTGCAGCTGCCTCTACCCATTTAGACACATAGTCGACGGCAAGTAAGATGTAGAGGTTGCGAATGAAGATGGGAAAGGTCCCATAAAGTCGATCCCCATACATCGAAGCAGTTCCACCTCGATGATGTTCTGGAGCGGCATCTCATGTTGTCTAGAGATATTGCCCGTCCTCTGGCAACGATCACATTGCTTGTAAAAGTCTTGGGCATCTTTGTACAATGCTGGCCAATACAACCCGGATTGCAAAACTTTGGCCGCGGTACGAGTTCCTCCAAAATGTCCTCCATAGGGTGAAGAATGGCATTGCGAGTACATTCATTGCTCTTCTTGAGGACACATCGGCGTATAACCTGATCTGCACATTGTTTAAACAAAAGAGGCTCGTCCCAAAAGTAATGCTTAGCATCATGGCGGAACCGCTTCTTCCCTTGGTGAATAATGCCATAAGGAAAAATACCACAAACAAGGAAGTTAACTAAATTCGCGTACCAGGGTAATGCCGAGGCATGTCTTTGCCCAGATTGCTCCCAAAATTGCCGAGGCGTGCGCGTCAAAGGCTGCTGCAGCGTCGAGAGTTGCCGAGGCGTGTGCATCCATGGTTGCCGAGGCGTCATGGGTTGCCGAGGCGTCAAGGGTTGCCGAGGCGTCGAGGGTTGCCGAGGGAACTAAAATTTGTTCATCCGGGAATGCATCGCATATCTCTAGATCCGCGTCCTCCTCCCTATTGCGTTCCAAACGTGATAAGTGATCGGCCACTTGATTTTTTGTTCCTTTCCTCGTCCTTAATTTCAATATCAAATTCTTGTAAAAGTAATATCCAACGAATCAAACGAGGTTTAGCATCCTTTTTAGCAAATAAGTATTTGATTACCGAATGGTCCGTATGAACAATTACCTTTGTACCAATTAAATAGGACCGGAACTTGTTAAATGCGAAAACTACAGCTAGTAACTCTTTCTCCGTTGTTGTGTAATTCACTTGAGCACCATTAAGAGTTTTACTAGCGTAGTATATCACATGGAAGGTCTTACCTGTGCGTTGGCCTAGGACTGCTCCTACCGCGAAGTCACTTGCATCACACATTAGCTCAAAAGGTAGCGTCCAATCTGGTGGAACGACAATGGGTGCCGAGGCAAGCTTTTTCTTTAGGGTTTCGAATGCTTGGGTGCAAGAATCATCAAAATCGAGGACTTTATCCTATTCAAGCAGATTACACAAGGGTTTAGTGATTTTAGAAAAAATTATGAATGAATCTCCTGTAAAAACCTGCATGTCCGAGAAAACTTCGAATTCCTTTAACCGAACTTGGTGAGGGTAATCTCTCGATCACGTCCACCTTGGCTTTGTCTACTTCAATTCCCTTGGATGAAATCTTGTGGCCGAGCACTATTCCTTCATCTACCATAAAATGGCATTTCTCCCAATTGAGGACTAAATCCGTTTCTTCGTATCTTGCTAACACTCTCTCTAAATTGCCGAGACAGCCATCGAAGTCATTACCAAAAACTGAAAAATCATCCATGAAGATCTCAAGAAAGTCTTCGACCATGTCTGAAAAGAGTGCCATCATGCATCTTTGGAAGGTTGCTGGGGCGTTACACAATCCGAACGGCATCCTTCGGAAGGCATAAGTGCCGTATGGGCATGTGAAGGTTGTCTTTTCTTGATCTTCTGGTGCTATGGCAATCTGATTGTAACCTGAATAACCATCAAGAAAACAATAAAAGGGTTTACCTGCAAGACGGTCAAGCATTTGATCAATAAAGGGTAATGGGAAGTGATCTTTCCTAGTAGCTTTGTTTAGCTTTCGATAGTCCATACAAACCCTCCAACCGTCACGATCTGGTTGGGATAAGTTCATTATTTTCATTGCTTACCACTGTTATACCTCCCTTTTTTGGTACACATTGTACCGGGCTTACCCACGTACTATCATAGATAGGGTATATAATGTCGGCGTCAAGCCACTTGATGATTTCTTTCATTACAACCCCTTTCATGGCATGATTCAGTCTCCTCTGGGCCTCAATTGAAGGTTTGTGATCATCTTCCAACAAGATCTTGTGCATGCACACACCGCCGGGCTAATTCCCTTCAGTCGGCAATTGTCCACCCTATTGCCTTTTTGTGTAGCTTCAACATCTTGATCAGCTCTTTTTTCTGCTCAGGCTGTAACTTAGAAGAAATAATTACAGGCAATGTATTATCGGTCCCTAAGTATACATATTTTAGTTGCTCGCAATTGTTTCAACTCAAGAATTGGTGGTTGTTCAATAGAGGGTTTTTCGAGCTTACCTTCCTTACGAGTAGTCCAGTGGTTCAAAGTATGTACCTGGTCGGTTGACTAGCCAATTTGCCTCTTCTGGTTGTTCCTCATCGACCGGTTCTTCATACTCCTCATGTTCCTCTTGGTCGGCAATGTAGTTGCCGAGGCAACTAAATTCCTCATCGAAATTAAACTCTGTAGTGGCATGAAGTAGTTGGCATTCTTCGGATCATCGGCATGCCTTAGTGTTTGGAACACATTTAGTTTAACTTGCTGGTCATTCACCCTCATTGTGAGTTCTCCTTTTCAACATCAATCAAGGTTCTCCTGTTGCTAGGAATGGTCTCCCGAGAATGATGGGTGCATGCTCATCTGCTTCACAATCCAAAACAATAAAGTCAGCGGAAAAATAAATTTATCGACTTTTACCAGTATGTCTTCGATTTTTCCCTCTGGATGCACATAGGATCTGTCGGCTAGCTGCAGTATGACTGTTGTAGGTCTTGCCTTCCCGATTCCTAGTTTTTGGAAAACCGATTTAGGCATCAAGTTTATGCTAGCCCTTAGGTCGCATAGTGCTTTCCCGACATAGTGATTTCCAATAGAACAGGGTATTGTGAAACTTCCGGGATCCTTCAACTTAGGTGGCATACGATTGTGCAACATTGCCATGCATCCCTCTGTTGCGGCAACTGTTTCAAACTCTCCTAGCCTTGTTCTTTTGGACATAATGTCTTTAAGGAACTTGGCATAGTTTGGCATTTGTTCAATTGCTTCCACCAGTGGCAAGTTGATGTGGACTTTCTTTAGGATATCAAGAAACTTCTTGAATTGGTATTCTTGCTTTTGTCGCTTCAACCTTTGTGGGAATGGTGGTGGAAGTCGGATATCTTCGATCCTTTCATTGGTTTGAAATCTAATTGACGGCATTGCCGGGACATTTGGAGTTGCCGATGCGTTATCAACTGGGGTTGCCGAGGCATGCTTATCGCAAGTTGTCGAGGCGTCGTCGGTTGCCGATGCATGCTTATTGCCGGTTGCTGCGGCAATTCCTGGTTCAGTATCTGAGGCTTTGCCGCTAGGTTCGTCTTGATCTTTTTGTGGAGTTTTGTTTGACGAGCGGGTTTGAACCTCTCTAAGTTGTTGGCCACTTCTGGTGGTGATTGCCTTACATTGCTCATGGCCAGTTCCTCTTGCGACTTCAGTATCGCTAGGTAAACCTCCTTGTGGTCTAGTGTTCAGATTTTGAGCAAACTGTCCGACTTGATTTTCCAATGATTTGATTGCTGCCTCTTGGTTTTGCAATCTCATCTCGGTCCTGTTAATAAAAGCATCAGTTCTTTTTATGAAATTACTATTCTCAACCATATAAGATTCAGTTTTCATCATAAAAGCATTTAGAGAATTTTCCAACGAACTAGATGTTGTCGGTTGTTGCTGCGGCATCTGTTGCCGTGGCATATTCTGCTGGAATCTCGATGCTTGTGCATTCTGATTGTTCTGGTTTAGAGCATTGTTGGGATTACTCCATGAAAAATTTGGGTGCTTCTTCCAAGCTGGATTGTATGTATTTGACATCACGTTATTGCTCCGATTGTAATTCCCCACATAGAAGCTGGATTCCGGATTCTGCATACATTCAGAAGAATTATGGTTATCGCCACATAACTCACAAAAAGAATCCATTACCTTGACTTCATGTGTGTTGTTTGGTTTTTGCATGTTCTGGACCATCTTGGTTAAAGCGGCCAATTGTGCCGAAATTGAATCTGATGATCCTAGTTCATGTATAATGGCTTGGCGTCTAACTCCTCCTCTTCTAGTAGATGGGAATTGATAGTCATTCTTGGCCAGCCTGTTTAAAATTTGCATCGCTTCCTCCGGCGACTTATCTAGGAGTATGCCGTTTGCCGAGGCATCTAGCATCATCCTTGTTGGTGTATTCACGGCGTTGTAAAACATTGTTACTTGAGTCCACACCGGGAATCCGTGTAGAGGGCATTTGTGTAGAAGTTCTCTATATCGCTCCCAAGCCTCGTACATGGATTCATCATCTGCCTGCCGAAAAGAAGTAATGTCGTTACGAAGCTTATCAGTCAAATTTGTAGGATTAAATCTAGCAAGGAAATCACAACAAAGATCAGTCCAAGATGCTATGGATCCGGCAGGAATGCTATTCAACCATGCTTTCGCCCTATCCCTCAGTGAATAGGGGAATAATCTTAATCGTAGGACATCGGGGGTGACTCCGTGTATCTTGAACGAGTTGCAAATCTCGAGGAAAGATTTCAGATGTTGTCGTGCATCTTCAGTTGCTGAGCCGCCAAATTGACCTATTGTGTTGATCATATTAAACATTACCGGTTTCAACTCAAAGTGGTCGGCTTCAATTTCAGGTGTGACAACTCCTGGGTTAAGTCCATCAAGATCTTCTTCAAGATAGTCTCGAATAGTTCTGTTTCGTGCAAGAATCACTCATCCTCCTGCTCGAACATCTTGATTCATATTGCCGTCTTGATTTGCCATTGCTTCTCTTATCCTTCGTCTAAGTCTTTGTAAGGTTCGTTCGATTTCTGGATCAAAGGGATATTCTGGTGAAGTCGGTCTCGCCCTGGTCATATACCAATGCAAAACCAAAGTTTGTTAGCCCTTTGAATTTTAAACAAGAAAAATAAAAAGAAAGTGCAAGAAAGTAAAAACAAAGTCGCTATTGCCAATCCCCGGCAACGGCGCCAAAAACTTGTTGCGCATAATAAGTGCTACGCAAATGTGCAAGTATACACGTCGCAAGTTATAGTATAAAAGATATCGTCTCCACAGGGATTGGTGCTACTTCAAGAATCTAGTATCTTGCACTGTAAAAATAAAAAACACAAATAAAAGATTATAGAAGTTTAACTAATCTAGAAAGCAAATAAGTAAAAGAAAAGATGAATTCAATTGAGAGAGATAGGCTAGGTTATCGTGAGTTGAGGTGTGATAGCCGATTGGATCGTCTTGGTAAAAGAGTGCACGGGCAACTCAGTTGCCGTGGCAACTTGCACAACGAGGTTGCCTTGGCAACTAATCGATGGTTGCTTGGGCAACTACTTGGGCAACTACTTGGGCGTCTGGGCAGCAACTTCAAGGTTCGGCGGAGCGTTCTTCAATGGTTTCTTCTTATCCCTAAGTCGAAACTCTAGCTACTTGTGCATGCCTTGATAATACATCCCTGCGTGAATCAAGGGTGAACAACAACCAATCTTGCGCTCCTCTTAGCCGTTGAAATCCTTAACTTATTCCTAAGCCGGATTAATCTTCACCATCATTGGATTGAATAAAGATCATATTCATTCGTTTCTTGAATCTAACTCTCCCGATATTAGATAAATGGATGAAATCACGAGATCATCTCCCAATTCACTCGCAAACAATAATAAGAACCAAGAATGAATAAACCTTGAAATAGAAAAGTGCAAACTCTTATTACCTAAACAAAAACCAATAGTTTCTCACAACCACAAAACACAATAACCATAGCCAAGTAAATTTAGTTCATGGCTAGGTTCCAAAGAAACACAAGATAAATAATCCCTAGCATGAACCCAATCGAACAAGGAAGAAAAGATGAAGCTTGTCGAAAATCCCTTGCCCTAGATGCTTGCCGAAAATTCCCCTTGCTTCCTCTCTTGGACTTGTCGAATTTTGCCCTCTTGCTCTCTCTCCAAGTTTTCGAAATCTCCTATCTATTTATAGGGCTAGGCCAAAGTCCTTCTTTGAGGAGGAGTTTGAGTTGGAATTAAATTATCTTTAAAGAATATAATTCTTTATTATAATTTTATTCCTATTAGAACTTCTCCTATCTTCTTGGAATTTAATTCTTCTTTAATCTCTGCATGGCAATCAAATTCCTTTGGGCTTGGGCCTTGCTCCACGTCATCTTGGGCTTGTATAGTCATTAATTTCGACATCCCTATTGCATTTTCTCTTTGTCGACAATTGCCATGGCAACTGGCTCGGCGTCTCCTTCATGCATTGCCCTGGCAACTAGCTCGGCATATCCTTCATGCATTGCCCTGGCAACTAGCTCGGCATTGCTTGGGCAAGTGATCCTGCACATACACACACAAAGCACACCAAAGCAGCATCTTTTCCACAAAAACTACCAAGTTATGTAATCAAGCTCAACGATTGAAGGAAACATGGATTAATGCATGAATAGCTAATTATGCAACTAATATGAGCCTAAGTCTAACAATAATATGAGTAAAAAGGGTAAGAATAATAGTACTTTTGAACACTTATCAATATGCTACTGAAACGCAATCAATTATATTAAATAGATTGTTAATCTATTCAAAAAAAATATTAAATAGATTGTTAATATAAAATAATTATGTAAATTTATAATTTATTGAACACATAAAAAATAATATAACACTGACATAATATTAAAAATAAAAATAAAATATAGATATATAAAAATAAAAATCGCATAACACTAATTATTAACATATAAAAATGTATATAAATATACATTTAAAAATTTATAAAACAAAGCTTAAACTCATCCATTTCCTTTGAGGTGATTATTCAAAAAAAAATTATTTTAGTTTTCTTCTGTATTATGTTGTTTCCATAAGCGGCCTTAGTGTCGTTGATTGAGTTTTTTTTTTAGTTTTGTTTGTTCTTTTATGTTTTTTTGTTTTTATATGTTCTTTTGGTACGTTTTATCTGTTATTTTGATATATATTTTTTGAATGTCGTTTTGGCATGTTGACGATTGCAGAATAAACAATATAATGTATGTTCTATTCTAAGATAGTTGTCGGTATGCCATGCTTAGATAATGATTTTAAAAAATTCTTATACAGTTGGAACCGACGATAGAACTTTGTGCAAGATTGTTAGAGTCTTCTGGTAAAGAAGGCGTTTCATCTCCTTTTAGATTTGGAGGTAATTTTGTGATCAGATTCTGTTTTTTTTTTTTTTTACAGTGAGCACTCTGAGATTAAGCTACGATAATGGATTTTATGAGTGTGGACGTAGAAATTATTGAAAGAGATGACCTTTTTTGTTTGAGATTTCATGCCATTTTGAGATAAAAAGATTGTTTGTTTATTAGGGTGTGAATTTTGTTATCTTTTTCCTATATTTTCAATAAAATTATTATTTTATTTACAAAATGCACATATATATAATCATGAATATTTTTTTATTAAAAAATGAAAATATACACAAGACAAACTTTTTTTTAATATTTGTATTTTCATTTCTTTCTTAGAAAGACTATATCTTTGTAGTACTTAATTCAAATTAATCGGTCAATAAATTTAATACTAATCATTATACTAAAAAGAAAAAGAAAAAAAAACACACATTTGGCGAGATTAATTTCATCCAGCATCTAACTATCTAAGTATCTAAAATGACTTAAGCAAATTAGAAAATGGCATTCATGAGGTGGTGTTGAATCCAATTCTCTAATTATATCAATCTCATTATTTTGAAAACAAAATTAATCTAAATATATATTTATTCCAAAGAAAAATGAGCATATATATCTATGAAACAAATTTTTGTTGTCTTAGGAAAAGATTCATGGTGGAAAATGAAAGTATAAGGATAGTCAAAGAAAAGTATCTTCCAACTTGAAAGATACAATGATACTTAAATATTCAAAAGGTTTAATGACATTTTTAGTCCTCAAACTTTTCAATAAAAATCATTTTAGCCTTTAAACATTTTTCGTCTCTTTTGACCTGTTTTTTTATCAAATTAAACCAACAAACAAAAGGTAACCAACCTTTTAAGTTGACTTAAGTTTTTTATAATTTTTCTACATTTCTAATAATTTTTACATTTTTTAATAATTCAAATATATTTTTTACAATCTTATAATAGTTTACCAAACTAGCCATCGAATGCCATTGAGAGGAAGCAAACAAGGACACTGCACAAATCAGAATGCGTAATTCAACCTTATTCGACTCTATAATCCCCAAAGGACATGAGAAAACCGATAAGATTGTGCCACGATCATCTCGCAGCACAACACCCATCCCCGCAACCCCCGGCTTGCCTCCCAGTGGGTATTTTCCGCATACACAGCCTTAAACTTGAGACCTACTTAAGCGATCCCAGGCTGCTTGCCACTTGGACTAACCCTGTTGGTTGACCTTTATGGTTTTTATTTTTTGGTGTGATGTAAAAATTAATCTATATTGATGTTTTGACTTGTAATTATATTATTATTGTCCGTAAAGACAATGGAATTTGAAGTTAGAATAGATATTAATGTTACATTTAGATTTCATTAATGTTTAAGAAATTTTATGCAAAAATTTCTAAAAAAAGTTAAAAAAATTAATTTATTCGAATTCAAAATAGAGAGAAACTAAATTTTTTAAAACCAACATACTTAAGCCGATGAATAATAGTTTTAGCATTTTGATCAAAATATTAACTTTTTCAAACACATAAGAACTAAAAAATTATTTTTCTAGTAAAAGGACAAAAAAGAACTTGTAGATACAACACAAAGACCTATAGTAGACTTGAACTAAAACTAAATACGAATCTGCATGCGAATATATCGACTACGGAGGAAATTGTGATTTTTTTGGGGTCGAAAACAAATATAATTAATTTTGACCATCAACGCTTCTTCTCAACAAAATCTTCAAGGTTGACCAATTGATAAACATGTATTAGTTGGATTTTTCTTTAAGAAATTGGTTAAATTAAAGGCAAATGTCTAGAAACGTGCAAGGTCATTAAGATAATTATGAAAACTTTAATGACTTGATTTCTTCTTAGGTGTAAATAAGAGGATATTATACGTTTAAAATAAATTATTTTTACAAATTACAAAGTTTGTTCTTATAACGCCTTAAACCCTACATTACATTTGGGTCTCAAGCCCAAACTACATACATGAAATTTTTAACCTGATTTAGCCCAATTCACAATTATTTTTATAAATCCAACAACGTTTCAAATAAAACGATAAAGAAATAGTTAAATCGTTTACAAATGGAGCTCTAATTTAAAACAAAACAATTTAAAACATAAAACATGATCAAATGAATCCAAATGAAGAGTTACAGACTTAAAATAAGGGTCTTATGAATACATTGCCCAACAAATCTAAATATTGCACTCTTGAACACGTCGATGAGCTAAAGTCCTACCCCGATGGGGCTCCTTCGATGCAACGCAACAACCTAAAAAACTACAAACGAAAACAACAATTCCAAATGCTGAGATCATTAACATAAGCAAGTAGCTAGAAAAGATGACATGACAATATATTAATACATGGCACTACGTCAGTCGCCTAAAACATGCTTGAAAACAAAACATGTCATGTCATCATCAAACACATCATATCAATCAATCCACAAACCTGGCGTGAGGCCCGGGTCACGCAATCGGAGTGAGACTCGAGCTAGATAGCATTGGGACATACGCTCATACTCGAAATCCCCCATCGAGTATCTTCGAATGAGGCCCAGGTCACACAGCATCGGGACATAAATTTGCTTAGCTTACCATGGTGTTGCAACACATCTTTAGGTATCCGGATCCCATCAATCAAGGTGACTCTACCACATAACTGCTCACACGACACACATCAACATCATAACAAATATCGAGAGCTATATAAATATTATCGTTATCGAGTCACCCATCCTTATTTAAGTTTTACTCATTAAGTTCGTATAAGTGAGCGAAATCTCATTTTCTCAGTTGTACAACTCATTTCATATCATTAGGGGTCTATTAGATTGAAACTCACAAATTTTCAGCCCCCAAGGCTAAAATCAACATTTTTGGGCATAATGCCCAGTGGGTACCTGTAGTGGCCTTCGCGTACCGGTACAATACTTCTGGGTACCGGTACTCACGGTATACCGATACCAAAATAACTTACTAGATTTTTCCTAAGCCTTAGCGTATCGGTACCGGTCGACCCGTACCGATACGGAGTACTAGTTGCATACCATACCGATACTCTTCTCTTAGTTCGTCTCAATCGAATAGTGTTCTTCAACACAAACACTAGGGTACCAGTACGAGCTCCCCGTATATCGGTATCGAAGCCAGAAATAACTTTCTAGACTCGAGAAATCATCCCCAAAGCCTCCAACTCGAAACCAACAACCCCTTAAGTTATCCTACAGTTTATGAGAGTCATTTAGGGTGGTTTACTACCATTTTTATATGTTATTAACATCAAATCCCAGATTTACCATTAATAAGCATTTTTCAAGCATTTAAACACCCAAAACACCAAATCAAGCATAGAAGCATCATCCTTAGGACATGCACGAAACAAAAGGAGTTGGAAGTGTACTAACCTTCCTCCAAAAGCTGAAAATGCAACCCTTTGCTCAAAACCTCAAGCCTTCCTCTTCCCTTGCTCCTTGGAGTGATCTCCGACCTCTTTCACTACAACCAAATGTTGTAAAACGAATTACAACATTGCTAAAATGATAAAGATTATAAATGAAGAATTTAACAACAAGAAACGTGGTTAAATCTTCTATTCCCGTTCATCTTCTCCAACCCCTACCAAGAACTCATTTTTTTCATTTACAACCATTTCCAACCATTATTACCTTATTTGATAGATCCTTTGATGCTGATTACAACTCTCTCAAATCAAATTACAAGGTTCCACTCAAAATGACAAAGGTTGCATCATTGTCTTTGGGTCTTTAAGAAAAGATGAAGTAGAACAAGGGTGATATCACCCTTGTAGCTTTTCTGCATGCAATTAAAGAAACCAACCCTTTCCCCTTCATCCCCTTCAAATAATGAGGAAATTTACCCCTCTACCCCTCCATCATCCTCATATTCACCCACCCAACCAAGGCTTCAAGCCCAACAATAAAATGAAAGCCCACCAAGGCTCTCTTAAGCACCTAATGAGCCCCAAATCTCAGCCCAACACGCAACATCCTCTGTTCGGGTGAATTGATGCACGAATTTTGAAATCCAGGTCGTTACAGTTCTAGCCATGACTTTCCCAACTCTTAAATCCGAGACATTGTGTATAAATACAGTTGGACACATAATCTCCTAAATCTTACAACAATAATAATGTCAGTCATTGCTCTTCTCATCCCTTAATCATGAGGTCAAGGGTTCGATCTATACATATGAAAATGAAGTATATTTCATGTCCAACCATTTACCTCACAATGAGAGCATCAACGGCGAGGGGATTAATCACTGTTATCGACGGCGGATACCTTAACTTAAATCAATAATAATAATTTCAATCAAACTAATACTCAATCGAACATGTATTATCAACCTAATGAATATAAACGTATAAATAAATATGCGGGAAAAGAGGGTGGGAATGGGAGACTGATATTGTTTTGGTGGCGCCCGCCGGCTCATTTTTAGAAAGGTTCAACTTAGACGGCTAGAATACAAAGAAAACTTGGAATATTTTCCTAAAATCACCGTTTAGTCCTTCAATTTGACAGTTTTTTTTCAGCTTGACCTTTGAGTTTTTTTTCTTCACATTAGTCCCTTGGTAACATTTCCTACCTTAACTCTTGAACTGGTTTTTTTGTCCATATTCGTTTTAAACAAAAATTTTCAACTTGATCTTTGAATTTGGATTCCTCCAAGGATTAAAATGTGATGAAATTAAAGCTTAAAGAGCAAATAAAAAATTTGTCAAGTTTCAGATCTAATATGGACTTGATGGAATAAATTAGAAAAAGTCGTCAAATTCAATATAATGCAGACAAAAAATAATGATTAAGGCGAGAAAAAAAATTAATATTAGTATTTTAAATCTATTTCTTTCAGATGTTCTTTATATTATTATTTAAAAATATTTTATTTTATAAAAATGTACATTAAAGTTAGAGAAATGAGACGAATAAACCAAAGGAAAAAAGAGAGAAAGGAAACATATGAAAAATAATTCAAAGTAGGCGTGTATACCAGTTAAATAAGGTTAAGTGATTATGATTTTTAATAATTTCTAACATTATTAATAAAATATAATAAGCGTTTTCTAAATTTAAATCAAGGAGTATATTTATTTAAGGATAGTTATTTGGTATACAAATAATGAAAAAAATTAATAAACACCATTAAAATGATAACAACAATCTTTGAACGCAACAAGTGGTCCCAGTGAGAAAGCGGATGATATTCATCCTAGGAGACTCGGGTTCAATTGCTCTGTTTACAAGGTGTGTGCATTGTCAAAAGGGTTAAAATATCTATGAACAGATAATATCTTGTAATCACCTTTAAACTATTCAAAAAAATTAAAAAAATAGTTTATTATTCTATGCACGTGGAAAAACTGGATTATTTTTAACTCTAAATCCTAGTTGAATGACCCAAAACACTAACCCAAAACTCTAAACATTGAATCTTAAATTTAAACTCTAAATATTGAATTTTAAATTTAAACTCTAAAATTTGAAACAGTGAGACTTAAACCCTATATAAAAGACATGACAACAAAATAGCCACACTTGTGAATTTTTTCCGTCTCAAGTAATAAATAATTTCCCTTTAAAAAACAAACAATAGTAAGATATATATTTTGATACATAAATTGTGTAAAGAAAATCATACAACTCTCCATGTTTAAACTATAAAATCTAAAATTTAAATATCTAAACTTAAAACCTTCAATCCTAATTCCTAAATTCTAAATCTTAATACCTAAAATCCTAAACATTAAATTAATCTTCAAAACCCTAAAATAAACAGAATTGTCTATACTAAAATTTAGTAACATGGGTATCAAATAATTTTCTATAAGACAATAACCCCTTGTTTACTAAATTCAAAATATGATTAGAAAAGATTAAAGCCTTATGGGCCTTGTAATCACAATGTTAGAGAATCCATATTCCAATGGAAGAACTCCAAAAACACTAAAATTTCTGCCAATAAATTTCCATCCATTGTAAATGGAATAAAAAATTCACGAGAAGACCAAAAGAACTTTAAATATTAAATTGAGAAAAAGTTGTAAAAAATCTCTATTTTTATGTCAAAGCAATTTCTCAAACCATGAAACAAAACCATTAGAGAGCAAATTGATTGATCCTTGAAACAAAATATCACAGAAAAAAAAGAAAAATGGTTGAAAAAGAATTCTTATACACAAGGGCGGACGCAAGATTATATGTCGGGGTATAAACTGTTAGAGAGTTATATTATAAATGTAGGGGTGCGAAATTATGAAGTTTTAGGAGATGTGGACTTAGATCATTACAAAAAAAAGGTAAAGAAAATACATAAACTATATAAAATTTTAAAATTTTAAGGGGGTACGACAGCAACCCTCGGTCCATCCCTGCTTATAATACATCTTCGCTAACAGCACAAAGATAAGCCTTTCCATGAACAATTAAGCATATGAGAATCGGAATTTGGTAGCAGAAAGGCAAGGATTGGAGCAGATTTCACGTTACAAATTGAAGGTTCCTTCATGTGATTCAAAGCCATAGATCTTCTGCCACTGGTAAGATTTCCAAGAAAAAAACTTGTATTATACATGGAAATGATGACCTATACGCATTGTTCAATTCTTGCTATGTTTCCGATACATATTCGATTCGATATTGGGTACGAGGGCTAACCTGTAGATGTTAGAGGAACCACGACGACCTGCATGGCAGCATTGTTAGGAGGAAGATGCAAACGAAGGGGATAGAGTTTGTCATTCAAAGGATTACGAGAACAAAGACAGAACTCTTCCTTCACAGGGGTTTTTTCCTCCAATGCTTTCTTCAAATCCTCGAGAGTATTCCCTTTAAAAGTGAAGCTATGCTCTCCAATCTTCTGATCAACATCGCCGTTATCGTCAACTACCTCGTAGTTAATAACCCTTCCTTTTACCGGTTCCGCCGCCGAGTCATTGGACTGCATACCACAAAAGAAAAGTAACCTTTGGTGATCCATTTAGTAAATGAAATGAAAAGGTTGGTAAATTTAGGGAAATAATGCAATTGAAAAAATGAGGGAAATGAAGCAGGTTCGAAATTATTTAGGGAACTAGGACAATCGTTTTTACTACGACAAAATAGATCTTTAGCGGCGTTTTTTAGCTCTATAACTACATTTTTTAGTGCTGCTAAAAACTTTCCCGGGCGCAAAAAGTGCCGTTGAAACCAGTTTCGCAACATTTTGCGGTTCGAGGGCCATTCGAGGGCCCGAAAGCGTAATTTTTAAAGGTGAACCGGTATCTTCGAGACCCTCATTCGTATCGAATCCATTAATCCATTCTTGACCAGGAGGAGGTGGAGGAGGACGAGCCGGGATCCCCTCATCCCCGCGATAACGTAAAACATCGACATGCCAAAGGATCCAATCTTGATGCGAGGTTCTATAGGGAATATCATGCGTGATGCGGTTCCTCCACGGCGGCAACCCTGCATTCGCTCGTAAATATTGGCCGTACCGCGTCTTGAGTCGAATGAAGGAACCTTCTTGGATCGGTTACCATTCGACCGAAGAATCCAATCGTTTCGGTAACGACTGCAACACTTTCTTCCCCGTCAACCCTAACAGTAAAGGCATGTTGAAAGCCGTCAAGTATTTGCCATAACAGCTCTTGAGACGAATGTGGGTTTTGTTATAGTCCACTAATTCCACCGTCCATCTCGCGTTCTCCACATTTCCACCTCGTTCTTGACAAACATTTTCCTCATCGTCGTCTGCCAGTAAGTACTTTTCATGGTGGCTACGCAGTCGAACGACGCTCGCTTCTTCGAAGATTTCCATGGCAGCACTCTGAAGAACCAATGAAACAAAACCTATGGTTATACTTATTGATAGATAAAAAATGGGAATTCAATTTTCAGTGTACTTTTTGTATTGTTTCTTACCTGGATATGAAGATTTATATGGTCAGTCCCACCATCCGGAAACTGTTTGGGGGAAAGGAAAATTTTGGTAGTCTAATTGCCTTACAAGTTTTATAATTTTTTCCTTCGATTTTTCTCAATGGATTGCAAATTTATGTAGGTTGATTATGCAACCGACATTTAGGGAGTTTAACATGGGTAAAACTTTGATACACAGTCTGTGTAAAATTAATTTTACACAAACATGTGTATTTACACTATGAAAGCCCAAATCCCAAATTCCTAACCCTAATCCTAAAAAAGTAAACCCTAAACCTTAAACCCTATCACTAAATTCTAAACACTAACTTTAAATTCTAAATCCTACAATCTAAACCCCTAAACCTTAAACCCTAAACTAAAACCCTAACCCTTAAAACTAAAAGACACGTGTAAACTAAAGTTTACACGGCTTGTGTATCAAAGTTTTTTCCGTTTAACATGTGTTTAAATGTGTGGATTCCCATACATTGTGCTCTATTTTTGCCTTCTCTATTTATTAATTATATTAGATTTTATTTTTTGTCTATGTCCAAAGTTACCTTAGAGATTTCACAGAATCCTAAAACTGATCTAATTAGAATTAAAATGATTTAATTTAATTTGTTTAAAACTAAATTTATATATTTATTAGGTATCTTATGCCTGTTTTATAGTTTATTTTGGGGTTCAGAACTGTCTAACATGAATTTTCACATTGAAATGCAATGTGTTTTATGCAGCAGAGATAGAGTTAGGATTAGACAATGAGAAGTAAAATTATACAACTTTAAAATTAACAAGGATCTAACAAGTACTTAATCTAAAGAGGAACAAAATTAAATTTGATACGTTTTCAAACTAGGATACTAAAATTGTCATTGAGCAAGTACATTTGGCCGGTTGGCCAAGCTGCTCATCTTTGTTCCCTCATTTCCCTTAGGTCATGAGTTCTAGACCCACCAGGAGCACCACATTCTTTTTCCTAGAGTCTCCCTCCCTCTAGGTAGTATTAGGATTAGAATTAGACTTTGTCAAAACAATTGTCATTATATAAAATTTGAAAAGGGGTGTTCACTGGACATCTTTATCCGTGATTTTTTTAATTAAATAAAGATGTATTATATTCTTAAGTAAATGCTGAGATACGAACTTACACAAGGTGAGACAACATAAATATACTTGACCACTCGGCCAATTTATAGATCTAACCTTTTATCCATGATCTTATTACTGCACCTATACTCATTTGATTATATGTAATTATATTTATGATTCATAATAATTAATAGAGTATGAATTTCGTGCTTTGGTATAAAAGCAGTTCTTTAATTAAAAAAATACACATAATGCAATTAAAACTCATGTGTGACTTGAAATACATGATTTTTTTTTATAAAAAATGTAAAAATAAATAAAAAGAGCATTGTTTAAATGTAGGTGTGAGCATTCGGTCAAGTCGAGCTGGTTCAAAATATTTCGAGTTAGTCGAGTTTATGAGTACTATTTTATAACTCAAACTTTATTTGAAAACTTTTCGAGACGAGTTTATGAAATTCGACTCAGTCAAGTCAAGTCGAGTTGTTCGAGTTTTTGTTCAAATTTAATTGTAAAATATTTATAATGTTATGCTACTAATTGGTTCCAATTTAAATGTCATTCTATAATCATATATGATATACATATATAATTTTTCATATTTTTTCATATGCAATATGCATATATCAAGCAAAGTTGAAGGACTCGACTCAAGCTTAAAAATCGATCTACTAATTACTGAAAATTTTGAGTTATTCGAATTCTCATTCTATAACTCAAACTTTGTTTGAAAATTTTTCAAGTCGAGTTAAGTCAAGTTGAATTTTTTCGCATCGAGATAATTTTTTTTTTGAGTCGAGTCGAATTTTATTTACCTTATTTAAATTTACATAGATTTAGATCAATATCTCAGACAAATATTAACATGTTTAAAAAATTATAATGCACAAGCATATTTTTTTACACAACAATAAAATATTAGTATTATTAAGGATAAAAACCACCATTATTGTGAAATACAAAATATAAGTGAAGTTCTTGCCGGAATCCAACGCCAATAAAACACAAAAACAAATAAACAAATAAACTGAACAAGAAAAAAAATATTAAACCTAAAGTTTAATGAACTCATTTTACAATTTAATATTTATACTAATCGATCAATCATTAGTTTAATTGACATTGTTATTGTCGGTTTGGGGTGGCAATAGGACATAGAATAACCGAAATCGTGGGGATCCAAACCGACGGGTATAGGGAGTAACCAAAATTTTCACCCCACGAGAATGGGGACAGGGAAGTTTTATCACCGAAGCTTAAATGAGGATGAGAACGAGTATTACTATATTCAAACTGTGGGGACTGTACCCGTATAAATCACTGTTGGAATCTCCGAAAAATATCCGTAGTGATCCACTCTATTTTACAAACTTGGACGGCCATGAGGGTAATTTACCCATTTTTAACAAAAATCTAATCTCCCGTAACCTAAGTATGGCCCGTTGGAGTAAGTTTGGAAATTATCCGTAAATTCCATAAAAATAATTAGTAAGTGGTCTATACATAGTATATATCGTTGTAAACGTGATCCAATATAGTATTATTTAAAATACACGATGATCGATTTCTATATGTATTGAAAAAATATGAATATTTGAATGTTGAAAGGTCATACAAATTTGACAGCGGATTTTTTAGAAAACAGTTTTAGCAGCGACTTTGAAAAATCGCCAAAAATTGTACAAGATAAATCGGGAAGTGAGCCTTATATTTCTATAACCATACGGAAGTCTAGATTCGTTTAAAACAAATAGTTCTTGATTTTCAATTATATTAAGAGTTATTAATTTTTGAGTGAGCAAAGGTAAGAAGAAAATATTGTAGAGTGTTTCCAAAGACAATGCAATGACTTCAGAAATTCACCATAAATTGTACAAGCAAAATTAGAAGAAGTAATTTATATGGTTGGAAAGATTATAGAATCCAGTTACTTTTAGAACAAACTGATCTTGATTTGGAACTGTAGATTATTAGTTACATATTTTCTTTTAAAGGTAGTACATACTGTCATATTTCAATAGTTAATATTTTATTTATGTTTTATAATTTTGAAATGATTTGTTTGTTGTTGGTAAAACTAAATTATCATTTATGTTTGTAATTTTGGAGATTTAATATTGAGTATTTGTTTTAATATATTAAGTATTGTTTATTTTTGGATATTAACCGAAAACCGCATGAATCCGTAAGTAATAAGTATGAGGACAAAAAAATTTCTGAAATACTTAATAAGATTTCTCAAAACCGTACCTATAAGTGTTGAAGACAAAGTAAGAAATATAAAATCTCCCCGACCCGCTCCATTACCACCCCTACTGCCGGTACATCTAAGAGACCGTAAGTTTTAGTGTTTAAGTGCAATTGACTTTAATTTAGGAAATTGCTAATAAGCTGCACGAAGTGGTTTGTTTGGGCTTAAGGTTATGAGACTTTCGGGCCAAAATACTCTTTGTCTGAGATCATTTACTCGGACAAAATTTCAGATAATTTTAGATCAAAGTAAATGGATTGGGAGTTTGGAGATTAATGCAATAATATGGAGATGTGTGCAGATCCCCATATGAAGGTGAAAAGGATGGAGTTTGTCGAGTGAGTCGATCATGAGTTGAGCAGTATTTGACTCGTGTTTATTAAATAACTCGTTGCTCGTCAAGCTCGTCAAACTTTTTACGTTATTTTTTTAATTCATGTAAAATATAGTAATACTATATAGAGCTTAATATAAACATAAATTAATAAATTTAAAAAAATATTATAAAAAATGATGTGTGAAACAATTCTAAAATCTAAATTTTAAAGTAACAATCAACAAATACACCAAACTAATATATTATAAATTAATGAACTGCTCACGAACTTATCGAGTCAAGTTAAACATTGCACGGTACTTATTATAAGACAACCCTCCCAACTTAATTATTCTATTTACAACGCCAGAATTAGTTCCTCAACTCATTTTAAATATATCTAAGCAAATGAATATATTGTCATTTCGTTTCCTTAGCTTCATTTACATTCCTTTCTTTTACTGATTTCAATACAATGACGGCAATAAGATTATGAATCTGGGAAAAATTAGCATCAAATATGTGGGTTAGTTAAATTATTTTAATTTTTAAAATAATTTTTTAATTTTTTAAATCTAAAAAATTAAAAGAGACAATTTCTTTTACTATATTTAAATTAGAAAAACCTAAACTACTAATATCTTAAAAATTTGTAGACACAACTCCTTTCCTGCTCTTCTTAACTCATTTTACCTCTAAAATTTTATGAAATTAGAATTTGCTCCTTAAATTTTTTTAAAAAAATTAATTTGACCTTTTAAATTTTTTTTAAAAATTCATATTAAACTTTAAAATTTAAAATATTTTTAATTAAATCTTCTCTCATAATTTTTAAAAGTTCTTATTTAATCTCTTAAAATTATTAAAAATTTTAGTTAAACCCTCAATTTTTTTTTTGAAAATTTTAGTTTAAGCCTCCAATTTTTTTTAAATTTAAGTTGCCCCAAACTCTTACCCTATGTTCAACCACCGGGGTTATGATAAGCTGATATCCATTAGCCATAGATGGTCTAATTTATTGCAATTGAAATGAAGTTATTTTTTATAGAATCGGTTAGTTTTATTAAAAGGAGTAAATATCCAAAAGTACAATGATGATTTACAACCATAAAACTAAACTAAACACATAATCTAAATATTTTCCTATAACCATTAAAATAAAAACTAGTCACTTGAGATTATACAAAGACCATATAACGAAAATATTAAAAACTCAACCAAAAGACTCGAACAAAACCACAAATCGATGATTGAAGGATAAATCCATCAACACCTGAAATGAAATTGTATTTTAATAATAAAAGTGATAGTGTCATGAAAGTGGATAGGTGAAGTTTTTCTAATTGTTTAATTAATTAACTCGGAATCCAAGATTTATTCAATCTCTGATTTAATTTTTACAATATTGTCACATAGACTTGGTCTAATTCTATTTTTTTTTAAAAAGCCATCAACGATCAAATTGAAACAACAAAAAGAAAGAAGAAATATATCATACAAACCACACCGATCTTTAAAAAAAGCCATTAACTTGGAATTATCGGTAACTAGAGGTGGAGATAATAGTTCCGATAGCTCAACCACATCGATACCCCAAAGAACCCAATCTTGTGTAACAGTTCTATGTGGAATATCATTTGTTACCGAGTTCCTCCACGACGGTGGTCCACCGTTGGCTCGCAAGAACTTCTCATTCCTTGCCCTAAACTTCACTTGGAGTCGATCTTTAATTGGCTCCCATTCGACCCAACCATCGTTTTGGGACGTTTGCAACACTTTGTTGCCCGTCATGCCTAGTAAATATGGTTCAGCACTTGCGGTTAAGTACTTGTTGTAGATGCTCTTGAGACGGATGTGGCGGCTATCGCCTTCGACGAACTCAACCTTCCAACGAGCGTGTTGGGAGGAGCCGTTTCGGCTTTGCCGGACTGTTTCCTCGTCTTCATTGGCGACTAGGTACTTGCCATGATAACTACGGAGTCTTACAGCTTTAGCTTTGTCTAAGAACTCCATTTTGATTTTGTTGTTAATTAAGGAGAGATTGAGAATGGAAAGGTGTGTGTTGTTATTTATATTTCCCTTTCCTTTTCTTTTGTTGATAATTATTTGCAAGTTGTTAGTTTTCAATTTGTTGGAAATGTGAAATGAAATCATTTTTAAAATCAAATGACTTGTAAAAAAAATAGAGTTGGGAAAGTGGAATCATATATTTTTAATATTAAATAGATTAAGGGTTTTTATTTTTTTAAACAATCTTGAAGTTGGTAGTTCTAAATACATAAAATGTAAAATACACATTTCATCACTCAACTATCTTTTCATTCCTATTTTGGTCACTCAACTTTTAAACTTTTCAATTTAATAATTGAACTTTATACATCGATCGTTTTTTTGTCACTCTAGAATATTTTATTATTGTTTTCCTATGACATGGCATTTTTAATATTATTAAATATAAAAATAATTTAAAATAAAAAATATAAAATAAAACCTAACTCTTAGTTGCCGGTCATCTCTATCCCGCCGTCACCATTCGTCATCGTCGGACGCCACCGTCAACGATCGTAGATGGTGGCCGTTCGGTCCCTAATTTCGTCAGTCACTTCATCTCGGTCCCCTGAGTTTGAATCCAACCTCTATTTTACCAGAAAGTACTCCAAAGTCCACAAAAAGAGATTAAAAGTGGGGAAACCGAAAAGTTTCAGTTGAGATTCGCGGGTTTCAGGATATTTTCCTGTGAAACAACCACCATATTCAGACTCATCGTGTCAAAACGAGTCTCCCGGTGCAATTTGGGATCAAACGGCCGCCGGTGGTCGACGGTTCAACAATGACCCATTTATTAAAATACGATTTTAGTTATATATTTGGTACTCATGTTCTTTTCAAATTTTGAAACTTTGTTTTAATATTAGTTTATATACTCTAATTTGATCATTTTTAGTACTTGTTCTTTTCAAAATTTGAAACTTTGGTCTTCACTCAAACAATAACGGCTAAATAAAGTCAAATTCTAATATTAATTCATGTAATATGTGTAAGTTGTAGGTTTGACTCACGTTCTCTTGTTTAATTGTTTTAAGTCCCTGTAATGTAGTCATGTTTCCCTTCTTTTATTTAGGACAAGACTAAAATTTTTAAATTCAAAATATACACAGATTAATATTGATCAAATTAGAGTACATGGACTAAATCCACAACTTTTGTATAATATGAGGACTAAAATTAACCAAAATAAAGTATTAGACCAAATTCACAACTTTTGAATAGTAAAAGGACTAAAATTGACCACACCGGAGTAAATTTACAACATTCTCGTAGTACAAGAACTAATTACAAGATTTTACCTTTCCTTTTCATGGATGATGACATTATTTTAAAAGGGTAAAAGGGGACTTGGTGTAGCGATATCCCTTTTTTCTTTTCGTTAAAAAAGACGGGGTTACAATGTGTTTGAAGGTCTTTCGAGTATTTAAAAATATTTATTCTGTAGGGTTTTCGAAAAAACCGTGTTTTATTGCAAAAATGGAGTCGCCACCGACCACTTAGGTAGGCCGAACACCGTAAAACCAGAGATTTTAAAACTGTTGGGTTCGGGAGTCGGTTACGGATGGGGAAGGATTAGCACCCCCACACCGCCCAAAATTGGTACTTTAATAATTACCGCTTTATTAATATTAAACTTTCCGGATTAAAGTGACGATTAAATTAAAATTTGGTTATAATTGCAAGTAGATTTTAAGGGCCATGTTATTCGAGAGTAAACATTTAAACCACCATCACTGCGCTTGATATTGGCCACGTTTACGCTCGAATAAAAGGGCACCGCATTTACAATTAATATCTCGTTATGCAATCTAAAACATGGCAAATATAAATAAATACAATGCGATACAAATATAAATAAATACTAACATAATAAAATACTAATCTAACTTAAATAAAATACTAATCTAAAACATAAATTTAAAACATAAATAAATATTAATCTAAAACATAAATAAACATACAAACTAAAAAAAAGAATACAATTTTAAATTAACTAATACTTCATTAAATCATAAAAATTACAACACAAATAAAAAGGAAAGAAAATATACCTAACTAGGTGCTCGAATGACGAATCCCGACTGAATCCCACCGAGATCTACCACGACCTCTTCAAAAATTAACTCGGACCCAAAATAGGACCCCGATCGAACCGAGGGCATTGCCTCGGTCCTTGGCTACCCGAGAGCAAAGCACTCTTATTTTGGGCATGCCACTGCCGATTCATGCCTTGTGCAAATGGCAAATGCATGCCTATTTATAGGCAATTTCAAAGGGGTGGGGGGAGAGCTTGGGTGACGTGGGCAAATGTGCTCCACGCCCATTTGCATTCTTTTCCCTTTTTTTACACTTTTTCATTATTATTTTTTTATTTTTGATTTGATTTTATTTATTTTTATATTAATATTAATTTTATATTACTAATATTAAAATAATACTAATAATACTACAACCCGGACAAAAATGAGTAATTACAGCTGCCCCTCTTTGCTTGTTCTTGTGAAACGAGAACAAAGCAAAGATTAAAAAGCACTCATTTTTGTCCTTCTTCCTTTTTCTATTTGCGGCCTCAGAATCACGAGCTATTCTGGAACTTTTCGCTCTTTCTCGGCCGAATTCTTCGGGTTTCCTGTTTGTGGTCTTAGAATCACGAGCTCTTCTGGAACTCTTCGATCTTCCTCGGCCACCTGTTTGACCTGTATGCACTTAAGTATTAGTCTTGAGAAGACATCCTTACGAAAGGATTATATTAAAAAATTTGTTTAAAATAAATCATCCTTATGGAAGGATAAAAATAAAATTGAATTTTAAGAGAAATATCCTTATGAAATGATAAAATTAGAGATTTAAGAAAATCATCCTTATGGAAGGATAAAATTGAGAAATTTAGTTTTAAGAAAACATCATTTTGAAAAGATCAGATTAAGAAATCTAAGTTTTAAGAAAAACATCATTATGAAATGATCAAATTAAGTAATTTGAGTTTTGAGAAAAACATCCTTATGGAAGGATAAAATCAGGAAATCCAGGTTTAATAAAAATGGTATCTCGCTTTGAGACTACCAAAAGGAGAAAACATCCTTATGAAATGATCAAATTAAGAAATTCAGTTTTAAGCAAAACATCCTTAAGAAATGATTAAATTAAGAAACTGGTTTTAAGAAAAATATCCTTATGAAAGGATAAAATTGAGAAATTTAGTTTTAAGAAAACATCCCTATGAAAGGATCAGATTAAGAAATCTAAGTTTTAAGAAAAACATCCTTATGAAAGGACAAAATTAAGAAATTCAGTTTTAAGGAAAACATCCTTAAGAAAAGATCAAATTAAGAAATTGATTTTAAGGAAAACATCTTTATGGAATGATAAAAAAATCGGGGAATCTGAGTTTAAATAAAAATGGTATCCCACTTTGAGACTACTAAAAGGAGAAATTATCCTTATGAAAGGATCAAATTAAGAAATTGATTTTAAGAAAAAACATCCTTAAGAAACTGGTTTTAAGAAAAATATCCTTATAAAAGGATAAAATTGAGAAATTGATTTTAAGAAAAATATCCTTATGAAATGATCAAATTAAGAAATTTAAGTTTTAAGAAAAACATCCTTATGAAAGGATCAGATTAAAAAATCTAAGTTTTAAGAAAAACATCCTTATGAAAGGATAAAATTAAGAAATTCCGTTTTAAGCAAAACATCCTTAAGAACAGATTAAATTAAGAAACTGGTTTTAAGAAAAATATCCTTATGAAATGATAAAATTGAGAAATTTAGTTTTAAGAAAAATATCTTTTAAAATGATGCCTTAGTTCTATCCGTCTTGACATCAAAAGAAATCCATCAAAGGTGCTAGCTCGAGAATTCAAAATCTTGATTTGAAATCGTGAGAGAATCTCTTTTTTTCTTTTTCATTTTCTTTCTTTCTTTCTTATTCTTATTCTCTCTCTTTTTTCCTTTTCTTTTTCTTTCTTTTCTTTTTTCTTTCTTCTGACACTCGAGTGCGTGTCTTCTTAACAGGTGCAAAGGCGCACGAAGTCCTATGATAAAGATCATGCATGAGCATATTTTATGATGCAAAGGTGCAAAATTTTCTTTTTCTTCTTTTTTCTTATTCTCTTTTTCTTATTTCTTTTCTTCAGGGTAGGTAGGCTTCATCTTGTGACTACAACCATTCCTCATCCTTATGCACCGATAAAATTTGCCTTTAAAACTTTATTGTCCCTTCTCTGTTTGAACCTTCCAGCCAAGTGACCTCAGTCGATATCAACTCTTCGCTTAAGAAAAATCATTTGACTTTTTCATTAGTCAAATCCTCTCGTCTCTGTGTCACTTATGGTCTCTTCTAATTTGAACTCCCATGCGCATGAGATCTTTGCTATTTTATGGGCAATGATGCCTCACTCGCCTTGGATTCTTGTGAGCAAAATATCTCGATTTTTCACGGACAATGATGCCCCCACTCAATTTTGATTCAACTCATCATCATCATCATTTTTTCATTTTTTGACCCTACAAACGGAGTCTTCATCTATCTTATCATTAGGGCTGGCAAAATGCCCCCACGCCCTGAACTCATCCTTAATCTTCTTACAACACCTCGGCTAGAACTAACTTTTAGTCCCTATAATAAAAAGGTTAGTAATTTGGAAATAAACTGAGAAATTTAGGGAAAAAATGCCAAACATCTTTAAAAATTGATGTTTAGACGAAATGGTAAAGAGGAAAATACTAAACATTTTTGAAAAATGAATGTTTGGAGTAAACAATAAGTATTAAACAAATTGAAATTCGAAAACTGACAAACATTTTTGAAAAACTAATGTTTGGAATAAATAATAAAGATTAAAAGAATCAACAAAAATGTCAACTAATGTTCGATCCTAAAATAACAAATGCACTAGAAAATTGTCTATTTAGAAAATCTTGCCTATTTTGGCGATATAAGCATATGTATGGTCTCCCCTAGTCCATTTAGGCTTTCGAGAGGAACGTTTCCCATACCTAATTTCTAACCCATTCAAGATGGCTCTCTTGATCTCACCACTCACTATGCCTCCCATCCTATCCTTATTTGGGTGTCGATTAGGCACTTCGAGGTTTGACGTTCCCTGAAGAAAGATTAACCCTTATAGGCGGGATGTAATCTGAAGACAAACTTATCAAAATTAGATATCCACATATGATCTGAATGGTCTTTATAGGCTTATAATGTAGGCTATGGTTCATGGTTATGAAAGAAATGATATATAGGCCCAAAATGAGTGTTTAAGGGTGATGAAACCAAGGATCATTTCTTCTGGTTAAAATATCTTCTATGCGTTTGTTGATCAGAATGTGCTCAAATAAAAAACTTATTTGATTTATTTCTTGGATCGCTCTAGACTGCCCATTTCTGGGTTTGCACCCTAGAGTTCATTTCTTTCTTTGTAGCTTTGGAATCTTTATCTTGCATCTTGAATGAATGTTGATGCATTTCTTATTCACATGTAATCAAATCTTCTCTTGTTATCGTTTATTGCACTTTCTGATGGTGCTTTTAATCTTCATTGTTTCAAAATTCTTGTTGGCACACTTTCAATTTGGTTTAGCTAGTCCTTTTGAGCAAAAAATTCTTTTATTGGCTTATTCTGATATTTTTCTTGGTCTTCGTGTTTAGGATATTGATTCTAATTTCTTGCGCTTATTCATGGAGCGCCATCTTTGTAATGCGGTCAAAACTGGGCGATTTGAACAAAAGCATCTTCTTCTTTGCCCCAGTGTGGGGGTGATCCTTGGTTTGGGTTCAAATGAAAAGAAACGAACAGGCTCAAAGGGGGACAACAAATGGATATTTCTATTATTTGCGAAGGGGATTGAAGGAATGCCATTCATCATCCCATACATGGATATCAAAATAGTCTTTAGAGGGTAGAAGTTTAGGGTTAACACTCGATTCAAGGATCTTAAACAACAAGTTCCTGAGAAGAAAATTTCCTAAAATGGGAACTGCCCATTATCTACACACTTGTTTTGTTCCTCTATCGGCCTAAGTGGACTAGCAGATACTTGCATTCGCAATGACCTAATAAAAAATGGTATGTACATGGGTATGCTTTTTCATAAATATGTGTATATGCGTATGGGAAAAAACTATCCCATAACAATGAACAAAGAATGCAAATATGCTTTCTGAATAAATGAAAATTTCATTACGATAAAAATAACTTCATTCTGAAAAAAATCTGACTTAGCTTATAAATTTCTTTTGCATTTTCTCAAATGCACAGGGATCAACGGATTTGAATTGCCTTTACTGATAGCCGTTTGCTCCGGGCTAGTTGTACCATTCCCCTGGGTACAATCAGTTTATACCAATTATGACATTGATTTTTCCAAAGGATTTATTTTCCTTTGACCATTCGAAAATGGATTTTTGGTGAAAATTTAATTTACAGCTTTGTTAATATATTTCTTTTGCTTCTTTCCCAAATACACAGGGTTCAAAAGTTTTGAGTTGCCTTTACCAGTAGCCGTTTGCTTTTGGCTAGTTGTACTATTCCCCTAAGTATAATCAGTTTATACCAATTATGAACTTGGATTTTTCCAAATGATTTATTTTCCTTTGACCATTCGTAAAAATGACTTTTCGATGGATACTTGAATTATCCATTGTCTTAAACTTTACTGTGTTTAACCACGTTATGCCAACATTTCTATCGGACTTGTTAAACTGTATTGAACTCTTTCCAGTTTTGTGAGCATGAAAACTCATAATCAACTTTAAAAAAAATCTTCTTTCATCCTTAAGAAATGATAGAATTAAGGAATTCTCCTATTTTCAGAAAAAACAATCCTTAAAAAGATAGAATTGAGAAAAAAACTTCTTAAGAAATATGAAAAACTTTCTTAAGACTGGTAGGATTAAAATATCTTTAAGAAATTTTTGAGAGAAAAAAAAACGATCCTTAAGAAATGACAAGATTGAAATTTTTTGTTTTTGAGAAAATCAATTGTGAAATTCTTCTTCCCTTTTTTTTTAAGAAAAAGAAAAATCTTAAGAGAGGAAAGAATTGAGAAATCCATTTTTTTAACAATATCCTTATGAAAAGATTTAATTGAGAAATATTTCCTTTGAAAGATGTCCTTATGAAAGAACTAAACTAAAGGCTCATATTAAAAGATGTCGTTGTGAAATGATCGAAAAAGAAAAACTTATTATTATTTTTGAAATAATGTCCTTATGAAATGACTGAACAAGTGTATTATAAAAAAATTTATTCTCGTGGGAGAATGAAAAAAGCTAAAAAATGTCCTTGTTAAGGGACTGAATCTAAGAACTTGTTAAAACAAATTGAAATGTTCATTCATTTTTTTAATCGCCCTTATAAAAGGGCTGTTTAGAAATTTGGTTGAACGAATATAAAAGTTTATTCTTAAAAAATGTCCTTAAAAGGATTTACCTTTTCTTAAAAATAATTTGTGAAAGAATTTTTTTGGTATGTGATTTTATGCAAATGAGATGCATGCACATGCTTCCGAGATGATGCAATGTACGAAATGTAAAAATCATAATAATAATCAACAAATGCAAGAATGAATGCAAATAAAGGCGTTGATTCTGCTGGTAATCACCCTTTCGAACTACTTTCATAGGAATTAAAGGGTTCAGATTTTGGAGCCAGAAAAGAAGACTTCTATAGATATGCCCCTCTATATGATTTTGGGTCGCACTCACGGAAATGAAAGTCTCGATTAAAATCGCTAGTATCGGGTTCGCCTTCTACTTCTACTTCTACTTCATGCATTCCAACAGATCTAAGATGGCTACGTCGATGTATCCAAGAACCCTCAAGAAAATGATCAAACCATATATCCCTAAAGAGAACATGTCCATCTTCATCGCCTCATCCGGGTGTACGTGTATAATGTCTCGGATACACTCCCATGCACAAGCTAGGCTATCTCATCGACTCTGAATCAGGCCGTTGACCCAATCGTCACTCATCCCGGCAAAGGTTTCGAGCTTCAATGGATAATTATAGTTCCTTGGCGGCTTCGTATAGATCCAATCTTTTGAACATTTTTCTTGTTAAGCAAGGCTGTGTACTCTTCTACCGTGGGCATCATGTCTTGGTCGTTAAAGGTAAAGCATTAAAAACGGGATTCCAAAGCTGGAAAATGGCTCGGAGTAAAGGCTAATTGACTTGAACATACATTAGCTGGGCTATGTCGCCATAACTGTCAGAAAATAGGTCATATAGTCTTCGGTCCCATCTTTCCTAAATCTCTTTAAGCTCTCACAGATCATTCTGTTGTAGGCTCACGTGTGTATACTTTGGCACTACACGCTTGCTCGGCAAACCGTTACCTCGGGCCTATTGATTAACCTCTGACCAATGTCGCACGACTAGGTTGATGTCGTCCTCCTTAAGATACCTTTTTTTCCATGATGAAAGATTTTCTGATCGGGCAAACCACTTGAATCAACACCTTTATGTAATGTGGATGCAATGATAATGCAACAAAAGTATGCGTAAAATAAAAATAAAACACAAAAAGAAATGAGTTAGTACCAGATAAAAAAATAAATACATAAATAAAAGGTAAATTTAAATAAAGCAAACAGAATAACCTTATATATATCCTGTCTAAACTCTTAGGTTATCCGCATGGCTCTAAAAGGGTGGGCTTTCTATATTCTTCACATGCAGTTTTGGTGCTAAGAGGTACCCGAATTGTTCTTGTTGTCCCCTACTAAGAGTAGCAAGGCCCCCGATCATCACCCATTATAGGCTCCTTTCAACCGAGTTTAATTCAGGGGGACCCATTCGCTTATGCCTCTACGAAGGAACGATATCCTTACGAAAGCATAAGGTACTCAAGCCCCAAAGGTACTTGCTAGGCCTACACGGAGGAACGATATCCTCACGAAAGCATTAGCATTTTCCCCCAGTTAAAAAGGACGAGTTTATATGCCAAATTTTAAATGCGTTAAAATAAACGGGCACTTATAATCGAATGTTAATTTAATAGTCACTTTAATCTGAAACTTCCAATATTAATAAAGCGGTAATTAAAAAAAGCTCGGCTCTCATTTATTTTTGAAAAACAAAAAACTTCCCCAGCGGAGTCGCTATCAGTAGCGATATCCCTTTTTTCTTTTCGCCAAAAAACGGGGTTACAATGTGTTTGAGGGTCTTTCGGGTATTTAAAAATATTTATTCTGTGGGTTTTTTGAAAAAACTGTGTTTTATTTCAAAAATGGAGTCGCCACCAGCCACTTAGGTAGGTCGGACACCGTAAAACCAGAGATTTTACAACTGTTGGGTTTGGGAGTCGGTTACGGATGGGGAATGATTAGCACCCGACACCAACCAAAATTGGTACTTTAATAATTACCGCTTTATTAATATTAAACTTTTCGAATTAAAGTGACGATTAAATTAAAATTTGGTTATAATTGCGAGTAGATTTTAAGGGCCATGTTATTCGAGAGTAAACCGATAAACCACCATCGTTGCACTTGATACTGGCCACGTTTACGCTCTAATAAAAGGGCACCGCATTTACAATTAATATCTCATTATGCGATATAAAACATGGCAAATATAAATAAATACAATGCGATAAAAATATAAATAAATGCTAACATAATAAAATACTAATCTAACATAAATAAAATACTAATCTAAAACATAAATTTAAAGCATAAATAAATACTAATCTAAAACATAAATAAACATACAAACTAAAAAAAGAATACAATTTTAAATTAACTAATACTTCAATAAATCATAAAAATTACAACACAAATAAAAAGGGAAGGAAATATACCTAACTAGGAGCTCGGATGACGAACCCCGACTGAATCCCACCGAGATCTACCACGATCTCTTCAAAAATTAACTAGATCTACCACGATCTCTTCAAAAAATTAACTAGATCTGACTCTACTATGATCAGATTATAGTGGTATTTATCGATGATATTCTGGTCTACTCCTAAACTGAGGCAGAACATGTGGTGCATTTGAGGATTGTTCTACAGACACTTATAGAGCAACAATTGTATGTTAAGTTGAGCAAGCGTGAATTCTGGCTCAGAGAGGCAACTTTTTTATGGCATGTAATATTTGTTTGAGGTATTCAGGTTGATTTGAGTAAGATTAAGGCCATTGTGAGATGGAAGTAGCCCAAAAACGTCTCAGAGATCTACAGTTTCTTGGGCTTAACTGGGTATTGCAGACGCTTAATTGAGGATTTCTCCATTATTGTCGCCCTTCTAATGAAGCTGTTGAGAAAGAATGATCCATTTATCTGGACTGGTGCTCAGTAGGTGATTTTTGATAAATTGAAGACAACTCTGACACAAGCTCTAATTTGACTCATCCCGAGTCTGGGAAGGATTTCACAGTTTATAGTGATGCATCACACTCTAGACTTGGTGCATTCTGATGTAGGATGAAAGAGTGATTGCTTATGCATCCCGTCAGTTGAGGCCACGTGAATGTAACTATCCTACCCATGATCTAGATTTGGCTGTTGTGTTCATTGCCTAGAAGATTTGGAGACACTATCTCTATAGAGAGAAATGTTATATCTATACAGATCATAAGAGCCTAGAGTATCTTCTTACACAGAGAGCTTAATCTGATACAACGTTGTTGGCTTAAGCTTCTTAAAGATTATGATTGTGAGGTTGAGTATCACATGGGAAAAGCCAAATTTGTTGTAGATGCTTTGAGCCAAACAACTTTTAGACAGTTCCTTACTTCCTGTCATACAACAGGTTGAGCAGGGATTTACATCTGTTTACGCCTTTGATTAAGATAGGTTTTGTAATTCAAGGGTCGTTATTGTGTGCTTGATGATGTCGAGTTAAAGTAGGCCATTCTCAGTGAGGCTCATAGTAGCCCATATGCTATGCATCTCGGTGGGGATAAGATGTACTAGAACCTGATGCAGAGGTATCGTTGGGTTGGCATGAAGAAGGATATCTCAGATTATGTGGCTAGATGTCTGACTTGTCAGCAGGTTAAGGCAGAACATCAATATCCTTTTGGTCTTTTGTAGTCTATTAAGATTCCTAAATGGAAATAGGAGCGGATCACAATGGACTTTGTTACCGGGTTGCCTTTGACTCCTTATAAAAAAGATTTTGTCTGGGTTATTATGGATCGACTCACAAAGTCAGCTAATTTTATTCTTATTCCTATTCAAATTACTTATTCTCTAAAGAAGCTAGCTAGACTATACATCTTGGAGATTATCATATTGTATGGCGTACCCTTATCTATCATCTCTGACCGAGATTTGAGGTTCACATCTCGATTCTGGTCGGCCTTGCATAGTATATTGGGTACCCGTCTGAATTTTAGTACATTGCCAGTCTGACAGAGTGATTCAGATTCTTGAGGATATGTTACGAGGTTGTGTGATTAACTTTCATGGCAGTTGGGAGGACTTTTTGCCTCTGGCCGAGTTTGCTTATAATAATAGTTACCAGGCGAGCATCTGTATGGCACCGTATAAGGCTTTGTATGGCCGTAAATGAAGTACTCTTATTTGTTGGACAGAGTTGTACAATAAGAAGACTTTAGGCCCTGAGTTGGTTCGAGAGATTAAGGAGACTGTCGGATTGATCCATGACCGTCTAAGTGAGGCTTTTGCTAGACAGAAATCTTATGCTGATCAGAGGAAAAAGAATGTTGAGTTTGAGGTCGGTGATCTGGTTTTCTTGAATGTATCTCCGTGGTAGAAAGTTATGAGATTTGGGCGCAAAGACAAACTGAGTCTGAGATTTATTAGGTCGTACTGTATTTTGAAGAGAGTCAGACCTGTTGCTTATCAGCTTGAGTTGCCTTCCTAGCTTAGCCGTATTCATGATGTATTCCATGTATCTATGTTGAGGCAATATCACCTAGATCCGAGTCATATTATTCCGATTTAGGATGTTGAGCTGAGGCTAGACTTATCATATAAAGAGAAGCCTATACAGATTCTATATTTTGATGATAGAGTCTTGAGAAACAAATGTATCCCTCTGGTTAAGGTTTAGTGGAGTAACCGTAGTCTTGCGGAGGCCCCTTGAGAGATTGAGGAATCTATGAGGGAACAATTTTTGCATATGTTTGACTCAGGTAAATTTGGAGGCTAAAATTTCTTTTTAAGGGGGAGAGTTGTAACACCTATATATAATAATGGAAAAAGAGAAGAATGGTGAAAAGGTGGAATTGTAGCCAAGGGGGTTCGAACCTGAGACCCTGGCTACCAAGTTTGGCAACCCAGCCATCTAAGCTAAATAGCTCTTAGTGTTATGCTTTCCATATTTTTCCTTTATAAGTTATGCTTCTTTGTTTTGTTGAAAATGATAAATACACGATCTAACTTTCTACCTACCCAATTAATTGCTTACATATTCAAATTCGTTCTAGAGACTTCAGAAAATTTCCCCACCCAAACCCGTTCGATATCTATTCGATCTTCGTTATCGCCGCACCGTGGCTACCACTGCCATTGCCAAACAAACTGTCTTCACACCCCAATCAAAAGCCCCTTAACCATTCTCGCAACCACCGTCTAAATTGCCAAAAATTAAAGCTTAAACCTTCGACGAACCCTAGTCTATTTTCATTCTATTTTGCCATTCTTTTGTTATTCCCGTTGTCGACGCGAGCCATCGTTTGTTCAATCGTGCTCTGGGGATCGAGACAAGCAAAACCATAGACATTGATTATCCGTCCGCCATTGATAGAGGCTTCGCCAGAGCTTAACGAAAATCCATCATCCTATCTCCGATTTGGTAAGTTTCAGTAAGTATTTGGTTAATTTTGATATATTTTTGGGTTGAGTTTGGTTATTGATTATTGAAGGATAAGAGATTCGGCCAAAATATGCATTTTCGTGCATTTTTAGGCCGTGTAAGGTCGCGTGTGAGCCTCACGCACCGCTGTTGATAAATTTCGGCCACCAAGACCAATTATCCCTTGAACTGGTCCAGCCAGAGCTGGTCTAACCTGTGAACCGATTTGATAAATCGATTAGACCTAAATCTGCCCGATCTGACCCAACCTGAGTTAACCCATTGACTGAGTTAACTCATCTATGTCAACTCGTATGAGTTTGACCCATTGACTTTGACTCGTTGACCGTTGACTATTGACTCGTTGATCGTTGACCTATACGTCAGTGTTGACTTTGACCAAAAAGTCAAAATTTTTGAAAATCCCTATTATATATTTTTTAACATCTTGAGTCCATCTTTGAAGTCTGTTTTACAAATTTCAAACTCGAAGGCCTCCGAATCTAACCTTGAACCCAAGCATGCATTTTATCAAGTTAATTTGTGTAGTTTTTTGCTATCGAATAAAGGACTGATATGAACAATAGTTTGTTTATAGGTACTCATGGATCTCATGATCGCGTTTTCACCCAGCCTGGCTCGTCATGATATGCTCAGCCACGTGAACCCATAATGATCATTTGGTTTTGATACTTAGTAAATTATCCTAATAAAAAAAACAACTCTTGTAGTAACCCTAATCTTCGTCAGTCTAGGTTCTAGTACCGCAGTTGAGCATGGTCCCAGTGCGCTATAGATCATTAGACTTACCTGACATTTTAAGGTGTGTTTCGTGTGTGCTACACAATTGCTTTGCATACTATTTTTTATTTTTTATTAAATTGATCGTGTGCACATGACGAACATGTCTGATTTCACATAAACATAACATGTTTTCTAAATTTAAGCATGATTATAATATATGTCTGATATTTGCCTTTGTACCTAATATGACAAGCATGCTCTTTGGTTACTGTTTATCTGCATACAAATGCCTGTTTATTACTTACTGTTATCATTGTTTATTACTGCATACTGTGATACTGCCTAGACAGATTCACTGGGGTACTTGGGTTATGATATAAAGTCTCTGGAGGTTCAGCCTTGATCCGGCTGGTAATTCTGCCCGTATAAGGTTCCTATGCTTCAGCTAGGGTAATCCGCCCGTATTTGGTTCTTATGCTTCGGCTAAGGTAATTCTGCCTAGACCTAAGGTATTCTCTTAGGATGGTACCCATGCCCAATGGGTTCAGGTTAATGCATGTATATGATGCAGTTCTGGGGAATTATATCCTGGAGATCGGTTAGAGGGTAGATAGGTTTACATGAAAACCTTGTAGCTTTTACAACATGATTTCTAAAATGTTTTATATTTTTAATGAGTTTTATACAATGTTTTTCTTGCTCTATTGGAACACACTGGGCTCCCTACCTCATACCCCAAAACTTTTCCCTTTTAGTTTTTGGATAGGCTTCCCGGATCTGGCACTTAGAGATTCGACATATTCAGTACATATCTTTTGTTGTAATGTTTCCATCTTCCACGCAATCTTATTTACGGTGACATGAGCCTATGTTTTGATATTGCACTCTTTACTACGTTGCCTTGTATGGCTTTATGATGTATCTATATTTTGATATAGTTTATACTGGTTAACTTAATTTACTTATGCATGAATTATAGTTATTACTCCATTGTGATCTTAAATCTTTAAATACTTTCATGAAAAGTTTTTGGTAAGAAATGTGACATCCCGGATTTGGACTTTACGTATATGTCAGTCTAAAGGGTTACAATTTTACCACATTAGAAGTCCCTTGGACACTAGTCCTTAAATTATCAACCCCTCGAACTCATTTTCAACATTTACTTGTAGATTGCTCAATGGGTACCGATACCCAACCACGAGTATCGGTACGTCTCTTTGGGTACCGATACCCACCCAACACATACTGATACTCAGCTTCACGAGAAAAAGATGTTAACCAACAACCCTATATTGGTACACAGAGATACGCCCCCAAACGTACCGGTACGAAATTCTATTACTGGAACTTTGCTGAAATAGGGGGTACTGGTACGACCCGTGTTCGTACCGACACATTCTTCAACATTTGCCTATGTTTGTCGTTCAAAACACAGAGTACCGATATGGGTTTATCTCGTACTGGTAATCGAGCCCAAAATTCAAATTTTAGAGCTCAGAAATCATTCCTACCACCCCCAAACCTTCATGGAAAAATCCCAAATCGAACCTATCAGTATGGAAGGTATATTAGGTGGTTTACTATCAATTTTACAAGTTCATAACTTCTAAACCAGATTTTATCATTAACAAGGCCTTAAGCTACCAAAACACCGAACTAGCAATCATAAACCACAAAATCAAGCAAGGCAATCACCTTAAGCTAGAAATCCTAGAACAACTCACCCACTAGGCCTCCTCAACTTTCTTTCCTTAACCCAAGCTTGGAAGAACCCCAAAATCACCTCCTTTAGTCACAAGATTGTGAAAAATGAATCAAACCTTGACCCAAAGGTTAAATAAGGGTTTAACATGAATTTACAACTCTTAAAATCAAATGAAGAACTCCAAAAATCCTTGAAGCTTTAAACTTTCCAAAAAACCCAAAAATGACTATCATACCTCTCCATCAAAATATTATACTTTTCTTCAAGCTTATGAAGAGGTGATCAACATACTTGAATCTTGGACCTTGGTTGAAAGAAATGATGAAGAAAGCTTAGATTTTTAGCCTTTGGTGGCCATTGGTGTTCTTCGAGATAGATGAAGAGATAAATTGAAGAAAAAATGGGTGGACGAAGGGTTATGCAATATGGTCCCCTTCAATCCATGTTCAAGACAAAAAAAATAGAAAAGGGATTCAGCTTTTATTTCAAAAGGTGGGTAAATAGCATCATAAAACCTCCAAAAATCACATTTCTTACAAAATAATCCATTTTTCATCATATGTAGACCAAATATCATCCAATAAGGCCCAAACTTAGCCCAACTGGTCTAATTACTCCAACCAACACGAAGGTCCATAACTTGATTCAACGCCCAATTGTTGACTCAAAAATTCAGGTCGTTACACTGTCATTCTATTAAGTTATCATCTTTGTCTATATGAAATTGTTATGTCAGCATGCATTGTGTAACATCCCCTAATTTAATTAAGGATACATAAAAAAGGAAAAGAAGAAGAATGCTTGTAAAGGGGTTTGAACCCGCCTTGTTGCAATGAGGACTAGGATCTTAGCCACATGAGCCAAGACCATTCTTGGTTTAAGTTGTCCCCAAGTTACTTTTAAATTTTCATGATGGGTTTGCTTGATTAAATTAAAAAGGGACAAACTGATCCAGCTACCCTTATTATTTGGAGGGTGTCACTTCGAATAATGGGAGAACCCAGAAGGTTCTTTTCCCCAACCACTACTTTTGTTTTGTCTTCTATCTCTGCCACTGTTCGGCGGTGGCGAGCACAGCCGACACCTCCTTGACCGCCACCGTCCCCTAATCAGAACCCCGGCCTCCATGCGCAATTTCCTCACCTCGTTCACCACAGCATCACGCACTGCCAGAAGTGATTTTCGGAGGCCATAATGTTTGCAACCGATCTAAATCAGTCTGACCAGTTGTAGACCAGTCCGGCTCAAACCCGATCCACCAGAACTGAACCGGCCTGTTAGGCCCAAGTGTAAACCGGTTAATCAGACCAGGCCTGATAATGGTTATTGGGCCGACTTGTTTAAAGCCCGTAAGTTTTAGCCTAATAACCCGAGCCTAATGTAACTAGTCTGAGCCGTTTGCCTGACCCGCCAACCTGGTTTTGACCCGACCTGACCTGTTTGACCGACCCATGGACCAACTCAGTCCGAGTCAACTCAGTTAACTCTGACCGTTGACTGATGATGTCATCTAATGATACCAGTAGGATGATGTCAGGGTTGATTTTGTCTGATGACGTCAACGTTGACTTTAACTGTTGACGTCAGCATTGACTTTTACCCCAAAAGTCAAAATTTTCAAAAACCCATATTTCATGTTTTTCAACATGTCGAGTTCGATTTTGGAGCCTATTTCTCAAAATCCTAACCTGAAAGCCTCCGAATTTGACCGTGAACTCGGGCCTATATAAGTGTTTAATTATTCAGTTTGAATGCATTATGATTAAGGTCTGAAATTGGAATTTATGTAATTGAAGGTATTCAAAGTTCCTTGTATGTGAGCGGTTGAGGGACGTTAAATTCGGGTTCGAGAGTGTTCAAATGTCGTTTCAAGAGTCGACCGATATAGCAAGGACTTAAGGTAATACATTGCTAGCTCTTGCATGCTTTATGATACATGTTGGTTCTAGGCTAAAGGTTGCATGGGTACGATTAAATGTATTTTTTTAACTTTGCTTGAGTAAATTAAATTATGAGATATTGAATGGTAATTTGGATAAGATCGAATTATTCGAAAGATGAATTTAATAGACCAAAAGGATCCTGAGTTCAGTAAATTGTTAATATGACATAATCTCCCGATCTGATAAATAGAGTTAAATAATTTAATATTAGAAATATTTCGTTAAGAAATGATGATAATACACTCGAGAAATAAGAATGACATAAATGCCCTGACAAAGGAAATGTCCTAAAATTTTACACTCGATCTGATAAATGATTACTTTATCTGAAATCCTCATTCTATTGGGAAAGAATTCGGTATCAAGATTTCAAATATGTATGATAACAAAACACTTGGATTACCCAAACTCTAGACAAACACTTGAAGATAAATTTACTGGAAGATTCTACGTATTCTTAAACTGATCTAAATGACAGTAGTGAATGAATTGATTAGAGTGATAAAAATGACAGAAATAACCTCAGGCACTGAAATTTATCAAACTAACTAACATCATGGATAAACCCTCAAGAATTGAAATGAATGAATTGTTTGGAATATATTGGAAGTATCATAATGACTGAAAATGCCTCGAAGGCTTGTAATAAGAAATACCAGTAAAACCAAACAAATAGACTAGCTCTGAGAGTGGTAATATATACGACCATGTTTGTTAGTCATTTCGAATACTTAGAAAATATCGCTTGAATACATGTTCGATTTTTCTTAGTTCGTGCAATGGTTAATTAGTGAAGGTGGTCTACCTTGTAATACACTATAGTCCGTTCTGAGAAACGAATACTTAAGGTGTACCTATCTGATTGAATGGTTTGCTTTGTATCTTCTGCTGTATACACTTTTAAATTTCAGTATTTTGTTTTTTTTAGATTTCAGTTTGTATACACAAAATTTTAATATAGTTTTAACATAAATGTTATTTTACACTTTTAAATGTATTTCTAAAAGTTTTCTTCTATTTTTTGTGGTTCATTCCGGTGACCCTAATGTGACCTCCTAGATTTAGGTGTATCGCATAGCCGAGTCTAGGGGGTTACACACTGCCTTGTAGGTTTGCCATGTCATTTCAAGCAATTTACTGTTAATCGATTAACAGTTTTCATCCGTGGAGGGACCATATCAGCCTAAGCTAAAACATTGAGGGTTAAAGTGCTTCAAAAAAATAGGGCCAAAGTGACTTTACAGTTAAACGTTATAGGTATTTTTTTGGCATTATGCCTAAAACAACAACATCAACAACAATTTTTAAAAAAATTAAAATACTTTAGTATATTATATTTTTGAGTAGTTCACAAGCTTTTTGAGTCGGTATCAAGTAGCTCGGCTCATTAAGAACTCAAGCCGAGTTCGAGCTTGAGTCGAGTGTTGATTTAGCTTTGACCGATTCAGACTCAAGTAGCTCACGATCTATCTTGTCTCATTTACAACCCTAGGTATAATCTATATATCTATTGTAAAATTTAAAAAATTTATATGTTTTTTCTTTTTAGATTCATTAATGAATGAAAATATGAATGAATGAGATTAACAATAGGATATGAGAAGTAGGGGTGAGAAAAGCTCGACTCGGCCTGAAAAAGCGATCGAATTTTTTTACTCGACTCAATGCGAAAAAACACGACTCGTTTTGGCTCGACTCGAAAGTTCATAAACTAGATTCGGAAAAATTTCAAATAAAGTTTAAGTTGTAAAATGAAAATTCAAATAACTCGAATAACTCAAAATTTTTAGTAATTAGTAGATCAATATTTTATTCGAATCGAGTCCCTCAATTCGACCTGGGATATATATATATATATACCACTAACAAAAAAATATGGAGAAATATATATATGTGTAATATATATGAATATAGAAATCCGTTTAAATTGAAATCAATATGTACTTTGATATTATAAATAATTACAATTTTTGAAAAAATAATAATAAATAATTACAATTAGATTTGTACAAAACTCAAAAACTTGACTCGACTCAGTTCAACTCAAATTTCATAAACTCGGCCCTAATCGAAAAAATTTCAAATAAAATTTCAGTAAGAAAATAAGACTCATAAACTCGAATAACGCAAAAAATTTTAGCCCAATTCTACTAGACTTGATTGAACGCTCACCCCTAATGAGAAGGCCCCTAATGAGAAGGTTTTATGAAAAATGAGTATTATCTTTAATTTAAAAATTTTAATCTTAATCATCCATTTTAATTATTTAATGATTCAAAAAGCGTGATTACCTTTATTTAGAGATAATTAGGACTTTTATTAAGAGGATGCCATAATGAGGATGCGTTTCTCCTTTTTTTTTATTTAACTCTTTGTTTGGTCGATAACAACATTAATCTTAGTGTTGGTCATCAAACGTCATTATTCTTTTTCCCCTTGCTTTCTTATATCATATTTTTTCGTTTTCCATTAGTTTTTTCTAGTTTTTTTTTAATAAGAATCACTTTATTTTGGGTTCCTTTTTGCTCATCCTGTTGCACTTGTTTCCTCTGTCTTGGGGCACACTTTTCCTCTGCATAGTGGCACGTCTATGCATTATAGCAAGTTTTCGCCTACTTTTACGGTAGATTTGAGTTCGTGTAGAGATTGCCAAGATGCTCGTTTCTAATTTGCGATTGTCGGTGATCCTCAATAGTTTAATCTCTTTTATGCTTGTTTGTCCCTGCATTCATATATGCTTCCCGAAACAGTCTGCAAAATTATTTATTTTGCTCACCACTCCTACATCACTTCTAACGTGTCTAATTAGATTGAGACAATAAGCATTGTTGACACTTGTTGGGTTTACTACATATGATTGTTGTCAGTTTCAAAGATAGGTATCTATTTTTCTTTGTGACTTTAGATTTTTATATTATTATTTTTATTTGTATGAGTTGTTTGGAGACTTGATCTATAAATTTCTCTTTTTGATTAATTGTGTCGTTCTTGTTATACTTTCCATTGTTTTAATTATAATTTGTCGTCCTCGGTAAAAAAAAAATTATATTTCCCTCGGTATCCAAGTTATAGATATTCAATTGATTTAGTTAGCTAATGTCAACTCTCATTCATTCCCTAACCCACATGATTAGGCTTAAAGACAAAAATAGGACCATTAGATCCTATTATTATTAAACTAACACCCAAAATTCTATATTTTCCGAACTAGCACATTACAGTGAACTGGCCGCAGAAGCACGGCGAGTTTAAATAAAATTTTAATTTGTTTAAAAAAATTTAAACTCGCCTTAGAAGCACGGCGAGTTTAAAATTTTCAATTTTTTCGTGTTTTAGCTTAATTAATCACATTAATAGATGATTAACAAATCCTAATTGGAACTCACCGTGCATACTAGGCGAGTTCCACTTAAATTTTTTACGAACGTAGAAAAAATAAACTAAATAAACTATTAGGAACTCACTTCACAGTTTCAATATATTGAAGAATGAAAAATAAAAAAAATGAACTATTAAGAACCAACTTTAATCTTTAGCTCCAAGATTAGCAAAACAGGATGTTGGCATTAGCTATATATAGACCTAGCTAGAGTGCAAGCCTTTGTTTCTTATCAATGTGAGATTCTTGGAGCTAAAGAGTTTGCTACTATATTTTAGCGTCAAGAATCTCACATTGATAATAAACAAAGCTTACACTATAGCTAAGCCTATATATAGCTAATGTCAAAATCCACTTTTGCACATTATGGAGCTAAATATCAAAGTTGGTTCCTACTAGTTCAATTTTTTTTTATTTTCGTTCTTCAATACATTGAAGATGCAAAGTGGGTTTCTAGTAGTTTTTTTTTTCATTTTTGTCTTTTAGTAAAAATGTTTGATTTTAAAAAATTTATTTGAAACTTGCCACGCATGCACGACGAGTTCTAATTAGAATATGCTAATCATCTTTTAAGCAATTAATTAAGTTAAAAACGAAGAAAAAATGAAAAAAAATTTGAACTCGCCGTGATTTTACGGTGAATTTAATTTTTTAAAAAAAAATAATATTTTATTCAAACTTGCCGTGATTCTACGGATAATTCACTGTAATGGATGCTAGTTTAAAAACTATAGACTTTTTGGTGTAATTTTGGTAATATTAGGACCTAATCGTCCTACTTTTTGTCTTTAACCCCATGCTGATGATTGTCGATTCAACTGAACACATAACAACAATCTAAATCAAATCACATCATTCAATCATTAAGCCTAATCAACTAGTCAACCAAAAGAAATTTAGCTCAAAATTGGAATTTTAATTAATACAGACATCAATTAGTCTACCAAAGCGATTGAAGAAAATTAATGTGACACCCGGAGTTCAATTCATGAGTTCCAACGAATCCAAACAGTATATTAGTCATCGAAGTGACACGATTCAATCTAAAGCACTAATATGCATTTAAAATCACTTGATCATTCAATTCAAAAAAATCATTTGATCACATTACAAGTAAGAAAAAAAACATCTTTTCGAGTCAACCATGCTTAATATAAAACACAATTGGCTAAGCTACTCATCTTTGTTCTGTTATATTCCCTTATGTTATGAATTCTAGACCCACTAAAAATGCCTCATTCCTTCCCTTAGAGTCTCATTTCCTCTCCCCTCTAGATAGAATTAAGATTAAATAGGATTTGTCAAAAATAAATAAAATAAAACACATCATACAACCTAATACAAGCTAAAATATACTCAATCTAGGCAAAAATTATAAATTTAGGGGTTGAGTATCCATACTTACCCTAAAACTAAAAAACAAGCAAATTATCTTAATTAAGTGGCTTTTTGTTAATTTCTAAGAAAATTGACCACTGGTAACTCTCCTAGCCATGGAGGAAGGGGAAAATGAGAGAATAAAACAAGCAAATTAAGAAAGAAAATAAGAACAAAAGTGGCAAAGCAAAATTTAATTATCATACTTCACAAGCCATGGCGTCTGCGGAGGATGGGAAGAGGCATCGATAGCAAGCTAATAACGAAGGGGACATAGTCGTCTCAGACATTTTGAAAATTTTGGCGAAAACTAAAAAATTAGGTCTTTATAAAATAAAAGTATAAGCCATTATTTTGAACAATTAATATAATATTTTATTAATAATTCATAGAAATACGTGTCAAACATATTATTTTCATTGTTTTTGTTAAGAAAATATTTTAAATACGACTAAAACAATAAGGTAGAACCACTAACTTACAAGATTATCACTTGAAAAACTACCGAAGCTGCGAAAAGTAGAAATGAGGGACCTGAATGAAGGCTCATGTTGTTCTTCCTTATGAGACGGCACTGGAAGGGAGCGTGTGACCTTGATCGTGTTTAATCTCTTCGAAAAACTCCATTGAAAGGGGCTTTGTGCATTATTTTGTTATAACGGTGTGATAAGTTGAAATTTTTTAGGCATATTTTCTATGGGTAAAAATGGAGATTCGAACGATGAATTTATGGGTTCATATTCTACTCCATGAGATCTTTACAACGGTTTCTCATATGCTCAAAATAGTTGAGTGATGAATGAGAAATTGATGCTCAAAGTAGGGTACATGTGAACTGTGTAAGGAAATGAAGAATCCATATTCCACGTTGGTAGGATATCAAGTATGGGAAGTGTTTATATACACTAACTCACTTTCTTGTCATTGGATGACTTGGTTTGACATTGTGCCTCGTGCGTAGGCGTAGGGGTGCAAGTCGAAGCTCGCCGAATGCATCGGGGTTGAGGGTGCACCAGTACGTATAAATGTTTGGACTAGTTGGGCCCTTTGTGGGCCTACGATTATTTGACCTACCTTGAATTATTTTTTCTTTAAATGTGACATATCTTTTTGGAATATTCCAAATTAATTATATGGTAAGATACCGAATTAATGGACGAATATTATTTCATATTGGCTTGCAGTTCATGAAATATATACGGTATTAATGACTTATTTTTGAATTTATTCGGATACAATATTAATGACCTTAATTTCAGAATATATTATTTCCCTTTATTTTCCCATGTAAAACCCCTATAAATACCTTGTTAACTTACTAGGTTAAACACAACAACACAAAACAGAGAGTTTTCAATCGCTTTTACTTTATGATTTTTGAAAATATTTTCAGTGATAGAAGAAGATGAGGTTACGGTTCACTGATCACTGCAGACGTGCTACTGCTGTTGTTGTATCCTAGGAGATAGACATCCGACATTTCTCAAGCACTATAGGAGCGGGCAAATTTGTCTTAAGGAAACTGTGTGCTACACAGGCCTTAATAAATAAACACTTTTGGTTCCTTTGCTTTCGATTTAATTTCAAGTTATTTTATATTTTTACTATGTTCTATATAATAAATAAATTTAATATTCATTTTATTGTCTACTTTTATTTCTTTAGATTAATGCTCATTTTCTAAAAATCTTACGACAGATCTTTTAAGCTTTATCCAAGGTTAACAGATTCGTAGTTAGTCGAAGGCGTACTGGATTGTCGAAAAATAAAAAGATTTGTTTCTTTTATTACTGGGTTGCCTAAATTAAAATCAAAGGATGAGTTCCTTTCAATTATTGAGTTGCCAAGATTAAAATCAAAGGATTAGTTCCTTCTGATTATTGGGTTGCTAAAATTAAAATCAATGGATTACTTCCTTTTGATTTCTGTTTGTTAGACAGAATCAGGCTGCCTTGATATCTCTGTTCGGGTTTTATTCCTACTAATCCCATCATTTTACAGAAGATATAACAAAGGAAATAAACCATTGAATTCATTCATACGTTAGAATCTTGCGTTGATTCTAACTTTGTGAGGAAAATAAATTGTTCAATTTGTTTTCGTGGGAATCTTGTATGATTCTATTTTATAAAATGAAATAAATTGTTGAATTTGTTTTCTTGGGAATCTTGTATGGTTCTATTCTTAAAAGAAATAAATCGTTAAATTTATTTTTTTGGGAATCACGATCTTTTGTGGAAACTATGATCTCGAAAATAATTGGTTTCGAGATTTTATTATTGTCGTTTAACATCTCTTTCAAATAAAAAGCGATCTGATAAACTTAATTATTCGATTTTGCTATGTACAAATCTGTTTTGACAGAAATTGTTACTAAAGTAACATTAGTTATTGATTTTGTTTCAAAATTTTAATTTTGTTAGATAACAAAATCGACATAACTGAAAATTGAACTTCTGACTATTACAGGATTATTGATAATTCTGGTTTAGAGAAGTGATCACTTTTAAAACATATGAACATTGTGACTACGAGTCATAATAAAGGTAAGGCAAAAAGGCTCAACAATGTAGCCAATCCTAATATTGCCAAGGAAACTACAAAGGCAAATGTGATGGAAGTTAATAAGGACTTCAAAAAAGGCATAACAATCAAGGTCAATGCTATGGAAGAAATTTCCAAGCAAGTATCCAATATGGATTTGTGTGCTATGATTTCTAAAGTTAACGTGGTTAACTCAGATCCAAGAGAATGGTGGCTTGATACTGGTGCCACACGTCACATCTGCAGTGACAAGGACTCATTCGTTGAGTTGGTTCCCAGTGAAAACGAGGTGAAGCTCTATATGGGCAATAATGCAACTTCCAAGATCAAGAGGAAGGAAACTGTAGTTTTGAATATGACTTCGGGCAAAGAGTTGAAGCTTCAAAACGTGTTGTATGTAACTAACATACAAAAGAACCTTGTTTCTGGGACACTCCTAAGCATGTATAGCTCTAGGATGGTGATTGAATCCCAACTGTTGATTTTGTCAAAAAGGGGAATATTTGTGGGAGAAGGATATGTATTGAATGACATATGGAAACTCAATGCTATCACTGTAAAAGCTAAAACAGTGAATAAGAAAAAATGTTTCTTCTTATGTTTATATGCTTGAGTCATATGATTTATGGCATGGTAGGCTCAGACATGTTAATTGTGATACCTTACGTAGGTTAATTAACTTGGAGCACATTCCCTCATTTCACATTAATTATAATTATAAATGTGAAACTTATGTGGAGGCAAAATTAGCAAGGTCTTCATTTCAAACTGTTGAAAGAAGTATAAAACCTCTTGATCTAATACATAGTGATGTTTGTGATATAAAGTTTGTCCAAACTAGAGGAGGGAATAAATATTTCATTATCTTTATTGATGATAGCAGAACATACTGCTATATATATTTGTTTAATAGCAAAGATGAAGCTATAGAGAAATTTATACTCTATAAGTAGAAAGTTGAAAACCAACTTAATAAAAAGATTATGATGGTAAAAAGTGATCGTGGTGGTGAATATGTTGAACCAATTGGGGAATATTGTTCAAAACATGACATTATTCTCGAAGTAACACCACCTTACTCCCCTCAATCCAATGAAGTAGCCAAATGAAAAAAACCAGACTCTAAAGTAAAATGATGAACACCTTGCTAGGAAGTTCGGGGTTATCATAAAACAAGTGGGGGAAGCTATCCTATCAGCTAATTACCTTTTAAATAAGGTTCTCCATAAGAAAAGAGACAAGACACCATACAAATTATGGAAATGTCGAAAACCTTCCTACAATCACTTGAAAGTGTTGAGGTGTCTTGTGAAGGTAATGTCCCCATTACCGAAATAAATGAAATAGGTCCTAAAACTATGGATTGTATTTTCATTGGCTATGCAGAACATAACAACGCATATCATTTTCTTGTGTATGAATCAAAGAACCCTGAGATTCACAAGAATACAATAATGGAATCCAAGAATGCCTCTTTCTTTGAAAAGTATTCCCTTTTAAAGCTAGGGAAATTGATTAAAGTTCAATGAAACGAACTCTAGAAACTATCGATAGATAGCTCAGGTGATCAAAAATGGGTTGAGCCTGAAATAGAGCCACGAAGAAGTAAACGAGCAAAGGTAGAAAAATCATTTAGATCATATTTTCTAACCTTAATACTAGAGGCTGAACCTCAAAAGTATAATGATGTTATACGTTCATCTGAAGACACCTTATGGAATGATGCTATTAAGAGTGAAATTGATTCCATCATGCAAAACCATACGTGGGAATTAGTGGATCTTTCTTTGGGAATTAAACCATTGAATTCTAAATGGATTTTCAATCAAAAAATAAAGGTAAATGGAACAATTGAGTACAAGGCCAGATTGGTAAAAAAAGGTTACCAATAAAAGAAAGGTCTTGGCTATTTTGATACATACTCTCTTGTATGAAGGATAAACTCTATAAGGATGATACTTGCAATTGCCTCTTTGCGAAATCTAGAAGTACATCAAATGGATGTTAAAATAGTTTCCTAAATGAAGATGTTGATGAAGAAATATATATGGAACAACCTGAGGGTCATGTAGTTTCAGGTCAAGAAAGGAAAGTCTGTAGATTGGTGAAATCCTTGTATGGACTTAAACAAGCACCAAAGCAATGGCATGAGAAGTTTGATAGTGTCATAATGACAAACGACTTCAAGATTAATGAATGTGACAAGTGTGTATATGTTAAAACTACCAACATTGAATATATTATTTTATGTTTGTATGTTGATGACTTACTCATTGTTGGAAGCAACAATGAAATGGTAAAACGTACCAAAGACACGTTAAATTCAAGGTTTGACATGAAGGATATGGGACTAGCCGATACGATTTTGGGCATCCAAATCAAACAGTCACCTGAAGGTCTCATATTGATGCAGTCACACTATGTGGACAAGATTCTCGAAAAATTTTGTAAGGATAATTCTGGTGTAGCCAGAACTCCTATAGACACATGCCAACATTTTTCCAAGAACAAAGGTCAAAGTGTTGACCAAGTGGAATATGCAATGGTCATAGGCAGTCTAATGTATCTCATAAGCTGTATTAGACCCGATATTGCTTTTTTAACGACCCAATTTTTTGTATTTTAGAATATATATTATAATCAAATAAAATCTATAGTAGGGTTATTTTTTCATAACAATAATATATGTGTGTGTGTGTCCGTGTGTTGAATGAGAAAGGGGGAGAGTTGGGAGCCAACACCAAACCCCCATTAATCTATCTTATCCATCATTTATTTATTATTTATTTATTTTGCCATTAAATCCTTAGTTTGGGATACAAATGGAGTGGCAGAGAATGAAAAAAAAGAGAGCGAGGGGAAGCAGAATCGAGAAATGGGGGGAGAGGAAAATAAATTTCCAGCTTGGTGCTGCCATGATCAAAGCCTCGATCGGAGGTCTATTTCTGGTCTGACCAAACTGATTTTTGGATAACGCTAGACGAAACAATATTCTTGATGTTGAACGGTTGAAATTTTCATCCGAACTTTGTATCAATGGGAAATTGATATTTTCAGCATCTCTGGTTTTAGAAGTTCAAGTTGGATTTTGAAGATTTTTAACCATAGTTGGAATTTCTCCAAACTCTAACCATTCCATTGCATGTTTTATGTTTAATTTCGTATTATAATACTATGGTATTGTCTTGATTTGTCTTTGTTTGAGCACAATTGATGTTGATGACAACCTCCAAAGCTTAAGGATTAGTGAAGCTTGGAAAGATCTTGTTTTGCTTGGAGTTAAGGTAATGTTTAAATACCTCGTTGAATTCGTATAAAAATGGTTTTGTATGCTTTGTTAGATTATAAATTGTTGTATAATATATGTGTATGGATTATTAAATCCATTTGTTTGATAAATGGCAGCCATAAGTCTTATTTGAGGTCGGTATTATGTTTTAGAATTTAAGGATTTGATTTAGGGAATTTAGCCTTTTACTGAAATAAATCGTAATGTTCAGAGGTAGGTTTCAATACCTTGAAACCTTCGGCTAGATTTAATATTCTATACTTTTAAATTTAGTTCGGATACGATACTGTATGAGGATTCGATATTCTGATCTGAGTCCTAAATATTGAAATTTATTTGTTGAGACATGTTTTGACTATTAAGACTTTCGAACCAAACCGAAGACTTTCGCAACAATTAAAATAATTTGTTCTGATCTTTAGACCTCTAAATAAGCTCGCATTCCATTTTAAAGCCGAGATCTACGTAGTTGTATAAAAAGACCAAAATATTCTTTGGTCGTAATTTACCAGAATACTCTTGTGGGTAAATGACCAAAATTCCCCTTTGTTTGCAATTGACCAAATACCCATTTTGAGTGATAATTACCAATATAATCTTTTACTTTGAGTTGACTTAAATGCCTTTGACATATCAAATCACTAAATTACCCTTGTGAGGTTAGATTCTGAATTACCTTTGTAAAACCTATTTTTTGATATGTCTTTAAATGTGCTTCCGATTTCAATTGCTTATGAGTGAACCTCGAGAGTGAGTAAAACTTAGACTTCAGTTATTTATTGTCAGGTGACCTTTGGATCCTTGTTAAGGCTTGGCAGCCATGGTTTGACTTGAGCGGATTTCGTTCGAGATTTGATCAGTTTCGTGACTCTAAAACTCACTACGATATACTTGGTAAGTCCTGAGATTCTGAGTTTCGGCATATAAGCATTTTGGAAAGTTTTGCATTTCTGATTAGTTTTGAGTGTATAGTTTTTTTTTGTATTCTTGTATTTGAATGTATATTGTACATACACACATGATTTCGATTCGATGTCAGCGCAACCACGTTGGCCTATATATATTCTGTTTCGGTATACCGATGATGGCTCATGAGCATTTAGCACTTATTATTATAGCATGTGATTCAAGCATTCTGCATCTAGCCTTCGTATCAGGCATTTTGCGATTATATCTACGATTCATGTATATGTTACATTTTTGTATTATGTATGTTTAGGATTTCTGAGTTGAGGAACTGGAGTTTGGTTCTGCCCTTTTTGTTGTGGTTATTTAATTATTCTACACAACATTTATGCTTCATTTATTTTCTATCATTCGTATTGACATGCTTTATAATTATTCATATTTATATTTCTGTATTACTGGGCTCCCAAGCTCATTAAAATTATTAATCTTCGTATGCCAGTAGGTTAAACATTGCTCGGGATATTGACGTCAGTTTAGAGAATTCCAACAGCATTAATTGCGGGGCACGGTACATGCATATCTTAGGCGGGCATGTATGTCACTATCCTTGTTTGTATGTCAGATTGAGTCTGAGTTCTGTTTAGGTTTCTGAATTCGATTTTAAATTGCATTGATTTATATAAAAGAATTTATTTTATTGGTATTTGTATTTGCGGGTCGCTCTTGTAACCTGAATGTGACATCTCAGATCGGGTCGAATCGTCCATACCGATTTAGGGTGTTAAAGCTTTTACTGTGAGCAGTTTAAGCAGATTCACAAGTAATCCAGGTGAAAACCACTGGAAAGCGATTGTGAGGGTACTGAGATATCTTAGATATACTCGAGACTATAGATTGCATTATTCCACAGATCTTACTGTTTTAGAAGGATACTCTAATGCCAGTTGGATATATGATATTCAAGATATCAAAGACACAAGTGGATGTGTTTTCACTTTGGGATGAGGAGTTTGTGTCTTGAAAATCCTCAAGACAAACGATTATAACCAGATCTATAATGGAATCTAAGTTTGTAGCTCTAGACAAGTATGGAGAAGAAGCTAAACGGCTTTAAAATTTCATGGAGGATATTCCTGAATGGCCAAAGCCAATGCCCACAATGTGCATATATTGTGATAACCAGGTAACAATTGGTAGATCACATAGCTTTATGTATAATGGTAAGTTGAGACATATACGTCGCCGACACAATACCATTAGACAACTGATCTCGAATGGAGTAATCTCTATTGATTTTATACGATCAAAGGATAACGTTGCTGATCCGCTAACCAAAAGGTTAAATCAAATTGAGAAAATATTGAAAGGAATAGGACTAAAGCCCAAGAAAATTTTAATGCGCTATGAGAAGGAAAACCCTACCTAGTTGACTAAATATCCTAAGATCTAGGTTCAAAGGGACAACCTAATTGCATAGACCTGTGCGGTCACTGTGGGGGTTTTCTCCTAAGTTCGTTCCTATGATGTAAACAGTGATCAAAAGTGGGAAGGTTCAAGGGTGGACACCTACATATTCTTTGCAGCTATCGATCGTAGAATCTATCACCACCTCGAGTCAAAATGCTTTTGATAAAATGATAAATTTTATTCATGTGGGGGATTGTTGGAAAATTAAGATTAATTGGAAACTTTGAGGAATATTTTCTATGGGTAAAGATGGATATTCGAATGATGAATTTATGGGTTCATATTCTACTCCATGAGATCTTTACAACGGTATCTCATATGCACAGAATGGTTGAGTGATGAATGAGAAATTGATGCTTAAAGTAGGGTACTTGTGAATTGTATAAGGAAAATGAAGAACTCATATCCCACATTGGTAGGATATCAAGTATGAGAAGTGCTTATATACACTAACCCACTTACTTGTTATTGAATGACTTGGATTGATACTGTACCTCTCGCGCAGCGCAGGTGGGTGTAAATCGAAGCTTGTTGAACCCATCAGGGTTGAGGGCGCACCCACATGTAAGGATAGGCATTTTACCTGACCCAGCCCGATCGAGTTAGATTTTTAATAAAAAAATCAGGTTTGGGTTTAGGGTGAAAAATATCCAACTCGACCCGACCCACGACTAATTGTGTAATTTTTCCCTAAATTTTTAGCGATATTTATAATAATACCCCTCTTTATAATTTTTATAATTAGGTCCTTAAAATTGAATTTTTATTTACAATTTAGTCTTTAAAATTATTATTTTTTACGATTAAGTTCCCTAAAATTATTTTTTTACAATTAGGTCACTAAAATTCTATAAGTTGGGTCGGGTCGAGGTTGGGTTTAAGGTATTTATTTTCGGGTCGGGTTTTTTAAAGAATGTGTTTAGGTTTGGTCGAGGTCGGGTTTGGGGTATTTACTTTCGGGTGGGCCAAAAACCAGATCCGTGCCTATCCCTAACCGCACGTTTTGGGAAACATGAATGTCCGGACCGATCGGGCCCTCCGTGGGCCTGCGGATACTTTACCCACTGTGAATTATTTTTTTCCTTAAATGTGACATCTTTTTGGAATATTACGAATTAAAAATATAGTAAGATATTGTATTACTGATCAGATATTATTTGATATTGGCTTGCAGTTCACGAAATATATTCAAACATATACGGTATTAATGAAGTGAGGCATTCCCTAATTTTTTCCCTTTGGAATTTATTTTTAATAATAAATAAAGTCGGCTTAGCAAAATAAAAAAATAAAAATTCCAATGTCATTTTACTACCTATATTATGAAGTGAGCATTGATACTTTTCATCGAATATGGTACTCCCTACTTAAGTATCGATACTCGTTCATACGATATTGATACACATCCTTATAGTCTTGATACTTATGTCTAAAGTTACATATTTGTCCCCTTGTTTAAACACTAAAACACACTTCAAACACCTCACGCATGACCATAACGTAAATCTAAGCATATAACAACACATCATGCATGTCATACACAACCTAAAACACTAATCGGATGTACATAACATTAACATTTAATCATGCTAACTAAATTGCATACCAAAAGTGCATTCTAAACATGCATTTTCAATTATTCAAGGTACTAAAATCGAGCATACATGTCCAAAATGGTCAAGAACAGTACCAAAGTGATCATTACTACATTTCAAACTTGTGAACAACAACAAATAACATGAATAGCAAAATCAAGCCTCCAATCCACTTGTTTAAATTTTAAACTAAAGTATATTACAAAGCATGATACTTGAATAAGAGAAGTAAAACAATTTATTTTGTACAAATCATTGAAGTTGTTTTTCAAGGCTGAAATATTAATAAACTTGCAATGATTTTTTGAATGAAATCTGGACATTTTTAGGTCAAGATATATTCTTATGAATCGGCCAGCTGTTGGTTACCTCTTCCACACATCTTGAAATACATTAACTGGATATCGAGAACTTGAGATAAATCCATTATAGCGCATATAAAAATTTTAATACTAGAATTTTAATTTTTTATGAATTTCAATATTTATTGAATATTAATACTTAAATTCAACGTATGATTATTTGTTATGAGTTTTAGATCATTTAAGATCATATTTATCATTTATTTTGTTTTATTATGATATTTAGATATATTAGGATTTATTTTATTTTATTAGTTTCTAGAATTATTTATTGTTATTATATTAGACCACGTTAGATGTTTGATTTTATTTTAACGACGGAGTGACATGATTGTAACAAAATATTAATCAAATGATTGAATTTTATTTTTTTAAAAAGTGACTTATTTGTAATCGAACATATATTTGAGTTACCAAAATGTATCTTACCCAAATAATTAAAATTTGACACGAAAGTAGTAAATATATGAATGCGTCCAAACTCCAAATTTACATATAACAAATTATAACTATTCTCAATATTTCAAATACCAAGTCAAACCGTGGGAAAGGATACTACATAGCCATATGTAAAACAACAAACTAATTAGGTTGACATATGTCGCCCTTTCTTTAGTTTCCTATTTTTGGTCTCATGAACATCTATAAAATCCACGGCAGACCCTCTGTGAATCTCCATCGCCTTTTATCTCAGAACATGGATAAGCTTTGTTTCTTGCTCTCTTTTCTTCTTGTGGTTACTTCTGGTTTCGTCAATGGCGGAAAATCAAAAGATAAAAAGAATCTGAAAGCCGAAGTATTTGAGCTGAAGACTGGGAACATGTCTGCTAAGTTCACCAACTATGGTGCAAGCCTTATGTCACTTGTTGTTCCAGACAAAAATGGTTGGTTCAGTGTCTCTCTTTTTTCTTGTTCGGATTTCGATTTTCTTGTCTGGGTTCAGATTTTCTTTCATTCTCTTGTTTTCTGCTAATTTTCAGGTAAACCGGGTGATATTGTTCTGGGATATGATTCTCCCGATGCATATTCGGTGAGTTTTATAAGTACTCTATAAGAAAGATAAGGAATATTATTGTAGTCTTTAAGTGTGCGTCTGAATTTATTCAGATATAAAATACACTGAGAACTGACAGATCAATGCACGCTGCAGAATGACGAAACATACTTCGGGAACGTGATCGGACGGGTCGCGAATCGAATCCGAGACGGAAAATTTTCTTTGAATGGAAAGGAATATCAACTGAAGCCTAATGAAAACGGGAAACACATGCTTCATGGTAATGTTCACTGATAAAACTAGTTTCTGAGATTCTTCGCTTGCTCTTTGATTAGGGATTCAAATAGCGGTTTGCTACTGTAATATCAGCCACTATATAGTGATAGCGATACCGTCCGAAATTGTTATTGTAAAAAATAAAGGTTCGTAATGACTGTAATAACATTCGTTATGTTTGTAACCGTGAAAAGTCATCTCGATCGAAAATGCGGTCGCAACTGCAATTTAAATACCTGATTATGATATCATTATAATGCAATTTAATGTGAAAAATGATTAGGTGGCTCCGGATCATTGGCTGATGTAATCTGGGAAGTGAAGAAGATTAAGAAAGATGTTGAAGATCCCACCATTCTCTTTGCTTACGATAGCCCTGATGGTGAAAATGGTTAGAAAACATATCATCATTCCGAATTCGAGTCAGAGTCTGATCATAAGACCAATATATTTGATCTCTCGGGTTACATTTTTTCCGCAGGATTTCCTGGCGAGATTAAAATCACCGTCCGGTACCTCCTCCGTTCGGATAACCGAATGCGAGTGACAATGAAAGCCAAATCCTTAAAACAAGCTACGCCTGTGAATCTAGCACATCATACATATTGGAACCTTGGTAACCATGACAGTGGCGATATCCTGTCCGAAGAAATCCAGATTTTCGCCTCCCAATTCACGCCCGTCGATAACGAACTCATCCCCACAGGTAAACTCGAATCCGTGAAAGGAACTCCATACGATTTCCTCGAATCGAGAGTGATCGGAAGCCGAATCAAGGAACTTCCGAAAGGTTACGACATAAACTACGCCATCGAAGGTCCGAACGACCCCATCAAGATGAAGAAAACGGCAATAGTGAAGGATGAGAAGTCGGGGAGAGTTATGAAACTGACTTCGAACCAACCCGCCGTGCAATTCTATACCGGAAACCTGCTAAAAGACGTCAAGGGGAAAGGAGGAGTTGTTTACAAAGCTCATGCCGGACTATGTTTGGTGACACAAGGCTTCCCCGATGCAGTGCATCACCCCAATTTCCCGTCCATAATTATTTCACCCGAGAAGCCTTACAAGCATAAAATGCTTTTTAAGTTCACAATTGCATCCGACAAAGACAAGAAATCCGAGGAGAAAGACAAGAAATCCGACGAAGCTGATGAGAAGAAATCTGAAGAGTGAGACAAAGAGGCTTCATAGAAAGGGAGCTGAGTATTTGAGATACTTTTCAACATGTTTTTGTTAGAACACTTTATTTATTTTGGACTGTCCCGATATGGGAAATTCATTATGTGATTTGATTATTCTTTGATCGATTAAATAAGTACTACTATTAATATTCTTTTGCATCAAAAGAGTCGTGATTTAGCTTACAATTATACACAGATTGTAGTAATTTTGGTTGATGGCAGCTCCAAAGCAAACTTGACTTCCGAATTAAACAGATTGTTGCAAATGAAGAGCTTTGCTTCCAAAGCAATAAACTTGTTTAGATTGGATTAAGAGATTAGCCTGACAAATCACTTACTAGTAGAAATTGTTTATCCTTTTCGGTGCTCTTATTTATACCCGATCATTAAAAAATTAAATTTAAATTTAAAATTATAATTTAAGGTTAAGGTTAAGATTTAGAGAATTAATTGTAGGGTACATTTTTTATAGTATATGATTTAAGGTTTGAGATAACAAATTTAGGGTTAAAACTTATAATTTAATTGTTTTTAATATTAAACATAAAAAAACACTAAAAGAGGCCGATGGTTTTTTGTTCATCACTAACATATGCTACTATCAAACCACGGAAATATAATATAATATATAGGCTTAAAAGCACTCCATTATTTTTTCCAAAAAATCAATTAAGTTCAATTTTTTATTTGATTGAATTCTTCAACTAGCTAATTTCATCCGTTGAGCCCTTTGATCGATAGTTTTTAGGGTCATCTATAATTTAGTAATAAACATGTAAATATTCATTTAAAAGTAACAATTCAATCACGGATCAATTATATACTTAGTAATAAACATGTTTCTCTTATTCTAAAAGTAGCAATCCAATTACTTAATTATAGGTTTAAGAACAAACATGTCACTCAATTAAAATTCTGTGACAAATAAGTCACTCTATCATTAAAATTGAAAAAAAAGTTTAATATAATAATAATTTTATTCATGGAAATTTATGCATTCTATTAATTTCTTCCTAATTTGAAATAATTTAATAAACTTAACTCTTCATATTTAAATTTTGCACTATCCTGACACATCCTTCGACCATTTACCACTCTTCATGCCAAGCTTGTCTTAGATGGGGAGCAAATATGAACGTCCATTCAGGGCCCCACTTTCTACTTTTACAACTTTAATAATTTCCCAAGTGATAATCTTGTAAGTTAGTGGTTGCTCTTTATTATTTTTGAATCTTTGAGACGATATTGTTAGAAGGGAGAATCACGAATCTCAAATATGGACCATAAAAAAACATGTAGTATAAAAAAAACATCTCTGATTGAACTTAAGAATCATCATATGTTGATGGGCGGTGAAAATTAATAAATAATAGTTAGTATTGTATTCTCAAGAGGATATGAATAGCATATTAGGGATCTCCCCAAGTTACTTTAGGACAAATATCGATAATGGAACTTTGATTCAAGTGTTTTCTCATAATGTGTTGTTATGTTGGGGACTTTGAGAGTTTGTTTAATCCTTGTAATTATCTTCTAAGGTTTTATTATTAATATAATTAAATTAAATTAAAACTAAATTTTCATGTGTATAATTAAATAAAAACCAAAATTTTATGTGTAATTATATTAAATTAAAGTTCAAGTATTACCTTCGGCATTTCACCAAAATTCATAGATAATTTTAATATTTTTATGTTCACAAAAATTAATATTAGTTTTCAAAGAAAAAATAATTTTACATATTTTTCTAAATTATATAATTTAAACAAAAGAAATAAATTACAGGTAACTCCTGCAAGTTTGATGAGATTGTGTTGCTTGTTAAATAAATGTTTTATCAAAATCTTGCGGGAAAGCCATGGGTTCAAATCGATCAACACTAGAAATATTAAACCCGAGTTTCCTAGTATTTGTTCATATATATTTTTAATGACCTTTAACAATGCATACGCATCTTGCAGATAAAGTAATTGAACCCGAGTATTTTAGGATGACCATCTTCCGCTTTTCCACTAGAATCAGTTGTTAGGTTCGAATAAATATTGTTTTGTATAAAGAGGCATCGTATCGAAATATTGAAAAACATAAACCAACACGCACGATAAAATCGGATCAAATCAAAGTCGAAAAGAGCAAAAAACCGTCCCATCTCATTCTCATCCCTACTTGGTCCCTCCATAGTTGCTTTCCAGCTTTCCCCTGGATATTGCTTTCAATTGGATAAAGTGTCCTTTTCCCTACATTTATGTCATTCCCTACCATCCGTTTGGTTAACCTTACATCAAAGTGACAATGACAATCATTGAGCATCTTAAACTTCTAAGATTTGCAAAAATTCACCATGTAGCTTCTCACTGCACCAAAAACTCGGGATTAAAAGTTCGATACACTTCGAAGGATAACAATACTCACTATTAAGATATGAACTTCCAAACTCATGCATGATGTTCATATTCCAAATGATATACTTAAATTCCCGGAACAAAAACATGTAACGAGACGGAAATGAGCAGGGGATGGGCATTAACTCATTGTAAAGATCTGCATTGGGTTTCGGTGACTGGTGAAGATGGCTATTATGATGTGGAGAGACATACGGACCATTCGGAGAGGAAACGCTTCTCGTAGGTTGTCCGTTCCTTAACGACAACCCTGCCTGCACTCTACTGCAAGTTCTGGATTTTGAAGTCGATTCGGAGCGCTCTAATTGTATGGCTTGGAAATGGGAAGAAGTACAAGCCATGTCCTTGAGATTTGGCAGAGGCTCTAAGGCTTCAACAACTTCACTCATTAGAGGTCTGGCTTTCAGATCACGGTTAATGCACTGGGCAGCCAATTGAATTGCTTTCTGTGCACCTTTTATCGAGAACCGTCCTTCGAGACGGGGATCTATTAGTCGGTAAAATCTCCGTCTCTCCCCAAGAAAGGGTCGAGCTCATTCCACCAGGTTGACCTCCTCATTTGGTCGGTTTTGTCCATGGATCTTCGGCCGGTCAACATCTCAAGTAGAACAACCCCAAAGCTATAGACATCACTCTTTGATGTAAGGTATGTTTCATTAGCTGTAATTGAGAAACCTTGTATAAAATGTTCACATCGATATCTTCGAAATAGTTCAATCATGTTTACCTGTCATAACATACTCCGGAGCTGCATAACCATAGGTTCCCATCACACGAGTAGATACATGAGTCATATCTCCCTCCGGACCATCTTTGGCGAGTCCAAAATCGGAAAGCTTGACATTATAATCCTAGACAAGATTTCATATTTTCTTTCAGAAAAGGATTATACAAGTTGCAGAATAGCAAATCATTTTCACTATAAAATGCATGCACCGCATCCAAAAGTATATTTGATGTTTTAAAGTCTCAATATATTACAGGCCGTTCAGCCTCCTCGTGAAGAAAGGCAAGACCCTTCGCGGCACCAAGTGCAATCTTCATTCTGGTGGACCAAGGAAGAGGCATGGACCCTGACAAAACAAATAAATAATAGTTACCTAGAGCATGTAATTGAACAATCTCCTAATACCCGACTGCTTGGTTATAACTAAGCTTATTGTTAGGATTATACTTCGAAAGAGGTGATTCTCCAAGCTTCCTCGAGGCATAAACTCGTACAAGTAGCCTTTGATCGTCCTGAATGCAATAACCGATCAACTTGACCAAATTCGGATGGAGGAGATCACCGAGATAATTAACTTCGGCCTAGCTCATACAAAAGAGACCAGAGCATAATTGAACCACTTAATTGATAATACTAGCAGAAACAACCAATATACAAGAGATTATGATGCGATTTTGCGTATTAATAAATGCAAAAATACACAACACTTACAAGCCATTCTCTATGGCCCTGAAGTCCATTGTGGTTGAGGGTTTTGACTGCAACAGACAACCCTGTACCTGGTTTTACTGGAGCAGTTCCATTCTCACTGATCCAACCTTTGAAAACATAGCCAAACCCACCTTCACCGAGAAGACTCTCGGGTCTGAAACACCTTGTGGCCAACTTAAGCTCGCTAAAGGAGAATTTCTGAAGCTGAAAAGCGACTTTAAGCTCCTCGCTTATGTTCGGAGTGGATGGAGTAGTTTCAGCATTAGTAGTGGTTGAAGAAGACACAACCGGAACAACCTGTTGGCCTGTGCTGGTGTCATTTGACTCGTTTGTGGATTCATTAAACTCATTCGTTGATTTACTTTCAGCTGATTTACAAAAAAGAGTCTCTTAAACAGTCAGAGCAGTACAAAGAACTCCGCAAGGTCATGCAATATGAGTTTGCAGACATTGTACAGATTTTCTTGCACAAACAACATGACTTATTCCAAATGCCATAAAGGTACACTATAAAAGATTAGACTAATACACGAGGGGACAAACACAAAAGGATGACCACGTGGCCGAATTTCCGATGTACACCCATCACATTATGCATCAGACGACAGATGGTAAACTACAAGGCCACAATCTCAGTTACCATAAAGCACTAGACAACTGATGAAAATTGTAATCCACCAAATATTCACAAATAGAAAGCAATCATCGAGCCGTAGTACAGTTAGAGAGCTAGATAGATATCAATATCGAAATGGAGATAATACACTTGCTAGAGCAAAACCGAATCAACCAACATTATATGATTCAACCTACATCAATGTAGCAGCAGATGCATACAGGAAGCATATCAGCACATATATTTTAATGAAATCAAACGCACTATGCATTTCAGTTCAGCATTCCAATAGGCTTTGTTTCGTAACCAAACAATCAACAAATATTGAATTGTAATATAATCGAGCAACATGAACAAAGAAATGCCATATTGAGTGGTGGTGCCATTAATTGAACCCTCTATTTTGGCCCTTGGATATAAGCAGCTTCCCATAAACCTAACCTTGAACCAACATCCAGGCTCCCCATCTTCACAATCTTTCTTGTTTTTCCCCTTTGATTTCCCAACATTCCATGGCTCCACCTGGACCTAATCCCATTTTGCAAGTAAACACCTCTCTCAAAAACAGCTATTTTTCAAGCAACATTTAGTCATCAAAACCTACCAAACAAACAGAAAATTCATAGAATTCCCAGGAAAACAAATACCCTTTTTAGGAAAACTGGGAAAAGGATTAATTCCCAGGAAAATGACAGAAAGTGGTTCTAAAAACAAATGCCGCTCAAATAGGACATGCAAGAGAAGAGAAATGACCCCAGAATCTCCGGCTTGATTTCAAAATTTAAACACATTTGAGACACAAAACAAAAGGCAGGGTAAAGCAAGCAATTTGAGAAATGGAACAACTTGAAAGCTAAATGAAAGCGGTGGGGGAAAAGAGAAACGTGAGGAGTTTTGGCGTGAAAAGGAGTGAAACATAAGTTTTTGTGTGATTTTGAGAAAGAAAAGCAGTGTAAATTAAACAGTTTGGTTAGCTTTTGGCTTTATGCTGTTCAAATCTTACAGGAAATTTGTTTGCTTTTTCATGGTTATGTTCTTGTCTGGTAGCTGTGAAAACTTGAAACACAAATAAAGGAAAATTTGTTTGAACAAATTAATGAAAATTGAATTAAGATTCTTTCTGAGCCTAAAAGAATGAAAAACATGATTAAAAGAAAAAAGGGCTATTTCCTTCTCATATATCTTCCTTACTTTATGAATGTTATGAACAAATGAATTACTTTATGAATGTTTGTCAATTAATTATGGTTAGGCATTCTGCCATGTTTGTTTAACTTGTAATTAGCATGATGTATTGTTTAACACGCCTGTATTATAAAAAAACAAAAATTAAGCATGTGTTTGGTAGATATGACATTTAATACGTATGTAATTTGGGTAATATTTATCACTAAATCAAAGATAGTATTTATTTAGCAAGACTGTTTTACGTTAATTTTATCAATTATACTCTTATAATTTTGTCATCTTTTTACCTTTTATTCTTTATATTTTTTTTTAAAAAAATAGAATAATTATGAATTTGCCTCCAAACTTTCAAGACATATGTTTTGCCCCTTAAATCTTGGCTACGTCTCTGTTTTTATTTATTTTTTAGTATATAAGTGTTATTTAAAACAACATATCTCTTTTACATCCCTTGTACCAAATGACGAACAAATTTTTACGATAAACAAAAAAATAAAGTTAAATTGATTAATATTTTTTAATCTTCTATATATTTTTTTTACCATTTATATTCATAATTTATGACCGTGGAAATGAAACTACTAAAAGAATGGATGGCCTGTGCATATTTTTTTTTATTTAATAGTAATTTTAGTCTATGTTAGTTTAAATATTTATCAAATTTTGGATTGCATACTTATTATGTTCATGTTAATTTTAAATTTAGGCGACTTTGATCCTCATATTGTCTAATCATGACTTTATCCTTGCATGACTACCTCTTCAATAATATAAACTCCAACCAATAAACATTTAGCTTAGTGAGATGAAGTGCTAAATTATTTAAGGGTTTCAAATCCTAGCGTCGTGAAGGAAGTAAATCGAGTTGAGAATGTTATCTCATAATGATTTTTACAGTATTCGATATGAATTAATCAATTAATAATTAGGTACCAATAATTTTAACAAAAATTAATATTATTTCTAACATTTAAATTTGAATTATTTCTTTAAATGTGAAATATACCTTATACCTTTAGTGTTATTTAATCGATTTAATTAATTTTTAGGATAAAGTTCACAAAAAATCACTGAACTTTGTTAAAAAATAAAACGGTAACCAAACATTTAAATGTTACAAAATAGCAATTAAATTTTGTGTTTTGAAACAAAATGATAATTAAAACGTGAAACCCCTTTAACCCCTAACGGCAAGCTGGCCGTGTCTGCCACATCCCTATCTTTTTTTCACCTATATTTAAAAAATAATAAACCCCTCTTCCACATCATATTTAAAAAAATTAAAATTTTCAGATCTTCAAAAATTGCAAATTCGATCTGCATCTGCTATGATCTCTAATTGTGTTACCTGGTGGGGATGAAGCAGATGTCGGAGAAGTAGCTGTAGAAGAAGAAGCAGAAGAAACAATAATCAAGAGATGAATTACTTACTATATTAATCGAAATTACAAAGGAATTTCAATTTCGTGCATGTTTCAAAGATGAACAGATCGAATCGAGACCAAAGGGAAAAAGGATTATTAACCAAATTTTCATCGAAAAAAATTATAAAATCGACGGCGAACTTACAGTTGTTGCAGTTGCTTAGATCAGTGCCGACGCCGCTTTCACGAGAGATCCTGAGAGCATCCGAGACGTTGACGGGCAAAGAAGGGAGCAAATTAGGGTCCTTGTAGAGGTTGCAGAGGCAGGAAAGCTTGGTCTTAACCGCTTCTTTTATAGGGTTACAACAGTCGTCCTGAGTTTTGACGGTGGCGTTGTTGATGTAAGGGTAACAAGCCACCAGCTTCTGCGCGCAAGTTGCTTGCGCCTTCCTCACGGTTGCAGTTGATGCCGCCACCAGAAGAACCACCACGATCACGAACTTAGCCATATGAGGAATGCAATTGATTTTTTTTTAAAATATGACGTGGAAAAGGGGTTTATTATTTTTTTAAATATGAGGTGAAAAGGGTTTGTGGCATACACAATCAGCTTGTCGTTAGGGTTGTCGAGATTTAACGTCACAGTTATTATTTTGTTTCCAAACACAAAATTTAATTATTATTTTATAATATTTAAAATTTTAATTATTATTTTATTTTTTTAATAAAGTTCAGTGATCGTGTATGAACTTTACCCTAATTTCTACCGTAACTTATTGATTTACCAAAGTTCAGACTAAAACATTCTTTTAGGTTTGAATTTGGTTCTCTCTAGTGCTTAGCGCCGTAACTTTTGTTTTTACGATTTTGCTATTGATGATATCATCAATTTTACCAAAGTTCAGAAAAGTCAAGGTATCGGTCAAAGAAGGATATGGCATGTACTGTGAGTATCATTAATTAGAAGGTCATAATATTCAGCATTGTGAAGAATTCCATCATTTACTGCAAACTATGATGGATAACAAGGAGATTGAGTTTTTTGAAAATAATAAAAGAGGAAAATGAGTTGAAGTTTGTATGTCAGAGAGTTAAGAAACTAGATACAGTGTGAAGAGACCACTTGTCCTCGGTCTCAAGACAAGTGAGGCAAGCGAACCAAATAGCTCCCAAAATCATAATTGCCACCCCCAAAGTCTTTTCCTTTCAAAGATACAAAGATGGTCCATGGAATTACGCCGTGAGCGTCACGATTCTGGGATCGTCCAGTGCACAAGAGGAATAGAGGATAACGGAGACAGAGCCTGTTCAACTGAGTAGCGGAGAAGTAAGCGATGTGGGGCATCTAACAAGAAGTGATCGATGCTACATTCCAGAAAACCTAAGAGATCTAAAGAAGAAAGGCCGGGAAGTTAGAGTAGGACCTGATAAGTTGTTTGGAGAAGACCCACCTTCAAAAATCAATGTATCGGTACTACAGTAATTTTTCAATGTTTTATTATATCTTATCTTTGTTTTTTTCCTAGTTTGTAATAAGAACAATTGTATATGTGGCACGTTTTCCTTTACCTTGTGGCATATTTTTCTCTATATTGTGGTGCTTATTTGATTATTTTGTTGATCTTCCTTGCTTTCGACACTCAAGTTGGAGTGATTTTGTCCACGTACATTCATTGTAATGATATGAATTTCTGAGTCAATAATTGAGCGTTGACCCGGGTTATAGACATCCGTATTAGTTGGAATATTTGGACCCTTTGGGTCAAGTTTGAGCCTTTTTGTTGGAGAATTTGGCTATGTAGGCTTGAGGAATGGCATTCTTGTAGTAAAAGTGAAAGATATGGGTTTTATGAGGAGAATAAACTAATTTTTAATAAATGAGCTGACCATTTATCTCTCCTCCTTGTCCCCACGTTAAAGGAAAAAGGGGAGACAAAGTTTTGCTTGGTGATATTATCACATACACCTTTTATTTGCCCACCTTCATCTTTCTTCTTCAAAAATCTCGTAGCCACCAAGCTTAAAGGTTCAAGCTTTCAACCCCATTTCTTCCATCCAAGCTTTGAAATTCAAGTATGATAATTCACACCTCTTAAGCTTTAAGAAAATGTCATTCATGAAGAAAATGGGTAAAGAATTCATTAATGGGTTTTTGGTGGTTTAAAGCTTGAAGAGTGTGTTATATTGATTTTCAAGGATGGAAATTCATAGTGTGAAAGCTTCTTCAAGGAAAGTGAGTGGAAGCTTCTTCAAGCTTGGGATAAGAAAAGAAGCTTAAAGGAGATAGTGTGAAAGCTTAAATCGAGTTTTGCTTGCCAAGGTCAGTACATCTCTAGCTCCTTTGATTCTTGAAGATCATTAAGTGATTGCTTTGATTGATTTTGTTTTTAAGATTGCTAGTTTTAGTGTTAAGTAGCTTAAAGCCTTGTTAATGGTAAATCTGAAATTAAATGTTAGTAAGGTGTAAAAATGGTACTAAACCACCCTAATTAACTTCCATAATATGTAGGATTGAGTTAAGAGGTTAAAAGTTACGTTTTGGAGGCTTGACAAGTGATTTCCTGAGCCTTGAAAGCTATTTTTTGGCTTCGATATCGGTACACGGGGAGCCCATTCTGATACTCTATGTTATATATGTTGAACACGAGTGATTTTAGAAGGGCGTATTGGTAAGCCTAAGGAGGGTATCGATACACTATGTCTTACTCAAATTCCAGTAGTTAATTTGTGTATCGGTACGCTTGGGGCATATCGGTACCAAAAAGGTATCGATACACGGCCCCGTGTACCGGTACAGGGTATTGGTTTAACCCTTTTTACGAATGAGCCAGGTATCGATACACATAGTCTGGGTATCGGTACCCAGAGGGGCGTATACCCATTGGGCAATATGCCCCTAAATGTTAAAATTGAGTTCAATGGGTTGATAATTCGAGGCTATGGCTCAATGGGCTTATAGGGTGATAAAATAAATTGTAAAACTGAGAAACCGAGATTTAACCCTCATGGATGAGAATAACGTGTATTAGCTTAGTAATGATGACTCAATATAACCGTGATGGTTAGTGTCATGCCTTAGGGCATTTGTTGATGGTTTGGCTTGGTGCCACTTACTTCTTGGTGAGATGTATGAATGCTTGGGGAGCATGGGTTATCTTATGATTTTGGTAAAAGAATCCAGATGTGCTACGATACTTATATAAGAGGATATGTATTTTCGGGCTGTGTGAACAAGTACATCCGACGTACCTACGGGCTAACTGATCTAGGTGTAGTTAGAAACCTATTCGTGGCTATGGTGATCCAGATAAGGTAATTAACTCGATAGGCTGGGTGAGCTCGAGTAACTTGATAGGTTGAGTGACCTTAGGTAAAGAATACTTGTGGCTAATGTCATCCAAGTATGTCTAGGATGTATTCGTGGCTATGGTGATCCGGGTATGGTTCATTTAACCCGACGGCTATGTGAAGACGGGTATCCCAACGGTTGTGTGAGCACATGTAAAGTAGGGCTTCGTTGGCCATTATGTAGATGTTGTTTGGATGTATTTATGTATGCTATGTGGATGCTATAGATGATAGCTTATGTACCAATGGCTGGGTGTTCAAGGTACATTATGTATTAACTCGATGGACTGTGTGAGCTTGAGTAACTCGATAGGCTATGTGACCTCGAGTATGAAAAAGCTTTGTGGAAGAATATAAGACTTGTTGTACGCTTAATGATACCTTGAGATAGGTGATCTAAGAATTCTAGCTTGTGTAGGCTAGATGATAACCCATAGATAGTAAAGCCTTATCTATGCTCTCTAGACTATATTATCTTGCATGCTTATTTTATGATAATAACAAATTGTGGTAGAGTAGAAATGTATCACTTGTTAGCTCAGTGTGCGGATGTGTTGTTTTTTTCGTGCGTAAGTTGACAGGTCGCTCTTTGGAGGAGCACATCAGCAAAGATCTCTCAGCACCGCGTTCACTTTAGAGTACAGTACTTGTCATTTTAGTTTGGGCTAATGTGTTCATAGGATCTTACCACTATTGAGTCTGTAACTCTTTTTGAAATATTATTTTGGTATTCGGTGCTTTAAACTTAGAGCCTCTGTTTTGTAAAACTTATTTATAACACTAGTTTATTTACATAGATTTATGATTATTTTGATGTTTTGATAATGACTAAACTTTTGATTTTTTAAATGGAAATTTGTTGGTTCAGTTTTTGGATGACCCAAATGTAGTGCCGGATCGAAATCGGGTGCTACATTCATGGTTATATGCATTTTGACATTAGTGTTATGCATTTTTATATTAGTTTTATGATCTCAAATGATTAATTTTTGTTTTAATATTTATAAAAAAATATCTACATTATTTATTTAGATACTTTTATAATTGTAAACCTCATTGAAATTTTAGGACCTACCTATTGACTTGATAAAAAGATGGTAACAAAACCAAGTATGGGGGAAGAGAAAAACAATGTAGATTGAGCAACACTTCCACCCAAAATGCATGTATTAGGCTGTTGAATTTGTACATAAAAAATTGGATAAACTACTTAAATGACCACTTAATTATATGATTGGTATTAATATGACCATCATACTTTCAATTGGGTCAAATTGACCACCTAACTATTTAAGTGGTATCAATCAAACCACCCACCGTTAAGACCTAACGAAAAAAGGGTGACATGGTAATTAAAATAAATTTGTATAATTTCCCATTTGATCACCGATAGTACTTTAAAGAGCGTGCATTTTTTCTAGATTTGTAGATTTAATTATCCCCGCATCTGTGTTTATTGCATCCATTTCTGCATTCTCATGTCTATTCCCTGCATTTTATCTAACTTAGACTCGGTTGCTCTTATTTCATATATTTCTACCTATTTTGCCTGGTTGTCGCTGTATTTCTAATGTCCCTGCAGAGGAAGTTTCACCACTGCAACCAACTCGACACTGTAGTTGCTAGCTGTCCAGTCTGCTAAAAGATAAGGAGGACCCTGCCAACTGCATTATTTGTTATAACCGAATTGGTATGGCTATGGGTCACGTAAAACACCTACAGGACATGTATCATTTCATGGACAACCTATAAAATGACGAATACGAGAAGAGAGAGAGAGAGACGTGATTTCCATTTCTCATATCATCTTCAACCTCTGAGATTTCTCTATTCTTTCATGGCGGCTTAAACTTATTTTTGGAGATCCGATGTGAAGTGGGGCAGAATTATCTGAGGAAAAGAGGAATTAAGTGTTGATCGAGGAGAATACTTTGTTATCTTTTTAAACTTTTTTTTATTTAGATGTATGTTGGAGATACTTGTGTATTCTGTGCTTAATTGAAAACGGTTTAATCTTTTGATCTTATTGAACTTGTTGAAACCTTATCTTCAGTTTAATATATATTACTATTAGCTTTTTCTTAAGCTTTAATTGTTGGATCTGATTTACCATTTGCAAAAAAGTGTTAAACCAGCCACTAACATCGACGAATGCAGAGACAAGTTAGGTTAACGAGTATTACAACGACAGTTGAACGAATACAACGAGAGTTGATCCTCCCGTTAAAGGGGTTATAGTTCTGACTCATAACGAGAGTTGTAGCCAATCTATTTCCCTGAGTCAATAGTCGAATATTAAATGGAAGCTAGTACTCAAGCTTGCCTTATGTTCGCCAATTGAACAATTGTACTACCTTGAGTGTACTTGATCTTTCTGTCGAGCTAATCCAAAGAGATCCAGGCCTAATTTTATATTTCTCTACTCTTTATATACTCTGTTATTGCTACCACAATTAATCATTTATTCATTATTTGCAACCACCTTAGTACTCACAATTTTCACTTTAACAGAATTGCTTGTAGCTACATAATACTTAACCTGAATACATTATCCTCGTGGGATCAATATTCAAATAGGATCTTTCTGTTTCTATTCTTGCATTGACAGTGTTGCTTACACTCATATTGTAACGTTTTCACACCGATCAAGTTTTGGCGCCGTTGCCGGGATGGTGTTATTTGGTTTTTATGTTTCTGCTTGCAATTTCATTTTCTTTATTTAATTTGTAGTTGTTTCTAATAGCTTTCTTTTTGTTCTTTTATTTTCTTTTTTATTAAGTTTTGTAGGTTTTGTATGACCAGAAGTGCTATCACACCACTCTTTATACCAGATCCAGAAGTTGAGAGAACTTTCAGTCGAAGAATTTGCAAAAAAATGTGGGATGACAAGACATACAAATAGCAACGAGGGTGTCCCTCAAGATCCTAAAAACCTGCCACTGCACCTACCAGCTCAGAACAAAATAATCTGCGAGGTTGTTATTCTCCAATTGGACGATTTGCAACGGATAGTTGTTAGACCTCCTATTCAAGTTAGGAATTTCGAGTTGAAGCCAATCATGTTTCAAATGATCAACTCCAATGGGCAGTACGCAGGGTTACCACGTGAAGACGCTCAAGAGAATATTCAATCTTTCCTTTTAATTTGTGCTCTATTTAGCCAACAAGGCTTTCCCGGTGATTCTTTACTGATGCAATTATTTCATATTCTTTGCAAGGTAGAGCTCGCACTTGGTTTCAAAGACTCTCTGGTGGCTCTATTACATTATGGAATGATCTTGCAACGCATTTTGTTTTGCTCTTTAATCCATTGAGAATGAACTCGCGCTTGAGGAATGATATCACAACATATTATCAGTTAGATGATGAGACGCTCCACACTACATGGGAAATATATAAGTCTTTGTTGCGATAATGTCCCAACCATTGCATTCAACAGGAAACACATATTGAAATTTTCTACAATGGGTTGAATGTAGCCACATGACATCTTGTCGACGGGTCACTAATGGTCCATTATTTGATTGCACTTGCAACGTTGTTATTGGTGTGTTGGAGCAATTTGCTCAAAATGACTCTTAGTATCATATTTCGAGAGTTGCTTCCTGCAAAGCTGCACCAGGGGTATTTGAGCTTGATGATCATTCTTCTCTAAAGGCTCAGATTTAATCCTTGGATAACAAAATCAAGAACATGGAGGGTACAAGTGAAGTTTCTCCTATTCAGCTAGCTCAACAGACTGCCACTCATGTAGTTTTTTGTGAGATTTGTGGCGAGAACCATAGCTATGACGATTGCCCACATTATGAGGAAAATGCCAGCTATGTCAGTAACATGTGAGGCAATAACATGAGTACATCTTACAACACAGCTAATCGACAATCTTGGGGTAACTCTAATTCTGCACATAATTTTAGAGTATTTCGAAACAACAAATAATTCTTTTCAAAGGAAATTTAGTGTGCACCAAGGGAGTTTTAGCTATCAGCAACAACAGTTGACGCCACAGACTCTATTACAGGCACAACAAAATTGGACGTAATCACAAAAGTCGGTTTCACAGTCTCAGCAATCACAATATGGAGCATCATCTCAGACACAGTCTCAGATGAGTCATTATGCTCTTTCAACTATCTTTGATCCATTTGCTCTTCTTGAGGAAATGATGTGTGATCATTTGTCCCGTACATAAGTTATAATGCAAGGTCACTCTTCAACAATATGCACTTTGGAAGCTCAATTGGGACAGTTAGCTACTGACATGAATTCTCAATAGCCGGGCACAATGTCGGTGCAATCAACAGATAATCTTTCTCCACCTTTTCCTTAAAAATTTAAGAACACTAAGGCGAATAATCAATTTTAATTCTTTTATGATACTTTGCAATGACTTACAGTGAAGATCCCTTTGATTGATGCTCTTACTTACATTCTTACTTATGCAAAATTCATGAAAGACATCTTATCCAAGAAGAAGAAGCTCGGTGCAATAGAAACCATTGCTCTCACTGAGGAGTGCAATACGTTAATATCTACCCCTCTACCGAGAAAGATGAAAGATCTGGGCAACTTTATCATTCCTTGCTCTATTGGTAATCACTAATTTAGCAAAGTACTTTATGATTTGGGGGTGAGTATCAATTTAACGACATTGTCTACTTTTCAAAAGTTAGGTATTGGAGATATGAAACCCACTACAGTCACATTACAATTGGCAGACAGATCTTTGACCCATCTGAATGGTCAAATCAAGTATGTGCTTGTTCATGTGGACAAATTTGTTTTTCCAGCAGACTTTATTATTCATGACTGCGAGGCTGACAAGGATGTCCCTATCATCCTTGATCATCTATTCTTAGCTACTAGGAAAGTTGTTATCGATATATCAAAAGGAGAACTTACAATGCGGGTTGACAATGATCAAGTTACTTTTGGGATGTTCAATGCAGATCTTGGCGGTAAGACTAAGGAATGTCATCACATTGATATTCTTGACAATATCATCCAAGAAGACCTGTATCATCGTAGTATACTCATTGTTGAGGATGCTGTGCTGACAAAAGTAAAAGATGATCTTCTAAATTGTGACCACATTATTGAAGTACTCAATACGGTAGTTCACCACAAATGGCAAGCTGAATCTTTAGATCTCACTCACAGGACAATTTCTACTTTCAAACCATCTATTAAAGAAGCTCTTACTCTAGAACTCAAGCCATTGCCAGCGAATCTCAAGTATGTATTCCATGGAGATGCAGAAACACTCACACGCATTGTCTTTGCAACTCTCAACGCAATACAATAAGCTAAGTTGATAAATATTCTTAAGCAACACAAGCGTACTATTGCCTGGACCATTGCGGATATTAAAGGTATTAGTTTATCTTTGTGTATGCATAAGATCAAGCTGGATGATGAGACAAGCAGTTTATTGAGCCGCAACGCCGACTGAATGAAAAAATGAAAGAAGTAGTTAAGAATGAAATCCTTAAGTGGTTAGAAGCAAGAATTATCTATGCAATTTCTGATAGTGCATGGGTTAGTCTGATCCACTGTGTTCATAAGAAAAGTGGCATCACTGTGGTTCGTAATGATGCTAATAAATTGATTCATACTCACATTTTTTTATGGGTTGCCGTATCTGTATAGACTATATGTGACTAAACACAGCCACAAGGATGGATCATTTCCCTCTTCATTTTATTGATAAGATGTTAGATCAACTTGCGGGTAAGGATTACTACTACTTTCTAGATGGGTATTTTGGTTACAATCAAATCACTATTGCACTCGAGGACCAAGAAAATACTACTTTTACATGCTCATTCGGGACATTTGCCTTTTGTCGCATGCCTTTTGGTTTTTGTAATGCACCAGCCATATTTTAAAGGTGCATGATGGCAATGTTTTCAGATATGGTTGATAATTCTCTCGAAATCTTTATGGATGATTTTTTGGTGTATGAGAATAACTTCGACCATTACATCGACAATCTAGAGAAAGTATTGAAGCAATGCGAGAACACTAATCTAGTTCTAAATTGGGAAAATGTCATTTTTGTGGTCACAAAGGGGATTGTTTTAGGCCATAGAATATCAAAAGCTAGAATTGAGATTGATAGAGCTTAAGTGGACGTGATTGAAAATTTACCACCACCAACGAATGTGAAGGGAATCTGAAGTTTTTTTGGGACAAGCTCTATGCCTATTGTTGGAGCAAAATAAAACAATTGTTGAAGATTCATTGGAGATTTTTTTGAAGATCGCCAAACCTCTATGCCTATTGTTGGAGCAAAATAAAAAATTTGTTTTAATAATGCATGTTTGTGTAATAGGTAATTTTTGCTCGTGTTTTATTTTTATTATTATTATTACAATATAAATAAAAAACAAAAAATATCATTGTATTGATTTGGATTGGATCTGCACGCCACCACCCATAGCCCATTCCATGCCTCCACCTAACACCTCCATGTCCTATCCCCTGCCATCAATCACCCCCTCACCATTCTTCATCATGTCCATCCTTCATCTTCACATACAACCAATTCATCATCTCCACCCACACCATTCTCTCCCTTCTAATTAACTCCAACTTTAACCTCTAGGCCATAACCATCCATCACCCCTTTTCTTAAGCTTTTCTATAAATCGAGAAACCCTTAAACCACCAATAAACACCCTTCGACTAGTAACCTCCATCTTCCATTACCTCATGCCACCTCAAGCTTTAACTCCCCACCATCACTTGACCCCCACCATTGGAAGCAATCACCACATTCAACAATATACTCTCAAAAAAACCACCATTGCACTCATCTTCATCATTGGGCACTTTCATCCATCACCTTCATCACCCAAATAACCGACAAATAACCGCCACCAATTTTCACCAAAAAAAAAACTCACCAAGCCCCTCAACTCCATCACCCGAGTTACTTGGCTCACCTTCACCACTCTCTTAAACCGAGCCCCAAGCCACCATTCTCTTGACCAAATGAACTAAACCATTAAAACCACAACAAAGTAGCCAAGAAAGAAAACAGAAAAGAAAATTAGAAAAGGGAGAACCTTTATGTTCGACCTTGGACAGTTTTCAGTGATCGGAGTGTCGAACAACGAATCCCAAAGGTGGGAGACGGGCCTGCGTCACAGTGATTGACATATCTTAGAATCAAGCCCATCCGACGGTCGAATTCTTGAATCGACGTTGAATAAGTTTGAAGCACTCAAGGGCTTACCCGTTCCCGACTTTTGGCATTTTCCAGTGATCGGAGACTCCAACCGAAGATCCCAACAGTGAGGATAAAGTTAGGACGATGGAGAATCACATATTTCATTCAGGCGACGATCCAACGACGGGAAAAGCCGATCGACGGCGAAGAAGCTCAACCACTCCAAGGCAATTTTGTGATGTTCGGGACCATTTTCGAAGATTCTGATCTGATGGAAAGGAAGAGGACAATGAGAGGAGCCTTTTGGCGGTGACGGAAGCCGAAGAGTAGCGCCGGAGCGTTGACGGTGGTGGTGAAGGTAAAGACGACATTTTGTTGAAGTTAATGTTAATGGTTCTGTTTTGTTACAAGGAAGAAGACAAAAGTTTTAGAATTAAAAAAGGGGAACAAAAGATGATGACCTATGTGGATCAATGAGATTCGGATCAATCAACCCGCTCTGGGTCTGTTTCGGTCAAGCATAGTCATTTGACCCCTGCACCAAATTCAAATCTGGCAGCTTGTGAACCCATGTATTTGGGTGTTGGGTACTTTTTCTTTTAATTTGTTTTGACAGCTTGTCTTTTTAATTATCGTATATTCATAGTGATTGAATGTGAATAGGATTATTATATATTTAGGTACAATAATGTATGTTTATATATTTGTAATCATTATACATTTTTCCTTGCTTATTTATTCTTGCCCTCGTATTTGTTTATTCAAGCATTTTTATATATTTTGTCGCATTAGTTTAGACATTAAGATTTTGGTATTCTACTAAGTGTGTCATCCCAAGTTTTTGGGTGGCATTTTTTTTTGGTACCGTAGATCGCAAGGTGTTTATATATATTTGAATCGTATGACATGGCCATGAATGGATGTATTATTAGGGATTAAATATTAAAATAAATCAAATTTTATTTATTGTTAATAAATACGATATGAATTTTTAGGTACCAATTTTGGGCGTGGTGGGGGTGCGAAAATTTTCTTACTCGTAACCGACTTTCGAACCTAATGAATCTCTAGTTTTGTTTTTTGGTGTTCGGTAAACCTAACCTAAGTGATCGGTGGCGACTCTAAATTTTATTCAAAATATTATATTTTTCAAGAATTCCCCTTATACGCTAAATTTTTAATTTAAAAATGGGTTTTCCAAATGAGCCCATATTTTTTAGTCGCTACAGCATGACGACTCCGCTGGGGACAATTTTGTTTTTACAAAAAAATAGAGTCAAACCTTGGGTTCGTATCGTAATTATTAAGAAAAATTTAAATTCAATTTAATTTAATTTTTAATCCCTAACCTTGTTTGTTTACCGCGTTTATTTGCACGGTGTTTGATATAAATATCATCATACATGATCTTTCTTCCTAGGATCTTCGTCCCTATTAAGCGAGAGTGATTACTTTAACTCGTGGGGTGTTCACCTTCGAATGGTGTGGTAATTCACTTTTGGGATTTGATCCTTATATTTCACGGGGTCCACGCCCCCGTATGGTATAAGGGATTGTATCCTCCTGGATTGACGTCCTAACGACAGTTGGGGTACTTTTACTTTAGATCCAAATCGCATATAGTGGGCCGTAAGAGCCCACCCTTTAGAGCCATACCGGAATGTTGTTCGTTTAGCGATAACCCTTTTAGGCCTTGTTTGATATATTTATGCCTTTGTTTGCTTTATATGTCATGGATGCTCTTTAAATTTCTTTAATTTATTACGTGGTTTATTTTTTTCATTTAATTTATTTAGTCCGTTTATTCAATTATTCACCGTACTAACTTTGTTTTTTTTTGTCTCTTTTTTTCCCTTTTGCATTCATTATTGTTTGTGCATACCATGTAATAACATATATGTTGATTTGAGAATAGTATAATTTAGAGGGCATTCAAGATGAGAGAGAAGTCTATGATGCCAAGAGCGATAATTCTACAATATCAGGTTGGGCTTAACGAAGATAAATAAAGCAAGAAGACAATTCGACTGTGCGATTCATGTCAAACATAGAGATGGCGTAGCTTGGATGCATTGTTCGAAGTTCGATTCATTTGCATCTGAATCTATCAAAGAAGACATCCTTGTCTACATTTCACCTGCTTGGGCTAACGATCTTTCCGAAAGCCCTTGGGTACATAGATTACACAGTCACGGGCTTTTTTAGCAGCAAAAGAAGAGAACAACGAGATCTCCCCTCAGTCTGAAAGCGACGTTAAGACATGGAGTGTGAACCTTGCTTCTCGAAGTTGAGATGTCAAAACGAGAAGCTAACTGTTATCTGTAATTCGTTATTTTAGCTTCTTGTAATCAAACATCTTCTCCTTTAAATGAAAGTCATTCTAGGGACTATTTGAGAATCAACATCTTTGCATTCATTCTCGTATTTATTCTATCATTTATTCCATACATTTTATAACATATACCATACATTAATTAATTAAATAATAAGATTTTTGGGGTTCAATAGTGTAATCTGGGAATTAATTGAAGTTTTGTCATGGATGAAAGAATTAAACAAAATCAGAGATCCAGACTTGAGCAGTTAGAAGATAGATTTGAGAGAGATGTCAGAAAAAAAGGAGCTGATGCCTTCAATGCAAGGGAGCTTTGCCTAGTCTGTGATCTAGTTATCCCGCCTAATTTCAAGCCCCCCAAATTTGAGAAGTATGACAACACTAGTTGTCCTAAGACTTATTTGCCCATAGTTTTGACCTAGATATTGCTTGCAATTTCCACATGGGGGCACTGGGGCATTCCACCTGGAAGTGTAGGCTGTTAATGGTAGAGATCAAGAAGCTGGTTAGCGAAGGAATCTTGATATGAGATTTAATCTAATAGTGGAAAATATGGGAGATAGGGCTAGCTTGCACCGTGCTAAAAAGGCTAGAATGATTTGTTACTCTGAGGATGGTTCAAAAGTATCTATGCTTGGGTTCCTCATGTTTTCATGAAGATGTTAGTTTGATTCCTCCACATTTTGGTTTCCCTTTTTGAGAATAATGCACAGAACAAACCTTACGGCTTAAGCCCTAAAGCAATAAAAATATTTTGTAAAACACATGTCTATTTATTTTATCATAATAAAAATTGTATTTTCTTTATTCTTATTTAGAAAACATTTTTGCATTCTTTGATTCTTTAAACATTTCATTTATTGTTATGAGGTAGTTTTTGTTCTCCCATACACACATTTTTTTGAAAATGACATATATATATCATTTTTATTAGGTCCTTGAATTTTAATTACAATAGTACCTTTGATTCAAACCTAGAAATCAATTCTAAGCTACTTATGTTTAGAAGGAACTGAATGTTGTGACGATAATGCAAATGCGAGCATCTGATAATCTATTTAGGCTAACGGGGTAGCAAAACAAGTGTTCGGGTAATAGACAGATCCCATTTAGTGAATTCCTCTATCAGGCATTTGTCATTTAAGATCCTCGAATCGAGTGTTGACCTTAAACGTCTACCCCCTAAAGACTTTCTCTGGATGTTTATGAATGGGACAATGAATGACATTCTTTCACTTTCCAAAGATGAAGAAATGAGACCGGATACATTGGATATAAAGACAAGATAATCACCTAAAATAAACCGTTGAAGGAAATTTATGCTCAAAGAGCCAACCAATCAAAGTTGAAAAATGTCAACCAGAAGGCCGAAGCATTCAAGAATGAGAGCACTAAGTTGAATAGTGCAATAAAGAGAAAGAAAGATATAAATGTGAAATTCTCCATTCAATTTAGAAAAGTCGAGGAGAATTGATTAATTTCGATTAGAAACATGCACCAATACTAGTCATGATGCAGTATATTCCAATGATACATGTTCCTAAATTAGAAGAATGAAAATAAACTCTAGGCTGAAAACCCATAAAAGGGGCAGTCCAAAAAGATACAAAAAGAAAGAAGAGAAAAAGAAAAAGAAAAAGAAAAATATTAAAAAATAAAGGAAAATGAAGAAAAGGGGAAAAAGGAAAATGAAAAGAAAACGAAAAAAAAGAAGAAAAGAAAACGAATAAAAGAGAAAAAATACTTTACATGAGCACAATCAGATCAAGCAATCTTCCATTCCAGTAAATATCAATTTTGAAGACATAGAGGGTTGATCACCTTTAAATAGTAAGCGAGCATTAATGCCGAGTAAAGACACAAATTAGTCCAAAGCTACATATTCCAAGAAAGGAAATGAACTCTAGGGTGAAAACTAAAAAATAGGCATTCTAGAGCAATCCAAAGAATAAGAGAAAATAATATTTTTTTTTCTGAGCATGTCAAACACAAGAATAAGGTTTTGATCAGAAGAAATGATCTTAAAGATTTAGAAGTAATCCTTCATTCAAGTCAATCTCAATTTTTAAAAGTCTTGGAAGATTGATCATCTTTGAATAAAAAGTAAGCATTAATATCCAGCTAGGGTGCAAGCTGGTCCGAAGTTACAAAAGAAGAAAATAAACTCTACTGTAAAAACCCGAAAATAGACAGTCTAGAGTGATCCAAAGAATGAAAGAGGAGAGAATACTTCATATGAGTATATCCAGGTCAAACAAGTATAGAAATGTGGTTTCGCTTAACTGTGACCCATGACCTACACTACAAGCCTACAAAGACCATTCTAATCATACGTGGATATCTAAGTTGGATAAGTTTGTCTTCATATTACATTCTGCCTATAAGGGTTAACCTTTCTTCGAGAAATGTCAAACTTCAAGTGCCTAATCGACACCAAATGAGGCAAGGATAAGGGCATGATGAGTTGGAGAGATTAAGAGAGCCACCTTATATTGGTTAAAAATTAGTTATGGAATCGTTCCTCTCAAAAGCCTAATAAACTGGAAGAGACTACACATGTGCATTTATCGTCACAGCAGTCAAGATATTCTAAACATACGCTTTACTTGAGTTGATCTTTGTTAATTTGAAGCAAATACACTATTGCATTTTTGTGGCCAAACATTGGTTTTTAAAATGTTTGTCATTTTCTCCAAATTTTGATTTAAAAAATATGTCATTTTTTTCAAAATTCAATTATTTTTTATTTTGAAATATACACAAGCAAACTGCCTTTTTGCATTACTATGTAATGAGAATTAAAGCATGGGGACCTAGAGTTGGATTCCACTGAGATGCTTCGATGAGTTTGATAAAGAAGATTGAACTTAAAGATGAGTTCAGGGAGTGGAGACATTTTGCTTGCCCTAATGTTGAAATTGATGAAGACTCTGAATATTGGGTCAAAGACAAGAAAATAGTTGAGCTCAAGATTGATTAGGGCAATGTTGAACATAAGAAATGATGAGAGTTCTTATATAAAAATAGTATAGGGACCAAAGGTAGATTATTTACAAAGATGGGTCGTAACCCTAAAGACAAGAAATTTGTTCACACAAAAGGATTAAAAGGGTATTGCTATTTTATATTTGAGATGAATATCCAGCTGACAATATGGAGATTTAAGAGCATACAACAAAGAAGCGAAGTAAAGGAAGCTAAAAATGACCTTTCAGGGGACAAAAACTTATTTCAACAATTCAGAAAAATTCATGCATCATATGTAGTTAGACATCCCTATGTTAAGAGCATGCTAACTTAAAAGCATTATGCTTATTCTAACAGGTATTCAAAGACTAGCGAAAACCTTGATCTGCAACTTCATGTTGCAGAGGTAGATCACATTAAAGATTTCCATCTGTAGTCTTTAAGCAAGATACTGCTTGTTAAGCCTTCTCTTGATGCTGAGACGAGCAAAAATTAGGGCACCATCTCAAGGTTTTCTAGTTTTCAACCTTTGGGAAGCAGTGAAAATCTTATGGTAATCTCAAAGCGAGATACCATTTTATGCCAAGACGAACAAAAATTGGGGCATCATCAGTAGGGATTTCCAGTCTTCAGCCTTTTGGGAAGCAGTGGAAATTTGCTGGTACTCACGCCATAAGAAAATAAGGTCAATTTCAAAGCAAAAAGTTTTATATAGGAAGAACTTGTAGCTCAAAGACTTCAAGGTGAAAGGTTCTATATAGGAAGAACCTATAACTTTAAGACTTCAGAGTGAGAAGTTTTATATAGGAAGAACTCACGGCTCAAAGACTTCAAAGTGGTGAGTTTTATATAGGAAAAACTCGTAGCTTTAGGATTTCAAGGTGAGAAGTTTTATATGGGAAGAACTTGTAGCTCAAAGGATCAATCCAAAGAAAGCGGAAGGTTCGATATAGAAAGAACTTGTAGCTTCAAGACTTGAAGGTAAAAAAGTTCTATATAGAAAGAACTTGTAGCCTGAAGAGGTGTCGACAAGAACAAGCTAAAGGCTCTATATAGGAAGAACTTCCAGCTCTGAAGCTTCAAACAGAGAATGAGTGAACCAGTTCCATATAAGGACTCGTGGCTCCATATAAGAGTGAACTATTCTTCATGATGTCCATCCTTCATCTTCACATACAACCAATTCATCATCTTCACCCACAATATTCTCTCCCTTTTGATTAACTCCATCTTTAACCTCTAGGCCATAACCATCCATCACCCATTTTCTTAAGCTTTTCTCTAAATCGAGAAATCCCTAAACAACCACTAAACACCCTTCAACTAGCAACCTCCATCTTCTATTACCTCATGCCACCTCAAGCTTTAACTCCCCACCATCACTTGACCCCACCATTGGAAGCAATCACCACATTCACCAATATACTCTCGGCAAAAACCACCACTGCACTCATCTTCATCATCAGGCACCTTCATCCCTCACCTTCATCACCTAAATAACCAACAAACCACCGCCATCAATTTTCACCATAAAAAAACTCAACAAGCCCCTCAACTTCATCACCCGAGTTACTTGGCTCACCTTCACCACTCTCCTAAACTGAGCCCCAAGACACCATTCCCCAGACCAAATGAACTAAACCATTAAAACCACAACAAAGTAGCCAAGAAAGAAAACAGAAAAGAAAATTAGAAAAGGGAGAACCTTTACCTTTGAGCTTAGACAGTTTCCGATGATCAGAGTGTCGAACGACGACTCCCAACGATGAGGGATGAGCCTACATCACAGTGATCGATATATCTCAGAATCAAGCCCATCTGACGGTTGGATTCTCAGATCGGTGTTGAAAAAGTTTAAAGAGCTCAAGGGCTTACCCATTCTCAACTTTTAACGTTTTTTGGTGATCAGAGACTCCAACTGAAGATCCCAACGGTGAGGATAAAGGTGGGACAGTGTAGAATCACATAGTTTATTTTGACGACGATCTAATGACGGGAGAAGGCGATCGACGACTCCAAGGCAGTTTTGTGACGTTCAGGACTATTTTCTAAGATTCTGATCCGATGGAAAAGAAGAGGACGATGAGAGGAGCCTTTTGGTGGTGACGGAGGCTGAAGAGTGACACCAAAGCATCGACGATGGTGGTAAAGTTAAAGACGACGTTTTGTTAAAGTTAAGGAAAATGATTCTGTTTTGTTACATGGAAGAAGACAAAAGTTTAAGTATTAAAAAAGGGAACAAAAGATAAAGGGTCTGGTTACCCATGCGGATCAATGAGATTCGGATCAATCAACCCGCTCCAGGTCTGTTTCGGTCAAGCATAGTCATTCGACCCCTGCGCCAAATTCAAATCTGGCAACTTGTGAACCCATGTATTTGGGTGTTGAGTACCTTTTCTTTTAATTTGTTTTGACATCTTGTCTTTTAAATTATGGTATATTCATAGTGATTGAGTATGAATAGGTTTATTTTATATTTAGGTACATTGATGTATTTTATATATTTGTAATTATTATACATTTGTTCTTGCTTATTTATTTTTGCCCTCATATTTGTTTATTCATGCATTTTTATATATTTTGTCGCATTAGTTTAGACTTCAAGATTTTGGTATCCTACTAAGAGTGTCATCCCGAGTCTTCAGGTGTCATCTCTTTTTGGTACCGTAGATCGCGAGGTGTTTATATATATATTCGAATCGTATGACATGGCCATGCATGCATGCATTTTTAGGGATTAAATATTAGATTAAATCGAATTTCATTTTTCTTAATAAATACGATATGAACCCTTAGTTACCAATTTTGGGCGTGGTGGGGGTGCAAAACCTTCCCCACTCGTAACCGATTCCCTAACCCAATGAATCTCTAGGTTTTTTTAGTGTCCGGTCTACCTAACTTAAGTGATCGGTGGTTACTCCAAATTTTATTCAAAATACGAGCTTTTTCAAGAATTCCCCTTATACACCAAATTTTTAATTTAAAAATGGGTTTTCCAAATGAGCCCAGCTTTTTTTAGTCGCTATAGTCTGGATGTATTCAATAAAATTAAAACACATCTTGTGAACACTTCGATCATTGTTACGCCTAGCTAAGAGCAACCGTTCAAACTAATGTGCGACGCCAGTGATTTCACTGTGGGAGCAATCTTAGGACATCGTAGAGACAAGGTATTCCATTTGATCTACTACGCTAGTAAGACTCTAACTGAAGCTCAAATCAATTGCACTACTATTGAGAAAGAGTTATTAGTAGTAATTTTTGATTTTGATAAGTTTCGTTCTTATCTTTTGGGTGCAAAAATTATAGTTTTTATTGATCATTCTGCATTAAGATACCTATTTGCGAAAAAAGATGCGAAGCCCAAATTGATCCGTTGGATTTTGTTGCTGTAAGAGTTCGATATTAAAATAAAATACTGTAAAGGGTCAAAAAATCAAGTTGCCGACCACCTTTCAAGGTTGGAAGCAGTCAGCGAAGATAGAAATAAGTTGCAAATTATCGACGCATTTCCTAATGAAAGTTTTCTGTTGTGGATGCAACACCTTGGTATGCTGACTTTGTGAATTACTTGGTTTGTGGAAATACTCCTTTGGGTGTTACTGGACACAATAAGGCAATGTTTCTTAGAGATGCAACAAAGTATCATTGGAATAAAACTTATTTGTTTAAGATTTATAATAATAATATAATTCGACGCTGTGTCCTTCAGGAAAAAATGACATCGATATTACATCATTGCCACAATGCTCTATATGGAGGGCATTTTGGTGGCATGAGAACAACTGCAAAAGTCCTTTAATCTGGATTTTACTGGCTAACATTATTCAAAGACTCTCATGAGTTAGCCCAATGTTGCGACCAATGTCAACTTACGGGATCCATATCTAGGAGAAATGAGATGTCGCAGCAGCCAATAATGGAAATAGAGCTATTCAATGTTTGGCGATTAGATTTTATGGGTCTTCTTCCTAATTCTTTTGGCAATCTATACATTTTAGATGATGTGGACTAAGTTTTAAAATGGATTGAAGCACTGGCAATGCCTAAAGCTGATGCAAAAATGGTCTTAAAGTTTTTTCACAAGCATATACTTACTCGTTTTGGAACACCAAGAGTGTTGATCAACGATCAGGGAAAGCATTTCCACTACAGCCAGGTGGTTGTTGCATTGAAACGATATGGAGTAAATCATAGACTGACCACAACGTATCATCCCTAGTCCAATGGACAGGCTGAGATCTCCAATCGGGCCATTAAAAATATTTTGGAAAAAGTGGTCAACACCACTAGGAAAGAATGGTCCTCTAGCTTCGATAATGCATTGTGGACTATTCGTACTGCATACAAGACTTAATTGGGAATGTCACCGTATCAGCTTGTTTTTCAAAAATCTTGCCATTTGCTTGTGGAGTTTATCTCAAGGCCTTATGGGCTATCAAGCAGGTCCATCTTGATTATGAGGCTGCGGGGAAGAAGCGATTATTATTAGAAGAAATTTGCCACAATGCATATGAAAATGCCTCTATTTACAAGGACAAGAGTAAGCTTTGGCATGATAAGATTATTTTGCAACGACAATTTGAAGTTGGATATCTAGTTTTGCTTGTAATACCCAAAAAATTTACTAAGTTAATTAAGGGTCGTTTAGTAATAAGATAATAGCTTAAAAGCTAACTTAGTGACTAAAATGACAAAAATGCGAAAGTTGAATTTCTTTAATTATGGGTTTTGGAAAGGAAATTTCTAAGGTTTAAAGGTATCATGTGATAGATAGTGAATTGAATAAGGTATTCTTAAAGTTTGGTTGAATACCAAGGAAATTTGGAATGGAATTGAAGTTTAAAAGTTTAGTGACCAAAATGTAAATTTTGAAAATTTTATGGCTAAAGTATAAACTTTGGAAAAGTTTGGGGACTAAAATTGTAATTTCCCAAAAGTTAAGGGTTTATATCTTATAAATAAATAGATCACCTAAGGGTGTGAATCAAATGCAAAATTTTTGGTTCGATCTAATACTTCGATTACTGGGAAAATTGCAGTTAAAGTTTAAGTGGAATTCGTATACCCGGATCGAACTGAAAAATTTTGAAATTTTACCATATGATAGAGAAAGGTTATAAAAGTCATTTCCAAGTGTTGGAAATATTTTTAGTTCAATTCAAGATGAACCCTACAGTGTATTTCTGAGTAAAGAATTATTTATCAGTATATTGGATCGAATGGAAATTTTGGAGACTGATCCAAAAGATATGGAAAAATTCATAAATTATTACTTTATGAATATTTTATTATAGTTGGTTGGATTCCAACTAGATTTAGTTGAATTTTTACAAGAATGACAAACTAGTAAATAAAAACTAGTTGGTCATTTGTCCCCCAATGACAATTTTGAAATATTTAAAAAGGTATAAGGGCAATTTTGGAAAGATAAAATGGAATATTAAATCTTGGCCCTTGATTGATGATAAAATCAATCTCAACCATTGGAATAAAAAGGGCAAAATTGTAATTTCACTATTAAATGAATTTAATATTCATTTAATAGATATATGTGTAAAAATAATGGTAAAAAGTTGAACCAAATGTTCATCTTTTCCAGCAACAAACGTGAGGTTTAGGGAAAGAAAGAGAAAAAATTTTCCAAGCTCGATTCAAGCCCCGAAACTCGGTTTTCAAGTAATCTCTTCAACTACAAAGTTGTTATACTCTTCAAGCTCTATCTTTTGATATCAATAATTCATGGAATCCATGCTTGATTGATGAGAATTTACATGAGAAAGAAATTAGGGTTTATGGATCAAATTGGGGTTTTTGAGATTTTATGATTCCATGATTGAATTCAAGTTGAAATAAAGCTAGTATGATGTTAAAAAACGTGATATTGAGTTGGGATTTGAGTTTTACATGTTTTGATTATTATGAAGATGATTAGGGTTTATGGATTCAACTTTAATTTAGGGTTTGTGATGTTGAAATAATGATCTAACAAGCTTGAATTGTTGTTTGGAAGCAAAACCCAAAGTTAAATTGTGTAGGGACCATTTCGGAAAATTGAAAAGTTGAAGGTCCAAATCTGAATTTTTAGAATTTGGAGTGTATTTATGTTATTAATGATGTTAGAAATAAGAAAATGAAGTTAGAATGTCAAATTAATGTTGAATTGAATTAGTGACCATTTTGACAATTTGTCAAAGTTAAGTGACCAAATTGAAATGGAAGTTTTGTATGGGGGATAAATCTGATTTTTAGTTGTAATGATGGAATTAAGGTAGTAATGTTGAATTGAGGACTAAATTGCAAAGTTAAGAAGTACGAATCCTTATCTTTGCATTTTAGTACCTATTTCTGTAAATAAGGAAAATTAGGGAGAATTATTGTGAATAATTATTTGGTGAAGAATGTGATGAGTTAGTGGTTTAAAGCTAGTTATTGGACTAAATTGAAAAGTAGATAAGTAAGGAGAAGTTAGTATAAAAGTTGAAGTTGTTTATGGAAGTTGTGTAGAAAAACTGGTTTATGGTAGTAACTTTGAAAATTCACCATAAATTCTACAAAAAGGTTAGAAGGTGAATTTTATACCGATGTAAAGATTTGTTCGTCTAGTTTCGTGTCCAACAAACGAAAACTGATTTTGAGTTCTGAGTAAAAAGATATGAATTTTTAAGTGGTGAAAGGTCAGAAAATAGTATAGCAGGCTGTTCCGAAATTCAATGCTGGAAATTGACTTTGAAATTTCTCCATAAATCGTACAAGTTGAATTTGGGTTATTAATTTATATGGTTGAAAAGCTTATTGAATCTAGTTTCTATCAGAATAAACAGAATCGAATTCCGAGTTGTATAGTATTTTATAGAAATATTTATTTGGAGGTACTGCAAACTGCCAGAAAATGAGAATTGATACTCTTTGTATCTAAGGTTGATTAGTAAGCTTGAAAAGGGTTAATGGAAGTTCAAATTAGTCACTAAGGACCATAATGAGATTTTTAACAATACAAGGAAGAAAAGAAAATGTTTGGAGGTTTTGTGCTCAAATGATTATATTGAACAATATGTCTAAAATATTATTAGATTGGGATCTAATAAATATTTTACTTATTTGAATTATGAAGTTAAGTTCGAATCAAGGGAGGTTCGGGGTACAATGAAGGAAAGGATCAAAGAGGACTTAGTGAGGCATACTAATACATGGCCCATGTGAGTGCAATGCATACATTACATTATACATAGATGTTTTATACATCACCGGTAAAACTTGTGATTAGTCTACGTGGTTTATATATTGTCATGATAATTATGTCATTGATCATACATTTGACATACTTTAAATATGTCAAAGGTTGAAAATAAATGCATTGATCACTAGTTATTGATGATGATTTACTATTAATGTTATTCGGTTATGAACTGCTTCATGTTAATATAAATTGATATACATTGCCATGGATGAAATATTTGATGATATAAAGCCCAAGTATGATATAGAGGTTCAAAGGTATAGTTAGCTAGCCATAGAGTCTTAAACAGTTGTATAAAGACTCTAAGCACTTCAGGCAAAGTGCAAATTTTATAAATACTTATTGAGGAGTATACTCATGCATGGTTTGGGTATACAGACTTATTACGGGTGCTAAGCACTTCGGAGTAATTTCATAAAAACTCAATGAGGGATATATTGTCTACTCCGGTAAGTATACATAAGGACTTCGGTGCTAAGCACTCCCGGTAGAGTGCAAATAATATACGTACTCAAGAAAGGTTGGGTATGGGGGAATGGCTCGTGTACATAGAATCTCTTAATTCGATACCTTGGGCTAAATAAACTGAATTGAAATAAAAAAATAGAATGATAAGCTTGAAAGCTTGCAGACAGAGTTGGAAAAAGGTATTGGTAAGCATTGAAAGCTTACGAATGGAAATTACACCAATATTGGTAAAATCTAATCTTATCACTTTGATATACATATATGCTATTACATATTTAATTATGTTAATGAGCATGTAATGGTAAGGTGATCATATGCATTATTAATAATTAATAATTGATATTGAGATTGATATTATGACAATTGCACTTAAATTTGAATTATTGCCTCACTAAGTAAATACTTAGCGTGTAACTGTTTTACACGTAGGAAAGAAGAAATGGTTGGATTAAGGAGCATATAGGAACATCATCAATCAATAACAGGTACACCGGTATCAGTAAGATATCTTTTGATACTGTTTGATATTTACTAGTTGACATGTATATTAAAAGGGTATGTATGCTCTGATAGAATTTGTATTTTATTTGGTACTGGATGAATTTTAAATCAGACAGTTTTTAGGCAGTTTTATTAATTATATCAAGACAAATTAAATTGATAAGTTGCTGCCTGAAAATAAATTCGATTTGAAGATGAAAATATTATTTTTTAAACTTTACGCGAATAACTAGATTTGTAAATAAAAACTAAATACATTGTAACATTTTTAAAGAAACAAAATTTTATCGAGTTACAAATGTAGATGGTTTTACAAATGTTTTGTGATATCTCTGACTCGTATTCAGCTATGAATACGGGAAAGGGTATTACATTGCTATTCAATTTTAGATTGAAATTGCATCTAGGAAAATTAAGGTCACGCTGGTCTGGACCTTTGTGGAAGTATATCCACACGGTGTAGTTACAATCAAAGATACAAAAGGGGGAATTCCATTCAATGTCAATGGCCAAAGATTAAAACTCTATTTTGGTAACTTTGATTCTGAAGATATTGAGACCATTAAATTGATCAAATTTTTTTGAAACTCTCTTTAATTACTCTATTAAATTTAGATTTAGTTTTCTTTGTTTTCATTTTTTTCCTTTTTTGCAAAATAATTTTTCCTCGATTTGTTATGGAATCTTCTTTTATAACAACTTGTACGACAAGGAGGCTACACAAGATATTCATGATAATTGAGGGCAATCTGGGTAATTCAGTTGCACTGATTAATCCCTACAATCACAACCCTTCATCAGAGAGAGCATGAAATACAACGAACGGGCATGATTATTGTGCCAAGATCATATCGTCAATTCTCATTGCATCAAATGGTACAAATTATGCCTGTTCATTTTCCCTTTTTTCTTATTCTTTATTAAGCAACTCCGCATTTCACTGACCACTCGCTTAGTTCTCTATTTTTTTTCATGATTTTCAAGGCTTTAAAGTTCAATTATTTTCTCTTAAAAAATCTTTGTTTTCATCTTCTTTCACAACCTATCATGGCAAAAACCATAGCAGCTCGTAAGATTTTGATAGAATCCTCTATGAAAGACGTTCAAATTTTAGAATCAAATCCTCCATTCGAGGAACCTGTAACTCAAGAAGAAAATACTGAGTATGAGATGTTTCAAACAAAGATTGTGGGTGAGCGTTTTAAGGAGCATATCCTAAAGAGAAGCATATACCAGAACAAGGGTTTGAGCTTTCTTCTGAGAAAGAACCTGGAAAATCCATCCACAACACTATAGTGCTTCACAAATGGAGTAGCTTTTACACTCATCCTGGTAACTACAGTGATGCCTTGGTAAGAGAGTTTTATGTAAATCTTTATGGGCCTTCATTAAAACTAGATTTTGTGAGGAAAAAATATATTCCTTAGAGTGTTGCTATCATTAACAAGCTATTCAAAATTTCTATAAGTGTGGATGAGCATTCATTTGTTGTGGCTGAGATTAATGAAGATAAAATGGACCTGTTAGTGAATGATTTATGCATTGAGGATGCATTGTTGTCAATGACCAATATTGGGAATTTTACTATGTATAGAAAGTTTTTGACTTTGCCTGCCAAGATTTGGTTTTAGTTTATTAATTCTAAGTTATTGCCTTCAACCCATAGCATGACCGTTTCACTTGATAGAATGTACCTTATATATTTTATCATTAAAGGCAAAAAGATTGATGTAGGTGCAAATCATCCACAAGGAGATTAAGGGTTTTGCTGAAAGAAATAATGAGATATTGGTATTTTCTTCATCGATCATACAGTTTTGTGAATTGAAAGGTGTAAAACCCTGAAAAATAAGGAAATGACAGACAACAAAAGGCCAATCAACAAGGTTGCCAAGAGAGAATGGCATGAACTTCAGAGGTTCTTACACCGAAAGTTGGTATTACAACGAGGGAGGGAAAAGGCAAAGCAAAGATGGACGTTGCAATAGATAATATCCCCACAAGTGATAGAGTCTGGACGAAGGTCCTAGCCATAGAGCACAAACTCGATACTGTAACGAGCATATTGGGACGGGTTACACCCACAATAAAAATAATGAATCTGGCACAAAATTTATTCTATGCCTATGTAAAGACGTGGCACAAGTTTTCTCTTGCTGCCATGAGTCGGATCACCTCAGTTGCCTTACCAAAATTTCCAAAATTCTCTTCCATCATCCATAGCCATGATTTTTCTTTCAATGCAGCCACAAAAGAAGAACCAGCCAAGTTTGTGAACTCTTCTAACAATGTAAGCGAGGCCGGTGACACACCAAGAGAAGAGGCATCGAGCAATATCATTAAGGATTGCCTATTCGACTTGAATATCCCTACGGATGTCAACACAACGCTTACCACTGCTGAAGAAGATGAAGTCCTGGTTAAGGATGTTGATGAAAATGAGAAAGATAGTTCCCATGCTGAGAAGAACCCTGCTAAAAGACAAATTGTTGAGAAAATTTTAGTTGCATCCAAGATTGTGGATATGGTCAACCCTCTTGCAATGCTGCTTTATAAGACACCACCATAGTTTATCCCTATGGTGGATATAGTCAATGATGCCGATAAAGAAGAGAAAGTTGAACATGACGAGGAGATCCCTCTTCCAAAGAAAGAGAAATTGCTCGAGATCAAAAGAGAATAGCAAAAAGAAGGGCAAAGAAGAGAAAATGAGCAAAAGAGCAAAAGAAGAAGAGACACTTCGTCTCATTTTCCCAAGAGCTGGAGAACTGAGTTAGTTTTTTTTAGTTTTTGTAGGCATGCATACCATATAGTGTAGTTTAATATTGCTTCTTGTATTGTTATGACATTTGCATTGTCATTGTAATAGCATTTAGTTGTAATATCATTGCATTCATCATTGTAGCTACATGTTGTCATTGCATTTCGCCTTGCATTTTGTCTGTGCATTCTATCCCATTATTTTGTTTTCTTTTGCATTGGGGACAATGCAGTCTTTAAGTTTGAGGGTATACGCCTAAAAGATGAAATTAAACCTGGTAAACTTAACCCACGAACCGAGAACCGAACCGATTTACCTAAATCAAGACCCAAAATTGATTCAAAACCCAAAATAAATCGAACTAAACCGAAACCAAACCGAATTTTAGTTGAACCAAAAATAGACCTGAACCGATTTTCAACCGAACCGAATACACCCAAACTAATTTTCAACTAAACCGAATAGACCCGAACTGATTTCACCTAAACCGAAAGAAACATGAACTGAAGGTAACCCGAAATAAAGAAAATATATTAAACTAAATAAATAAAGAATAGATATGAATTATCGCACAACTCACCAAAAAGCCAAATATACAGGCTATATAAAGTCATATATAGGGGTAAAAAACCTAACTTGGCCTGAAAACCCAACTAAAACTGACCGATCTCCTATTAACCCGATATTGACCCAACCCAAAATCAACTGAACTGAAAATAAACTAACCCGAAGTCTCGACCTGATACCCGAACTGAAATCACCATAGACCTGAACTAAAACTGAACCAGACCTTTATCGACTCAAACCGAAGTTAAATTGAATGTAGTCAAACCCAAAATGACCGAACTGAAATGACCCAAGCTGAAACTGAACTGAATAACCTGTCTGCCACCTCTAGTTGAAATGCACCTTCATTTAAAAAAAATTAGCAAATGCAAGGTTCTTGGTGTTAAAAAATTTATCGCTTTCATTCAATGTATAAATCTTGAAACATTCCGAATATTGATAAATTGATTGGATATACATGATGGATAGTTGCATTTTTAACTCTGCATTGATATATCTGTTTGTTTGATTAGAGATCATCTAGCATAATTTCTTTAATTTTTGATGACTTCTACATGTTTCTGCATGTGTTATATATGTTAGTATATCTTAGTAAGTATAAATAAATGACATTCCAATGTGAGTGCAATAAAATGAAAGTAGCCTTAAGGGGGACACTCATCTGCATACGTTAGAAAAATGAATCTGGCCAAATGTTGTCGTTGCAATGAAGTACTTCCTAGGGGTTCGTTGCATAATATCTTACTTTTTAGGGTTTAGGGTTCATTCATTGTTCGATATCCCTCACTACACAAAAAAAGAAAAGATAAGAAAAAGATAATAAACATAAAAAATATATATGTATTTGATATTTATATTTTGCGATATGTGGTACTAAATAAATACTGATAGGTGGAATGAATCTAAGGTGATAGGCATGATGTTAAATATTCTTAAAATGCTAGCTTATATGTTGATGTGGAGTTGTTTATGCAATTTTCCATCTTGTCAATGCAATTAATCTATTAGTTAGTTGGGATGATTCAAGTATCTAGAATGCCTCTTAACTGTTGTTGAACCTAGTTCCTTTAAATTTTACTTGAAGACAAGTAAAAACTCAAGTTTGGGGGTGTGATAGCTCTTTAAAGAGCATGTATTTTACCTAGTTTTATAGATTTAATTGTCCCCGTAGCAGTGTTTATTATATCCATTTCTGCATTCTCATGTCTATTTCCTGCGTTTTATCTAACTTAGCCTCAGTTCCTCTTATTTCATATATTTATGCCTATTTTGCCTGGTTGTCGCTGTATTTCTAATGTCCCTACAGAGGAAGTTTCACCATTGTAGCCAACTCGACACTGCAGTTGCTAGCTATCCAGTTTGCTAAAAGATAAGGATGACCCTATCAGTTGTATTATTTGTTATAACCGAATTGGTACGGTTTTGGGTCATGCAAAACACCAGCAGAACAAGTGTCGTTTCTTGGGCAGCCTATAAGAAGACGAATCTGTGAAGAGAGATAGTCACACAATTTCCATTTCTTATATCATCTTCAACCTCTGAGCTTTCTCTATCCTTCCATGACAGTTTAAGCTCATTTCTGGAGATTCGAGGTGAAGTGAGGCAGAATTATCCTAGGAAAAGAGGAATCAACTGCTGATCGAGGAAAATATTTTGTTATCTTCTTAAACTATTTTTTTATTTAGATGTTTGTTAGAGATACTTGTGTATTTTGTGCTTAATTGACTATGGTTTAATCTTTTGAGCTTGTTGAACTTGTTGAAACCTTATTTTCATTTTAATATATATTGCTATTAGCTTTTTCTTAAGTTTTAATTGTTGGATCTGATTTACCGTTTGCATGAAAATGTTAAACCAGCCACTAACATCGACGGATGCAGTGACAAGTCAAGTTAACGAGTATTACAACGATAGTTGAACGAATACAACAAGAGTTGATCCGCTCGCTTAAGCGGTTATAGTTCAACTCAGACGAGAGTTGTAGCCAATCTATTTTCCTGAGTCAACAGTTTAAGATTAAATGGAAGCTAGTACTCAAGCTTGCTTTCTATTCTCCAATTGAACCATTGTACTACCTCAAGTGTACTTGATCTTTCTACCGAGCTAAACCAAAGAGATCCATGCAATCCTATATTTCTCTACTCTTTATATACTCTTTTATTGCTACCACAATTAATCCTTTATTCATTACTTTATTCATTATTTGCACTCACAATTTTCAGTGTTACAGAATAGCTTGTGGCTACATAATACTTAATCTGAACAGCTCATTCTCGGGGGATCGATATTTAAACAAGATCCTATTGTTTTTATTCTAGCATCGACAGTGTTGCTTGCACTTATAGTGTGACGTTTTCACACCGATCAATCTCCGTTACTTACAAGTTCTATCAGTTTGGTCTTAATTTTAATTTAATCTAATAAATTATTCTTTCAATCACATGATGACTCGTGTCACCACCAGATTAGACGAAAATTTTTAAACATTTTTCAAGGGGATTTGAACCTGGAACGCCTAGATGAAAGACAGCGACAACAACCACAGAGCCAAGCTAGTTTCATTGAATACAGTTTACAACAAATTTAACTAAACGTTAACTTATGGGGGAAAATTAAAGAAGAAAAATTAGGGTTAAGGAGGAATTATATATTACTTATATAATAGTTTATCAAATATATGAATAGTCTATTATATAATCTCTTTATCCCATAAAATTTGTCTCTTTTATGTTTTAAAATTGTCACACTTAAATTGTCTCATTGAAAAACTCAACCACTTTTATTAGGTACATTTCATTTTCTACCATCTTTTTAGTTTTCCAACAAAACAAACTTTAACTTTTTAATAATGAAATTATCATTTTAATTATTTTAGAACACATCTCTTACTCAATTTTTTTCTTTCTAAAACTGCGTAAAAAATTAATAATGGACAATTTTTTAGGGACGGGGGGAGTATTAATTCTATAATAGTTTATTAATAATTTTTTCTATAATATACTTTTTATTTTCATTTTTAATAATATGTAGTAAGTTATTAATATATTTAAAGATATTTATTATTTTCATGAAATATTTAATATATAATAAATTACTAAGGTAACTAATAATATTTATTCAATTGATATTTTAGTTTTATTTTTGAAACAAATAATTATTAAAATATTAAACATATTTATTAATAAGTTACTAATATTTTTTAATTATTAATAATATTTAATATATTAATAATATAATATTTTAAAAATAATTTTTAACAAGATCTATTTTTTATTAAATTATTATAAAATGAAAATAAAAATATATTGTTATAAATTTATTAATAAAAAATATAGAACTAATATATTATAAACTATTAATATATTTTATATGTTAAATTATTAAATTATTTAATAAGCTATTTAATAATATATTTCATACTAGTATATTAATATAATATTAATAGTTTAATATAATAAGATTAAATAATCTAATATTATATTAAAGTAATATTATTAAATATATTCATAGTTTAATATAATATTATTAAAATATTATTAAATATATTAATAGTTTTTAATAATAATATTTTTTTGAATTGAATAGAATAATAATATTTAACTATTAATAAATGTTATATTGAATCCCCTCTCAATCCTATTTTTCTTCGTTATTCACCCCCCACCCAGTTAACCTTTAGGTAAAGTTGTAAACTCCAAACAATGAAACAAACTACGCTCAGTGATTGTTGTCCCTGCCTTTACGTTTGCTTCCCGGGTTCAAATCCAATATAAAGTAAACGGGCATTGAGGATGCCGGCAACAACAAAAAAAATGTAGCCTAAGTAATAATGATATTATTATTCTATATTATTGGTTACAAGTTACCAACCAGATTTGTACCATTCTTCTCTCATTAATTTCATCAAAATCTTGTAAGAAATGATTTAATATGTTCGAGATATCATAAACTTTTGTCTTCCCTATGTCTAAGAATTGGCTGTTGGATAACCAACTTTAGTGTGGTTCGTGGCTGTTACCAGGGATTAAATAGCGTTCACAATTATGTTTTCAGTCGCGTTGTGTTTATCGCGGTATGTGACATAACGGATATTATTGCGGTCACTGTGGGTGTTGCGGTCGTGAATTTTTTTAAAATTCGCACAACTTAATATATAAAACAATAATTGTTTAAAATTTATTTTAATGAATTTTAGAGTGCTTTTTAACACTTAAATTAATAGATTACTGAAATTAAATGACTAAATTAAACGAAAATTAAAGTTAACTTTTATAACCAAACAGACCTATCCTTAAACCAATGTAAATGCAACCAGCTGCATCCTCAATCAATTTGTGTTGCAATCGTTATTGACAACGTAAACGCAACCAGCTTTAAAAATTATATATTTATAGCTTTAAAAATTATGACATTCTTTATTGTCAACGTTAGTGTTTGACCAATCAATTAGATAATATTTTTTTTTTATTTTTTGGCTTCGCCCTATAATTAAGTAAATAATACTTCCTTGATTAACGGTGGAGATTGGAGGGCTTTCAATTGTGTATCAATCTTGCAATAATCTTATCCAATTTCTTTAAACAAACAAATCTGCTTTTATTAAGAGAGGTAAACTACACGATAACCTAAGCAAAAGAAATAACGTTTAAAAAATAAAGTAAATAAAGCTGGAACCCAAAGTCTCGAGAATAGGAAAGCAATAAAGACTAAACTACACGAGAACCAAAACGAAAGAGGGTATTGAATCGACACCAAGCACATCAAGAAGAGGATATTGAATCTGAAAGATGAAAAAAAGAGAAGAGAGACTGAAAACAGAAAAGAAAAATAGAGAAGAGGACATAAGAAAAAGAAATCGAAAATGAAGAAAAAAAGAGAATGGAAGGAAAGGAGAGGAGCGTCGTAGCTGGTTGTCTAGTTCTTGGAGGCTGGAGGTTAGTTTTTCCTCTTCTTCGTGTAACTGAAGTTGGGGGCTTGGTTTTTCTTTTAAATTCGTCGGTAACGGGAGAAAAACAGGAATAGCGGCCCGTTATTACCGATATTTGCCGCTACCGGTGAAATTGCGGCCGTGAACCACCGTTATTGGTGTGAATCCGAGTACCACCGCCATTTTCGACAATAACGGTTTCGGTCGGCGCGCTACCGCAATATAGCGACTGCTATAACTGTTGCGGAACGCTTTTTGACACCCTGGCCGTTACCACGTTTGTATGCTGCCTATGTTCCCACTTTCGCAGTTTGCGGACGTGCAAAGTGACATGAGTAACCGGTGGTTTTAACGGGAAATCACCCCTATAAATACCTATTGGCTTAAGGTCCCTAAGCACCAAGAATCACAAAGTATTTTATTCTATCTAGTGAGATTTTTCGAGTGCTTAGAAGATTTTTGGCGTTTTTGAATTTTTGTATAGTTGCCTTTGATATTTACGACAATAGTTTGAGGCGTTTTTATGGTGGTTTTAAGCATCTGACGGTGGTTCGAAGTGCTCGACGGCGGTGTAACCACATTTCAATTTGGCATACGGTATTAACAATGGCTAGAGGTATTTATGAATTTCGATCTTTTCACTGTGTTTTGCTCGATTTATGCTTACATTTGATATCCGAGCATGGTTAAATCTCTGCCTTGTCGTTTTAAAGTTTGTATGTTTCTTAAAATTAAAATGTCATGTTAATCTTTAAATTCTAAAATTTTGAGAAAAATTATATTGCTTTTAAAAGCGTAAGATTTATTAAATTAATTTCTAAAATTTATTAATAATTTTATTAAAAATAAATTTTAGAAATAATTTTGTATGTGCCTAAATTAAGAGATGCTATATAACTTATTCGTTAATTAGTTATATACATAAAATTAGGTACATAAAACTTTAAGACTTATTGCATGAAGTATTAAGCAATAAAACTATAGAATATATGTCTAGAGATTCGAATAATTTATTTAATTAAAGAATTAGCCACAACAACTTTAATTAAATAAAAATTATGTTAAGAATCTCATAAGGACTAGACATAAAATGTTACATAATGAATTAACAACAACTTTGAATAAGTTTAGAGTTAATATATAGTTAAGTGATTTTCATAACTTTATTTAGTTAAAGACTAGCCACAACATATTTAGTTAAATAAAATTACCAAGGTTAAAAATCACACACGGAAAGCTTAATATTAAATCACATTACATAATTTATTAAGGTAAAAATTATTAGATGGGTTTTTATAATTACTTACAGGATTTATGAAAATAAATTTAATAATTTTTATATAAGGGATAGAAAATAATTCTATCATAAAATGGATCTAATCGAATTAAAAATTTAGTCTACGAGCAATTTTTATGTCACTAGATTCATTATTTACATAATTTGCATTGGTAAATTATGACTTATGTTTATTTCAAATTTATATTAAGCATGTATATCAATTTATTTTGCAGCATTTCAACCTATGAATATGTCTGATAATAAAGTAGATATCCCTGAATTAATCAGTGAGAACTTTAAGTTCTGGAAGGAGGTTATTCTTCTTCAATTAGGGTGTATGGACATTGACTATGCCATAAGGAAATCTGAGCCATATATCACTAACACCAACAATCAGGCTGATCTTGCTCTATATGAAAACTAGGAGCGATCCAATCGCTTAAGTATTATGTTTATTAAGAGCAAGGTTCATGCTGATGTTCATGGCTCGATTGAGCATTATGCGAATGTCAAAGAGCTATTAACGGATACAGAGAAACAGTTTTAGACTTCTCAAAAGTCATTAGCCAGCACCCTAATTATGAAGTTCACATTACTAAAGCTCACTACAGTGAAATGTGTGCGTGATCACATCAATAAAATGCTAGATTTGGCAGCTCGACTTAAGGCACTTGAGATTGAAATGTCTGAATATTTACTGGTGTATTATATATTGAACACTATTCCACCTCAATATGGGCCATTTAAGATCTCTTGTAACACAAATAAAGATAAATGGTCTATTGATGAACTTTTGACCATGTATGATCAAGAAGAGGGTAGGCTCGTACTAGAGATGGGAGAGAGTGCTGACAGTTACTCAAGGAAAGAGGTCAGTCCAAGCCAAGCAAAATGGGGAGGTTAAGATGCAACCCTAAGCTAACATAAAAAAAGAGTTCACGTGTATTTTCTGTAAAAAGAAAGGACACATGAAGAAGAATTGTGTCAAGCTTAAGGGCTGGCTTGAAAAGAAAGGTAATCAATCTCACTTATTTGCTTTGAGTCAAATACGATTGATGTTAATTATAACACATGGTGGATTAATTCTGGTTCTACAATCCGTCTCAAATTCCTTACAGGGATTAAAAAATCAGAGGGAAACAGTGGGAGCTGAGCGGCACATTTATTCTGGAAAGAAGATGTTGTCGCATGTGGAAGCTATTGGGACTTGCGAATTAGTGCTTAGTAGTGGCTTTGTTTTAATTTTAGAAAAGACCTTTTATATTCTTAGTTTTTCTAGAAATTTAATTTCTGTTTTAAGACTTGTGATCTTGGGTATTGTTTTAATTTTTCAAATGTTAGTATCAGTTTGTTTTATAAATATGAAATTGTTGGAAATGGAATTTTATGTGATGGTCTTTACTCTATTGATTTACAAAATAATGCCACTTATAATATTATGCACATTCAAACTGGTACTAAGCGTTGTGTTATAAACGAAGATTCCTCTACTTTGTGGTACTAGAGATTAGGACATATCTACATCCAAAGGATTAAAAGATTAGTAAATGTTGGGGTTCTCAATATCTTAGATTTTACTGATTTTGATACTTGTGTAGACTACATTAAGGGCAAGCAGACTAACAAGTCAAAGAAAGGTTCCAAAAGGAGTTCGACCATATTGGAAATCATTCATTCTGATATCTGTTGTCCAGATATGGATGTGCAAGGTCAGAAATACTTCATCACTTTCATAGATGATTACACAGTTCATGTGTAACACCTATAAAAAATGTTGGGAGATGCTGGTTGTGGGGCTCGAACCCACGTCCTATTGTATGTTTGGTCGTTGTCCAGCCATTTGAGCTAAACGCTCTTAGTGTCTTGACCCCTTAAATAATTTATTTAAAGTAAGTTTGGTTTGGGGTGGTAAATAAAAATGAACTGACCCCCTTATTTACCAGTTTTATTTGAACCATATACCCAGACCCCAAAAATTTCCTCCTACATAAACCCGACCGGCCACCATTCACCTTTCCCTCACAACCGCGGTGTGGCGGTCATCGCCGTTACCACCGTAATCCTCGTCGAGTCCTGATCAAAACCCCTTTACCCCCGCACCGTTTGGCCTTGCCGATCGCCGGCAATTAGAGACTAAAGGATCGACGTACCTAGAGATTTAATCCTATATTTCTGTCTTCAATCTCGGCTGTCTACGTCGTTCGTCAGAGAAAGCAGCATCACCACGATCATCCTTACGCTTTGACGGTTCTAGTCATACCGACCGATCATCCAGCTGCCGTTGTTTAGACCATCGTCAGAGATCGACTAGTTTGGGGGTAAGTGGGTAAGTTTTGGTTCGATTTCTTGTTGTTTTGTGTATCCTAGACTGAAATGGGTGTCTTAGAGGCGTTTACCGGTGAAAATTGGTATTTTGGGCGATTTTTCGGCCGTTTTGGCCGTTTGTGGTGTACACACGCCGCCTGGGCGATTCTCGATCGCCCTAGACGGTGATCAGTCTGAAACCGGTCTAAACTGACCCTGAACCGATCTTTCCTTGAACTGATTCTGAACCGACTTGATTTGACCCGTTGACTGACCCGTTAACCCGACTCGTTGACCGAGTTAACTCAGTGAGTTAACTCGACCAAGTCAACTCAGTGAGTCAACTTACTCGAGTTAAATCGTTGACCACTGAAGTCAGCATTGACCGCTGACCGTTGCCTGATAATGTCAACATGACATCAACGTTGACTGTTGACGTTAGCGTTGACTTTGACCAAAAAGTTAATTTTTTTGAAAACTTTCGCCCAATGTTTTTCGACGCTTGTAGTCCATTTTTGATGTCGGTTTTGTGAAATTTTAACCCAAAAGCCTCCAAATCTAATATTAGACCCAAATATGCTTTTGTACATCATTACTCAGTTTAAAGGCAATGCGATTAAGGACTTATTTTGGATTATGGTTAATTGAAGGCATTCATATATCTTTGGATCTGGGAGGCTGGGGGACGTCGAATTCGGGTTTGAGAGTGTTCGAATGTCGTTTCAAGGGTCGACCGATATAGCAAGGACTTAAGGTAATACTTTACTACATCTTGCATGCTTTATGATACATGTTGGTTCTAGGCTAAAGTTTGCATGAGTACGATTAAGTGTACTTTTAACTCTGCTTGAGTTAATTAAATTATGAGATAATAGAATGGTAATTTGGATAAGATCGAATTATTCGAAAGAGAAATTTAATAGACCGAAAGGATTCTTAGTTAGTAAGTGGTTAATAAGATATAATCTCTCGATCTGATAAATAGAGTTAAATGATTTAATATTTGAAATATTTCGTTAAAAAATGACGATAATACACTCGAGAAATAAGAATGAATTAAATACCCCTAACAAAAAAAATGTCCTAAAATTTTACACTCGGTCTGATAAATGATTACTTTATATGAAATCATCGTTCTACTGGGAAAGAATTCGGTATCAAGATTTCAAATATGTATGATAAAAAACACTTGGATTACCCAAACTTTAGACAAACACTTGAAGATAAATTTACAGGAAGATTCTACGTATTCCTAAACTGATCTAAATGATAGTAGTGAATGAATTGATTGGAATGATAGAAATGACTGAAATAACCTCAAGCACTGAAATTTATCAAATTAACTGAAATTATGGATAAACCCTCGAGAATTAAAATGAATGAATTGTTTGGAATTACCGAAAGTATCTTAATGACTGAAACACCCTTGGGCATCAAAGTGTCTGTAATACCCTCGAATACTAAAATGATTGAAAATACCTCTAAGACTTGGAATAAGAAATACTAGTAAAGCTAAACAAATATACAAGCTTTGAAAGCAGTAATATACGACCGTGTTTGTTAGTCATTTCAGATACTAATATGATATTGGAAGAATACCATATGAAGGCATGTTGGATTTATTCGGGGAAAGTACATAGTTAATAGTAAGAGTAACCTATTCTTCAAGGTACTTTCGATGTTATGGATTGAGTTCGGGTGCAATGCACATGTTCGAATACTTGGAAAATACTGCTTGAATACATGTTCGATTTTTTGTAGTTCGTGCAGTGGTTAATTAATGAAGGTGATCTACTTTGCAATACACTATAATCAGTTCTGAGAAACGAATGCTTAAGGTGTACCTATATGATTGAATGGTTTGCTTTGTATCTTCTACTGTCATTATTAATATTGATTATTATTGTTGTTACTATTATCACAACTTAGACTGTTACTGGGTACTTGGGATAGAGTATGAAGTTATCGAAGGTTCAGCCCTAATCCAGCTGGTAATTCCTTACCGTTTCAGGATCCTACGCTTCGGCTAGGGTAATTCCTTATGACTACTGTATCAAGTTCCTACGCTTTGGCTAGGGTAATTCCTTATGACTACTGTATTAGGTTCCTATGCTTTGGCTAGGGTAATTCCTTATGACTACTGTATTAGGTTCTTATGCTTCGGCTAAGGTAATTCATTATGACTACTGTATCAGGTTCCTATGCTTCGGCTAGGGTAATTCCTTATGACTACTGTTGCGCGTAATAAGTGCTACGCAAATGTGCAAGTATACACGTCGCAAGTTATAGTATAAAAGATATCGTCTCCACAGAGATTTGTGTCACTTCAAGAATCTAGTCTCTTGCACTGTAAAAAGTAAAAACACAAATAAAGGATTATAGGAGTTTATCTAATAACTAAAGTAGAAGGCAATAAAGTAAAAGAAAAGATGAATTCAAATGAGAGAGAGATAGGCCAGGTTATCGTGAGTTGAGGTGTGATAGCCGATTGGATCGTTTTGGTAAAAGAGTGCACGGGCAACTAAGTTGCCGTGACAACTTGCACAACGGGTTGCCTTGGCAACTAATCGATGGTTGCCTGAGCAACTACTTGGGCGTCTGGGCAGCAACCTTCAAGGTTCTGCAGAGCGTTCTTCAATGGTTTCTTCTTATCCCTAAGTCGAAACTCTAGCTACTTGTGCATGCCTTGATAATACATCCCTGCGTGAATCAAGGGTGAACAACAACCAATCTTGCGCTCCTCTTAGCCGTTGAAATCCTTAACTTATTCCTAAGCCGGATTAATCTTCACCATCAATAGATTGAACAAAGATCATATTCATTCGTTTCTTGAATCTAACTCTCCCGATATTAGATAAATAGATGAAATCACGAGATCCTCTCCCAATTCACTCGCAAACAAGAATAAGAACCAAGAATGAATAAACCTTGAAATAGAAAAGTGCAAACTCTTATTACCTAAACAAAATCCAATAGTTTCTCACAACCACAAAACACAATAACCATAGCCAAGTAGAATTAGTTCATGCTAGGTTCCAAAGAAACACAAGATAAATAATCCCTAGCATGAACCCAATCGAACAAGAAAGAAAAGGATGAAGAAGGAGGCTTGTCGAAATCCTCCTTGCCCTAGATGCTTGTCGAAAATTCTCTCCTCTTGCCCTCCTTGGACTTGTCGAAATTCCCCTCTCTTGCTCTCTATGAATTGTCGAAATCTCCTTCATATTTATAGGGCTAGGCCAAAGTCCTTCTTTGAGGAGGAGTTTAAGTTGGAATTAAATTATCTTTAAAGGATATAATTTTTTATTATAATTGTATTCCTACTAAAACTTCTCATATCTTCTTGGAATTTAATTCTTCTTTAATCTCTGCATGGCAATCAAATTCCTTTGGGTTTGGGCTTTGCTCCACGTCATCTTGGGCTTGTATAGTCATCAATTTCGACTACCATATCACCTTTGGTCTTGTCGACAATTGCCATGGCAACTGGCTCGGCGTCTCCTTCATGCATTGCCCTGGCAACTAGTTCGGCATATCCTTCATGTATTGCCCTGGCAACTAGCTCTAGCCGTGCTTTGGCAAGTGATCCTGCACATATACACAAAACACACCAAAGCAACATCTTTTCCACAAAATCTACCAAGTTATGTAATCAAGCTCAACGATGGAAGGAAACATGGATTAATGCATGAATGGCTAATTATGCAACTAATATGGGCCTAAGTCTAACAATAATATGAGTAAAAAAGGTAAGAAAAATAGTACTTTTGAACACTTATCACACCCCCAAACTCGAACTATTGCTTGTCCTCAAGCAATGCAAACTCATAATTACCTGCCAAGACTTCAATTTTCACAAACTTAGCTTTGAACTTGATTTCAATTCTTTGAACCGTGGCACAAAGTATGACTGGCTTTTTATTTTTCAGAAAACTTAGGATTTACTCAGAATCAAACTATAATGCTTGTGAGTGTGTGCAGAGTTGTGTGCAAGTTGATTTTTCGGATTCTATGCAAACAATAGGTTTTCAAATTACTTTATTGGGTTCTTTTTAACATGTTTTAACTAGAGCCAGTTTTGGGTACCTCTAGTGTTTTGTTTTTAGTTTTATTAAGTTAATTTATTCGACTAGAGCCGGTTTCGGGCACCTCTAGCGATCAATTGTTTTTAACACATACTAGAGCCAGTTTCGGGCACCTCTAGTGAAATTTTTTTTTAGCACATGCTAGAGCCAATTTCGGGCACCTCTAACATTCATCCAATTTTTATTCTAATCCCCCAATTTGTTAATTATCAACCTAAGTTTACTAGAATTCCTTAAATCAATCAAACCACAACAGTGTTTCATCAAAATTAGCATCATAGTAAAATTCTAAGTTTTTCCATGGTTGTCCTAGAATAAAAATTCTATTAATTAAGTGCATTGGCAAAGTCATCATCGGATATTCATCAAATCTATGCAATTCTTGTTCCAATTAAAGGCATGACAAGCAATTTATGTATCCTAAATGTAATACTTAAGATGAATGTAACTAAACATGATAACTACTAATAACAATCCCCCCCAAACTCAAGTGAGGCATTGTCCTCAATGCATGCATAAAATTAACGAAAAATAAAAATAATAATAAAATAAAATAAATGCATACGTGGACTTACTCTGAGAGTTCGTCATCTTAGATGATTAGTTTCCTTTTGGTCGGTGTCTTGATTCTCTTGCTTGAACGCGATGGTTGTTTTCTTGTTGCCGGGATGTCTTTAGCTTTGGTTGCCGTGACATCTTCAGGGTTGGTTGCCGTGGCGTCAGCTTATGCGTGCATGATGTAGGTTGTCATGGCGACTGCTTCATTGGTTGCCGGGGCAAGGATCTCGGCAGTAAATTTCCTTAGCATAGTAGTTGTGAGTCTTGTTGTGAAAAAGAAAACAAAGAAAACCTGAAAACTAAAGAATATGAAGAAAAATAAAATATCTCCTAAAAAAATAAAAATAAAAATGAAAATAAAAAGAAAAAGAAAATATTGAAAGGAGAGCATGCTCATACATCTCCTAAGTTGACCACTTCTTTGTTACGTTCCACATGGGCACCATTGTAGTGCTTCAATCTCTGTCCATTAACTTTGAATTCATGGTTGTCAGAGATGGACTTGATTATCACAGCACCATGGGAGAATGGTTTGACGACTTCGAATGGTCCCGACTATCTTGATTTCAGCTTTCCCGGGAAAAGTTTTAGCCGAGAATTGAATAGGAGAACTAGTTGCTCTGGCGTGAATTGCCGTGGCAATAGTTTCTTATCGTGTCATCGCTTTGTTTTCTACTTGTAGATTCGTGCATTGTTATAGGCGAGTGCACGGAATTATTCTATCTCATTGAGGTCCATCAAACGCTTTTGTCCGGCACTTTCCCAATCCATATTCACGGTCTTGATTGCCCAGTATGCCTTGTGCTCGATTTCCACCGGTAGATGGCATGTCTTGCCATAGACAAGTCGGAAGGGGGACATACCTAAGAGTGTTTTGAATGCAGTGCAATATGCCCAAAGTGCATCATCTAGTCTTAATGACCAATCCTTCCTTGAGGGATTTACAACTTTCTCGAGTATTCCCTTCAACTCCCGGTTGGAAATTTCTGCTTGCCCGTTGGTTTGTGGGTGATATGCCGTGGCGATCTTGTGTGATATGCCGAAGCGTTGCAACATCTTGGCAATTAGTCTGTTGTTAAAATGCTTGCCTTCGTCACTGATAATTGCTCTCAGCATCCCAAACCGTGTAAATATGTTTTTCTGCAAGAATCGTTGCACGGTCTTGGAATCGTTGTTGGGAACTACAGCTGCCTCCACCCATTTAGACACATAGTCGACGGCAAGTAAGATGTAGAGGTTGCCGAATGAAGATGGGAAAGGTCCCATGAAATCGATCCCCCACACATCGAACAATTCCACCTCGATGATGTTCTGAAGCGGCATCTCATGTCGTCTAGAGATATTGCCCTTTCTCTGGCAACGATCACATTGCTTGTAAAAGTCTTGGGCATCTTTGTACAATGTTGGCCAATACAAACCGGATTGCAAAACTTTGGCCGCGGTACGAGTTCCTCCAAAATGTCCTCTATAGGGTGAAGAATGGCATTGCCGGAGTACATTCTGTTGCTCTTCTTCAGGGACACATCGGCGTATAACCTGATCTGCACATTGTTTAAATAAAAGAGGCTTGTCCCAAAAGTAATGCTTAGCATCATGGCGGAACCGCTTCTTCCCTTGGTGAGTAATGCCATAAGGTAAAATACCACAAACAAGGAAATTAACTAAATTCGCGTACCAGGGTATTGCCGAGGCATGTGCTGCCGTGGCGACCGCTCCCAAAATTGCCGAGGCGTGTGCGTCAAAGGCTATTGTGGCGTCGAGAGTTGCCGAGGTGTGTGCATTCATGGTTGCCGAGGCGTCAAGGGTTGCCGAGGCATGCGCGTCCATAGTTGCCGAGGCAACTAAAATTTGTTCATACGGGAATGCATCGCATATCTTTAGATCCGTGTCCTCCTCCATGTTGCGTTTTAAACGTGATAAGTGGTCGGCCACTTGATTTTCTGTTCCTTTCCTGTCCTTAAATTTAATATCAAATTCTTGTAAAAGTAATATCCAACGAATCAAACGAGGTTTAACATCCTTTTAGCAAATAAGTATTTGATTGCCGAATGGTCTGTATGAACAATTACCTTTGTACCAATCAAATAGGATCAGAACTTGTCAAATGCGAAAACTACAGCTAGTAACTCTTTCTCCGTTGTTGTGTAGTTCACTTGACCACTATTAAGAGTTTTACTAGCGTAGTATATCACATGGAAGGTCTTACCTGTGCGTTGGCCTAGGACTACTCCTACCGCGAAATCACTTGCATCACACGTGAGCTCAAAAGGTAGCGTCCAATCTGGTGGAACGACAATGGGTGCCGAGGTAAGCTTTTTTTTAGGGTTTCGAATGCTTGGGTACAAGAATCATCAAAATCGAAGACTTTATCCTGTTCAAGAAGATTACACAAGGATTTAGTGATTTTAGAAAAATTATGAATGAACCTCCTGTAAAAACCTGCATGTCCGATAAAACTTCGAATTCCTTTAACCGAACTTGGTGGGGGTAATCTCTCGATCACGTCCACTTTGGCTTTGTCTACTTCAATTCCCTTGGATGAAATCTTGTGGCTGAGCACTATTCCTTCATCTACCATAAAATGGCATTTCTCCCAATTGAAGACTAAATCCGTTTCTTCACATCTTGCCAACACCCTCTCTAAATTGCCGAGACAGCTGTCGAAGTCATTACCAAAAACAGAAAAATCATCCATAAAGATCTCAAGGAAGTCTTCGACCATGTCTGAAAAGAGCGCCATCATGCATCTTTGGAAGGTTGCCGGGGCGTTACACAATCCGAACGGTATTATTCGGAAGACATAGGTACCGTATGGGCATGTGAAGGTTGTCTTTTCTTGATCTTCTGGTGCTATGGCAATTTGATTGTAACCTGAATAACCATCAAGAAAACAATAAAAGGGTTTACCTGCAAGACGGTCAAGCATTTGATCAATAAAGGGTAATGGGAAGTGATCTTTCCTGGTGGCTTTGTTTAGCTTTCGATAATCCATACAAACCCTCCAACCGGTCACAGTCCTGGTTGGAATGAGTTCATTATTTTCATTACTTACCACTGTTATACCTCCCTTTTTCGGTACACATTGTACCGGACTTACCCATGTACTATCAGAGATAGGGTATATAATGCCGACGTCAAGCCACTTGATGATTTCTTTCATTACAACCCCTTTTATGGCATGATTCAGTCTCCTCTGGGCTTTAATTGAAGGTTTATGATCATCTTCCAACAGAATCTTGTGCATGCACACTGCCGGGCTAATCCCCTTCAAGTCGGTAATTGTCCACCCTATTGCCTTTTTGTGTAGCTTCAACATCTTGATCAGCTTCTTTTCCTGCTCAAGCTGTAACTTAGAAGAAATAATTACAGGCAATGTATTATCGGTTCCTAAATATGCATATTTTAGTTGCTCTGGCAATTGTTTCAACTCAAGAATCGATGGTTGTTTAATAGAGGGTTTTTCGTGCTTACCTTCCTTACCTGAGTAATCCAGTGGTTCAAAGTATGTACCTGGTCGATTGACTAGCCAATTTGCCTCTTCTTGTTGTTCCTCATCGACCGGTTCTTCATGCTCCTCAGGTTCCTCTTGATCGGCAATGTAGTTGCCGAGGCAACTAAATTCCTCGTCGGTTAAACTCGCCGTGGCATGAAGAAGTTGGCATTCTTCGGATCATCGGCATGCCTTAGTGTTTGGAACACATTTAGTTTAACTTGCTGGTCATTCACCCTCATTGTGAGTTCTCCTTTTCAACATCGATCAAGGTTCTCCCTGTTAGGAATGGTCTCCCGAGAATGATAGGTGCATGCTCATCCGCTTCACAATCTAAAATAATAAAGTCAGCGGAAAAATAAATTTATCAACTTTTACCAAGATGTCCTCGATTTTTCCCTACGGATGCACATAGGATCTGTCGGCTAGCCGCAAGATGATGATTGTAGGTCTTGCCTTCCCGATTCCTAGTTTCGAAAACCGATTTAGGCATCAAGTTTATGCTAGCCCCAAGGTCGCATAATGCTTTCCCGACATAGTGATTTCCAATGGAACAGGTATTGTGAAACTTCCGAGATCCTTCAACTTGGGTGGCATACGATTGTGCAACATTGCCATGCATCCTCTTATGCAATTGTTTCAAACTCTCCTAGCCTTGTTCTCTTGGACACAATGTCTTTAAGAAACTTGGCATAGTTTGGCATTTGTTCAATTGCTTCCACCAATGGCAAGTTGATGTGGACTTGCTTTAGGATATCAAGAAACTTCTTGAATTGGTATTCTTGCTTTTGCCGCTTCAACCTTTGTGGGAATGGTGGTGGAAGTTGGATATCTTCGATCCTTTCATTGGTTTGAAACCTGATTGACGGTATTGCCGGGACAACTGGAGTTGCCGAGGCATGCTTATTGCAAGTTGCCGAGGTGTCTTTATCGTCGGTTGCCGAGGCATGCTTATTGCCGGTTGCCGCGGCAATTCCTGGTTCAGCATCTGAGGCTTTGCCGCTATGTTCGTCTTGATCTTTTTGTGGAGTTTTGTATGACGAGCGGGTTTGAACCTCTCTAAGTTGTTGGCCACTTCTAGTGGTGATCGCCTTACATTGCTCATGGCCAGTTCCTCTTGCGACTTCAGTATCGCTAGGTAAACCTCCTTGCGGTCTAGTATTCAGATTTTGAGCAAACTGTCCGACTTGATTTTCCAATGATTTGATTGCCGCCTCTTGGTTTTGCAATCTCATCTCGGTCCTGTTAATAAAAGCATCAGTTCTTTTTATGAAATTACTATTCTCAGCCATATAAGATTCAGTTTTCATCATAAAAGCATTTAGAGAATTTTCCAAAGAACTAGATGTCGTCGGTTGTTGCCGCGCAACCGTTGCCGTGGCATATTCTGCTGGAATCTCGATGCTTGTGCATTACGATTGTTCCGTTTAGAGCATTGTTGGGATTACTCCATGAAAAATTTGGGTGCTTCTTCCAAGCTGGATTGTATGTATTGGACATCATGTTGTTGCTCGATTGTAATTCCCCACATAGAAGCCGGATTTCGGATTCTCGCATACATTCGTAAGAATTATGGTTATCACCACATAACTCACAAAAAGAATCCATTACCTTGACTTCATGTGTGTTGTTTGGTTTTTGCATGTTCTGGACCATCTTGGTTAAAGTGGCCAATTGTGCCGAAATTGAATCTGATGATCCTAGTTCATGTATTGTGGCAGCGCGCCTAACTCCTCCTCTTCTAGTAGATGGGAATTGATAATCATTCTTGGCCAGCCTGTTTAAAATTTGCATTGCTTCCTCCGGCGACTTATCTAGGAGTATGTTGTTTGCCGAGGCATCTAGCATCATCCTTGTTGGTGTATTCACGCGTTGTAAAACATTGTTACTTGAGTCCACACCGGGAATCCGTGTAGGGGGCATTTGTGTAGAAGTTCTCTATATCGCTCCCAAGCCTCGTACATGGATTCATCATCTGCCTGCCGAAAAGAAGTAATGTCGTTACGAAGCTTATTAGTCAAATTTGTAGGATTAAATCTAGCAAGGAAATCACGACAAAGATCAGTCCAAGATGCTATGGATCCGGCAGGAATGCTATTCAACCATGCTTTCGCCCTATCCCTCAATGAATAGGGGAATAATCTTAATCGTAATACATCGGGGGTGACTCGTGTATCTTGAACGAGTTGCAAATCTCGAGGAAAGATTTCAGATGTTCTTTGTGCATCTTGATTCTTTGAGCCGCCAAATTGACCTATTGTGTTGATCATATTAAACATTACCGGTTTCAACTCAAAGTGGTCGGCTTCAATTTTAGGTGCGACAACTCCCGGGTTAAGTCCATCAAGATCTTCTTCAAGATAGTCTCGAATAGTTCTTTTTGCAAGAATCACTCCTCCTCCCGCTCGAACATCTTGATTCATATTGCCGTCTTGATTAGCCATTGCTACTCTTATCCTTCGTCTAAGTCTTTGTAAGGTTCGTTCGATTTCTAGATCAAAGGGATATTCGGTGAAGTCGGTCTCATACGGTCATATACCAATGCAAAACCAAAGTTTCTTAGCCCTTTGAATTTTTAAACAAGAAAAATAAAAAGAAAGTGCAAGAAAATAAAAACAAAGTCGCTATTGCCAATCCCCCAACAACGGCGCCAAAAACTTGTCTTGTTGCGTAATAAGTGCTACGCAAATGTGCAAGTATACACGTCACAAGTTATAGTATAAAAGATATCGTCTCCACAGGGATTGGTGCCACTTCAAGAATCTAGTCTCTTGCACTGTAAAAAGTAAAAACACAAATAAAGGATTATAGGAGTTTATCTAATAACTAAAGTAGAAGGCAATAAAGTAAAAGAAAAGATGAATTCAAATGAGAGAGAGATAGGCCAGGTTATCGTGAGTTGAGGTGTGATAGCCGATTGGATCGTTTTGGTAAAAGAGTGCACGGGCAACTCAGTTGCCGTGGCAACTTGCACAACGGGGTTGCCTGGGCAACTAGTTGGGCAACTACTTGGGCGTCTGGGCAGCAACCTTCAAGGTTCGGCAGAGCATTCTTCAATGGTTTCTTCTTATCCCTAAGTCGAAACTCTAGCTACTTGTGCATGCCTTGATAATACATCCCTGCGTGAATCAAGGGTGAACAACAACCAATCTTGCGCTCCTCTTAGCCGTTGAAATCCTTACTTATTCCAAAGCCGGATTAATCTTCACCATCAATAGATTGAATAAAGATCATATTCATTCGTTTCTTGAATCTAACTCTCCCGATATTAGATAAATAGATGAAATCACGAGATCCTCTCCCAATTCACTCGCAAACAAGAATAAGAACCAAGAATGAATAAACCTTGAAATAGAAAAGTGCAAACTCTTATTACCTAAACAAAATCCAATAGTTTCTCACAACCACAAAACACAATAACCATAGCCAAGTAGAATTAGTTCATGGCTAGGTTCCAAAGAAACACAAGATAAATAATCCCTAGCATGAACCCAATCGAACAAGAAAGAAAAGGATGAAGAAGGAGGCTTGTCGAAATCCTCCTTGCCCTAGATGCTTGTCGAAAATTCTCTCCTCTTTCCCTCCTTGGACTTGTCAAAATTCCCCTCTCTTGCTCTCTATGAATTGTCAAAATCTCCTTCATATTTATAGGGCTAGGCCAAAGTCCTTCTTTGAGGATGAGTTTAAGTTGGAATTAAATTATCTTTAAAGAATATAATTCTTTATTATAATTGTATTCCTACTAGAACTTCTCCTATCTTCTTGGAATTTAATTCTTCTTTAATCTCTGAATGGCAATCAAATTCCTTTGGGTTTGGGCTTTGCTCCACGTCATCTTGGGCTTGTATAGTCATCAATTTCGACTACCATATCACCTTTGCTCTTGTCGACAATTGCCATGGCAACTGGCTCGGCGTCTCCTTCATGCATTGCCCTGACAACTAGTTCGGCACATCCTTCATGTATTGCCCTAGCAACTAGCTCTAGCCGTGCTTTGGCAAGTGATCATGCACATATACACAAAACACACCAAAGCAGCATCTTTTCCACAAAAACTACCAAGTTATGTAATCAAGCTCAACGATGGAAGGAAACATGGATTAATGCATGAATGGCTAATTATGCAACTAATATGGGCCTAAGTCTAACAATAATATGAGTAAAAAGGGTAAGAAAAATAGTACTTTTGAACACTTATCAACTACTGTATCAGGTTCCTATGCTTCGGCTAGGGTAATTTCTTATGACTACTGTATTAGATTCCTATGCTTCAGCTAGGGTAATTCCTTATGACTACTGTATCAGGTTCCTATACTTCGGCTAGGGTAATTCCTTATGACTACTGTATCAGGTTCCTATGCTTCGGCTAGGGTAATTCCTTATAACTATTGTATCAGGTTTCTACTCTTTGGCTAGTGTAATACATTATGCATTTAGGCTTTTATGCTTCAGTTAGAACGATTCTATTGGACCCAATACACCTTTTAGGTCAGCACCTACGCCCAATGGGATTGGGTAAATGCCTTATAGATGCAGTCTTGGAAAACTACCTATTGGAGTTCAGATGGGGGATAGATACGAATTTAAAATGAATCGTAATTGGAACCTGTGGAGTTTCTTTGGCGTTGCTCGTGGAGTACGGTATCTTTGTATTAGTGGGCATGTATGTTACGATTTATTTTATAATTGAGTTCGTATTTTGTTTTCTAAATTTCAGTTTGTATACACGAAATTTTAATGTAGTTTTAACAGAAATGTTGTTTTACACTTTTAAATGTATTTCTAAGAGTTTTCTTCTATTTTTCTGTGGGTCACTCCGGTGACCCCAATATGACCCCCCTAGATTTAGATATGTCGCATAGTCGAGTCTAAAGGGTTACATTTAGTGGTATTAGAGCTTAGAGTTGCGTCATTCTGGGTAGATCGGCCGATCGTCTATCTCAGGGTGTCTGGTAAACACATGGCTCTAGATTGTTATCGTACTCCTTTGCGTCAGGACTCTGATGTTAGATCATTTCTGAAATTAGTGTATCTAAGCCTTTTTGTCCGTCATGGCCATATTTGTTTTGGTAAATGATGCTCATGATATTTGTCTGTGTTTCAGAATCACGTGATGAATCTGAATTTGGATAAGGATCTGAAATGATTAATGTCTGAATATTTCGCTGAAGGTAAGTAATTTTCATCCAAAACTTTAGTTATGTTCGATCGGCTTGAAGAAGTTTTTCTTGAAAATATGGTATGCTGTGCCGTTATATATATCGTCTCTGACTGCAATCCGATGCTTACATCCTGGTTCTGAAAGACCTTGTTGGAGGCCGTGAGTACTTGTCTGAACTGCAGTTACATTTCATCGTCCACAAGCTGATGGTCAACCTAGAAGAGTAATTCAGATAATGGAGGAGATACTCTAGGGTCACATGATTAACTTCTATGGTAGTTGGAAATGTGTTTTATTCCTTACTGAGTTGACTTATAATAACGGTTTATGAGACCAGTGTTTAGATGGAACCATATGAAGTTCTGTATAGATTTACATACCATATTTTGATCAGTTGTCTGAGATGTATGATGGGATTCTTTTGGGTCCAAAGTCAGTTTGAGTGACTGAGGATGCTGTTAGATTGATCTGTGACCGTCTGTGAGTTCTAAGAAGAAACAACCATTATCGGATGGGTAAGTTTTAGTACATGAAGGGATTGAAGAGTGGTTGTGGGGATCGAACCCACGACCCATTGAATGTTTGGCCATTGTCTAGCCATTTGAGCTAAACGCTCTTAGTGTCTTTATCCCTTAAATAATTTATTTAAAGTAAGTTTGGTTTGGGGATGGTAAATAAAAATGAATTGACCCCCCATTTACCAGTTTTATTCGAACTATATACCCAGGCCCCTAAAATTTCCTCCCACATAAACCCGACCGGCCACCATTCACATTTCCTTCATTGCAGCGGCGTGGCGGTCACCGTCGTTACCATTGTAATCCCCATCGAGTCCCGAGCAAAACCTCTTTACCCCTGCACTGTTTGGCCTTGCTAATCGCCGACAATTAGAGACTAAAGGATCGATGCACCTAGGGATTTAATCCTTCCTTTTTGTCTTCAATCTCGACTGTCTATGTCGTTCGTCGGAGAAAGCAGCATCACCACGATCATCCTCACACTTTGACGGTTCTAGCAATATCATCCGATCATCCAGCCGTCGTCGTTTAGACCATCGTCGGAGATTGACCATTTTAAGGGTAAGTGGGTAAGTTTTGGTTCGATTTCATGTTGTTTTGTGTATCCTGGACTAAAATGGGTGTCTTAGAGGCGTTTACTGGCGAAAAATCGGCATTTTGGGCCATTTTCCTACCGTTTTGACCTCGCGTGGTGTACATACGTCGCCTGGGACGATTCCCGGCTGCCTTAGACGGTGACCGTTCTGAACCGGCCCTACCTTTAACCAGTTCTGAACCAATCTAACCCGACCCATTGACCCCTTGATCCAATCTGACCTGATCCGTTGACCCGACTCGTTGACCGCGTTAACTCAGTGAGCTGACCCCGATCGAGTCAACTCAGTGAGTCAACTCACTCGAGTTAAACCGTTGATCGCTGATGTCAGCATTGACCGTTGACCGTTACCTGATGATGTTAGCATGACGCTAGCGTTGACTGCTGACGTCAGTGTAGACTTTGACCAAAAAGTCAAAATTTTCTGAAAACTCTTATTTTATGTTTTTCGACTTCCATAGTCCATTTTTGAAGTCGGTTTTGTGAAATTTTAACCCGAAAGCCTCCAAATTTGATATTAAACCCGAACATGTTTTTGTACTTCATGACTTAGTTTAAAGGCAATGTGATTAAAGATTGATTTTGGATTGTGGTTAATTGAAGGCATTCTTATATCTTTGGACCTAGGAGGCTGGGGGGCGTCGAATTCGGGTTTAAGAGTGTCCGAATGTCGTTTCAAGGGTCGACCGATATGGCAAGGACTTAAGGTAATACAATACTACCTCTTGCATGCTTTATGATACATGTTGGTTCTAGGCTAAAGTTTGCATGAGTACGATTAAGTGTACTTTTAACTCTACTGGATTCAATTAAATTATGAGATAATAGAATGGTAATATGGATAAGATCGAATTATTCGAAAGAGGAAGTTAATAGACCGAAAAGATTCTTAGTTCAGTAAGTGGTTAATAAGACATAATCTCTCGATCTAATAAATAGAGTTAAATAATTTAATATTTGAAATATTCCGTTAAGAAATGACGATAATACACTTGAGAAATAAGAATGACTTAAATACCCCTAACAAAGGAAATGTCCTAAAATTTTACACTCGGTCTGATAAATGATTACATTATATGGAATCCTCGTTCTATTGGGAAAGAATTCGGTCTCAAGATTTCAAATATGTATGATAACAAAACACTTGGATTACCCAAACTCTAGACAAACACCTGAAGATAAATTTACAGGAAGATTCTACGTATTCCTGAACTGATTTAAATGACAGTAGTGAATGAATTGATTGGAATGATAGAAATGACTGAAATAACCTCAGGCACTGAAATTTATCAAATTAACTGAAATCGTAGATAAACCCTCAAGAATTGAAATGAATGAATTGTTTGGAATTACCGAAAGTATCTTAATGACTGAAACACCCTTGGGCATCGAAGTGTCTGTAATATCATCGAATACTAAAATGACTGAAAATACGTCTAAGACTTGGAATAAGAAATACTAGTAAAGCAAAACAAATAGACTAGCTTTGAAAGTGGTAATATACGATCATGTTTGTTAGTCATTTCGGATACTAATGTGATATTGGAGGAATACCATATGAAGGCATGTTCGATTTATTTGGGGAAAGTACATAGTTAATAGTAAGAGTAACCTATTTTTCAAGGTACTTTTGATGTTATGGATTGAGTTCGGGTGCAATGTACATGTTCGAGTACTTGGAAAATACCACTTGAATACATGTTTGATTTCTTGTAGTTCGTGTATTGGTTAATTAGTGAAGGTGATCTACTCTGCAATACACTATAGTCAGTTCTGAGAAACGAATACTTAAGATGTACATATCTAATTGAATGGTTTGCTTTGTATCTTCTGCTGTCATTACTTAATACTGATTATTACTGTTGTTACTATTATCACTGCTTAGACTGTTACTAGGTATTTAGGATAGAGTATGAAGTTACCGAAGGTTCAGCCCTAATCCAACTGGTAATTCCTTACCGTTTTAGGTTCTTATGCTTCGGCTAGGGTAATTCCTTATGACTACTGTATCAGGTTCCTATGCTTCAGTTAGGGTAATTCCTTATGACTACTGTATCAAGTTCCTACGCTTCGGCTAGGGTAATTCCTTATGACTACTGTACCAGGTTCCTATATTTTGGCTAGGGTAATTCCTAATGACTATTGTATCAGGTTCCTATGCTTCGGCTAGGGTAATTCCTTATGACTACTGTATCAGGTTCCTATGCTTCGGCTAGGGTAATTTCTTATGACTACTGTATCAGGTTCCTATGCTTCGACTAGGGTAATTCCTTATGACTACTGTATCAGGTTTCTATGATTCGGCTAGGGTAATACCTTATGACTACTATATCAGGTTCCTATGCTTCGGTTAGGGTAATTCCTTATGACTACTGTATCAGGTTCCTATGCTTCGGCTAGGGTAATTCCTTATGACTACTGTATCAGGTTCCTATGCTTCGGCTAGGGTAATTCCTTATGACTACTGTATCAGGTTCCTATGCTTCGGTTAGGGTAATTCCTTATGACTACTGTATCAGGTTCTTATGCTTCAGCTAGGGTGATTCCTTATGACTATTGTATCAGGTTGCTATGCTTCGGCTAGGGTAATTCCTTATGACTACTGTATCAGGTTCCTACGCTTCGGCTAAGGTAATTCCTTATGACTACTGTATTAGGTTCCTACGCTTCGGCTAGGGTAATACATTATGCATTAAGGCTTTTATGCTTCAGTTAGGACGATTCTATTGGACCCAATACACCATTTTAGGTCAGCACCTATGCCCAATGGGCCTGGATAAATGCCTTATAGATACAGTTTTGGAAAACTGCCTACTGGAGTTCAGATGGAGGATAGATAAGAATTTAAAATGAACCGTAATTGGAACTTGTGGATACTCGGAACACCGTGATAGTTTTATACTATACCATGTATCTGTTTTACCTTACATACATTTGTCTACATCATCATTTGATAGTTTTGTATTACTGAGTTTTCCTAAAGTCACTTTGTTTCACCATTACAGGTTAAAGAAATTTTATTATAAATTTATGACCGATATCAGCCTGGAGTTCCCTTGGCGTTGTGCGTGGAGTACGGTACCTATGTATTAGTGGGCATGTATGTCACGATTTATTTTATGATTGAGTTCGTATTTTGTTTTCTGGATTTTAGTTTGTATACACGGAATTTTAATATAGCTTTAACAAAAATGTTGTTTTACACTTTTAATGTATTTCTAAGAGTTTTCTTCTATTTTTATGTGGGTCGCTCTGGTGACCCCAATGTGACCCCCTAGATTTAGGTGTGTCGCATAGCCGGGTCTAGGGTGTTACATCATGTATCTCTACATGCTTCATCATAAAAGTGAAGCGTTATAAGCATTTAAGGTTTTCAAGGCTGGAGTAGAGAAATAATACGGTAAGCAAAAAAAGATTGTGAGAACCGATAGAGGTGGTGAGTATTATGGCAGATACACTAAGGATGGACAAGCACCTGGTCCATTTGCGAAATTTCTTGAAGACAACGGTATAGTTGCCCAATACATCATGACAGGCTTGCCTGATCAGAATGGTGTTACGGAAAGAAGAAATCAAACTCTAATAGACATGGTACGAAGTATGCTTAGTAGCTCTAAGCTACCTAAGTCTTTATACGTTGAATTTCTTAAGACGGCTGTGTATATATTAAACCGAGTTCCAACCAAGGCTGTCCCAAAGTCACCTTTTGAGTTATTCAAAGGTTGGAAACTGAGTTTGCGATATATACACGTATGAGGATGCCCGTCTGAAGTAAGAATTTATAACCCACAAGAAAAAAAAACTGGACTCAATGGCCATTAGTGGATATTTCATTGGATATGCCGAAAAGTCCAAAGGTTACATATTCTATTGTCCATCTAATAGCACTAGAATTATGGAATCAAGAAATGCAAAATTTCTTGAGAATGACTCAATCAGTGGGAGTGATCTATCTCGAGATTCAATACCCGTAGGTCATCCATCCATTTCAAGTGAGAGATTGGTTATCATATATAACACCCTTCAAGCTCAATCGGGTGCTGAACAACCAATCAATGAAGTTCCACAACCTGCTAAAAACACTCTAGTAGATCAAGTTGTTCAAGAAAATCTAGAAATTATTGAACAACCAGTTGAACAACATGATCCACAAGAAAATGTTGGTTCAACATTAAGGATATCTGTTAGAGAAAGAAAATCAGTAATTTCTAGTGGTTAGTGTATTTACAAGAATTTGACTATAACGTTGGAGCTAAAAATGACCCTGAGTCATTTTTAACTGCCATGAGCTACAATGAATCAAAATTATGGTATGATGCTATGAAGGATGAGATAAATTCTATGAAAAGCAACGAAGTTTGGGATCTTGTACCATTGCCTGATGGTGTAAAAGCTATTGGATGTAAATAGGTCTTCAAAACACAAAGAGACTCAAAAGGCAACATAGAAAGATATAAAGCAAGACTTGTTGCTAAAAGGATTCAATCAGCGAGAAGGAATTGATTACACTGAGAATTTTAGTCCAGTATCTAAGAAAGATTCCTTACGCATTGTGTTAGCATTAGTAGCTCAATTTGACCTTGAGTTACAACAAATGGATGTGAAAACTGCCTTTCTTAATGGTGACCTAGAGAAAGAGGTATACATGAAACAACCTGAAGGATTTTCCTCTAGTAATGGTGAAAATTTGGTTTGTAAGTTAAAGAAATCTATATATGGATTGAAACAAGCCTTCCTTCTGTGGTATTTGAAATTCCATGAGGTTATCTCTTCATATGGTTTTGTTGAGAATATCATGGACCAATGTATATACTAGAAGGTCAGTGGGAGTAAAATTTATTTCCTTATTCTATACGTGGATGACATTTTACTTGCAACAAATGACATGGGTATGCTACACGAGGTAAAATAAATTCTTTATAAAAATTTTAATATAAAAAATATGGGTGATACATCTTATGTCATTGGCATTAAGATTCATCGTGATAGACACTAAGGTGAGAAACCTATATCAACAAAGTTTTAGAAAGATTTCAGATGAAAGATTGTTCACCTATTGTTGCTTCTATCGTGAAGGGTAATAAGTTCAATTTGAATCAATGCCCAAAGAACAAATTTAAGAAGGAGTAAATGAAAAATATTCCATATGCTTCTGTTGTTGAAAGCCTGATATATGCTCAAGTCTGTACAAGACCTGACATTGCATTTGCCATTGGAATGTTGGGAAGATATCAGAGTAATCCAGGTATGGACCACGGGAGAGCTGCAAAGAAAGTTTTGAGATACCTCAAAGGGAAAAAGGAATACATGCTTACATACAAACAATCTGACCATTTGGAGGTGATTGGCTACTCCGATTCAGACTTTTCTGGCTGTGTTGAATCACGTAAATCAACATCGGGTTACGTATTTATGTTTGCCGGCAGAGCTATATCTTAGAGGAGTATCAAACAGACATTGACGGCCACTTCCACTATAGAGGCCGAGTTCGTTTCGTGTTTTGAGGCTACCTCACATAGAGTATGGTTAAAGAGTTTTATTTCTGGGCTGAGACTTGTGGATTCAATCTCTAGGCCATTAAGGATGTATTGTGACAATTTAGCTGTTGTCTTTATGGCTAAGAACAACAAAAGTGGAAGTCGAAGTAAACACATCGACATTAAGTATCTAGTCATAAGGGAACGTGTTCAAGAAAAGAAAGTGGTCATTGAGCATATTAACACATTAACACTGAGCAGATGTTAGCTAATCCTTTGAGTAAAGGCATGCCACCAAATAAATTTAAGGATCATTTTGTCACTATATGACTTGTTCCCACTTCGTAAATTTTGGTTGTAAGAACGAATCTGTTGAAACACTAATAAAGTTTGATATTTCTCATATATGTTCTGTACACATTAAGTTAATTGTTTCGAGAAATGTCACTGAAGTTTGGACCTAGAATAAACATTGAGTTTATTCATTAAGTATTTGAGCTAAAGCGTTGAAACTTGATGTATTGTGATACATGGAAGATACTACTCAAATCTTAAGAGAAAATATCGTCATGATTCATGATTGTGTTTTAACTTTAAGTACTTATGGTTGACACGAACCAAGTGAGAGAATGTTGGATAACTAACTTTAGTGTGGTTCATGGTTGTTACCACATTTGTATGCTGCCCATGTTCCTACTTTCACAATTTGTGGACGTGCAAAATGGCATGAGTAACCGGCGGTTTTATGGGAAACCACCCTTATAAATACCCATTGGCACAAGGTCCCTAAGCACCAAGAATCACAAAGTATTCTATTCCATCTAGTGAGGTTTCTCAAGTGCTTAGAAGATCTTTAGCATTTTTGAATTTTCGTGTAGTTGCCTTCGATATTTATGATGGTGGTTCGAAGCGTTTCCACGGTAGTTTTAAGCATCTGATGATGGTTCGACGTGTTCGACAGTGGTGCAACTACATCTCAATTTGGCATTGATCTTTTCGCTGCATTTTGCTCGATTTATGCTTACATTGGCTGCACCTAGTCCAGTATAACAAACAAGATAAGGCAAAACTGTGTGAGTTTCGTCATGAATTTTATCAATATATGTTTGGTTAATTCTGTTTTAAATTTTGTGTTATTTTCGATGTGTTTTTTCATTTAAGATACTTTTGAGTCATTTTATGTAGCTTGTTCAGATAATTTTTTTCATTTCATTAAAGGGGTTGGAGTATATAAACTCAAAATCTAATGTCAATTAAAACATTATTTTAATGAGTGTCTTTTGTAATTGCACCACATGTCGGATGACATAATTGGGTTGGATTTGAACTCATATTAGTCATATCTGGTTAGGTTGGTTTCATATCGTCGAAATTGGGTCAAGCCAGCTATGATTTTTGTTAGAAGTATTGAGATAATACTCAGTTTCATTAATTTTTCGGTGAATCATACAATGAGGCTTAGCTTCCAATTTATAGAGCTAGCTTTGAGCAGTTTTCTCAGCAACTGCTTCTAGTTACAGCCGTGTAACAGTCTAACAGATTCTAACTTCATCTTGCATGGTATGCATGGGCATGCAAGGCTTTACATACATATGACTCACACGTGAACTCTTATGGTTCAACATTTACCCTGTTTTCTGGCATCTGAGAAGACATCGAGAATGTAAAAAACACACAGTTTCTGTCTGAGTAGCTCGTATCGACTGGCTGGTAAAGGCTTGGTTAAGGTATCGGCAATCTGATTATCCGCAGGTACGAGATTGACTTGGATCTCGAGAGCAGCAACCTTGTCTCGTACAAAGTGAAGATCTAACTCGATGTGTTTGGTCTTGACGTGGAAGATAGGGCTGGCCGCCATAGCCACAGTGCTCGTATTATCGCACCAGACTTTGGGAGTTTCAGACAACGAGACCTCCATTTCTGTGAGTACAGCCTTTACCCACATGACATCCGATGTGGCATCAACTAAGCTACAGTATTCAGCTTCGGCCGTAGATCTCGACACAGCCTGTTGTTTCTTGAAGCTCCAAGTGACGAGATGGCTTCCATGGAAGACACAATACCATGAAATCGATTTCCTGTCATCCATATCTCTTCCCCAATTGACATCGGAAAATATATTAAGGTTGGTGTTGCCTTGAACTTGAGTGGAGAACCAAAGACCATGATTGACAGTGCCTTTTAAATATTGTAGTATCCTTTTGATGGCTAACCAGTGTGTATTTGTAGGCTTCTGAAGAAACTGAGCTGCCTTGTTAACTGCCAAAGCAATGTCTGGACTGGTGTGAGTGATGTATTGAAGAGCACCCACAATACTATGATACAACTGAGGGTCATCGAGAAACATGCCATCATTCTTACCGAGTTTGCAAGAATGGGACATTGAAGTGGTGGCAAAATTGGCATCCTGCAATTGAACCTTTTGTAACAGTTCAAGTACAAACTTTCTTTGATTGAGAAATAGTCCGTGTGCTAATCGTTGTGTTTCCAAGCCAAGGAAAAATTGAACATGTCCTAGATCCTTCAACGAGAAGCATTCATGCAGCTTAGAAACAACTTGCTCACTTGTGTGTAGAGAACTAACAGTCAGTAAGATATCATCCGCATGAACTGCAAGGTACGTGACACTGTCATTAGAGTTCAGAATGAACAAGAAACTATCAGCCTTGGAAGGTGCAAACCCAAACTGACACAGGAACTCTTTTAACTTGAGAAACCAGTTTCTAGGGGCTTGCCTCAGCCCATATAGTACTTTCTTCAATTTACACACTAACATTTTTCCTGTGGGTGATGTTTCTTCGAAACCTGGAACCTGGAACCTGCCTCATGTACACATCTTCCAGCGGGTCGCCTTTTAAAAAGGCATTGTTCATGTCCACCTGCCTAATTTGCCAATGATTGATAACAGCCAAGGACATCAACAAATAAACAGTAAAAAATCGTATAATTGGGCTGAAGGTGTCCATGAAGTCAAAGCCTGGGATTTGGGCATACCCCTTTGCTACGAGCCTTGCCTTAAACCTATCCACTGAGCCATCAGATTTTAATTTAACCCTGAAAAGCCATTTACCCCCACTATTTTCTCACTACTGCCAGTTCAACTATGTCTCATGTGTTGTTTCTTATCAATACATCATATTCAGCCATTACAGCTGCCCTCTAGTCAAGATCTTCAAGAGCACTATGAATGTCATCAGGTGTCTTCTTGACCTGCATCGTGTATAGCTTAGGTTTGAAGATTCTATTTTTTCTTCTTCTGACCATGGCATGAGTGTTGTTCTAGTAGGTCGAGGTGGAGGACTACCAGTTGCACACTTCTGAGAAGTTGAGGGCATCACTTTATGGTGCACAGCTTCATTCCCTTGAGAACTTGAGGTTGTATCAGGAAGCTCATCTTGGTGCAACGTGGCTTGCTCATCTACTGGGGAATCCATAGGATGTATCTGATCATGGTCTGACTCGGCACCATTGAACATTTGTATTTCTTCACCAATAATTATAGGTTGTAACTCATATCCCTGCATAGGCATTTGTTCCAAATTATCAACAACTGTAGGAGGTTGCTTATGACACATAGAAGTACCTTCAACAGGAAGCTCAATAGGATCAGTGACATGAACACTTGTGCCACTATCTAAACTTAAGAGAATCTCGAGTATAACTGGCAGGTTGGCAGATTGAAATAATGAATGTATATTTTGTCGAACACCAGTGGCTTTTGAATCAAAAGAGAATACATTTTTATTAAATACCACATTTCTAGATAGAAAAATCTTTCCTTCAGAATCCAAACATTGATAACCATGGTGAAGAGGTGAATATCCTAAGAATGTACACGGTGGGATCTATAGTCCATCTTGTTCTTGTTGAAAGGCTTTATGTGAGGGAAACACTGACACCCAAAGGTCTTAAGAAAAGAATAATCAGGTAGATCTTTGTATAATTTTTGATAAGGAGACATACTCTCAAGAGATTTGGTAGGCATTCGATTGATAAAAAACACAGAGGATAGCACAGCATATGCCCAGAACTTGAGAGGCGAGGAAGCTTGTGCAAGCAAGATAAGAGCCGTTTCAACCACATGCCTATGTTTCCTCTCCACCACACCATTCTGCTGAGAGGTGTGAGGGCATGATTTCCTGAGTTTAATGCCATCTTATTGTGCAAGCCTTTCAATAAATCTGAATTCCCCTCCTCTATCAGTTTGCAAGGCAAGAATAGAAGTATTAAATTGAGTTTTAACAAAAGCCATAAACACATCAAATACTGAGGAAACTTCATTATTATTTTTTAGTAGGTAAAGCCAAGTATTCCTACTATACAAGTTAACAAAGATTACAAAGTATCTATAGCCATTGGAAGAAATAGGAGATGGCCCCCATACATCTATTTCAATAAGATCAAAAAGTTACTTGTACACAGTATGTGAAGTAGAAAATGGTAAAACATGGTTTTTGCCCATTTGGCAAGCTATAGAAATAGAATTTCTATCTACAACAATTGAGTCTTTCATCACCGTTTTGACTATGTCAGGAGCTAGATGTCCCAATCTTCGATGCCAAAGCAAATAGTCTGACTTATCTCGAACAACAGAATGAAATAGACATCATTCCTCCCCCATCATGACAATCAAAGCTGTATAGACCCCATCAATTCCTTCTTTCAATAGAATTTCCTCAGTGCTAACATCCTTAACATAGCAAGCATTTAAATGAAATTCAAAATACACGTTATTATCTTTAGAGAATTGAGCAACAGACATTAAATTCTTGGTAACTTGAGGGACATATAGCACTTGATTCAAGCATAACTTCCTAGATGCAGTGTCTATGCAAGATCTACCAACATGTTCAATAATTAATGAAAAACCATCACCAAGATGTACTTTACCTTTGCCATGATACAAACTCTTGGATTGAAGGGCAGAAGAGCTGCTAGCAATATGATGAGTGGCACGTGAATCTGGGAACCACTTGGAATGATGCATAGGTCCATCAACAGTCAAGAAGTGAACCTGAATGTTCTCATTACCCTTCTCGTGTATCATATCATCTGAACTTGTATAAGGACTGTAAGATGGTTCAGCAGAGTGATGACAATATGAGCAGTTGTGAACTTGAGCTTTGGTTTGCCTGGATTGCTGAGAAGCAACTACCCTAAAGTTCTGATCGAACTTGTGCCATCAACGATCTGCCAGATGCCCCAATTTACCACAAATTTGGCACTGATATATGGGCCTGCCTTTGGGTTTACCTCTATTATTCTTTACCACTTCAACATTATCACTAGACTGATTATCCTTAGAAGCCTCATTAGTCTCAGGAGCTTTCTGCTTGAGATTTTGTTTGGTGAAGTTAATACCAACAAAGAATCTGTATGAATCTTCTAGGCGAGTCTCAGCATCTATAAGGATCGACACCACATTCTCAACAGTATAATGATCCTTGCTTACGGTGATAGCAGCCACAGATGGCTCATATTCAATAGGCAGCCCATTCAATATTGTTGCTATGTGTTCAACATCAGAGATTAAACTCCCGCAAGTAGCCAACAAGTCACACAATTCTTTAATAGCCATAGTATATTATCTCATGGTTTGCATACCCTTCTTCAAGGAACGTAATCGACAATGTAAATTCATAATCTTTGTGGTTGAAAGACTAGAATATAGTTTGGTTATCAATTCCAAACAGCAGTTGTTATCTCTAAGCCAACAAGTTGAGGCAAGATATTGGGGGATACTGTTGACAATAACCATGAGGCTAAAGAACTATCTTGCTTTACATATTAAAGATATGCAGGATTTATAACTTGCTCACCAGCACGATTGCGAACAAGTTTGGCAGAGATCAGCAACGATCCATCAAGAAACCCTTAAAGACCAATACCTCGTATGGTCAACGTGATTTCCTGCTTTCAGAGAAAGAAGTTGGACTCTGTCAAGTAGACGTTCACTCTCTTATTAGAGAAGATTTGCACCTCAAGAATCTAATCACCTTTCATCTGGTCAAGAACAATCTCTGGTGGAGCCATCGAGAGAAAGGAGAAGCTAAAAAACAAGAAGAGGAAGATTGAGGAACTAATCAAGAGAAAGAAAGCCGAAAGATATTTTGCAACTTAGTTGAACCTAGTCACTGATACCATGTTAGAAGTATTGAGATAATACTCAATTTCATTAATCTTTCGGTGAATCATACAAGGAGCTTAGCTTCCAATTTATAAAGCTAGCTTTGAGCAGTTTTCTCAGCAACTGCTTCTAGTTACAACTGTGTAACAGCCTAACAGATTCTAACTTCACCTTGCATGGTATTCATGGGCATGAAAGCTTTACATACATATGACTCACACGTGAACCATCATGGTTCAACAGTTTAAATTTTTTTAGGTTACTTCGAGTTCGAATTATATCAAGTTTGGATCATTTAAAATTCAATCATTTCGAGTTTCAGTCATGTAAGCTTGTCAGTTTAATTTTTCAAGTTGAATTATTTCAAGTTCTGTCATTCAGATTTAATACCTGAAATCAAGACCTTTTCAAGTTACTTGTTCGAAACATTTGAAATTCATTTATTTTAGTTTTGAATTGTTGACTTTCTATATTTGGTTTGAGATTAGATTTGATTTAATCGAATAGGATTTTCAAGTTAAGTGCAAGTGGTTTTATTTACAGAACATACCACATGCATGTGGCTTTATAATCGGATCATTTCAAGTTCGGATCATTTGCAAAGTGTGGATGGAAATGTATTGAAAATCATTTTTTTTTTTTCTGTTAGTGAAGAGAAAGATGGTTATGTTTGCAGAACAGAACACGTGCATGTGGGTGTTATGTCGATCTACAACATAAAATATGTAGGCTCCATTTATGAGGAACCAAAGGAGTGGTCATGTTGTGTTGGTCTGAACTATGTTTATGTGTCAATTCTGAGTTATACAATGCAAATGTTTGCACATTCAATTCTCCAACATAGTCCTTGTTTAGGTAGTCAACATTGGTTTGGACATCCTTTTACAGATGGATGAACATGAATCTGTTTGGTTTTTAATGCCCCACTACAATGCCTGATGCCCAAACTCTCAAATTTATATGGCAATGGGTGCCTTTGTCATTGTAGCTTTTGGAATTATTAACTAGCATATGGTCTCCCTATACTTGTAAATATTAACCTTCTTGGTTTGTAATTTTACAATGTATAGTTATTATTGAGAGATTTTTCGACTGTTTGTAAAGTGTCGATTGTTGAACAGTCGATCAAATTCTCAACAATCGATTATTATTATTATTATTATCATTATTCAGGGTAAAAGTTTTTTTCTCGAACTTTGTTGAGACTTATTAGAGGGTCAACAAAGTCGAGAGCACTTCAAATGCCGAAAAGGTGAACTCATAAGGAAAATTGAAGTGTTTATGCTGGATGGGGTTCGAGTCCATGTCCTAATACATTTAGGACATTTAATATACAATACGGTATTAAATTCAAACGCTTTATTTTTTTTTTTGTTGGGTTCACTTTTCAAGCAACCAAGGCGATTTTTACTCTATGAATCCTTTAGCGACTATTGGCGTAGTCTGGGGATAAAAAAAAAATCAACTCGAGACGGTATTGATCGATTGTTAGAAGTTCAACCAACTGCTCATCATATAACATTTTGTAAACTTCTCTGAAAGTCAAAAAAGTCTCTCAACAATGATCAAATCTTTTACAAGTTGGAATAGGTATTAAACCATACCAAAATATGATACGACAACACGTGGTGGTGTTATTGGATGAAAATGGAGGTGGTGTATTAGATACTCTGGTAATTTGGGGGTGATGCTTAGTTCTAATGGCCGAAATATGGGCAATTCATGATGTTCTCAAACATGCTAAAAATCTAGGAGTTACGGAAGTTGAAATTGAGACTGATAATTTGGAAGCTTATCGGATCCTTATGGAAGAATCTTTAGAGCTTCATGATAATTCAATTGTGGAGGCTATTCGATCTTTGCTTGCTTGATATTGGGAGGTACGTCCTCGACTTGTAAGACAAGATCAAAACAAAGTTGCTGATCATGCTTTTGCTAGTTTAAGTCACGATAAACTGATTAACTAAGTGATCTATATTCAACCCCCGACTGTAGTGTGAGATCTGCTACGTCTTGAATGTTAATTTGAGACTTTTTTCTCTGTATTACCAAAAAAATCTAGAAACAAAAATTTTAAATCTATTCAAACGATTTGATAACAAATTTAAATTTGAAATTATCCGAATTTGAATATTTTTTTACCATCTCTATATATTACCAGGGTATAAAGAAAAGATAATCTCAGGAAGTGGATGAGGTTTGAAATTAATTCAACAACTATCCCTTTAAAGGATGATAAATTTTCAACATTTGCTTCTAGTTAAAATAAGGAATCTCTTATCCTAAAGAGTGCTAAGTTGTCCAAGACAAGCTGTCATTTGATTTCATTTTCTAGATCTAATAGCTAGCTACCCATAAAACCAAGCAAAGCGATCAGTATTTTGCTTAAATTATCAGATTGTTATTATTTTGCACCAGATTTTGCATATATTTTACATTCTCGTCCATATATATTTAGTTAGAATCCAACTAAATAATGTAAAACATTTTCGTTTTGCACTGATTTTGGATCATTTGATGAATATATATTGATGGCTGAGATTAAAAGTTAAAAATGATGAGATTTTTAAAGAAAAAAATTGGATAATGTCAACCATAATTGACACTCACCCAATAGTACAAAATCAGTATAAAACTTTGTAGTTTTTACACTATGTGAATGAATCCTATCCATATATGTGTGTGTTTATTGATCTGAATCCGACCTGACTATATCATAATAAAATCCGGCTCCAACCAAGTTTAAAAATATTTTTAGTCAAACCAAGAATTTAATTGAAAATCTGACTCTAACTCCAACCTTACCTGATTTAAAATGATTTTTAATTTTCAGATATTTTTGTCAAAATAAAAAATATTTGAATAAAATATTAATTTTTCAATTTAATATTATATGCTATTTTTTTAAATATACTTTCCTCAAAACCTAACTAATAAATATATAAATACATCAATATATATTTTCGTAATTATCCCGAGGTTGGACGGAGCGTGTTCTCTTTAAATTTGAACTTGACCCAAAACCTAAATGAAAAAAAAAACAATCCTATTAGATCGTATTAAAACTCGGGTACATATTTTTTTTACCATCCTCATGTACTTTTTTTGAACAATGCCATTCTCATGTACAATTGTACACTTCGGGGACCTTTTTGTGACACATAAAAGTAAAATGGCATTAAAATCTAAAAAAGGGTTTTTTTTTTTTTGAAAAATGGTATGGAGGAAACAAGAGACAGCTTCTTTAATTTTTCTTGTCTTTCTGTTCCTTAATCTTCCCCTTTCTGGTAACTGTCAAAAACCAAACATACCTGCAAGCAAAAAAAGTGTCTGTTTTTCTTTCTTGGGTTCTGTCAAAAACCAAACATACCTGCAAACAAATCATAAATGCCAAGAATTTTGGTTATTCAGATCTCGGGGTATTTGATTATTCTAATAATTACAACATAATACACAATATCCCCCACCAGGTCAATGCCATCATCATTTGCAGACATTATGTTCGAGTTCGAATTCAAATTTGAACTTGCGAATGATTGTATGATTCAACTGAATTAATAGTAAAAAATACACGAAAGAATCAAAATCGAATACTTAAATTTAGTGAAGCAAACCCTACAACATTAGGAACATGCATGTGCACTCCATAGTGCCAGTTGAATAACATTCAAAAACTCTAATCTATCAGTTTTAATCATGATTTCAGCAAAATAAAAACATAGCCGATGAAAGGGTTTCTTCTGTATGATGTAATTGTTGAATGATAGGGAGAAGTGCTGGATCAGAGAGATGAAGGCATGATTTTAATAATTTAATGTTAGGGGTATAAACTTTTATATTTAGTAAAATGATATGAGAATTTGAAATTTTCAGAATTTGCGAAATTTGATAACCACTATCAAATACAGAGAAAAATTTGTTAAAATTCAAAAATTTTAGAGGGTGAGATTACCCCTACCACTAAAGGTGTTTATGGTCGGTTAACCGTACCGTTAAGCCTAAACGGTCAGCTAATCGTTATAGCAACTTAATCATTAAGAAATGGTTAATCGTTAAATTTTTTAATAGTTAACCGTTTCTTAACGGTTCGGTTACATGTTAACTTATAAGGTATTAGAATTTTTTTTCACATGCTCTCTATTTTTAATAATAATAAAATTATATTTCCGATAAATATTATATTACAATTTTCAGAAAAAATATTTAAATAAAAATCCTAATCACAAACTTTATTTTATGTATAAATAATTTAAGAACAATTAACCATTAATTATTTTTTTAATAATTTAATTAACTAAAATCATTTAATCTTAACGATTAAGTTAATTAACTTATAAAATACATTAATTATAACAATTACAGTTTATCATATGCACACTAGATCCATTCTTGTACTGGATGACAGTAAAATCACATGGATAAGCTATAGAAGAGGGGCACAGTTAGATACTTTCTCTTTTCAGATATGTATACATGGCAATGCCCCCCTTCAAAAACCAAAGCAATGTCTCCTAAACCCCTGTATCTGTTTTCTTTCTTCCCATCTCCTTGGCTTCTTTCCCCTTGAAATGTGTGCTTAGAATCTTGGGTAGGTCTAGGGTACGACAGGTCTAAAGTACAGTTAAAAAATGTCAAGTTTTAAAATTTGTCCAAGAATATAAAATATTAAAAGTTTTTGTTAATATTTTAAGTTGAATTTTTTATATTTTTGGACAAGTATCGATACTTATTTTATAATTATTGATACTTAATTTTTTAATAACATTTAAAGTTTTTGAACAAGTATCAATACTTATAATACTTACAAAATAAGTATCGATACTTGTCCATAAACACAAAAAAATCAACCTAAAATGTTATCAAAAAGTCTTTAACATTTTAAGTTTTTGATCGAAACTTGTTATCTTTTAGCCGCACCCTAAACTTGTAGGTTAGACTCACCCTAGAATCTTCCTTTTAGTTTTTGGTTAATCATCAATAAATTTATATGAATTCGAATCAGGAATTTAAAATGAAGTGATCCAATTGCATGCAGAACCATATGATTCCCAAAGCACAAACAAGCATTAAAAAATGGGAGAGAAACCGTGTATTTATCATGGCCTGCATGACAGAGCTGGAAAACCACTCGGCAGCACATGTAGGCTAAACTATTTGTTTTTCTCTTTACTATATGATCCAACCAAGCAAGCAAATGTATAATAAAAGTGTTTTTATTCATATATCAACTAATTGGTCGAATGGTTACGGATGTTCATGTTATTTTATCTTATATGAATTTGACTCTCGATATTTATCTTGAAAATATAATATATCTCTATTTAATAAAAAAATATTTATTCAGAGCCAACCAACTCTCCATATTGATTTTTCTGATATGTGGAAGCAAATATGTCCAATTCTATACACCAAATCTACAGCCAAAGTAAGAGTTTGAAGTTGAGCTGGGATGTTTTGATTTTTTATTTCACTGGAAATTTTGCTGCTCAGACCATGGCCAAAACACTTGCTGTTCATACTCCATTGAACATATTGCAGAAGCTCTCTTCTTGAACCACTTGGTCGAGTTTTAGACATTGGAGGTCTGGTCTTGTCGAGCCTTGGAGAAGCTGAGTGATTACACCTCGGGAAAAATTGTCTACTGTTCATCAATGGTGTTGTTCCAGTTCTGCAATATCTAAGTTGACATCACAACTGTTGTCGCTTCCGTTTTGGCCCCATGAACCCTCGTTTTCTTTCTTGACGCTGATGATTTCATTCGATTCTTTGGGTTTCAAAGCCAACAACTACAGCAATAGTAAAATCAATTTTATGCGTCTTTCAACGGAGGGAAAGATGAATAAAATATATAACTTGAATATTACTGAGAGTTGGTGTAACATTAGTAGCAGAATCATTAAAATAAAGTATACCTCGGCATTAAATTTGTTGTTTTGAGCTTGAAGGGCATCGTTATCAGCCTTGAGAGCATCAAACTGTTTCTTCAAGGCATCATAATCTTTCGCTAATTGCTTGGTTTTCCACCTGGCCCTCCTGTTTTGGAACCAAATGGCTATCTGTCTCTGTTGCAGCCCCAAGGCCTTGGCCAGCTGCACTTTCCTCTCGGGTTCCACCTTGTTTCCCAACTCGAAACTCTTCTTCAGTGCCTTGACTTGTTCCAAGTTCAGTCTGTTCTTCTTCTCCCCTAGATGTGATCCGTCATCAGACAATTCATAGTCTCCGTGCACTTCCTCGGACTTGTCCACACCCGAGAATGACACCGATCTCTTCATCATAAACGGTGCACCACCAGCTCCACCTATAGATCCAAATTCCAAACAACAAAAATACAAAAGCAAGAAACACCCATCAAGAAATTGAAAAAAAAGAAAGAGAGTGCGCAGGGATTCAAATAGCAGTCCGCTATTGCAATAACTTTAAAACCGTTATTGCAGTAGCGGTCAACAATGATCACAATTGCATCTATTATGTCTGCAATCACGATAAACTACTCTGAAAACTCTACCTCAACAACACTTTAAACTCCGAGAGAGAGATACCATGGAAGAGGTGAGGAGGGAAAGAAGGGAGATGATCATTGTGGTGATCTTCATAGGGTTGGAACATGAAAGCATGAGGGGGGAAAGCCATTAAAAGGATGAAGATTGAAGATTCAATGAAGAGGGAAAGAGAGGGGCGATGGATTATAAGGACTGAGCTCTCAAATGGCTAAAATCTAAATCACAGGAAGTCGTGATGGGGCTCAGCTCAGAGAGACTGAATGACAGCGATTTTTAGGTTGACAGTAAACGAATGGTGTGCATTTCTCTCCCTCTCTACACATGGTTCTATATATTACATACAATTTCCTCATTCATACAGTTTAAGCCTAGTTAGCTCTTCAATTTAAATTCATACAACAAATATGTTTGGGTATACTTGGTGGAAAAGGAAAAAAAAACTTTAAATTTAAGTGTGAAGCGCGGCACGGGGATCGTTCACTTTGTCATTTGATACTCGATAAGTTCGATAAAATTTTATTCGATTTGATTCGTTGGTCGTTAAGTTCGTCAAAATTTTTATTTTATTTTTTAAAATACATGTAAAATATAGTAATGTTATATAGAGTTTAGTATAACAATAAATTAACAAATATAATAAAAAAATTATCAAAATAGCATGCGAAACAATTTCAAAGTCTACACAAAAAAGTAACAACCCATAAATACATGAAACTAACATATTACAATCAAAATAATAATCTACAAATACACCAAACTAACATATTAATACAACTATTCTTAAAAAAAGTTTATCAATACATAAACAATCCTAAAAATAAAGCAATGAATATCTTTTCACCTCATTCTCTGTTGCTTGGAGTCACCAAACTACGAGATTTGGAGAATAATTTCATTTGTTTGATCAATATAGTTATTTTGCTAATATAGAAAAGGAGTTATAATATATTTTTTATCGGCAAATAAGATTTTATTAATGGGTTAAGAACATAATTTATATTGTGTGTCTCATTAAAAATCTCTCTAACCTAAATAAATGAAAAGAGTGCACACAAACGAAGTAAAAGCCCAACTGAAACAACATTGCCAAAATATAAAACAACACCTATCTCAAAAAAAAAAAAAAAACAGGCAACCCACTAAACCCCGAAGCTTCACCCTTCAAACTCAAAAGAATAAACCTATCAATAACAGGCTACACCTGAAAAATAAATGGAACCCCACAACACCCGCAAATCTAACAAGTACCTCCACAACTTGCTTTATATCTCACAATCAACACCAAAGCACCATCTTTCCACAACAGCACAAAGAAGCACTCAAGTAGGAGAAACAGAACACAAAATCAAGTTCACCAATCTCACATCATCAAAAATCAAACCAGCCAACATGAAGATGCACTCACAATTTCCAAAAAAAAAAAAAAACCCAGAATGACAATACATGCCTATCTACACCCCAAGTTATAATATTTCATTATAAGAAACTAAAATAAATATTCCTACTTTGAGGTGAATAATATAGAACTAAATAAATTAATATGTTTAACATTAAGGGTCAGCTTAACATTGCTTTTGAAAAATATTTTTAAAAGTGCTGTCAGAAAGTGATTTTAAAAAGTTAATTGTAAGATTTTAGTGTTTGGCATTGCTGTCAAAAAATACTTTTGAAAAGATAAAATATCTATTTTAGACATGATATTGTAAGGTAAAAATAAATACATGTAAATATTGTTTAAATTCGTTATCATAAAATTTATTAAGATTATTATATATGAAATAAATCAACCTAAATAATAAAAATATAAAAATCATGACAATTCATTAGTATTTTTTTATATATAAAATATAAACATTAAATATTTCTAAGTAATTAAAACAAAATTTTGAATTAAATATAAAAATTTAGCCTCTAAACTATGCATTTTTATCTTATTGTAATATAACTAAATATTAATATATTAATAATTATTATATTTAATATTATTTTATAATATTAAATTTTAAATATTGTATTTAATAATTACTAGATTTAATATTAAAATATTAATTTAATATAATAATTATTATTATATTTAATATTATTTTAATATATTAGTATTAATATTAGTGTTAATAATTAAGGGTAAAAAAATAACTTCACACTCAAAAGTGATTTTTCACTCCAAAATGAAGTGTTTGGTATTGCTTATGGGTGAAAAATCACTTTTTTTTAGCAAAAGCTCTTTTTTAAGCAATATCAAAGGGGGCCTAAATAGTTTTACTTTGTTCTTTCTCTTCACTCTATGGAGAGATCGACACCAATTCCTACTACAAATCAATATTTGCTTAGTACCCGGAGCTAATGAAGTACTATAATGTTCAATTACACGACTCCATGCACTAAATGTAGCCTCAAAAGTTATAGTTGTTATTGGAATTGCTGAAACATCAGCAACCAACCTTGACAAAATATGAAACTTCAAATATTGATCTTTCACCATTTCAAATAGAATACGCGAGCTTATCAGGTCGATTAAACTTGATTCGAGTGTTAACTAAGTTGAGCTCGAGTTGTTCGAGAGCTACTCAGCTCAGTTAACGCTCCAACCTATTGGCAAGGCCTTGACCTTCTCCTACAGAAAATTATTATTTAGTTCCTTTAAAAATTATAATATTTTAAATCAGTACAATTACAAAACTATATTTTGACTCCCTTAAAAGGACAGTTTTATGATTTAATCCTTCCAAATTTTGTAAAATTTAAATCAATACAATGTTAAAATTGTTTTTGCCTCTTGAAAAATCAATTTTGTCCCGTTTTTTTCAGATTCATTCCTGCTAGCTATTATCTATTTAGTTGTAGGTATAACTCGATATATTAAAGGGTAAAGTCCACAAATGGTCATTGAACTTTGTTAAAAAAACAAAACGGTAACTAAACTTTTATATGTTATAAAATGGTAATTAAACTTTATGTTTTGTAACAAAATGGTAACTTGGCCGTTAAGCACTTAACGTGGCTATTATAAAATTTTGTATAATAGCACATTTAATCCTCTATATTTACACATTCAATCAGTTTAGTCCTAATTTGAAAAAATTCACTAAATTTAACCCTATTTATTTATACATTCTTTCAATTTGGTTCTTATAGAAAATATTATTTTGAAAAATATAAGCACTAATAAGAGAAAATGAAAGATCATAACAGACAAGCAGTAACAAAAAACTTTCAAATGATGCATATTGCTCCCACTCCCAAATACATCCATCTCTTAGCCTAACTTGGACATTTTATACAGTAACCTTGAAAAAAAATATCTTAAACGAACTAAAGCAACCAAGCATGTAGGTGAAAAAACCAACAGAGCCAAGAATGTACCACATCAATCACGTGACCATAAACCTCCTCTTCAATGATATTTGCCAATAAACCATGGTTCCAGATTTGGCCAAAACCATCCTGATATGAAAATTCAGATTATAAACTCCTATTAATTCATTTTATCAATTAACGATAGACTCAAGATTAGATAGGCCTGGTGCTATATCCAGCCAAAAAAGTTCTTGCATTTTTCACTGCATATGAAAAGGCATCAATTTCCCAAAAGCAAACATACAAAATTATGAAGAGAGCAGTTCAAAATCCATAAACTAAAAGAGGCCTAATAAATAATATTTTCTATAGGACCAAAACTTTAAAAAACCAAAAGGCACCGTACAATAGGTAGATGAAGTTTAAAATAGTAAAGATGTCATGAGATGCATAAATAAATAATATTTTCTATAAGACCAAACTGAAAGAATGTTTAAATAAAAAGGATTAAATTTAGTGATTTTTTTTTCGAATTAAGACTAAATTAATTGAATGTGTAAATATAAAGGATTAAATGTGCTATTATACAAAAATTTTATAACAGACACGTTAAGTACTTAATGGTTGAGTTACCATTTTGTTACAAAACATAAAGTTTAATTGTCATTTTGTAACATTTGAAAATTTAGTTATTATTTTATTTTTTCAGTGATTATTTGTGAACTTTACTCTATATTAAATTATTACATAAGTTGATTTGAAATAGTCACAATCCATAATATATGATTGTGTCAGTTGTCAATGTAGTAGAAGTTGCAGTGTCACATTAGTTGTAAGGAAAAGTATGAAACCAAATGGTCACAGTTTCAATAGCCATATGGTAGTTGATTAATGGAAAAAATAGAATGAGAAGATAATTGTGAGGTTCAAAATATAAAACTCAACAAATTGAACTAAAATTTTATTATTTATTACACAACAAGATTTCCTTGTGCCATCTTTCATTGACCCCACCACAAAAAGAAATGTTTGTTCTATAACAATCAATTTTCTATACCAATTTTTATTCTATAACTAATAAACTCTTAAATTCTTAACTTTTAAAATACTATATAAAAATAATTTAACTCAATTTTTTTGAAAAAAATAATTTTCCCTTGAACTAAAAAAAAAACAGTTGTTGTACTTCTACCCATTCATCTTGTTAGTCATCATATCAACACCGTTAACTTATTAATGTTGGTCAAAGAGTAAATCGCAAGTTAGATGATAAAATTGTGTGTTTTTACAGAGAAGCTAAATTGTTATTTGGTACTAATTCAGAGAAAAAAATACTCTTTAAACCCAATGACGAAACTCAACCTCTTTTATTGGCGGACCCTTTAAAGAATAATCCGACCCCAATCCGACATTATAATTTTAATAAAAATCTGACTAAATCCGACGTGAAAAAATTAATAAAAATATTAAATTTAATATATGAAATAATTATAAAATAATAAAAATGTATTTTAGTAAATATATCGGGTGGACCAGGACGAGTATCATCTAAACACGACTCTAAAAATTTTAACATTGTCTCGCTCTGCCCCGTCATGACCCTTGATTTAAAGAATAAAAAAAATCAACGCCGATTAGATCAGATTGGGTCGAGACCCATCGGTTCGAAGAAAATTAAACCCTAGTACCGCCCCTACTTAAATCTATAACTTCTTAAGTACAATTACAAATAATTATCCTAAATAAATAACATATACCACTTATAACTTAAATCAAAACAAATTTAAAGTGAATTCACACATTTTTTCTCAACAATAATAATAGTTGATCCCTTTACGATGGAATCCATCTAAAAATAATGTACCACCATACAACTTAATTAACTGAACTTCAAGTACATCAACACCATAATACAACCAAAAACAAAAATATACAACCAACTATCAGTTGGTTTAACAGATGAGGCGCTAGGTTCTTTAAATAAGGTCAGAAATTTAAATTTTAACGTTGTGAATGAAAATATCTAGGTTAGGAAGGTCGCCCCCATTTTAAGCCTTTGCAAAACTCGATCTGAATTAATCAACCAATGAGTCGGATACTGGTGTTTAAACAAAACAAAAAAAAACAAAAATATAAATATAAATCTCACGCCCTTAAAAAACCAGGTTGACCTAGCCATCAAGAACATAATCCACCTTTGCCTCAACATTATTTCCCAATGTGTAACACCCTAAACCCGGATGTCACATTTGGGCCTTAAGCCAATCCATTTTCATTTCAATTCTCAACTTGGTTTAGCCCAAACAGTGTATTTTCTGAAAACATTAAATCTAATAGTTGAAAACATAGATAAACAATTTAAATCGTTACAAAAGAGCTCCACTTTAATTTTAAATATTTAAGCATTCGACTTGATTAATAATGTAACACCCCCTTCCAGGCCTTCCCGGCATGGTAGAGATCCGGGTCGGAAGGCGTTACCGAAAAATAATACGGTGATTAGTTCAATAATTATTAATCGGCATTCGGTAAAATAAGTTATTAAGCAGTACAAACAGGTTCAATTAATCCAATACAAGTTGCGATTATCCAATTAGGGCCAATTTTAAACTTTTACAAGTTCTAGGGACTAATCTATAATTCCAATAAATTATGGGTCCATCTCAGAAACTAAGCTTTCTACAATGAAATTCAATCATCAAACAACGTGACTGTAAATTTTTATGCAAATTAGAATTCATTTATCGGACCAATTAAACTATACAATATTTAGTGACTATTTTGCAAATTCCTATAATTATTACCTAACTTACCAGAACCCGTACCGATAATCGTGTAACCTCCTAAATTTGACCTAATTTCTTAAGTTGAATCTTGGAAGTTAAGTTTGAAAAACTTGTCCCTCAAGAAAGGTTATTAGGTTTAATAATTTAAATCACAATTTAGTTATAAAAGATCAAAACTACTCATTTAAATAAAACGTAGTCGTTTAGCAAAATTCCAAAAGTCATTATAAAATTCGGAAAAAATCTAAATAATGCATGACAAACCATTAAGTCTCAAAATAATAATAATACTGTCCCAAGTCCCAAATACAAAATCATCCAAAATAATAATAACGTATAAAGTTCAATGTCCGAATAATCATACTGAAATACAAGATATAGTCTGATGAAACGAAATCCTCCAAGTGCCGTACTCCTAAGCCTGAGTATCTGAAAGTAGAACTAGGGGGAGTAATCTATGAAGCTCAGTGTGTCTCTAAAGTGCATATAAAACACAAAACATGAACCCGAACAACAAGCATAGTTCAATAGTCATCAAAATATACATATGCATACAATCTGAGACATAAAATGTAATGTCATTCACCCATCTCCATACACCGTCCGAAGAGTAAGGTTCCCCAGAACCACTCTAACTACATCGTCACTATCCGAAGTGGAACGACCCGAAGGTGGAATCACTGATCCGAAGCCGAATTCAGCCTGAAAGGTGAACCCACTGAACTTCCCCGTACAATTTCCCAACCCAAATGATATGACATGTTCCGATTTATATTTTTCAAATCCGAGAGTATAACCGATATATTAATTTAATCCGAGTGCATACGATATATGTCTGATATTATTTTAGTCCGATTCTGATATTCGATGCGTGTCATGCCATCATACAAAACATACCATAAATCTCAGATCATTCATTTAGTCACATATACAACATGCACGCATAACATAGAGCACAAAAAGATATAGTACAAGAAGAGACACACCTTAGACAGCTAATAACTCAACGTCGAGAGTGACGTCTCTCACGCTCAGCTCTAGTATTAGGTCGAGTGCCAACACCTACGAGGTCAACCAAAACATAATTAATCAATACTACTATGCCACACTAACATAATTACTAAACGAAACCATACTCACGTGCAGAACTTGCAGGCTGTGCAGAAAGAGGTCGAACAGGTGGAGGAAGATGAAGGTTCTCAGGCTACGAGTCAACGTCACCTGAACACAATCATATTCGTATCAGATTTTGATATCCAAGATTCTTAAAATACTGACTAAAATTAATTGTATGTAGCAAAAAAGTCTTTCAGGTTTGAATTTAGGAAAATGGACAACAGATTTGGAATTAAAACATTGAAAAATGTAAAGTCAACTTGGGTCAGAAAAAGTCAACGCCGACGTTATAAAAAAGTCAACGTCGACATCAGCCAAAAAGTCAACACTAACGTCATCAAAAAGTCAATGCTGACATCAGCCAACAAGTCAATGCTGGCGTTAGCTGGGGGTGGGTCAGGTCAACGGGTCTAGTTAACGGGTCAACAGGTTGGGTCACGGGTCAACGGGTCGGGTCATGGTCAACGGGTTAGGTCAGTGATTCGGTTTAGAACAATGGTTCGATTTGGAAATGGTTCAGTCTGATCGGTCAGTTCGGGGTTCGATTTAGCTTACTACTCTGGTTCAGCTTACACTCTACTTGGTCTCTCATGCTAGGGCTCAAAACGGGCTCTCTCTCTCATTGAGCTCTCAAGCCAGTTGGGTTAAACCCAATCTTCACTCCTCACACTCACACCGGTCCGCCTTAGCCCATCGTTGCAAGACAACAACTAGGGTTCATGAACCCTTGATAGCAGTGGTGAAAGAGGAGGATACTACGACGACGGCTCACGACAAGTATGGTGGCGGCAACCCATCATCGCGGCGGCGGTGACACAACAACACAGTGACGGTGGAAGCAACTCACCGAAACATCACACAACACAAGGTTTCCAAAATAAAACCAAACTAACCGGGTTTGAGGCTTACCTACACGCACAGGTTCGACCAAAACACAGAAGAGCACGACGGCAGAGAATAGGAAAAGACGGTGGCTTCCTACCGTTTCCGAGCTGTTATCAATCGAAAATGGAAGGTTGACAGATGGGCTTCGATCGCGACGAGAAGGGAAGCACGCTGACAGTTTTAGCTCGACGAACAGAAGGTGCTAGAGGCTTGATCGGAGTTTGATCAAAAATCGACAAAGGAAGGCTAAATGGGTGGTAGTTATTTGCAGAGAGAAAGGAAAAGAATTGGGGAGACAACTTCTCAAAAAATGAGGAAAAAGAGGCTGCTAGGGTTCATAATAGGGTATAAATACCCTTGCTAAAATGGGTAAATTACCACCAAAGGCCCAAACTTTTATCCACATCGCACAGAGGTCACCCAAGTTTTGAATTTCATAAATTGGTCACCAAATTTCAATTAAGAAATCTGATTGAATTCCCAAAAATTAGGGTTTAGAAATTAGGGTTTTTTTCTTCAGTATTTAGGGTTTTAATTTGGGGAATAATTGGGGTGTTACAACTCGGGAGGTCGTATCGGTACGCCTATGTCCCGATCGTTAAAGTCGTTACAAAACAATAAGTTCGTATCAAAATGGTGACCACCCGTATCGATACGTAATGCATTTAATAATTCTCAGAATTTCAATGAGCAAGGTTCATATTGGTACAGTTAAGAAACTGTACCTATACGAGTTGACCAGGGTTGGCTGTTTCGATACACCCTAAGGACCGTACCAATGTAATTATTTTCCCAGATTCTAGTTTTAACTTTCTGTATCGATACGCCCTTTGAAGTTTCGATACGGCCCCTTTGAAGTTACTGTTATCCAATTCTACTTCTCAGTTAATGATACGGTAGAATTCAAGTCACTAATATCCGATCATGTCCCTCTGTTGATGGTGTGGCTATGTTTAAGTTGTTGTTCATTCTTACTCCACCGTTGAGGGTGTAGTAAGGCCTCAATTGTTGTTATCCGATTCTGTCCTTCCGTTGATGGAATAACTGAACAAGTATCCCAAATTTCGATACTGCCTCTTCATCAGTGTTGCAGCTGGATCAAAACTTTTACCTTTAGACTGTGCCTCTTCGTCGGTGTTGTAGCTCGATCAAATCATGGTACTGCCTCTTCGTCGGAGTTGTAGCTGGATCAATTTTACTAACTTTAGACCTTGCCTCTTCGTCGGTGTTGTAGCTGGATCAAACCTTACTGACTTCAAGTCTTGCCTCTTCGTCGGTGTTGTAGCTAGACCAAACCTTACTGAGTTCCGATCCTGCCTCTTTGTCGGTGTTGTAGCTGGATCAACCTCATTTAACTTCAGACCTTGCCTCTTCGCCATGTGTTGTAGCTTGGTCGAACCATACTTTTCTTCGGTCCTGCCTCTTCGTCAGGTGTTGTAGCTGGGCCAAATTTACTCTTTCGGATCCTGTCTCTTCGTCAGAGTCGTAGCTGGATCAGACATCAGAACCTCCATCTTTTGATCTTGCCTCTTCGTCAGTGTTGCAGCTGGATCAAAATTATTTTGACAAGTTCAACAGAAATGTCGACACTACGTGCTTAAACACGGTAAATTTTAAGACAATAGATAATTCAAATGTCCATCAAAAATCTATTTTCACGAATGGTCGAAGAAAAATAAATCCTTTGAAAAATCCAACGTCATGATTGGTATAAACTGATTGTACCCAGGGGAATGGTACAACTAGCCCGGACCAAACGACTACCAATAAAGGCAACTCAAAACCATTGATCCCTGAGCATTTGGGAAAATGTAAAAGAAACTCTGCATCAAAATTTACCAACTTTCGGTCATGCCTCATCGTCGGTGTTGTACCTGGGCCAAACCTTCATCATTCGATCTTATGTCTTCGTCAGTGTTGTAGTGGATCAAGTTTTTCAGACATTTCCTCTCCATCAGTGTTGCAACCAGGTTAAATTTTCTCCAGGCATTGTGTCGTCGTTAGTGTCATAGCAAGCCAAGCTTATTTTGTCTCCTCCAACGGCTTGCCTCAGATTTTTGTTTTCCCCAACGAAGCCTCTATTTTAAAGAGCGGCAAAGAAGATCAAGAGAAGCCCAAAGAAGAAGCGGTGGCCAGAGAATAAACCCCGACCAGACAAAAATAGTTACTCTTTTGTCTTTGCCTTATTCCTATTACACAACAATACGCAAAGATGGGAAACTTTTGTACCCATTTCTGTCCGGGCCCATAGACCCAAACCAAATACTTATAACCTAATACAATTCAACCCAACCCAAATTAAATGCAACCCAAATACCCATGACCCAATACAACCCATTTACCCAATAATTAAATAAACCCATAAAACCTAAAATACCCCAAATAAACGAAATTACCCTACTACCCATTAACCTAAATTTGAAAACCCTAGAAACATAACATGTCTGTCGTCGCCCCTTTGTCTCCAGCCACGCGCGGCACTATTGGCCTCGCGCGCTGCCGGCTGCCGCCCAAGCCACTGCCCCTGTCAGAGAAAAAGCAAATTGATCAAATCTCAAAAATCATCAAGTGGGAAGCAAGTTGGAAATTTTTTAATATTTTTTCTGGTTATATAAACCCAAGCAAATCATGTAAGGAGGATACAGTTTTGAATACAAAAAGATTTTCGGTTCAAAAAAGGTTTTTAGATCTGAAAAAAAGGGAGTTCAGATTATAATAAAAAATAGTTTTATCTCATATGCTCTATTCGAACAAGGCAAAAAAAGAAGAAAAAGCATATTCAGAAAGGTATAATTTTTTTAAACATACCTTTATTTTTTAGATCTACGCATATCAGGATATCTTTTTGAAAATCTGGCTTTGGATTCGGATTTGGGATGTCGAAAGGAATCGAAAAGTCGCCACCTTTTGCATTTCCGACCATCAGTGGCGGTGGTCTACAGTGGGCCTGGGATACCGGCAACCGAGCCCGGCCAAAGAGGGGGAGAGCGTTTTTGAGAGGAAATTTTAGTTTTTTTAAACTCTAACACAAATGATTTTTTTATTAAAATTGGTTATTTAAACATTTTCCAAAACGATGTCATTTTGGGCGTTTGAGTCCAGGCCCAAAACGACGTCGTTTCATCCTTTGAACCGAATACCCAACCAGATCAGAGAGGATCCGCGCATTTTTTTAATTTTGGGTAAATTTACATTCTAGAATAAAAACAAATAAAAACTGCCAGGGACTTAGAGAGGAATTATACCACGCGGAATGGCTAGAATGTAAATTTACCCAAAATTAAAAAAATGCGCGGATCCTCTCTGATCTGGTTGGGTATCCGGTTCAAAGGATGAAACGACGTCGTTTTGGGCCTGGACTCAAACGCCCAAAACGACATCGTTTTGGAAAATGTTTAAATAACCAATTTTAATAAAAAAACCATTTGTGTTAGAGTTTAAAAAAAACTAAAATTTCCTCTCAAAACGCCTCCCCCTTTTGGCCGGCTTGCTGTTGCAGATCCCTGTGCCCATCGTGGACCACCGCCACTGATGGTCGGAAATGCAAAAGGTGGCGACTTTTCGATTCCTTTCGACATCCCAAATCCGAATCCAAAGCCAGATTTTCAAAAAGATATCCTGATATGCATAGATCTAAAAAATAAAGGTATGTTTAAAAAAATTATACCTTTCTGAATGTGCTTTTTCTTCTTTTTTTGCCTTGTTCGAATAGAGCATATGAGATAAAACTATTTTTTATTATAATCTGAACTCCCTTTTTTTCAGATCTAAAAACCTTTTTTGAACTGAAAATCTTTTTGTATTCAAAACTGTATCCTCCTTACATGATTTGCTTGGGTTTATATAACCTGTAAAAATATTAAAAATTTCCAACTTGCTTCCCACTTGATGATTTTTGAGATTTGATCAATTTGCTTTTTTTCTCCGACAGGGCAAAGTGGCTTTGGGCGGCAGCAGCAGCATGAGGCCAATAGTGCCGCGCGTGGCTGGAGACAAAGGGGCGGCGGCAGACATGTTATGTTTCTAGGGTTTTCAAATTTAGGTTAATGGGTAGTAGGGTAATTTCGTTTATTTGGGGTATTTTAGGTTTTATGGGTTTATTTAATTATTGGGTAAATGGGTTGTATTGGGTCATGGGTATTTGGGTTGCATTTAATTTGGGTTGGGTTGAATTGTATTAGGTTATAAGTATTTGGTTTGGGTCTATGGGCCCGGACAGAAATGAGTACAAAAGTTTCCTCTCTTTGCGTATTCTTGTGTAATAGAATAAGGCAAAGACAAAAGAGTAACTATTTTTGTCCTGGTCGGGTTTATTCTCCGCCACCGCTTTTTTGGGCTTCTTTTGATCTTTTTTGCCGCTCTTTAAAATAGAGGCTTCGTTGGGGAAAACAAAAATCCGAGGCAAGCCATTGGAGGAGACAAAATAAGCTTGGCTTGCTATGACACTAACGACGACACAATGCTCGGAGAAAATTTAACTCGTTGCAACATCGATGGAGAGGAAATGTCCAAAAACTTGATCCACTACAACACCGACGTAAGACATAAGATCGAATGATGAAGGTTTGGCCCTGTACAACACCGACGATGAGGCATGACCAAAGTTGGTAAATTTTGATGCGTAGTTTCTTTTACATTTTCCCAAATGCTCGTGGATCAACGGTTTTGAGTTGCCTTTACTGGTAGTCGTTTGGTCCGGGCTAGTTGTACCATTCCCCTGGGTACAATCAGTTTATACCAATCATGACGTTGGATTTTTCAAAGGATTTATTTTTCTTCGACCATTCGTGAAAATAGATTTTTGATGGACATTTGAATTATCTATTGTCTTAAAATTTACCGTGTTTAAGCACGTAGTGTCGACATTTCTGTTGAACTTGTCAAAATAATTTTGATCCAGCTGCAACACTGACGAAGAGGCAAGATCAAAAGATGGAGGTTCTGATGTCTGATCCAGCTACGACTCTGACAAAGAGACAGGATCCGAAAGAGTAAATTTGGCCCAGCTACAACACCTGACGAAGAGGCAGGACCGAAGAAAAGTATGGTTCGACCAAGCTACAACACATGGCGAAGAGGCAAGGTCTGAAGTTAAATGGGGTTGATCCAGCTACAACACCGACAAAGAGGCAGGATCGGAACTCAGTAAGGTTTGGTCTAGCTACAACACCGACGAAGAGGCAAGACTTGAAGTCAGTAAGGTTTGATCCAGCTACAACACCGACGAAGAGGCAAGGTCTGAAGTTAGTAAAATTGATCCAGCTACAACTCCGACGAAGAGGCAGTACCATGATTTGATCGAGCTACAACACCGACGAAGAGGCACAGTCTAAAGGTAAAAGTTTTGATCCAGCTGCAACACTGACGAAGAGGCAGTATCAAAATTTGGGATACTTGTTCAGTTATTCCATCAACGAAAGGACAGAATCGGATAACAACAATTGAGGCCTTACTACACCCTCAACGGTGGAGTAAGAATGAACAACAACTTAAACATAGCCACACCATCAACAGAGGGACAAGATCGGATATTAAAGACTTGAATTCTACCGCATCATTAACTGAGAAGTAGAATTGGATAACAGTAACTTGGACTCAACCTCTCCATCAACGCAAGAGGTGAGATTGGATATCTGTAATTTGGACCTTGTTACACCATCAACGGAGGAACAAGACCGGATGAAAGCAACTTGGACACAACCACTCTATCAACGTAAGGGGCTGGATTGGACAGCTGCAACTTGGACTCAACCTCTCCATCAACGCAAGATATGAGATTGGATATATGTTGTTTGGGCCTTGTTACGCCATCAACGGAGGAACAAGACCGAATGAAAACAGCTTGGACACAACCATTCCATCAACGCAAGAGGCTGGACCGAACATCTGCAATCTATACCTAACCTCTCCATCAATGCAAAAGGCATGATTGTATATATGTAATTTAGACCTTGTTACGCCATCAACGGAGGAACATGATTAGATGGAAACAACTTGGACGCAACCACTCCATCAATGCAAGAGGCAGGACCGGACAACTTGGATTCTACCCCACCATCAACGGAGAAGCAGAATCTGGAGAACAACAATTCAAACCTTACTGCACCATCAACGGAGAAGTAGGAATGAACGACCAATTAGACCTTACTATGCCCTCAACGGCAGAGTAAGAAAGAACAATAACTTGAACCCAGCCACACCATCAACGGAGGGAGATCAAATAACTTGGATTCTACCATACCATCAACGAAGAAGCAGAACAACAACTTAAACCTTACTACACTATTAATGGAGAAGCAGGATCAGAGGATGAGGCTTTGATTTTTTATTTTCCCTGAATTTTAATTTTTTTGATTTTCTTCTTTTTTGATTTGATTTTTTTGGTTTTTTTTAATTTTGATTTTTTTTGATTTTTTTGAGCTACTCCTACAAGAAAGATATAATATCCGAGGAAGAAGTTTGGTCTAGCTGTGACACCGACGAAGAGGCAACCCCTAGACAAGGTTAGATCTACTACACCATTGACGGATAAACATGATGTGAAAAATATGGGATCCACTACACCACCGACGGAGAGATGAGATCCAGGGAAAATTTAATCTTGCAACACAGCTGCGAGATCTGCTACATCACAAAAGAGAGGCCGAATCTAGATTAAATTGGTCTACCACCACTAACGGAAGTAAAATTGAAAAGGGTCAGCTCTGTCATTTTATGGCGGGAATTATGACCTGAAAATGAAAGAAAATATTAATTAGTAATTGTTCAAAATTTTGCCGTTATTATCTGGATGTTTGAGATTTCTGTGTATTCAGCCTTCTTGGGGGCTAGAGGTTGATCATCATGTTGTTGCCCCCACGGTCGAGGTTCTTCGGTCTATTCCTTAGATTTGTTAATATGTTCGAGCAAAAAATAAATGCATGATAGATAAATGTGATTTTATGCCTAAATGTATGTGTTTAGTCTAAATGCATGCAAACTGTATTCTACGTGCACTTGATGCATGTGTGAATGATCTTTTTTTGCCCCCCAAAGGGATGCCCCTGACTCTATGTTGGTCGAATTGAGTTCTTGATCTTGTTTCGCGGAGATGCCCCCAATCTTCCTTGGCTTTGATCATCTTCCTTTATCTTTCCGGGTGTATGTCCCAAAATTATTTTCATTGAACTTCGTCTGGAATGGAGCGAATTCAAAGCTTGGAGCATGTTTTTGCCTTTTCTTGAAGGATAAACGCGTTATGTTGCCTCCCGGTCAGGTCCATGAATTTGTTGTGTTGGTTCATGTCAGTTTATTACTTTCGACTCTGGCGAAATGCTACAGACGATAATTAATGTGGTTGTCTTGGGTACGGAAGTCTGACTCGGCATCGAAGGCTCACTTTTAGAACTCGTCTAGAAATGCCCCCTGGACGTGGGGCCTTGTAGAGGAATGGTATACGCGATGGTCATTCTTAAAAATGCCCCTGGACTGGGCTTTTGCATAGGTTCGGTAAAGGGTTGGATCGATCAACTTCCGCGTTACTTGGCATTGCTGGCACGGGGCATCCTGAGTACCGGTTTCAAAATTATGAATGTATGCATGTAAATGCAAGGTGTATGCCCTAAATGCGGAGGTACTAATTCAAAATGGTACCCGTAGCTTAACTTTTGAATTTACGGGATTTTTTCACAACTTTGAACGTTGCATTTGATATCTAGGGTACTAGATTTTCTCCCGATAGTGAACTTTTCAAATTAGGAACTAGTCCTGAATCAGTACTTCATGCCGGTGAAATGCAAGAAGTTAAAATGTTATAGCAGTGTCATGTAATTAATGCTGAATGAATGGGTATTTTATGATGCGATCAAAACAGGAAAATGAGGTCAGTTCAAAATAAAATATCCGAGTGAATAAATTAAATGGTAAAAATATTGTACATAAAACAAATAAAGGCACCAAAGCCTAAAAAAGGTGACCGCTAAATGGGCAGAGTTTTGCATAGCTTAAAAGGTTGGCTTCTACGGCTCACTATATGAGGTTCAGATCTAAAGTAAAGGGTACCCGAACTGTAGCGAGGACATCGATTCGGAGGAATACGACCCTTATACCATACGGGAGTGAAAACCCCATGGAGCGAAGTAATCCCTCCCATTTAAAGGTGAGGAACTCGGGTAGAAAGCTCATGCATGAATGTCAGGGGATTAAAATTAAATCAAATCAAATTTTCAAATTTTTGCCAGACAACACAAAACCAACATTGGCCTGACGCTCTTAAAAACGTCCCTAGTAGAGTCGCCAAGTTGTGATCAGGGTTTTTTCCATCCTTTGAAAAATATTATAAAAAAATGTATTATTTCTTTACAATATCAAAGAAGACGTCACCCATAGACCGGGATGACGCTCCCAGCAGAACAAAGTAAATTTTTTTTAAAAAAAATGAAAAATGGAAATGGGAAATGGAAAATTTTAATAAAGGAGGTGGAGTTGCCACTGGCCACTTTGGTAGGCTGGACACCGTAAAAAATAACCAGAGATTCAAATGTTTGGGTTCGGGAATCAGTTACGCGAGGGGAAGGATTAGCACCCCCACAACGCCCAAAATTGGTACAGCGTCGATCTAGTGTTGTCTTTGCAAGAAAACAAAAATACGATTTTTAAATTTAAAATTTAATCCCAAAAAAAACAAAAACGTTCTAAGGAGAACATTTCCTTATTTACGAAAACTGAGGAGGATGACACTTGAATAAGTCAGGATATCACTTCCTAACCGGTTATTCGAAATAAAATGGAAAATATTCCCTTAATATGAACCGAGTTTAAAAAATGGATATCTAAAATATGATAAGAAATTATATATATAAGTATAATAATATAATATACATATAATATCTATTATAATATAATATACACAAATATATATTATAAGAAAGATAAAGAAACTTTACATATAAAATATTACACATTATAGAGTCAAAATAATATACATATAAAATATAATACGTATATATTATATAATAAATAAAAATGATAATTAAAAAAATATATTTTTTATAATATGCTAAGTATAAAATAAGATACAAAATACATATATAATATAAAAAACATTAATATATATACTTAATACATACATATAGTTAAAATAATAATAGTAATGTACATAAAAGGAAAATTAAATAAAAAATTTATACTATGTGTTATTATGCATAATATATACTAAATATATTATATACAAATATAATACTAATAAAATATTGTATATGTTAAATATAATAATACTAACATATTATACATAATATTAAATATAATGATAATAGATTATATAATATACTATACATATAATAGAAATACTATATATAATATATATATACATATAAATATAAAGATAATAATATACATATATAAATACTAAATACATAATATAGAAAAACAAAACATATATATATATACATATTATAACATACGATATTAAATAAAGAAGTAAAATAATAATAATAATAATAATAACAATAACAAAAAAACAGTGACCTAATTTTAAAAAATAAAAACTAAAAGGGACTTGGGGAGCAAATATCCCATGCGGCAGGCTCGGAATGCAAAACATTTTGGGGCAGAGGGACTAACCATGTAATTTAACCATTAAGAAACTGATTTAAATCTAATTTAGTGACCAAATTAAAAACAAATAAAAATTGCAAGAGACTTAGAGAGGAATTATACCATGCAGAATGGCTAGAATGTAATTTACTCAAAATTTAAAAAAATGTGCGGATCCTCCTGGGTCGAGTTGGGTATCCAGGTCAAAGGATGAAACGATTGTTTTGGGCCTGGACTCAGGCGCCCAAAACGACGTCGTTCTGGAAAATGTTTAAATAACCAATTTTAATAAAAGACCATTTGTGTTAGAGTTAAAAAAACTAAAAAATAAAGGTATGTTTAAAAAAAATTATACCTTTTCGAGTATGCTTTTTCTCTTTTTTGCCTTGTTCGAATAGAAACTATTTTTTATTCCAATCCGGACTCCCCTTTTTCAGATGTAAAAACCCTTTTTTGAACCAAAAATCTTTTTTTATTCAAAACTGTGTCCTCCTTACATGATTTGCTTGGGTTTATATAACCTGAAAAAATATTAAAAAATTTACAACTTGCTTCCCACTTGTTGATTTTTGAGATCTGATCTATTTGCTTTTTCTCTGACAGGGGCGGTGGCTTGGGCGGCGGAGTGCGGCTGTTATTTTAGGTTTTATGGGTTTATTTAATTATTGGGTAAATGGGTTGTATTGGGTCATGGGTAATTAGGTTGCATTTAATTTGGGCCGAGTTGAATTTTATTGGGTTATGTGTATTGGTTTGGGTCTATGGGCCCGGACAGAAATGGGTACAATAGCTCCCGAATTACAATTCCCTTTGCCTTTAGCTTTAGTAGGAGATGGTGGTTGATCTTCCAAAACTTGAGCTAGGCAAAAGATTAGGGAATTTGTTACAATCAAAATCAATATTCAAGCTTACTAGAGCTCGTAGATAACATTAATTCCATGGAATTAAACTTATAACACATGGGTTCAACTTTAACTTTTGAAGACCTAATCTTGAAATTAAACTTTAAATATCCATGGAATCCATAAATTGCTTGAGGGGTTTAAATGCCCAATCCAAAAGCTTTAATTTGGTGTTTAGAAATCAAAGAAACTCCAAGGATTGGAGTGAGGTGCTTGCTTGAGCTTGGGGAAGAAGATGACAATGGTGGTGTTAGCTTGATTTGTTTGGTGGAAATGATGAAGAAGATTGAAGCTTCTCTCGGTTTAGAAAAAGTGTTAAGTTTTACTTCTCTTTCCCTTAATACTAAGTTGCCGTGAACTTCCCTCATGATTGGTGGCCTCCCAAGCAACCAATAGTATGGTTTCCTAGCTTGGAAGGAAACCTATTTTATTATGGTAACAAACTCCAATTCTTTTCCCAAGGATAAGTCATATTTTATGACATAAATTTCACCATCTTCACATGATTTAGATCAAGCAAGGAGTGACTCATCCCTCAAAATGGTCAAATTATGAGAATGGTCCTTCAACTTTCCAAAGTTTGCACTTTTACCCCAAAACTTTTAATTTTCACAATTTAGTCACTAAAAGACTTTCAATTCTTTCAAAAAGGTCCAAGATCATTAATTATGCTCAATTAAGGTTTAATACAATACAATTGAGTATAGTAAAGGAGTCAATATATTGATTGGACCATTCTGATACAAAATTTCTGATCATCGAAACTTAATTATGACTATACCGGTCTTCGGGGTGTTACAACTCTTCCCCTATCGAAAAATTCATCCTCGAATTTTCATTTGAACTGAAGAGATGTGGATACTGCTCCTTCATCAACTCTTCTAGTTCCCAAGTGGCTTCTTCTACTTCCTCTAGAGCACTTTGACTAAGGGCACAGATTTGTTACGAAGCCTCTTGACTTCTCTTGTAAGAATCTAGACCGGTTCTTCCTCGTAGGTCAAATTCGGTTAGATCTGCACCGTTTCTGGTTTGATTATGTGTGAAGGGTCGGATCGGTATTTGCAAAGCATAGACACATGGAAAACATCAAAAATCCTGTTTAATTCTGAGGGTAATGCTAAACGATATGCAACCGGGCCAACTTTTTCAACAACCTCAAAAGGTCCAATAAATCGGGGACTCAATTTCCCTTTTTTGCCAAACCTCAGAATCTTCTTCCACGGTGATACTTTGAAGAAGACCTTTTCACCAACCTTGTATTGGATGTCACTTCGTCTTAGATCAGCATAAGCTTTTTATCGGTCAAAGGCTGTCTTCAAGCGATCATGGATGATGGTAACACGCTCTTCAATTTCCCGAAGTAGGTCAAAACCCAACATCTTGCCTTCACTAAGTTCAGACCAACATAGAGGAGTTCTACAACGTCTGCCATACAACCCTCAAAAGGTGTCATTCTGATGGAAGCTTGGTAACTGTTGTTGTAGGCAAACTCGACAAGGGATAGGGATTTCTCCCAAGATCCACAAAAATCGATGATACATGCTCAAAGCATGTCTTCCAGAATCTGAAATGGAAGATTTCAATAACAAGGTTTGTTTGTACGAATTCGGTGGAAGGAGGTTTTAATATTTACCTAAATTACCCTTTCTGACTAGCCGTCAGACTAAGGGTGGAATGCAGTGCTAAGGTTTACTCTGGTGCCCAGATCTCCCTACAACAATCTCTAAAATTGAGAAACAAATTGTGGGACTCAGTCGGAGATAATAGAATTTGGTACTTCATGAAGCCTCACAACTTCCTTGACGTACAAGTCAGCCAGTTTTGAAAGACCGTAATCCATTCTAACCGGTAAGAAGTGAGCTGACTTGGTGAAACGGTCCACAATGACCCATATAGCATCATGTTTGGTGGGAGTTAAAGGCAAACCACAAACGAAGTCCATGGTTATTTTCTCCCACTTCCGTTGCGGTAGATTGATCGGTTGCAAAAGGCCGGTAGGCGTACAATGCTCAACTTTGACACGCTGGCACGTAAGGCACTTAGACACGGAATCAACTATGACTTGTTTCATGCCTGGCCACCAATAGAGTTCCTAGAGATCCTTATACATCTTAACGGAACTCGGGTGTACTGAGAAAGAACTTGTTTGAACTTCTTTCAGAAATCAGTACGGAGAGTTTTATCGTCGGGTACACAGATCTGATCATGGTAACATAGGAGGCCTTCAGAATTAATTATGAAGTCAGGTTCATCTCCACTCTACACCTTGGAAACAATAGACTGTAACTAAGGATCTCAATCCTGAAGAGCCTTGATTCTCAATACGATGGTAGACTGAACTTGGAGTTCAGCTACGAGACAATTGTGCTTTCGAAGGCAGAAGTGTGCATTAATAGCATGAGGGGATACAATACAATGGTTAGCTGATGAGTTCAATACAATGACAATGTAGAGTTTGATGGTCAATGACAATACTTACCAGGGTGAGGTTTGCGGCTGAGTGCATCAGCTACAACGTTGGCCTTGCCCGAGTGATAATTAATGACTAGGTCATAGTCTTTAAGGAGTTCCATCCATCTTCGTTGCCGAAGATTTAAATCCTTTTGATTCAGAAGATACTTGAGACTCTTATGGTCGGTAAATAGGTAGCATCTTTCCCCGTAAAGATAATGTCTCCATATTTTTAATGCAAAGTCAATTGCAGCCAATTCTAAATCATGAGTAGGGTAATTCAACTCATGTGGCTTAAGTTGTTGAGATGCATAAGCTATGACCATGCCTTCTTGTATAAGAACACACCGTAACCCGAGATGCGACGCATCACTATAAACTGTATAGTCTTTGCTAGACTCGGGTTAGGTTAAGACGGGTGTATAAGTTAAGACTTGCTTTAGCTGATCAAAGCTTCTTTGCTGTTCCTCGGTCCAAACAAAAGGAGCGTATTTTCTCAATAACTTTGTCAATAGGGCTGTTATCATGGAGAATCCTTTCACGAATATCTTGTAGTAGCCAGCCTGACCAAGAAAGCTCTTTATTTCTCCAATATTCTTTGGTGGCATCCAATCTAAAATAGCTTGGATTTTCTTCGGATCCACTTGGATGCATGAAGCTGATACAATATGCCCAAGGAAGGCAACTTCGGTGAGCCAAAACTCACACTTGGAGAACTTAGCAAATAATTGTTTCTCCTAAAGGGTTTGCAACACAATGCGAAGGTGGTCACGGTGCTCTGCAATATTCTTAGAATAGACCAGTATGTCATCAATAAACACCACCACAAATTTATCCAGGTAGGGCCTAAAAACCCCGTTCATCAAATCCATAAAGGCTGTCAGTGCATTGGTTAGCCCAAATGGCATTACCAAGAATTCATAATGCCCGTACCTAGTACGGAAGGCAGTTTTGGATACATCGTATTCTTTAACTCTCATTTGATAGTACCCTGATCTTAAATCGATTTTGAAAAACACTGTAGTATCTTTAAGCTGACCGAACAGGTTATCAATTCTAGGTAGGGGATACTTGTTTTTGGTGGTCACTTTGCTCAATTACTAGTAGTCGATACATAGCCTCATGGATCCGTGTTTCTTCTTCACAAAAGGCCGAAGCTCCTCAAGGTGAAGAACTCGGTCGAATAAAACCTTTATCAAGAAAATCTTAAATCTGAGCCTTTAACTCTTTAAGCTCTACAGTGGCCATACGATAAGGTGCAATGAAAACTAGGGCCGTTTCAGGTTACACTTCGATGCCAAATTCCACCTCACGTGTTGGAGGTAAACCCGAAAGTTTATTAGGGAAGATATTGGGGAATTTACATACAGTGTCAATATTGAGCAGCTGAGGTTCCTCCTTGGTATCCAAGGTCAACGCATACAAAGACGGGTTTCTCACACTCATCAGGGTAACACTTTTCTTGCCAAGGCCTTAGAGATACAGCTTCCTTTTAGAGCAATCAACCCAGGCCTGATGTTCACTGAGCCAATCTAGTCCCAGTATAATATCAAATTCGTGAATAGGTAAATCCAATAGGTTGGATGAAAAATGAATCCCTTGGATCATTAAGGGACATTTTTTATATATCAAACTTACGGTGACACGGTCACCCAAAGGATTGGTTACGGAGGCCTTAGATACTACGGGTTCAAAAGACATCTTATGCTTCTTTGCTAGCACTGTACTAATGAAAGAATTTGTGGAGCCAGGATCAATCAATGCATAAGTAGAATGAGAGTATAACTCAAGGGTACCTGCAATGAAGTCATGATCCTCCTCCTCCTCACGGCTCCTCACATGGTACATTTGGGCAGGGGCCTTGGAATCTTGTCTGTTTGACGCTTTAGCTGAGCCACTGGGTCGTCTCACAGCTCCCGATGAACCCTGCCTCGATCTCTTTCCTCCGTAAAACTGATCCAGTGATGCTGTAGCAGTTGATATGGCAATAGGTTTACTGTTATTTATTAGACAGTCTCGAATAAAATGGCCATGCTCATCACAGAAATAACAAGCTCTAGACTGCTTACGACACTGCCCCGCAGGGTACTTGTTCTGACAATAATTGTATATCGAATGCTGTACGGTTTGTCCCGAACCTCCAGTACTCTCAACTAAAGTAGCCTTGGCAAATGACTAAGTCATCGTCTGCGGTTTAGCAATATTACCAGATCGAGAAGGCTAAGGGTAAACATTCTACTTTAGTCCTTGGTATTTTCCTTTCTTATTAGGCTTCAGAGGAAGAGAATCATCATATTATCTCTTCTCAGATCTGCTAGATCATCCAAACCTCTGGGCTTTCTGAGCAGCTTCGGTGGCTTTGACCCGATTCACCAAGTCCTGAAAATTTTTTATGCCCAATGCTGTGAACATAGGGCCCAACTCGTCACTGAGTCTAACAATAAACATTCCGCACTTGTCTTCTTCTTTCTTGATGAATTCAGCTCTGTATCGGTAGTACTTGCAGAAGTCATAGATGTACTGCTCCGCAGGTTGTCCACCTTGCTTAAGATGGAGGAAGGTGCTGCGCCTCTCTACAAGATAGTACTCGCTGATGTATCTATTGCGGAATTATCGAAGAAAGAACTCCAAATTTATAGCTTCTTCTGGTGTCGTGAGAGTGGTAGCCTCCCGCCACTGAAGTGCTTCGTCAGCCAGCAATGCGAGGCGCATTCCAGCTTGTGTTCATTCGAGCACTGAAGCTGCTTGTTTAGGATTCACAGTGTGCTATCCAACCAGTATTCAACAACCTCAGGGTTGTCATCATCCGGACCAGTGAAGGTGTAAACCCGTAGCTGAGATAGCTTGTCAATAAGGGCTCGCACGTACTGGACGACCGGTGCAGCGAGTTGCACAACCTGCTCAGCTTTCATCGATGACATAAACTGCTTGAACATGTCAGCCATGTTCCGATAACATTCAGTCTGAACAGCCACTACCTTTGGCTTAGGGTTTTGTGCCATAGGGTCTTGCTGCGATGGAGGATCTCCACCTCTAACTTCCTCACCGTGGGTAGAGGATCCGGTGACATGCTCATCTATATGAGTTTCAATAGAGTCAGACATTTGTAAGAAAAAGATCAGATTAGCCGGTAAGTCACAAAATACAATAATAACTCCTAGGTGGCATAAGAACAATACGATAGACAGTAGTTTAGTCCTAGAATCAACTAAACTCTAGCTCTAATACCACAAATATAACACCCTATTCTCGGCCTGGTAGGGATTCGAGTCGGAAGGCGTTACCGAAAAATAATACGGTGATTAGTGCGATAATTATTAATCGGTATTTGGTAAAATAAGTTATTAATCAATACACATAGGTTCAATTAATCCAATACAAGTTACGATTATCCAATTAGGGCCAATTTTAAACTTTTACTAGTTCTAGGGACTAATCTATAATTCCAATAAATCATGGGTCCATTTCAGAAACTAAGCTTTCTACAATGAAATTCAATCACCAAACAACATGACTGTAAATTTTTATACAAATCAGAATTCATTTACCGGTCCAATTAAACTATACAATATTTAGTGACTATTTTACAAATTCCTAGAATTATTACCTAACTTACCAGAACCCATACCGATACTCGGGAGGCCATATCAGTACGCCTATGTCTAAACTGTTAAAGCCGTTACAAAATAATGAGTTCGCATCGAAACGGTGACCACCCGTATCGACACGCGATTCATTTAATAATTCTCAAAATTTTAATGAGCAAGGTTCATATCGGTATAGTTAAGGAACCGTACCGGTACGGGTTGACCAGGGTTGACTGTTTCGATACACCCTAAGGATAGTACCGATGCAATTATTTTCCCAGATTCCAATGTTGACTTTCCGTATCGATATGCCCTTTGATGTTTCGATATGGCTCCTTTGACCAGTGTTGACTATGCCCAAATATACAAGACCGTACTGATACGCCATCACCCGTACCGGTACGCCCTGGCCTGTAATACCAGAATTTATCTGGTTTTTATCAAAATTAACCTATCAAACGACGTCCAAATGCAATGAAATTGTACCTGCAAGTTATTAATACACATTTCTATCAGCATATAAAATTTCAAAGCCATTTGAATCCATTTGCTATGTTTTCACCTTTTTAGCCACTTATGGCAATTTTTACCAACTTTAACATTTACTAAAAGTCATTTTAGGCCATTTTAAGCATTCTTATAGCATGCATGGCATACACACAACGAAATACATATAAGTGACTATTACAAAAACTATCCCACCATTCTAGGAGTATGTAAGGGAAGTATACATTACTTTACCCTTGCAAAACTTGCCAAAATCCTCGATAAGGTTGTCTGATCTCTTAACCACTTGCTTAACCTGAAAATGCATGAAGGTGAATGCATTAGGCATACTTTTCCTAGTGAGGTAGTCATAAATAATGTCAATAATCAATATGCATTCAAATGCATGCTTTATCAGTAATCCAATGGCAATATATTCATGTTCCATAACAATGCAACATTAGCCAATAACTACATATCAATGTTCAATATCAATGATTCATTTAGTTTATTCATAAGCCTTGGATTGATCAAGATAGTGGATACGCGGATTCCTATGCCTCGTCAAATCAATAATGGTCTAGTCCCTCCGCCTCGCCAATATAAAGGTCGTAGCCCAAGGACCGTATTTCACCTGTACCAATGAGCTCATAAATCCTATGGCATGCCAATTGTATCCAAAGTCCACTCGAATCCAAGGTCCAATGATTTAAGCCAATATTCAACATAATATCAATGACAATAAGTTCAATGATTTCAATGACAATAAATTGACCCTTAGGTCTATTTCAATAATCTGGTGACAATATCAATAAGTTTAATAATTCAGTGACAACGATCAATATCAATGACAATATTTCAATACTTAGTGTCCAATAGCCAATGACAACGATGATCTTTCCAATGCTATGCAAATGTTCATAATCAATGCTTAGATGTCAATGATCAATATTCAATAGTTCCGTGTCTAGGATCAATGCCCCATGATTCAATAACAATATTCCATACTCAATGAATGGTGTCAACGATCAATAATTCTATGAGGAAGCTTACCGACTTACCAATACACCCTTCAAAAGTGATTCAACGCAACGACCTTAAAATCCAATGTTAGCTATGTTATATTCAATGAAAATAAAACTGGGAAAGGCACCTAGCCAAATCTCGAGACTTTGACTACACTCACCTTGATTTTCGAAGTTTTTAAGGCTCCCGAATTACAATTCCCTTGCCTTTAGCTTTAGTAGGAGATGGTGGTTGATCTTCCAAAGCTTGAGCTAGGCAAAAGATTAGGGAATTTGTTACAATCAAAATCAATAATTCAAAATCAATATTCAAGCTTACTAGAGCTCGTTGAAAACATTAATTCCATGGAATTAAACTTATAACACATGGGTTCAACTTCAACTTTTCAAGACCTAATCTTGAAATTAAACTTCAAATATCTATGGAATCCATAAATAACTTGAGGGGTTTAACTCACCAATCCAAAAGCTTTAATTTGGTGTTTAGAAATCAAAGAAACTCCAAGGATTGGAGTGAGGTGCTTGCTTGAGCTTGGGGAAGAAGATGACAATGGTGGTGTTAGCTTGATTTGTTTGGTGGAAATGATGAAGAAGATTGAAGCTTCTCTCGGTTTAGAAAAAGTGTTAAGTTTTACTTCCCTTTCCCTTAATACTAAGTTGCCGTGAACTTCCCTCATGATTGGTGGCCTCCCAAGCAACCAATAATATGGTTTCCTAGCTTGGAAGAAAACCTATTTTATTATGGTAACAAACTCCAATTCTTTTCCCAAGGATAAGTCATCTTTTATGACATAAATTTCATCATCTTCACGTGATTTAGATCAAGCAAGGAGGTGACTCATACCTCAAAATGGTCAAATTATGAGAATGGTCCCTCAACTTTCCAAAGTTTGCACTTTTACCCCAAAACCTTCAATTTTTACAATTTAGTCACTAAAAGACTTTCAATTCTTTCAAAAAGGTCCAAGATAAATAATTATGCTCAATTAAGGTTCAATACAATACAATTGAGTACAATAAAGAAGTCAATATATTGATTGGACCATTCCGATACAAAATTTCTGATCACCGGAACTTAATTCTGACTAGACCGGTTTTTGGGGTGTTACAAATACAATTTCAAAAAATAAGAATTTCAGACTCCATCATGTAAGGTCCTATGAATACACAGCCCACTAAACACAAATATCGTACTCTGAAACTCACCACATGTTGGAATCTCGTATTGATGATACTCTTCGATCCCACGATCTAACGATCAACCTACGTACGAAAACAACGATTCTGAGTGCTGAGCTTACAAAGCTCAGTGGTACACATCTACTCTCCTATACTTCATGCTAACCATAAACATAAACATACAAGCTAGTACGAGCAATAAGGATAGATAAATAAATAAGTGTCGCTACCACTAGTCGTCTAAACGCATGCTCTCATCATAACAATCATCATACATGGCACACAAGGCCTAACCATACTCGGTATCTCACTAGATCATCTGAGCAAAAACATAAAAAGTTATAACCACAAACCTGGAGTGAAACCCGGTGACATACAACTTCAGGAACGTACATTTAGAGTGAGGCCCGATGCCACATAGCTTTGGGAATATACACTCTTTGGGTAAGGCCCGGTGCCACACAGATTCAGAAACATACACCCATGCTTGAAATCTCTCGTCGAGCATCTTCGAATTAAACCCAATGTCACATAGCTTTGGCAAAGTACATTCGACATCTCTAACCATGATGTTACAATACTATTTCTCTGGGTATCCGGATCTCAACAATCAAAGGTGACTCAACCAATCAAGTGTCCAAGCAGCACACAACATAGACACAACCACAATACGGCACACAACATTTACATGATCACCAAACTCGATGGTTTCTATCAACTATCAAGCGACCCATTTAATTTTACCAACTTGTTAATACATTATGAAAGTGTACATTAATCATCCTCACTAATTATCTCTATTAATCCATATTATCTCATTAACATCCCACGTCAATTTAAATCTTTTTTATTAGAATTAGAGATTATTCCGTTCAGTGGGTATCGGTACTCAAACACGAGTATCGATACAGTACCCTTGGGTACCGATACTCACACGCGTACCAATACAGTTATTACTTACTGGAAATCCTAGATTTCCACAAGTATTAGTACGAGTCAACCTGTACTAATACGGCCCCCAATCGCGTACCGGTACAGCCAAAGCTCGTACCAATACCTTACACACGAGTTTACACCATTACCTTGAATTACGATTTTACAACACTTTATTTGATCCCTAAAGCTTATGAAAGCAATTGGAGTTTGTTTACTAACACATTCATTTAATTAATATTAATTATCGGCTTCATAATCATTTAATCGAGTATTTATCCCTTAAGCATAATTCATGTCGAATCACATCAATCCATTCGAACTTACATACAAGGCATCGCAATTTATCAATCAATCAAGTAATTATACAAGCATCTCAAATGACCCTACACGGTCTCAAAAGCCTCCATGAGTCTCATCATATTCGTAATATCATCAAGCATATCATATATATCAAGTCTCATACTATCGGTCTCCAATCATGCATATTTATCGTCTACCTATTTTGTAGATACTAACACGTAAAGTAATCACATTTATAATGCTCGTGAAACAATAAGAGTTTGAGGTGTACTAACCTTAATCCAAAATGATAAATCCCTATCCTAACTCCTCCATCCAACTCTTTAAATCCAATATTCGAGTCCTCAAATTCCTCGGATAAAACAAATACGACTACATATGCTATTTCATATTATCGAACTATTTTAGGAGATAAAACATATAAAAATAGCTTATCGAGTTTGAATTTAGAGAAACTGACTACACCAACAAACTTAGAACGTCGAGAAACCCCCGAGTAAGGTTTTTCAAAAAAAATCAACATCGGCAGTGGCGGCGGTCAGTAGCAGCAGTGGCTGGCGGCTCGGCTTGAAGGGCTAGCTTGATGGATCGGCTTGGCCTACTATTGGGCTAGCTTAACAGACCGTCTTGGTCCAGCTGGCTATCGATCTCCAATCGCTGCTGGAGCACGCCCTCGTAAGTGGCAACACATGTAGCGCGTGCGGTGGCCACCGACGACGAACGACGACCAAACTTCATCAGCCGACTATTCTTGAGTTGGTGATTTTGATAGTGGCCTCAATTTTCCATTCTGAGCACTTTAAATCCCTTAACACAGTAATTCAAAACTTCATTTCTCTTACCCCATCCAACGGTGACTCCGGTGGTGGTGCCCCTGGTACCGACAAACTCGTCTTGATGAGATGAACAAAATGGCGGTAGAGGTGTCGATAACAAATGACCGAATCTTGGTAGATCAGAGTTTAAAACTCCCTTACACTTTTCTCTCACATTCCCTTTTCTCTCCTACTTTTCTTTTTCTCTCTCTCTGCATCATATCATCTACCACTTTTTTTCACCACTCCCCTCTTTTAAAATTCAAAACCTTCTCCCCCAAAATAATGGGCCCATACTTAAATATCTTTAACTTAGACTTCCAAAATAAAAGCCCATAACCTGGGTTCGATACTTGATTCACTAATCCAAAAATTGGGTCCTTATATAATGAGACCCAATGCCTTAGGCAAACTATCTTCAAGTACCCCAGGGGACATGTGCAGATTAGTGGCGAGGGCTTGATGGACTGGCCCCCAAAATTTTGAACCATTTATATTTGACCCCTCAAATTTTTGACAATTTAATTTGGCTACCTCAAAAAATTAAAATTCTCATCGACTTTTTTTTAATAATTTCAATTAATTTTCCTTTTAAATTTTTGAAAATTTCTTATTAAATCTCATTTTTTTAAAAAAAAATTAGTGTAGGCTTCTAAAATTTTCAAAAATTTAAAATTGGCCCCCTCAACTCGTTATATCAAAAATTTAATATATAAAATATCAACACGAATATATGGATTAATTTATCTAAAATTTATCCTAATATTTTTCCATTTTTATATAAAAATGGATCCTACAATGTATGGTTTAATGTGGCCAACAACCCTTCACATGGGCATTTTATGGGAAATAGGGGGTGGCCATTTGGAAGGTGGGTCCATGTTATTCCTTGTTGCCTCGCCTCAATATCTTTATTAAACAAACACAAAGCACACTGAATTCTCCACATGCCTTCATCTTCCCATGTGCTTTGCTTCCTCTCTCGTAGGGTTTTATTATTATTTACTTAAACCTAATCTTTTCTTTATATTAGTGATTCTTCTTCTTCTATTCTTCAACCATATGAATAGTTTTTAATGTCATTTCTATACAACTCTATATTTTATTTAAATCCATTAGAAGACCAACCAACTATACTAGAGTTCTTATTATTGAAGTTTTCTCCTTACCCTCTCTCTAGCAAATTATATATATATATATATATATGCCGAAGAAAAAATCGATTAAACTGAGCTAATCAATTAAATTGAATTGGTTTAATCGATTTTTTGGTTTATTCTGAATTCGTTTTAGATGGTTAATTTGATTTGGTTACTAATTTTGGATATCCAAACTAAATAAATCAAATAGTTGCATGTATATATTTAACTAATTTGATCTTAATATGAAATTAAATACTAAAATATGTAATTCAATGCAATTATTTAATTAATTACACATATATTTAATTTAATAATTATTTTTATTATTATATATAATATATTTAAAAGAAAAAATTGTATACTACAGTTGATTCAATTATTTCGGTTTGGTTAAGAAAAAAATTGATTAGGTTATTTCGTTCTATGTATTATATTTTGAGTTTTATATGTATAATATGAATTTTATTTACTATGGATGGATGTGAGATAAGTTTAATTCTATGTGTTATCATATTTTGAGTTTTTAGACCACACTATGAAGCATCTAGCTAGCTTAGTATTAGGCTTAACTATAAAATAAGTGCCTAAAATATGTCTTTTTTTTAATAGGTGCCTAAAGTATTTTTGGCTGAAATAAGTGACTAAAGTTTCATTTTTGGCTGAAATAGGTGCCTAAACTTTCATTTTTGGTTGAAATAGGTGCCCAAGAAGGTGCCAAAATTGACTTTAAAACAAGTCAAAAATGAAAGTTTAGGCACCTATTTCAAACAAAAAATACTTTAAACACTTATTACAAAAAAGAGACATAGTTTGGGTACTTATTTTATAGTTTAGCCTAGTATATATATATATATATATATATATATAATTAACGTTGTTTCAGAAGGGGGACAATATGAGCACCCGATCAGGCTCCTATTTTCTACCTTCACAGTTTAACGCAAATATATTAACCTGTCAATTAACCTCTGAAATACAGTTTTATCCTCTATTACTGGATCATCCTCTGCTTGTTGCTGTCTTTTATCAAACTCAACTGGATCATCCTCTACAGTTTTATCCCCCTAAACATGTTTCTTCAATAAGCTCCATAGCATATCTTCTTTGATTTAGCAAAATTTTCTCTTTTGATCAAGGAACTTCAAACCCGAGAAAATATTTCAATTCTCTGATCTTTCATTTTGAAGCTCTGATTCAATATACCTTTCAATTCATTGATTAATTCTTCATCACTCCCTGTAATTAATAGGTCATCTACATAGACCAACAGAATTACCAACTTCTCTTTTATCTTCTTTGTGAACATTGAGTAGTCATATCTACTCTGCTGGTAACCAGCTGCTAATAAGGCTTCAGTCAACTTCACATTCCACTGCCGCGAAGCCTGTTTCAAACCATATATCGATTTATGCAGCCTACACACTTGGCCCTCCCCTGGATGCTAAATTCAGGTGGAAGTTGCATGTAAACCTCCTCAACTAAGTCACCTTGAAGGAAGGCATTGTAGACATCCATTTGATGTAATGGCCAATCAAAAATAGCAGCAAGAGCAAGGATGGTTCGAATAGTAACCAATTTTGCAACGGGAGAAAAGTGTCAACAGTAATCAATGCCTTCACGTTGAGTGAAACCGTTGGCAACAAGGCGCGCCTTGTACCTCTCAACATCACCAGAGGCCTTATATTTCACTTTGTACACCCATCTACAACCAATGGGAGTTTTGCCATGGGGCAAAGGAACCACAGACCATGTATGATTAGATGAAGATGGATTATCAGAAGGTAATGGTACAAACTGAAGAGAAGACAAAGACTGATCAAGAACATGATGAAAAGAATTATCAAAAGATGAAGATGTAAATCAAGATGTAAAAAATCAGCATCTAATGTAGAAGGATGAGCGGGGAAAAAAGAAAAATCACCATGAAGAGGAAACTTGAAAGGAAATACATGGTCATGAAACACTGCATCTCTATTCACAGAAAAAGACTTCATCTCTAAATTAAAAAGTATGTACCCTTTTTGAGTGACAGAATATCCCATGAAAATTGAAGGAATAGATTTCGGGGCAAATTTATCTGTAGCGATCTCCTTTCTTCGACGAGTGTTTTCAATAAAAGAACGAGGTTTCAAGGTGTTTCTTTCGGGTATTTAAAAATATATTCCGTAGGGCTTTAGAAAAAATCGTATTTTATTTTTAAAAGTGGAGTCGCCACCGGCCACTAAGGTAGGCCAGACACCGTAAAACCAGAGATTTTGAAAATGTTGGGTTCGAGAGTCGGTTACGGATAGGGAAGGATTAACACCCCACACCGCTCAAAATTGGTAATTTAATAATTACCGTTTTATGAATATTAAACTTTCCGGATTAGAGTGACGGTTAAATTAAAATTTGGTTATAAGTGCGAGTAAATTTTAAGGGCCCGTTATTCGAGAATAAACTGATAGACCACCATCACTGCGCTTGATACTGGCCACGTTTATGCTCGAATAAAAGGGCACCGCATTGACAATTGATATCTCGTTATGCAATCTTAACAAACATATAAAAGGACATATCTAATTTAGCATTACATTAAAAAAGCATGATCATAAATAAAAACACGTCTCAAGAATCAAAATGAAACCTAAACGTAAACATAAACATATAAACATGGTAAAAAAACATGCTTCAAGGTTAAATTAACTAAATATAACATGCCTAAACACATAAAAAAACCAGAAATGCAATATATGCATGACATGATATAAAATATGATACTAAAATAACAAAACAACATTATCACCATATTACACTAAAACTTTATCAGATGACACAAATTACATGAATACACTAAAAACGTATCATGATATTAATATGTAACAAATATCGCCTAGTTTTAACGTACACCTTAAAACAAAAAATAAAACATACTAGAACACATATATACATGATAAATAACTAAACTAACATGATCACTTAATAAAACACATGTATGCAACATGAACAAACAAACTAAATGATATATTAGCCTGATAATACACATGTTATGAAAACATAAATAAATGCACATAATATGCCAACCAAAATACATAAAAAAAACATGAAGAACCATATAACATGATGTACAAACGAAATTAAAACATAACATATAAAATAGACATATATTTATAATACGAACAAAATAAATTTAAACACAAAAACATGATATCACGAATAAATACACATGTAAAAAACATAAAATAAAAAACACATAGACACTAGAGAGCAATGTAACCATAATAAAAAAAATAAAAAAAAACATAATTATTTAAATCACTCAAAGGGACTGAAATGAACTAAAAACAAAATCAAAAAACAGAAATTAAATAAACAAGAGACACATTCAGTGACTTAATTAAAAACTGAAATAAGCTTGCAATGACAGAATACGTAATATAACCAAGGGGCAAGCTCAAAGTGCAAACATCCAAAATGGGGAAGGTCTAGACTGGTAATTTTACCATTTTGAAACTGATTCGATTTAATTTTAGGACCAAATTGAAAAATTTTGAAAAGAAAGAGGGACCGTATCTGTAATTGTACCAAAGGGCAGACTCAAACTGAAAATTCCATAAACGCGAGAGGATTTAAGAAGTAATTAAACCATTTTAAAAAAATAAAACTCTATAAAACTCATTTATCTGGCCAAATTTCACCCTTTTACCATTTTTTAAAAAAACCCTCGAATAAAACTTCCCCCTCTTTAATTTTTCTCTCGAACACGAACCCCAAACCTCTAAAAACCACCCCGACCACCGTACTCAATCGTGCTCGGTTGGTCTCAGGCGAGGTTTGGCCGTAAGGCCACCTCAAGCCGTCCTAGACCAGGGCTTCCGGCCACCGAAAAACAACCCTAAAAGGACCAGCCACCCCTCTGCTTTAAGCCAAAAAAACTTAAACCCTTTACTACTCTAAACCACAAGGACGAACCCTTGTGAAACGGCTTACCAAGATGTCTTATCGTCAGCGAGATAAGGTTCTTAGACTCCGGTAAACCCTATTTCTTTATTATTTCGATGCATGCATGAGAGAGAAAAGAAAGAAGAGATTACCACTGGATTTTTTTTGAACTCGTAAGACTCTTTTTTTAAAACTAGTTGTTGTTGTTTACAAATTTTTTGTTTCATACATATGTGTTCCCTGATTATCTGTTTCTAGTAAACTAATACATAAAATATATTCTGATTTGATTTGGTTCTGACGAATCTCTATTTCTTGTATTTTCTGGCAAATTATTGCACGGTGGTTGAGGAGCCTGTGAAGGAAGCATGGTGGAGGCGTTCACTCTACCGGACTTTGCATGGAGAATGGATGGCTTCGATGCGATCTGGGAAACTGAGGAGCCTCGTGCATGTGACACACGCACACGTGGGGAGCCAAACGGTTCGAGCGTGTACCACACACGGTAGCTGGATGGTCTTCTTCTTTCAATCATGGCCGTTGGATCAAGATCTAATCCAACGGCCCAGGGACGGCTGCACATAAGAGAGAGAGAGCTACAATGAGGGTTACTTGGATATTTTAGGGTTTTTAATTCAGTTTGGGTTGGCCGAATGGGCCATGTAATGTATTTTTGGGTTTTGTAATAATATTGGACTGGACACTTAATTATTTATTTGGGCTTTAATTATTTTATGGATTTTCATTAATTCAGCCCGATACCAATAATAATAATAATAATAATAATAATAATAATAATAATAATACGATAGTACATACATACATATGCGTATAACATACGAACACACATGCAAACATTAATATATATAACACATTTTTAATTAATATAATATACAAACATACATGCATATATAATCATACACATACATTCAAATACTTACAAGTAGCACATACATAATTAATACAAATACACACATTAATTAATATATACATGCAAACAATGTAAAGCATACGTGACCACACATATGAAACACATACCATAATACTTACTAATACGTACATAACATACATACCATACATGCATTTACACATCACACATATATATTACATATATTATTAACACTCATGCACGTAAATATACGTAAACATGCAACAATAATATTAATTAATTATTATATTAGTGTGTCGCAATACTAACAAACACAAATAAAAATGAGTGATTACAGTTGCCCCTCTTTGCTTGTTCTCATGGAACGAGAACAAAGCAAAGATTATAAGCACTCATTTTTATCTGACTTCCCTATTTGTAGAATTGGAATCGCGTATTCTTCTAGAACTCTCCACTTTTCCTCGGCCGAATCTTCAGGCTCGTAAGTTCTTCCTATATAGAACTTCTTCACCTTCTGATCTTGGAGCTAAAGGCTCTTCTTATATAGAACTTTTCGCTTTCTCAGGCGGATCCTTCGAACTAAAAGTTCTTCCTATATAGAGCTTTTCACCTTGAAATCCTAGAGTTAGGGTTCTTCCTATATAGAACCTTTCACTCTGAAGCCTCGAGTTACGAGTCCCTCATATATAGAACTTTTCACTCGGAGATGATAAAGCTTGGAATCCTTCCTATATAGAACTCTTCGCCTTCAACGCGGCGAGTTTCTCCTATATAAAACCTTCTGCGTCACGGATGGATTCTTCCGACTAGGAGTTCTTCCTATCTAGAACTGCTAGTCTTCAAACCTTGGAGCCGCAAGTCCCTCCTATATAGAACTTTTAGCTTCTGAAATCTTAGGGTTACGGGTTCTTCCTATATAGAACCTTTCACTATGAAGGCTCGAAAATATAGACCATTCCTATATAAAACCTTTATCTTCGAATGAGGGATTCACGCCAAACTGGCTACCGATTTTTCTGGACTCACGCTACGAAGGTTGCCAAAATCTTTTTTCAAATTTGGGGATTCACGCCAAAAATGGCTACCAAACTTTCTGGACTCATGCTACTAAGGCTGCCAAAATCTTTCTTCAAATTTGGGGATTCATGCCAAAAATGGCTACCGAACTTTCTGGACTCACGCTACTAAGGCTTCCAAAATCTTGGACTCACGCCAAAAATGGCTACCGAACTTTCTGGACTCACGCTACTAAGACTTCCAAAATCATTAAATGAAACCATTTTTTCAATACTAAGTGGCGAATCGGAAGTCATTGGTAATCTCTATGTACCTGTTTAAAATGGACAAAATGTTAAGATAAATGAGTTAGCATGCTCCTAATCGTAGGGATGCCTAACTATATATGATGCATGAGTGTCAATATCTCGATACGTCCACTTCCGTAGTCAGTCAATCTCGACCCTCTGCTTGCTTTCTCTTCATTTTCTTCTTCTAGTGATGGTACCCCATCTCACTGTTGGGTTCAACCATTTTAGCCTTTCTTTTCTGAGTTTCTGGTTCAAAGTTTCTAAAGTGCCCTTTCAGGTTTTCGCTTTAGAGTTTTTTTAGGCGCCCTTACGGGTTTTCACCTGGGAGATCTCTATTTTCTTCTTGTATATTTTCCCAAGCAAGTAAGAATGGTGCATGACATAGGTTATCTTACTCTGATGTTCGAAGTCTTCACCTCATCGGGCCTCGACATACATTATGTAGAAAGCTTGAGATCAAAGTTAATTATGTTTTCTAATCACCTGCATTCTCAGGGTTAGATCATAATAATACTCAGAAATCTTTTGTTTATCACACGTCTATGTTAATCTGTTTGCATGATGCTTGTGAAAAAAATGAGGAGACAAGGGAAGGAAGACACAAAAAATATGATTTGATTGACATTAAGGACTTGGAACAGTTTTAGAAAAGTCATGGCAAACATGAGGAAAAGGGAAAGTAGAACAAGAAATGCAAAACCCCAAATATCCACTATATGAATAACGCGTAATCCTGTCAACCGACATAGAATCTTTGCCTAGAGCTCATTCTTCTAGTACTCGTGTGGATAATTCTACTTGCTGGAGGCCCAATCTCAAAATTTATCCAAGCCACCCTTAACGGGTTTTCAACTCAGATCATTCATTTGCTTCAAGATGCCCTTTTTCGGGTTTCCACATTGAGCTCTCATTTCCTTTTTTTACTTACCTAAGGCGCCCTTTGTGGGTTTTCACCTTAAGTTTTCATTTTTATTTTTTTGTTTTTTTAAACATAATACTTCTTAACTGAATCAAAATTCACCTCAGTTAAAATTAGCGCTCCTCCCGAAAAGGCCTTCTTGACGACATATGACCCTTCCCAGTTAGGCATCCACTTTCCTCGAAAATCCTTCTGAATTAGGAGGATCTTCTTAAGCACCATGTCTCCCTCTCGGAATTCTCTCGGACGCACTTTCTTATTATATGCCCGCATCATTCATTTCTGGTACATTTGACCATGGCAGATGGCTTTCAGCCTCTTTTCTTCGATGAGATTTAACTGGTCAAGCCTGGTTTACACCCACTCTGATTCATCTAGTTTTACTTCATTCAGAACCTAGAGTGACGAAATCTCAACCTCAATGGGTAGTACCGCCTCTGTGCTGAACACAAGAGAATAGGGTGTTACCCCCGTTGATGTGCGAACAGATGTTCGGTAGGCGAACAAAGCAAATGCCAGCTTCTCATGCCAATCTTTGTAGGTGTCGATTTTCTTCACAATGATTTTCTTTATGTTCCTGTTTACCGCTTCTACTGCCCATTCATCTTAGGACGGTAAGTCGTAGAATTATGGTGTGTTATTTTGAACTAGTTGCACACCTCAATCATCAATTTGTTATTCAGGTTAGAAGTGTTATCGGTGATAATCTTTTCTGGCAACCCATATCGACAAAAGATCTCCTTCTTCAGGAACTTGCACACTATTGTCCTTGTGATATTGGCATAATATGTTGCCTCCACCCATTTAGTGAAGTAATCAATGGCAACCAAAATAAAACGGTGCCCGTTGGAAGCCTTCGAATGAATCTGTCTAATAACATCCATGCCCCATGCTACGAACGGCCATGGTGAGTTCATGGTGTGTAAAGGTCTGCATGGATCTTGTCAGCATATATTTGGCACTTATGGCATTTTCTGGTGTAATCAATGCAGTCTCCTTACATAGACGACCAGAAATAACCGTATCTCATGATTTTTCGGGCTATTGACAGACCATTAGCGTGTGTTCCACATAAACCATCGTGCACTTCTGCCAAAATTTCTTTTGCCTCCCGGGCATCTACACATCTCAACAGCGTTTGATCATGGCTTCTTTTGTACAGAATCTCCCTGTCTAGAACATATCTTGTTGCCATCCTTCTGAGTGTTTTTCGGTCATTTTTGTTTGCCCCTTCGGGATACTTTTGAAACTTGATATACTACAAGATATCGTAATACCAAGGGTTTCCATCTATTTCTTCTTGCACATTATAACAGTGAGCTAGCCTCTTAAAAGTCTGCTTCTCAATTAGCTTCATCTTTGCTTTTGTATTTGCTTTGAACATGGAGGCCAATGTTACCAAGGCGTCCGCCATCTGGTTATCTTCTCTAAGAAGGTAGGCGAAACTGACCTTTTCAAATTCTCTGATGAGCTCTTGGATCAACTCGTAGTATATGACTAGCTTCGAATCCCTAGTTTCCCATTCTCCTCGTAACTGATAGATCACTAAGGACAAATCTCTGAATACTCGAAGTTCTTTGATCTTTCTTTCAATGGCTGCATTCAGTCCCATGACACAGGTTTCGTATTCAGCTATGTTTTTTGTGCAAAAGAATTCTAGACTGCTGGTGAAGGGATAGTAGACGTCTTCTGGAGAAATTAGCACCACTCATATTCCGTGACCAAGGGCATTGGAGGCTCCATCAAAGTAAAGTTTCCATGAGCTGTCATCCGAAACTACCTCTTCCCCAGTTGTAATACATATCAAGTCCTCATTTGGGAAATTGAAGTTCAACGATTCATAATCATCTAAAGCACGGCTAGCTAAGAAATCTGCTATAGCACTTCCTTTCACAGCTTCTGGCTCACATATGCAATGTCGAATTCAGATAATAGCATCTGCCAGCGGGTCATCCTCCCCGTTAATGTCCGTGCTTCCATTAGAAACTTTAAGGGGTTTAATTTGGATATCAACCAAGTGGTATGGTATAACATGTACTGCATAGGCCTTTTGGTAGCCCAAACCAAGGCACAACATAGCTTCTGAATTGGAGGGTACCGTGCTTCGCAATCAGTGAACTTCTTACTTAAGTAGCAGATGGCTCTTTTCTTCTTCCCAGACTCATCATGTTGCCTTAACACGCAACCCATCGAGTTTTCAAAAACTGTCAGGTAAAGGATCAAAGGTTTGTTTGGTACCAGTACGACTAAAATTAGAGCATTCTTCAAGTATTTCTTAATCTTCTCTAGAGCTTCTTGGCATTCCTCATCCCAGACCCATGGGTTATTCTTCCTTAGTAGTCTGAAGACAGGGTCGCACTTATCTGTTAATTGAAAGATGAAACGAGAGATGTAGTTTAACCTTCCCAAGAAACCTCGTACTTCTTTCTGAGTATGGGGCAGGGGGTCTTGGATAGCCTTCATTTTTTCTGGATCGATCTCAATCTTCTTCATGCTTACTACAAACCCAAGAGTTTTTCGGATGTGACTACGAAGGTGCATTTAGCCGGGTTGAGCTTCAATTGGTATTTTCACAGCTTTTGAAATAGCTTTCTCAAGTTTCGATGGTGCTCTTCCTCGGTCTGGAAATTAGCGATCATATCATCCACGTATACATCTATCTCTTTGTGCATCATATCGTGGAAAAGAGTCACAATCGCTCTTTGATAAGTCGCCCCTGCGTTCTTGAGTCCGAAAGACATCACCTTATAACAAAATGTGCCCCACATGGTTACAAATGCAGTCTTCTCCATGTCCTCTGGGTCCATCTTTATATGGTTGTATCCTGAAAAACCATCGATGAATGAGAACATTGAGTGTCCCGCGGTATTGTCGACCAACGTGTCAATATGTGGCAAAGGGAAATTGTCTTTAGGGCTTGCTCGATTGAGATCCCTGTAATTCACACACATGCGGACCTTTTCATCCTTCTTTGGCACCGGTACGATGTTTGCAACCCATTTAGGGTATTTGGCAACTTCCAAAAAGGCAGCATCAAACTGCTTTTTCACCTCTTCTTTGATTTTTAATGGCATGTCAGTCCTCATTCTTCTGAGCTTTTGTTGGATTGGTTTGCATTCTGGCCTCGTTGGCAGCTTGTGCATCACTATGTCTGTATTCAACCCCGGCATATCTTGATAAGTCCAAGCAAAGACATCTTTGAACTCTTGAAGTAGGGCTATCAGTTCACACCTGGTTTCTGAGAAAAACGTAGTCCCGATTTTCACTTCTTTTCTCTCATCATCAGTTCTTAAGTTCACAACTTCTGTTTCAGCTTGGTGGGGCATGATTTGTCTTTCTTCGTTGGCCATCATCCTTACCAACTCCTCGGGGACCTCACATTCGGCCACGTCTTCCTCCTCTTCAATTTCTACCGAGATCTCAGGGTGCTCGAAATCTACCTCAGAATTGGATTTAGAATCATTCATAAAATTAATTATGGGGACCCTGCATGGAATGAGAACGAATGTATTGGGAAGAGAATGATTTTAAATGAAGTGAATGAATATGAATAAGAAATGAATGAATGAAGTCAATGAAATGTTTGCCATTTGAGAAAACGAGGAAGACATTCTTTCATTGCAAACAAAAAGTTAACATAGATACCCTATACAAAAGATCCATATTGCCTATGGGCAAAAACAAAAGGGTTGGTTTAGAGCATTACTCTGATCTATCCCTAAAGATTACAGGTAGATCAATGTAGCTCCAGTTATTGAGAGTTTCCCCGGACGGCAAGGGCGGATGCTGGTCAACATGTTGTTGTCATTGTCATCTTCAGCTATCATGTTGATGGACATCCCTTCAAGCGATTCACTGAACATCTCATCCTCGTTAAGTATGTCATTTTCTCGAATTGCTTCTTGTAGTTTCTGTTTTGTATGGTCAATTCCTCCAAAGACAAAAATATCTTTTACATGAGGGAAATATATCGATCTCCATGGAATATCTTCTCCCTTGAGTCTAGCCCTCATTTGTTCTTATTTCCTTCTGTATTCCTCTCTCCTCTGCTGAATGCTCGGTTTGTAGCCAAGCCCAAAATTATCTTTCTTGGTAATGACACTTCTGGGTCATAGGCTTCCCTACAATCTCCTTCCTAGCCCTCTTTCTATTTTGGCTCCTCAGCCTAAAGTTTCAGAAATAGTCATCTTGGTACAGTTGGATAACCTGGGGCAGGGGATCGGACTACCTTCCGCAACAAACGTAGCATTTACAAGTTCCAATGCTCGAAAAGAACATTCCGCATCATCCTCATCGTTCTGGATATAGAGGGCATCCGATGTTACCGAGGCGATGATCTCTTGCTCAGCCTCCATAGTGACCAACTTGCCTTCGATCACAAATTTCAATTTCTGATGGAGTGATGAGGGAATGGCTCTCACAGAGTGAATCCATGGTCTTCCCAATAAGCAACTGTAGCTCGGCTTTATGTCCATTACCAGGAAATCAATTGTGTACTATGTCAGCCCGATCAATAAAGGTACCTCAATTTTTCCAAGTGTTCCCCTTTGAGTACCGTCGAAGGCTCTCACGAAGTTGTGACAGGGTTTTATATGGGAATCATCTGTCGGTAGCCTTTGCAGAGTCACCATCGGTAGTACGTTTAATGTCGACCCATTATCAATCAGTACTCATGGCAAAACATACCCTTTGCAGTGGGTAGTGATGCTTAGAGCTTTGGTAGACCCCATACCTCATTCTGGGATCTCGTCATCGTTGAAAGTGATATGGTTGTATGCGGTGATATGCCCCACTATTTTGTCCAGCTTAGATACAAAAATGTCATCGGGTACAAACGTTTGGTTCAGCATATTTAACAATGTATCCCGGTACTTTTCCGAACTCAAAAGCAACTCTAACACCGTAATCCTTACTGGTTGTTTTCATAGCTGCTCCACTACAATGTATTCACTGTGCCTCAGGAACTTTAGAAATTCCCGTGCTTGAGCCTGAGTTACATGCTCATTAACTTTTGGAGGGGGCTCCTCACCAAATATGTGCGCATGACTAGTCGATGTACCTTCTTCCTTATCTTTGGTTGCTTCGGCAGATTTCAAAGCCTCCAACGAGTAGCACCTGCCGCTCCTCGTGAAGTGGCCTACTTCGCTGACACTTTCATCTTTCTTTGTCTGTTCATCTTTTAGTGTTGGCCCTTCTTCTACCTTTTGTTCCTCTTCCTCACTAGGTTTCGACTTCTCTGGTATAGTAACGCTGGCGGCGTAATTCCAAGAGGTCTGTCGCATGTCCTTAAACGAAAACGGAGCGGGTGGTGAGATGATTATTTTAGGGGCCACCTTTTCAGCTTCTTCTTGAGAAGGACTTGCTTCTTCTTACCTAGAGGAGACGACAAAGGGTCTGTTTATTCCATACTTAATGTTGGGGCTATCTGACGCACATACATGTAACCCCTTCCTTCCTGCAACCTCCTCAAAGAACTCTATCTTCTTACTGTCCATCAGCTGTTGAATCAGTCTCCTAAATTCTTCACATTGTTGGATGTCATGCCCTCCGTCCTGATGGAACTCGCAATAAGCTCTACATCCCTTCTGCACTACTACCATGCCCCTATCAATCAAACGGGCCATGCATAATTTTTGGAACACCCACCGTAAGGGAGACTTAATTTCTAACACATTTTCCTTGGCCTTCTTAGCAGATTACTCCTCGATAGCGTTTACTCTGTGGTTCTCGTGATTAGGCAATGGGTTAGCGGCCACGTTCGATTCTTCAAACTTTAATACCCCCGAATCAATCAAACTCTGCACAAGTTTCTTAAATGCTAGGCAATTTTTAGTGGAGTGACCAGGGGTACCACCATGATAATCGCAATGCGCTTTGGGATCATACCATGACGGAAATTGAGGCTTGAACGGGGTAACATAGTATAGGCGGACCAAGTCAACTTTATATAACTGAGAATAGAGCTCGGTGTACGAAATTGGTAACAGGGTAAAAGATGATTTCTCTTGTTCCTTTCTTGGAGCTTTCCCTTCTCTCTGGTTTAGGTTCTGAGCTTTCCCTGTTGATGCCTGCGGCTGAGAGACCGTAAAGTTCTTTAGGGCATTATAAGTGCTCGCATTATTTACCTCATTCTCTCTCTTCTTGTTGTACTTTTGAGAGTTATCCCTAATGTTAATCCTGCCACTCTTGATTGCCAATTCGAGAGACTCCCCAGTCCTGATCAAATTGGCAAAGCTCTGAGTTGTATTATTGATGAGGCGATCGAATAGCGTTCCCTTTAGAGTATTCACGAACAGGGGCGTAATCTCATGCTCAAAAATTGGTGGCGGTATCTGAGCGGCCACCTCTGGGCGTATTGTCCCAGACTCTTGTTAGACTTTTGTCCCATGTTTTCCAACATGATCCTGCTAGGGGTCATATCTGTCACATGTTTGTACTGCTCAATGAACGGCTTTGAAAGGTCATTTCATGACTTGATATTTGCCCGGCTTAGCTGGGTATACCACCGGATTGCTGCTCCAGTCAGACTGTCTTGGAAACAGTAGATTAAAAGCTTTTCGTCCTTGATGAAAGCTGTCATCTTTCGGCAATACATGGTCACATACGTGGAAGGGCATGAAGTCCCATCATACTTATCGAACTCTGGAGTTTTGAATTATGGTGGTAAAACAAGGTCGGATACCATGCTCAGATCACTAGCCTCATTCCCTGGTTCATCTGGAGTTTGCAGTGCTCTAAATTTCTCTTACATGAGGCGAAATCTTTCCTTCCATTTCTTTTCCACTTATGTTCTAATTTTCTCGACCAGATTCAGATCCGACACCTCTTCTTCGTAGAATGCCTCTGTATCAACGAGTTAGTTCTCAGATGCCCCTGCCTGAAGACTAGAAGATATCCCAACATGATCAATGTATACTCTTCTTGCCTGACTTGGCATCTTTGGTTTAACCTTGCTGTGATATGTGATACCTTTTGGCTCCTGGGCGACTTCATCTTTAGCCTTCCCTTTCCCATAGCTTTTTTCCAGCAATGCGGTTAAGTCAGATACTATCGTAGCTTGTGATTGAGCGGTCTGCTCACTGAGGTGCTGTCTAGCTTCATCGAAGCGTGCTTTCAAATCCTTCTGCCCTTTTTCCAAACTGACTATTTTATCCTCCATTAGTTTGCTTTGGAACTGAGTAAAGTATGGATGCGGAATGGTTGCGGCTTATCTTTTAGTTTCACTGCCACAATATTTACACTATCAATATTTTTGCAAAGAAAGATGAATCCATGTACCATGATGCAAATGCCATGATGCAATGCAAGAATGTATGCAAATAAAGGTACTGATTCCACTGGTAATCACCCTTTTAAACTACTTTCATGGGAATTAAAGGGTTCAGATTACAAAAGGGGTCCAGATTACAAAAAATAGTAAAGTAGAGTTCTACACATAAGCCCTGGCCCCGGCTCTTAACTTCTCAATAGCCTTAAGTAGCTTGATGAACCGAGTCGCTTCTTTCATGTCCGAGGTTATGAAAGGTCGAAGGGCTTCGGCTTCTACAGCTAAATTTGTCACATGTCTCGCAACTCGTTGTATTTCTACCATCAGGGTCGTGTAATACTGGTCTCTGTCTTGAATCATCTGGGAGGCATCACGAAGTCTTCACCTCCAATAATTGTCCCCATCTGTTGCAGCTTCTTTAAATACCCTAATTCTCCCATGTAATATTGAACGGTTGCCTCGAGTGACTCAATACGGGCTCGTAACATACCAATTTCACGCTCTCGTTCTTGTAGTTCGATGAAACCATTCCTCCAATGATAGATCTGAAAAGACTGCTCTAGCTCTGCCAGTCTCCCTTCTAACTCGGTGTTCTGATCTTGGCTCTAACTCAGGCTTTGAACAGTGTTGTTGTACAAGTTTTGCATCTCTAGTAGTCTATTCCTGCTCCCCATAGATTTCCTCTTCCAAACGGCAGTGTTCTCTCTTTCATAGATGATTGCTTGCTTGCCTTTGTCGATGTCTTGCCTAGCTTTTTCTTTCTCTTGATTAATGGCATCCCTATCACTCTCGATGGCTAACTTGTAGCTTTCTAACTCCTTCTCGATTGCTCGTTTGCCTTTCTCTTGCTCTTCTTCGACTAAACGCAGACCGTTCATCATTTCCTTCTCTACGGCTAAGAGCTGGCTTCGACCAGTATTATGCACCTTTGCCTGAAGCTGGAGAGTATCTTTTTGGTAAAGAGCATTCTTCTCACTCAAATCTGCATTCAGCTTCTTCAACTGCCTAATGGTCCCATCTCGTTCGTCGACCTCTAAACCTGTATTTACACATCATAATAATTACTAATACATACATAACATACATACCATACATGTATTTACACATCACACATATATTACATATATTAATAACACTCATGCACGTAAATATACGTAAACATGCAACAATAATATTAATTAATTATTATATTAGTGTGTCGTAATACTAACAAATACAGATAAAAATGAGTGATTACATTATCATGATAAACAAGACAAGTTGCAAAACAAAGGCAGCCAAACACCTTGAAATGAGAAAAACAAGGCTCATTGTTATAAAGCAAAGTGAAAGGGATTTTCCTAGCCAAAATAGAAGATGGAAGCCTGTTGATAATGTAACAGACTGTCCGCATACACTCTCCCCAAAATTTAAGAGGCACATTGAAAACGCAGGGCACAAGCCACTTCCAGTAGATGCTTATGTTTCCTCTCAGCAATCCAATTTTGCTGAGGACGGAAACAAACCGTGAATTTTTGTCTTTAAAAAAGATTGATTCTTATAAACTAACGTATTGGTTTAAATGGTAATAGATTAATATCATTTATGTAGGTCTTGAGTTCGGAGTTTTATATATAAAAAAAAATTTTGTTGGGAGACTTACCAACCGCAGCCAAGTGCTAGACCGATTCTAAAGGTGGGCAAGAAAGGCACCCGCCCAGAAGCCAGTGTCCATCTAGGGCCCATTATCATTAATTAAAACCATATAAATAGTCTTTTTAAAATTTAATTATTTATTAATGAGCTCATTATTCTTAATTAAATATAAAAAATGGTTAAAATTTATTTAGTTTACACATTAATGGGACTTATGACTATAATTAAGATTTTAATGATAGTTTAATTTTTTTAATATTTGGTATTTGAGGCCCAATCTTTTCAATACTTGTTACTAGAGGCTCAATTTTTATAATATTTGTTATTAGGGGCCTACTCTTAAAAATTATTTTTTCAATATTTATTATTAGAGGTCCAATTTTTTAAAATTTATTATTTGGGGCCCAATTTTTCAGTAATTGTTATTTGAGGCTCATTTTCCCGATATTTGTCATTAAGGGGCATACTCTCAAAAATTGTTTTTTTTTCAATATTTGTTATTAGAGATTTGCTCTTAAATTCATTTTTTTCAATATTTTTTATTAGGGTACAATTTTTTTAATATTTGTTACTTGGGGTCTAGTTTTTTCAATACTTGTTATTATATGATCATTTTTCCAAATATTTATTTTTAGGGGCATAATATTTTTATAGTTATTTTTAGGGGCATAATTTTTCTGTTCTCTCCGAACCTCCATAGTCTCAAGATCAGCTCTGACCAGGTGTATGATATGGGTTTGTTCAGATTAATCAGAGCGAAACACTGAGGAACCAAGAAGACAACAATAAAAAGCTTGATTCTTATCAATGATCTTACGGTTAATCATTTATTTTCAAATTTGTGTTCAAATTCATACTTGTCTAATGCTAATTAAATACTATATATTTTAAAAATAAGGCTTAATATAACATTACCCCTTGCACTATACGCTTATTCTCACTTTGTGCATACACAACTTTTCTTTTTAGTTTCCCCCTTATTATCATTCTATCTTACTTGTTACTCTAGTGGCATTTTTCATTAAAACACTACGTGGCCCATTCAGAGGCTACCAAGTGTCATGAAAAATAAAAAAGTAATTTTTTTAAAAAAGAAATAAATCATTTATAAAAAAAACTCTGAAGTTTTATTTTAGATTTTTTGGGTTTTTTCAAATGTTTTTTTACATATTTAAAGATTTTATGAAATTTTAAATTTTAAAAAATAAATTAAACAGAAACCTCAAAACGTAAATTTTGAAAATTATAGATTTGTTTTAGATTATATATAGGATTTATTCATTTTAATTGTTTTTTGAATTTTCTAAATTATTTAAAAATAAAATAAAATCATAAAAAAATACTTTTGAAAATACCTTTTTTTACAATTTTATGGATTTTAGTTTTTTTTTCAAAATTAATTAACTATAATCACAAGTTAAAAAAATATAAAAACTAAAAATTAAAGATTTATTTTATATTTTTTGGATTTTTTGCCTTGATATGAGTTTTTCTTATTTTGAGATTTTTTTTTTGTTTTTATGACACATTCTTATTGATCTAAATAATTTTTTAAACAAAAAAATATCAATGACTAATGAGTAAGATAAAATGATAGTAAATGGAGTAACTAAGAACAAAATAATAGTAAGGGGTTAAACAGATAATAATGTGAAAATTAAACCATAGTACAAAGGGTAATATTATATTGAGGAGATAAACATGTTGCGTAGTTTACATAAATCTTTTAGTTTTAGGGTTTAGGTTTAGGTTTAGAATTTAGAGTATAAGGTTTAGAGTTAAGAATCTAGGATTTGGATCTTATAGTGTAAATATGTAAGTTTGTGTAATTTTTTTTGAATAATCTGAAGATGATTACAAGGTAATATATATTCATTGCATATTCTTAACCCTTTGATAAGGCGCACACACCTTACAAACAAAACGATTGAACCCAAGTCTCCTAAGATGAACATCATCCGATTTTCTACTGAGAAGACTTCATGCCAATTTTTTAAAAATTTTCCACACCTGCCAGCAATCAAATTCATGCATGGGAATATGAAGTCGGCTTGCTTTCATGTTGACTTCTACTTGTGCTATAGCAAATGCAATAGATCATGAAAAAAAATTCAATAATAATATTGTTGTAATTTACACAATTTAAATTGGACCAATTTTTACTTCAGTTAATTGCACTACACGTTCTAAATTAGTCTTTAAACTTTTGAACATTTCAATCTCATCTTCAGACCATGATCTCATTCTAAATTAGTTCTCTAACTTTTAAACGTTCAAATTTCATTTCAAAACTATGACTCACATTTTAAATTGATCTTTAAATTTTTTGAACGTTCTAATTTCGTACACAAATTATCAATAAAAGAAAGAAGAAAGGTTATCTAAAATCAAACTCGTGACTTAATATCAATCATGATCATTATTTTTACTTTCAACAATCTGAAAATGGAAATATAAAAGAAATGCAATTTAGGGTAAGTTCACATCTACGCTTAATTCTTATCTAAAACAAAACAAATGGATTGACAACGTTCAGACATCGGCAGTCGAAATGTTCAAATCCAATGCGAAATTTTTCTGTGTGGATGCATGCATGTATATATAACTAGTGGAAACCCATGAACGTAAAATAGAAGCAACCAGCAGTCCGACATTCCATCCAAGAAGTGACCAAACCGATTATTTTACATCCTTTAAAGACTTTATCGAAAGAAAAAAGTAATCATAAATTTATTTCTTTATACAAAAAGTTATTTTATATTATTGATGGGTTAGTTAGGTTTTTAAGTTGGATATAAAACCTTTTTCCTTCTTGCCCTAGTGATCTCCACGTCTACATGTACTCTTGATATGTTCACACAAATAGAGTTAAACCGACCTGTATTTGTTCGTTTATTTATTTTTTAATTTGTTTATATTTTTCGTGTTCGTTAACGATTTTAAATGTATATTTTATTTATTTAAAAGTCATATATGTTTATATTCGGTTGTTTAATGTTCGCAACATGCTCATTTTGTATGCATTTAACATATGCTCAAATATCAAACGCAATGACGGAATTTAACGGACGAGAGGGGGTCACACACCCCATTTTAAAAATTTATCATTTGGCCCTTTAAAATTTTTAAAAATATAATTAGGTCCTTCCAATATTTGAATGCCCCATTTTGAAAGTTCATCATTTGGTCCTTTAAAAATTTTAAAAATCTCACCAGGTCCCTTCAAATATTTGAAAATTTTTAATTATTTCTTTAATTTTTTTATTAATATGTATTAAATCTTAATGTCGAAATTTTGTATCATATATATACATAAGATCTATTAAAAAAATCTATAATTGCCCCCTCACAATCAAAAGTCAAGTTCCACCACTAATTAAACACGTATATTCACGAATCACAAATATGTTCACGAACATACAATCATATTCGCGAACATGTTCGCAAACAATTAACATAAATTTTTTTAAATATCTTTTATAGGAAAGTATCAAATTTAAATAAACGAAAAATTCTAATTTTTAAATATAAAGAAATCAAACATAAATATTAATAATTATATTAAAAATAAATAATTTAAAAATAAATATTTTAATTATCTTTTAAAGAAAAATACCAAATTTTAATAAACGAGCTTATACACAATCTTATTTGTGAACATAAACAATATGAGCACAATTTTGTCTAAACTCGTTCATTTAGTAAACGAACATAATTTTTTATTCACACTCGTTTATTTAATTTAATAAAAACAAAATATACGAGCAACTTGTCGAGCACTCTTTCATTTACAAACCCCACCCATAAAATTTCTAATTTACTTTACATCAATTAATTAATTTTGATAAAACTAAATAATAATAATAATTTTATCAAAGCATCATAAATTTATCATTACTCTTTATTTATGTATTTTTAATTATGTCAGCACTCAAGAAGTTCATCATGTCATTTTACGAAGCTTTCAACCTAATCTAACAAATCTGCACAGCTAGGCTTAATTTTTTTTATTTAAAACCTCATTAAAATGCGACGGTGAAGCACTCAAAGGTATAAATGTAATTGAATTAAATGTCTTTTTTTAAAACATACAAACTGCGAACCACCTTTAATAAATAGGAAAATGTTAATGTTATATTTTAGAAATCGTAATGGCTTTATTTGACAATTAATGGATATCTGATAGTAAATAGCGAATTACATTAACTAATAACAGATAGCTAATAACATTAGTTGATTTGACTAACAGTTTACGTTAACTGGTTGTATAAAAGTATTTGGTAAAATTAACTGATAGCTGATAGCTGTTTTATTATTTAACAAGTAAAATGACATATAAAGACATGATTATATTTTATACTTGTTTGAATAATTTATTAGTTATTAACCTTTTTATCTATTAATATTAATTCGATTATAAAAATTAATTTTTTTAATATCATTACTAAGCATATATGAGGATGTACATATTAATTTTTTTGTGAAATTATCTTTTTAATATAATTTTAATAATTATTAAATTTAGATGTATATACTAATTTCTTATCTATGAAATTATATTTTGAATATAATTTTATTAATTATTAAACTTATATGTATTTATTAATTTATATATTTATTTCTTATTTATGAAATTATTTTTTAAAATTTTATTAGTTAATCAAATTTATGTTATTTAGAGAAAATTTTTATAATTATCAAGGACAAAATAGTCTTTATAAGTCTTTTATCCAAACCTTTAACTCAAAAAGCTCCTAAAAGGAGCTTTTTTAAAACGAGAGATTTTACCTCAATCCGCTATTATAATCATCTATTTACCAAACATCCAAATTAGTGAATTTGACTGATCAAACCTCAGAATACCTCAAACCTCTAATTTTAGCTCAAAAAGTTGTTTACCAAACATGGTCAATATCATATTAAATTTTAATGATTTACTCTTAACAAAACATAGATACACTGATCTAAGAAAATCGTTCCATAATAATTTTATGCAATACCTAATTCACATTAATCAAGCAAATAAATTACATATCATTAATTATACCAAAAAAAAAAACACACAGCATACATGCAACGAGGGAAAGAGGTACATGAGGGATGGGACTCTGGACCCTCAATTTTTTTTTTATTAAGAATGTAATAGGATTTTTACCTTTTTCACCCTCAACTTTCAATTCATTTGAATTTTTTTAATGGTTAATTATACTTTGCCTCATTTATCATGATTTCGGATTCCATCATTGTATGCAACCAATTACTATTGGTCTAGCAGAATGAAGCGTTAAATTCTTTAAGGAAGTTCAAAAAATTCATATTCTAACATTATGGATGAAACAATTAAAAAAGTCACATTTATAATAAATCTTTATTGTATTTTATTCGAATTAATCAATTAATAAATTAGATACCATAGTTATAAAAAAAACATAGCACACATGCATCTTTATATAAAAGTTATGTGAATGCTATGCGTCCCTTGAAGGGGCAGCCATTATTCAATGCAATTTCTCCTTTTCTTTTTAATTGTTATATTTTACATGTGCCACCATGTGGACATTGCTAAGCTATACCATGCTCTTGTAATAATTAGATAAACCAATTGCTTAAAGTGTAGTCTTGCTGTAATGTTTTTTTTTACCTTTTCTTGTTAGTGGTACGAATATAAATACAACACGGATTATTAAATAATTGAACATTTAACTATGACATGTGTATTAAACATATTGTATCAATTATGGTTGTACCACCTCCGGAATCTATAACTCTCTGAAATCTGCAAGTCTTCAGAATTTGTAAGCCGCCGTTGCAACTCTTTCAAAACTCCTAGTCTTCACACCGCTCTTCAACATGAGAGGCACCATAGCCTCCGGAGTTTTCATTCTCTAGATCGTTCTTCATACTCAGATGTCACGCCTCAACATGAAAGCTATCAAGTCTACATGACTTGACAGCTCAACATATTACTCGACAATTGAGTCTACTCTGTCAACCCATCAATAACCATCATGACGCTAGGCCTGATAGCTTCGCCTATCAAGGTCTGAGCCCATTATAAATGCCCCATATCATCAACAATGAGAGGGGTCGGCACAAGAGAGATGAAAAGAAACAAGGGATAGCTTTCCCATCTCATTTCCCATCTCTCCTCTTATTTCTCCACTACTGACTTCCACTCTGTCTACGGCTCTCTGTCCAAAATCAGCCAGGATGAACCATCTGAAACTGCCACCAACAACCTTCTCCCTAATCTCTATCTCTCTTGTCTGGTGCCCAACATTTTATGCATCAACAATTGGTACGATGAACGTGGATACATTTTCTAGCCGAGAGAATCAGTCAAGATGGATTCTCGTGAGCAATCTCCTCGTAGCGATTAGTCACCCCATGATGAGCTTACATGCATGAGCAAAACAATATCAAGCTTCATGATCTTCAAGATGACATGCAATGCTCGTGAACCCAGTTTCTAGCATCCTAACAAAAGTTGTACCGGTAGAATCAAAAGAAACAAAAGCTGAAAGTGCTGTTAGTTTATGAGATCGTCAAAGGTATTTGATGCTTTTGCTTGAGTATTTTAGGAAGAAGTATTTCGTGCAACGTACTGTGGAACCCTAAGGGCACGCACCCTCCACAAGCACTCTTGGTTCACATGAGAATACAAGGAGCACTGGCTAGGTAGCATAGAAACTAAAGCCTTTAGGCTAAGATACTTGAGCTGCTAGTACAAACAAAGGCATTGAGAACCTCCGCCGTACTTCTAGCTTAGAAATGAGTGTGCTCCTTAGCTAGAATCTCTAAGAATACTTCTACGAGCTATTCCACTCCTAATAGATGTTAATACGGACTAGCCTAAAGACCGTAGTCCACCCTTAGAGGTGTAACGATAGATTAACTCAGACTTTTCTCTGCCCCAAGGGGTGTAGAGAGAAACTTGCACATAGCTTCATACTCAGCTTCAATAACTTGTGACATATTTACAAAGGTGTTGAGATCCGCCACATCTATGTCAATGAATATCTATATTCTCACATAATCACTGCCAAAATAATTTAACATCCTCCGCCCCAAGAGGCGTTGAGACATAAGACGTCGAGATACCTCCATCCAATATTGAGAAACTTATATAGATTAATTGTTAGGTATACTTCTACAAAGGCATCGAGATACCTCCACCAAATATTCATAAATGTTTTATAATTTGCTTCATGAATGAATGATCATATGAGATTTGCAAATATTTGTGGCTCTCTCAATTTCTAGTACATTCTCATGCTTCCATTCTTCGAAAAACATTGTCAGATGCTTTCCCCCATTAAATGCTTATGGCATTACGTTTCTCCAAGACACTTATGTGTCTTGGATGGCACATGATCTACAAAAGTGTGCATATTTTCCCTAAAAGATGATTGCCTCCAGCCCATTTAATGGCTCAGACATTGTTCTTCTCTATAGGATGCAGAGATGTCTGTGTTCATTTGTGTCTATCGATGACACAAGCTCTATAAGAATACAAAGGACGTCTCTACTTGTGTAATAGTCTTCGACATTGCTGCTTTAAAAAGTGAGAGATGCCTATACCCATTTTTGCTATGACAACACCAAGTCCACAAGGGTATAGATGAATGCTCAGGAAAAGGATTCCCTACGACTCACTTATGCTATTTGCAGTGCTGTTCGACAAGAGCAGAGAAGCATGTACTCATTTGTGCACTGGCAGGACTGGCTATACAAGGGTACAGATGATTGTGTGCGTTCCACAACCTCCAATGACTCTTACATCTGGAACCACACAAGAAACATGTCCACTCTTCTGATGATTTCCAAAGTCGAGCCATTTGATTATATTCACTCCTTTAATGATTTCCCAGGGTTGAGTCGTTTGCTTATATGTTCACTCTAATTATTTCCCAAAGTTGATTTATTAGATTATATTCACTCCTTTGATGATTTCCCAAGGTCGAGTCATTTGCTTATATTCGTTCCTCTGATGATTTCTTGGAGTCAAGTCATTTGATTATATTCACTCCTCTGATGATTTCCCATGGTTGAGTCATTTGCTTATATGTTCACTCCTACGATGATTTCCCGAAGTCAAATCATTTGATTATATTCACCCCTGATGATTTCCATGGTGGAGTTATTTGATTATATGTTTACTCCATAGATGATTTCCTAAAGTCGAGTCATTTGAGTATATTAACTCCCATGAAATTTCCCAAGGTCAAGTCATTTGCTTATATTCGCTCCTACGATGTGTCTAAACCATTTTTTTAAAATAAAAATAAAATAGCTTGGACAATTAATTTTGGAAATTAAGGATTTTCTTTTAAATTCATTTTTTATAAAGAATAAATTCGCCACCTGTCATTTTGGTAGATCGGACACCATAAAACAACCAGAGGTTTTAAAAGTTGGGTTTCAAAAGTCGATTACATGTGGGGAGGGTTAGCACCCCACAAACGCCCGAAATCGGTAACTTTAATTTCGTGTTGCATTTTGGCATTTTAAGATAATAATTCGAACTTAATTTGAACATTAATTATTGATTGTATTTATATTTAAAATGAAAACATTCCTTTTAAAATAAAAAATATTTTTGTTTCGAATATAAGATTGGAAATACCTCTATACGATCAAGGCATCGCCTTATATATTCCAAAAACATATTCTATTTCTAAAAGATTTTTGTATGCATGCAGTTAATTATTGAATAGTTCATTTTAAGTAAAAACCTAAAAAGGCTCTAATTAATTCATTTTTTAATCTATGAATATTATTTAATTTCAAAATTTACATAGGATAACACTCAATTGCTAGGATGTCATTGTTGTCACTGATTTTTTGGCTAAAAGATGCAAGAAAAAGAAAATGAAAGCTGGTGATTGGAATGAAAAAAAAGAAAATAATTAAAGCTGCCTTATCCCAGAAAAATTGAGTTGGAAAGAAAAGTAATTAGGGGCAGATTTTATTCAAAAAGGGGGAAGAATATTACCAAATTCGGTTAAATTTGAAAAGGGAAAGATTTGAATCAAATCATGAAAAATAAGGCAATATTTTTACCCAAAATTTTGGGATTTTTTGGGCTGATTTTTCCATGTAATTTTGGTAGTAAAAATCCCTATATAAACTCCCCTTCACTTGTATTTCAACACAAAGCACCACTACCACAACACTCTCATTTCTCACCACTCACTCACCCTTGTAATTCTTGTTCACCATTCCACACCACAATCCATACAATTCATACACAATTGTTGATCAAAAAATTGCAAAAGTTTGTATTGGAATTTCGTTGAAATACAAGAAGCAAGTTTCTTCATTTAGGTATCTCGTTCCCTTTTTTATATTTATTATTTATTTGTTATTTTGTTCAAATATAATCAAAGTTAGAGGCGATTTACACATTTTTAAATTTTGAGGGATACTTATTTAAGTATTTTAATAAAAGGAATTTTTTGTGGTGCACCATCACCGGTGGATGGCGGCCGACGCTGGTGGTAGGCGATCGGCACGACGGTATCTTTATTTTAAAATAAAAGTTAGTAAATGGTGTTTTGGGCTTTGTACTCATTTCAAACAAAAGTGGGCCATTTAAAATTTTATTAAATTCTCTTCCATTTTTGTTATTTTATTTAATTTTATAAATTGAATTGATGTTACCTCTTTTTCTTATTAATTTAATTTGTTGTCTTTAATTAAAATTTTAGTTTAGATAAACCCTAGGTTTAGGTTCTCTAGTGTTAGAGCCTTAGTTAATTTAGAATATTTGAAGTTGAAATAAAATTTTCTTCCCATCAAAAATCATAAAACACACTTAATTATATTTAACCCCAATAAGTAAAATTCACTTAGATAATTTTTAGGGTTAATCACTCAACGTAGAAAAATAAAAGCTTCAACACACTAATTGTTTCTTTGATTGTTTGAATAAAAAGTGGAACATAATTATTGCGGTGTCCTACCAAAAGGAGGTAATGGATTAGCGCTAGAGATGTTGGCGGTGATTAGAGTTTACTCTCCGAATGGTGGGACTGATAAAATGGAATCATATTCATAAATGGAAAATAAGTTAAATTTTATATGAGCTTACAAATTCCGACATTAAAACATTTTTTAATCGGCTAGGTACCAAATTTTGGATGTTGTGGGGGTGCTAATCCTTCCCCGCGCATAACCGACTCCCGAACCCATTTTTGTGTTTTTCGCGGACCAAAACTATTGTTTTAATAAAATAAAACTGTTTTACCAAAATGACCCATTTTTCGGAGATCCAATCACACCTTATAAAAAGATTGGTGGCGACTCCGTTGTTTTGGCTTTCATTTAAAAATACATTGGGACCCTAAAATAAGGTTATGGCAGCTTGGCGACTCCACTGGGGGCAATTTTTTTAAAACAAAAAGCGAGTCAAGCCACAAGTCGATTATACTTTGTTTTAATGGCAAAATTTGCTAAGTTCATGTAAAATTTAATTTAATTGTCCATTTATGAATATGATCTCATTTTACGCATTTAAAGCTTGATTCTAAGCTCTATACCCGAGCTTCATCCTGATCGTTTAAGTGAGGGGAAAACACTTTGCTCATGTGAGAATATTGATTCCCCGTATGAGCCTAACAAGTACTTTCAGGACTCATATGCCCTATGTCTTTGTAAGGATAATGATCCTTCGTGAAGACATAGGAAATGGGTCATCCTGAGTTGAACTTGGTTCGTTTAAAGCCTATAATGGGTGAGAATCAAGGGCCTTGCTACCCTTAGTAGGGGATAAGGAGGACAATTTGGGAACATTTCTAGAACCACACCTTTGTTTGTGAATCTAGGAGCTCACCTCATTAGAGCCATGTGATGAACCATAGAAGTAGATTTTGGCTAATATTTTTTTTCGTAAGAATAGTCTGAGGAAAAGCGTGTCCAGAAATGTTTAACGTGCTTCCTAGTTACTATTCCTACTTTAAAATTATTTTTGGACCTTTTTAGGTGGTTTTTTTATTTATTTTATCTTGTTGTGCATACATTTCATATCTAGAAGAGGTCGGGTCTTGAGAACATTGCTCAGAGTATAACACAGTTTTTCACAATGGATGGAAGCCTCCTTTGAAAGAGGAATATAATACGAGTATACATCTCTGGTATGGGTCAACCAGGGAGCACTTGTGAATGATGAAAAGAAGGACAAACAAGCGAGAAGAAAAAATGGGTTGTCAAAAAAGGGAAAAGAGAACATAGCCGTATGGAAAAGGAAGGTCCATGTCAACAAGGTCCGTTTGTGTGAATTGCGGTGTATATGTGACTCAACCAATGAGAAACTGAGATAGAGTCAAGCCTTCATTGCTGAGTTGCAGACCCAGGTGGCAAGTGAGAATGAAACGCTGAAGGAGCAAGTGAAGGCCATAGAGAATATCGTCTTGGTACTCGAGGATATCAACAAAGTGGACAATAACTACTGGTTCACTCATCTTAGAAATAACGCCATGAGATTCCAGGAGTGTGATAAGTTTGGCAAGAGTATCATGGCCCAAGTTTAGGATATAGTCGGGCATAGGATGATAACCAGGGAAGCCGTAGCTTTGTGCCAGTATGAGAAGTAAGACCAAGACTCTTATGGATGATCGAGGAGATAAAAGACCTGGTACTCGGGCCAAGATCCACTCGTAGTATAAATTGGAATCTTTCATAATAAGAAACTTCGACATCCAATGAAGAACTACTTCTAGAGCGATACCTTATGGAATCGATGGCCATTCGCATGCATTCATGCATTTGCATTTTGTTTATTTGCATTGGTTTATGTTTTTTACATAATTACATACATTCATACATAATAAAAGAATTAATTATGGTAAAATTTGAAAATTCTAAACAAAGAAGAAAGTTTCGCGTTAACACGATACCCAAGCAATGGCCATTGAAGACATGTCGACAGCTTCAGAACTGAACCGCAAGAATATGCGAGCTTGTTGGGACGTTGTTACCCAGATAGAAGTCATGTTAGGGTTTTGGGACCCATATAAAGAGAAAGTAACTGATGGTATCGAAGCCTTGCTAGGAATTGCCTATGCTCACTTTGGGAATCAAGGAAAGAAATATGACGAGTACCCTATAGCCTGAACAATTTCAGCAGTAGAATCTTGTCGGGAAGTAGAATGGTCGAGCTTTGCTGGAATTCACCCTTGCTTTCCCAGAATAATGATCAATGATTTTCCTGGAAAATGGTGGAGTCATACCTAGAACCAACCCTTTTGCTTTTGCCCATGAGTATTAGGGCTCTTTTGTAAGGGCCTCTATGTTATTCTACTTGTGTAAAAGATGCATTCCCTTTAATTTTCTCAAGTGGCAAACATTTCATTTTTCCTATTCATTTCATCTTCATCTATTTCCCTTCCAAAATGCATCCTATTGGCAGAGCTCATATTATTGATTGTATGAATGATTTTTAGAATCAAATCCCGAGATGGAAGGGTAATAAAATGTTTTCAGGATTAATGGGAAAATCCCATTTTGAGTGAATTTACCTCTCGGACATTATTGTTTAGGGTTTTTGAATAAAGTGATAACTCTAAAATATCTACCAACTGAAGATTGCTTCTCTTCGATGATATTTGTGTGTGAAATGACATTTGGCATTCCTTCATTTCCTTTCACGAATAAGAAAAAAATCCTTTGTGGTCCCCTTTTGAGCCAAATATTTTTCTTGTGATTGAACCCTAAACAAGGATCACTCCCAACACTAAAGGGCAAATAGGATGAAATACGATTTGCAAGCGAGGAAAATTTACAGCAAATCAAACTGAATGACCTAAATTTAAAATGAAAACGACACAAAAAAGAAAAAAGGAAAATAAGAAAAAGAATGAAGAATTGAAAGCTAAAATATGAAATAAAAAATGTACGAAATCCTTCAAGGGAGACATGTCCCAGGAAAGGAAATGAACTTTAGGGTGAAAACCCAAAATGGGCAGTCTAGAGTGATCCAAAGAATAAAATAACGAAGATTTCATCAAGAAAGATCAATCCTTGGTTTAATCACCCTTAAAACATGTATTTGAGCCTATATATCTTTTTTGTAACCCGAGCCTATCCTACATTACAAGCCTTAAAAGACTATTTGGATCACACATGGATATTTGAGAAAATGAGTTTGTTTGCATAATACATTCCGCCTTATTGAGTTAACCTTTCTTTAGAGACCTCAAAACTTCTAATGTCTGATTAAGATTAGAAAAGTGGAAAAATTGAAATTTGGGGAGTGGGTGAATTAAAGAGATCCACTTAAAAGTGGGACACTATTCGGTTGATGGATTCATGAATCATTCATACTATGAATTTTAGGGCATCTGACTTTGTTTTTTTTCATGTTTGCTGTGACTTTTTCCTTTGAATCCTCATTTCTAGCCTTTTATTTTTCTTTAAATCCTTATTGCTAACCCTTTTCTTGCATCCTACAAGTAAGCTGACATAGATTCATGAAAAACAAAGGTTTTCTAATATTGATTCCAAAACCAGGAGCAATTATCTACCATCGCATCAAGAAATATTAGGAGCAACACCTATTTCATTAGTTTATGGGATAAAAGGTTGAGTTGCCAATCAAGGTTGAATTTCTATCTCTCTGTGTCTTGATGGAAGCAAAACTAGAAGAAACGGAGTGGGTCCAAGCAAGATATGACCAGTTGAGTTATCCAATAAAAAAAGGGTTGAAAGTCATCTGTCGTGCTCAGGTGAATCAAAGAAGAATGACACAAGCTCATGACAAGAAAATTCATCTGAGAAAGAGATTTCGTATTAGGAAAAATTTTGCCAATTCAAAGAGATTCTCGGGGAAAATAAGCAACTAACTAGAAGAAGGCCTTCTAAAAAAACATTGATCTTGGTCGAGATGGATAGAGATGAGCTTCATAATTCGATAAATTCAGAAGTTTTGTTCATAAAAAGATGAAAAAAAAGAAAATTATCGAAGGGTGAAAACCCGCAAAGGGCGCCTTAGATACAAAAAATGGGGTTTTAAGATGAAAACTCGCAAAGGGCGTCTTGAAACCAAAGGAGGATCTGAGTTAAAAACCTGCAAAGGGTGACTCATATAGTTTATGGATTAGGCAAGCGACAAATGAATCTCTCGAAAACTAGGCATCTTGGAAGGAATTTCATGTCTTCATACCTCGTCAACCTGGCAAAGGTAGCACAAAACAATTTCTGGTGTTCTTACTTGGGAAGTTTTGGCCAGTGGGATCTGAATTTTAAATGGGGCACACCTAGAGTGGGGCAATTTGCATTGGCCAAAGATTTATGGCCAACAACGTTAATAGGCATAAGAGGAAGATAAGAAAACGCTAGTATCATTCAAAGACTTTCAAGGTAGAAATTAGCTTTGCTGCAAGGATTTACATGCAAGCGCTCCAAAGAGCCCTGTAGAGGCAAGCATCTAAGAACTCACAAGAAGTTTTGAGGATGCTTGATATTATTTTAAGGCAGTATGATTGCTAAACATTCTCCCACAATAAGAACAATTTTTCAGACATTGGAAGAGATGTCCAATAATGTTAAAGCTTTCATTCAAGCTTCTGGGAGGATGTGAGAGATTTTATTCCCCCAACCACACAAAGACTAAAAGAGTGTTGAAGAATATGAGGATAAAAAGTCAGTCCTCTCAACCAAGAATACAAGATAACTGGATTGAGTGAGCAAATGCGCAAGGCTCAGATGTCTTCTCTAAAGCAAAGAGATACAAAAAATAAATAGCTAGCATGGTTGTTTATCTGGGCTGAGCAAGAAAATATGCAAAGAAGTACGAGAAAAAACCTGAAACAAAAGAGAAAGTTTAAAAACGAAAAGGAAAAGAAAACGAAAGAGAAAAAGACATGCATTCATGTGTTAGGCATCTCTAGGAGCATGCTCATCATAATCATAGCATTTGTTAAATTTTGACAGGTATAAAACCTGCCTATCCGTTCAGGCATAAGAAGGATAGAACCCGCCTATTCGTTCAGTTGTAATAGGAATAGAATTGATTATCTATTCGGGTATGAGGAGAATAGAACCCGCCTATCCATTCAGGCATAATAGGGATAGAATTGCTTATCTATTCGGGCATGAGAAGAATAAAACTTGCCTATCTGTTCAGGCATAAAGAGAATGGAACTCGCCTATCCGTTCAGGAATAAGGAGAATGGAACCCGCCTATCCGTTCAGGTATAAGGAGGATGGAACTCGCCTATCCGTTCAGGTATAAGGAGAATGGAAACCGCATATCCGTTCAGGCGTGATGAGAATGAAACCTTTATTTTTCAACATAAAGCCTATCTGTTCGGGCGGGACGAGAATGGAACATTTATTTTTAGCACAACGCATATCCGTTCAGGCGCGAGGATAATAGAACCCTTATTTTTTAGCCCAACGCCTATCCGTTTAGGCACGAGCAGAATGGAACCTTTCTTTTTTAGCACAACACCTATCCGTTCGGGCACGAAGAGAATGGAACCTTTATTTTTTAGCAAAATGCCTATCCGTTCGGGCGCGAGGAGAATGGAACCTTTATTTTTCAGCACAACGCCTATCCGTTCAGGCGAGAGGAGAATGAAACCTTTATTTTTCAGTAAAACGCCTATCCGTTCGGGCGCCAGGAGAATGGAACCTTTATTTTTCAGCAAAACGCCTATCTGTTCATGCGCGAGGAGAATAGAACCTTTATTTTTCAGCAAAACGCCTATCCGTTCAGGCGCAAAGAGAATAGAACCTTTATTTTTCAACACAACGCTTATCCGCTCGGGCGCAAGGAGAATGAAACCTTTATTTTTTAGCACAACGCCTATCCGTTCGGGCGCGAGAAGAATGAACCTTTATTTTTCAGCACAACGCCTATCCATTCGGGTGCTAGGAGAATGGAACCTTTATTTTTCAGCACAACGCCTATTCGTTCGTGCGTGGGGAGAATGGAACCTTTATTTTTCAGCATAACGTTTATCCGTTCGTGCGTGGGGAGAATGGAACCTTTATTTTTCAGCATAATGCCTATTCGTTCCGGCGTGAGGAGAATGGAACCTTTATTTTTCAGCACAATGTCTATCCGTTCGAGCGTGAGAAGAATGAAACCTTTATTTTTTAGTACAACGCCTATTCGTTCGAGCGCGAGGAGAATGAAACCTTTATTTTTCAACACAACGTCTATCCGTTTAGGCGCGAGGAGAATGGAACCTCGCTTTTTAGCACAACACCTGTCTATTCAGGCGCGAGGAGAATGGAACCTTTATTTTTTAGAAACCACCTATCCATTCAGGATCGAGGAAAATAAAACCTTGTTTTGATTTCCATCAACCAATTTATAGTGTGATTGGCTAAGAGGGACAACTATTCTTGTTTCACCGAAATAAGCAAAGAGGGACAGCTATTGTCACTAATTTTTAGCTTGGCATAAAAAATAAGGAAAGGGGTTGCGTCAAACATGGAAAATAAAGGGAAAATCAGCTCCCAAATCAAAGTTGAATCGAGTGGAAAAAGGGGAAAATCGGCCCAAAAATTCAAGCCAGTCAAAACTATCTACAAAACGTAAGAAAAAGGAAAGAAAGTTGGATTGAATATGAAGAAAAGGGAAATAAAAAGCAAGCAATTAGGGGCTAATTCGAATAAAAAAAAAGAAATAAACCAGTCCCAAATTTTTGCAGATTTGATTCAAAAAGGGAACATATCGTAAGATTTGGATAGATTTCGGTCAAATTGGAGAAAAGGAAAGCGGGTATCAAATCAAGGATTTTAAGGCAATATTCCACCTGATTTTGGGTGTTAATTTTGATTCTTTTCCATGTATTTTTAGGGTAGAAAATCCCAAATAAACCTCATTCTCATTCACATGTAAATACACACCACAGCCACAACACATTCACAACACAATTCATACAATTCCTACGTTGTGTTCAAGAATTCCTAGAAAATTTGTATTGAAGTTTTGGTGGAAATACAAGAAGCAAAAATTCTTCATTTGGGTAATTTGCTCTTATTCTTTTTATTTATTTCGAATACTTTTTTACCTTTCTTTAATTTTGGGAGTTTTCAATCGAGTAAGAAGGGGATTTTTCGAGGAGTTCCACCGCTGTGAACGGCAGCCGGCACGGTGGTTCTCCACTTTTGTTTCATCTTTTTTTATGAACACTTGATGAACTTGTAAAAAGAGGTGTTTTGATACATTTTTCTTCTTGGAGATTGAATAATGGTGTTTTTGGGCTTTGTACCCATTTCAAACAAAAGTGGACCATATGAAATTTTATTAAATTCTCTTCCATTTTTGTTATTTTATTTAATTTTGTTTAATGTTACCTTTTTATATTTATCTCGTTAATTTAATTTGTTAACTGTTTGTCTTTAATTAAAATTTTAGTTTAGATAAACCCTAGGTTTAGGTTCTCTTGTGTTAGAGCCTTAGCTAATTTAGAGCCTTTGAAGTTGAAATAAAATTCTCTTCACATCAGAAATCATAAACACACTTAATTATATTTTAACCCTAATAGGTAAAATTCACTTAGACAGATTCTTAGGGTTAATAATTACCAACTTAGAAAAATAAAAAGTTTCAACACGCTAATTGCTTTTGTGACTGCTTGTTCAAAAAGTAAAACCTAATCAATGCGGTGTCCTATCAAAAGGGGGTTACGGGTTAGCGCCGAAAATGTTGACGGTGATTAGAGTTCATTCTTCGGATGGTGGGGCCATTAAAATGAAATCATATTCATAAATGGACAGTAAATTAAATTTCATACGAACTTGCAAATTCCAACATCAAAACGTTTTGTAATTGGCTAGGTACCAATTTTTGGGCGCTGTGGGGTGCTAACCATTCCCCACGCGTAACCGACTCCCGAACCTTTTTTGTGTTTTCACAGACCAAAACTGTTGTTTTAATAAAATAAGACTATTTTATTAAAATGACTCGTTTTTAGGTGATCCAATCGCACCTTATAAAAAGATTGGTGATGACTCCGTTGTTTTTGGATTTCATTTAAAAATACGTCAGGACCCTTAAAAAAGGTTGTGAAAACCATCCCTAATTAAATTCCAAAATTATAGATAATATTCCTTTTTTATTTAATTATGCTACTTATTAAAGTGATTAATCATATCTAAGGCTTTATATTACTTATCTATGTTATTTAATGTATTCTAAGGTTTTAATAAACATTGTCTATTAAATTCAAGAATTTATGTTGAGTTGCATTCAAATACATTTAGACACCATTCAAATTTAATCCTCAAACCTCCTAAACAATATTTATTAATTTTCTTAAACTATCTAAATTCCTATTCAAATTATTAAAGCCTAATTAAAGAACATAGGACTAAGGCTCTATGTACTTATAAAATTAAACTAAGTGTTTAGATCACGTCAATTAATATTACATGCTTAAATTAAATTAAATAATAAACAAGTAAAATTAAATTGCAATTAAATAATTAATTAAACTAAAAAATAATGAATTGAATAAATTGAAACTTAAAATAAAGCTAAAGGGACTAAATTGCACAAAGTAAACGCTGAATTCCTAATGTTATTCAAAATGAGGACTAGATTGCATACATTCAAAACTAAGGGTCGGATCTATAAGGATCTAAAAAGAAGGACGTGGATCTTAGGTTCCGGCCCGCACCAAAACGATATGTTTCATACGTACTATATAAAGGGGCTTTCAACCAAAAAAATTCCTTTCTTATAATTTTTTAGCTCTCTCTAAATCGATATATCTTGTGCCTTTCTCTCTAAAAAAACCTCTTATTTTCTAGAAACTTGACCCAAACAAGATCAAAACTATCTTTTTTTTATTGGTGTTCTTAAATGTCCTTCAAGTTCTTGAAGAGCATCGGTGAAGCTCCGCCATACCTTCTGCCACCTCGATTATTCTGACCACCCAAACTTAAACGACGGCCATTACTACTTAAACTTAGACCACCCTTTAACCTCTCATCGATCACCGGAAAGCGATTTCTTAAGGTTGAGTCGTTTTCTTATATGTTCACTCCGTCGATAATTTCTTTCCTAGAGTCAAATAATTTGATTATATTCATTCACCTGATGATTTCTCATGTAGAGTCATTTGTTTATAGTCCCTTCTCTGATAATTTTTCGGGGTTGAGTCATTTTTTATATGTTTACTCATCGATGATTTCTCAGAGTCGAGTCATTTGATTATACTCAATCTTTTGATAATTTACAGGGTGCAGCCATTTGCTTATATTCACTTCTCGGATGATTTTTCGAAGTTGAGCCATTTGATTATATTCACTCCCCTAATAATTTATCGGAGTTAAATCATTTGGTTATATATTTACTCCATCGATGATTTCTCAAGGTCAAGTCATTTGAGATGTCTCCTCTCTCCGCTCATTCTATATTATTTCTCTACTTGATTGCAGTTCTCTGCGCAAAATCAACAGGGGCGAACCATCATGATTTCTCCAGAATGTCGAGCTACCTCCGTTGTTGCACTTGGTTAGTTACGACAAGGACAACAATCACAAACTGAATATTACAAAGTTTTGGTTGATACCACTTTATCTATGTGCGTGTGGGCGCGTGCGTGCATGCGTGTATAAGAAAACATATTTTCATTTACTATATTTCCTATTTTAATTTTTTTATCGTTACCAAAATTGTTATCGGTTAATATATTATTTTAACATGTTATCTCTTGTTTATTGAATATACAAAAACTAAAAAAAGTTACTTTTCCACATATTAACTCCTTGGGTTGGGAAGAATCGGGATTCGGGAGATTGAAAATCAATTGGGAGTGAGTGATGTTTGGGTGATTTTAGGGTGATTTTAGGGTGAGGATAAAATGATACGATACACTTTTATTTTTGTATATATAGAAATTCTTATAAAAATATAAAAATTTGTGTATCGACGGGTAAATATTTCTGTATATACCAAAATAAAAAAAGTTTTAGGTATATACAAAAATCTTTACCAGTCGATATACAAATTCTTACCATTTTTGTAAGCATTTTTGCATAGCCCCATTTTAGCTGTTTCACGTTAGAATTACCCTTGATGTTTAGATGTTTTGTGGTTTAGAAATTAAGAAATTACATTTATTCGAATTGAATTTCTATTTTATTTATAATTTAATTTATTTTTATAATATAAAATTATTATTTTATGTTTAACGTAGTGAAACGGCTTAAAATATTAAGTAGATTATTATTTTTCAAATATATATATGAGAGCTATGAATTGTCTTTATTTAGTAGAAAAAAGTATTATTTTTAGAAATATTTATAAAAAGGAATTTGAAGTTTTACCAAATAACTTTCTAAACTAAAACTCATTTTGTCAAAATAATGTATACAAAATTAAAACCTAAAATTAATAAGAATTGAGAATCATATAAGATTTGAAAATCTAATCGAACTAAACTCGACACTAATAACACTCAACGAAGACAAAATCAAAATGTAAACAAATATTTATGTATAGGAGGGATATTTGTCTCTCCAAATTTTTGTCTAATAATAATTTTATTCTCTGTTAATTTGAATACCGTGGTGGACAGTGAAATTTATAAAGTTTGCAAATGTAGAAAATTAAATCCGTTGAGTTATTGAAAATTATTACTAAATTGTTAGAATATATAAATGTTGAAGATTAAATGTATTATTATATTAATTTATAGATGGTCACATTAACAATTCCGTTATCAACTCATTGGTAAGTGACTATATTGATACTAATTTAAAACGTTAGTGACTAAATTGTGAGATTTTAATTTGGTGATCAAACAAAACAGGCCCAATAATTTAGTGACAAATGAATTGTTTACCCTAAATAAATTTTACATTATCCAAAAAACAAAGGTAAGAAAAGTTGTTATATTTAATAGGAGAAATATTTCATGCACTTGCGGTGAAAACTTTTAGTTTTTACCAATGCCTTAGATTTAGAGTTTAGGGATTAAAGTTTAGGAGTTTAGTTTTATGAATTTTGAATTTGAGAGATGTGGTTAGAATTTAGGGTTTAGGGTTAGAATTTAAGCTTTAAAGGCTAGGGTTTTGGTTTTCAGGTAATATGTTATATTTAATAAGAAAAATATTTCAGGAGGTGGAAAGTGTTAGTTTCCACAAGTGCCTTAGACTTAGAGTTTATGATTTAAAGTTTATGAGTTTAAGTTTATGGATTTCGAATTGAGGGTTGAGGTTAGAATCTAGGGTTTAGGGTTAGAATTTAGGTTTTAGAGGTTAGAGTTTAGATTTTAGGGTAATATGTTAGGAATTTAGGTTTTAACCTATAAACTCTAAATTCTAACAATAATGTAACACCCTCAGACCGATAAGGGTAGTCCGATCTAATCTGAAGTGTCACATTCTGATCACAGAAGCGACCCAATGTAAAAACCCAAGTAAAATTTTTTATATACATTTGAATCTATAAAACAAAATTTTGTTTAAAATATCATTTCAAAAATCATTTAAACATATAACAGTAGTTTAGAAAGTGAATTACAGACTCTAACATAAAACAATACACGACATACATGCCCACTAACTATACCATTATTGTACTCCGAAAGCAACACTGATAGAACTCCAAACACTGATGTCAGTCATTATACCATGTTAGATTTCTTCCAACCTACGATGGTAAAAACAACGTGAGCTTGGAAAAGCTCAGTAATACAGAACTACCAAGAGATACTATAGGCAACATACAAGTATAAGGTAAAGCATAGAACGGACATCAAGATCATGGCATCAACAGGTTCCCATTACGGCATAGAATCTCGTATTACACCATACTTAGAGGCAACATGCATGTTCAATACTTGAACTTCTAAATATCAGGCGGAGATTATATAATCCAGAAGAATCAGAAATAAGAGATATTTTACATGAATTAAGTCAAGGGGTTTGGTGTGTCCCAACAATCGCAGATCGAGAAAGATAGATAGAAAGTTTCAGACAACTGAAGAATTTTGATAGAGGCAAAGGAGCAAGAAGGAAAAATTAGGTATCAGCCTAACTACCCTCCAACCGAACTCCAGTATGCAGTTCCCTAAAGCTGCATCTACACAGGCGTTAACCCAAGCCCAATGGGTGTATGTGCCAACCTAAGGGGATACCTACGGTCTCATGAGGAATTACCCTAGTTGAAGCATAGGAACCAAATATAGGTAGAATTACCCTAGCCGAAGCGTAAAAACCAAATACAGGCAGAATTACCTTAGCTGAAACGTAGAAACCGAATACGAGCAAAATTACTAGCCTGATCAGGGCTGAATCTAAAGTCTTCAGTCAATATCCTAGTACCCAGTAAAATAGTATTGAACGGTAACAGTCATCTCAGTAATTTGTAGTAGTATGCTAGGAATTCAGGATACAGATAGATATTTAATCAATAGAACTAGAGTATTAGGATCCTTGAATCAGGTATACTTGTATAAAAAATCAAGAACTAGAAATCGTGTTTTTACTTTAGATAAGAAGATCACTTAGGATCAGAATGGATAGACTGGTTTCCAATCAGGGAGGTTATTCATATAAACATGGGACAGACTAAATGGTCCAATTGTTACTCAGGGGTCCTTAATAATTACCGAAAAGAGACACTGAACTATAGTCTATTCTAGACTGATTTCAGAATCAAGAACCATATTCGAAGGAATTCGATAATTATCATCTTTATCCAAGTATTCAGGAATTATACCTCAAGATCATTCAGAATTTCTGGTATATCATGATTATGCAAGAATTCATATATATATCAGGATAGATTTTGGGAATTTGGGTAGATCTGGATCAATCAAGATTCTAGAAATATCATGAGAGTTCCAGTTAATTTTTCTCATAAGGGCATTTTGGTTATCTTAACACTCAGGGGCAATTTCGTAGTTTAACCCTAATATGGTAAGTCGATGATTTTTTGTGCTAAATATTGCTAATGGTATGCCAGGCTTCCAAGTCCATTCTATTAACCACGTATCATCAATGCGTCATTTTTTAAGCATTCGAATAGATACATTTCACTCGTGTTCAATATTTAGTTCTAGCTATGTGGTATAGTTGGACAGGCCACCGTCACAAATTATCCTAGAACGAGCATCGAATGGTTGAACATGTATGTGTGCAGTATTCTTTCATTATTGTAACAATATTAAGAATGACTGATTTAAATAAGTAGGACTTCAAACCCACATGGGCATTACAGTCATTTGCGATCTATTAGAAATTTTAGAATTTCTAAGCTTTCACATATCTCAAGTCACGTGGGTATTTAATTATTTAAGTACTTTATGGTAGTTCAGACATCCTGATCCTTACAATCCTTACAAATAACTCATTCATTTCAGAACTCGAGAGTATATCCTTCATTTCAGTTAATTTGGTAAGTTTAGTGCTTGGGGTTATTTCGATCATTTCAATCATTTTGATCAATTCATTCTTTACTGTCATTTAGATTAGTTCATGAATACAAAAAACTTTCAGTAAATTTATCTTCAGGTGTTTATCCAGAGTTTGGGAAAAATCCAAGTGTTTTGTTATCACATATATTTGCATCTTAATACCAAAGTCTTTCCTAATAGATCAAAGATTTCAGATGAATGAGGTATTTTATCAGATCAAGTGTAGATTCTAAGTCATTTCCTTTGTTAGGGGTATTTTAGTCATTCTTACGTCTCAAGGGTATTATCTTTATTTCTTAACAAAATATTTCAGATATCAAATCCTTTAACACTATTAATCAGATTGGGAGTCTTATTAATCACTTATTGAACTCGTGATCTTTTCGGTCTATTAAACTTCTCGTTCGAATAGTTCGATCTTATTCAAATTACAATTCTTTTATTTTGTATTCGAATTGACTTAAGCAGAGTTGAAAGTACACTTAATTATAATCCTGCATAATTTAACCGAATACCAACATGTTTCATTAAGCATGCAAGAGGTAGTAATATATTACCTGAACTTCGAGCTACTCCAATCGAGCTCTTAAAATTATCTTCGACCACTTCTGAACTCAACATCCCTCCAGATCTCAGATTCTAGGATACGGGAATCCCTTCAATTAACTACAATCCAAATTCAGTCCTTAATCACATTGCCTTTAAACTGAATAATGAAACACATAAGCATGTTCGGGTCCAATATCAAATTTGAAGGTTTTCATGTTAGAATTTCACGAAACATACTTCAGAATCAGACTCAGGACGTCGAAAAACATAAAATAAGGATTTTAAAAAAATTGACTTTTTGGTTAAAATCAACGCTGACATCAATAGTCAAAGTTAATGGCAACGTCAACAGTCAACGGGGTTGCTCGATCAACGGGTCGAACTCAGGTCAAAATCGGGTCGAGTCAGGTTCGAGTCAGACATATCGGTAAACGGGCTAGACTATTGGACTTATATTAGGTCGATTCGGTTAATAGGCTTAGACTGGTTTAAAATGGGTTCAACCCGGTTCAAAGTTTAAGGTTATTGGGCCTTAACAGGCTGACCCAACACTTGGATAATAATCTAGGCCCAGTCTATTATGACCAGTTCAAGACCGAGTTAACTCGGTTCAGAAGGTCGAACCGGTTCAGGGTCGGTTCAATAGAGGCTCTCGTCATGGTGGCCAAAAATCGCCACTAGGCGGCACGTGTCTTCCACGCACGGCCTAAATCGGCGAAAAACACCCCAAATGACGGCAACAACTCGTTTAAGCCACCAAACACTAAAAATCAACCATCCAAAGCTTAATCAAATCAAACTGAAATGAAATCCTTACCGAACATACCCCAAAACAGATGAAATCTGACGACTACGATCGACGATCGGAATTATGAAGAAAGCTAGTGGTTTTGCTTGCCCTAAGATGGGGAGTTCAACCACCTCACTCTCATCTCGAACAGACGGCGGTAACGGCCGAAATCGAAGGAAAATAGAGGGAAGGTGATTTATGGTTTGATGAGGCTTTAACTGGTTCTGGACAGTGATCGGAGAGGCAGATCGACGAGTGGTGGTAAGGATAGAGACCGGGGTGCGACGACAGACACGACAATGGTGGCGATGCACACCACAGAACGACAGTGACCAAGATCGAAGCGATGGCCGAATTTGAGGGGATGGAAGGTTTGGGAAAAAAACTAGAACACTCGATATTTTCTCCAGATCTGATAAATGAGCATTAATGGAGGGTAGCTTAAGGGTTCATACTTTTATTTAATATTGGGTATTACCGAAATATAATATACCAAATAAAAGTCGGGGTAAACTAAAACCAATGGTGGCCTTAGCTTTATAGCTAAGGCTTGGGTTTACTAAACATAGGGTCACAGGTTCACCCCATGAAAGCATTCATCCATTTTTTTTCTTTCTTTTTTAAAATAAATCAAAGTTGAGGTGTTACAAATAAATCCTAAATTCTAACCACAACCTCTAATTTCTAAACACATAAACCTTAAATTAAGTCTATAAATCTGATACCTAAAGCAATTGTAGAAACTAAAAGTTTTCACTGCAGTGTATGATATAATTATCCTATTTAATATTTCAATCAAAGAACAGATGGACTTCGTTTAAACTTCTATGGTCACGCGTTTAATTTAAAACTATTATATTAATTTTCGCGTTTTCTTGTCCATTGTCATTTATAATAAATTTGTTGCAGCAACCAATAATTAAGATGGCATAAAGTTAAAAATGTCTCAAGCGTTTAACTGAATAGTTATTTTGACCAATATTTTATTTTAACCAATTTAACCCTTAATATTTTATTTTAGGTCAAAATGACCCCTCTGCAGATGAAAATTGTTAGTCAACTGACTATAAACAACTTAAAATGACTTGACAGGACACGTCAGAAGAAAAAAATATTTTATATTTTATATAATTTATAAAAAAAATATTTTTTGACTGGTGTGTCATTATGTAAAGTCAGCATATTTGTCTGTATGATACTACTATCGCGACATGCACTGCCACTCAGGTTTTTCACGTTATTTCAAACTGTTTATCATCAGTTGACTAACAGTTTTCATCCGCATATGGGCCATTTTGAACCAAAATAAAATGTTGGGCGTTAAATTGGTTCAAAAAAAAGAATATGAACCAAAATGATTATTCAGTCAAACGTTATGAACATTTTTAGCGTTATGCCAATTAATATTTTTTAAACTTGGTCAGCTCAAAGATTTTAAAGTTTTATGTAATTTATCGAAATGAGGTTTTTAATTTTTAAAAAAGAATATTTGTTATTTTGCTGGGTACGTAAATAAATTAACTTTTAAATAAAATGGTAAACTACATGGAGGACCACTTACTTAACCATGGGGTATGTTTTATTTTGACTATCGATCTATTAATTTTGTCAACCATACCATTAAACTATAAAAATACTATCAATTAAGTCACTCGCCGTTAAAACCTCACGGAGGAAGTGACGTGACAATTAAAGAAAATTAGTTTTGTTACACATTTGAACCTTGTTACTTAACTTATTTTGGGTCTCTTCTTCTTAGAGACCCTGTGCAGTCTCTCCTATTGTACATATCCCAAACCACCCTGAACTTAGTACTATATAGATATTTATTACTTCTATAATGGTAAAATATATTGTACTCTCAATGACAAAATTTAAGTTTTAACCTTGTTGGGAGGGAGAATCATAAACTAGATAGGTGTAGAAGATTAAAAACAAATGTTGAATTACTAAGGGATAATGTCACATTTGATAGCTCTATTTTGATCAAATGTTCAATGGGGTACTTAGGTACGAAATGATAGTTCAATTATGACACTTACGAACAATGTTAACCTACATACTTAATAATACACAGAATGATAGTTTATGTATCATATTTGACAACTTAATACAATGTAATTAAAAGTACAAATACCACATTGAATGTTTAATAAAAATACATGTATCATATGACACTTTATCAAAAGACAAGTATCACGTTAAATATTTTAAAATTACATATAATATATTAAATACTTTATTAAAGTACAAATATTATATGTGATATTATCGCAACTACTAAATATTGTAAATAGTAAATTAACTAATGTTGGGAAATTTGTTAAGGAAACCTTTTTATTCTAAATATTAGTATTTTGGATTTTTTTTTTTTGATTTTGTAAGTTAATAACGTTTGGAAAGTAATTAATCAAATCCAATTTTTACTTTTTAAAATGGATAATCTAAAATCTAGTAATTAACATACTCTCTTTTCATAAAAACTAGGTTGTTGTTTCTCAACTTTGTTACAATTTTTTAAAAAGTAAACGTTTATAATTATTGTTTGAAAAAGTATTCGTTAATACCTTCAACAAATTTGAAAACAAAATTTGAATTATTTCTCTCTAAAAGATATTTTATTCCCAAATGCTAAATTCACAAATGACATCTAAATAAATAAGATCGCATAAAATAAATTTTATGCAGTCTATATATTAAAAATATTAAATAATAACACTAATATTTTAATTTAAATATTATGAAAATACCACATTTTTTAATACATTGATGTTATTGCACTGTAGTATTTGTTTATACTTTTTTTAATCATTTGATAACGCGCACTCACCTAGAAAAAATACCACTTGAATTGTTTGATGTTATTACAAGATAATATATTGTTATTACTCCTAACATTTTAATAATGCATACACAATGTGCATACAAACTGGTTTTTTAATAGTCTTAAGGTAATTACAAAGTAATATATGTTCATACATATTCTTAACCATTTGACAATGCAACACACACCTTGCAGACAAAACGATTTAAACTGAATCTCCTAGGATGAACATCATTCACTTTTCCACTGGGACCACATGTTGAATTCTCATGCATACAAATTGTAAAATCTTGAGTCCTAGAAATAACAACATTCTACCATAAGTGTTGGGTGCATTGGTAAGGTACATTGCACTCCCAATGAGAGGACACAAATTTAAATCTTAGAGGCAACATTGTTGGGCAGTACAACCTCACACCCCGAGCATAAACCGTAAAATGGTCATACATATTAAAAACAACAACATTCCTTTGTTTAGTGTGACCGGATTATTTTAATATACTATACTATACTATTCTATTAATCTACTTATAAAATTTAAAATAATAATCACATATTTCTTTTCTAATAATAAATCTAAAAATTAGTAAAAATAAAAAGAACATATTTATCCTTGTACAACTCAGCATTTAAATTTAATTTTCTCATTAAAAGCTCCATTTTCAACAAGAATTCAGTTTCCCATTCACCAATCTCCCACCAGTTCTTCCATTCTCTGTCTCTAGAATTTCTTCTAGAGGGAGGGAAATTAAAAGAATTGAGGAAATTGTTTCCATGTGAATGATTCTCCTTAATTCAAATATCTTTTCCTTCTTCCTTTGATTTCCTTTTTCCATTCCAGTTCTTCTTCCCCTCAGAAAAAGAGAAAGAAAATCCCCTGTTCATGTTGTTTTTCTGATCCAAATCCCAATATCACTGCAACCCAATTCTTGTTTTCACCTGATAAATCCAATTTCTCATCTGGGTATCTTTAGTTTCAATCATTGGATTTATATTCACTGCTTGTTCTTATAAATGTAGAAGAAAGTTTCAATCCCCCCCCCCTTCCCCTTGTGGCATCATCAACATTTTCTCTTCATCCAAACAAATCCCAGAATTTCGTCTCTGTTTTCGTGTGTTTTTTATGTTATGGGGTGTGCAAGTTCCAGGGAAAAACGATGCTGGCACTGCCGGGCACCATATTCGCCGGTTCCGAGAAGCTACATGAAGCACGTTCATCATCCGGCACAACACAAAGGTGACACATACCATGTCGTGGCATTGACATCCACAACATTAGGCAGTCTCAAGGTAGAATCAACCTACCAAGCCAATGGAAATGGCTTCGACGTCGCCTCTTTCGACGAAAACACGGATAAATTCGATCGGAATGTAAAGGAAATCGATGAGAAAAACCAAGGGTTGTCCATGCTTGAAACTGAAGTTTGGTCCAAATTGATTGATGATGATAAGATCCCAAAAATTGTCCCCAAAACTCCCATAAGAACACCCCCTGGGGAGCCTGAAACGATCAACACATGGGAATTAATGGCAGGCCTTGAAGATTTCAGTCCTCTTCTTCCAAACCCTTTTAGAACCTATCCTTATGATGTTCATACGAATCCGGTGAACCAAAATGGTACGGCGTCTCCAAAGCCTTTGTGGGTTCAATTCGAAGAGGAAGACCAGAGATTAGAGCCAGTGAAGATCACTGATTTTGATCCGGATATCATTTCTAGCTTTAGGAAAACACTCGAACAGCTTCCTCCTAGTAACCCTTTCCATCTCAAGCCCTCGGTGATGGAGAAGGTCCATTTACAGCTCAATAAGGACAAGGTCATTCTGTATTTTACAAGTTTAAGAGGTGTTAGGAAGACGTACGAGAATTGCTGTTATGTTAGATTGATCCTCAAAGGCTTAGGAGTTCGTATCGACGAACGGGACGTCTCGATGCATTTGGGGTTTAAAGACGAATTGGGAGAAGGGTTTAAAGGTAGATTGCCAAGGGTGTTTGTAGGGAAGAAATACGTTGGAGGAGCTGAGGAAATCAAGCAAATGCATGAAGAAGGTTCCCTAGAGAAGGCCATTGAAGGGTGCGAAAGGGTGGACGATGACGATACCGGAGCTTGTGAAGCTTGCGGTGATATCAGATTCATACCGTGCGAGACTTGTTCCGGTAGTTGCAAAGTCTTTTATGAAGAAGAAGAGGAGGAGGATGGTGAATTAGTAGAGAATGAAAGTGAAGAGGGTGAGTATGGATTCCAACGATGTCCCAATTGTAACGAAAACGGACTTATTCGGTGTCCGATTTGCTGTGACTAATCCCGTACACGAATGCGTTTTTTTAGTAATTATCGAATAACAAATGTTATAACTATCAATCATAATGAATATCCATTCATTCTTATGTGCTTTTTTTCATTTTGATTGTGAGTTGTGTTTATTTGTACATTGAGAGGAAGAGGATCCATCGGTGATGAGGAAGAAGATAAATGTATTTGTAATAAGGAGAGCTTTTTCATCATAATTACAAATCATGTGCTTTGATGGCTGCTTTACTTGTTATTTTTCTTCCTATAAAAGAAAGGTAAATGACACTAGACGGCACTAAACTACGTAAAAGTGATTTTTTGGTCACTAAAGTTCCAAAAGATACGAAATGGTCATTAAACTTTTGAATCTGTTACGCGATTGTCATTAAACTTTTTTAAATGTTACAAAATGATCATTCAAACTTATCAAACTATTACAAAATTGTCCTTAAATTTAGCAAACGTTATCACTAATAGGGACCATTTCGTAATAAAATTAAAAGTTTAATGATTATTTTATAATTTTCGAAACTTCAGTGACTAAAAAGATTATTCAAATTAATTTACTAATCATTCCATAAAAGAAACTTGTAGGACTTTCCTGACAAATGGAAGATTATACTTTTGAGAAATGCAATTATAGCCATCTTGTTTCCATCTTTTGGTATGTTTTTCTCTTACTTTCGTGCATTTGTACTTTGCACAAATACTCATTTTGAACAGATCTTTTCACCTATCGCATGGATAATTTCTGATCATTTTATAGTTTTTTTCATAGAGATAGAAGAGGATTATATTTATAAAGTTTTTAATCTAGGTCTATTTTTAACACATCTAACGAGTCTGATATTCGAATCCAAACATTTATAATTTCATCTAGATCTTTAAGAAAGAACCTTATATTAAGACGGAAGATGTGTCAAAGCTTCTTGATGGATGATAGTGGTTTTATTTGTCTTGTTGTAACACAAAATCTTGTGGAAGAAAAAAAGAAAAAAGGGTCTGCCCCAAGCTGTTTGAGTATGCTTTGGAATTATGTACTTTGTTTGAAATGTAATTATAGTTATTTAGTTTTTGTGGCCAATTGCATCTTTTTGAAAGTGACACATTTGGCCAGATTTTATACTATGACTAATATATATATATATATATATATATATATATATATATATATATATATATATATATATATATATATATATTGTTAAAGGTATTCAAAACCGGCCTAGGCTACCCAGAGACCCAATAAGCTTATAATGCAAGTTAAAAAAGTGAAAGGATGATGAAACATAGTAATAATATGTAGTGATATTGGACTTCTAGGTATCTATTGGGCTGGTATTGAACACCCCTATGTATCGTCAATGAATCAGACGTTAAAACATCATCATAAACTTAAAATTAGATTGGTTTTAATTATTCTTCACGATGTACCGTCTTCTGATTCATTGACATTGCATAAAATTATACACCGTCACTGCATCAAATATTCATATTCGTTTAAGCTGTACCATAATTTTCCTCTTAAGTGCAGCAGTTGGGTAGTTTGGTTTTCTGCATTTAGAAACTTAAGGCCAAAGTTGGTTCATAATTGAGACACGAAACTTGATGATAGCTAAACGGTAGCCATCGATGAGTGCTTGATCATATACAAGAAAGCAAGGTGGCTTTGAGCATGACCATTGGGATAAGTATCATTTTGGGTTAAATTTCTTTTTTAGTATGGATTTCGATCAAATTGGTTTGAATTCGGATTTATATTCGAGTTATTCGAAATTCATTATTTCATATTTTAGTGAATTTAGATTCGGATTTTACCAACAGATTTCCAGATCTTAATTCTTTAGTGGGCATTTAAGCTGGCATCGTTTCTTTAATGTAAAAGCAACAAATATACATCCAAATCTTAATTCACAACTTGTTTCTGGACCACCATAATGAGTCCTTTGTGCTTCACGTTTCCAATACAACAAACTATAATCTTTATATGTTTGTGTAATATGTCGAACAATGTTTAAGTCAATTGTAACTAGATTAATTATCGAATAAATTGAAAAATAAATAAAAACAAAAGAGTTCTGATTGACCAATAATCTTACTTCAAAACCTTGTTCAAAAGACATGAATCCTCATCCTAGTTGTAGGCACTCTTGTAATCTAACTACACACGCTAGTAACTTTTAAACTGGCCTCAAGCCTTCTCAGTGGGGATAGGACAAAAGTCTTCTTTAATCAAGTCTAATGTTGTAGAATTTATCTCGTATAAAATATTTATTTTCGAACAAGAAATTTTAAATAAAGTCCTTACTTGTCGAACAACTTACCTTTGTCAAACAAGGTCTTTTTGTCATCAATGTACTTCTTCCAAAAGAATCATATTGTATCTTTGTTTGGTTGGATAAAAAGTTGTAGAAATTAAAAAAAAAAAAATTACGATAGGCCAACACAAAGTTGTCGATTTTTAAACCAATAAAAATTCTATAAAATTGTTTGTCTTCAAAACACGTCATCCAATATAAAATAACACTTTAAACTTGCAATTTAATGCGAAACTGCTCAGTTACCATGTGAGCCCCATCTCCGGAGGCGGATCCTTCAAAAAAAAAAACTAGGGATCATTGCCCCCAGAATTTTTAAAAATTTGAATTTTTGCCTCTAAAAATTTAAAAATATTTAATTTGGTCTCTTTAATATTTTTAAAAATTCATATTAAACTTCAAAATTTTAAATATTTTTAATTAAATTTCTTCTCAATTTTTTAAAAGTTTTTATTAAATCTCTCAAAATTATTAAAAAAAATTAGTTAAACACTCAAAATTTTTGAAAAAATTTGTTTAAGCCTCCAACTTTTTTAAAAAGTTTAAATTTGTAACCCCTAGACCGGCCCATGCATAAAATCCAATTCTGGGAGGTCACATTCCTTAATAAAGTTTTAACCATAAAAATATTTGAAAGTTTAAAAGCAAATCAAGTAATAAAAGTAATCCCATACATAAATAAGTTAAGATGATTAGTAAAATCCTCATCAGAATATGATTACATCATAAAGCCATAACATGCAATATAGTAAAGTATATTGTAACAAAATATAGGCTCATGTCACACGATAAAGACAGTTTGGAAGATAAAAATATTACATCAAAATATAATTGAACTGAATGTGAGTGCCTTTAACCAACAAATTTTTTTATTAGTCCTATATTCGATAGCAATATGCTACATGATTTAACTCGATAAAATACATGCCCAGGTTTAAGGTCAGATTCGGAGGCCTTAGAGTTCGAATTTAGCAAAACGAACTTCAAAAATAGGTCCAGGGCGTCGAAAAACATAAAAGATTGGTTTTCAAAAAATTTAACTTTTTTGTCAAAGTCAACGGTTAACGGTCAACGGGGTTGACTCGGCTGAGTTAACTCGGGCGAGTTGACTTAGTTAATGGGTTAACTTGGCTGAGTTGACTCAGACAAGTTGACTCGGTCAACGGGTTAACTCGGTCAATGAGTTAGGTTAGACTCAAGTTGAGTTGGACTTGGATCGAGTCAAACAGGTCTAGGTTTGGGTTATAACCCATTAGCTAATGGGCCTATAGTAGGCCGGTTCAAGACTGGGTCGGGCAGGCCAGTTCAGGACTGGTAGACCGATTTAGCCCACTCGGCTCAAATTAAGGCCAGACAGGTCCATCTGATCGGGCCGGTCATAATCTGAGGTAACAAACATGACGGCCAAAAATCGCCCTTAGGCTGCGCGTACTCATCATATGCGGCCTAGATGGCTAGAAAACACTATCGATCAACGGAAAACAACAAAAAAACTTAAAAGAAAATATATCCGAGGCTTACCATGTAATACACCAAAATTTGCTAAGTTGTTTAAGAGTCATTTAGTACTAAGATAAGGGCTTAAAAGCTAACTTAGTGACTAAAATGAGAAAATATAAAAGTTAGGATTTCTTTAATTATGGACTCTAGGAAAGGAATTTCTGAGAATTTAGAGTACCGTGTGATAGAGAGTAAGCAAAATAGGGTACTTGTGAAGTTTGGTTGAAATTCGATGAGAAAAGTATAGACACCTGATGGAATATTTTATTGCACAAATACGTAGTACAGGTTATAGGAAGTTGATCTGTATAATTAGATTTCTGATATGAGATTTATGTGGATATCTATTTTTGATCGAACAATTAGGGGATAAGCAGATACTTGATTCGAATAAAAATGCAGTATAAGATATCGAATTTCGATCGAACTGCAAAGTTAAGCATGCTCAGGGCATAGGATGAGTGGCCTATTGGAAAGGTCTCATGCTAGTACTTGAGACTGATAAAAAGGAATCAGTTCGAGTTAATATTATTCGTATGGATAATTGATAAAGGATTATTAAGAGAATTTTATCCGATAAAGATTTCGGGTAAATTATCAGTATATTAGACCGAGTCAAAATTTCAAGATTTTGATTTTTTCAAAATTATGGAATATTTTGTATATCAACAATATTTATTTATGGAAGTTAGAAATATGAGAATTTCTGATCTGATCTGATAGTTCGAAAAATGGAAAATCGTAGTAAGTGATTATTAGGTAATCGGATCGAATTAGAATTTTAAATACAGTTCCATAAGCCATGGAAAATTCATAAAATTTTATTTTATGAATATTTTAATATTTCTAGTTGGATTATAACTAGATTTAGTTCTACTTTTACATGATGGCAAATTAGAAAATAGAACTTAGATTTATAACTAGATTTAATTAACACACTTGGCATTAATAAGATAAAAGATGAACAAAAATAAGTTCATCTACTCCTCCACCATTTTGAAAATAGAAGAGAAAGAAAGGGAAAATACACAAAATTTTCCTATGCATTTTGAAGACTTCCAAACAAGATTCAAGGTATGTTTTTGATAGAAAATTAATCTATGTTTAATTTTCTTTCATTTGATAGTAATTTTAAAAAGAGTTATGAAGATTTGTTCATGTTATTGATGAGAGAGAAAATAGAGTTTCATGTTCTATGTTGAGATTGAAGCTTGATTAAAGTAAATCAAGTGTTGTGGAGTTGAAATCAAGCTTAGATTTAGATTAATTTCATGTTTGAAGACATAAACACTAACCCTAGAATTTGGGATTTTATTTAGGGTTTTAAAATTAAGAATGAATATGGAAGATTTATGATTCTACAAGCTTGATTTTGATGTTAGAATAAAAAAAATCCTCAACTAGTCTTCTAAGTGACTATTTCGGAATTCTTGGTAAATTAGGGAAAATATTGTGAAAATTATTCTAGTGGTGGATTTGAAGAGATTATGAAATTACAAGCGTGATTATGGCATTGGAACCAAAATAAAGTCCTTGAAATGTTTAAACACCCAATTCGGTATGTGAGAATAAATTGGGGTTTTAAATGTTAATTTTTGGAAATGAAGAATACTTGTTGGAAAAAATATTTTGAGCATATTAGAATGTTTTTTGAACGAAAAACAACATTGGGAAGGTCTAGTGACCAATTCGGTCAAGAGCTAAATTAGAAGGAAAATTTTGTGAAACATTGTAAAAATGTTGGATTGATTAATTAGTACAAGTTTGCAAACTTTTGTGTGAAATTAGTGACTAAAATGTCACTTTAACAAAGGTTAGTGGAATGAAGGGCATTGAGTAAAAGTTAGTGAAAATGTTAGAATTATGGAGTAATTGTGATTCAAGCTTGAATAATTGCAAAAAAAATGCAAATGGTCACTAAGGACCAAAATGGACTATTCGGCTACTAAGGGAGAAAAAGGGGAAATTTTAGGAAAATTTTATATTCGAATAATTATACTAGTATTTTATAGTTAAGCAGTGTTAGATTAAAGAAAAATCTAACATGTATGTTATTGTATATGTTCGATGGGTAAATTTGCAACATTCGAGCAGGACAAAGAAACTCGAGATAAAAAAGGCAAGGAAAAAGTAGTGAACTAGCTTATTGAGGCCCAGTATTTTGCATAGCCCAGGTGAGTGCATTATATGAATGTATAACATGTTACAAATAAGACGACCTGCGATAAGTCGACCTTGATATTGATGAAAATTTATGTTAATCAAAGTTATGCAAATGGTATGAAATATTAAATGGCATATGTGATACATTGATATGTCATAATGGTTTATCTAATATAAATCAGATTTTAGATTTTGGGCATGAACTGCCCATTATTGAATTATGCATGATATTACTCATGGATTGGATATTGATTAACGAATTATTACACTGCTATGCCCGAGTAATAGTGTGAGAGTCTTTGGTATAGTTGGATATCCATAGAGTCTTAGCAGCTGCATCCTAGCACTACGGTGCGTTTCAGTCACTTCGGTGATATTTAAACACTTCGGTGTCGACTTAGAAGCTACGGTGTTGTTCAGACACTTCGGTGTTGTTAGCACAAATTGTGCGATTATGAGGAGCAAAGAGCATCCTCGAGTACGTACTCATCTCAGACGCTACGACGTCGTAGACACTACGGTGTCGTGATGACTCGTATACCATAGGTTCACATGAAATTGTACTTTGGACTATAAATCATGAAATGCTTTTATGCAAGTAGATAGGCCAGTAAGTCTATCGTATTTATTACCGATAAAGTAAGAATGATATTATGACTTTGAATATATATACATGCAACCATGATTCATTGAAATAAGTTAGTTTCTCATTTACCATGATAAATGATGAAATGTTATAAATTACACGGAGAATCGCTTGCCATTTTTCAGGGATTGTGATATTTATGTTATTGATTTATATTGTTATATTTATGCCTCACTAAGTTATACTTAGCGTGTGTTTCGTAATACACGTAGGTCGACCGGGCTAGTATTATCGAAGAAGGAGCTGCACTTTTGGAAATTCGCTTATAAGCAATAGTATGTACACTTACATCCTAATCTAGTGGGCATGTACTCGTATTTTAAATTTTGTAGTTGTTTTGTATTACTAAACTTATAAGATAGTTTACTTATTTTAAATGGGCTTGTAACCTAAAGCATTATGGATGAATAATATGGTTTTAAACTCTTAGCAATAGGATTTGGTATAATTATTACACAGTTAATGCTAATCAAGTAGCGATTTTAAAAGAGTCTAGGTAGAACACATAGTTTACACTCTGAATTATATTTTCATGTTAATAATTGTCTTAAATATTTATTTAACCAATTCAGGGTCGAAACTAGGTGACACTAGACAGGTTTGTAATTTAATGAAACCGAGGAAAAGTTATTTTACTAAACTAGTTTAAAAAAATTTACAAGTCATGAAATCAGTTAAAAACTTTAGTAACATCTTCAATGTGTATTTAATCATCAAATATACGTTGAGGGTGTTACATTTAGTGGTATTAGAGCAAAGGTTTAGCCGATTATGGAGGTTAAACCGAGTCCGGTGTGATTTGTTTAAAGTGTACATGCCCCTAGGATGTTATGTTAAGGATGTATTGCTTATATAACTTGATGTGGCTCTTTACTAATAATATTTTGATTATGTTATAATAGACAATGTCGGACGCTGAGGGATCGGTCCGGAAGAGGCTCATTGCGATAGTAATAAGGTGCAACATGTTCCAGCTCCAGCCCCAGCTGAGGCACCTGCGCAGCAGAAAGCTCTAGTTCAAGAATATAGAGCGTTAGTGCAAGCGTTAGAAGCGATGGTTAATAGGCTGAAGCCACCTGCACCGCACCAGCTCCAACTCCTGCACCCGTGAGGACATCGACTGCTAAAGAGCTTAAGAAATTGGGTGCGCTTGAGTTTAATGGAGAAGGTGGTCCGATGGTCGTAGACTTATGGTTAAATGATGTCAAGGTTATGCTGGACGAGTTAAATTGTTCTGATGCTGAAAAACTAAAGGGAGTTGTATCTCTTCTAAAGGAACATGCTCGTATATGGTAGTCGAATGCCATAGAGCTAGTACCTGCTGAACAATTAACTTGGATATTTTTCCAGGAAGCATTTAAAGACAAATATGTTGGTGATCAATTTAAGAGAGAAATGCTTCAGCAATTCCTGGATCTCAAGCAAGGCAATCGTTCAGTTTATGAGTATGGGTTAGAGTTTAACCGATTAAGTCGATATGCAACCGATTTAATATTGATTGAAAAATCTCGCCACGAATGGTTCATTGAGGGGCTTCATCCAAGACCCAAGGAATTATTGTTAGACATGAACCTGTCAGTTTATCAAGATGCCGTGAATAGAGTAAAGGCTATGGAAATGACCTATCTAGAGCGAGTTAGAGCTCAATCATCTCGATCAACTAAGAGATCTGGAGAATCATTTGTCTCAGTACAGTCTAAGCGAGGTAAAGGTTCTCATCAACAAAGCAAGACTGGAACTGGATCTATAAAAGATAATCATTTTTCTAAAAGAGACCAAGCTTCTCAGATGTCTACTGCAGGCTCGAAGAAGTCAGAAAAAGCTTCTTACTCAGAATGTGAGCACTGTGGGAAGAAGCATGGAGGGGATTCCTAGACTATTACAGGAGCCTGTCTGCGATGTGGTCAGATAGGACATTTTGCTAAAGAGTGTCCGTAAGGACAGACAGAGAACCCTATCCAGTCAGGGCGATCAACAACAGCTCCACCTAGAGGTCGTGGTCATGGTGGAACCGGACAAGCTAGAACATCAAACCAAGTTGGATCAAAGGCTGCATCAACACGAGAATTTCAAACCCCAACTCGAGTGTATAATATACGCACAGATGAGGACAAGCATGATTCGAATATTATAGTAGGTACTTTTCGACTTTTTGGTGAATCTGTATTTGTTTTAATTGATCCTGATTCTACTCATTCGTATATTAGCTCCAAACTAGTTACTAAAAGAATAATTTCTATGGAGACTATTAGTAGTGATGTGATTGCCAGTAATCCACTTGGTTATAGTGCTAGAGTGACCCGGATATGTAGAAATTGTCCCTTAGTAATTCAAGAGATTGAATTTCCAGCGAATTTAATGGAGTTACCATTCCATGAATTTGAGATTATCTTGGGAATAGACTGGCTATCTGCATATGATGCAGATGTTAAATGTAAAAAGAATCAATTAGTACTTCAAGGACTGGGTGGTTCTGAGGTGGTTTTAGTGGGAGAAATAAATGATTGTCTAAACTCAGTAATCTCTACACCGATGGCTCAGATGATGTTAAATAATGGGCGTGAAACGTATTTAGTTAAATACGCAAGCATCAAACAAGAAATTGGAAGATATACCAACTATGCGAGAATTTCCAGATGTATTTCCAAATGAGTTACCAAGGTTACCCTCAGATAGAGAGGTACAATTTGAAATAGATGTGTACCCCGGAACAAAGCCGATATCGATGGCACCCTATAGGATGGCGCCAACAGAATTAAGGGAGCTAAAAGATCAATTACAAGAGTTATTAGATTGGGGCTATATTCGACCGAGTATGTCGCCATGGGGAGCCTAAGTATTATTCGTAAAGAAGAAGGATGGATCTTTACGATTGTGTATAGATTATCGACAATTAAATAAGGTGGCGATAAAGAATAAGCATCTATTACCAAGAATTGAATATCTATTTGATCAGCTCAAAGGCGCTGTTGTGTTTTCAAAGATCGATCTTCGATCAGGCTATTATCAGTTAAAAATTAAGAAAGAATATATACCAAAGACAGCATTCATGACTCACTATGGACACTACGAGCTTTTAGTAATGCCATTTGGACTTACAAACGCCCCTGCCGCATTTATGGATTTGATGAATAGGGTGTTTCAACCATACTTGGACCAGTTTGTGGTGGTATTTATAGATGATATCTTGGTATATTCTAAAACTGAAGATGATCACGATCGACATCTCCGAGTGGTATTACAGACATTAAGAGATAAGCAGCTTTATGTGAAGTTTTCCAAACGTGAATTTTGGCTATTCAAAGTAACTTTTCTCGGACATGTCGTATCTGCTGATGGAATAAGAGTGGATCCCAAGAAGGTACAAGCTATTCTTGAATGGGAAGCACCAAAGAATGTCTCGAAAGTCAGAAGTTTCTTGGGATTAGCTGGATACTATAGACGATTTGTCCAAAACTTCTCTATCATCGCCATGCCACTTACTCAGCTGTTAAAGAAAGGTGTTTCTTTCGTATGGACAAAGAAGTGTCAAGAGAGTTTCGAAAGATTAAAGAAAGTGTTGACAGAGGCACTAGTATTAATTCAACTAGAGCCGGGAAAAGAGTACATTCTGTATAGTGAAGTATCCCATAATGGTTTGGGTTGTGTATTAATGCAAAAGGACGCGTTGTAGCTTATGCATCGCGACAACTCAAAACTCATGAAAAGAATTATCCGACTCATGACTTGGAGATGGCAGCAGTGATTTTTGCACTGAAAATTTTGAGACATTATTTACATGGTGAAAAGTGTCATATCTACACTGATCATAAAAGTTTGAAATACTTGATGACGCAATGAGATCTGAATCTAAGACAACGAAGATGGCTCGAGTTTTTAAAGGATTACGACATGATTATTGATTATCACCTTGGAAAGGCTAACGTGGTAGCCGATGCTCTTAGCCGGAAAACATTTTCTGTTCTACGCGCAATGAATGCACAACTATCTTTGGGACAAGTTGGTTCTTTAGCAGTAGAGTTTCAGCTTAAGCCAACTTTTCTGGATCGGATTAAAGATTTACAGCTTTCGGATGAAGAATACCTTGAAAAGAGGAACCAAGCTGAATCTGTGGAAGCGCAAGACTATGAAATCAAATCTGATGGTTGTTTATACTATCGAGGAAAAGTTTATATTCCTGACAATGGTGAATTGAAGAAAGAGATTTTAACAGAAGCTCACTATTGCCCATTAACTATGCACCCAGGAAGTAATAAGATGTATCAAGATTTAAAAACCCGCTATTGGTGGTCGGGAATGAAAAAAGCAATCTCAGGGTTTGTAGCAAAATGTCTAACATGTCAACAAGTTAAAGCAGAGCATCAAGTACCTTCTGGACTGTTACAGCCTATTTCCATTCCTCAGTGAAAATGGGAAAAATGACTATGGATTTCATAATAGGGCTACCAATTACGCCCATAAAAAAGGATTCAATATGGGTCATCGTGAATCATTTATCGAAGTCTGTGTATTTTATTCCATTTTGTATGGATTATTTAATGGACAGTATGCAGAATTGTATATCATAGAAATAGTTTGACTACATGGTGTCCCGGTATCGATTGTATTGGATAGAGACCCGAGATTTACCTCGAGGTTTTGGGGAGCATTACACGAGGCTCTAGGTACTAAATTAATTTTAGTACTGCATTCCATCCGCAAACAGACGAGTAGCCAGAACGAACGATCTAGATTTTAGAATACATGTTACGAGCTTGCATTATTGAGTTTACTGGATCATGGGAAAGGTATTTGCCATTAGCTGAATTCGTATATAATAACAGTTACCAGACAAGCATCAAAATGGCACCGTTTGAAGCACTTTATGGACGAAAATGTAGAACTCCTCTTAATTGGTTCGAATTACAAGATCGAAATGTTCTTAATGACCCAACAACAGGTGGGATTGATTTAACCTGAGAAATGGAAGATAAGGTGAAGATTATTCAAAATAATCTTAAAGCAGTCGTGGATCGACAAAAGGCATATGCAGACAAAAAGAGAAAGGATGTTGAATTTGAAGTTGGAGATAAAGTATTCCTGAAGGTCTCACCTTGGAAGAAAGTAGTACATTTTGGTCGAAAAGGGAAACTAAGTCCCAGATTCATTGGACCTTATGAAATTCTCAAAAGAGTTGGACCAGTGGCTTATCAACTGGCCTTACCTCCAGAGATGAGCAAGATCCATGATGTATTTCATGTATCTATGTTGCGAAGGTATCGATCAGATCCCTCGCATGTTATCACTCCATAAGAGATTGAATTGCAACTTGATTTAACATATGAAGAATAACCAGTGGAGATTTTATCGTATGGAGTCAAAAAATTGATAAATAAAAAATTCCATTAGTCAAAGTCCTTTGGAGGAACCACAAAGTGGAAGAGGCAACTTGGGAGACCGAGGAGAAAATAAGAGAGCAATACCCAAAATTATTTAAATCATGTACGTTTTAAAATTCAAGAATAAATTTTCTTAAGGGGGAGAATTGTAATACCCCAAAATTTGCTAAGTTGTTTAAGAGTCATTTAGTACTAAGATAAGGGCTTAAAAGCTAACTTAGTGACTAAAATGAGAAAATATAAAAGTTATGATTTCTTTAATTATGGACTCTAGGAAAGGAATTTCTGAGAATTTAGAGTGTCGTGTGATAGAGAGTAAGCAAAATAGGGTACTTGTGAAGTTTGGTTGAAGTCTGATGAGAAAAGTATAGGCACCTGATAGAATATTTTATTGAACAGATAATTAGTACAAGTTACAGGAAGTTGATATGTATAATTAGATTTATGATATGAGATTTATGTGGAAATCTATTTTTGATCGAACAATTAGGGGATAAACAGATACTTGATTCGAATAAAAATGCAGTATAAGATATTAAATTTCGATCGAACTGCAAAGTTAAGCGTGATCATGGCATAAGATGGGTGACCTATTGGGAAGGTCTCATGTCAGTACTTGAGATTGATAGAAAGGAATTAGTTCGAGTTAATATTATTCGTATGGATAATTGATAAAGGATTATTAAGAGAAATTTATCTGATAAAGATTTCAGGTAAATTATCAGTATATTAGACCAAGTCAAAATTTCAAGATTTTGATTTTTTCAAAAATTATTGAATATTTTGTATATCAACAATATTTATTTATGGAAATTAGAAAAATGGAAAATTGTAGTTAGTGATTATCAGGTAATCGGATCGAATTGGAATTTTAAAGACAGTTCCATAAGCCATGAAAAGTTCATAAAATATTATTTTATGAATATTTTAATATTTCTAGTTAGATTCTAACTAGATTTAGTTCTACTTTTACATGATGGCAAATTAGAAAATAGAACTTATTTGAAGGGTTATTTGGACTTAAGTAATTAAATAAAATTAATATTCATTTAATTAACACACTTGGCATTAATAAGATAAAAGATGAACAAAAATAAGTTCATCTACTCCTCCACCATTTCAAAAATAGAAGAGAAAGAAAGGGAAAAATACACAAAATTTTCCTAGGCATTTTGAAGGTTTCCAAACACGATTCAATGTATGTTTTTTTATAGAAAGTTAATCTATGTTTAATTTTCTTTCATTTGATAGTAATTTTACAAAGAGTTATGAATATTTGTTCATGTTATTAATGAGAGAGAAAATAGGGTTTCATGTTCTATGTTGATATTGAAGCTTGATTTAAGTAAATCAAGTGTTGTGGAGTTGAAATCAAGCTTAGATTTAGATTAATTTCAAGTTTGAAGACATAAACCCTAACCCTATAATTTGAGATTTTATTTAGGGTTTTGAAATTAAGGATGAATATGGAAGACTTATGATTCTACAAGCTTGATTTTGATGTTAGAATGAAAAATCCTCAACTAGTCTTCTAAGTGACTATTTCGGCATGCTTGGTAAATTAGGGAAAATATTGTGAAAATTATTCTAGTGGTGGATTTGAACAGATTATGAAATTACAAGCTTGATTATGGCATTAGGACCAAAATAAAGTCCTTAGAAAGTTTAGACACCCAATTCGGTATGTAAGAATAAATTGGGGTTTTAAATGTTAATTTTTGGAAATGAAGAATACATGTTGGAAAAATTACTTTGAGCATATTATAATGTTGTTTCAATGAAAAACAACATTGAAACAACATTGGGAAGGTTTAGTGACCAATTCGGTCAAGAGCTAAATTAGAAGGAAATTTTGAGAAATATTGTAAAAATGTTGGATTGATTAATTAGTACAAGTTTGCAAACTTTTGTGTGAAATTGGTGACTAAAATGTTACTTTAACAAAGGTTAGTGGATTGAAGGGCATTGAGTAAAAGTTAGTGAAAATGTTAGAATTATGGAGTAATTGTGATTCGAGCTTGAATAATTTCAAAAAATGCAAAATGGTCACTAGGGACCAAAATGGACTATTCGGCTACTAAGGGAGAAAAAGGGGAAATTTTAGGAAAATTTTTATATTCGAATAGTTATACTAGTATTTTATAGTTAAGCAATGTTACATTAAAGAAAAATCTAACATGTATGTTGTAGTATACGTTCGATGGGTAAATTTGCAGCATTCGAGCAGGACAAGGAAACTCGAGATAAAAGAGGCAAGGAAAAAGTAGTGAACTAGCTTAGTGAGGCCTCGTATTTTGCATAGCCCAGGTGAGTGCATTACATGCATGTACGACATGTTACAAATAGGACAACTTGCGATAAGTTGACCTTGATATTAATGAAAATTTATGTTAACCAAAAGTTATGCAAATGGCATGAAATATTAAATGACATATGTGATACATTGTTATGGCATAATGGTTTATCTAAGATAAATCAAATTTTAGATTTTGGGTATGAACTGCCCATTATCGAATTATGCATGATATTACTCATGGATTGGATATTGATTAATCAATTATTACACTGCTATGCCCGAGTACTAGTGTGAGAGTCTTTGGTATAGTTGGATATCCATAGAGTATTAGCATCTGCGTCCTAGCACTACGGTGCGTTTCAATCACTTCGGTGTCGACTTAGACGCTACGGTGTTGTTTAGACACTTCGGTGTTGTTAGCACAAAATGTGCGATTATGAGAAGCAAAGAGCATCCTCGAGTATGTACTCATCTCAGTCACTTCGGTGATGCAGACGCTACGGCGTCGTAGACACTACGGTGTCGTGATGACTCGTATACCATAGGTTCACATTAAATTGTGCTTTGGGCTATAAATCATGAAATACTTTTATGCAAGTAGATAGACCAGTAAGTCTATCGTATTTATTACCGATAAAGTAAGAATAATATTATGACTTTGAATATATATACATGCAACCATGATTCATTGAAATAAGTTAGTTTCTCATTTACCATGACAAATGATGCAATGTTATAAATTACACGGAGAATCGCTTGCCATTTTTCAAGAATTGTGATATTTATGTTATTGATTTATATTGTTATATTTATGCCTTACTAAGTTATACTTAGTGTGTGTCTTGTAATACACGTAGGTCGATCCGGCTAGTATTATCAAAAAGGAGCTGCACTTTTGGAAATTGAGTTATCGCTTATAAGCAATAATATGTACACTTACATCCTAATCTAGTGGACATGTACTCGTATTTTAAATTTTGCAGTTGTTTTGTACTACTAAACTTGTAACACCCTTACTAGTATTTATTACCCAATACTAGTATAGAGTGTCACATGATGTCTAAACCACATTTTATGCTATCCTAACAAGTCAAAGATGACGATTTTAAATTTTTCTTTTTTTAATCGCGTAAAATTTATTTCTAATTTTTAATCCATCAGATAGACCCCGATTTCAGGCAGCAACTTGGCAATTTTTAACTATACTTTACGATTAACAAAACTGCCTAAAATAAAAATCATTTTGATTACTCTAAAATTTCATTATTATAATCTTACCCGATTTTCGTTACTAGCAATTTTTTTTAAACTTGTATCCATTTAAATAAAGCTCAATATCATATACTAACCACTTATCTAGATATTAATATTACAATCCATATCTAGACTAGTTTGAAATGAGCTACTATTTATTTATACATGCCAACTAGAAAATATCAAAATACATCAAGGATGTAATTACCAATACTGCATATATCCCCTTTGGTAGTGATGTCTTACTCCTTACTTCGAACCGGGTTTTCTACCTACGCGTGAAAAGCCATCACACGCTAAGTATATACTTAGTGAGGCATTATAATTATTTAATATAAATCAACATGCTTGAATTATATCAATAATATAATAAACATGCAGTTTGATCACTATTCCTTTATTTCCCTTATGTTAATCAAATATTAACATAATATAATCTGGATTCATAAATCCTATTATTATCTTGCCATTATGCGAGAGTTTACCTACTCTCTTAATTATTTACCATTTATTATCTGAGAGTTCACTTACTCTCTAATTTATTTATCATTTATTATCATTATCTGAGAGTTCCCTTGAGTTCCCTTACTCTCTAATTTATTCATCATTTATTATCAAATAAATTATTGCCCAACATAGTTTTGAGGACTTGAGTACACGAGTCAAAACCGCACCAAAGTGCTAATAAACAACACCGAAGTGCTAAGAGACCGCACATAAGTGCTAAAGAACCACACCTAAGTGTTAATAAACCGCACCGAAGTGCTAAACCACTGACTCTATGGCATGCCAACTATACTCTATACCTCAAATACTTATTTGGGCATACTTTCCAATTCTATATTCAATTCGTCCATGGCAATATAATTAAATACCGGGCAGTTCATACCCTGAATATAACATAAACATATTACAATTAAATTACCTGTGATCAATGCATGTAATTCTTCTACCTTTGACAATTCTCAACATGTCAAATATAAATTCATGATATAATTATCAAGCAGTTACTAATAAGGTAGACTTCTCACAAGTCTTCCAAATGATAATCATAGTATTATCCATGCATAAAAATGCACTCACCTTGACACTTTATAAATTGTCAATATGTACATAGCCTCACTAAGCTTCAGCTTTGATCTATATCCTTTCCTCGATTGTTAGCTCGATCTCGGTTTTGATCACGATCTACATGTGTATTAGCATACCACAAATACATTTCAAATTATATGTTAGTAACATACTAACACATAAATACAATAGAAATAATTTTCCTACAATTATTCCTATAATTGTTCAATCTTAGTTCCATGACATAAGTCATTATACTTTTAATACCTTGAATTTTCCTCAACTTTTAATCAAAGAATGATCAAAACTTCATTCTAATAACAATTTAAGCATAAAGCTTCCATGAAAACAATTTTTCACTTTAGTCCTTAACTTTCTCCAAAATGCCAAATTGGTCCCCCAAACTTTCCAAGATTTCTGAATTGATCCTTATGTTTTTACAAACTTCTAAAATAGTCCAAATGACATTTTAAAGCTTGTAAAATCATAATTTCCTCATATCCAATCTTATGGAAATTTTTCCATAATTTCTTCTAATTTTTCTTCTTTGACCAAAATGGTCCCTTACTTTCCAATATTTCCATTTTGGTCTTAAATTATCAAATCAAGCTAATTTGATCAAAATCTCATCATTTCTAATGCTAGAATAATTTTCACAACAATTTCCCCTTTATTTCCAATTCTAACTGAATTGGTCCATTATTCTTCCCAAGGGAAATTTTTTTATTCTAACATCAAATTAAGGCTTCTAATATCACAAATCATTCATTTCCATCCTTTATTAAATTCCCTAACCAAATCCCCAAATTCTAGGGTTAGGGTTTATAACCTTGAACATAGAATTAAACTAAATTCAAGTTTGTTTTCATGTCTACAACACTTGAGTTACTTAAATCAAGCCTTGATTCCAACATAGTTCATGAAATTCCAATTTCTCTCTCTTCAAGAACATGAACTATTCTTCATAATAGCATACAATATTACTATCAAAAGAAAGAGCATGAAGTATAGATCAATTTATTTCAAAGCAACATATATTGATTCTAACTTTAAGACCTTCAAATTTGCCAAAGAAATTTTTCTTTCCTTTTTCCCCTTGTGTTTCGAAAATACCCAAGAAAGATGAACAAATTAGTTCATCTTTTATCCTTTTTATTCACATGTGATAATTAAATGAATTTTAAATTCATTTAATTAGTGAAATTACTAATTTAACCTTCAAATCCAATGGCTATATTTAATCTTATCATAAACCAAGGGATAAGATTAAATCCATGTGTTTTTCATCTTCTAAAAATGCCCTCAACATTTCAAAATATTTCAAAAAGGCCATCCATGGCAAATGTCCAATTTGCCCTCCAATTATACTTTATTTACTAACAAGGCTTGAAAATTGTCATTCCATCACCATCTAACTAAATCTAGTTAGAATTCAACAAAATGTAATAAAATATCCACAAAATAATATTTTATGAGTTTTCCATAATCCTTTGAACTGTCTTTAAAATTCCAATTCGATCCGATTACCCGATATTCACTTTCTACGATTTTTCCACTTTCCAAACTATCGGGTAAAATCTTAAATTCTCATAATTTTGATCTCCATATGTAAATATTTTTAACAGACAAAATGTTCCATAATTTTGTAAAAATAAAAATCTTTAAATTTTAACTCGGTCCAATAAACTGATAATTTACGCCAAATCTTTATCGGATAAATTTCTCTTAATAATCCTTGATCAGATATCCATAAAAAATTTCAACTCGAACTAATTCCCATTTTTATCAGTCTCAACTACTGACATGAGACATTCCCAAAAGGTCACCCATCCTAATGCTACTCTACTCTGAGCACGCTTAACAATTTTTATTTCGATCCAAATATCTGGAAATTTTCTCAAACTTTAACGCTTTATAGCTCTTAATACAAACTCCGTATCAAAAATCTGTGTACCACGAAAATGCCACTCTTGGGGGTGAACTATTCATTTACGGGACCAAATACATAACTTTTTAAAATTATAATTTAGTCCCTGAACTTTTTGAATTTTACACTTTGGCACCAAACTTTTCGAATTTTACATTTTGGTCACCAAAATTTCATTTTATTCATTTTAGTCACTAACAAAATTTTGAGGTATTACAAAACTTATAAGATAGTTTACTTATTTTAAATGGGCTTGTAACCTAAAGCATTATGGATGAATAGTATGGTTTTAAACTCTTAGCAATGGGATTTGGTATAATTATTACGTAGTTAATGCTAATCGAGTAGCGATTTTAAGATCAGGAAAGGGTCTAGGTAGCACACATAGTTTACACCCTGAATTATATTTTCTTGTTAATAATTGTCTTAAATATTTATTTAACCAATTCAAGGTCGAAACTAGGTGACACTAGACATGTTTGTAATTTAATGAAACCGAGGAAAAGTTACTAAACTAGTTTTAAAAAAATTATAAGTCAGGAAATCAGTTAAAAACTTTAGTAACATCTTCGATGTGTATTTAATCATCGAATATACGTTGAGGGTCTTACATACCACGCCGAGAAATGATCGAAAACCACTCGAAAGGACATCGAAAAAATTAAGCTCTTCCTAAAACTTTACGGCTCTCTACAGCGAATGACGATGATTTCAAGCGAGTGCCAGACGAGGCTAGGATCAGCGTGCAACGACGAGCACAATGATAACGGCAGTGTACGCCATGAACGACCGATGAGGCTTCGCTGAGGATTTGAACGAAGAAAGGGAAATTGAGTTAAAAGAGAGAATTTGGGAAAAAATATCTAGATATTTTCTAGAAACACATACATGAACTTTTAGATAAGACGATGAAAAGGGATCCGAAGCATGCATTCAACATAGGCTATTCCATATATTCGTATCGTGTTTGTGTTATTTTTTTCGTGTTTTGTTCGTCTTTTATATGTCTGTTAGCTGCTTTCTTTTTCCTCGTGTCCAAAACTGTTGGATGTAATCAAATAGGACATGGATCGATTTCTTCAGCAAACTGTAAGACTTAACATCATATTGTAGCAACCTAAATTTTTGAAATTCAAATTTAGTCGAATGAGATCGCTAAAAAGGAGTAATAGTTTACCTTTCGTTTTTTTAAGATATTTGGAAAATGAAAAATTCTTTAAAATTTTATATTTTCAAAATAATAAAAATTTGGAGTCGCCACCGGCCACTGAGGTAGACTGGACACAATAAAAACTAGAGATTCGTTTGAAAGCCGGTCCAGGAGTCGGTTACGGATGAGAGAGTTTTGACACCCCACACCGCCAAAAAATTGGTATCGTAAAAAGAAAATAAATAATTACCGCTTCGTTAATATTAAACTTTCCAAATTAAAGTGACGATTAAGTTAAAATCCAGTTATATATGCGAGTAAATTTTAAGGGCCTCGTTATTCGAGAGTAAACTACAAAACCACCACCACTACGTTTGGTACTGGCCGCGTTTACTCCCAAATAACAAGGCACCGCATTAACAAATTTTAATATCCGAATGCAACATAAAACATGGCATAACATATGGCAAAAGAAGAATAAAAGCATACAAATAAAACATGAACATTGAATGAATCATATATATTAAAATCATGGCAAAAAAAACGAAATGAAATAAATGACCTAATCACAATCTCAAAACATATACATGCGCGAAATATAAAAACAAACATAAATAAACAAAAATTACAAGTAAATAAATGAATGGATAAGGTACTGAAAATTAAAAATGTATACGAATGAAAGGAAATATTAAAAAAGGAATAAAACTTAAGGGGCTAAAGGGAGGGACTTCAACACTGGAAAGGACTAAATTAAAATGAAACTGGAAATTGGAGGACCAAAAGGGGCATTAATCAACTTAAAATCAGATTTGGTTTGAAAACAGTGACGAAATTGCAAATTTTAAAAACTAAGAAGGACTGCGGAAATAATTTCGAAATGTAGAAGGATTTAAATAATATTTTATAGAACGCGGAGGGGCCTGAAGTAATAAGACCATTTTTAGAAAACCAATTCGACTTGAAAATAGGATGAGATTGAGAGCTTTTGAAAAATAGCAGGGACAATGGTTGTTATTTTGAAAGGCGGAAGTTCTGACGGGTGTAAATAAGAAATGACAGAGGGATTAAAAGTGAGGTTGAACCAATTTTTAAAATTTAAAACATATAACCACCCAAAACCGGAATATTCAACTCTTTTGGCCATTTTTAGATTAACCCTCCCCAAAAAACATTTCATTTTCAAACACTCTCGCAAAACTCTCTCAAAACTCTCCCGACATGAGCCCAAAAAAGATGAACACCTCCTTGGTGTTCATCATGAACACCATACCAACCCAGCAACCACCGTTGCGCAGCCGTTAACCACCGTGCCGGCCCGTCGCTAGCCGACGCCGGTAACCTAAAACCACAACAAAAAAAAACTTTTTTTTACTTAAAAACTCAGGTCTAACCTATACTTTGAAAATCAAACCCTAACTCCATTTTTGAAAAAAAAACAAAACTAAAAAAAATCTTTTGTAAAATGAACCCCTTCCCTTTTTCCGTAACGGCCATCAACCTATTACATGCTCACCACTACTAGCCCAAGGACCAAAGATTTATCACCGGTGAAAAGGCAAAAGAAGTTGAACGGTCACCGAACCGAAGGTAAAAACCCTAGCTGATTTCTCTCTTCTTTATTTTTTATATGCATGGATCGAACTAAAAAAGGAAAATATACCTCAAAGTTCTGTTTTTTTTTTGTATTGCTTCTGTGTTTTTTTACAATGTTTCTCGGTTCCGTTTTATAACCGAGGATATTACATAAAAGAGAAAAAAAATTCAAGTTGTTACAATTTTCTCTGAAATTCGCCGAACTTCTCTGATAATTGCCTATTTTGTTGCCTCTAACCTCCGCCCTTCTTTTCTGATGCTTGTTTTTTTTTTGTTGCATGAATATCATGACCGCTTGTTGAGGAGGAACGGACCAGAGAGAGATTTTGGCGAGGCAGATAAATCGTCAGGAGGCATGGAGATTTGAGGCGTCAAGGCGTGCGGCGCACGCGCGCGTGAGGAAGCGGAAGGACCAGGGCGTGGATCACACGCGCGTGAGGCTTGATCCTGGCCGCTTGATGTGTCCCCTAATCTGATGGCTGTTATGGTGCGGCATTGGGGCAGATGAACAGCTGCTAGGGTTTTCTTTTTTGGTGTAATTTGGACCGTTTGATCAGCAGCCAGATCTAACGGTCCAGATTTGGCTGTGCAAAAACCAAGAAGATAGATTAGGGTTAGATAGGGCAAGCTTGGGCCTATTGTGCCAAACTTGTAAAAAATTTGGGTTTTGTATATTTGGACTGTTAATAATAAATATTTGGGTTTTATTAATTAATTATTTAATTGGTTTCTCTGTGTTTTTTTGTTTAATAATAATACTAATACTAATATAATATAATATTGTTATAATAATATAATAATAACCGAAACTAAAAATAATAACTATAATCGTAAGCAATTAAAACTAATAATAATGGCAATTAAAACTAGTAATAATGGCATAAGGTAATGCGTAAGACTAATATGCAATGATAATGTTTTTCCACATAATATATAGTATAATATTTTTGCGTTTATTAAATAAATAGTAGCAACAAAGCAACATGTGATAAATAAATAATTAAAAAAAAAGCCCATTATTGTAAAATTGACAAAAACATAAAAGGGTTAATGCCCCGGATAAAATTAATGATTACACATATCTATTCCCCACACGATGTCCGCCACGAAATCGAACATGGGAATCACAGTTCCAACAAACTGGTTGACATGTGATATGCATCAAATTAAATGGACAAACAATCAAAGAAGATGACCAATAAGTCTCACATTTACACCCATCTAACTGAAATTTCAAGTTACTGTCATCGTAAGGTAGTGTATACTAGTCCGGTATGTAACAAATACGAGTATCTATTATTTTTAGACAAAGCAAAGGATGGGAAAATACCAATTTAACTTGGTGTTTGTCTATTTCCATGGGAACCCAGATCAGCTGCCACTTGAGCTGCACGGTTCAACACGTCGGAAACCCAGAGTGCTCCCTTGGCAAAATAGCTGCTATTGACTACGGCATTTGTAGCTGCTACGGCGGTTATCCCGGTATAACTTGCAGCTGTTACCACTGCAGTCCCGGTAACTGAGGCAACGGATTTGGTGATGTCCGAAACATGATACTTCTCATCCACTGATTTTACGGTTTCCATGCTAGTGTTGATCTTATCAGTGAGGCCAATTCTATTGCTAAGCTCGGCAAGTTTGGCTACCGCAGTAGCAGAGACCCGATAGGATTCGTCCAAGTCTTTGGCCTTGACAAGAGCATCTTTTCCCAAAACATACCCTTGGGCTACCATTGTTTTGACAACAGTCACCGCTTCTCCGGGAGAAGAAACAAATGGATGCATATGGGTAACCTGCAAAGATAATCGGCGGTTCAAGCTCGATGAACTAATCGACAACAACTCAAACTAAAAATATCAAATTAAAGAAAACATGTTTCCATGCCCCATGTTGCTCATCATCCTGTCCAGAAAATCTAAGCTCGATTGTGCAAAACAACATACAGAACCGCTGCAGAGACCTAAATGATCCTTTACTCAAGGATAGTTTCCAATTTCTTCATCGTGCCAAAAATGCTATATTCGTCTTGAATGATATAACCATTCATGACTCTAGGAGCAGATTAAGATGGTAGACTCGGAAATGAAATGATCTCGTGGAAATTACAGTTTATTCCTGTCTTCAACACTTATATTAGCTAGCTAGTATCATGTACCACACATTCTTCAAATTTTAATACTGGATAAATTAATGTCTGAAAAATAAAGATAATAACATGGAATATCTAAAAGCAACTAACAAGGATATCAAAATCACACACTCGAGTTGGAATCCCTTGCGGAGAGTCCGATCAGTGGCAAGTGCTCATGGGCGTAGTGAAAACTGAAACCAAGCAATCAATTTGCTTTTCTTATTAAAGAAAACAATACATACCGTTGAACTAGTATCCTCTTGAATCTTCCATGAAGAACCATCCCAAGGATATGAATCGTCATCATACGAACCCCACTTTGATATGCATACAGACTGATCAACAATCGTAGCTCCCTGACACAACAAAATTCGGCCAGTAATGAGATAAATAATAGCTATTTAAAATCGGAAGGCAGGATGCATAATGTTCCGTCGCTAAAGATCGAGATTAAGAATCTATCTTAACTTATGGCCTATCTCAAAGAATGAGCCAGCCTCATTTTCTTTTAGTCTCCATACTAGTACTTCCCAGTTCATCAAGAAATCAATTCGATGGACATCTTCATTTATAATTTTAATATACTTACGATATATATTTATGCAGATTAGGAAGAAATAGATTCCAATATTTCTATGTGAAGATATTCAGCCACTTCTAGGCTAAGTCACATGAAGCTGATGCACCATATCTCGTACAAAGTTCCTTAAATAGACAAGGACATGCAAACAAAGTTCAACACTTTTACGGACACAAAATACTGATATCGTAAGAATTTCTCTGTAATATGCTAATGTCAAGTCAGATGAATACCAAATCAGTTGCAACCTTACGTGGAAAACTATTTTTTCGGTTACATAAGCTGATACTGAGACCATATTAACACCTTTTGATGCACACAGGACGTTAATGTCGCATTCGAAATTAAAACAAAGATTATGAGGAAAGAAAACACACAATTCATTTTCCTTCTGAAAAGGAATGGAAGTTATATCCCTCTTTGGAAGTACGAGTCAGAGCTTACACTGAGTAAGACAGCAGTTTCCAATGAATAGGCATCTTTAAATGTCACATAAGCCGTACATGCATATTCCCCGCATCTGTTTTAGAAAGCAGTTCTCATCATTACAGCACAGATTTCTTAGTAACAGAACAAACGAAATCATGCACATCAGGTTTAAAAGAATGATCAAGGATAAGCTAATCTTCATCGGCGATCACATCACTATACTACGGTGTACCCTACAAAAGAAGGTTATGTAAGTTGCCAGAAAAGGTAAAGTGACACAGGAGATTGTAAAAAGACACTAAAAGCTGGCCTGATTTGATTCCCAGTAAAGTTAAACACCTCGATTATTGTAAAGAAATATGTCAAGAGCAAGGGAAAATGGCAATTGCTGTAAATATGTATAGAATATGGAATTATATTCGAGCAGCCAAGCAGATTCTGTTAAAGAGATATTAGTCCACATTTAATCGGATCGGAAACACCAAGTATTTTGACAAGAAAACATTTCAGACAAAAGAATCATCGGTTTTGAATTTTTCCTAGAAGAGTTGTTAAACTATAAGTAAAACGAAACAGCTTGATCAAGAAACCTGTCACCATAAAGGAACTTGCGGCTAAGTTACATTTGTATGGGATTCTTTTAATAAAAAACATTGATTTTCCATTAAAAAAAAGATTGAGATTTTCAATGATCCAACAATAAATCATTTCAGACAACAGACTTTGTAGCTTTTGACTTTTTCCCTCTTCCAAAGATCCAGTAAATTTGCACAGGATATCGAATCATATTCATATAACTGTGCAGATTCTGTTAACCAGATTAGAAATACAAAGTTTCAAACAAGAGAGCATTTCAGACAAAAGAAGTATTTCTTTTGACTTTTTCCTAAAAGAGTTGAAAACTTGAAAACAATAAGTAAAATTAAACAACTTGATCATAAAACCTTCCTTGATTCAAGAAACCTGTCGTGATAAAGGAAGATCAGCTAAGTTACATTGTACAAATTATGGGAATCATCACATGAAGAAATTATACTCAAAAAAATTGATTTTCCACAAAAAACAATATTGAGATTACCGATTATCCAACAATAAATCATTTCAGACAAAAGACTTTGTCTCTTTTGACTTTTTTATTTTTTCTCTCAAATAACCAGTGAACAATAAGTCCAACAAATTTGCAAATGCACAATAAATACAAACAAAATCATGAAAATAAACCATTATGGAGAGTGATTTCTGGCGTTTACTCGATGATCAGCAACAGAGTAGCGAAAGATTACCTGATAATTTCAACATGCTCAATCGCACCACAGTATGCGAAGAAGTCTTGAAGATCCTTCTCGGTAACTTTTGGAGATAAGCTTGTGATTTCAGCAGTGTAACCTCCAGGGTACATTGTCTCAAACTGAGATAAAGCAAGCCAAAATGCACCGATTCAAAGGTATTTAAATAAAGTTTTAGAAGCAAACATAGAAGGTAGCTTGATAATGCAGAAATCATCTTTGTTCGTTCAAAAAGATAATGCCGAAAACCATTGCAATTACGACGAAAAGTCGAAAAGGGCGCTTCTTTTAGAGAAATGGCTAAGGGGCAAGGGCACTCTCAGAAAGAGATAATATAGGCATTATCATCTTGGGGACGTGATTCTTATGTATGGTTCTGAATTAAATAGTCCACAGTGGTCCAAACTCTGTAGCTTTCAACTATCCTTGCAAAGGTACGAAACGAAACACAAAAATTCATGGAATCTTCTATAAAAGAGAACGAAAAATACCAATATAGTTGCTGATTTCCAAGCATTGATTAGCCTAAACTTTCCATCATTAAAATGCCAAAGCTATTTTACCAAGTGGAGTAAAAAAATCTGTAATCCCAAGCAAGGTGCCTTAATCTACTCCAAGATCTGCTTAAATGCAGCACAACAAATCTTAGCTGCAAGTCAAAAGTAATAAAGGGGGTGATCTTTGGGGACAGGCATAGCCCATAAAATCCTCCAAAGTGAAAACTTTACATCGTCTTTCGATGCAAGCAAGTCAAGTAATGTAAGCTTGAAGCAAGATTATCAAGCTTTTTGGCTAAAGTTCAAAAAAGGGTTCAACTTACATTAAAAATACCTAACTATACATACATACGTACAAGTATATAGCTTATATCAACAATGGGGGGGTCAATAATGAGTAAAAGAGGCAAAATTTGTCCACCAAATATCAATCAAAGGCACTCAATTTCCAACTACCAAGAAGCTTGAAACTAATAATTAAGCATACATTCTTGAATTTATTGAAAACCCAGACAGTAAAAAAGGAATACTAACATTAAAATTGATCACATAAGCTGAAAAGAAGAACTGGGTATCAGTGAATTTGCATGAAAAAAGAAGGAAAATTGAAAGAGAAAAAGATTGAAGCTTTATAAAAACTGTGAAATTTTTACATACCTGTTGTTGTTGATGAAGATCAGATGATTAAAAAAGCTTAAACATAATGAACAAGGGGAAGAGGGATAGAAGAGACAACTACCATAAACACTACCCGCTGATCTTTTAGTTGGCTACAAACCCCACTCTCATTAATGGCGCGTGTATTCAAACAAAGAGATTTGCTTTTCTTTCTTTTTCTCGTTATATAATAAAATCTTCTAAAATAAAGAAAAACGTAAAATTTTTATACACAAGCTGTGTAAAATTAATTTTACACAAGCTTGTGTATTTACACTATAAAAATTTAAAATTTAAATTCCTAACCTTAACCATAAAAAACTAAATCCTAAACCTTAAACACTATATACTAAATTCTAAACACTAACCTTAAATTCTAAACCATACAACCTAAACTCCTAAATTTTAAACCCTAAACTAAAACCCTAACCCCTAAAACTAAAAGGCACGTATAAACTAAAATTTACACGGCCTGTATATCAAATTTTTTCCAATAAAAAAAAACCTTGCTTCTCATTATTATAAGGGTTATTATTTATACACTACGGTGAAAAAATTTCACAAATAAATTAAATTTAGAATTTAGGGTTTATGATTAAAATTAAGATTTAGAAGTTAAAATCATTTTTAATAAATTTTATCATTTTTTCTTATTAAAATATTTTATCGTTTCGAATTTAGAAGTTTAATTACAATTAGAATCACAAATGTAAATAATTTACTTATAAATACTTAAAACAGGAATTAATTATTATAGAGTACAATCATATTGAAAATTAAATGTACCCGAATAATATTTACACATGGGACTTAAATAAAAATAAAATTTATATAAAGAACATGCACATGACATTAGTGCATGGAGAGATCCGATCATGAACAAGACACAACTTGAGAAACTATGAGAAAACCTTAGTAGACTTATTTCACTTTTCTTCCTTACATTTTAAAAACTTTATTTCTTACTCAAGTATCAGAGATTGTTAGAATTTGTGACATAAAATTTATCTTGATCAGAGTAATTATTGTTATAAATAGATAATATGTACTAAGGTTAAAATATCATCGATTAACCCTTAAAGTAATGTTTAGTCACAAAACTCTTGTATCCTTGTTATTTTTTATATTAGTGAAATTGTTCATCTTTTATCCATGATTTATTCTGCGTAGTTTTTTTCACGTAAAATTTTGATGTCTCTTTCATTGTATAATTATTATACTTGTCGTTATCCTGTAACATAAGTAAACTTGGAGTGCCAACTCCAATGCCCTTAGCTTACATGCATCATTTTACAGGCACTATCCATATCTATCGATCCAACTTACCATCATTTCTTTTCTACCATCTGAAGACAAATATATTCTTTTATTTAAAACATCTAAATCATATTTTTTCGATAAATATCATACACCAATTACTTATTACCATATATTATTCATTTTAATATTTTAACTGCAACTAAAATTAAAACATAATTTATAGATTCTTATCATTTTGTGTTTATTTATTGTATTATATAATCAAATCCTATAATAATAGAAAAGACAAAAAGAAAAAAATAAAGGAAAATCTCATACCACAAATCAGAGGGTGCAAAAAGCCCAAAGTGTAAAAAAGACAAAATGATGAAAGGCCCAATGAACTAAACCTTTTTAGTCTATCATTTTCATTCCTTAGACATTTAGAAAAATTGTTCCAAAAAAGCTTTGCTTTATATATTCATGCCAATGTATATTTGTATTTCGTTTTTAATAATAATTAATAAATACAGTATATTTATATTTCCTTGTCTTCAAATATAAGATACAATAGTTAATGGAGAATTGGAATTTAAGCTAATAATAAACTTGAGAATAATATATATCAACTTGTCATGTTATATAGCTAACTTTTGGTCTCATATATATTACATGATTTTTTTAATGATATCAGGGTTTTATCATTACTCTCTAGAATTAAAAGTTCATCTACCTTGTAACTCAAATATGTGGTATATTAATAAAGGACGTCACTTTAGTCTTGACTGGTATTAAAATTTTGAGTTCAACGAAGGACAATCCCTTTTCTGTTCTCACACATCTTACAGACAAAAGGATTTGAATCCGAATCTCTTAGGATAAATATCATCCATTTTTTTACTGGGATCACTTGTTGGATTCTCTGCTCTCCTTATAGAATTAAAAGTTCATGTACTCTATTAATAGACTATATGACTCTTAGTAAGATGAATTTATTCTTAGAAGACTATTAAAATATAAATTAAAAAATTATTGAATTATATGATACCATTTGATTACTATGCACACATAAAATAGCTAGTGTCCTATATAGTTGTCATATAAAATATATAGTTGGCGTGATAGTAAAATTTTAAATTTACTTTATTTTCCCACTTAGTACCTAAATTTTTTTTAAGAAGCGGTAGTAAACTCTCTTTTTCCCATTTTACCGACAAAGTTATGGTGTCCAATAAAAATGTGTTGCATATCAGGTTCTTATTGGTCTAGTTTTCTTAGTAAACTAAGAAAAAATACTTTAGTGTCACTTTAAAAAATAGGTATTTAACCAATGGGTCAGTCCATGATTTTTTAACAAAAAATTAGTTGCTATTTGTAAAATAATAATAATAATAATTTTATATTTGTGGCATGTTTTTTTTTTGTCATGTTTTTATTTTTTTTAATTGTTCTTTTATTTTTATTATTCTCAGGGTTAGATTTGATGTCTCTTCGACTGATTAAGATGATAGTTATTTGGTTATTCTACTGATCTTCTCTGATATGGACCCTCGAGCTGAATTTGGATGTGCACTCACAATTAACGTTTCTTATTCGCGATTGAGTAGTGGTATTGACCGTTTTGTCAACATGTCTCATCATTATATGCACCTTTATGTTAGTGTTGATGGTTTTATCATTCACCGTCAATTTATGATGTTATTTGTATCTCTTTTTTGTTCAAGTCTTTTAGTTAGGGTTTACTCTTTTCGCTTTGCATGGTTCTTTTAAGATCTTAAGTGACTAGTTCTTGTTTTAAGTTATAAAAAAATGTCTGAATTTTTGTTTATTTTACCCTCATGATTATAAACACTCGTTATAATTTTAGGTATTTTCTCTTTTTAATAAAATTAGATGTTTCTATTAAAAAAGAATTACCAAAATTTTCAAATAAAAATGCTAAAAAAGAGAAGTTTATTACATTCAAAATAAATGTTTCTAACTACCATGATTAGGCGAAATGGAATAAGCTGATATAGCAGGTTCTTTAATTTTCTTTCTTCCTCACGGATGAAATAAATTAATTAAGTGATATACAACGTGTATATGCATATTTAAACTTTTTCTAATAACTTATATATTTTGTTATCATTTTTTATTGGACGACCCAATAATTCAGCTGGCGGAAGATTATAAATGAATAATTTTTTATTTGTACTGGAGATTAGAAATAGATGAACTTTATATAGGGCCCATTTTACTTACAGGATTTATCAGCACTTTAGTCACTTTGACGGCTTGGACAATTACTCGAGATTTACGATTATTTTATTTTCTAATACTAGCAATGTATATTGGTTAAATAGGATTTTTTTTTCTCGAGACCTTTTAACTTTTTTTATCATGTGAAAGTTTGAATTAATTCTCGTTTATCTACTTTTATCCATGTGGGGGAAAAAACATTTGTACTCGGCTACAAAATTTAATTTGCACACTATAGGGGGATCCATTTTCTATTAATAAAAGGTTGCTTGTCGATATATTTAAAATTGTGTAGTGAAGTAGCAAGCTAGAAAAATACTAAAAAAAGAAGTTTATTACATTCAAAATAAATGTTTTGAACTACCATGATTAGGTGAAATGGAATAAGCTGATATAGCAGGTTCTTTAATTTTCTTTCTTCCTCGTAGAGGAAATAAGTTAATTAAGGGTGTATATGCATATTCAAACGTTTTCTAATAATCTTTATATTTTGTTATCATTTTTGATTGGACGATCCATTAATTCAGCTAGCGGAAGATTATAAATGGATAATGTTTCTATTTTTACTGGAGATTAGAAATAGATGAACTTTCTATAGAGCACATTTTACTTATAGGATTTATCAGCACTTTAGCCACTTTGGCGGCTGGGCCAATTACTCGAGAATCACGATCATTTTATTTTTTGATACCAGCAATGTACATTGGTTAAATAGGATCATTTTTTTTGAGACCTTGTACCCTTTTTTATCATGTAGAAGTTCGAATTAATTCTCGTTTATCTACTTTTATCCATGTGGGGGAATGAAACATTTGTACTCGGCTACAAAATTTATTTTGTACACTGTAGGGGGTTCGATTTTCTATTAATAAAAGGTTGTTTGTCGATATAATCAGAATTGTGTAGTGAAGCAACAAGCTAGATAGTTTAGTTCGCTCGCCACTCCTTTATCACTTGTAAAACACATTGTTCAACAAAAACAAAAAAAAAAATTATAAAACTTACTGGGTTTTTTTGTTGGATGTCATTCTCAAGAGAAAGTTTTATTTTTCTTCGTATCTTGAATTTAATACTTTTGTTTTATGTATGAGCTTTTTGATAATTTTTTTATTTTTTATTTATATTTTAGTGCGTTATAATTCTGATTTTTTTCCGTCTGTCATCATTAAAAAATAAAAGAAATAAGCTGGATAGGTTTAGCCGTTTAGGCAATCTATTCTCGTTCACAATTTGCTATGCTTAATTAATTACTTGACCAAATCAATGTATTTCTATAAATTAAATATATATTAGAATATGTCTCCTGTTGGCTGTTTTAGAAATTTTGATTAAGTTATTGAACAATATTTATATTAATAAATAATATACAACATATCGAATGGTAAAATTATTAAGTAAATAAATTTAGACTTGACAATAAAAATATTATGATAAATTATATATAATATGAGATCGGTAATCATATAGTAAACTAATTAAATAGACATAAGTTGAATTAATGGGATGAAATACTATATTTCTTAAGCAAAGTCAAGGTTCGAATATTGACATTCTGAATGAAATAAATTAGGTTGGGAAGGTCGCCCCCATAATAGTCCTCTGCAGTACTCAATCTAAATTAGTTAACCAGGGGCGGAGTCAGAATCGAATATTGGCAGAGGCCAAAATATTAAATTTCAAAAATTCAAGGGCTTATTATGTTTTTAAACTTAAAATTCATGGGGCAAGACCTAATTTGTCTAATATTTAAATTTATAAGGACTCAAATTGTTATTGTATCAAAAAAATTTGAGGATACATGCTCATTTTTCTTTAGTTCAACCTAGAGGTGTAAATGGACATAGCGTTCTACAAATTATTAGTAAATTGTTCGTATATTAAGCTAAATAAATGAGTATGAATAAATTTTTATGTTTATTTAATAAACGAACAAACACGAAAAAGGTGTATTCTGTTTGTTTATGTCCACGAACAAGCTCGTTTATAAGTCATTTACTTGGTTTCCCTTTTCCTTTTATTTTTTTACATTTTAAATATTGGTGAATGTATGGACTAAACTGAACACATGGTGAATTTTTAAGTTCAAACTGTGAAGCCTAATGAGCTTAAAGACTAGTAGAGTAATTCCGCCATTTTGACGAACATATAAATGAATATTTTAGCTGTCATATAAATGAACATGTTCGCGAATATTACACAGATATGTTCACAGACATTAAACAAACATGTTCATGAACATTAAACAAATGAACACGAACACCATCAAAAATAAATAAATGAACATAAACATGATATTAAAAATTTAAATAAACCGAACATGAACACCTTCAAATATAAATAAACGAACATGAAAAAAACCTTATTCGTTCAAGCTTGGTTCATTTACACCCCTACTTGATTATATATTTAATAAACTCGTATATTTTTTAATTTGAATAATTACTTTTTACAGGCCAATTATTAAACTACAATTACGAAATAATTAAATTTATAGAAGAGGATGGGATTCTCTTGGGCACCAAAGGAGATTTGCCCTTGTAGTTAACCATTAAGTTGGATAGCGATGATTATATCAGAATTAAATAAACATAAAAACATAACATGAACATAGCATGAATATATGTCCATGTCTAAATCTATATATAAAAAATTATTAACGTGTAATTTTTTTGTATAAATTTATGATATTTAGAATGCATAGGAAATAACATCAAAGATATAGACCATAAATTATTCAAGAATACTATGTCCAACATACCCCAAAATAATTCAGCTAAGTTTGATTGACCAAATAATAATTTTAATATTAGTTACCATCAAAATTTTGTTTTCAACTCATATATTAATCTTCTATCCCAAGCTTTTAACTTTAATACATTGCACACTTGGCAAATAATTGAAGCTTCTGGATGTAAAATTCTTCATAGTCAATTGAGGGACTACTTTAATGCATATATATATATGATCCATTTATACTGTATAAAACTCAATTACTTTTACACCTTTTTGGACCGTTGTATAAGGGTAATAAGTGGTTAAGATTATTTCCCTATCTTTTTTTCCAAGTGATAATCTTCACATTTTCTATTATTTATATCATTCATCCATTTACCCTCATCCAACGGTCCAAAAAGGTGTAATACTTTTTAATTTTACATAGTGTAAGAGGATCTTATCCCTATATATATATATATATAATCTTAACCATTTATTACCCTCATCAAACGATCCAAAAAAAAGTGTAAAAATAATTGAGTTTTACACTGTATAAGTGAATCATAACCATATATATATATATCCATTTACATACTATAAAATTTTAATGTTTTCTATTTTTTGAATTGTCATATGAGTGAAAATTAGTGGTTGAGCGAAAAAGAATAATATTTTCAATGAAAAAAGATAACCTTAATTAAAAAGTTTTATTCTAGACCATTAATTTTCACACTTCCAACGATCCAAAAAGTGTGAAATAAACTGGAGAGCTCGTGCTTTTATTTTTTTTTATCTAATGACAATTTTAATCTTTGTTAGTGTAATACTTTTCAAATTAAGTTTTGTCCCTTTCAAATCTTAGATTAAGTACCTATTAAGTCCCTGTTAATTTTGAAGTTAGTCGACTTTATCCCTATTATTTGATTCTGACTCTGTCTCTGATCATATTAAATATATTATATATATTTAATGCATGGCGAACTCAATTGCCAACTTTTCCAATAAAAATTACTAAAAATGAAGCCTCTCACATCTGAAATTAAAGACTTTCATCGACATGCATGTCCCAGTTTCATTGATGTGTAATATATTATATATATTTAACAAACTGAAATAGTTGCATGGGTTTCTTCATGCTAAGGTAAGCATGATTCATCAAGATAATTATTCATAGATATTGCACTTGATTAAGACTGACTCTATTACTTTTTTATACTATTTTTGTCGTTTTTGGCCTTAAATTTTATCCAGATTCATATAAATTCACCATTTTATTATTTCATCCGGACTTTCGATAATTGAGTATCGTCTATTACGTCGCTCGATATTTTTATATTTTCAGATCAAATCATGTTTAGTTGTTATTTCAGGTATATATATAGTTTAATTTACTACCGAATATGCTTAAGTTGATATTATATGGTGAACTTTGGAAAATCGATCGAGTTATGTCGATTGATATCGTGATCCTTTCAAATCAAATCATGTTTAGTTGTTTACTAAAAGATGAACAGGCTTATGAGACTATAGTACACCATGTTCCTAGTGACTTAGACTTCAGATGGGGTATTGTGAGGGGTCGGATTTATGAAGTCAATATTTGCCTATGACACTTGTGATCAAAGATTGTACAACATTGAAAATGATTTCGTTTTCTTATTATTATTATTTTCTTAAATTTATATGGTCGGAATCAAATTTTAATTCGATTTATGTTATCGTTCTTAAACAAATAATTGACGATCATTTTATATGTTAGCGAAGAATATTATATTCGATTAAATAAAACAAACAATAAAAGAAAATCTTGTAACATGTAGGGCATGCATGTTTAGGAAAAAAAACTTAATTAATCTTCCATCAAATCACTCACTAATGATAATTTTGGAGCAAATTATAACACACTTGATCCCAACTTACCGACATAAAGCTATTGGATCGGCACGAAATGTATTCTTCTAATTTACTTCTCTTTGTTAATTTCAAATCATATTGATTTCGTGTGGATTAGTATATAATTAATTATGGGATTTAAATATATTCCTCAAACAAAAAGAATGCATAAAGATAAAAATTAATTGCCTTTTGTCTTATCCGAATTCGAAGAAAAAGTAATAGTGTCTACCTCTATATGGATGTGCAGAACGTAAAAAATTAATCGAGAAGTTCATTCTAATGGATATATTAGGAAATAAAGAAAAGTATATTGCCAATAACTTGAAGGGCTTTGCTAGTGCAAGTCCTTTTATTATACAAATTAAGTATTTAGATTGCAAACCCTTGCAACATGAGGGAAGCATCTTAAACTATGTGAATATAACACCTCTACCCGGTTTAGTAGAAAATCGAGTTAGAAATGTCATCGTAGATCAAAATAGAGAATCAGAAAATTTTCGAATAATTACTAAATCGGTCTTAAGGATGTTACAGTAAATACAAATATATATATATATATATATATATTCTAATTTTAATTTGTTTGATCTAGTGACCAAAACCTAGTAATAAGAGAGTACTACAGAGGTAGGAATATTAATAATAAAAATAAGATTGATATATATATATATATATTACATGATTAAACTCCTAATTATAGCAGCCTCGGCGCTATCCGCATCAATGGTGGCCAACAACTGCGACAGCCGCTCACTTAGGTCGTCCACCTCCCTATGCAAGCTTCTGATGTAATTGCAAGTCTCTTGTAAAACCTTGGATGCCGATACCTGCACCGGAATACAAATAATTCGATGTTTCGAGTCCGACCCATAGTCGACAAATTAGACTATTGTGTGTTTGTGCATTATATTTAAATAATAATCGCAAGGTGATGTTATGATCGATATTTTTTTTACGAGTTTGAAACGGTGTACTTAGAGTCAAAGCATGCACTGTTTCAAGTCAATGAGGAGCTGAAACCTAGGAAATGTGTTTCCTTGATGTCCGGGGTCAAGTTTTGAAATTGTATTTTCGAGGACTAGTATCATTATTTCAACTGAAATATACTATTCCCTTGTGGTGCATGCACCAGGAAAATTCATCATCAATTTATATGTCACGGTAATAAAAAAATATTTGATATACTGACGATACGTACCTTATCGGAACGTCTATTGCGAATCTCAGGAAGAAGCTGGCGTAACTTTGAGACAAGTTCAATGATCTGATCATCAGAAATCCTCGAAACTCCTGCACTCGACTGCCTCGACCTTCTGCTAGACATGTTGGGAATAATGACCAAAAACCGAGAAACCTTCTTGCCTTGGGTGTAAGCCTAGGGCCGGGTTTAGAAAGCTCGTGATATGCAAATGCACAGGTAAAATGGTTTTGGTTTGGCAAGAAAAGCAAACGGAAGAAGGAGTAGAAGTAGAGTAGTGATGGATATAAGATATGAAAAATTGGAGAAAGTGGTAAGAGGGATATAAAGAGGTGTGAAGGACCACACCCATACAATAACAAAGATAGTGACGTTGGACGTGAAGAAGACAAGTGCATTGGAGAAAGCATAGTTGGACTTAAAAAGGGTTTGATTTTTAATTAAAAACTAAGCGTGTATTCGTATCATATTCGTGGTGTATGATCGTATCCAGGGCAATTTCAGATGGTGAGCAACATGGGTGTCTCTTATGGTCCCATCTTCTACCTTATAACTTTAATAATTTCTCAAGTGGTAATTTTTTAAGTTAAAGGTTGCTCCTTATTGTTTTAGTTGCATTTTAGGTGTTTTCTAAACAAAATAGTAAAAATAATGGTTTGTTAATAAATTATTAAATTAATTGTTCAAAGCAATAAAATATACTTTCATTCTATAATGGCCAATTTTTAAGTTTTCGATCAGGATACCAAAAATATTCGAGACGATTCTGATCATATCGTGTCTAAAATTATCGAAAGCAAAAGGAAGAGAGGAGGGAAATAAGGGTTCATGTTTGCGTTACCAACTTGGGGTTTGATGGCAAGTGAGCTTTAAGAGATGTGTTTGTTTTTTGAGCTAACATTTGTGGGCCTTCAAGTGCATGTCTTCATAAGCAATACCATGTGATCATAATCCTCTCCAACCACATCCTTCTTTTTAATGTATTCCACAACCCCCAAATCACCCTTTTTCACCTTTTTTTCCATTTTCATTTCTTTCTCTTCCTTTTAATGTAGATTTAAATTGTGATTATCCATATAATTTTTATTTTTACTCGACAAATATGATTTTATTTAAAAGGTTAATCATACAAACTCAAAATTTAAATTGTGTCTCGTTAAAAATCTTCATAGTATAGTGATTATTATGATTGCAGATTTAATTAATAGTGTTAATTGCAATGCATATCAATGGAAGAGAATTTCTTTAAGTCTTAAGGTGATTACAAGGTAGTATTTGTCCGTACATATTCTTAACCCTTTGACAAAGCACATACACTTTGCAGACAAAACGATTTGAACTCGAGCCTTCTAGGATGAACACCATCCTCTTTTCCACCGAAAATACTATATAGGTTCATCTAACTTTTTGAACCGATAATCGAAAGTTGATCATTCTGATACTTTGTATTGTCTTTTTTTTTCAAATAAAATTAGCCTGTCCAACATTGTGTTGAACTCAAAAAAATAAAGACTACAACATTTTTTCATTGAATTGGTAATTAATGGTATTAAATAGTGAATCATACATGCCTAAAACATGAATTGTGAGCGTCGTTAAAAATCTCATTAATTCTAATTGTAGGAAAAGAGTGTAAAACAACCAGAAAGAAAACAAGTCTTGCAACTAAACAATCGAACCCAACTAAGAAAAACAACCAGGAAGAAAGGCAATTGATGATAAGCATGTGAACTAAGACCCATAACTACCTAACATTTTGCGATAATATTGTTTTGTTTGATCCAAAACATTGTTTGTTGTTTTTGGAAAGATGTTTATAAATTTAGTATGTGTCATTTTTATAAGGTTAATTATTTGATATTGTGTAAAATAAATTTTATATGACTCTGTATATTTGAACTATAAACTCTATAATATTAAAATATGAACCCTAAAATATAAAATCCTAAATTTTAAATCTTAAATTTTAAACTATTATATCTAAATAGGACATGCGACGTTGAAATTAACAGTGTTGTGTAAAATTTACACAACCTATGTATAAAATAATTTTATTTTTATAATTAATTAATCGGCGAATGAAATTTTAGCAACCAAGCAAAAAAACTAACCCTATCCCCCTCAAATAATTATTAATATTTTTTTCTTCTTTGTTTGGGACACAACTACGTGAGTGTTGGCAAAATTTCTGAACCCTAAATCACATGACTCTCCTCTGGCACACACGACACGACACGCAGCATGTCATAGCTTAGTACAATATGTTTTTTTTAATGATATAAGGATGCAAATGTATTTTTTTCAAAACCAAACATGCATGGATCTGATTTCCATGATTTTGCCTTAGCATTGTCACGTGTCAGTAGCAAAATAAAATATAGAAAATTGATGTTTCCCCCTCTTCTCTAATGGAACCCCTTCTCAGTTCTCTCGTTCTCATTTTCTGTGGAGTCTGGTTCTTATTACTCCAACATCTACACATCTGATTAGTTTTTTTTTGTAACCACAAACAACCCATCAAGTTATTGAATCAAACATCATACTAGGTTCTTTACGTGTGATTCTATGAATTAATAGGATTAAATCCTAAATTACGTGCGACCTTTTAATTGTATCTCATATATTTATTTTATGATTTATATTCAGAGTTCATGGTTATTCTAGCTCCTCTTAATAATGTCGCCTTTAAGGGTTAAACTTGTATTCTCTTCTTGAGAGTGTAATGTCATCTTCAAAATTCAAACCAAGATATTTTATGTTACTAGATACCACCAAACGACATTGTATCGTTTATACCACCGCGTCGTTAACTGTTAACGACGTGCTGATGAGGCAATGATGTGGGATGTAGATTTTGTTATGTGATGTTGTGACCAGGGGTGAATCCTTCAAGGGACCGGTGGGGGCCACGGACCTCTAAAATTTTGGAAAATTTAAATTGTGCCACTAAAATTTTTGAAAATTTTAATTTGGCCCCCTCATTATTTTTAAAAATTCATATTAAGCTTTAAAATTTTGAATATTTTTAATTAAATTTCCTCTCAAATTTTAATATTTTTTGTTAAATATCTCAAAATTATTAAAAATTTTAGTTAAACTCTCAATTTTTTTGAAAATTTTCGTTTAAGCCTCCAATTTTTTAAAAAACTTAAGTTGACCCCCTTAAACTTTTACTCCAAGTTCCGCCACTGGTTGGGACGATGACATGACATGACCGCATGTGACACGAACTGTTTTGTCATGTGATGTTGTGACGATGACGTGACATGACATGATCTCGTGGCATTGTATAATTATTTAATATCTTCCGGTCAAATGATGACACGCCATTTTTATTGGAAGAAAATTGATGAAAAATTTTACACCTAAGAGGATATGAACCAAGGTCTCAAGTATGAAAGTGTTGTGTATAGCCACAAAGCCAAGCACATAAGTTGTATAATCTTGTCAAACGTTTTACTTAAGTCGAGGAGTAAATTGCACCACACGTCCCCAAACTATGACCCTTATTTTAAATTGATTCTTAAACTTTTGAAGGTTGCAATTTCATCCTCAAACTATGGCTCCCATTCTAAATTGGCCCTAAAACTTTTGAACATTCCAAATTCATCCCAAAACTATGTAACTCATTCTAAATTAGTCCACAAACTTTTGAATGATCCAATTTCATCCTCAAATTATCATTTATGCCACATCATATTATTACACAATACACACAAGTGTTTACATGACAATTAATAATTTTTATAATAGTTTCATTAACATGGAATATGATTAGCATATACTGATAATTTGGGGGTGAAAGTAGAACGTTAAAAAGTTTTGGAGACCAATTTAGAATGAGAGTCATAGTTTGGGGATGAAATGAAAATGTTCAAAAGTTCAGGGACCAATTTAGAATTAGATCATAGTTTGAGGAAGAAATTAAAATATTCAAAAGTTTGGAGACTAATTCAGAATGAGAATCATAGTGTAGGGACATGCGGTGCAATAAACTCAAAGTTAAGCTATAGTTGGTGGAAAATTAAGGAAAATAATTATGCCTTTCAAGGGGTTTAAACCTCAATCTTTAGTACAACAATTATAATGCTTATCCATCAAGCCTACTAGAAATTTGTAAATATATTGACAAAACTTTCATTTAGTTAGTCTTTTCTTGAAATTAATTTCATAAAAAAAATTAAATATACTATATTTTTAATTATTTAATTCTAATGTTATTTAGATATGCTATTTATAATATATATTTATATAACTGTCTTCTTTCCCTTGCTTCCATTTTAATTATAATATATAATTAAATATATACATATATTTTATTCAATATATTTATACTTTATAATATATATTTATATAAATATATATTATAAATAACATAAGTAAATATATATTACAATTAAATATATAAATATATTTTAGAATTAATATTTTTTTATAAAACAAATAAAATTAATTTCAATAAAAGACTGACTAAATAAAAGTTTTATCAATATATTTATAAAACTTATCTTATTATATCTATTATACTCAAGATTCGTGTTCAAATTCTTCCGCAAGAAAAAAAATCTTCCGCAAGCAAAATTATTTTCCTTAATTTTTCTTCAGCTATAGCTTAAGAAAAACAATTGCCGGTGAATTCAACAAGTGTCCCAGTAAAAAAACGGATAATGTTTATCGTAGGAGACACATGTTCAAATCACTTTGTCTACGAGATGTATGCACATTGTCAAAAGATTAAGAATATGTATGAACAAATACTACATTGCATGGATGGAGCACAATGAGGGTCCAAAGGGCCTTGGCCCTAAGGCCGACAATTACCCATAGATGGTGGCTAACCCAACCCTACTAAATGGACGAAACCCCGACGGAACATGGATTTGATCCGTTTGAAGTGGGTGGCGGATAGAGCGGGTGATGAATTCGGGCGAAAATTTTTCAAATCATCCGATCCGTCACCCGCCTCATCCATCCATCTATAGATATAATATTAATTTTAAAAAATATATTTTAAACCTTACTTTTTTTAAGCTTTTGTTTACCAAAAATGAGAATTTTGTTTATGTAGTTATGTTGTATATATTTGTTTTGACCAAACTGTTGTATGTAAGAAAATTTGGAAATTTGGAACTTTAATAATAGTTGACTTTGATGTCTTAAATATTAAATATTTTTAGTAAGATATTACATGTATTTTTAACTCAGATTTTTTAATAATAGAACTCATTTATGATCCGACCCACCCACCTTATCCGCGGTTGATGGGTGGGGTGGATTTGGGTCAATGATCAAACGGGTGGTGGGTGGGTTGGGTGATGGTTTGAGATGCGGATGGTGGAGCGGGTGAAACTCCAACCCACCCAAATCTGACCCGTTGTCAGCCCTACTTGGCCCCTGCCCAATAATTTGAAAAATTCTTAATAAGTCCTTTATTTTTTCTAAAAATTTTAATTTAGTCCCCTCAAATTTTTAGAAATTCATATTAAATATTAAAATTTTTGATTTTTTTAATAAATCCTCTAAAATTTTAATTTGGCCCATTCAATTTTTTAGTTTAATGATAATTTAGGTTCCTATAAATTTAAATATTAGATAAATTAGACATTGCCACTTAATTTTGAGTTTAAATACTTGATAAACCCTTATATTTTTAATTTCAATAATTAGGCCCCTCTTGATATTCGATCCTGACTCCGTCTCTGCTACCTTGTAATCACCTTTAGACTATTAAAAAAAGAAAAACAATTATCAAGATCCTAACAACTTATGTGTTTGTCTTGGTAGTTATGGATTACACTCTTTATGTGTGAGACCTAGGTTTAAGTCCCCTTATAGGGTAAAATTTAACATCAATTTTCTTTCAACAAGAGATGACACATGTCATCATCTAATTGGATGAAAACTCTCCAAGAAGATGGTGACACATGTCATCCTTTGATGGAAAGATATTAAATAATTATAAAAATGTCATGCCATCATGTCACATCATCATATAACAGAATTCACTATCCATATTAAAATTTAATGTTAAAATTGACAAAATTGAAAGTTCGGTACTATCTAGTCTAGTTTAGCCTAGATATTTTGAATCCTAGATATTTGTTAAGCATATAAATAAAAATCTAAAATTTTTCATCAATTTTCTTCCAATAAGAGATGGCATGTATCATCGTCTGATTGGAAGATATTAAATAATTATAAAAATGACACATGGTCATGCCACATTATCGCATAACAGAATTTACCGTCCACATCATCAGGCCGTTAACAGTTAACAATGGAGTGATATAATTGAACCTAAAACTAAAGTTTAGTGTTAAAATTGACCAAATGAAAAGTTCGGTGGTATAAACGATATAACGTCAATTAAAAATTCGGTGGTATAAATGATATAACGTAAATCGTTCGACGGTATCTAGTGTAATTTTCCCTTATCTTTTTATATAAAAAACGTTTACCGCGGTTGAATTTTGAATCCTAGATACATGTTAAGCGTATAAAAAAAGTCCAAATTTTTACTTGGAAACGCAATTAGGTAAACTCACTAGCTTGTGACTAAATATTTGAAGTCATGCATATTATTGCTTCTCCTACTGAAGTTAGACATTGACATAACATATTGAGTTACCTTTTTCATATGATAACTGACATTTCTGCATGGAAAAATCATACATGCATGTGTTACGGGGCTAGATTTTCAGCCTAGCAAACTGCACAACTTTATACAATGTTATTGCGACAAACACTTAAGCACGCTTAATTTCTCACTTTAGAAGATCAAACTCTTCCGAAGCACTGAAACGCAAAATCGTTCTAAGCGGAAGCAAACTAAAGAGAATGGCTACTAAAAACAAAAGAAGTGCACTCAAGAACAAACAAGAACAATGGAGAGGATTTATAGTAAATGCCTTGATTACTCAGAAGATGATGATTACAAATGAAGTGGGGAACCCTCTATTTATAGTTGAATCTCTTTACATTTGACGGTCTCTACTAATTTACATCGACAACTAATGGCCAGTTTGGCTTTACTTTTGGAAAGTGCGGTGGGAAAGTACTTTTGAAAAATGTTTTTTGTTTGGTTAAAAATAGGAGTGTTTGGTATTGTTGTCAAAAAGTACTTTTAAGTAGATAAAATTTTTATTTTAGACATTCTTTTTAAAAATATAAAAGGATTGGTGATATAAACGAAGATAGATGAGTAATTTTACTTAAAAGTGCTTTTGGAAAAGCTAAAAGCTAGAAATTTCATATTTTGAAAAGCACTTTTCAAACTAAGCTAAAAGACACTTTTGGCCTGAAAAGCTACATGTTCTGCATTGCTTTTGATCTCAAAAGTGCTTTTGGCTACAAAAGCTAGTTTAATAAGCAACGAAGAACATGCCCTAAGATCAAAACCTAACAAGGTACAAAATCGACATATTCCCTAGATTTTAATTTCTATCTAAGGAAAGTATCTCCTATGTTCATATAGGTGTGGATGGATAAGTCTACTAGAACCCTTCCATGGATCGGGCTAGTCTGGTAATCTCTTTAAGCTTAAAATCTTCCTCAAAATCTCTTGGACAACTTATTATGCATGTGACTCGAGTCCGAACTCGCGGTCCGTGACACATGCAATACCTTCTCATATTTTCCTGGTAATATTAATTTTCTCCATATGTAACCATCCATGCATACATGCATGCAATACCTTCCTCATTTTCCCCTTGTAATATTAATTTCTCTATATGTAACCATAATTTCTTCTATTTAATGGCTTTCTTGAGACAATATTTAATAGTTAATATTAGTTTCACATTTGGCATGGTAAAGGAAAACATAATACTATAATATGAGACAACTCTATATGTCCAATGGCCTAACTTGGTATCTTTCTCAATAAAATATCTCGAAAATACATAAAAAATTATTAACGAGTACTTTAAGATAAGTTTATCAATAAAGAATTGTATTAAATATCATAGTTGACAAGTTTACTTATCATTTTCAATGCATTAAATGAGTTTACAATAATAATCTTAAGGTTTGTTATTGGTTGAGGTTATCTAAAATTATTAGATGTAAGATTTCGATGAGATTACCATGTTTGATTCACGAGTATTGGGGCCGTAAACAAATGAACGTTCAGCAAACGGTTTATATATCGTTCGACGAGAAGTTCATTTTTTGTTCGTTTATATATTAAACGTTCACAGTATAAATATGATATGGATAAATAACCATATGATATCAATAAATCGATCAAAATGAAAGAAAATAGTTTTGAAAATTCTAGTTTATCAAAATCTATATATCATCCACTATTAACAAAAAAAAGTTCACATTTTGTCAATCAAACATTAAAATCACGAACTCCAGTTAAATGAACCAAACATGATAATAGAATATTTCAATAACGTGTCAAGTAATCTTACATTCTGATAATCTCGTACCAAATATAATCTTATATTTTATGAATCAAATACCATGAAAAAATGTAAATAGAGCTCTCTACTTAGCTTTGATGATCAAGTCACCAAAATAAAATGTTATATAAACATGACATAACCTATTCAAGAAACAAGATATTAATTATGGACCATCTTGAGTCAATTTGAAAGCAATATATGTGTGTGTGATATACATAATCTTGAAGTATGATTCTCGACATATCAACACCACTATTCAACTCGAATTGTCGCTTTTGTGTAGTAACTATGTGTTCCTTTATCAATTCTATAAGGCATGCACTTAAAAAATAAAGTTTATTGTTTATTTTTTTAATATGATCATCGGTATCTGACCTATCGATTAACTAATTCAGATTAGATACTACAAGTATAACTGTTCATTTTCAAATATCGGATTCAATTCGATCCGAAAAAAATCAGATATATAAACTTTCAAATCGACAAAATAGCGATCCGAATCCGAACATATGACTTGGTGAAAGGTATGAGAGATTTAAAACCATGGTGTATTGTGATTTGATTGGGATAATGGTGGATCTAGTGGACCGTGAATGGGTGGAGTTGACTTTTTAGAAAGGGTCAAACTTAAAGTCTAAAGTCCCATTATTTTTTTTTCGAATTTTCAGATAATCTAAAACTTAAATATTGTGTTTTGTACTTGACTTGATTATCTATGTTTTCTTTCAGATATCCGATCTAAATTGTCCAAAAAGCAACAAAAAAAACAAATTAGATATCCAAAATTTTAGGTCATATCATCAGATAAATGGATCGAGTTATTCGAATAGATTTTTTTTCACAACCCTAATTGCAGAAAGGGACGGAAACTTGTGGGACCTAGGGGGCATGCCCCCAAAATTTTTTGGGGAAATTAGAATTTGACCCTTAATTTAAAAAAAATATTTTGGCCCCTCAAAATTTTTAAAATATCATATTAAACTTCAAATCTTTGATATTTTTAATTAAATTATCTCTTATAATTTTTTAAAATTTTTATTAAGTCTCTCAAATTATTAAAAGTTTTAGTTATACCCTCAAAATTTTTGAAAATTTTAGTTTAAGCCTTAATTTTTTTTAAATTTAAGTTTTCCCCCAAACTCTTTTACAAAGTTCCACCACTGATTGGAAAGACCCATTATGTAGGCGATTCTCTCAATCCAATTTTCTCCATTCACAACTTTATCCCACTATATCAACTAGTAGTTATTTTTTTCCTTATTTCTCTCTCTCATACACACATATATTGAGCAAGTGAAACTTTTGTTGATTTGTTTATTTTCTTTGGGGACTAACTTGAAAAATAATGGAGAAAATAGGGGAAATAACTAGATTTGGTGTTCCCGAAGTTTGAAAGCTAGAGTTTGTTGCAAAATATGGGATGCTATGAGGCTTTTTAGAGTAAGAAAATGACATTTTAAAATTTTTATGTTAGATGGAGATAGGGTTTAGTTTAAAAAGAGAGATAAAAATAAATAAAAAAAGCTTTGGCATATAAATAGCAAAACTGTACTAAGATACCATACACATCACCTCTAATTAGCAAAAGGAAATTGACCTCCATTTACTGCCTTTGCATGTGGCTTATTATTATTATTATTATTATTATTATTATTATTATTATTATTATTATTATTATTATTGTTGTTGTTGTTGTTTAAAAGTTAATTGTGAAAATACAAAAAATATTAATTATATAGGGAAAGGCCCTCTTATAATAAATGCAATATAATACTAGCTGTTGTCACTAGATTTTTACCCTTTATTTTATTTTATTTTTATTTTATTTATATATTATTATAATTATGTTAGTCATGTATATGTAATATAATTATTATATACAAAGCCCAAAAGAATAAAAATAGATAATAAAGGGTCCAATTTAAATAAGGGTTCATTTTAATTAGATAAAACCCAATACAATAAAACTCATTTGACCCAAACAAAAAACTCTAAATGACATATTTTTTACCCCATGTGCGTATCCAATGGTCCAGATTAGATCAAGAAGGAAGAGAGTTGGTGGGCCCATGCGTCATCCCCACATGCTTTCCTGGAGCCAGCTTTGACCTGCAAAATGGAAAAGTTGATATTGAGAAAATGGAAATGATGGTGGCGATTCAAATTAAAGGGAAAGAGCAGCCCATTAATTCCTCATATTCGAACCAGTATCTGAAGAAAAGGGAAGCAAATCCGGTCAAATTGAAGAACATGGTAATTGGAAGCAAATCAAGATTTTTGGGAATAATTTCACCCGAATTTTGGGATTTTGGGGCCAAACTTCCATGTATTTTTGGTTGAAAAATACCTACAAAACCCCCCACTCTAGACCTTTGTAACACACAAGAAATACGAGAAAAAATAAAAAAGATTCTAGTTCATTTCCAGGAATTCAAGTGTTCAAGCAAATCTAGGTATTTTTTATTTTGTTTTTATTTTATTTTTATGTGTTTGATTCGAATATATGCTATCTTACCTTCGTTTTTTGAGCCTTAAAACCGAAATTCGAAATCTCGCAGGAAAATTGGGTTTTTCGTGCTTGAAAAACAAGATGAACACTTGAGAGAATATTAAAAGTGAGTGTGATCCAAATTTTTTAAAAGAGAAAATTAAAAGGTGTTTGTAAAAAGTGCGTTTTATACCCAAATGTTTTAAAACAAAGTGGATAAATTACACTCATTAAATTTCTTTGCCCCATTTTTTATTCCGCAAGATATCAAATTTTCAATTGTTTCAATTTAGTCATTGTTTCCTTTAAATGTAACCTTTATCTTTATCTCGTTTTTAAATTGGTCATTTTTTTACTTCTTTTCAATTCCTTTTTTATTATTATTAATTTTTTATTTTCCTATTAATTAAGTTTTTTGTAAAGTTTTATAAAATTAGCTTGTGTACCAAGTGTTGACTCGATCCGAGAAACATACATTTTAAAATGATTGTGTTTTGCCTTTTTTTATTTGTTGTTCACCTAATTACTTTCATGTATCAATTTAATTTCATGTAACCTTTTTATGTTTTGTTAATTATTTTTTAATGTTTTAAAATGCTAGTCTCTTTAATTAAAGCATTAGTTTAGGCAACAAACCCCTAGGTTTAGGTTCTTAAAACCCTAGTTAGAGCCATAAAGTTTAAAAAAATTCTCTTCACATTAAATAAATAAAACACACTTAATTACATTTGAACCCCAATAGATAAAATTTACTTAGACATTTCCTTAGGTTAATAATCACTAACATACGATAAATAAAAGCTTCAACACATTGATTGTCTCTGATTATTTGTTAATAAAAGTCAAACATAAGTAATGTGGTGTCCTACCAAAAAGAGGTGACGGGTTAGCGCTAGAAATGTTGGCGGTGATTTGAGTTCATTCTAGGATGGTGGGGCCGTTAAAATGGGATCATGTTCATAAATGGACAGTAAATTAAATTTTATACAAACGTGCAAATTCTGACATTAAAACATTTTGTAATCGGCTAAGTACCAATTTTTGGACGTTGTGGGGTGCTAATCCTTCCCACGCGTAATCGACTCCCGAACCAGTTTTTGTGTTTTTCGCAGACCAAAAATGTTGTTTTAATAGTGTTAGGATGATCAATCAATGTAGATGTTGGCCAAGAGGGGGTGAATTGGCTATTTTAAAAGTTTGGAAGCAAATACGAAAAGATAGACAATATGACACAATGATTTATATTGGTTCAAACTTCTAATAAGCTCTACGTCCACTACCTTAGCTTCCTACTAATGATTTTCAACCAGTTTCACTATGAAATAATTCCCCCTTTTCTAGGCTTAGGAGGCAACCGTTACAAGTTCAAGCTTTCTACCCAAAGCTTTGAACAATTCACTCTTGAATACAAAGAAAGAAATGGCAAATGTATAAAAGCCCTCACAAGGTAAATATTTTCCCAATTTACAAGAACATTCAACCTCAAACTTGAAATAAAAAGATTACAAAGGATTACACAAGTTGGTTACAAGGATTTGACTTTTTGAGCACAAGGGTTGGATTTTGCTTGAGTACTTGAATGTTGTTCAATGGAGTTTCATTAGTTGTTGCTGCTGCATTGGAGACTTGTATTTATACCCTCTTATTGAATTCTAGCCGTTTGGGTGGTTGAAGTCATCAATAGATCCGTTGGGGACCACATTTTTCGCAATAAATACAGTTTGGTGAACAACCGTATCGGTACACGAAGGCCCGTATCGATACATGTTACAACAAAAATATAGCCGTTGTGGAAAGCGAATCGATACGCGTAATGGCATATCAAAACGGTCATAGTACAAATTGAGGGCGTATCAAAACGTCAATGCCATATCGATACGAGTTTTTCTCACTTGAATCCTGGACTGAAAAATTCATCGGTACGCCTAGGGCGTATCGATACGGGTTCAACGATAATTTAAAAATTGGGGATTCCAATAACTGACAAGTAACGGTCGAAAAATTTAATGCAAAGATCTTTGAAGATCTTGAAAACCATATCACGGGGTTAACTGTATCGGTACATTTTGAAATTTCTTAAATCCAGATTTCAAATTGTATCAAAATATAGTGTATCATATCGGTACGAGTACAAATTTCTTAAACCAAGATTTCAAATCATATAGAAACGGGTGTGATCCGTATCGAAACGCTAAGCTAAAAACGTTTTCCCAAATAAATACTAAAGACTATATCGAAATAGCCAAAGCCATATCAAAATGTTTTGCAAAACTAAATTCCAATAGCCAAAATCCGTATCGAAACACCAAGGGGTGTATCGGTACACCTGGGCATATTTGTGTATTTTGGCTTGAAACATTTAGAAAATTTTTGGGTTTAAGTCTATAACTTTGGAAAACTTTTCCTTGTCATTTTATGAGACTTTTGAGTATTTAAAAATTTATCTTCTTTTACAAATTAGTCCTTAAACACTTTGTTATATCAAAATCAAACATAGGTTTTACAATCTACCCCTTTTTGATATAACAAAACCAAAGTGAAAATTTTTAAATATCTTTAGAAAACTCCCTCTTAATTTAAGACTAAAAAATTTCAAAAATTTTGGCTAACTTTTCTCCCCCTTTTTGTTAGATCAAAATCAATTCAATAGGGATAAATATTAAAGATAATCAAATGACTCTAAGCAATTAAATAAGCAGCATAAGCATTTAACTTCAAATTATAGTTCAAGCAACATAGTTTAATCCAACTTAAATCCTAAAAACATAAACCAAATACCAAAGCAATAACAAAGCATATGAGTTCATAAGAACATAAAAACATAGGTGCATAATAGTCCTAATATGATATGATATGTAATGCAAAATGCCTAAGATTCCTTTCCATCGTCTTCATCTTCATCTTTTTCATCCTCATCCTCATCAACATTTATGGCTAGAGGTCCATGAGATTAACAATGTTCAATAGCCGTCACCCATTCCTTCAAGGATGTGGAGCGAGTGTCAATCGCAACAAATCCGGAGTCCATGGTGGTGTGCAAATAGGTGAACTTCTCATTGAGGAATGCCATAAGAGCATCATGATTTGGTTGGGCCACCGAAGCTTATGGAATAGGAGCGCGTCGAGGAGCCACCATCGGATCGGGTTGTACACCACCCGAAGGTCGGTGTTTCAAATCCATTCTTCATTGTAGTAGGTGAACTTTGCACGACGGAGAGAACGCTCATCAATGGGATTCGTGAGAGGTTCCGGAAGATCATATGAACAATCAATACCCATCTTATCAAAGATGTAGCTCAAAGTCGTGCCATAAGTGAAGGATGTAACCAAGGTGGTGTGGCGATGTTGGACAAGAAAGACGATCTCGGAGAACATAATCTGAGCAAGGTTGGGTAGCTTCTCCTCACAAAAGCATCGAAGCCAAAAATCATCGACTTGGCAGATAGTAGAGTATTTCCCACCGAATGGACGAAACCACCAAGTGATCATGAGGTGTAAGATGCAGTCATGGGCATCAAGAACAGTCACCGAACCACTAAGGACATGTCCTAACTCATCCTCATCATCTATTCCCGTATCCTCAAGACCCAAAAAGTTTGCTAAGACACTTGAATCAATTCAAATTTTCTTACCCATTAAGTAAGATTCAATTGCAATGATTAAAGTTCATTTTTTGTAGTAAATACACCGAGCGTTGGAATAGACGATCAAAACAAGATTTCTGTATAAAATCCTGAGTATACTTAAAAAACTCATAAATTTCCAATTATGTATTAAATGAAGATATTTAAATGGAAATCTTTCAGAGGATAAAAAAGGGATTGAAGTAACACGCTCGAGGCGAATTTTGTAACTTTGGTATTCTTTAAAATTTTCCATGGCGTTTGGAAATTGAGGTTCATTAAAACAATTTTGATAAATGTAGGTAAGATTGAGTCTATTACCAATATGATCGGGAATAGAACGCGGAGGATGTGAACTAGAGGCAATGTTCTTCCGTGCTCGTTTCTTAGGGGCCATAATCTAAAAACAAAATCAAACCAAAAACGATGTATGCATAAATCAACACATTCGATCCAAAAATTAATCCAATAATCAAGGTATTGTCAAAAATCTATACAATATAGTTTAAAAACATATACAAGTTTAAAAAGAATTTTTGGTAAAGAAAAACTTGAAAAACAGTGTTAAAAATTATACGATATAATTTTATATTCGAATAAAAAAAATTTAGATTTGAAAAAGTTTTTACAAAAATATTGAAAACTATATTATATAGGTTCTAAATCTATGATTATAGTACAAAAATAGTGTATATATATGTACGAAAATTAAAAAGAAAAATGTTAGGGTTTATACATTGAAGTTGAGATTAAGGATGAATGAAGTGATTTGGATGCACAAACTTGATGATTGTAGCTTGGGTTTGATGTAAAAACTAAAAGCCCTCAAGAATTTTTAAGAGTTGTGTGGGAAAATATGAGGGATTGAGAGGTTTTTATAGAGAATTTTGTATCTAAGGTTTTAAGAAAAAGGGGTAATTGAGTTAAAGTGAAAAACCCTCATTTAAAGCCCTTAAAACTGCCCAGCGTGAATGCGTACCGATACGCCAATGTGGCGTATTGAACTCAGTACCGAAATGCTTATACAACCATTTCGATACGTGACCCGTACCAGTACAGGTAAACCTATACCGAAATGATTGTAAACGACCCGTATCGATACGCGGAACACCGTATCGATATGCCGGTGCCAGAAATATCAATTTTGGCTATAGGTTGCTCAAAATTTTGATTTTAAATCGAATCAAAATGTATGCGAATGATATGAGAACATCATGTATGAGCATAAATAGATGCATACTCCCCCTAGCAACAAGCATATATGTATATAGGAGCAAAATCACAAAAACAATCAATCAAACAAATTTAAGCATATTTTTAAAACCAAAAAGAGGCTCTAAGGGTCAAGGGAGGTTGGTTAAACCTAACTTTCTCCTAAGAGACCAAAAACGCTATTTGTCAAATGGTTTGGTAAAAATATCTGCTAATTGGTTCAAGGTGTCTACATATTCTAGAACTATATCATTTTTCAAGACATGATCTCTAATGAAATTATGCCTTATTTCTACGTGTTTGGTTCTAGAATGTTGGATGAGATTCTTAGTGAAAAAATAGAACTAGTGTTGTCACACCTAATGGGGATGGTTCCTACATCAATTCCATAATCTAAGAGTTGTTGCTTCATCAAAAGGACTTGAGCACAACAACTCCTACCGATATATATTCTGCCTTGGTGGTAGATAATGCTACACTACTTTGCTTCTTAGAAAACCATGATATTAGCATACTACCTAGGAATTGACATGTACCGGATGTGCTCTTTCTGTCTATCTTACAACCCCCATAATCTGCATCCGAGAAGGCATGTAAGTTAAAGGAAGACTCTCTAGGATACCAAATACCTAAACAAGGTATATCTCTAAGGTACCTAAAGATTCTCTTAATGGCTATAATGTGTGATTCTCTAGGACTAGTTTGAAATCTAGTGCACAAGCAAACACTAAACATAATGTCGGGTCTACTTGTGGTAAGATAAAGCAAAGATCCAATCATAGAGCGATAAAGCTTTAAATCTATACACTTACCTCCTTAATCTTTGTCAAGCTTTGTGGAATAACTCATTGGAGTGGCTTGAGGTTTCACATTCTCCAACCCAAACTTCTTGGGCATATCCTTGATGTACTTAGCTTGATTGATAAAGATGTCGTCCTTCCTTTACTTAATTTAGAGCCCTAAGAAGAATGAGAGCTTCCCCATCATGCTCATCTCAAACTCACCTTGCATCAACTTAGCAAAATCTTGGCAAAACAATTCATTAGTAGAACCAAAAATTATATCATCAACGTATATTTGAACTACTAAAATGTATTTGCCAATTCTTTTAATAAAGAGTGTAGTGTCCACCTTTCCTTTATTAAAACCTTTTTCAATTAAAAAACTTGATAATCTTTCATACCAAGCTCTAGGAGCTTGTTTCAAACCATATAAAGCTTTAGAAAGTTTAAAAACATGGTTTAGGTAATTTGGATCTTCAAAACCGGGTGGTTGTTCTACATACACTTCTTCATTGATAAAACCATTTAAAATTGCACTTTTTATATCCATTTGAAAGAGCTTAAATTCGTGATAACATGCAAATGCTAAAAGCATCCTAATGGCTTCCATTCTAGCTACGGGAGCATAGGTTTCATCAAAATTGATTCCCTCTTCTTGAGTGTAACCTTGAGCAACAAGTCTAGCCTTGTTTCTCACTATGTTACCACTCTCATCTAGTTTGTTTCTATAAACTCATTTAGTTCTTATAGTAGATTTATCACTAGGCCTATCAACTAATGTCCAAACTTGACTCCTCTCAAATTGGTTTAATTCCTCTTACATGGCCATTATCCAATAATCATCATTTAATGCTTCTTTAACATTCTTAGGCTCTATGCATGAGATAAATGCTACATTACATGCATTTTTAAGAGAAAGTCTAGTGGTTACCCCTTTGGATGGATCACCCAAAATCTCACCACTTTTGACATAGTTGTACTATCTTTGGTAGCTCACTTCCTTTTCCTCTAGGCTCATGTCCTTCAAGGCTTCTAGAGGTGGATCTTGTGTTTCATCTTCTTTGGTTGGAACTTCATTCACCATTGATGATTTCCCACCATCATTGGCTTCAAAAATCCCTACATCATCATCATCACAAGAATTCTTCCTCGGAATGAGGTTATCATCGAAAATTACATGTATTGACTCTTCAACAACTAAGGTTCTTTTATTAAATACTCGATAGGCTTCAGAGTTTAAAGAATATCCTAAGAAAATAGCTTCATCACTTTTAGAGTCAAATTTGCCTAAATTGTCTTTTCCATTGTTTAAAACAAAACATTTACAACCAAATGGATGAAAATAGCTAATGTTAGGCTTTTTGGATTTTAAAATATCATAAGGAGTTTTCTTCAAAATAGGCCTAATCATTACTTTATTTATGATATAACAAGCCGTATTAGTGGCTTTCACCCAAAAGTATTTTGGCAAATTGTTTTCATAAAGCATGGTTCTAGCCATTTCCTCTAAAGTTCTATTTTTCCTTTCAGCAACCCCATTTTGTTGAGGTGTTCTAGGAGCTAAAAAATTGTGGCTAATACCATTTGAGTTACAAAAATCCTCAAAACCTAAATTTTGAAATTCGGTGCCATGGTCACTTCGATTGTGAGAAATATTTTGACCAATGTCATTTTGAGTGATTTTTGAAAATGTGATGAATTTTTCTAAAGCCTCATCGTTGGTACTTAAGAATAAAACCCATGTATATCTAGAGTAATCATCAACTAAAACATATGCATATGATTTTCCACCCAAGCTAGTAGTTCTAATAGGACCAAAGAGATCCATATAAATCAACTGTAAAACTCTACTAGTTGAAACATCATTAATAGGTTTGAAAGAAACTCTTTTATGTTTGCCTTTTGCACAAGCATCACAAATTTTATCATTTGAAAACTTTATTTTAGGCAAACCTCTAACTAGATCTTTTGAAACCAATTTTTCTAAAACACTCATAATTGCATGCCCTAATTTTCTATGCCATACCCATGAATCATGTTCATCATTTGCAACAAAGCATGCATTAGAAATATGAATTTCATCTAAATGCACCATGTATATATTTCCTATGCGATGACCAAAATGCACAATTTTGTGGGTTTTGACATTTATAATTTTGCAATCAATTTTATCAAACATAACTACTAAACCTTTATCACAAAGTTGGCTTATGCTTAATAGATTATGTTTAAGACCATTGACATATAAAACATTTTCAATAAGTGTGGAAGAGTGATTACCGATGTAAACCATTCCTTCAACTTGACCTTTGGAGTTGTCACCAAATGTCACTAATCCTCCATTTTTTAGTTCAAGTTCCACGAATTTACTCTTTTCTTCGGTCATGTGTCTTGAGCATCTACTATCAAGGAACCATGTATTTGCACTTGAAGCTTTGTCCTTGTAGCAATGCCCCCTACAAACATGGAATCAAACTTTGATTTTTGGTACCCAAATCTTTTTGGGTCCATGAACATTAGTTTTCAAGATCTTGGTTCCCTTAGGAATCCAAGAGGCAATCTTATTTACATTGTTAGAAGCAATAATATCTTTAGGAATCCACACACTTCTAACTTTCTTACCATAATAAGGCCTTGAGTGCCCTCCATGTTTGTACCCACCAAAGTTCCTTTTTACATGGTTGGGTTTTGAAGATTACCCTTTTTCAAAACTTGGTTTCCCAACCTTGTTCAAGGAAGCTTTGAGATCATTAACCTTCTTGAGGTAATGATCCTTTTAACTCAAAAAGAAGGTTATTTAAATCCATATTTTCTTGTTCAAAATACTTTTGATTATCTTTTAAATCATTAACCTTCTTTTCAAGTTCCGAATTGGTCTTGATCAAAGAATCATTTTGATTTTTCAAATCGGAAATTATTTTCTTTTTTTCAAAAGTGATTATTTGTATTTCAAGACTAATTCATCGTAGGCCTCTTGCAACTCATTATAATCCTCAAATAATTCATCATATGTATGATCATTTAATGAGTTATAGGTTACCTTAGGATCATCTTCATAGGCCATGAGACAAAGGTTAGCAACTTCTTGCTCCTCATCACTTGAAGACTCTTCATCGCTCCAAGTGGCTACATGGGCCTTGTACTTCTTTTTGTTCTCTAAGCCTTTCTTCTTGAGTTGGGGACAATCGACTTTGATGTGTCCCGGCTTCTTGTATTCATAGCACACAATCGAATCATTCCCTTCTTCTTTATTCTTGTTCTTGAGATCCCTTCTACGGTTGAATTTTTTTCTTTGGTTGGATCTCATGAGCCGAGTAAATCGTTTGGCTATCATAGCCAATTCTTCGTCTTCCTTCTCACTTGAATCACTCTCTTCTTGTGAAGCTTTGAGAGCGATTCCCATCTTCTTCTTCTCTATTTTTTTTCTCGACCCTCATTTCCTCTTTTTTCTTTTCTTCCTTTCTTTATTATCTCATGGGTGAGAAGACACCCCATGAGAGCGTCAAGCTTTAGCGTCTTGAGATCTTTTGCTTCTATGATGGTCGTTCTTTTACTATCCCAAGACTCGAAAAGTGAGTAGAGAAGTTTTCGAACTAGCTTCTCCTCCGGAATAACTTCTCCAAGACCCTTAAAGTCATTTACAATAACGGAGAACCGTTCGAACATTTTGGAGATGTCTTCATCCGGCTCTATCTTGAATTTTTTGTAGCTCAAATTAAGAAGTCCAATCTTGGTCTTCTTAACTTCATTGGTGCCTTCGTATGTGATCTCTAGCTTATCTCAAATTTCCTTGGCACTTGAGCAAGATGACATCTTGGATTATTCATCCGGTCTAAGGAAACAAAATAGTATGTGCATTGCTTTGTCGTTGATTTAGAGCTTCTTCCGATCTTTATCGGTCATCTCGTGCTTGGACTTCGGAACTAACCGATCACCTTCTCTCTTTATCGGGATTGTTGGTCCATCTTCCACTACATCCCATAGGAGGTAGTCATATGATTTGATGAAGAACTTTATATGGTTTTTCCAATGGGGATAGTTATCCCCATTGAAGTATGGAGGCATGGTGATGGATTGAGACTCGTATAAGTTGTTGTCGGAGGTGGATGCCATGGCTTTGACTTTGATTGATTAGATCACCTTCTAGGATCGCCTTAACGATTGTTAGACCTTCGGTTGAGTGTGTCTCTGATACCAATTGTTAGGATGATCAATCAATGTTGATGTTGGCTAAGAGGGGGTGAATTGGCTATTTTAAAAGTTTGGAAGCAAATATGAAAAGATAGACAATAGGACACAATGATTTATAGTGGTTCAAGCTTCTAACAAGCTCTACGTCCATTACCTTAACTTTCTACTAAGGATTTTCAACCAATTTCACTATGAAATTCTTCCCTTTTCTAGGCTTAGGAGGCAACCGTTACAAGTTCAAGCTTTCTACCCAAAGCTTTAAACAATTCACTCTTGAATACAAAAGAAAGAAATGGAAAATGTATAAAAGCCCTCACAAGGTAAATATTTTCCTAATTTACAAGAACACTCAACCTCAAACTTAAAATAAAAAGATTACAAAGGATTACACAAGTTGGGTACAAAGATTTGACTTTTTGAGCACAAGGATTGGATTTTCCTTGAGTACTTGAATGTTGTTCAATGGAGTTTCATTAGTTGTTGCTGCTGCATTTGAGACTTGTATTTATACCCTCTTATTGAATTCTAGCCGTTTGGGTGGTTGAAGTCATCAATAGAGCCGTTGGGGACCACCTTTCCCGTAATAAATGCAGTTTGGTGAACAACCGTATCGGTACACGAAGGCCTCTATCGATATCTATTACAACAAAAATATAGCCGTTGTGGAAAGCGTATCGATATGCATAAAGGCATATCGAAATAGTCATAGTGCAAAATAGGGGGCGTATCGAAATTTCAATGTCGTATCGATACGAGTTTTGCTCACTGGAATCCTGGATTGAAAAATGCATCAGTACGCCTAGGGGCGTATCGATACGGGTTCAACGGTAATTTAAAAATTGGGGATTCCAATAACTAATAAGTAACGATCAAAAAATTTAATGCAGTGATCTTTGAAGATCTTGACAAACCGTATCGGTACGGGGTTAACCGTATCGGTACGTTTTGAAATTTCTTAAATCCAGATTTCAAATCGTATCAAAACATAGTGTACCGTATCGGTACGAGTAAAAATTTCTTAAACCCAGATTTCAAATCGTATCGAAATAGGTGTGATCCGTATCGAAACGCTAAGCTAAAAACGTTTGCCCATATGAATATTGAAGACCGTATCGAAATAGCCAAAGCGTATCAAAATATTTTGCAAAACTAAATTCCAGCAGCCAAAATCCGTATCAAAACACCAATGGGTGTATCCATACGCCTTGCAAAATCAAATTTCTGTAGCTAAAATCTGTATCGTAACACCAAGGGGTGTATCGATACGTCTGGGCGTATTTGTGTATTTTTTGCTTGAAACACTTAAAATTTTTTGGGTTTAAGTCTATAACTTTGGAAAACTTTTCCTTGTCATTTTGTGAGACTTTTGAGTACTTAAAAATTTATTTTCTTTTACAAATTAGTCCTTAAACACTTTGTTATATCAAAATCAAACATAGGTTTTACAAATATAATAAAATGATTTTATTAAAATGACTTGTTTTTAGGTGATCCAATCACACCTTTTTTTCAAAAAAAGATTGGTGGCGACTCCGTTGTTTTGACTTTTATTTAAAAATATCGGGACCTTTAAAAAAGGGTTGCGACAGCTTGACGACTTCGCTGGGGACATTTTGTTTTTTTAAACAAAAAAGAGAGTCAAGCCACAAGCTGTTTACACTATGTTTTATTGTCGAAATTTGCTAAGTTCATATAAAATTTAATTTAATTGCCATTTATGAATATGATATCATTTTACACATTTAAAGCTTGATTATAAGCTCTATACCCGAGCTTCATCCCGATCACTTAAATGAGGGGAAAACACTTTGCTCATGTAAGAATATTGATTCTCCGTATGAGCCTAGCAAGTATCTTTGGGACTCATATGCCCTTGTCTTCATAAGGATATTGATCATTCATGAAGACATGGGAAATGAGTCATCTTGAGTTGAACTTGGTTCGTTTGAAGCCTATAATGGGTGAGAATCAAAGGCTTTGCTACCCTTAGTAGGGGACAACGAGGACAGCTCGGGGACCTTTCTAGAACCAAACCATGTGTAAATCTAGAAGATCACCCCAATAAAGCCATGTGGAGAACCATAGAAATAGAATTTGGTTAAAATTATTTCGTAAGAATAGTCTGTAGAGACATGTCCAGAAATATTGGAATGCGCTGCCCAATTATTATTCATACAATAAAATTATTTTGGACCTTTTATGTTTTAATTATGTTTAGTAATCATTTCTTTTTGTCTTGTTTTCTTGTTTTGCATATTTGTTTCATGTTGTATCATTTCATATTTAGAAGGGGTTGGTTCTCGAGACATTTTCTCAGTTAGAAAATAGTTTTTGACCATGGATGAAAGGTACCTAAAAAAAAAGAAAGAGACAATACGGATGTACGTCACTGGTCCGAGGTCAACCAGCGAAATATGGGGATAGTCTGATGATTGATCATGTGATAGAGACGTCAGAGTATGCCCAAATTAGTGTTAAACAGAATAATATGCATGAGCTGAAGGAAATCTGGGATCATTTTGACTATGTGACCAAATAGTTGTTCTATAATACCTATGGCGATATAGCCTATATCTGTTGTATGTGAAGGTTGATGAACCGTTCCTCAAGGCCTTAGTGCAGTTCTGGAATCTATGATATTGTTGTTTTACCTTTAATGGAGAGGACATGATGCCCACATTTGAAGAATACTTTGCACTATTCAACTTGCGCAAGGTGAAGAAGAATTGGGTTTATGTTAAACCCATTAAGAACAAGAACGCACACTTGAGGCTCAAGTCTTTTGTCGAATAAGCGATGGATGGGTTAAAAGCCTGATACAAAAGAGAGGGGTAGCTTTTCATTTCCTTGGTCTAGCATCTGAAATATAATCCTTACTTATTTTGATAGGGAGAAGATGGTGGATCTTTTAGCTATAGCAATCTACGGTATGGTTATCTTCTCAAAGGTTCTAGGTAATATTGATGTAGCTCTACTAGACTTTTTTGAACAATTGAAGAAAGAAGTTAATCCGGTGCTAGCAGTACTAACAGAAACCTTCATCTTTTTAAATGTGTGCCAAAAAATAGAAGGTGTGCGTTTCGGAGGTGTGCCCCTTTGCTCCAAGTTTGGGCCCTTAGCCATTTCTAGAAGTGTCCGACTTTGACTCTGTCTAACGTGTTTTCTCCGAATTTTCTCCGCTCTGAGAGTTTTTGGCAAAAGAATAGCCAATAGCCAAGAAGAGCAAATGGATTGACATTTTCAGAGATCGTCGTGATTAAGACATCGTATGGAGAGTTTCGTGGATGGGTTATGCCAATGTTTTGTATAAGTGTGGAGATTATAATTATCTGATGCTACTAGGCTTAAGGGGTGGTATTGGTTGTGCACCATTTATTGGTGTCATGGCAATATGGCTCCCGGTAGTTCGTCCCTTTCACTACTGGTCTTGGCTTGTTCGAGTTTAAGTTCTAAGGGAAATTCAAAGAGAAGGTCCAGACTATTAATAACTCATGGAAAAATTGTTACCTTATGGAGATAGACTATGATAGTAAGTGTATGTTCACCCTCGATTATGATATATGGAGGCATGTTAGGGTGAATGACAAAATTTTGCCACCTACCCCAGGGCATGCTAAATCATTAGAAGAACATCTGAAGGTGGTCCCTTTTGAGGCTGATATTTTGAGAACTAAATTGAAAAGGGCCAAAGCTGAGATAGAAGACCTGCAAAGCCAGCGTACGAATGACTTATTTGAGATAAAATTATAGGTAAACAAGTATAAAGGAGAAATGGACCGAGTAGTGAAGTTGTATAAAGACCTAGAAATGAAATTTGAGATTCAGATGGTGGATTTTCTCAAATTTCATGCCACAGTCCAAAATATTGATTTGAGAAAGATTCAAGTGCAATAGAGGTAAGAAATTAAGCAAGCTGTGAGAAAAGAAAAAGAGCGCGACAAGAGAGAAGTTAAAAAATACAAATGGATGTTGATAGATGAGAAGAAGAAGAAAGGAAAACAAGTGATCAATAATAAAAATAACAAGCGAGTTCTTGAAAAAAAAAGAAAAATATGGCTGCATGGAAGAGGAAGGTCCATGACAACATGATATGTTCATTTAAGTTACAGACGGTATGTGATAAGACCAGTAAGAAGTTGAAATAGAGCCAGGCCTTTGTTGCTGAGTTACAAGCTAAGATAACAGACTTGAATGATTCGTTGTACAGGTTCTAGAATCATCATACTTATATTAAACTTCAGGCTAGTCTGAGTGAGAATGATACATTAAAAAAAGTAAGTAAAAGCTATAGAAAGCATCATTCAAGAGTATAGAACAAAGATTTTGGTTCTCGAAGATATCAACAAATGGGGCAATGACTATTGGTTTACTCAGCTTAGGGACAATGCTAGAAGGCTCCAAGAATAAGATGAATTTGAAAAAAATGTTATAACCCAGATACAAGACGTGGCTAAGCATGTGATGATGTTAGCTGCAGAAGCTACGGCTCTTCGCCAGTACATCAAGCTAGTGGGAGAAGTGGGACCAAGACTCCTATGGTTGATTGAAGAAATCAAAGATCCTGGTGCTTGGGTTGATATATACTCATAAAAAAACCAAAATATTTTGTAATAAGGACTTTTGGCATCCAATAAGAACTACTTCTAGAGTGATACCTTAATAGAATCGACGACCTTTCGTCTGTATTCATGCATTTTGCATTTTGTTTGTTTGTTGTTTATTTGCATTGGTTTATGTTTTTTTACATCATTGCATACATTCATACATAATAAAAGAATTAATTATGGTAAAATTTAAAAAATCTAAAAAAACGTTTTGCATAAGCACGATACCCAAGCAATGGCCATTGAAGACAAGTTGTCAGCTTCAGAATTGAACCTCAAGAATACGTGAGCTTGTTGGGACATTGTTACACAGATAGCAGCCATGTTAGGGTTTTGGGACCCATATAAAGAGAAAGTAACTGATGGCATCGAAGCCCTGTCAGGAATTGCCTACACTCACTATGAGAATCAAGGAAAAAAATATGACGAGTACCCTGTAGCCTAAACAACTTTAGCAATAGAATCTTGTCGAGAAGTAGACTAGTCGAGCTTTGCTGGAATTCACACATGCTTTCCCGGAATAAAGACTTTCTTGGAAAATGGTGGAGTCATACCTAGAACCAACCCTTTGCTTTTGCTCGTGAGCATTAAGAATCTTTTATAAGAGCATCTATGTTATTCTACTTGTGTATAAGATGCATTCCCTTTAATTTTCTCAAGTGGCAAACATTTTATTTTTTCTATTCATTTCATTTTCATCTATTTCCCTTCCAAAATGCATCCTATTGGCAGAGCCCATATTATTGATTGTATGAATGATTCTTGGATCTAATCTCGAGATAGAAGGTCAATAAAGTGTGTTTAGGATTAATAGAAAATCTCATATACAGATTTTTGAGTGAATTTTCCTCTCGGACATTATTGTTAGGGTCATTGAATAAAGTGATAACTATAAAACATCTACCAACTGAAGATGGCTTCTCTTCAATGATATTATTCTTGTGTTTGAACCCTAACCAAGGATCATTCCCCACACTAGGGGGAAAAGATGATGAAAGATTGTTTGTAAACAAGAAAGAAAACATATCAGAGCAAGTTGAATGTCCTAAATTCAAAATGAAATGACAAAAAGCAAAAAGAAAGCAAAAAAAGAAAAAGGGAAAAGAAAAGGGAAGAAATGAAAGTTGGAATACGAAGGAAAATTTGAAACAAAAGAAAAACATGTACGAAATCCTTCAAATGAGACATGTGCAAGAAAGAGAAATGAACTCTAGGGTGAAAACCCAAAATGGGCAGTCTAGAGTGATCCTTAGAATAAAAGAATAGAGATTTCATCAAAAAAGATTGATCATTGGTTTAATCACCCTTAAGCATGTATTTGAGCCTATATATCTTTTTTTGCAACCCAAGCCTAGTCTACATTACAAGCCTTTAAAGACTATTTGGATCACATATAAATATCTGAGAAAATGAGTTTGTTTTCGCCTTATTGAGTTAACCTTTCTTTAGGGACCTCAAAACTTCTAATGTCTGATTGAGATTAGAAAAGTAGGAATATTGAAATTTGGAGAGTGGGTGAGTTAAAGAGAGCCATCTAAAAGTGGGAAACTATCTGGTTGATGGATTCATAAATCATTCATACTATGAATTTTGGGGCATTTGACTTTGCTCTTTTCCATGTTTGCTATGACTTTTTCCTTTGAACCCTCATTTCAAGCCTTTATTTTTCTTTAAATCCTCATTTCTAGCCTTTTATTTTTTCTTTAAATCCTCATTGCTAACCTTTTTCTTGCATCCTACCAGTAAAGTGATATAGATTCATGAAAAAAGGTTTCTTGGTATTGATTCCAAATCCATGAGCAATAGTTTACCATTGCATCAAGAAAGAACATGGGCAACACCGCATTCATTAGTTTATGGGATAAAAGGCTGAGTTGCCAATCAAAGTTGAAATTCCCTTTCTCTGTGTCTTGATGGAAACAAAACTTGAAAAAGCAAAGTGGGTCCAAGCAAGAGATGACCAGTTGAGTTACCCAATGAAAAGAGGTTGAAAGCCATCTGCCTTGGTCAGATGAATCAGAGAAGAATGACACGAGCTCACGACAAGAAAGTTCATCCAAGAAAGAGATTTTGTATGAGGAAAAATTTTGCCAATTCAAAGAGATTCTCGGGAAAATAAACGACTAACTAGAAGAAAAATTTCTAATAAAGAACATTGATCTTGGTCGAAATGGATAGAGACGAGCTTCATAATTCAATGAATTCAGAGGTTTTATGCCTAAAAAGAAAAAAAAAAAAAAAAAAGTAAAAAATAAAATCATCGAAAGGTGAAAACACGTAAAGGGCGCCTTAGATACAAAAAAAAAAAAAAAAGAGAAAGGGGTTCAAGATAAAAGCCCGCAAATGGTGTCTTGAAACCAAAGGAGCATCCGAGTTGAAAACCCACAAAGGGCGGCTCGGATAGTTTATGGATTAGACAAGAAGCAAATGAATCTCTCAAAAACTTGGCATCTTGAAAGGAATTTCGTGTCCTCATACCTCATCGACTTGACAAAGGCAACACATGGCAGTTTTTGGTGTTCTTACTTAGGAAGTTTTGGCCAGTGGCATCTAAATTTTAAATGGGGCATGCCTAGAATGGGGCAATTTGCATTGGACAAGGATTTTAGATGTTAATAGGCGTAAGATGAAGATAAGAAAACGCTTTTAACATTCGAAGACATTTAAGGTAGAAATAAGCTTTGTTGCAAGGATTTACATACAAACGCTTCAAAGAGCCTCGTAGAGGCTAGCATATGAGAACTCACAAAAAGCTTTAAGGATGTTTGATATTATTTTAGGGCAGCATGATTTCTACACCTTCTCCTACAAAGAGAACAATTTTACAAACATCAAAGGAGGTGTCTTGGATTGTAAGGGTTTTTATTCGAGTTTCAGGGCCGTTTGAGGAAGCCTGCCACTGAATATTGATGTATCAACTACAACGATAGTTCAACCTGGTTCGGTAGTTTTTTACCAATCAGAATGTTAGAGATCCATATTCCCTGGACTGGGCAAGAGCTAAATGAGTGTTGAAGAGTAGAAGTAAGTTCTCTAAAAAATAAGATAACTGGATTGAGTGAGCAAATGTGAAAAACTCAGGTGTTTTCCCAAAGAATAAATAGCTAGCATGGTTGTCTATCTGGGCTAAGTAAGTTAATGCGCAAAGGAAAAACCCCCAAAATGAAAAAAAAATAAAAGAGAAAAGTTTAAAAATGAAAAAATATGTGTTAGGCATCCCTATGAGCAAACTCATCATAATCATAGCGTTTGTTAAATTTCGACAGATATAGAACCTACTTATCTATCCGATCATGAGGAGAATAAAACCCCGCCTATCCATTCATGCATGAGGAGAATATAACATGCTTATCTATTCGAGCATGAGGAGAATAGAACCCGCCTATCCATTCAGGCATGAGGAGAATGGAACCTGCTTATCTATTCAAGCATGAGGAGAATAGAACCTGCTTATCCATTCGAGCATGAGGAGAATGAAACCTGCTTATCTATTCGAGCATGAGAATAATAGAACCCGCCTATCCATTCATGCATGAAGAGAATGGAACCTACTTATCTATTCGAGCATGAGGAGAATATAACCCGCCTATCCATTCAGGCATGAGGAGAATGAAACCTACTTATCTATTCGAGCATGAGGAGAATAGAACCCGCCTATCTATTCAGGCATAATGAGAATGGAACTTGCTTATCTATTAGAGCATGAAGAGAATAGAAATTGCCTATCCGTTCAGGCATAAGAAGAATAAAACCTGCTTATCTATTCGAGCATGAGGAGAATAGAACCCGCTTATCCATTCAGGCATGAGGAGAATAGAACATGCTTATCTATTCGAGCATGAGGAGAATGGAACCCGCCTATCATTCATGCATGAGGATAATGGAACATGTTTATGTATTCGAGCATGAGGAGAATAGAACTCGTCTATCCGTTCAGGCATAAGGAGAATAAAATTGCTTATCTATTCGGGCATGGGGAGAATAGAACCCGCCTATCCATTCAAGCATAAAGAGAATGGAACCCGCCTCTCCGTTCGGGCATAAAGAGAATAGAATTGTTTATCTATTTAGGCATGAGGAGAATAGAATCCGTCTATCCGTTCAGGCGCAAGGAGAATGAAATCTTGCTTGTGATCGGTGAAAATTAGTGTCTTGTGTTCTTTGATCTATCCCTGTTTTACCAGAATGAGCAAAGAGGAACAGCTGTTGTCACTAGATTTTCACCCCTCTTTATTTTATTTTATTTATATATTATTATAATTATGTTAGTCGTGTATATATAATATAATTATTAGATACAAAGCCCAAAAGAATAAAAATATATAATAAAGGGTCCAATTTAAATAAGAGTCTATTTTAATTAAATAAAACCCTATACAATAAAACTCATTTGGCCCAAAAAAAACCTAAATGACATTTTTTTACTCCATGTGCAGCTAATTATTAACCATTGGATCTGAATAGGATCCAATGGTCCAAATTGGATCAAGAAGGAAGAGAGTTGGTGGGCCCCAGGCGTCATCCCCACATGCTTTCCTGGCGCCAGCTTTGACCTGCAAAATGGAAAAGTTGATTTTGAGAAAATGGAAATGATGGTGGCGATTCAAATTAAAGGGAAAGAGCAGCCCATTAATTCCTCATATTCGAACCAGTATCTGAAGAAAAGGGAAGCAAATCCGGTCAAATTGAAGAACATGGTAATTGGAAGCAAATCAAGATTTTTGGGAATAATTTCACCCGAATTTTGGGATTTTGGGGCAAAACTTCCATGTATTCTTGGTTGAAAAAAATACCTAAAAACCCTACACTCTAGACCTTTGTAACACACAACAAGAAATACGAGAAAAAATAAAAAGATTCTAGTTCTTTTTTGGGAATTCAAGTGCTCAAGCAAATTTAGGTATTTTTTATTTCATTTTTATTTTTTTGTGTGTTTGATTCGAATATATGCTATTTTACCTTCATTTTTTTGAGCCTTAAAACCAAGATTTTTAATCTCGCCGAAAAATTGGGTTTTTCATCGTCGGTATGAGGCAGCCAGCGGTGGTGGGCGGTGGCCAATGTGGTAGTGGACCGCCGAAGTTCTTCATGCTTGAAGAACAATATGAACACTTGAGAGAATATTAAAAGTGGGTGTTTGATCAAAAAAATTTAAAACATAAAAATGAAAGGTGTTTGTAAACAGTGATTTTATACCCACATGTTTTTAATCAAAGTGGATAAATTACACTCATTAAATCCCTCCGCCTCATTTTTTTGTTCCGCAAGATATCAAATTTTCAATCGTTTCAATTTAGTCACTGTTTCCTTTAAATTTAACCTTTATCTTTATTTCGTTTTTAATTTGGTCATTTTTTTACTTCTTTTCAATTCCTTTTTATTATTATTAATTTTTTTATTTTCCTATTAATTAAGTTTTTTGTAAAGTTTTATAAAATTAGCTTGTGTACCAAGTGTTGACTCGATCCGAGAAACATACATTTTTAAAATGATTGTCTTTTGCCTTTTTTTATTTGTTGTTCACCTAATTACTTTCATGTAAACTTTTTATGTTTTGTTAATTATTTTTTAATGTTTTAAAATGCTAGTCTCTTTAATTAAAGCTTTAGTTTAGGCAACAAACCCCTAGGTTTAGGTTCTTAAAACCCTAGTTAGAGCCATAAAGTCTAATAAAAATTCTCTTCACATTAAATTAATAAAACACACTTAATTACATTTGAACCCCAATAGATAAAATTTACTTAGACATTTCCTTAGGTTAATAATCACTAACATAGGATAAATAAAAGCTTCAACACATTGATTGTCTCTGATTGTTTGTTAATAAAAGTCAAACATAAGTAATGTGGTGTCCTACCAAAAAGAGGTGACGGGTTAGCGCTAGAAATGTTGGCGGTGATTTGAGTTCATTCTAGGATGGTGGGGCCGTTAAAATGAGATCATATTCATAAATGGACAGTAAATTAAATTTTATACGAACGTGCAAATTCCGACATTAAAACATTTTGTAATCGGCTAGGTACCAATTTTTGGGCGTTGTGGGGTGCTAATCCTTCCCCACGCGTAATCAACTCCCAAACCCGTTTTTGTGTTTTTCGCAGACCAAAAATGTTATTTTAAAATGATTTTATTAAAATGGCCCATTTTTAGATGATCTAATCATACATTTTAAAAAAAGATTAGTAATAACTCCGTTGTTTTGGCTTTTATTTAAAAACATCGGGACCCTTAAAAAAGTTGCAACACTAGCCATGAACTTGATGAATATGATCCCTTATAAATATGTATATATTCACAAAATTAATCAGCTAAATAAATTCTGCAAATTGAAAGGCCCATATATTCTAGATAATGTTGGGCTCTTTAATAATGCAAATAGAATTTGATAGTATATAGTTCAAATATGAATATTTGAAATAATTCATTCTTTGAGCGATCCAAGTGAAAAGGATGTTATTATTCTTAGAAGTCATATGTTGAAGCAGTTTGTTAAAAAGACGTGTGTTATCAAAGAATAAAGACAAATAAATAAATAAATACCATCATAAAATCACACCATAAGCTAAAAAAATAATTCACTCTATTTAATCATCGTCTAGGACTTTTTTTTCTTTCATTTTGTAAGTTTTTCTTCTTTTGGTTGTTTAAGAGGGTAGTATTGTCAGCTTTAGCCACACGACTGACATACATGATTTGCCATAACTGTTGTTGTGTTCTCATTCATCTTCTTTTCTTTCTTCTTTTCTCATTTTCATCTCTTTAGCTTTGTTTTTGCATATTTGAGCTTTTGTGTAATTTTGTTTAATTTTCCCCTTTCTAATAAAAATTGTGGATGTATTTTCCTTCCTCTTGTAGCACGTTTTCTATGCTCTTGTAGTAATTTTCTCTTTTTAGGAATGAATTTAATGTCGCCTCTCCGGTAGGCGGATATTAGGTTATCTTATTATTCTACCCCTAATTTAGACCATCGGATTAGTTCTCTCATATTGATAGTGTGCTTACAATTATCCTAGATAGATTGTACTTAATGTGATAAAGTCAATTGTTAACGTATTATCACCATTATATCCATTTTTATGTTTAGTGTAAATGATGTTTACTTTTCACCACTAACAGTGGTGTCGGTTCGTATTTCTATTTTTTAGTCATGGTTGGTTTTTAACCCTTTCACGTATGATTCTATTTTTATTATTTAATAATTAATTTATGTTCTTTGATTGTTTGAGCAGAAATGATTAATTAATGTGATTAGTCTACTTTAATTTTATAGGTTATTTTTAAAATTTATTGTATTTTCTCTTTATTTTTTAATAAAACAACATGTTCTTTTTTTTTTTATAAATAAAGAAAAAACCTTATTATCAAGTGCCTCGTTAAAAAATCCTCTTAAACTTAAATGAAGAAAAAAAGAGGATAAGAATTATAGAATTGAATAAAACGCAACAATTATTCAACGCCCAAAACATGCGATAAATCATCATGCAACAAAGCTAAAACAATTGATAAATCATAATCATACAACATGTTCTTATTAATTAGTCAAAAAAGTAATTCACTTTAGTTTTAATAATAAAAATAACTCACTCTAAATAATGTGAAAAAGAAAGCCTTTGTAGACTCCAAGGATTGTAATAATATTAAGTAATGAGAAAGTATTAGTGAAAATTAAGGGGATTATTGTGAATCTGTCACCGACAGATTTTGCCTTGAATTCCCATGCATGCTTGATTAATGAGTAATAAAGTTTAAAGTTGGCTCCCTACCCGACAATACATACAATTAATGATGTTTAACCAAAAGCACACCACCTTAATCATTTTCCTATTGGTTTCCATGTAATTTTTATGTAATTTATCTAAAAATTACAAGTAATACAACGATAAAATTATATTTTTGACTCCTATAAAATTTTATAATTTAATTCCGGTCCTAAAAAAAATTATAATTTCACCAAGTTGATAAAATAGTTTATCTGCACAATATTTTTTTTGGATAAGCAAATTTTATTATCCAAAGAGCAAAAAACTTACTACAATCAAACTGACTATACATAATACATCAACAGTTTATATGCACAATATTTTGCACTAAACAAATGTTTATATTATTGTTGGTATTGCATAAGATTTTGTAGTGTATGTAAATTCTACGTAGGGTAAGAATGGACCTCTAGATAAATAGATAGATAAAATGTCTTTCTTATTTTTCCTTGTTGAATAGTTGGATGACAAAACTCCACGCACATGTTGTCGGCGTTCACTCGGTTTATGTTTGTACTAATTGGACATAGTATTTTGGATGATTTTGTCCCCAATGAAAAGCCTATAAATACCAGGCTTTTTTTTTTTGGATAATTTTCTTCATTTGTTTTTTTGGTCAGTGGCCAGCAATCTGTCTTAGTACCGATTGTCGATCAACGAAATTTATTATTTTATTGTTTTTTTATTTTTATATTTTTAATAAGAATTATGTCCTTGTGGCACGTGTTTCTTTTACCTTTGCGACACGTCTTTTTATTTGTTTTTGTGGTTCGTTTTATCTGTCGTTTTGGCATAATTTCAACGTACCTTAGCAGTCATTTGGTGCTTGTACAAAAAGATCTTCACGGCGCTAATTTTTTATTTTGCTTCTGTCGGGATTATAAAAAGATAGATCCCACTTTGTTGATGGTTGTTTGCCGATGTAATTAAACCTGGGTAGCAGAGCAATCGCCTTGATAATTTGGTTGCATCACCACTCTTTTTTCGCCCCGTAAATCGTCTTGTTTGATAGAGACAAAGAGATTCAGGAAAGCTTCTGGATTTTGTCGGTATGTTAATCTCTATAGAAACATTTACTTTTCTTTGCACCTTTAAATTTTGTATGAGATTTTAGTGGACTGATACTTATTATTTTCCTTTTTGAATGCGTTATTAATAAAATCCAGTTGCTACTCTTAAAAAAGATAGAGTTGCTACAAACATACAAAAACATTCTTACAAAACTGATGTTTTAAATAATCTCCGAAGCTTACAAAGAGAAAAATATATATATATATATATATATTTAAATTTATCTACACACCTAGAAAGTTTAATTCTAACTCTTTGATTGAATTAAGTATTTCGTATGCATTCTTTGATTTGCCAGTAAACTGCCTTTTAGTTTTCTTTTCAAATAAGGTAAATAGAAACATTCCAAGCATTTTTTTTTGAAATAGTCTTAAGGTAATTACAAAATAATATATGTTCATACATATTCTTAACATTTCATAAAAATAATAGCCCATAACAACTCCTCCAAGTCAGCAACTCCTATTCAAATTGCACAGGGAGAGAATGCTCTCCCAAATATCGAACTTCTTTGTTGTTTTCAAATCACTCAAAATTCATTTTGCAATCTGTCTACTAAAACGTTCTCTTTCTATTTTCTTAGCTTCATACAAAATAAACCTTTTCGTGTTTTGTTTCTGAGAAGAGTAATATTATAAATGCCCGTTCCTAATTTTGAATGTACGATTTCTTAAGGAGATTGTGTTAATCTCGAGAGACGTCATCTAGTGTAGTGTTACACCAATCAAAGTAAATTTGTTTTTAAGACAATGATTATCCACTGCACAGTAATCCATTCTTCCAAATTTATAAGCTTAACATACATCATAGAAGGATAACAATTTTGATCATGAAGTAAACAACTCATAGTATTAAACTACGGCCGTTGTATTGTAGTTGTGGATTTGTGAACACTACGTCGTGATTTATTTTTAAAAAAATTATCATATTTCTAAATTGTGGTTATAGTATCAGAAAGACTTTGAAAATTGTTACGACACGATCGTTCCTTCTCCTCCATGAATTTCATTCTTTTTCTTGTAAGCATCATCACGAAATTCGGCATTTCAGGTGGAGAAGTATATTCTATTTCAAAGTTGGTTGCTTGCTACCGCTGTTTTCAGCCTTTGAGATATTATCCCCGTTGGGTTTATTTTATTTATTTGGGTTAATAGATTTGATATAAAATGTTTTTAGGCTTGAGTTTGGGTTTATAATATTAAGGGTTGGGTCCGAGTAGGGGATGACACGGCCCAAGTGGCAGAGCATTGATGATTCAACAAGGTAACATTTTATGGTTAATTAAAATACTACAACGGTTAATATGTATATTATCATCTAATTGCACTAAGAACATAATTTACAGGTTAACTGTTATAAGTATTTTAGTTAATCGTGAACACTACAAGACTCCTATGCTTGACATGAAATTCCGACTTGTTTGTTGATTCATCTTCAAAAGTTTCCTTAATGATCTCCTTGCAACCATCACTGTGCAGTCATGCTTGATAAACTTGAAAAGCTTTGGACCCCAATCCACGTTTTCATTGAACGACAGCACTGCGGCATGATCACGAGTTAATCCTTTTGAACAATATCTCTAAAGGCCACAAACCACTTTTCATCCATCAACAAATTGTCCAGCCTGCTCTTCCTATTACTTGAGCCGAACCATGTGAATTTTTACCTTGCATTGACAGATCTATAACGAACAAATTGAATTCCCTTGTCCCAACCAAATTGAGTGTCGAGCAGCTTCTTCCGCTCCTAATTCTCACCGCATTCAAGTCTCCTCCAATCAGACAACTCGAAGATCTATAAACAGTCTCCCACCCATCCTTTTCACACTTATGTCTCCTAAACCCCAATTATCCAACCTTGAAATAATACTCCTAACACTACAAACAGACGCCATTTTTCTGACCAAGCATTTCTTGAGCTTCCACAAGTCCTCGTTCTCCACATGTCCAGAAATTCTTTTGATTTTCCTTACATTTACAGAGCTATTATCACCTGTCTCTTTGTTATGAGGCTTTATCTCTATCGGTTCTTGTTCTGCCCTCCGTTCTTCACCTTTGGGACTTTTTCGCGTATCAGGATCTTCAGGCTTCAGATTTCTTGCTTGCTCTGGTCGTTTCCTTTTCCAGAAACTTTGCCTTGAATTGAACTTTGCCAAGGAGACTCTTATTGTTCTGCCATATAGAGTGAACCCATCCAACCACTCAATAGCTCTTTCGGCGTCTATCCTCTTCGCATATCTCATAAAACCAAATCTTTTTCCTTCTCTATTGTATTTCCTAGCTATGAACGCATCCAACACATCTCCATGTCTTCCAAATGCATGTCATAATTCTTTCCAATAAAGTCGTTCCGGTAAATTCTCAATGGAAAGCGTGATTGTCTGTGTTGATTGCCGCCTAGGGTTCTCTCTTCTTGTTGCTTCGTTCGCCATCTGACTAAATCATAAACTTAAATATAATAGAGGGTTCGAAAGTAAAATTGGAAACATATGGGAAGCGGAAAGGGGCCAAGGAGTAGGATCTAGGAGGGGGAGGGTGGACTATAAGGGAAAGAAGGAGAATGCTCCTAAGGTTGTTCTGTTCCGAACATGAATTGTTTCAACATAGTTGTTTTTTTATATAGAAGTTGTTCTAAACATGGAGTGTTCTTCCAAAAAAGATATAAAGAGAAATAATGTTGGTACTTGTTCTGAAAGAGATATTACTCTATTATCGAAAGAGACATTAGTAGAAGAGGTGTTACCAGAACAGACACTACTAAAACAGATGTTGTTCGAACATGCACTATCAAAAGAGGTATTATCCGAACATAAACTATCGAAAGAGGTGTTTGCGGAAGAAGTGTGACTAGAAAAATTATTATCGAATGTGTTGTTACCAAAGGATGCCTTACTGAAAAATATAATTCTATTTATCTTCAGGAGATAAATAAGAATAATTAAAAGATGCATTATCTATTATTCATTAGGAGCAAAATTATCTTTCCGTAAAAACTGTTCAAAAAAATATGCATTATTCATCCTGTATTCACCAAACGGTGGTGAACGCTGCTATTCATATAGGGCTCTTTCGGCATTACTTGTCAAACGGGCATTGGATTGTTGAACAGAGAAATGATGTCGAACGGGTCATCCCAAACACTTCAAATGAGCGTTTCTTCGTATTATTTGTCTCCAAACAAGCGTTTTGCAAAAGTTAAAATTTTTAACTTCTTGTCAAATGACTGTTTTCATCCAAACGCAAGTTGGACAATCAATACTGAACGAAGCCTTAATCAAATTTTAAAATAGTTTGAATTCACAAGAATGGTCCTGTACATGCTTTTTTCTATGATGATGGGGTTTTTTCCTTTTGTGGTTTCTATGGTCTTTAATCAGCGGCAGATGCAAGGCTATGTTAGGGTGGACATTACATTTTATACGTTTGGCTTTAAATTTTTTAATTTTTACGAATTACTCATTCAATTTTTTTAATTTTAATGCATTGTGTCCACCCTAAAATTTTAAGATATTATATGTGCCCACCCTCAAAAATATTTCTGGATCCGCCAGTCTTTAATGCAAATATATGGATCAAATACCACAAAATTCAAAGCGATATATTCAAATTCTCATACTAATGTATCATTCTAATCAGTCCATTTCGTTTTTTTTTGAAAGGACTTGACTGGAACAATATATTAGTTTAAGAATTTAATTGAAATGTTTTGAAATTGAAGGATCAATTTAAAATTGAAGTAGTAATCAGGGGACGTATGGTGCAATTAATCCTTGTTACAATTTATGAGCATGCCTAGCTTCATTATAATATTAATCTCAGGGTTTTAGGTATTGTTGCTTCAAATGTCAACCAAAATGCTATCCACTTCAATTTGGAAATCATCATTGTAATAATTGTTGAGCAAAGAGTAAACCTGGAATCATTCCTTTGGATTTCATGCTTTCAGGGTTTCTGACTGAATGCCTGATTTGAGCCATTAATGATGTGTTCAACTTTGCAGATAAAGAAACCCCGAATTCGAGCATAGTAGAGGGACCAAAAGTATAATTTGACCAAGAAAGTGTGATGGTTGTTTGGTCATTGAGTTGAGGAGTTGGCAGATAAGCCCCACATCTGCCAACTTGAGAATCAATGCCTTTGGGGTAGAACTCCATTAATACTGGCCAAAAGAAAACAAAATGATACAGGGACATGAACGAAAGAAAAAAAACATTGATGGGGTTCATCTGAAGATTTCAGACAATGACCCCTAATATGACTACCAGTAGTCAACATTTGTAGACCGCATTCATAATCAGTTTAATAGCAAATTTACTTTTTATTATTTTATATGTCTGTTCTAATCTTCCTTCTAACAATCACAAAAAATTCCATACCTAACGTGCTGCAAAAAAATATTGCCGGGCATGTATATGGTGAAAGGGAACCCTATATGAAGTGTTGACAGTGATGCATCATCTCTGCCAAAGTGTCTTTAAATCTGCATCAAATCTATGACCCCACCATTTTCTATGGGGGGATTGAATTTTCTTTTTCCTTCAGATTCAGACTCAGAACTGAAAGAAATCCTTCATCAGGAATATAAATAATTTTTTTCTACCGCAATGCTGATCGTTATATAACAGTAACGATACTGTATGAAATTATTATTGCAAAAAATAAAAGTCTACAATGACGTAATAGCATTTATTATGTCAACAACTATGATAGAATGTCGAGATCAAAAAAGTGACCGCAATTGCAATTTAAATTTCTCCGCTCCATTCCAAGTCCTTTGCCGGGCAATAGTGAACCGTAAAAGTTACATAGGGGCCAACTCCCATGGATTTTATTTTGCGTTTTTTCCCAACTTTGCGACAGATTCAAGTACAACAGGAAATGCAACTTTTAGTGAAATTCATAATACCCCATGCTTAATTTTCATTTCCAATAAACATGGGGTGTAGACTTCAACTTCACATCAAAGATGAGAATAATTTCAAAGGATGAATATGTTTGTGGGAACTCTTCTCGCGTTCTGTACTTTTGTCAGGCACATATATCACACATACTCATATCTGGCAATCATATCTACATAAGGGCTTATGCACCATACATAATCAATAATTTAGCATTGGAAACCCCATTGGGAAATGAGGCAATAGTTCTTAAGATACAGTCTCCACATTAACACTATCTACAACTATCATCATTTCAAAGCAGAAAGATGGAAAACACAAAAGGTTAAAGGGTCCCAAACGTAATGACCACCCCAACAAGGCCAAGTTGTTTTGATTTTTTTTAAAAAAAAGAGGAACTTTTCATATGTGATGGTGTTGCAGTTGCAATAGCCTCCAATAGACTCCTTCGGGTCTGCTAATCAATTCGGAGTGGCTGCCTTGTTCTACGATTCGTCCATCTTGCACGACTCCAATACTGTCGACGTTTCTTATAGTCGAGAGACGGTGAGCCACTAGCACTGTGGTGCGGCCCCTCATTAGCCTTTCGAGGGCTTCCTGTAGTACACACTCGGACTCCGCATCGAGTGCGCTTGTGGCCTCGTCGAGTAGTAGTATTGTTGGGTCCTTGAGTACGGCCCTTGCGATTGCAATTCTTTGCTTCTGACCTCCGGAGAGCTGAACTCCTCTCTCACCAACCGGTGTTTTGTACCCATCAGGCAATGCGCTAACAAAACCGTGCACATTAGCTGCCCGGGCTGCTTCGGTTACTTCAGCTTCGGTTGCTCCTTCTTTTCCGTAAGCAATATTATCAAAAATGCTGGCAGCAAAGAGAACCGGCTCTTGTTGCACCAATCCGATTTTAAGCCTAAGAGACTTCAAGTTCAATCTACGAATATCTTTTCCATCGATCATAACCTTTCCAGCTGTAGGATCATAGAATCGCTCGATCAATGCAATGACTGAACTCTTACCAGAGCCACTAGCCCCGACAAGTGCTTGGCTTTGGCCAGCACGAATTCGGAGGTTAAGGTCTTTAAACACACTGACATCAGGTCGTGAAGGATATGCAAAATCAACATGCCGGAGTTCAATTTCTCCACGGATTGTTTCAACCGGCTCTGCCTCTGGATCATCCGGGTCAATCTTGGTTGAACGGTCTAAAATCGAGAACACTGAACCCACAGCTTCACCACCCCTAACAATCTCAGGAGCAAGACTAACAGTTTCTGCCACGGAATTCGCTGTGACCACTAATACCACGAAAACCTTGATCACTTTAGAGAATGTCGAGATGCCTTCGTTAACAAGGTGAGCGCCATACCAAAGAATGAGAGCTTCGGAAGCATAAAGAGCAAGTTGAGACAGGCCAAAAAGGAGGCCCGAAGTTTGGCTGCGGCGAAGGCTTCGCATCTGCGGAACACGGAGTTCATGGCAAAACAGTGAAAGGATCTTGTTTTGCGCATTGAAGGCTGCAACTGTTCGGATATTGCTTACACCTTCACCAGCAATCATGCTAGTCTTTGCATGCGCCTCTGCCGTGTCACCAGCAAACCCTTTGAGAGAAAGTTGCTGCAATGCAACACATAACGTAATCAGCCAAGGAATCCAATCCATTTCAGATAACAATCAGTCATTAACAATGTGTGTCAAACTAAAAACATCCAATTTCGACACATATACGCTCCTCCAAATACATGAAGAGAGGGTTTCACAGTGCACATATTTTTGTCACTCGGTCTTGGAGACGAGCATATCCGTATATGTACAACACGGATATACTTTTTTCCTTCAAATTTTACAGTGCTGGGGCCGGATAGTTACAGAAAAATAAAAAGTCGGAGTAACATGGACAATCATGCACATTTTACTACCTAGGCCTACAGCAGTACATGAACTTTCTCACTATTTGGCACTGCCATAACACTGTTTTACAGTGAAATAAAAACAAAACAGCAGAGAAAAAGAAGACCTCAAAATGCTCAAAAGATCATGAATTATATGATCACGGGGAAAGAATCTCTTGAAACTTTAATAAATTTTTGGTGGCATCTGCTATACAACAAAGCTCAGGTTCCAAGAATTTTCAAGTTGGTTTTCGAAAATCTGAAATAAAAACTAATTTACACTGTAATCTGCAGCGTCGGTGCACATTAAAAAAAACCAAAAAGACATGAGAGAAACTAAACAAGTTGAAAATCTTGACTTATGGGAAGAAGATCAAGGGAAAAAATGTAAAATATAACAGTTTATAGCCTCGAGACAATGAGCGACTACTAGCAAGAACACTTTCTCAGAAGTATCGAATCTTTATTATTTTATTGTTCACTGATTACTCTTAGTTGTAATGTTATAATATATGTATGTATGCATGCAGCAAACTTAGAAGAAGCAGTTATTCCAGTGAAATGAGCCATGTTGGATTATTTTATTGTCGTTTAATGAAAAGTTAAAGTCCACAGAAGAAAAAAGATTGAATAGCTGACAAAATGATGATCATTTTCTTGAATATATGTTTTTGGGGTCTTTGATCAATGTGGAGAGATTACCTGAGCAAAGTTTGCAAGGACTAGGAGAGGGAAGGTGCCGAGGATGAGAGAGAGACCCTCCATTCTACTATGAAGGCAACGATGAACGAGGTGAGAAGTGAAGTCATGTTTTGCAGTATCACTGAGATCCTCTCAGCTATGGCTGATTTTACATCAGCTGCATCGGTTCCCAATTTGACTGCAAGAAGGCTAGAATTGTGCTCTTCTTCATCAAACCATCCGACTTCATTCCTCAGAATTGCTGAATTGAAGGGGAAAAAAACACCACAAAATTAAAAAAGAAACCATTAATTGCTGCAAAGGTCAACGATTTATAGTTGCAAATTATGTACCTCCAAGCATCATCCTCCTCACTCTTGTTGTGAGGTTCTCTCCCATAATACTGAAGAAATAATGCTGAATCAAATATGCGACAACAGCATATAGGCCGGCTCCGATGTAAATGAAAACATATTCTTTTGTCTTTCTTTCCATAGAGGTCGGATTTGTATAGTAGAAGACCTCAATCATATTGCTCATTACAATGGCAAAAGTTGGTCCAATAAAACCTGAGAGCACAGAACCAACTGCTCCCATGATCGAATAGGGCCATTCAGGAGCATTTAGATTGAGAAGCCGGCAGAAATAGCCATGTGGTGCTGGAGTTTTACGATCTGTCTCAGCATTTGAGATCATCTCTATTCGGCCATCAGCGCCAGTACTGTAAGAATAGCTCAAGTTCCGCAAACTACCGGACCGGAGGCTTAAAGACTTAGTTGACAGTGAATGACTTAGACGTGTTGAACGTGAACGGCGAGTTGATGGGTTGGAAAAGTCTCTGTTTCCCACCATTTCTTGGAATCTGATTAATGAAGCATACGCCCCTGCCTTTGCAATCAATTCTTCATGTGTTCCCGTCTCGACAACTTGCCCTTGCTGTATAACAGCTATTGAATCAACGTTCCTTATAGTGGAAAGTCGATGCGCAACGACGACTGTTGTTCTCCCGACCATGAGTCGATCAAGAGCTTCCTGAACAATATTCTCGGAGCCTGCATCGAGTGCGCTTGTTGCTTCATCAAGGAGCAAGATCTTAGGGTTCTTCAACATGGCTCTAGCAATTGCAATTCTCTGTTTTTGACCACCAGAGAGTTGGACTCCTCGCTCTCCCACCTGAATTTGCATCAAGGCACAAAAAAACAATTTGTGACAAATTATTATGAAACTAAGAATCAAATTTGAACTAGAATCGAAATTAATTCAAAGAGACCAACCTGAGTGTTGTATCCATTAGGAAGTAGGGTAATAAAACTATGAGCATTTGCTGCAGAAGCAGCGGCTTCAACTTCATCCATTGTTGCATCAGGCTTTCCATAGAGTATGTTCTCGAGGATCGTAGTAGCAAAGAGAGCAGGTTCTTGATTGACCAGTCCGATCTGATCGCGTAACCATTTCAGTTGCAATGTCTTTATGTCCACATTATCCAACAAAATCTGTCCTGCTTAGCCAAAAAGTATACACATCACCTCTATAATCCGAGGGGCAAACATTTTCATTCTCAAACATGAAAAAAAAGTCACTTAATTACCCTGGTTAGAATCATAGAACCTCTCGATCAGAGAGACAACAGTACTCTTCCCGGAACCGCTACCCCCAACAACAGCAACAGTCTTTCCTGCTGGAAAGAAAATCGAGAAACTGCTAAAGATGATAACATCTGGTCTTGACGGATAGCAGAAAGTCACATCCTTGAATTCTATATTGCCATTAACCTCAGGAATTATTTTGCCATCGCAATGGTCTTGGATTATGGAGGGCTTTTGGTTGATAATCTCCATCAACTTGTAACCAGCTGCTTTTCCTTTACTAAAGGCCCCGAGATTGGAAAATGACTGACCCAAACTCCTGCAATAGTAAATTTTTTATAAAATATAAGCCACAGTAAATCTTACTTCACCTTCAATCACATAAGAAAAGATTTGTAAGCACAAGATCTTACATGCCACCAACAATGGCCGAGAAAATTGCGGTAAATGCTTTGCCCCCATCAGTCTGTCCGTTCCGGATAAACACACCAGCATACCAAAAACAAGTGCCCAGGACATGCAAGCTATGCCATATGTACACCCTAGCCCCAAACCTTTGGCCATCCCAGCCTTGTATCCAAGTTTTAGTGTGTTCTGTATCGCATCCGAGTAGGAATTAAGGGCCTTGCTCTCACCAACATATGAGTAAACGGTACGGACTTGTGCAATGGCCTGTCAAGACAATTATATACTTAGACAACAAGGCAATAACCTTAAATTCTCCCAAAGAAAAGGTCTTAAGTTGGATGAAGGAAACTACAAACCACATATGTCTATTTATCATAATTAAAAGTTATTCCAAGCTTTCCAAAACTAAAAGAGCTCACCAATAACTATTATCCCGGCATTTGCATGATTCTGATTTTTCAAAAGGCGGTCAAAAAAATGCATATAAACCGCCAGCAAAAGCAATCCAGGGATCACTGCCACACTTAGTAAGGCTAACCTCCATGCTGATACAAAACCAACCACCAAACCAGCCAGGAAAGTTGACAAATAATGGATAAAGTTTCCAACCTAAGATTTCACCAGAAATAATAAGGGACCACGATTAATGAATGCTGATTTATTCTTAAACCATTTTTTTTATTTAAAACAAACTGTTCCCTCAATCCAAACCAGCCATTGGAAAGTTGAGAGCATTGATATGGTAATAAAGTTCAAAGGTTCAAAATTACAAAATTAGGTAGGGACCGCATTTATTATAACCAAACAAACCCAGATTAGCAAATTGAGAATTAAACCCCATTGCCAGCATTAGTTTACACCAAGAAAACAGAAAAAAAATAAAGCAAAACCAGAATTAGTTTTCAACTGATGGCATCTTGGACTAGTAAAGTATCCGTTGAAACACTAAAAACAATGTCCCCAGTTCTTGCATCAGTGTCAAAGAATCCAACATCTTGCTTCAGAACAGCTTCTAAATACTTCTTCCTCAATGTGCTTACCTGTCTTTCCCCAGTGTACATCCAACATGCAATCTCTGGAAAACCAAGAAAAGAAAGAAGAAAAAAATCAACTTTTTTTTTAGCTAAGAATTAATACAGTAAAAAAACTTGGCATGGGAGATAATGTTGAGTGGAAACTATATTAAAAAATTAGGAGGTTGGGAATTTCATTAAAAGGGTTTTGAGATTGACAAGAGAAGAAACAAAAGGAAAAAGAAACAGCCCTTGAGACCACGTGGAGAAGCACCCACTGGTCCGTTTCGGTTGAACTGGTTATATACTAAACACGAGCCACTTATGACTGAGAGTCTTGGACCGTGGTGCAACAAGGCCATCTGCAATGTTGCCTGAATGATTCCTTTCAAAGATTGTGTACATTTAAAAGAAAAAGAACCCTTTGGAAAAAAATAAAGGAAAAGAAATATACCTGCATAGGATGATAAGCAGACAATAAGACCAAGATACACAAAATAGAGTGCATACTGCATTAATACAACAGCAAAGTTAACAGATCATAGATCTGAAAATATTATAAAGAAATTGGTAAAATGGAATAGGAAAAGGAAAATTTTGGTTTTTAATATATTTGTAATGAAAAAAAAAGGGAACCTTGGCAACTTCATGAGTCATTTTGTGCAGATCAGATTGGTTTTTGCCAAAACCATTAACCATTTCACCGAATAACAAGAAGAAAACAGGCATTGAGGAGCCATGGATGATGGCTCCCAAGCTACCAGTGATCATTAACAGATAATCATATTTGTCTGCAAAAGTGAAAAGTTGGTAAAATGGCAAGCTTTGTTCTTTCTTCTTTTCAGCTTCCGGGACTGCCTTTGTTTCTGTTGTTTCAGCCATTTCTGTACAAAACCAAAGCTGACCCAAGTTTTGGAATCAAAAGGAGAAGATCTGAGGGCGAAAGAAGAAACGAGAGATCTAAAGAGTAAAGAAAGACCCTCTTTTTTTTCTTCTCTTTCTCTCAATCTTTGCCTTTTTCAAGGTCTCGAAAACCTGACAATGTCGTTTTTGAGTTGATCAGTTCGAGAACTGGCAGAGAATGCATGTGTGATGAGTTAATCTATTGGTCAAACCAAAAGCATTTTTTTTGGTTCATTCATATGAATAGTTTGTTTTGGTTAAATTCTAGTTTTGGTTCCTCTACTGTTTTTGGAATTTAAAATTTGGTCCATTTCCTTTACTTTGACATAATTTGATTTTTTATTTTTGTATTACTATTAGTTAGTCCAAATTGTTAACTTTGTTACATACTTTCATTAAAATAGTGTTGTGACATTTTTTGAATTTGCCATGTGTGCTGTAGTTTTTTTTTAGTTTTAATATTAAAATAAGTACCTAAATTATTATTTTTTAAGGTGCATAATTTTTTTTTATTTTTTTAGGTGCTCTAAATTATATTTTTGTTTCTTTTAAGATCAATCGAGGCACATATTTTAACCAAAAAATGATTGTTTAAGCATCTAAAAAGGTAAAAAGAAAAAACAATATAGTTTAAAGATTTATTTTGATATTAAACTTTTTTTAAAAAAAGATCCCTCTAATTTCATGATTTTAAAAAAATGCACAACTTCTAAATTAAAACAAGCAAATAAAAAAATTATGTCAGCATTATGACTTGGAAGGTTGGTTGGAAAAAATTTCACATCAACACTTTAACGAGAATAGTCAATAGTCTTATCAATTTAGATTAACAGATAACATTATAAAAATAAGATCATAAATTAAAGTGACTAAATATTAAATATGAGTTAGTAGGAGGACCAAAATTTAAATTTAACTCTTCCGTTTCTTATTTTACTGCTCGGTAGAAAACTCAACAAATTATGTTTATATTTTTTAGATAAAAAAGAATAGAGACTTGTTATATGCGGAGAAAATCTTGTCCATAATGTATAACAAGATTTTGTTATTTTTTATTTTTTTAATTATTAGTATTTAACTTATTGAGTGATTAATTTGTATTTGTAAAAGTTTATTACATATGCGATTCTCTCAACCAAATTTTTTCTATTTATCAGGGGTGTGCATTTCAAATATCTGATCCGATCCGAAATTTCGGATATCCAAAATTTTTGGATAGGTAATTAGCGATTCGTATTCGATCCGAAAAAACCGGATACCCAATTTTTGGATATCCGAAAATTCGGATCAGATATTCGGATATCCGATTATCCGAATTTATGACTTGATTTTTTTTTTTAAAATTTGATGGTCCTATCCATGAAAATTTTAGGTTTTCGAATATAACAATCAACAAATTATTGAATATAACAAATTTTTATCATAAAATTTTCATTTTTTCATATATAACAAGTAAAAGTATCGAATATAACAAGATTCATATATATAAAAAAATTGAATTTTCGGATATCAGATAATCGGATATCCGGTCCGAATGTAAAATAACTATCTGTATCCGATTCGAAATTTTTGGATATTCGATCCGAATTATCCGAAAAATAAAAACGGATCGGATATCCAAAAATTTAGATCGGATCAACAGATAATCGAATCAGATTTTTTTGCACACTCCTACTATTTATATGTTAGAATTTAAACTTTTAACCTTGTTTAAAAATTTAATGGCTTATCTTATTTGATCAACAGGTTATTAATACTCTTTTTATTTGATAATGAAGGAATACATGCATATATTTCCTTCTTTGTCCTTCCCTTCCTTCTTCTTCTCCTCCTCTGTGAGATGATTTTCCTCACAATAGAAAAATCCACCAATACATTAACTGCTTTTGACAGATTTAAGAAGGTGGAAATCTAACGGTTAAAAACAATGACGAATTTAAAAATATTTTTTAGTGTAGGTCAGTGGCGGATTTTGATAAAATAATTTAAGGAGACCGATTAATTTTTTTCTTAATTTTTGGTGGCCTCAACTAAAATTTTTAAAAAATTTAAAAGGTTTAATTTAAAATATTCAAAAAAGATATGACAGAAATTTTCAAAAAATTGAGACGTAATAAGAATTTTTAAAAATTAGGAGGAAAAATTATTAAAACTATTCTAATAATATAAAATTTAATTAAAATTTTTAAAAATTAAAGGGGCTAAATTAAATTTTTTTTAAAATATAAAAGACTAAATATTAATTTTAAAAACTTTTGGAGAGGCACAACCCTACCGGACATTGTTATGTTCCGCCCCTGGGGGTAGGCGCGTATATTACACAAAATATCCAAGTAGGCACAACTAGTAAAATAGATGACTAACACAAAAAATTCAGATTTTATGATATATATAATCAGTAAAATAAATAATTAATCGAGAAAATTTCAGATTTCAAAATGTGCCCACCCTAAACTATACATGAATCCGCCGGTGGTTGGAAGGGTGTTGCTAATTATGATGGTGCTAAGAAGGAATTATTTGCCATTGTTATATGAAACTCTAACCTCTGTACAACTTGATAACAGGTACTGGTGGTGTCCATCTGATGGTTCGTGGCTCGCATGGCTCTTTTGTTTTTTTGTTTTTTTTTTTTTGTTGAAAGATCGCATGGCTCTTTTGTTGCTGCTGCTTGTGAGTTCCATTCTCATGCTCCGGATGATTTTTACTATGGAGTCTATCATGTATTGGTTCGAGTTCTGACCTGAAAATTTTGTGGTGCGATCTACATAGAAAAGAAGTAAAATTGAGAGAAAAATTTGAAGATTTGTGACGGAGTTGGAGCTCTTACGGTATAAAATGTACTGTACATTTAATTCGTACACGACAATACTACTTCTGTTGGATTTTGGTTCGACTTCCACTTTCATACCGTTTCTGTAATAGTCTCAATTTATCGATTTCATTACTATGATATTTTTATATCAATTTGACCTTTAAAGTAGTCGAATTGCATCATTGTTTAAGGTTTAAGAATACTTTCATGTTTCATAATCACTTTAAATTGATAAAAAAAAATTAGGGTTTAGGATTTAGAGTTTGTGATTTAGAAATTAGAGTTAGAGTGTCAGTCAAGGGACAAACAGTGATGTAATTCGACTACTTCATGGGCCAAATTAATACGAAAATACAATTGGGACAAAATCGATAAATTGAGACTACTATAGGGCAAAAGTAGCCCTTAAGCCATAATATAAATACCAATATGGATCAAATTTTCAAATACGAAAAAAGTCCATTGCCCATAATAAAATAAGAGAACAAAAAATTTATGTGCTTTTTTGGTGACTCTGTTTATGACCTAACACTAAAAAATTAAACTTTGAATGTATTATCTTCTTAAAAGAAATGTCTGATAGGATGTGCAACGTCACTGCTTATATTGTCACGGTTGTCCACCCTGGATACCCTACTCATGGGCTACTCATAGGTGTCCGACGTGAAATCAAGCAATTAAATGGTCGCTTTGATATCATTTATCATAGGGCCATTAGTCTATTCCCAAAAGACATTTAATAAGATGTGCAGCGCCACCGCTTATATATCTCAAGACCTCCATTTTTATTTCACATGTAGGATTATTGTCCCCGCCTCTTTCCAAGCGTAACACCAAATCTTAAGCCTAAACTTTAAACCATCAATATTAAACCCTAAAAAATAAACCTTATACCTTAATTGTAAACTCAAATTTTAAATATTAATCCTACGCCCTAAATCTATTTTTTATGATTGGATCATAAATAATAACACAAAAAATAGAGGATTTCTGTTCTAAGAGCATCAAGCGAAGCCTATCTTCTTAATTTTGGTGAGGTATATAAATATATAAAATCTCACAGCCAAAGACAAAAGTCCATACGAAGTTGTCAAGATTGTATTGTGTAATCCTTTGCTTTAAGAACAATAATAATATCGCTTCCAGAGAAGCTCTTTTATTCACTCACAATTTTCATTTGTCAATTGCAGCCTATTTTCCTTCAGGATTTTTACTAATATTTAATTTATTCGAATAGGATACTACAAAAATAGATTATTTAAAGAATTTAACATATCTTCTCATTAATTTTGTTATTTATTTAACAGTACTTTTTGTCCTCCGGTATTTTGTTTGTTTGCTACTTCAAGTATTTATTTCAATGAGTTATTTCCCCCTTTTTTTGGTACATTTATTTCAATGAGCTATGAATTAGATTTTGTGACAGAATTCATAGATTTAGCATTAAATTTGTGAAATAAATTTTATCACAATTTAGAATATATGAACGTTATTGATAAAAAAAATGAATATATGACCCGTTATGTTCAAAATGAATATATGAACCGTGAGATTAATTCTTTATTTTTTTAAGTGATAATCTTCACATATACTACTACTAACCACAGTTATCCGTTTCACTCATTCAATAATCTAACAAATGTCTAAAACTTAAAAAATTGTATACTGTAAAAGGTAGGGGTGGCAATCGGGTGGGAATAATTGAAAACCGTAGGGATCCGACCGACCGATATGGGGAATAACTGAAATCTTCACCCACGGGAGCGGGGACGAGGGAAGTTTTATCACCAAAGCTCAAATGGGGATGGGGAAGGGAATTGATATATCCGAACAGTAGGGATAACCGAACCGTACCCGTATAAATCACTGTGGGGATCCCTGAAAAATATCCACAGGATCCCAATATTTTACAAAGTTGGATGGTCATAAGGGTAATTTACCCATTTTTCAACAAAATATAATCTCCCATATTCTGAGTATGGCTGACTGGAGTAAGTTTGGAATTTTTTCGTAAATTCCATAAAAATAATTAGAAAGTGGCTATACATCGTTGTAAACGTGATCCAATCTAGTTTTACTTAAAGAACATGGTGATCGATTTCGATATGTATTTTAAAAAAATAAATATTCAAATGTTGAAAGGTCATAAAAATTTGTTAGAAGATTTTTAGAATACAATTTTAGCAGTGATTTTGAAAAATCACAAAAAAATCTACAAGATAAATCATGAAGTGAGCCTTATATTTCTATAATCATACGGAAGTCTAGATTCATTTAAAATAAATGGTTCTTGATTTTGAGTTATATATTAAGAGTTATTAATTTTTGAGTGAGCAAAGGTCAGAAGAAAAGACTGGAAACTGTTTTTAAAATATAACAACTTTAGTAATTTCCCATTAAATATGAGTAAAATTAGAATATGTAATTTATATAGTTGGAAAGATTATCGAATCTAGTTCCTTTTAGAACAAACGGATCATGATTTGAAATTGTAGATTATTAGTTATATATTTTCTTTTAAAGTAATGCATGTTGTCATGTTTCAATAGTTAATATTTTAGTCATATTTTATAGTTTTGAAATGGTTTGTTTGTTGTTGGTAAAATTTGAATTTATCATTTATGTTTGTAATCTTGGAGATTTACTATCAGTTTGGTCCTTTTTTAACCCCAAACCCTAGTTTTGGTGTTGTCACCTTCACTCATGGTCCTTTTTTAACCCCAAACCCTAGTTTTGGTGTTGTCACCTTCACTCATGTCTGATGTTTTTCTCGACATCTTCCCAACCATGAAAAGATTGCTTAATTGAGTGTTTCATCGTCGAGCAACAATAGACGAACAAGAAGGTTTGATTGACAAGAAAAAACAAAAAAAAAAGGTGAGAGATTCTACTGAGGATGATTTCTTTGAGTCGAGTCTTGGTGGTTTCCTACATGGTAAAGCCATTGGTTCCTTGAAAAACTTGTTCTTTAAACTCTGATTTGTTCAGACGAAACCCAAATTGAATTCAAAATGGCAATCCATGGCAACTGCACTCGACTCTTTCTTTATCCGTGTATTCTATTGATTATGATTCTTCCGCTGATGAAATTATCGTCAGGTAGTCTTGTTGTCTTTAATTATTGTTGAATTATACCTAATTAATAGAATGTATAAGTTTTGATGACTAAAATTGTTATTATACTATTCCACGTCACCATCTCTGTTATTTTTAATGGTTGATGACCAAAATAGAAAAAAATATAATATTAGGTACTAAATTTGAAGAAAAGAAATATTTTGATGGTCAAAGTAGAAAAAGGGTAATAGTTTGGTGACCGTTGGTGCAGTTTACCCAAAAAAGTTATTGTACAATAACTTCTCAATCTCACCCATTACAATTTTTGAAAATTTACTTTTATCCCCTAGAATTTTAAAAGATTCCGCTTTACATATATATGGCCCTCAAAAGTTTTGGGAATTTTCCTTGATGGCTCTAAAATATTTATAATTTTGTAGAGTCGTCCCCCTCAAAACTTAAAGTCCATCATTGTACAATGTACTAATTTTGTGACAATAAATTCTATGGAGACAAGTTAGGTTTAAAGTTCAATTCGTAATAGGTTTGAAATATTGTTGGATTTTTTTATATAAATGAAAATATATATGCAATATAAATGAAGGTAAGATTCAGGAAGTTTCTTGGTAATAATTGATGATTTAAAAAGGAGGTTAAATTCCCAAAATGGATTTGATTTAAACTAATTGTGATTTTTTATACTCTATGTCTCATAAAATTTATCTTTTTTATGTTTTAATATTGTCTAATTTAAATCGCTCCCTTAAAAAACTCAGCAATTTTTACTAAATATATTCCTTTTTTTTTACAATCTTTTTAGTTTTCCAATAAAACGAACTTTAACTTTTTAACGATGAAGTTGTCATTTTAATTACTTTACAACACATCTCTTACACAAACTTTTTCTTCTTAAAATTACGTAAAAATCAACAAGAGACAATATTTTTGGGACGGAGGGAGAACCAAAAGTTAAGTATTAATCTTCAAAATTTTCCAGCATTCTAAATAAGCCTAGTATTTATTTTTTGATACCTTTACTATACTAAAATTTTCACTTTGGTCTTTCTACTATTCTTTCAGCCGGTTTAGCTCCTCCACTTTCATTTCTTCTATCAACTTTATAGTGTATTTTTCGAAATAATGTTTTAAGAATTTTTTACATTCTTTATCTTTTAGATTTTTTAATTATTTTGATATGTAACAACATCGTAGTGATCCATTTCAAAAGTTAAAAAATGAGCATTAAATCTTTGATTTTGTTACAAAATGAACTTCAAACCATTAGAGACATTCATTGTTGTTGAGGAGATGAAGTGACACATTAAATTAATAGATAATATTTCATTTGATTCCTCAATTGTAATTAATTTTTTTAGTACTTTTCTAATATTTTAAGCAAAAATAATTTTTTTTCTAATATATGAAAACTCGTATTTTATTTTTAAAACTATAAAATTATTTTAAAATTATAATTTTGATATTTTTTACTAATAATAAAATTTAAAGAAAAACATTTCTATTTTAAATGTATACTCTCAATGCTAATAATGCGTAATACTTTAGTATTATTAGTCTTAATTAATACCTACAATAGATCTCGACGTGAACCTAACAAGTGGTCTCAGTACAAAAAAATAATGTTCATTCTTAAGACTCGAGTTCAAATCATTTTTTAAATATATATGTGTATTGTCAAAAGATTAAAAATATATATGAATAGATATTATTAAAAAAATCTCGATGTGTGATTTATGGAACGATGAACTGAAAATAAACTTACATAATCCATAAATTATTGTGCTTTCCCGTCTTTTGAAACTAAACGTATTAAATCATAACCCTTCATTTTTTCCATTTAAATACTTTTAAAATTCCTATTAATATTAAAATTAAACAAACTAAAAATACAACACCCTAATTTTTATTTTTTTATTATTTATTTAATAATTAAATTATGTCCTTTATTACTATTTATTCCTTAAAATTTTCGTCATGATCCTGTCCTGCTAAGAGTGCCATTCTCATTCTGTTGTCTGCTACACCATTTTCACGCGCCAAAAAGTTTTATGTTCCCAATAATATATATTTTGGTTTCTTTGGCCAAACAACATATCCTGGGAAATGTAAGCTTCACGATACATTTCCATGGGTAATATTAAGCGTAAATTTTAAATATGGTTATTAAATCATATTAAAATATTTATTTTGGTCATTAAACTCTTAAATGTTATTAAATGAACATTAAATCTATGATCTTATTACAAAATAAACTTTGTGCGGTTAATAGTCTTTAAGATAGTGACGTCGTAGCTAATAAAATTTGTATAATAACACATTTAATTCTCCATATATACATATTTAATAATTTTAGTCCTATTTCAAAAAAAAAATCAATAAATTTAGCCCTCATTATTTATACAATCTATGATTTTTTTCTTACTTTTAATTAGAAGTAATTTTTCCTTCAATTAGATTGATAGAATGTGATAAAATTATCAAATTATTTCTAATTATAAATATGGAAAAATTGATAGAATGTGCAAATAATGTGGGCTAAATTTATTTATTTTTTGAATTAGAACTAAATTAATTACATGTATAAATATGAAGGACTAAATGTTTTATTATACAAATTTTATTAATTGTCATGTCACCCTAAAACTGTAGTGAACAACGTAGTAACCATTTTGCAAGAAAACCATAAGTTTAATGCTCATTTTGCAACATTTGAAAATGAACTTTATCCTAATATTAATAATGGAAATAAAATGGGTAAACTACATAAATGGTCCATAGACTATGACCTAATTCTATATTGAGTCCCTTGACATTGAGAAATTACAAATAGGTCTCTCGATTAACCTCGACTAACAAATCGGTCCAATTCCGTTAAAAAATAAATGGCTAATGATTTGGCAGTTAATAAAATCTGTAGAATAACATATTTAACCCTCAACCTTTATATTTTATTTTCATTTGGTCCTAAATTAGCTACCGTCATGAATTTACTAATCTGTAGAATAGCCTTTCTTTTATTCAGCTCTACAAAATCGTCATGAATTTACTAAACTTTGCAAAAGGGAGTGAAATAAAAGAAAAAGAAAAGCTTTATCTAAAAACAATATGAGATTAGTTATTGTTTGAGCCTTTTAAAGAGATTAGCTACCGTTAACAGCAATGGAGGTTTTTATTCTTCAACTATTTTCACTGCTCATACAAATGGGGTTGCAGGTGGCTAGTGTTAACAACAATGGAGGGTTTTTTGTAGAAGGGAAGAAGATGGAGTTTAGGATTTAAGGGACTAAAATATTGTAATACTTAAATGTTGAGACTTAAAATTTTAAATTTATGACCAAATTAAAATAAAATGTAAAGATTGAGGGTTAAATATGTTATTATACATATTTTATTAACTATCTCATCATCAACCATTTATTTTTTAACAGAATTGGACCGATTTGTTAGTCGCGATTAGTCGAGGACCTATTTATAACTTCTTATAGTCAGGGGACTCAACAAAGAATTGAGTCATAGTCGGGAGACCATTTATGTAGTTTAACAAAATAAAATTAACAAAATTTTTAAGAAATAAGGACATGTTTTTAATAATCTTAACATGATTTAAAAGATACTATTTGTTCATATATTTTTTAATGATTTGATATCATAATTCACACTTTGCAGACAAAACCGATTAAACTCGAGTCACATAAGATAAACATCATCTTTTTTTATTGGAATCACTCGTAAAGTTAAAGGACATATGTAATGATAATGTCCAACAATACAACACCATTTTCTTCCATGGATGATTGAGAAGAAATCAAATTAGTAACCGCTATGATATCATTTCTTCTTTTATAGGAAAGTTTACAAGTCAAATCTACATTACTTTCAATCATTTGAAAATAAAACTAAATTCTTATTTAATTCAATTTATTCATAAAAAGTCAAAATTATAATTTCACCGTCTAATTCAAATACACATAACTCATTCACATCTTATATAATTGTAAGTATTACATATAATAACACGTTTTATTATATTACATACAAATTTCTATTAAAAATAATCTTGTTGATGGTCAAAATGGACTTGGGTCGAAGACGATGGTCGAGATGGCCGTTTCGGGTCGGAGTTTGTATATGGCTTTTATTTTTGGGCAGTGGTATCTAGAGTGGAGTCCCCTGCCTCCATCTCTATTGCATGTCCTTTATATACTACTCGGACAGGTGTCATGACTGGGTTATCATGGCGCGTTGATTGGACTGGCTATGATGTGATGTCCTAGGTTTGTGTCGTCATCCACAACGATCACGCGCACTGACATGATTGATGGACACGATATAGCTTACAGCCTTGCTTGTTCGCCATAGGTTGCGAAGGGTACTCGGACAAATCGAGGGCGACCGCTTGTACCGTCAGGTCGTTTACTGAAGAGCTCGCGCTATTGCCCGTAGCAATTACGTGCATCATCACTTGGACACTCTTTGTGTATCGACACGGGCCATACGGTCTCGACACATGGCAATAGGTATTTGTAGGTACTAACAATTGCCCCACATGTGAGGAAAGGTTATAAAGTGACCTTTGCGAATCCTGATGAATATAAGGTGGGCTTGTTGGGTGAGAGTTCTTGCGGCAATAGTTTTGAAATTTTGGAGGCGATTCACCGCATAGAAGTTGTAAAGGTTATATGAAACGTTACATAATGGATTTTGGTTATAATCAAGCCGATTTTCTTTGAGGCCAGACCGGTGCATGTCAAACATTGTATAATAAATTACTCTATTGACGAGACGTGTCGAGGAAGACATTGTTGATGACTATAAATAAGCTTTGTTTGTATATTTGGGCTTTATTTTGCTTATTTCCTTAGTTATTTTTAAGTTTTTTGAGAGAAAAATAAAAAGAGAAAACTTTAGAGAGGAAGATACAGTTACTTCTGTGTTGATTGTCGATTCGTCTATTGTGGTTAGTGATTAGTTTCGCTGTACTACCGAGCCAGATAAGTTATTAAAGATGTTGGAATGCAGAGGTCTTCTTGATGTTAACCACTTTCGTTACCAGTTTAGTGTGCGAGAGGGGATGTTTCATTTGAGCGTATACTCTAATAAGGAGAAGTCATGGTTTTTGGTCCCTCTTTTTGGTTTTGAGGTCGGGTTTCATTTACTATTACATAATTTTTTTGTGGATTGGTTAAATTGGTTTGATGTAGCGCCAGGTCAACTGAGTGAAACTAGTTGGTAGACTTTGGTGACATATTTCTTGAATTGTAATATTCATGAAGAAGAACCTTCTATCAACATGTTTCGTTATTTTCATAACGTAATGGCTGGCCATGAGAAGAATGTAAAAGGTTTTATAACCATTGGTCATCGTAGAGGAAAAGGGATCAATAATGAGTAATCGTACTGACAATCTTCGCCTGGATAGGACAAAGTATATCAAGGTATAATGCAATGTTAGAGATTTCCATTTCCCTGTTGTATGGCATCGGTCGGGAAATGATAGGGTTACGTTTCCTAATATGGGGAAATGTCACCTATTGAGTTGAGATTTCTCAAAAGGATAGAAAGTGATCCACTTTCTTGTTTTGAGGAGGTATGAACTCTTAGAAACATTTGAGTGTATTGTCTAGAGAAGAAAAGCCCCAACGGTTGAGATGAAGAAGATTTTAATGTGTTTTGGGATGGTTCTTTGGCGAATATGCCCATTTATGCGGAGGCTTGACTTTTTGGTGAAGGAGACAATAAACAAGTGGCGGGGATTCTTTTAGGGAACGAAAATGAACCAGATAATTTTTCTTTGAGTATACTGGTGTTCATACTCGTCCTTGGAAATATCATGAAGAAGATACCCCCTAAGAGGGGTTAGTAGGGAAGTTGCTTTTGTTTCTTTGAGAGGTTAAAGAAGAATTAAATTCCAAGAAGATATGAAAAGTTCTAGAAGGAATATAATTATAATAAAGAATTATATTCTTTAAAGATAATTTAATTCCAACTTAACTTCCTTCTCAAAGGAGGACTTTGACCTAGCCCTATAAATAGATCACCAAGCCATCAACTCGAAGAGAGAGGGAAGAGAGAATTTTCGACAACATCAAGGGCAAGGAGGATTTCGACAAAGCTCCATCCATTCTTCATCTTTTTCTTTCTTGTTCAATTAGGTTCATGCTAGGAATTCTTTATCTTGTGTTTCTTTGGAACCTAGCCATGAACTAAATCTATTTGGCTAAGGTTATTGTGTCTTGTGGCTGTGAGAAACTATTGGATTTTGTTTAGGTAATAAGAGTTTGCACTTTTCTATTCAAGGTTTATTCATTCTTGGTTCTTATTCTTGTTTGCGAGTGAATTGGGAGATGATCTCGTAACTTCATCTATTTATCTAATATAGGGAGAGTTAGATTCAAGAAACGAATGAATATGATCTTTATTCAATCTATTGATGGTGAAGATTAATCCGGCTTAGGAATAAGTTAAGGATTTCAACGGCTAAGAGGAGCGCAAGATTGGTTGTTGTTCACCCTCGATTCACTCAGGGATGTATTATCAAGGCATGCACAAGTAGCTAGAGTTTTGACTTAGGGATAAGAAGAAACCATTGAAGAACGCTCTGCCGAACCTTGAAGATTGCTGCCCAGACGCCCAAGTAGTTGCCCAACTAGTCGCCCAGGCAACCATCGATTAGTTTCCAAGGCAACCCCATTGTGCAAGTTACCACGGCAACTGAGTTGCCCTTGCACTCTTTTACCAAGACGATCCAATCGGTTATCACACCTCAACTCATGATAACCTGGCCTATCTCTCTCATTTGATCTCATCTATTCATTTACTTTATTGCTTTCTAGTTTAGTTATTAGTTTAAACTCCTATAATCTTCTATTTGTGTTTTTACTTTTTATAGTGCAAGAGATTAGATTCTTGAAGTGGCACAAATCCCTGTGGAGACGATATCTTTTATACTATAACTTGAGACGTGTACACTTGCACAATTGCGGAGCACTTATTACGCGCAACAAGTTTTTGGCACCGTTGCCGAGGATTGGCAATAACGACTTTGTTTTTACTTTCTTGCACTTTCTTTTTACTTTTCTTGTTTAAGATTCAAAGGGCTAACAAACTTTGGTTTTGCATTGGTATATAACCAGGGCGAGACCGATTACACCAGAATATCCCTTTGATCCAGAAATCAAACCAACCTTACAAAGACTTAGACGAAGGTTAAGAGTAGCAATGGCTAATCAAGACGGTAATATGAATCAAGATGTTCCAGCAGGAGGAGGAGTGATTCTTACACGAAACAGAACTATCCGAGACTATCTTGAAGAAGATCTTGATGGACTTACTCCAGGAGTTGTCACACCTAAAATTGAAGCCCACCACTTTGAGTTGAAACCAGTGATGTTTAATATGATCAACACAATTGGTCAATTTGACAGCTCAACAACTGAAGATGCACGACAACATCTTAAATCTTTCCTCAAGATTTGCAACTCGTTCAAAATACATGGAGTCACCCCTAATGTTTTACGATTAAGATTATTCCCCTATTCACTGAGGGATATGTCAAAAGCATGGTTGAACAGCATTCCTGCAGAATCAATAGGATCTTGGACCGATCTTTGTCGTGATTTCCTTGCTCGGTTTAATCCTACAAATTTGACTGATAAGCTTCGTAAAGACATTACTTCTTTTCGGCAGGCAGATGATGAATCCATGTATGAGGCTTGGGAGCGATATAGAGAACTTCTACACAAATGCCCCCTACACGGATTCCCAGTGTGGACACAAGTAAAAATGTTTTACAACGCCGTGAATACACCAACAATGATGATGCTAGATGCCTCGACAAACGGCATACTCCTAGATAAGTCACCGAAGGAAGCAATGCAAATTCTAAACAGGCTTTCCAAGAATGATTATCAATTCCCCTCTACTAGACGAGGAGGAGTTAGACACCAAGCCACAATACATGAACTAGGATAATCAGACTCAATTTCGGCACAATTGGCCACTTTAACCAAGATGGTCCAAAACATGCAGAAACCAAACAACACACATGAGGTCAAGGTAATGGATTCTTTTTGTGAGTTATGTGGTGGTAACCATGATTTTTCTGAATGTATGCAGAATCCAGAATCCAACTTCTATGTGGGGAATTACAACCGGAACAATAATGTGATGTCCAATACATACAATCCAGCTTGGAAGAAGCACTCAAATTTTTCATGGAGTAATCCCAACAATGCTCTAAACCAGAACAATCAGAATGCACAAGCATCGGGATTCCAGTAGAATATGCCACGACAATAGTTACCGCAGCAACAATCGATAACATTTAGTTCTTTGGAAAATTCTCTAAATGCTTTTATGATGAAAATTGAATCTTATATGGCTGAGAATAGTAACTTCATAAAAAGAACTGATGCTTTTATTAACAGGACCGAGATGAGATTGCAAAACCAAGAGGCGGCAATCAAATCATTGAAAAATCAAGCTGGACAATTTGCTCAAAACCTGAATACTAGACCGCAAGGAGGTTTACCTAGCGATACTGAAGTCGCAAGAGGAACTTGCCATGAGCAATGTAAGTCGATCACCACTAGAAGTGGCCAACAACTTAAAGAGGCTCAAGCCCGCTCATCAAACAAAACTCCACAAAAAGATCAAGATGAACCTAGCGGCAAAGCCTCAGATGCTGAACCAAGAATTGCCACGGCAACCGGCAATAAGCATGCCTCGGCAACCGACGATAAGGATGCCTCAGCAACTTGCGATAATCATGCCTCGGCAACCCCAGTTGATAATACCTCAGCAACTCCAGTTGTCCCGGCAATACCGTCAATCAAGTTCCAAACCAATGAAAGGATCGAAGATATCCGACATCCACCACTATTCCCACAAAGGTTGAAGCGACAAAAGCAAGAATATCAATTTAAGAAGTTTTCTTGATATCCTAAAGCAAGTCCACATCAACTTGCCATTGGTGGAAACAATTGAACAAATGTCGAACTATGCCAAGTTTCTTAAAGACATTGTGTCTAAAAGAACAAGGCTAGGAGAGTTTGAAACAATTGCCGCAACAGAGGGATGCATGACCATGTTGCACAATCGTATGCCACCTAAGTTGAAGGATCCCAGAAGTTTTACAATACCTTGTTCCATTGGAAACCACTATGTCGGGAAAGCATTATGCGACCTTGGGGCTAGTATAAACTTGATGCCTAAATCGGTTTTCCAGAAACTAGGAATCGGGAAGGCAAGACCTACAACAGTTATGCTATAGCTAGCCGACATATCCTATGTGCATCCAGAGGGAAAAATCGAAGACATACTAGTAAAAGTTGATAAATTTATTTTTCCCGCTAACTTTATTATTTTGGATTGTGAAGCAGATGAGCATGCACCTATCATTCTCAGGAGACCATTCTAGCAACAGAGAGAACCTTGATCGATGTTGAAAAGGGAGAACTCATAATGAGGGTGAATGACCAGCAAGTTAAACTAAATGTGTTCCAAACACTAAGGCATGCCGATGACCTAGAAGAACGCCAACTTCTTTATGCCACGACAGAGTTTAACTTCGACGAGGAGTTTAGTTACCTCGGCAACTACATTGCCGATCAAGAGAAACATGGGGAGTATGAAGAACCGGTCGATGAGGAAAAACAAGAAGAGGCAAATTGGCTAGTCAATCGACCAGGTACATACTTTGAACCACTGGATTACTCAGGTAAGGAAGGTAAGCTCGAAAAGCTCTCTATTGAACAACCACCGATTCTTGAGTTGAAACAGTTGCCAGAGCAACTAAAATATACATACTTAGGAACCGATAATACATTGCCTGTAATTATTTCTTCTAAGTTACAGCCTGAGCAGGAAAAGAAGCTGATCAAAATGTTGATGCTACACAAGAAGGCAATAGGGTGGACAATTGCCGACTTGAAGGGAATTAGCCCGTCAGTGTGCATGCACAAGATTTTGTTGGAAGATGATCACAAACCTTCAATTAAGGCCTAGAGGAGACTGAATTATGCCATGAAAGGGGTTGTAATGAAAGAAATCATCAAGTGGCTTGACGCCGGCATTATATACCCTATCTCTGATAGTACATGGGTAAGTCCGGTATAATGTGTACCGAAAAAAAGGAGGTATAATGGTGGTAAGTAATGAAAACAATGAACTCATTTCAACCAGGACTGTGACCAGTTGGAGGGTTTGTATGGATTATCGAAAGCTAAACAAAGCCACTAGGAAAGATCACTTCCCATTACCCTTTATTGATCAAATGCTTGATCGTCTTGTAAGTAAACCCTTTTATTGTTTTCTTGATGGTTATTCAGGTTACAATCAAATTTCCATAGCACTAGAAGATCAAGAAAAGACAACCTTCACATGCCCATACGGTACTTATGCTTTCCAAAGGATGCCGTTCGGATTGTGTAATGCCCCGGCAACCTTCCAAAGATGCATGATGGCACTCTTTTCAGACATGGTCGAAGACTTCCTTGAGATCTTCATGGATGATTTTTCTATTTTTGGTAATGACTTCGACAGCTGCCTCGGCAATTTAGAGAAGATGTTGGCAAGATGTGAAGAAAGTGATTTAGTCATCAATTGAGAGAAGTGCCATTTTATGGTAGATGAAGAAATAGTGTTCGGCCACAAGATTTCATCCAAGGGAATTGAAGTAGACAAAGCCAAGGTGGACGTGATCGAAAGATTACCCCCACCAAGTTCGGTTAAAGGAATTTGAAGCTTTCTTGGACATGCAGGTTTTTATAGGAGGTTCATTCATAAATTTTCTAAAATCACTAAACCCTTGTGCAATTTGCTTGAACAGGATAAAGTCTTCGATTTTGATGATTCTTGCACCTAAGCATTCGAAACCCTAAAGGAAAAGCTTGTCTCGGCACCCATTGTCGTTCCACCAGATTGGACGCTACCTTTTGAGCTCATGTGTGATGCAAGTGATTTTGCGGTAGGAGCAGTCCTAGGCTAACGCACAGGTAAGACCTTCCATGTGATATACTACGCTAGTAAAACTCTTAATAGTGCTCAAGTGAATTACACAACAACGGAGAAAGAGTTACTAGTTGTAGTTTTCGTATTTGACAAGTTCTGATCCTATTTGATTGGTACAAAGGTAATTGTTCATACGGACCATTCGACAATCAAATATCTATTTGCTAAAAGGGATGCCAAACCTTGTTTGATTCGTTGGGTATTACTTTTACAAGAATTTGATATTGAAATTAAGAACAAGAAAGGAACAGAAAATCAAGTGGCTGATCACTTATCACGTTTAGAATGTAATAGGGAGGAGGACACGGATATAGAGATATGCGATGCATTCCCGGATGAGCAACTTTTAGTTGCCTCGGCAACCATGGATGCGCACATCTTGGCAACCCTTGACGCGCATGCCTCGACAACTCTCGACGCCGCAGCAGCCCTTGACGCGTACGCCTCGATAATTTTGGGAGCAGTTGCCACGACAGCACATGCATCGGTAATACCCTGGTACGCGGATTTAGTTAATTTTATTGTTTGTGGTATTTTACCTTATAGTCTTACTCACCAAGAGAAGAAGCAGTTCTGCCATGATGCTAAGCATTACTTTTGGGACGAGCCTCTTTTGTTTAAACAATGTACAGATCAGGTTATACGCTGATGTGTCCCTAAAGAGGAGTAGCATAATGTACTTCGGTAATGCCATTCTTCACCCTATGGAGGACATTTTGGAGGAACTCGTACCGCGGCCAAAGTTTTGCAATCCGGTTTGTATTGGCCAACATTGTACAAACATGCCCAAGACTTTTACAAGCAATGTGATTGTTGCCAGAGGACGGGCAATATCTCTAGATGACATGAGATGCCGCTCCAAAACATCATTGAGGTAGAATTGTTCAATATATGGGGGATCGATTTTATGGGACCTTTCCCATCTTCATTCGGCAACCTCTACATTTTACTTGCTGCGACTACGTGTCTAAATGGGTTGAGGCAGCTGTAGTTCCCAACAATGATTCCAAGCCCGTGCAACGATTATTGCAGAAAAACATATTTACACGGTTTGAGATGCCGAGAGCAATTATCAGTGACGAAGGCAAGCATTTTGACAACAGACTTATTGCCGAGATGTTGCAACACTTCGGCGTATCACACAAGATTGCCACGGCATATCACCCACAAACCAACGGGCAAGCAGAAATTTCCAACCGGCAATTGAAGGGTATACTCAAGAAAGTTGTAAGTTCCTCTAGGAAGGATTGGTCATTAAGACTAGATGACGCACTTTGGGCATATCGCACTGCATTCAAAAACCCTTAGGTATGTCCCTCTTCCGACTTGTCTATGGCAAAACATGCCATCTATCGGTGGAAATCGAGCACAAGGCATATTGGACAATCAAGACCGTGAATATGGATTGGGAAAGTGCCGGACAAAAGCGTTTGTTGGACCTCAACGAGATAGAAGAATTTCGTGCACTCGCCTATAACAATGCACGAATCTACAAGGAGAAAACAAAGCAATGACATGGCAAGAAACTATTACCGCGACAATTCATGCCAGGGCAACTAGTTCTTTTATTCAATTCTCGGCTAAAACTTTTCCCAGGAAAACTGAAATCAAGATGGTCGATACCATTCAAAGTTGTCAAACCATTCTCCCATGGTGTCGTGATAATCAAGTCCATCACTGACAAACATGAATTCAAAGTTAATGGACAAAGATTAAAGCACTACAATGGTGCCCATGTGGAACGTAACAAAGAAGTGGTCACCTTAGGAGATGCATGAGCCTGCTCTCTTTTCGATATTTTATATTTTTTTTATTTTTATTTTTAATTTTTTCGAACTATTTAATTTTTATTTTTTTATTATTTTTGATTATTTACTCTTTTATGATAGATTTATTTTCTTTAAGATTAAAACTACATCTTTCATATTTATCTTTTTAAGTTTAAGAATTTCTTTATACATCTTTATTTATTTTCTTTTATTAGTTTATCTTTAATTTTAATCCTTATTTGATTTGTCTTTTAATTGTAGGAAAATAGTTCAAGATAAAGAGGAATTTTGATTCAAGAAGGAAAACATCTTCAACAAGGAAATTAATGGGCTGAATCTAAGGCTTATATAAAGCCTCTAACTTACCCTAATTAAACCCCCTAGCCGTCACCCTTCCCCTAAACTGAAACCCTATTTTTCTTCTTTCCAAAATTAATCTCACCCACCATATTTACGACCTATCTTTTCTATATAACCCATCACCCTTAACTTCCAAGAAACCTATTCCTACTTTTCATCTTGCAACTCTTTAGTTTCTTTTATTTTCTTTTCTTTGTTTTTACAAAACTCACAACCAAGATCATCCATGGCATCCAAAATTAAATTTTTGGTTCATCCAAGTTCCTCCAAAGAACCAAGATACAAGAAGTTTGCTACACCGGTGGTTCAAGAAAGATTTCACTCCAAGTTTGAAAGCTGGAAGATTTACGAAGAACAAGGCTTTGAATACTCCAACTCTCATCAAAATTTCGGCCTTGAACCATTTATCTTCAAGAGGATTGCACATCAAAAGTGGCAAATCTTTTGCCATCAATCGGAACCGGGTAACATCTCATGGGTAAGAGAATTCTATGCTCACTCACCTAACCCAGATAATCCTTATGTTTTTGTTCGTGACAAGGCCATACTCATAAGCCCCGAAAACATCAACACCTTTTACGGGCTCTACATTGAGAAGGACGAGCATCAAGCCTTTGTTGATCAAATCACGCCCAAGCAACTCGAGAAGGTACTTCAAGAACTCACTCAACCAGGAACTCATTGGAACGATGGTAAATACAAGGGCACGGTAAATCACCTTCAGCTTAAACCCGAGGTAAAACTATGGAATAAGTTTGTTAAAACTTCTTTAATGCCCACCACACACAATACTACCGTTGATATACCACGTCTTTTGCTCATACATTCTATCTTGCATAATCGCATCATTAACATTGGAAAAATTATTTGTGATGAGATTTTTGTATGTAGCTCAAAGGACAAGGGTTCTCTTTTCTTCTCTTGCTTAATTTCCAATCTTTGCAAGGAGATGCATGTCCCAAGTGAGTCCACCGATGAAAATGCCCTACCAAAGTCTGGTTGGAATCAAGAACAAATCCGAAAGCTAATGGGAGAGGCACCGGTAAAATCCTCAAGGCCTCCAATTACCGCGACAACCCCTACCGCCTCAGCAACCCCTAATGCCCAAGTACCTAATGCCTGGGCAACTCGGCCATCAACCCCGGGACACTTTGAAGCACTCCATTAACCATTGGCGAGCCGCCTTAGGCAAATTGAAGACCGTCAACTAATGTTCATGCGGTACATGAAGGAGCACAACATTGCCATCACCCAAGTCATCCTAGAAAAGTACCTGAACAGCCGCGTGCCGTTCACAAATCTTTCCGGCCGAGATCCTTGCCATGGAAACCAATAAAGCAATCGCCACGGCAACCGCAACAGATGATGTCGCGGCAACCTACACCGCGTCTGCCAAAGCAGATGACACGACAACCAACCCTGAAGATGCTACGACAACCAAAGCTAAAGACATTCCGCTAACCACTGCAAAAGCCAAAGGTAAAGCACCTATGCCCGAATCAACTCGTACGAAATCATTGTTTAATTTTTCAGATTCAGACGAGTCCTCTATTGCACCAACAAAGACCGCACCAATTGAATCCTCTAAGCGAAAAGCCAATGACATTGATGAAGAGGACGATGAGGACAACCCCGTACGAGGATCGATTCCACCATCGGCAACAAGGAAACAACCATCGCGTTCAAGCAAGAGAATCAAGACACCGACCAAAAGGAAACTAACCATCCACGATGACGAACTCTTAGAGTAAGTCCTCGTTTACATTTTATTTTTCGTTATTTTTATTTTTCTTTAATACATGCATTGAGGACAATGCCTCACTCGAGTTTGGGGGGGATTGTTATTAGTAGTTACCATGTTTAGTTGCATTCGTCTTAAGTATTGCATTTAGGATACATAAATTGCTTGCCATGCCTTTAGTTGGAACAAGAATTGCCTAGTTTGATGAATATCCAATGATGACTTTGCCAATGCACTTAATTGATAGAATTTTTATTCTAGGATAACCATGGAAAAACTTAGAATTTTACTATGATACTAAATTTGATGAAACACTGCTGTGGTTTGATTGATTTAAGGAATTCTAGTGAACTTAGGTTGATAATTAAACAAATTGGGGGATTAGAATAAAAATTGGATGAATGCTAGAGGTGCCTGAAATTGGCTCTAGCATGTGCTAAAAAGTGGATCTCGTTAGAGGTGCCCAAAATCGGCTCTAATATGTGCTAAAAATTGATCGCTAAAGGTACCCAAAACCGGCTCTAGTCAAATAAATTAATTAACTTAAGGAAACTAAAAACAAAACACTAGAGGTGCCCGAAACCGGCTCTAGTTAAAACATGTTAAAAAGAACCCAATGAAGTAATTTGAAAACCTCTTGTTTGCATAGAATCTGAAAAATCAACTTGCACACAACTCCGCACACACTCACAAGCATTATAGTTTGATTCCGAGTGACTCTTAAGTTTTCCGAAAAATGAAAAGCCAATCATACTTTTGTACCCCGGTTCTGAGAATTGAAATCAAGTTCAAAGCTAAGTTTGTGAAAATTGAAGTCTTGGCAGGTAATTATTAGTTTGCATTTGCTTGAGGACAAGCAATAGTTCGAGTTTGGGGGTGTGATAAGTGTTCAAAAGTACTATTTTTCTTACCCTTTTTACTCATATTATTGTTAGACTTAGGCTCATATTAGTTACATAATTAGCCATTCATGCATTAATCCATGTTTCCTTCCATCGTTGAGCTTGATTGCATAACTTGGTTGTTTTTGTGGGAAAAGATGCTACTTTGGTGTGTTTTGTGTGTATATGCGGGATCACTTATCAAAGCAAGGCTAGAGCTAGTTGCCAGGGCAATGCATGAATGAGATGTCGAGCTAGTTGACAGGGTAATACATGAAGGAGACGCTGAGCCAGTTGCCAGGGCAATTGTCGACAAAGAATAAGGAGTTTGATTTCCATGAAGAGGTTAAAGAAGAATTAAATTCCAAGAAGATAGGAGAAGTTCTAAAACGAATATAATTATAATAAAGAATTATATTCTTTAAAGATAATTTAATTCCAACTTAACTTCCTCCTCAAAGGAGGACTTTGACCTAGCCCTATAAATAGATCACCAAGTTGTCAACTCCAAGAGAGAGGGAAGAGAGAATTTTCGACAACATCAAGGGAAATGAGGATTTTGACAAAGCTTCATCCATTCTTCTTCTTTTTCTTTCTTGTTCAATTATATTCATGCTAGGAATTCTTTATCTTGTGTTTCTTTGGAACCTAGCCATGAACTAAATCTATTTGGCTAAGGTTATTGTGTCTTGTGGTTGTGAGAAACTATTGGATTTTGTTTAGGTAATAAGAGTTTGCACTTTTCTATTCAAGGTTTATTCATTCTTGGTTCTTATTCTTGTTTGTGGGTGAATTGGGAGAGGATCTCGTAACTTCATCTATTTATCTAATATTGGGAGAGTTAGATTCAAGAAACGAATAGTATGATCTTTATTCAATCTATTGATGGTAAAGATTAATCCGGCTTAGGAATAAGTTAAGGATTTCAACGGCTAAGAGGAGCGCAAGATTGGTTGTTGTTCACCCTCGATTCACGCAGGGAAGTATTATCAAGGCATGCACAAGTAGCTAGAGTTTCGACTTAGAGATAAGAAGAAACCATTGAAGAACGCTCTGCCGAACCTTGAAGGTTGCTACCCAGACGCCCAAGTAGTTGCCCAACTAGTCGCCCATGCAACCATCGATTAGTTGCCAAGGCAACCCCGTTGTGCAAGTTGCCATGGCAACTGAGTTGCCCTTGCACTCTTTTACCAAGACAATCCAATCAGCTATCACACCTCAACTCACGATAACCTGGCCTATCTCTCTCATTTGATCTCATCTATTCTTTTACTTTATTACTTTCTAGTTTAGTTATTAGTTTAAACTCCTATAATCTTATATTTATGTTTTTACTTTTTATAGTGCAAGAGAATAGATTCTTGAAGTGGCACCAATCCATGTGGACATGATATCTTTTATATTATAACTTGCGACATGTACACTTGCACAATTGCGGAGCACTTATTACGCGCAACACGTACCTTTGGTTATATACTTGTATGTTATGCTTTACAAGGGTAGTGGTTTCTTCTTTGCAGGCCGCATGTGGCAAGTCAGGGGATTGGTTGTAGTGTCAGACATACTACCTTCTGTATCTAACAATGAAGAATTGAGTTTACAAGAGTTGATGGAAGTGACATCTTTAGAGGTTTCAAGTAGTGAGAAAGTAAACTTGCATTTAGGTTTAACAACTGCATATGTGTCTTTGACAAATATAGCTCCCGTCACTCCCTATTTGGAGACTTCTCTGGGTATTGAAGTTTTTTCTGTAGGGGCCTTAGCAGATGTTATAGAGGCGGCACTAAAGAGTGTGGTTTGGCAGATGAGGGATTATAGCTTTAGGGGGCAATTTTTGGGTGTCGAGGATAAGGTGTTAGGGAAAAGACTGATGTTTGATGCAGGTGCTAAGGTTATTAAGGTTTTGCCTGGGTTGAACCATGATGTTTTCCCCGCCTTCTTAGAACCACGTAGTTTCTCTTATTTGATTACGACTAATGCTGCTATGACAACTATCTGTGCTAGCTTGATTATTGTTGTGCCTGCCTTTGGTGTGCCTTTAGGTGTGTTTAAGCAGTGTGTTGCTATGTTCAATTTGGTAGTTGTGTTATTTGATTTATGATAAAGCTTCGTTTATTGTTACATTTTGCAGAGATAACTATTATAGATTCTATTATCGTTCATTGTTCTGCTAAAAGTACACTCTCTGTGGTTGCACCTGTTGAGGCTGGGTCTTTTTCAAGTGTTGCGATGACTTCTTCAATGTCGTTGTCCATCGATATTCCTCCTGGTAAATGTAGCAAACCTTTCATTCCGTGGAGTGTATTTTACCCTTAAAAGAGGTTTTCAAACACAAATAATTGATTTTATCCTAAATATGCTTCTAAGAGGTTGTTTGAGCTGTATTCAAATAGCCGTGACGTTTCCCCACCTTATACTAGTATTAGGAGAACTGATAAAGGAGGTTGAGGTCTCATTCAGGAACTGGGTTGCGTTTAACTTAATATAGAGAGGAACTCAAAGGCCCATCTCGAGGAAAATGCAAAGCTATTTTTGCAGTTGAAAAGCTATACAACTCATTTAGAGGAGCTCTGAGAGAAATACGAGGCAAATGTCTGGGTACGAATAGGGGAGTCGCACAGAAGACATGCAGAGGAAATGTCTAAGAAAGAGAAAGAGGTTGATCGCGCTCTTCAAATAAAAAATAAAAGCTTAAAACCATAGAACAAGGCTTCAAGACCAAGATCCAAGGTCTTAAAGAAGAGTTGGAACACACAAATAGTGTGGTAGATGAAAGCTTTGCAAGTTTTACAAGGAGATTAACAAATGTAAAAGAATATCATAGGAATGATGTTTATGGTGATGGAAGCTACTCACAACGTTGATGTAGCCAATAAAGTTAAAGAAACTACGGATATAACATCTGTCTTTATGATTGAGGGGATGGAAAAATTGTAAGATGATGCTATTCTTGGGTTTCAGTTGGCGTGTGGTACATTTGACGTTAGCGATGTAGATTTTGACGTTCTTTGCAGAGTAGCTACAAACTTTGACATGAGGAATCCTTCTGGGCCTTCCTAGGAGAATTTTGCTGCAAAGTACAAAGGCATTGTGAGTACCGCTGCTTTAAAGCCGAATGCTTCCTCCTCTTTGGGCAATCCAGATAGTGTTGTGGGTGTAATAGATGACAATGATGTGTTGGGTGGGAGTATGTAATTGTTAGTATTGTATATATATATATATATATTTTGTATGATAGAGACTTATATTTTTGTATGAAGAAGACTTCCCCTTTGAAATTTGAAGGATTATTTTGATGTCACCATAAAACTCTTTTGTTTTTTTATGTTGGGCTCTTGGGGATCGTATTCGTATTACCCTAGCTCGTGATGATTTAGGGTAAGATATGAGTAATGAGCTTAATAGGTTTTTTATGTTATACGATCTTTAACTTTACTTTGCTTTATTTAATTTTAATTTCTTACATGTTTAACTCCTTCTCATCACGATCTATTTTTACTTTCTTCTTTGAGTTTGTTAGTCAACAAGTTTGTGTAGCGGAGTTTAGTGGTTTTCCTCTTGCTTCAAGAAATTTTGTTATCGTTGGCTCTGCTTGCAAAGTAACCTGATCTGCACCTTTTGGGAGATCTGGGCGCTATTAGTAACATTAAGATTTTATTTAGTGATAATGCCTCTAAACCGACAAGTGTTTAGCTATACTATTTTGGTCTGATCATTTTTCATTCAAATATAGAAACATTGTGACTTCCTCTACCTTTGGCTCGAATGCGTCCTCCTTCCTGAACGACCATAACGGTGCTGCGAATAGAACAAATGGTACCGGTGCCAGATAAACTTCTTGTTGAGATTTGAATCATAAGAAGGACTAGAATAATTTTAATAATCTAAAACTACTTTTAATTTTTCCGAAGCTTGTAATACATTATTTTGTGTCTTCTTAGTTAGCTCCGTGAGTTGGTGGAGTTATGTAGTGGAAAGTTACCTAATTTGGCGTACGCAATTTCTGCTATTGTTGTGATCTAATTTGGCTTGTCAGAAACTTCTCATCTTTTATTTGTGATAAAGTTTTTCTATTGTTGGTTATGCTGACACAGTAAACTAGCTTGTGCCACTTGGGAAGCCGCGACAATGTTGCTAGCGTTCCTATTATATGCCTTTAAACTAATAAAATTCTCCTATTTGTTTGCGCATTCTTCTGGATGCTGGCGTATGTGAGGAGCTTTGATATGGTTTTAAAGGATTGGTACTGTGGATAGTTGTGTAAGATGAGACAGATTATTGTTACTTTAAGGGGCAGAACACTGTGTGTTGCTTATTGGTTTAGTTTTTCGTGCTTGGTATTTATTGGCTCTTTGCGGCGATTTGGATAGTTCAAGGCGAATCGTGATGAAAAATAGAGCTTTTGACTGGCAGTGACAGGCGCACGCACCTACATGCTCAGTTATTGATTAAAAGTTTGAAAGTTGCGTGATTTTAGTTATCTACTCAAGATTTTAGGGTCTGGGGATTAAATGTTCGTATCGGTGGCCCTCTATATAGATATGCTAAATGTTGTCGCCTGGTATTCCCATTGTCTATTATAAATAGGGCTCCGTTGGGTCCGTATCTTCATAACCTAGTTTACGAGTGGTTTACTTTATTCTTGTGTGGTTTTCTTTTTATGGTTTTGCTTGTGCCATTTTTAGAAGAGGAACAAAAAAAGATGTTAATGGGAAAGAGTGATATGCCAAAATCGTGTTTTGTAGATCCTGGAAAAGTGCTTAGTTTTATAGATTAGATTATTTGTATCGTCAAAAAATAGTATTCAGAAGGCTATGATTAGTCGTTCGTAGGATGAACACGAACCGACAGAGTATTTGGAAAATCTTACTCTTAAGATTTTCCAAATACTATTGTTTGTTGTTGTTTGAAACTAAATCGGGAGGCAGCCATTACAGAGTAGATTATTGAAGTTGTTGATGTGTGCTCGATTTGGGCCGTTTTCCCTATATATATATCATTAAGGTTGTTTTTTGTTTATCAATTGTGGTGTAGGTGGCGGTGGGCACCGTGATAATAAATAGTTTACACCAGATGATTCATATGGTTGATTCATTGAACTAGAAAACAAAGAAGAGTTAGCCATTTTCATGTGTTCAACCTGGTACTATAACGAGAACCAATCAAGTTGAAGCGTTTGCGTACATGAATATTAAGCTTGAGAAACAAAAGAAATAGTGGAAGTTTTCAATATGTGACAAAATACATTACGATGATATTTGCATCTGACATGTTTTTTTTTATTTTACTATAAGAAATCTGTAAGAATTTTCTTGGTCCCTATTAAAGAGCTTAAAGTTGTAATATTTGTTATCCCTAAACATAAAAGGGACTTTATTTTACATTTCTATTTGAAACAATATGAACACTTGGATTCCACTAGTTCACTGCTAATTCATTCGCTAACTTGTGTGCTAATTTTTCCTCATGCTTTTAATGGTAGAACTCTTGTCTCCGAGTGCGATAATCTTGATTATTATACTTATTCATGTTTTCATATCTACGAATTTCACCATTCTCTTGGAACAAATTATGTAGATACTTGCCCTGATGGGTTTTTTTACATCGTAACTGGAACAAGGTCTATAATTTTTGATCGAATGATTCATTTTTCCTTTATGCATGCTTAATTTAGTAATGTTGTGTCTTCTCACTTGACTTGGGAATGTTGTGCTTTTACAATCGTTTCTTACCCTATTTTGACAATTATTGGTGTAAATATAATTCTTCTTTTCTTCTTCTTCTTCTTCTTACGCCACTCTATTGGGCGAACTGCATTATTCGTTTTTGCAGCTTATTGCTGAAAGAGTTATTACCCTTGAGTGAAATGGTTTCGATCGCTATATTTTATTTGCATATTTCTTAATATATTATTCATCACGTGCTTTGTTGATTGGTTTTTTTTTGTTGTGCTCTTTTTTGGAGGTGATAAATACTTTTCCGTTTCTTTGTATTAATGGCGAATGTGGCTTGAGGGATTAATGATGTTGTGAACACCTCATCTTCCTTCGAAGGAAAGATTCACGGTAACATGAATTGTGTACTTTGCATGTATTTGTGCCATATTCCTTGCGTCGTGTTTTGTAGGAATGCCAAGCAGTATTGTTATTTATGGGTCCGTGCTTAAGAGTGAGAATCATTTGTGTGGTTTATAGTCTCGTGTCACTAGCTTTGTTTGCTTTAGATAAAATTGTTGTCTTGGACTGGCCGAGATGTTTCTTTTTATATCTTTTTTTAGGGCAAATGATATTAGGTGGATTTACTCATTGCACATATATCTGGTAGTGGTGGATACTAACGGCCTATTCTCTTCTTGCATATAAATAATTAGAGGATCATTTTCTTTACTATGCGCACTCACTTTGAGAGTGGCGACCGTCTAAGTTGCCTCTTTTACACACACTTTTTAAAGGCAGTGGACGCTTAGGCAGTCATTTTTTCTTTATGCTCGCTTACTTTGGGAGCATAGTGACTTTATAATTTTTACCAAGACTTCTTACTGGAGAGAATAACTTGCTAATTGTTATGCTAGGCGTCAGTTAACTGGATATGTGAATGGACAATAGTTCTCCATAGATGAGAGATTTGCTACAAACCTTGTGTTTTGTTTTTTTTGTGCCACTCTATTTGGCTTAACTATGCACAGTTACTTAGGAAATGGCTAGCGAACCTTTCATCTTTTCGGCTGCTTTACTATGTACACTTACTTGAGAAGTGGCTAGCGAACCTTTCATCCTTGCTGCCGCTTTACTATGGACATAAACACATTAGTAGAAAAAGGTATTTATTAAAAAAAATAATTAAATATAATGTTAAATATACATGTTTCAAAACAAAATATGTGATTATGTTCAATATAACCCTTTTATAAATACATGTAGTTAAAATTCTACATTAAAGCATACACAATAAGTTAAAGCGAAATGCATGTTGAATTAGACGAGTTAGGTTGTACCTTTTTTCTGTTTGGTGCACTTTCTATTTAGTGACCAGTCATAATTTTCTTGCATCATTGGTACTGGATCGACTGCTGAATAGTTTAGAGGTTTATGCCGGACGTTGTTCATAACTACTTATTTCTACTACCGAAGAGGTTGCGGGGGGGGGGGGGAGAGGGGGCTGCTCTGCTTATCGAGTTTTGTAACTTTGAATTTCATCAGCAGGGATTGCTTTTTCTTCTTTAGCCAGGTGACCACAAGGGCTTCCTACATCTTTCATCTGAATTTCTTTCTGTTCGTGTTCTCGCTAGGTTTACTCATTATTCATCTTCAGCGAACTCTTCTAATTTCTCCCTTCTAACAACTAACTCTATTGCATTCTTTTGATGGATACATTCATCTGTGTCATGCTTCTTCCCCTTATGAAATTCGCACCTTTTAATCAGTTTTTCTCTAGTTTGTTTGGCCTCATCTATGGTAAGGACTTCAGAATTCCTAGGTGTTTTGCTTGATATAGGATATACGATGGCGGGTCTGTTAGAGGGTGGTATGTTTTGAAACTGAGTGGTGGTCCCTTTTTTGATTCAATTTTTTGCTTGCTAATGTGTTATTTTCCTTACTTGAGTTCTTCACTTTCCCTTTCTAAGCAATGCTTTAATTATTTTATTATTTTTGTGATTCTCCTCCACTCCTACATGATGGTAGGTTTCCTCATTTTGACTGGGGTTTACGAGCTCTGGGATTTGTATGCTTTTAGCTGGAGCTCTTAAGGGACTTACTATCGTGGCACCTCGGTTTGTTTTTGCTACATGTATGCACTCTTTCCCAGTCAATCTGGTTGTAATGGTTTCAAATTTCTCCGCAATCTTCTCGTTGTGTTCTCCTACCAAATGTTGCATTCGTCCTCTGATATATTCCTTCTGTCGTCTAAGCTGCTTTAGCGCGGTATAGATATACTCATCCATGGTTTTCTAGTCTACCCTGCACGTTGACTAGTTGGTTGCTTCTGTCCTAAAAAAGAGGGGTTCCTTCTTTCCAGTTTTTCCTTTTCTCCATACATTCCTCCATGATTTCTCCTGCTGGGGTCGTTCTTTGTTGCTTCCTGAGAATCAGACTGAAAGAGTGAAGGATCCATGCTCATCGTATCAATTATTGATGGTCAAAATTATAGGGGTCGAAGACGATGGTCGAGATGATCGTTTTGGGTCAGAGTTTGTATATGGCTTCTGTTTTTGGGCAGTGGTATCGGAAGTGGAGTCACGTGCCCCTCTCTATAGCATGTCCTTTATATACTACTCAAACATGTGTCATGACTAGGTTATCGTGGCGCGTTAATTGGACTGGCTATGATGTGATATCCTAAGTTTGCTTCGTCATCCACAACGATCACGCGCACTGACACGTGATCGCTGGACGCGATATAGCTTGCGGTCTTGCTTGTTCGCTGTAGGTTGTGAAGGGTACTCGGACAGATTGCGGGCGATCGCTTGTACCGTTAGGTCGTTTATTGAGGAGCTCACACTATCTCCTAGAGCGATTACGTGCAGCATCACTTAGACACTCTTTGTGTAACGCCTCTGCGCTCTCGACATGTGGCAATATGTATTTGTAGGTACTAACAAATCTATATAATTTTTTCTATTTATATAAGTTGAATATAAATTATATTTTTATTATATAAAATTAAAATTAATTGTAATTGTAATATTTGAAATAAAAATATTTATATATTTTTTTATAACTTTAAGATATTATGAATTTGTTTAAATCTATCTAATCCAAAAAGATTTGAATTCGAAAAAAACTCTAAAAAATATTAGCCCAAAAGAGCACAACCCAAGAAGATTAGAGTCTGAAAAAAATCCGAACTTGAGAAAGTTCGGCCCAAGAAAATTCGAGCTCGAGCTTATCCGAACCTGAGAAATTTTGAGCCCGAAAGAATTCGAAGATAACCCCATCCGAACCCGTTTGTCTTTTCACTCTAAGTTCACGTTCCAATGCTTAAGTCAAATTATGTTATTAGTTTTTTTACTACTCTTAAATCGTAACCAAGATTTTAAAATTTAAATAATATAAAGATTAAACTAAAATACATAAATTAAATTCACAACTTAAAACGGTAGGGTAGTGAAATTTGCCATTTGTGAGAGAGAATTGTAGGTAAGGTGGCTAAATCAAATAAGAGGGGATCTTTCCCCATCTCATCAACTTAATTTGGAACATTTTTTAATATAAAAAGCATGCACAAACGAAAATCCAACTATCCATCACCATCTTGTTTGTCTCAAAAGTGAAACCCCTGAAAACATTCTCACAAATGGTGCGGGAGAGTCTAAACTACCCAAATGGTGCTTCAAGTCACATCCATGGGTTAGATCATCAATCATTTGGTATTCTTTTAATCAAAATTAAATCATTTAGTGAGGAGAAAATTAATATATCTCAATTTCATGTTGATTTAAACGGGATAATGTAGAATAGGTTAGGATAACATCAAAGTTTTCATTTAATTTTTTTCAACTTTAATGGGATTTCAAGAAAAACCCATATTGAGAAAAATAAACAGGAAAGTTTCAATATCAGTTACGTTATAAACGAAGACCGATGAAAATCAAACAATAGTGTAGAAGGATTTCGACGGTAGGAAAGAAGAAGGTTTAAAAAAACTTTAGGTTGATTTCATAAATAAATAACCTAGAACACAACATTTTGACGTTGTTGTCAAAGAATTAACGATCGAGTGATTTAAACGAGCGAAATTCAAAAATTGAATGATCAAAACAGAAGCACATTAAAAGTTAGTTATGTGACTAAGCATGTAGTTTGTCCTAGATTAAAATCATATCTAGCTTTGTTGTGTTGGATCAGAACTCAACCAGGCTTGCCAGCTTCAGCTTGATCCTTGAGCCCATTGTTCTAAACAACTCAATTCAAGCCCTAAACCAGATTCTTGTGGTCTAAAAAATGGGGTTCTAAGCTGGTTGGCCAACCATGTATGAACAAAGACAGGCAAAATCTTCTTGATCCCTTTTCCAATCACGTTTGTATCTTAAAGTTGTATGCTTTTCTATAAACCAGAGTGTAAGAAGCCATTGAAGTAGAAAATAAGACCTGTCTTAATCATAACATCATTACTTTTCTTGTGTCCCAAACAGATAATATCAGTTTCAAAATTGTATAGATTATATTATTGAGTTCATAAAGTTTTCGGGTTCAAAAGTTATTTTTCCGATAAATTTGAATCTCAATATCTACTACGACTTTTCTTTTACAAACTTATGGAACTCAAAATGATGTGATATTATCAAAGGAGAGCATCTTAGGATTTGAACTAACTCTTAGTTTAAAATGATAAACTTGTTTTATTTAGGAAAAAAACTTTAATACATAGGCCGTGTAAATTTTAATTGACACAAGTCTTTTAGTTTTAGGGGTTATGGGTTTAATTTAGGGCTTAGAGTTTAGGAGTTTTGGTTATAGGGTTTAGAATTTAAAATTATTGTTTAGAATTTAGGATTTAGGATTTAGAGTTTTGGGTTTAATTTTGTAGGGTTTAGATTTAATTTTGATTTATAGTATAAATAAATAGGGCTTACGTAAAATTTATTTTACATAACATGTGTATCAAATTTAAACCTTTATTTATTGTCTTTTTATATGATAAAAGACCTAAACTAACCTATCGATTTTTAATGGTTTTGATTTGGTTGTTTGTGTGAAAATCCATGCGTGCTTGATGTTGATGACACTATTTTTATGCCACGTAGATAAATATTTTTAAAATATATAAAATAAAAAATTGAAAAATTAGGATGAAATATATATCTAATGTCATGTGAGCTGTTACGTCAACATAATAAAAAATTTAATATTTTACTAATTAAAAATTAGACTTGTTTTGTTATTAACACCGTAGTATGACAATCTAAATAGAAAAAGATAAAAAAAATATATAAAGTAATTTTTTGGTATCCTTTATGTTCATGTTCAAAGTTTGAAGTTGTCTTAAAGATTCGAACTTAAATCCGTTTTATGGTTTTGAAGTTGGCTTTTGAGATAAAATCAGTTTATTATTAATTTTAAATGCCTAAATTTTATTACCTTATGCATTTATATATATAATAATAAAATACTAAAAAATTGGAGGAAATGTGGGGGGTAATGTTTCAAACACTTGAAAGCATAATTGGTATGTTTTGTTTGGCCCCTCAATGGCCCAAAACATAGGGTTAAAAGAGTTAAACCCATGTGTTGTTTAGGAGGCATAGGGAATTATCAATGAAATGAAGTTGCCTTTGGTGTTATTGTAGGCTCTTTTGGGAACATTAGATCCATTTTTGGTGAGAAATTTGGTCCTAGCTTATGTTTTTTTAATAAACAATTTGTTGTTATGGAAACATGTGGTGTTCTTTTCTTGACATAATTATTGGTTTAGATTTTATCTTCAAATGTACTAGTTTATTGCTTGGATCAATCTGTCTTATCAACCATACAAAAACAATAGCAATCAAAGAAAAAGCAAAAGAGAAGATGATTATTTGTAGGTGGGATTTTGATTTGGTTTTAATTTATACTTTAATGTAAGAATTATTATCTCATATACTAATAGTGAAAAATATTTCATTAGAGAAATTTTAATGTTGTCATGTATCATGTTTAGGGTTTAGTATCAAGAGATTAGTGATTAGAGTTTAAGGTTTAGGGTTCATGGTCTAGTATTTAGAGTTTTGAGTCTCTACAGGGCTGTAAACGAACCAAACGTTCAGCGAACCGTTTGTGAATCGTTCGGCGAGAAGTTCGTTTATGTTCGTTTTTTTATTAAACAAATAAATATGAACAAGATTTTATGTTCGTTTAATTAAATGAACGATCACGAACAAATGACTTGTTCGTTCATTTACGTTCGTGAACGTTCAATAATCCGTTCATTTATGTTCTTTTAAATTTATTCACATATATCCATTTATATTTATTATTTTTCATAACAAAAGTATTATAATTTTAAAAGATAAATTTATTCACATATTTTCGTTCTTGTATGTTCGTTTAAATTTATTCACATATATCCTTTTATGTTTGTTCATTTATGCTCGTTTACGTTTGTTTATCATTTTAACGAACGAACATAAAAAAGCACGAACAAGCTACATTCCTTAACAAAGGAACACATACAAGAAATTATGTTCGTTTAATTATTCGTGTTCGTTCATTTGTTTGGTTAAAATTAAATGAACGAACACGAATATACTCTCATTCGTGTTCGTTCGATTCGTTTACAGGCCTAGGTCCCTAAATAAGAAACAATTGTATTTAAAAATGTTCGAACCCACAACCTTCTAAGGTGTCAACTAAACTAAAACTAGATAAGTGAAATTTAATGTATTTGACTATAGCTTTTTGAGTTTTCTTTTGGTTTAACCAGCATTCTGACCCACTAGCCGACTAATCCATATAAAGTTTTGCAGAGACCCATTATGGAGTGACCTCATAACCTAGTTTTCTCTATTCACCAGGATTTAGACCTCTGACCTCATTTAAGAAGTCTAATGTCTCATTCCACTAGACTAACTAATAGTTGGTATAGGTTTTTGAACCTTCATTCATCATATCATATTTTTATTTTGATTTATAAAGTGATTTGATAATTTTTTTAGTTGATTTATTTATCAAAACATAAAAAACTTAGTTTATGAATAAATATAATTAAAAAAGTAACCTTTTAAAAGACTAATATTAAAAAATCAGTATTCTACATGCCGCACATGCTAAGTCTAACTAAAATTGGAGCTATTGATGACAAGTACAAATAAATTTCAATATAAAATCATGGAATCACAATAAAATATTAAAAATATATAAAGGCAAAAGTTGAAGTTACAAATGACATATATTATATGCAGCCGAAAGAGAGCAATGTGCCACACTCTACGAGCAGAGGGTCTAAACTTATGGTCTTAAAATTTAAATTATTACTTAAATATTTTTATTTTAATATTTCATCCAAATAAATTTAAAGTCACAATAAAATAATTGTGATAAATTATATAAAATATAATATAAATTGATATGCAGTAAAAAATGAATAATTTTAAAAGAATATATGATTATAAAAAAGTAAAATTTTGATGCACATACTGTGTAAAATTAATTTTACATAAGTCCACATATTTACACAACAAAATTCTTAAATTTTTAAGTTTAAACCCTAAAAAACTAAATTCTTACCTTTAAATCCTAAAAACTAAATTCTAAACTCTAAACCATATACCCTAAATTCTAAACACAAACATTAAATTCTAAACTCTAAAGCGTAAACCCTAAACTTTAATCCCTAAACTAAACCCATAACGCTTAAAACAAAAAATTTGTATAAACTAAAATTTATATAAACTGTGTATCAAAGCTGTTATAATCTTTAAACTTTTTGAGTTTGTATTAAAATTATTATTGTTATTATTCTTTTAATCTAGTCATTGCTATTCGATCTACTAATCTAGATCAGATACTACAGGAATATATTACGGAGATAATTCTCTCAGTCCAATTTAATTTATTGATAATATTCAAATTTTAACTATTAATTTTATTTAAAAAGTTGTATGTTTCATCTCGTTCCACCAACTAGTAATTGATATTATCATTACACTTTCAGTAAAAAAAAATAACGAGTAATCATCCAACTATGTATAATTAAGTGAATGACTTTTGACAAGTGAAAAAATAAAGCTCTTTTTGGGCAATTTTCATGAATGGTTATCACTCTATGTCAAGGTATTTTTTTAATGGTTTTGTATGGGAAAAAATCATTATTTGGTCCTTTTAGGAAAGAAATAAAAGGAGAAGAAGATTGGGTAATTTTAAATAGGTATAATATTTGATACTTGTATTTGGTGACATTTCTAAAGTTGATATTTATGTTTTTTTATTGCTTAAATTGGTAATTGAATTTGAAAACCGTTACATATTTTGTCCATAAAATTTAAATATCATTAAAATTTAATGATGTTTATTTCAATATTCAAAAAAATGGTAACATATGGTATAAAAATATCAAATTTTGTGCCATGTGGACCATTATCTCCTTAAACCATGCTATTGGGCTATGTGCTCTATACTTTCTTGGGTCAAATTTTGGTAGGCTGGTAGTGACCCATTTTATTGGTTATAAGATAACAAATATCAAATAAAATTTGGTATTATTTATTTATTTACTTATTTTAAATTGTAACTTATAAAATTACTATTTAATATAGATATAATTTTAATACATTTTGATTAGTTATTAAGCTAAAAAATTAAAAATTTTATTGAGTATATACAAATTTTAACATTTTAATTTAATGTTTTAAATAATAATTTTATAGTTCATATATAACTCATCTCACCCCACCATTGCAATAGAATCCAAACACATATTCCATCACAATATCCGATCTTTATCGAAACCAATCTCACGGCTCATCCAAATCTATCTTTCTTTAATGTACTTAGGGATGTAAAAAGCTGACTCGATTTGCAAAATTGATTGAAACTGATTTGAGTCAGAACTACTCGTGACCTGAGGTGGTGGTGATCCAAAATTGATTCGAGTCCGAACTGGTGTTGACCTGAACCCGAGTTGGACCTAAAAATTTTGGATCTGAACTTGACATGAGAACGACCTGAACTCGAATTGAACCTGATAATGTGATAACCGAACCCGACCTACATTCTACTTGATATGAACCCGAACCTGAGATTAACCTGTGATATCACCCGACATGTTATCAACTTGACCTGTTATGAACCTGATCTGTAATTAACTCAACCTGTAAATGATCCGACTTGTTATTGCTGATCAGATATTTACCTGACTTTGTATTTACCTGGCTAGTAAGTTGTAAGTTATAAATTTACAACTGATAAAGTTTTAAGATTATGAATTTACTATATTAAAGTGTGAGAAAATATGTGCTTCACAATTTAAGGTACATGATCATTAAATTAATAAACTTGCTTAAGATTATTAAATTCTTTATCTGACTTATTATTGAAATTATTAATTATGATCATTAAATTAATAAACATGTTTTCTAGACTAATTATGATCATTATATTAAAAAATTTAATTATAAGTTTAATTCATGATTATTAACTTTATTAGATCAGAAAATAGATTATATAAAATGACTTTAAATATCAATAAGTTTAATTCATGATTTTAATATATATATATATATATAATTAAACATGATTTTACTTGTGATAATATCAAAACATGAGAAATTTTAAAAATGTGATAGTAACTTCACAATTTTTGAAACTAAAAAATATTATAAATGTATAAATTAAATTTATTACAATTTAGTACATTAAAATTACAGTTAAATCAACTAAATTAATTTATGTTAAAATTTAAGCTCTCAAATCTTATAGCAAAAGTTTTACCAGGCAAAAAGCCCGACTTTGCAACTAGGAATTTCTTCATCGTTCTTTTATTTATCTCAAAATATCTAAATGCTACCAACATGATTAAATTACGGACATCTTTTCAGCTTTAAAAGCCAAAATGGCACCAACATAATTTAACCATGAATAACTACTTAGATAAGATTTAAGAATTTACAAGAATTTTGTTCAGTCATAGTTCAGACCAACACCAGTTTACATTGTAAAGTTTATAAGGCAGCAAGCATAATCAATTCAGTATTAAGACCAGTCAAGGCAGGTAGCAAGCATTCAGACCAAGCATGGCAGGCAGCAAGAAAGCATCATCAATTTAGCATTAAGACTAGTCAGGGCATGCAAAAAACATTTAGACCAGGCTAGGTAGGCAGCACCAAGCATCATTTTTAACATTCAGACTAGGCCAGACATCAAGAAACAAGCATAAATTTAACATTCAGACCAGGCCAGACAGAAAGTGTTGGGTCACGCCGGCACACACCATGGCACAGCGAAAAAAATATCTGGCGATCACCACCAGAGATCCATGTATGAGGAACGAATGGAGGTGAATAAGGGTGAAGAATTACCTGTTTAAAATCTGGAATTTTGAAATTGGAGGAGATAGATATCCAATCACGATTCCACAATGTCGATTCCTAAGCCGTAACGATAACGCTCTGACCTCTACGTAGTTCACCCAATTGAAACGAGCATGTAAAACTCTTTAAACTATTTAGAGGGTTTTCCAAAAGCATTAATGACTGCTAGATCTCTCATGCCTTTGTAATCCTAATTCAACTCTTATTTTGATTTCAATATATATATTAATATATAATCCTAATTTAACTTTAATTAGGATTTCAATATATATATATATATATATATATATATATATATATTAAATATTATAATCCCAATTCAACTTAATTAGGATTTTAATATATATATATATATTAAATATATATAATCTCAATTCAACTTAATTAGAATTTCAATATATATATATATATATATATTAATATATAATCTTAATTTAACTTAATTAGGATTTCAATATATATTAATATATATATAATCCCAATTCAACTTAATTAGTATTTCAATATATATATATATATATAATCCCAATTCAACTTTAATTAGGATTTCAATATATATATATATATCAATTTAAATCGAATTATATTATTTATATATTAAAAGAGTCATAATTACAATAATTATTTTCTTTTAATATTTATCCAAAAGTTAAATTATACATATCAAATATATATTAATTTAACTAAATTCATGTACAACAAACTTTTACATATATAATTCATTTAATATATGCTCATTTCAACCGTGGGTGTGACCTTGTAGGTTCTTTGTAACATTAGTAGTATATATTAGAACATTTCTAATATTACAAACAATGAGTGACATCTAGCAATATGTCATTGTCACCTAAGTTACAAGAAATCATGATTCGACATAATCTCTTCGTTATTAATTCTTTTCATGTATTACATCCTTTTGTACTTATATCTAGATTGGACACAAGTCATGGAATAGTCACACTTGTATAATCCATCTAATATTTCTTGATATCTTGAGTAGACTATTATAAGCGAATAACTATGATATCTCATATCAACTTATTCGAGCATGGCCATGCATTTCTAGTCTCACTCAATCAAGTGGCCAATATTACTCCTATTATGTAGGAGGGACAAATCATATCTTGATCAACCATATCCTACTATATAGATTGTAACAAATCCAATATCAATATTTATAGTGTAGTAAGTTACGACACAAGTTTGACTGTATCAAAATATGTCACTCACGATGTTAAAATAATGATGATCTCAAGTCTGAGGATCATACATGTAGTTATCACTATGAGCAATATTTTGACTGTCGCATAATAATCCAAGAAACATGCTCATAGCGGGTCAGTCAGTATGTCGTTCTCTAACACATACTTATGTATTAATTTTCACATCTCCATGTAAATGACAACACTTTGTTATCAATCAACTACATATTAGTCTGAATGCATTATTATTGTCCATGCCCACAATAATACTCGACTAAGGACATTTAAGAATAACCATATTATTCTAAGGACTTTATTATAATTCAGTTTATTTATGCACACAGAATTGTAACTGAAAATAATAATAAAAATGCCTCTTTATGAATAAACAAGGTAAAAAAATATCATTTACAATTATCTTATTATTGGTCTTTGGGCATACTCTAACAGAAAGCAGTAAGCAAAATTCGATGGTAAAGCCAAGGGGAATAAGATGGCCAATAGTGTCAAACATTTTCGATTTTACTAAACCCTTACAAAAGTGTTAAACCTCTAATAGCAAATAAAAATAGAATCATTCGCAAAATATTTCAAATATTGGAAATATTTCAAATGTTGATGAAATAAACATAATAAATATAAAGATTGAAGTTACCTTTAAAGGGAAGATTAAGACAAACTCATTCAAAAACCAATTCAAATGTACTTGCTGTAGAGGCACCCTATAAAGTAAATCATATATTTACCTTTATAGGAAAGAATCATTAACTACAACAAGATAATTTTCATCTCTTTCTTCCGGTTCAAAACCATACAACCAATTACGAGTTATTACAAAAATTGTAACATTTTAGGTAAGAATTTAGCTATCAACTTGTTCAAAATTTGACCCCCATGCTAAAGGAAGATTTAGAAGCAACTGAAGTAATTGGATATCTCTCGCCATGCAAGAGATTACCGAAAAAGAAATACCTTATGATTTTCAATATTCTAAAATATCAAACTCAACATCTTCGATTCGAGGGACAAGGGGCAAATTAAAGTAGGAGTTAACATCTGATTTGCCACTCCTTGAAGCAGCTAAATTGGCATCAAAATTTTGTAAAGAAAAAGAATATAAAATTAGTAAAATATAATTACAAAAACTTATTTAAGTGATACTTCTGAAAAATAACTGACCTAAAATAGATTATAATTTTTAAATTTTCGAGGCCGATTGGAACTTGACCCACTTGTATCTACAGATGTGTTACTTTGGATAGAAGAAGAAGAAACATAAGGAGCATATTTTGAATATAATATATATATATAAATTCACAAACTCATTATATATGGCACTTACCTTCCGTTCAACCTCATCCTCTACGTAAAGAACACCATATAACTCATTCAAAAGTGATAATTTATATCGAGGATCAAGCAAAACAACAAAAGACAGTACCATTGAGTGATCATGCCAATATTTCTCACATATTTCAAGCATGGGTCCTGCCATTGCCCAAATACCTTGGCAAGGATCATTGTGAGCATCACACAATAAATTTTCAATTGCAACAACATTATCCAAGTACAAGTTAAAAGTGGGATACTTATAACCAGAGAATAGGGTAGTTATTTCATAAAATGCTTCAAGAAAATCACATATAATTTAAATAGTTTCCAACTCATCATCCCTAATCATATCTAAGTCATTTTGGCCAATTTAGCATCAAATGCCCTGTGAAGCATTAAGTAAGTAGAGTTCTATCAAGTAGGAACATCCAACAACAACTTATCACTTAAAGAAGATTTATAGTTTTTAACAGCTAATTCAAAGGCACAAAGTCGATAATCAGAAGAATCAATAAACCTAACAAATTCATGCAGTTTAATAACAGAAGAATCAATCACCTTCAACCTTTTTGAACTATCAAGTTCAAAATATGGGCAACACATCTTATATGAAAATACTTACCATTGCATTTAAGAGGGGAAATGGCATGCAAATTATCTTTATGTCACTTAACCATTCTTTCATTTGCAGAAGCATTGTCAAGAGTTCTGGTAAAAGCTTTTTTTCAAGACCCCACTCGCATAACATCTTTTTAACAAACTTATAAATTGACTCACCACATGGGGTAGAGGAAAATGACGAAAATTCAGTATTTTAGATTGAAGTTTCCAGTTATTATTGACATAATGTGCAGTGAGAGCAAAGTAAGAACATGAAGTGCAGGCAGACCATCCATCACATGTAAAGTAAATCTTACTTGAAATAGAATGCATTGAATCAAGTAGATATTTTTATGCTTGTCATGCTCAATCATGTAATATTTAGTAAGAGTATACCTGAAATATCATTCACACTAGCATTAAGGTAATGATGCAAAGCCCTAAGTTTTTCATGCTCAACCATACTCAAAGCATAACCATGACACAAAATAGCATCAACAAATAATCCACAGTATTTATTTTGATCAAAAGTAGCAGTCATAATTGGATTTTCAGCAAGGAAGCCCTTATAAGATTGACATTTATCAGTATGCCTTTTAGGGTTAGATGTACCAATATAGGAGTCTGCTTTTATACCTTTTGATTTTGCAATACTTATATTGGGCATAAAGACCACCTTTTGGAGACTTAACAAAGGTATAGTGATCCCAAAAAAGAGAAGTTATTCTCCAAACTCTGTTGAATTTGTAGCCTTTCTCTTAGAGGAAATAATACCGTCAACTATTTTGGAGGCTTGATCATTACATTCCCTTCATCAAACAAAAAAAAGACAGAATTAAAATCAATCAATGCAGCTAAATCTCAACAAAAGAAAGCTACTAAAAAATAAAATTGACTACCTCTTTCAGATTGTTGTTCATTCTGAACTCTTTTAATGTCTCCTACAAATTACAGAAGACAGATTAGAGAAGGTTTAATGAAGAATCAATAATCAGCAGACAGATTGTAAAATAAATCAATTGACTACCTGAAAAGTTCATCTCATAAGATTGATTATCCGTGATTGAACCCTAAAATCAGTCTTACAGATCAGAAAAGTGTAATTGAAAAAACCCAGAAGGCTCAAAATGAAGGCCAGAAAGATCACAAAGCATATATGAAGCAAAGTAAACAAAGAAAATATGAGGGACAAAACCCATAAGGCTCAAAATCGAAATGAAATCTGAAAAAAATATAATAGTACTAGTAAACCGAAAGAAATCAAAGTAAATATGAAGCAAAGTAAACAAAGCAAATATGAAGCAAAGTAAATCTAAAAAATGGAAACCTAGACCAGAAGTCTATAACTCAGACCAAAAGGCCAAAACCCAAAAGGCTCAAAATCAAAATGAAATTTGAAAAACAAAAATACAAGATGATCAGTAAACCGAAAAGAATCAAAACAAATATAAAGCAAAGTAAACAAATCAAATATGAAGCAAAGAAAATTTGAAAAACGTTAACCCAAACCAAATTGCCATACCAGAAGGCCAGAACCCAAAAGGCTCAAAATCAAAATGTAATATGAAAACAAAAATATAAGAATATCAGTAAACCAAAATAAATCAAAGCAAATATGAAACAAAGTAAACAAATCATAGATGAAATTTAAAGTAAAAAAACCATTTGAAAAAACAACCCAGACCATAAACCTTAAACCTAGAAATCGAAAGTAAATCAGAGATGATGTAACCCCCTCAACTCGGCCTAGACGCCCGACCGAACCGAGTGAGCTACATTAGGTTTGCCAAAGCAAACCAGAGAAAGGTTACGAGAAGTCGGTCCATTTTTTTCTTTTATCTTGTGTAGATGCAACTTATTAGTCTTACATGTTCATACTTGCAGGGGTGAGTTTATAGATAAAAAAGCATAGAGAAACCACCAATTGCATAAAATACGAAGCATGGACTAAATTGCAAAACTGAAATTAAAGTTACCAATCCTCAATTAGTCCATTTTCAAGCTCACATGACTAATTTCAAGCCAAAACGATCTTCCAATCTTATACAATTGTATTTACAAACTTCAGGGACCAAAATAGAAGGAAACAGAACTGCATAACCATGACATTAACTGAAATAACGATCACGCGTATTGATACGCTACCAACCGTATCGATACGGTGTCCTAAACTAACAGCCCCCGTTTAGGTACACTAAGTACCGTACCGGTACGCCTAACTGAAAATAACGACCAACTTAAGGTTACGTAGCAACCATACCGGTACGCCTTATGAGGGTTTCGGTACGTGGGTTTTGATTCCAAAAGACAATTTCCAGTGGTAATGAACCGTATCGATGCATCGAGCCCGTACCAAAACGCTTGGTCCAAACTTGCCTAGCCGTACTGATACGGTCCCCAGCGTATTGGTACGCTTGGGACTGTAATGTCATCTTTAGATGTTTTTTCACACAAATCTAGATGCATTTAGGTCCTAGCAACTTGCATACATGTATATAAACATCCAACAATACATTTATCAACACTTGTACCAAGATTTAACTACCATATAAGCTTATGCTACCAAAATAGATTAGTCTATAGGCATGCTCCCTAAAGCACTTCACCACACATACCAAACTGCTCAAATAAACATTTCCCACCACAAATACCATACCGACACCACTTTAATACCATATTCAACATGTTAAGCTCATCAAAGCATGTCATCCAAGCAAAACCATCTAGATGCATACCTAGGTAATCCACATAACATCAACCATAGGTATTGATGCCCAACAAGATTATCAACATCAATAAAACTCTGAAATCACAGCAATACACATGCTCAAAAATAGGGAAAATAGAATTAAAAATCCCAAAATCCATGGCGAACACATTGCCTTATTATCCAGAAACACAAACAGAGTTCATACTCAAAATTGCTTTGTCTCTTGGATCACTACACTTTGCCTTTGCTGCCATGAGCCTTTAATGCTATGCATCATTAGGAAAAAGAGAGCGTAAGCATACTTGCTTAGTGAGGATGCTCTTAAAACACACTTGTTTTCAAACCATGCTTATGACCTAAGCAAGTTCCAATGATTCCATTCCAATACATGCATATCGACCATATACAAAACAATATATATTCCACATGCTTAAATCCCCAAAGTATTTTATACGGAACCATGCTTGAATTCCAAAGCATTAAATACAAAACCATTCTTAAATCCCAAAGCATTAAAGTCACAACCATGCTTAAATCCCAAAGCATTAAAATAGATTCAACATTAGAAATCTCATATATTGGCAATTATAGTGACCCTAGATAGTCGACCACTATCCTTGATTAGCCGATCGCTAACCTTTAGTTAACCGACCGTTAACTTTACACATTGGATACACGGATCTCCCTTAATGACCGACCATCATCAAGACTACCCTATGCCGACCGCATGACTTTACAACCTTGCCGACCGCAAACTTTACATCAACAATGGGAACCGACCGCTCAACCCAAATGATAACAACATAGTCGAATAACCGACTGCTTTACCTGAAGGACTCTTAACCATGATCGATTTTTAAACATATTATAGTGCACTTTATCCTATGTCATGCCAACTATATCCAAATGTTTTCTCACCTTGTCACATAGCCAATATATCATTTATAAAACCATTTACTCACTGTTTTACAATGCATTACACAAAATCCCCACATATGCCAATCACATTGCCATAGCAACATCACATTCCCGACCAGAATAAAAACCAATGCTCACTACCATTTAACATACTTTTCAATCAATGCATATGTATTTTAAATCATGCATTTACAGTAAGTAAAACCAACCATGTTTACGGCTAAAACATAAACCACACATGCTCATATCCGAACCGATATTAAAGAGCAAATGAGGGAAACTTACTTCCAAGCTTAGGTAAGTGTTTCAAACTTAACCTAAACTTCCAAACCCACTTTCAAACCTTTGAAAGACTTTTAATACCGTTTCCACTCACCGATTTCACTTCGCCTCACTTGCTACCGCGAAACAGGCTCTTGGCAAGCCACAAACCACCTCAAGATGCTACGCCTTGATTATCCCCTATTTTGGCCACACATAACCGGAGGAAACATGCATTAAAATGCATTCAACTCTCAGTTTCAAACCAAAATCCCGTAGCTCTCAAGATGCCCACTCAAAACTCATCCGAAATCTACCGGAATCAACCTCAAACACTTCTCAATCTTAACCCAGCCACATTACAACGATTCAATACATCAAACTTCATCAATTAACATCTAGAAACCCTTTTACCATATCCTTCCACATCCTTTCACTTCCAGCAATGATTAAACTCCAAAAACAACCCCAAAACCATTAACTAACAACTTAACAATTAGAGATTCGACCACTTTCGGGATTCCATTATTAAAAACAATTTATCCACAATATAACACATCCAAAATAAGACTGAAATCAATCCTTAACACTGGAAAAATAAATCCACTTCGAAAATTACAAGATTCAATTAATCCTCAATTAAGTAAAATTCCATAATTAATCAATTAAAATCCATTAGAAAACATATATAAAGAGTCAAGAACTTGGGAATTTTATTAAAGAACCTTTCATTAGAGGAGAAAAATGAAACTTACCTCCAATGAGTGAGTTTCCCCTTAATTGGATGTTTTTCTCTTAAAAAACAATGAAATTCAATAAGATTTTTGAGAAAACAAGTTAAAGAATCACTTAGAAAATCAAAGGATGAAGAAACAAGATCATTACCGTGAATCTCTTATAGGAAAAATAGTGTTTGGCTGAGAGTATTTTGAGAGAAAATATGAGAGAAAAAAAGTTACGTCAAATTGTGTTTTAGCAAAAATAACGACCTTATAACTAAATCCCTTTTAATTCTCTTAATTAAAAACTTTTTTTAAAAATAATCCTAATTAATAGAAAATTCAGATTAGACCAATTGGTAAAATAGCTCCGTAAAGATTCAAAGTTTTGACTATTTACAAAACAGTCACCTTTAAAAATAGTTTTCAAAAATTGCATTTTGGTGACTAGCCAAAATGTCACCCTTTCAAAGCTTATTTTCCAGAATTTCCTTCACCAATATTTTCAATATATTAAAATAGGATTTTTAAACATTTTTCCATATTTTTATCTTTAAAAAAATATCTGTTCTCAAATTCGACTCGAATCTCTAACCCGATCCACCGGTCCGTCTAACTAGCCTTAAATCGCTAGGCCTAAAATCGGGGCATTACAACTCTCCCCCTCTTAAGAAAATTTTTCCTCGAAATTTACCTAGAGGAAAAAGATGCGGAAATTGCTCTAACATATCCGCCTTGCTTTCCCAAGTGGCCTCTTCGACACCTCGATGTCGCCACAAGACTTTAAACAGTTCTATCGTCTTACCACATAGAACCTTACTGTTGGAATCAAGGATTTCCACCGGCTTCTCATCAAAGGATAAATTCAGTCTCAACTCAATATGTTCCACCGGCATAACATGCGAAGGATCCGACCGATGCCTCCGTAGCATAGATACATGGAACACATCATGTATTTTCTCAAGCTCGGGAGGCAACCTCAACCGATAAGCCACAGGACCAACACGCTCCACGATCTCATACGGTCCAATAAACCTCGGACTAAGCTTACCCTTACGTCTGAATCGCATCATTTTCTTCCACGGTGACACTTTCAAGAACACACGATCTCCCACCGCGTATTCAATTTCCCCACGCTTTAAATCCGCGTAAGATTTCCACCGATCCGCAGCCGCCTTCAAGCATTCACACACAAGCTTAACTTTCTCATCTGTGTATTTTAATACATGTGGCAAGGAAACATGTTTTTCCCCTACATCGGCCCAACACAAGGGCGTACGACACCTTTGGCCATACAATGCCTCAAATGGTGGCATCTGAATACTCGCTTGATAGCTGTTATTATAAGCAAATTCAGCCAATGGTAAATGCTTCTCCCAGGTTCCTTGGAACTCAATAATACAACACCTCAACATATCCTCCATGACCTGGATAACACGCTCAGACTGCCCATCCGTCTGAGGATGATACGCGGTACTAAAACTCAACCTCGAACCCAAAGCCTATTGTAAACATCTCTAAAACCTTACTGTGAACCTCTAATCTCTATCTGAAACAATATACTTAGGTACCCCGTGCAAACGCACAATCTCAGATATATACAAATCCGCTAGCTTGTCCAAGGTATACATCGTATGCACTGGCAAAAAATGCACACACTTTGTAAACCGATCAATAATCACCCAAATAGAATTTTTTTAGCCGGTGTCAACGGCAACCCTGTCACAAAATCCATGGTAATTCTCTCCCGCTTCCACTCTGAAATTTTCAACGTTTGCAACAACCCGGATGGAAACTGACGTTCAACCTTGACCCGCTAACACACCATACACTTGGAAACAAACTCAGCCACATCCTTTTTCAACCCAACCCAATAGTACATTTCCTTCAAATCACGATACATCTTGGTACTACTCGGATGCATAGCAAAAGGACTATAATGTGCTTCTGCTAAAATAGTGTGCCTGAGCTCCGGGACTTCTGGCACCACTATTCATTCGGCCCTTAAAGTACAAAACACCATCATCATCAAAATGGAAATCCGTCGAATTTCCATCAGCCATGTCCTTAACATGAGGAGCCAAAGAGTCATCAAACGGTTGCCTAGCCTTAATCATTTGTGACAAAATGGCCTTAACTTGCAATTCAGCCAACAACCCACCTTCCCATGTCGCACTCAACTTCGCAAACATCGCCCAAAGCTCAACCACTACCTTACAACTCAACGCATCCGTAACAACATTGGCCTTTCCAGGATAATACTCAATTTTCAAGTCGTAATCCTTAAGCAACTCCAACCACATTCGTTGCCTAAGGTTCAAACACTTTTGAGACATCAAATATTTTAAACTCTTATAATCCGTGAAAACCACACACTTCTCACCATAAAGGTAGTGTCGCCAAATCTTCAAGGCAAACACCACAGCTGCAAGCTCTAAATCATGAGTTGGATAGTTGCGCTCATGAACCTTCAGCTGCCTCAACGCATAGGCCATAACCTTTTCATCCTGCATCAGCATACAACCCAAGCCAACATTCGATGCATCACTATAAACGCAAACTCCTTCCTAGATTTCGGTTGAATCAACACAAGAGCATGTGTCAAAACCTCATTCAACTTCTCAAAACTCTGCTGCTGCTTCTCTGTCCACACAAAAGGAACACTCTTCTGCAACAACTTTGTCAACGAAGCTGCAATACTAGAAAACCCCTCCACAAACCGGCGATAATAACCACCTAACCCAAGAAAACTGTGTATTTCTGATACGGTCTTATGTTGTTTCCAATTGAGAATAGCCTCAATTTTCTGTGGATCAACATGAATACCCTCCGCGGATACCACATGTCCAAGAAACATCACCTCCTTGAGCCAAAACTCGCACTTTCTCAACTTAGCATACAACTGGTTATCCTTCAAAACATGCAGCACAATCTGCAAATGTTGATCATGCTCCTCCTCGGTACGAGAGTACACGAGTATATCATCGATAAAAACCACCACAAACTGATCAAGGTACTCATAGAACACCCTGTTCATCATGTCCATGAAAGCTGCCAGGCATTCATCAAACCAAACAAAATCACCAAAAACTCATAATGCCCATACCTCGTACGAAACGCCGTCTTATGTACATCCACATCCTTTACCTTCAACTGGTAATACCCTAACCTTAAATCAATCTTCGAAAACACCGCTGCCTCGCAAAATTGATAAAAAAGTCATCAATACGCGGCAACAGATATTTGTTATTCGCCATCAACTTATTCAATCGGCGATAATCAATGCACATACGCATCGATCCATCATTTTTCTTCACAAAAAGAATTGGAGCACCCCAAGGAGAAACACTTGGTCAAATGAACCCATGATCTAACATCTCCTAGATTTGAGACGTTAACTCTTTCAACTCCTTCGGTGCCATCCAATAAGGAGCATTAGACACCGGAGTTGTAACTTCGTATGTCTCAATACAAATTCCACCTCCCTATCTGGAGGTAAACCCGACAATTCTTTAGGAAAAACTTCTGGATAGTCACATACAACCCGAATGTACTACACCCGAACACACTTGGCTTCCAGATTCATAACAATAGCCAAATAAGCTTGGCAACCATCAAACATCATTCTCTCTGCTCGAGAAGCTGACACAACATTTGACAAGAATTTTACATTCTCACCAACCACCACAACTTCATAATCATTGGCCAACCTCAAAGAAATCCTTTTGGACTCACAATCCACCACCGTCTTGTGCTCACTTAACCAATCCATACCCAAGATAACATCAAAACCATGAATTGACAATTCTATCAAATCTGCAGCAAACTCATGACCTTGCACTGACAAAGGACAACACCTATACAACCTTCTAGTTGTAACCGTCTCCTCAAAAGAACTAGTTACTAACATGCCAACATCCAAAATCTTAACAGAAACATTCAACAATGATGCATGCTCACTTAGAATATATGAATGAGTAGACCCCAAATTAATCAAAGAAAACAATGACAAAGATTGTAAGGTGAAAGTACCTGCAATCACATCAGTGTCATTGCACCATTCATGATGAGCATAGATCCGCGCTGGCCCACCATTCTCTGATTGGACAACAATAACATGAGCCACAACTCTCTGACCATCCTTGCGCCTCTGAAAATACCCCTGCCACAACCTCAGCCCCTAGTAGGTACAATAGCCTGAACCGGGGCATCACCGCAACACGAGGACAGTCACGCTTCATGTGACCAGGAGATCTACATATCCAGCAACTCAGGGTATTTCCCCAACACTCACCCGTATGGCGTCTACCACAACGCTCATACTCAGCTATAATACAAACACCTTGGTTACCATGGCCAACACCGCAACCTCGCCTATGATCCAACTTATGCCTTTTATCACGCAACCTCCTACTCTGCTTCCCGAAATTACCAAAATTAGCCCCACGCTTGTTAGAGCTCATGCCTGAACCCTGTCCTATTACCCTCAAGAACTGCTCAATATCCTTAGCACGGTTCACAAGCATATCAAAATCTGTATAGTCCGTAGCCAACATGTATGTTTTGATATCTTTCACCAACCCATACCGAAACCTGTTGCACCTTTCAAGATTATCTGGAACCAACTCTGAGGTATACTGACTTAAACAGACAAATTTCACCTCATATTCAGCCACGGACATGCCACCTTGCTCCAAGGCCATAAACTCACGTTTCCTCGCATCCAGATACTGAGGGCTAAGATACTTCTTCTTGAAAGCTCTTCGAAAGAACTCCCAAGTTACATCCGCCTCTGGAACACTAGAAGTTGTGGTCACCAACCAATAACAAGCATCACCATGCAACAGCGACATGGTACAACCCAACTTACGCTCATCATTACAGCCTATTTGATTCAAAATACGAATTGTACTCTCCAGCCATCCCTCGGCTACCTCGGGGCTCAAACCCCTAAACTCAACACCTCCCAAACTGTGGAGATGCTCTAAGGGTAACCCTGGATTAACTGCCACAGTAGGTGCCGGTGGCTGCGCCTGTACTCCAACCATCACTGCTTGAAAAGCTCACGTTATTGCCTGAATTAACGAGGTCAAATCACCAAACATTGGCACTTGTTGAGCCTGGGGTACACCACCAGCCCCAACATCAGCAGGCGGAACCAATAGAGGAGGAGGAGGTAAAACGTTAAGAGGATTATCTTCCTCAACATTATTCTGCCCAACTCCGGCATTACCAGCCATTGAACGTGTCGTCGAGCCATGTTATCAAAAGCACCAAAACACAATAAAGTTAGGCTAACATAAGTAAAAGGATCCAAGACTATCTTATAAAACATTTTAAAACCTCGATAATAGGCAATATGTTCTTAATTCATACCCCAACATGATATAAATCAAACACCGAACATATCCACAATCACTGTGCATAACGAACAATGATATACAACCAAACAACAATATCCCAACCTTTCGTAACCTGGCTCTAATACCAAAAAATGTAACCCCCTCGACCCGGCCTAGACGCCCGACTGAACGGAGTGAGCTACATTAGGTTTGCCGAAGCAAATCAGAGAAAGGTTATGAAAAGTCGGTCTATTTTTTCTTTTATCTTGTCTAGATGCAATTTATTAGTCTTACATGTTTATACTTGCAGTGGGTGAATTTACTGATAAAACAAAGCACATAAAAACCACCAATTGCATAAAATGCGATCCAGGGACTGATAATTTTAAGAACCAAAACTGAAATTAAAGTTACCAATCCTCAATTAGTTCATTTTCAAGCTCACATGACAAATTTCAAGCCAAAACAATCTTCCAATCTTATACAATTTCATTTACAAACTTCATGGGCCAAAATGGAAGGAGACAAAACTGCATAACCATGACATTAACAGAAATAACAGCTGCGACTATCGATACTCTACCAACTGTATCAATACGGTACCCTAAACCAACAGCCCCCGTTTCGATACACTAAGTACCGTATCGGTACACCTAACTGAAAATAATGACCAACTTAAGGTTATATAGCAACCGTATCGGTACGCCTTATGGGGGCTTTGGTACGGGGTTTTTGATTCCAAAAGACAATTTCCAGTAGCAATAAACCGTACCGATCTATCGAGCCCGTACCGAAATGCTTGGTCCAAACTTACCTAATTGTACCGATATGGTCCCTAGCGTATCGGTACACCTGGCCTGTAATGTCATCTTTAGCTGGGTTTTCACACAAATCTAGATGCATTTAGGTCCTAGAAACTTATAAACATGCATATAAACATCCAACAATACATTTATCAACACTTGTACCAAGATTTAACTACCATACAAGCTTATGCTACCAAAATAGATTAGTCTATAGGCATGCTCCCTAAAGCACTTCACCACATATACCAAACTGCTCAAATAAACATTTTCCACCACAAATACCATACCGACACCACTTTAATACCATATTCAACATGTTAAACTCATCAAAGCATGCCATCCAAGCAAAACCATCTAGATGCATACTTAGGTAATCAATATAACATCAACCATAGGTATCGATGCCCAACAAGATTATCAACATCAATCAAACTCCGAAATTGAAGCATTACACATGCTCAAAACTAGGGAAACAGAATTAAAAATCCCAAAATCCATGGTGAACACATTGCCTTATTATTCAGAAATAGAAACCGAGTTCATACTCAAAATTGTTTTGTCTCTTGGATCACTACACTTTGCCTTTGTTGCCCCAACCTTTAATGCTCCGCATCATTAGGAAAAAGAGAGCGTAAGCACACTTGCTTAGTGAGGATGCTTTTAAAACAATGATGCATTATAATCCTTGAAAACCAACACTTGTTTTCAAACCATGCTTACGACCTAAGCAAGTTCCAATGATTCCATTCCAATACATGCATATCGACCATATAGAAAACAATATATATTCCACATGCTTAAATCCCTAAAGCATTCTATACAGAACCATGCTTGAATTCCAAAGCATTAAAATACAAAACCATGCTTAAATCCCAAAGCATTAAAGTCACAACCATGCTTAAATCCCAAAGCATTAAAATAGATTCAACATTAAAAATTTCATATGTTGGCAATTATAGTGACCCCGGATAGTCGACCACTATCCTTGATTAGCCGACCGCTAAGCTTTAGTTAACCGACCATTAACTTTACACATTGGATACACGGATCTCCCTTAATGACCGACCATCATCAAGACTACCACATGCCGACTGCAAGCTTTACATCAACAAAGGGAACCGACCGCTCAACCCAAGTGATAACAACATAGTCCGAATAGCCGACTGCTTTACCTCAATGACTCTTAACCATGATCAATTTTTAAATATATTATAATGTACTTTATCTTATGGCATGCCAACTATATCCGAATGTTTTCTCACCTTGTCACATAGCCAATATATCATTTATAAAACCATTTACTCACTGTTTTACAATGAATTACACAAAATCCCCACATATGCCAATCACATTGCCATAGCAACATCATATTCCCGACCAAAATAAAACCAATGCTCACTACCATTTAACATACTTTTCAATCAATGCATATGTATTTTAAATCACGCATTTACAGTAAGTAAAACCAACCATGTTTACGACTAAAACATGAATTACACATGATCATATCCGAACTGATATTAAAGAGCAAATGAGGGAAACTTACTTCCAAGCTTAGGTAAGTGTTTCAAACTTAACCTAAACTTCCAAACCCACTTTCAAACCTTTGAAAGACTTTTAAGACCGTTTCCACTCACCGATTTCACTCCGCCTCGCTTGCTACCGTGAAACAAGCTCCCGGCAAGCCACAAACCACCTCAAGATGCTACGCTTTGATTATACCCTATTTTGGCCACACATAACAAGAGGAAACATGCATTAAAATGCATCCAACTCTCAGTTTCAAACCAAAATCCCGCAGCTCTCAAGATGCCCACTCAAAACTCATCCGAAATCTACCGAAATCAACCTCAGACACTTCTCAATCTTAACCCAGCCACATTACAACGATTCAATACATCAAACTTCATCTAAAAGCCCTTTTACCACATCCTTTCACTTCCAGCAATGATTAAACTCCAAAAACAACCCAAAAACCATTAACTAACAACCTAACTATTAGAGATTCAACCACTTTCGGGATTCCATCATTAAAAAAAAACTTATCCACAATATAACACATCCAAAATAAGATTGAAATCAATCCTTAACACTAGAAAAAAGATCCACTTCGAAAGTTACAAGATTCCTTCAATTAACCCTCAATTAAGCAAAATTCCATAATTAATCAATTAAAATCCATTAGAAAACATATATAAAGAGTCAAGAACTCGGAAATTTCAGTAAAGAACCTTTCATCAGAGGGAAGAACGAAACTTACCTCTAATGAGTAAGTTTCCCCTTAATTAGATGTTTTCCTCTTGAAAAACAATGAGATTCAATAAGATTTTTGAGAAAACAAATTAAAGAATCATTTAGAAAATCAAAGGATGAAGAAACAAGATCATTACCTTGAATCTCTGATAGGAAAAAGAGTGTTTGGCTGAGAGTATTTTGAGAGAAAATATGAGAGAGAAAAAATTACGTCAAATTGTGTTTTAGCAAAAATAACCACCTTATAACTAATTCCCCTTTAATTCTCTTAATTAAAAACCTTTTTTAAAACAATCCTAATTAAGAGAAAATTCAGATTATACCAATTGGTAAAATAGCTCCTTAAAGATTCAAAGTTTTGACTCTTTACAAAACAATCATCTTTAAAAATAGTTTTCAAAAATTGCATTTTGGTCACTAGCCAAAATGTCACCCTTCCAAAGCTTATTTTCTAGAATTGCCTTCACCAATATTTTCAATATATTAAAATAGGATTTTTAAACATTTTTCCATATCTTTATCTTTTAGAAAAATATCTGTTCCCAAATATGATTCGAATCTTTAACCCGATCCACCGGATTGTCTAACTAGCCTTAAACCGCTTGGCCCAAAACCGGGGCGTTACAGATGAAATCTGACCCACTTGAGCGCTACAAATCGGAGATGAAATCTGACCTACTTGAACGCTAAAAATTGGAGATGAAATCGGAGGAGATAAGATCAGAGTAGATGAAATCGAAAGAGAATCGATATGTGAGAATGGAAGATGAAATCGGACGGTAATATTGACTGAGTGTGTGAGTGGAAATTAGAGAAGATCATAAAATCAGAGTTGATAGGAGACAGATCAGAGAAATCTTATGCGACGCTACAAAATGAAAGGAGAATATAAGATGAATGGGGGCTGAGATAAGGGTTAGGGTTAGTCAATAGTCATTATGAGGATACAATTGTAATTTCGCTCACATTCAGTCCAAATTAATATTACCGTTCTGTTGACTTCTGCACTGTAGGTGCCACATGGTGCATTGTCCTTGGCTAAAAAATTGAAATTCAAATATTATTAACTTGTTTAATTAGTCAAATTAGTCCCTAATTGCCAAATGTTATAAATTGGTCATTAGACTCCCAAATTGATCCACTTCCGAATTTTCAAATTAGTCCCTAAATTTAGGTTTATGATATATTTTTTGGGTCAAATTATCAACTCAGTCCTTAATTTTGATTTTATTCCATACTTTTATGTTAAAATTGCCACATTGGTTTATGAGTTTAGTTTATGGTTTAAGGTTAGACCTTAGTGTTAATGGTTTAAGGTAAAAGTTGTAGTTTAGGGTAATTAATTTATGAGACAAATTTCTATGGTTGAACATTTAGGGTTTGGGGTTTAGGCTTCAATGTTTATGGTTTAGGGTATATGTTGGAGTTTAAGGTTATTGATTTATGAGATGAACTTCTACGGTGTAAGGTTTATGGTTTATGATTTAGGGGTTAGTGTTACTGTTAATGGTTTAGAATTTATGGTGTAGTTTAGGGACTAGGGTAATTGATTTATGTGATGAATTTCTATGGCTTAAGGCTTAGTGTTAATGGTTTATATGTTTGTGTTAATGTTTAGGCCTCTAGGGTTTATGGTGTAGTTTAGGGCTTAAGGTTTATGGTTTATGATTCAGGGGTTAGTGCTAAAGGTTTAGATTTTATGGTTAGTTTAGGGTAATTAATTTATGTGGTGAATTTCTATGGCTTAAGGTTTACGGTTTATGATTTAGGGGTTTGTGCTAATGTTTAGACCTTCGGGATTTATGGTGTCGTTTAGGGCTTAAGGTTTATACTATAGTCTATAATATAATATATACTATATGCATTGCCTAATGCCTACTCTATACTATGTATTGATACAAGAATACAAGTATAACGTCATGTGTTACGTGACTGATGATAATTTTTTAGGGGTTATATAGGTTTATGTGACTAGTTTAGGGTCTAGGGATAAATTTAGGGTTTAAGAGTTTAGTGTTGAATTAATTCACTACAAATATTTATTTAACTAAAAATAATCTTTATTTATTTAATTTGTATAATTTAGTCTAATATTTCTAATATAATAATATTTTTGTTCATTTTAATCCCGAATCGAAGTCGACCCGAACCCTACCTGATCCGAGTCGAACCATTAAATTGACCTGACATAACCCATATCTGATTTGACATGACCTAAAACTTGAACGATTACCTGATTTCACACCCCTAAATGTACTAATGTGATTATATGGTAGTATCTGTTCATATTTTTTCTTAACCGTTTGAAAGGCACGCACACCTTGCACATATATATACTCGAACCCTAATCTTCTAATATTAATATCATATTATTTTCCACTGAAGCCACTCGTTGGGTTTCACCCAAATCTATCCTTACATAATAGTTCTTGGAAAAGTGTTCAAACCTTTTTAAAACAGTACAATATTAATAAAAATAATTTAATTATTAATAAATTAGATACCAATGGTTGTAATCAGCAGGCCGACCCTGGCCAAGGGCAATAAGGGCGCCCGCCCAGGGCCCACTCCTCAGAAAAATTACATGTTTGTAATTTTTTTGAATTATAATTGTTTTTAAGGGTCCATTTTTTCTAATACTTTTTTTATTATGGGTCTAAATTTTTCAATACTTGTTAATAAGGAGCTAATTTTTTCCAATAATTATTATTAGGGGTCTACTCTTAAAATTTATTTATTTTTCTAATACTTATTATTAGAGGCCTAATTTTTTTAATATTTGTTATTACGAGCATACTCTTCAAATTTAATTTTCCCCACTATTTATTATTAGAAACCCAAATTTTCTATACTTGTTATTATGAACCTACTCTAAAAAAAATTCAGTACTTGCTATTAGTGACATGGATTTAAATAGTAATATGCAACCGCAACAACGATCGTTATAGGACAGTAGCAGCACCATCTGAAACTGTGATACCTGCAATCGTTATGTCCACAATATCGTATGATATTAAATAATTTCACAACCGCGATACTCGCAGCGACCGAAATAACATCTATAATGTCCGCAACTACAATAATCGTAACATGACCATAAATATGATCGCAACCATAATTTAAATTTCTAATTTAAGGCTCAACTTTTATATTCGCCCTGACACACTAAAAGCCTAGGGCCGGCCCTGGTAATCAATAGCGATAAAATAGTAAACAAGTTTAAAAGATAAATACAATGTTTATTATAAACTAAACGTCAATGGAAATGGACCTAAAAAGCAAAAGACAGATCCCCATGCAATGTCTTACATATACAGCTTTATTTCTAAAAATGATAGCTACTAATAGTAATTATTAGGCATGTCCTTGCATGTTAAAACCCTAAGCAAGGCCGCAAAGTAATAAGTTGTTTTTCCACCACCATGTTCTATCTATGGCCGAGTAAAAATCGGTTTGAAAAAGTCAAAATTTTCAATCCGGCTCGACGTTAAAAAATTTAACTCTGCTTGAATCGAATCAAAATTTTATAAATTTAACTAAAAAAAGTTTTAAAAAATTTGAATTATAAACTAAGACTTGAATAACTTAAATTTTTTAATAATTGATTCATCGATTTTCAAGTTTGAATTGAGTCCCCTATTTCTACATGATCTATGTATATCACATGGTTATATAAAAATGTTTAAATTGGAGTCAATTAGTACTATAACATTATAAATATTTATAATTAAATTTGAACAGAAACTCGAACAACTCAACTAGACTTGACTCAACTCGAATTTCATAAACTCAAATTAAATAAATAAACTTTCAAATAGAGTTTAAGTTATAAAATAGAACTTGTCAACTCAACTAACTTAAAAGTTTTTAACTTAACTGTACTCAATGAAATACTCACCCGTTCTGCCAATAAACTTAGATTACATTTTCCCAAGTAAAAATGGTAAAACTTCCCTCAACAAGTTATACAGCTATAAGTTAATAATGAGGAACTCAAATGATAAAATTGTGATTTATTTCTTCTGAAAGGGATAAATGTTAGAACTATATATTAACTTCGGAAAATGTGCAATATAATATATTAATTTGATTTAATTCAGTGTACACAAATTATTGAAATTGTTATTCATGTAGCATTGTTTTACTTTTACATAATGCATACATAAATTAATATATTTATATAATATAAAAATAAATAAATGTATTTATTTCTAAAAGGGTTGTTTTCTCCAAGGCTTTACTCCCTGATCTTGGGTTGGGCCTCCAATAATGCAAACTTTAGCTGTATTTGTTTAGTTCTCGGGCTGTATTACCTGTTATAATTAGGATGAGTTTAGAACGGGTTACATACCGCCTGCACATCACTAATTCTATACATCGTTATATACTATTAAAAATTTAATGATTTTAGATAAATATTAAAATCTTTAGGGACTCGATATACAATAAACCAAAATTAAAAAAAGTTAGACTTTGAGTTGAATAAACATTTATTTTTTTTGTTTTCTAATATTTTTTAAAATTCTAATTTAGATAGAATTTTGTTCATTCATCATCACCTTCTTCAAATGAAATCACCAACTACTGTATCGATGCTATGAATTTCATACGCTGTTAAATCAATCAACGACCTACATCTTCCTAATGGTGTGTAATGTTAACGGTGTGTTGTCCGTCCTAGACTTTTCTTTATAGTTATTGTTAGAAAAATGGATGTAGTAATAATCCAAATGTTATAGAATACTGTAAGAAAAATAAATAACAATAAATGAAAAATAGAACTTGAAATCAGACATAGTTAAAATCAAAAGAATTTTTGTTGAGGCTTGTATGAACAGTTTTCTTAAGACAGATTCGTCCTCTCCTCGGTGCTTGAGTAACGTTAGACGTCTGTATCCTAGGATACAACTGTAATCCCATAGACCGACCTATGCATAAAATCCAATTATGAGGGTCACATTCCTTACTAAATATTTTTCCACAAAAATATTTAAAAGATTACAAGACAAATCAAGAAATAAACGCAATCCCATACATAAATAAGTTAAGATAATCAATAAATTCATCATCAAAATATGATTACATCATAAAGAGCAATATAGTAAAGTATACTGTAACAAAATGGAAGCTCATATCACCCGATAAAGACAGTTTGTAAGATTAAAATATTACATCAATATATATATATATGAACTGAATGTGTAGATCCTCCAAGTGCCAAGTCTAAGAAGCTTATCCAAAAGTATCTGAAAGAGAAAGATTTGGGGAGTATGAGCTAGGGAGCTTAGTGTGTTCCAACAGTACATGTAAAAACATTTATACAACTTAGATAAATGAAAACATTTCAGGAAAACATGTTATGAGAGCGTTCAAAGTTTTCATGTAAACCTATCTACACTCCGACCGAACTTCAAGATACAGTTCCCCAAAACAATATCATATACAAGAATTAACCCTAAACCCTAAAACCATTATTATTTTTCAGTCTTATTCCGTACATTTATAAATAAATTGAATTATAATAAAGTCCTTAGAATAATATAGTTATTCTTGAATGTCCTTAGTCGAGTATTATTGTGGGCATGAACAACAATAATATATTAAGACTAATATGTAGTTGATTGATGACAAAGTGTTTTTATTGACATGAAGATGTCAAAATCAATACATAAGTACGTGTTAGAGAATGACATATTGGACTGACCTGCAATGAGCATTGTTTTTGGATTATTATGTGATACTAACAACATTGCTCATAGTGATAACTACATGTATGATCTTTAGACTTGAGATCATCATTATTTCAACACTGTGAGTGACATATTTTGATGTGGCCAAACCTGTTTCGTAACTGACTACACCATAAAGACTAATATTGGATATGTCGTAATCTATGTAGCGGAATATGGTTGATCAAGATAGGATTTGTCCCTCCTACATAATAGGAGTAATATCATAGGCCACTTGATTGAGTGAGACTAGAAAATGCATGGCCATGCTCGAATAAATTGATATGAGATATCATAGTTATTTGTTTATAATAGTCTACTCAAGATATCAAGAAATATTAGATGGGCTATACAAGTGTGACTATTCCATGACTTGTGTCCGATCTAGATATGAGAACAAAATGATGTAATACATGAAAAGAGTTAATCACGAAGGTTATGTCGAACCAAGACATCCTGTAACTTAGGTAGCAATGATGCATTGCTAGATTCCACTCATTGCATGTAATATTAGAATTGTTCTAGATATTACTACTAACGTTACATGAACCTACAAGGGTCACACCCTATGATTGAAATGAACAAATATCGACTTGATAGCATGTGTACAAACTTGTTGTACACGTAATAAGTAAAAAACTAAGATTATTATAATTATTGTAATTATAGATAATCTTGTTTATACATTTTAATACTAGATAATTATTGTAATTATTAAATACTATTAATATATATATATCTAAATAAACCTAATTAAAGTAGAATCAGATTCTACATATCTAATTATATTTGGTTAAATATATTATATATTTAATGAATCCGAATTTAATTAGAATTGGGTTTTTGAATGCTATATAAAGGCATAAGGTCTAGCAGCCGAAATATGCCTTTTTGCAAAAAATCTCTCTAACAATTAGAGAAGTAAAATATTTTTCGTTTCATTCGGGTGGACTGCGAAGAGGTCAGAACGCTGTTGTGACGACTTGGATTCGATATCGTGCTAGAAGAATTGGATTCTCCTAACTCCCTGCGATTTTTCAGATTTATTTAAGGTAACATTTCATCCCTTTTCACCCCGGATTCGTTCCTCGTACATGGATCACTGGCGAAATACGTCGAATAATTTTTCCGCTGCGTTATGGGGTGTATCGGCGTTTCCCAACAGTTGTATAATAACCACTTGTACGATACAAAGTCGGACTTAAATACTTGGATGATGCTTTTGTATGAGATGCATATTTTGTTTTTCTGTTTGGACGAGTATACGATATTTGTGCGAAACAAAGAAATTGAATCCAGTCACGGTTAATATGTTAATATGTTTTAAATAAGTTTTTACAATCGATGGTTAAACGTTAATCACATGTTTGTTGCTATAAGATTAATGTTCGTATGTTAATTGTTAACATGATGAAAATGCGGTTCTGATAGCAAATCATTTTCGCTAGAGGAACAATAGTTGTTCAAGTTATCAAATTGTGAGGTTTTTCTATAGTAATCGAAGTACTAAAATTAAAAATTTTCCAGGCAGACTGGGGCAGCACTGGATCTGTCGGACCGTGTAGGTAACAAAGGTCGTAGGAACTATTTTGGTAATTATAATTAACAAGATAAAACATGTTTATGTTTTGGATAATATGCACGTTGTTTGAAATGCATGTTTATAGCCAAATAGCCCATTTACTTTGGTTTTATATTTATAAATATGGCCCGCGTGTCGTGCCTTTCTTTCATCTATTGTAATTCTCTTCCTATCTTACTTCCTCGTATGTAAAACGAGTTTTTAAAAAATTGTAATATTTGGAGAAAGCGTGGATCATAGAAGCAGAATGATGGGCCAATCAAAGGTGGATTAGATGCTTGAGAAGCAAGTTCTATCTTTAGTTTATTTTGGTTCTCCCATTGGCTTGGGATGGGCCACCTTAGTTTTACGGGGTATAACTATTGCATTTATATTTACTGCTTTACATATATGTGGTACAATGTATGTTTTAGCATAATGGTAATTGATTAGATCATACTTGAATGGTGAGATTAATATAACAAAAACCCCCTCCATATTTAATCAAAAAAGTCATCCAATATTTGCCCTCGTTAAAACCTCGATCGGTACTATGTAAGTTTTGCCAAAGCGAAGTACTTATATCTATCTTGGTTAAACGCGAAGAATAAGCAAGTGATATTCATTGGTTGTAATATTGGTTAAACTAGGTTGTCCTAATGAGATTAGAAACCTAAAGGCTAATGATTTGGATAATCATGAGATGATTAGGAACAATAGTTGTTCACCAAATATAGGAATTACATGAGATGTAATTAGCAAGTGTTGCTTACCTAAATAATTGATTCTAGGAGTAAAGCCAAAGCTGACTTAGGATGAAATGAAATATGGATCCTTACCCACTAGAAAGACTATTTAGTAAGTTTTTCAATTTTGAGGGTTTTTAATAGTGGGAATGTTATTACCTTATAAACATGATAAAAGGTACTTATAAATCATATTTTATCGTTGTAGATTTGTTATGGAAAACTCAAACTCATTATCATCGCGATCCGTCCTTGAGAAGGACAAATTGAATGGCTTGAACTTCCTTGACTGGTTCCGTAACTTGAAGATTGTCCTCAAACAAGAACGAAAATTACAAGTCATCGAAGAACCTGTCCCTAAAAAGCCAGCAGATGATGCCTCCAAAGATGAATTGGAAGCCTTTGAAAAATACTCAAGTGACATGGTAGATGTCGGGTGTTTGATGGTTGCGACCATGACTCCTGAGCTTCAAAAGCAACATGAGGACATGGTTCTCTATGAGACGGGTAAAAATCTCAAGGAATTATATGAGGGGCAAGCTCGTCAAGAGAGGTATAAGACTTCTAAGGCTTTGTTACGATGCAAGATGATGGAGGGAACTCCGGTAGGAACTCATATTCTCAAAATGATAGGGTATATTCATACCCTGGAAAAATTGGGCTTCCCTCTAAGTTTTGAATTGGCTACTGATGTTATCCTGCAATCATTATCGGATAGTTTTAATCAGTTTGTTCTTAATTTCAATATGAACGAAATTAACAAATTGTTGCCCCAGTTGCTTGGTCTGTTAAGAACAGCAGAGAACAACATGGAAAAGGTTGGCTGCAAGCCCATTCTGATGGTCCGAAAAGATAACAGAAAAGGAAAGCCCAACACCAAGGCAAAGCCAAAGTCCAACAAAGGAAAGGCTGCATTGAAACCCATTGGAGGAGTTGAAAAAGAAGGAAAGTGTTTCCATTGTAACAATGCTGGACATTGGAAGAGAAATTGCCCTGTCTATCTTGAGGACATCAAGAAGGCAAGAGAAAATGGAGATGTGGTTCTCACATTTGTACTTCTGTATATGGACTAAAAAGGAGTAGAAAATTGGCAAAAAGAGATGTGGACCTACGAGTGGGAAATGGAGCAAGAGTTACTGCATTAGCTATAGGAACATATACTTTGTCATTACCTAGTGGACTTGTTTTAGATTTAGAGGATTGTTATTTCGTACCTAGTTTGACTAAGAACATTATTTCAATTTCTTGTTTGGATAAGATTGGTTTTGAGATTATTATTAAGAATAATAGTTGTTCCCTTTATCTCAATAATGTTTTTTATGGTACAACACATTTAATAAATGACCTCTATGTCTTAGATCAATATAATTCTATGTATAACATAAACACGAAAAGATCAAAAACAAATGACTCTAATCAAACTTATCTCTGGCATTGTCGCTTGGGTCATATAAGTGAGAAACGCATGTCAAAAATTCATAAAAATGGATTTTTTGATTCTTTTGTTTTTGAACAATTTAATATATATGAACATTACTTAATGGGAAAAATGACCAAATCACAGTTTGATGGTAAAAACAAGCGAGCAAGTGATTTATTAGGTCTAATACATAGTGATGTATGTGGACCAATGAATACACAAGCCAGAGGAGGGTTTCAGTACTTCATTACTTTCACTGACGACTTTAGTAGATATGGGTACATTTACCTAATGCATCATAAATCTGAAGCCCTTGAAAAGTTTAAGGAATTTAAGAATGAAGTACAAAACCAACTAGGAAAGAGTGTCAAAGCTCTTTGATCAGATCGATGAGGAGAATACTTAAGCTCAGAGTTTGATGAACTTCTTAAAGAATGTGGGATTGTCTCACAACTTACACCTCCTAGTACTCCACAACATAAATGAGTCTCTAAAAGGAGAAATCGAACATTGCTAGACATGGTTCGATCAATGATGAGTCATGCTGATCTTCCAACTTCTTTTTGGAACATGCTCTAGACTCTGCTGCTTTCACACTAAATCGTGTTCTATCTAAATCGGTTCAAAAGACACCGTATGAGATATGGATTGGGAAGCGTCCTAGCATGTATTTTATGAAAATTTGAGGATGTGAAGTTTATGTTAAACATCAGATGTCTACAAAACTCGAATCCAAATCTCATAAGTGTAATTTTGTGGGGAATCCTAAAAAAACTAAAGGATGTTATTTCTTCAATGCATCTGAGAACAAAGTGTTTGTTGCTCAAACAAGAGTCTTCCTCGAAAGATAATTTATTTTCAGAAAAGGAAGTGTAAAAAATATTGAACTTGAAAAAAATTCAAAATCAACCACAGATCACTGAACTATAGATTGAACAACAACAAGTTCCACAAATTGTTGAAGAACATCCAATCATTCTTGAAACACAACCACTGCGGAGATCTATAAGAGAAAGCAATGCACCTAAGAAATATGGATTTCTCATCACATTGCATGATAATGTTCTCCTCATGGACCAAGATGAGCCTAGGACTTATTAGGAAGCAGTGGTGAGCCCAGACTCTGAGAAATGGCTAGAAGCCATGAAATTCGAGATGGATTCCATGTTAGAAAACCAAGTATGGACTTTGGTTGACCCACTTGAAGGGATAAAACCCATATGGTGTAAATGAGTTTTTAAAAAGAAGACCGACATGGATGGCAATGTACAAACATACAAAGGGCGATTGGTCGCTAAGGGATTTCATCAGATTCATGGTATAGACTATGATGAAACTTTTTCTCCTGTTGCTATGTTTAAATCCACTCGGATATTGCTTGCAATAGCTGCATTTCATGATTATGAAATTTGGAAAATGAATGTCAAAACCACTTTCCATAATGAAAAATTAGATGAGGATGTGTACATGACACAACCTGAGGGTTTTGTCGATCCAAAAGATGCCCAAAAAGTATGCAAGCTACAAAGATACATTTATGGGTTGAAGCAAGCTTCTCGAAGTTAGAATCTTCATTTTAATGATGCAATCAAAGAATTTGGTTTTATTAAAAATGAAGATGAGCTATGTGTTTTCAAAAAAACTAGTGAGACCACTGTCACATTCTTGATATTGTATGTGGATGACATACTAATAATAGGAAATGACATACCTACCTTACAGTCTGTAAAGACTTGTTTAGGAAAATGTTGTTTTATGAAAAACATGGGTGAAGCAACCTACATATTAGGAGTCAAGATCTATAGAGATAGATCAAGACGATTCCTAGGACTAAGTCAAAACACATACATAGATAAAGTACTGAAAAGATTCAGTATGTAAGAATATAAAAGAGGATTCTTACCTATGAGACATGTTATTTCACTCTCAAAGGACATGTGTCCTTCAACGCCTCAAGAAAGAGAGCACATAAGTAAGGTTCCATATGCTTCGGCTATTAGATCTATCATGTATGTCATGCTATGTACACGTCCAGATGTATCATATGCATTAAGTATGACAAGTCGATACCAAGTGGATCCCGGTAAAGGTCATTGGATATGAGTCAAAAACATCATTAAGTACTTAAGAAGAACTAAGGATACATTTCTTATGTATGGAGGTGAGGAAGAGTTAAGTATAAAAGTTTATATTGGCGCAAGCTTCCAAACTGATAAGGATAATTCTTGATCACAATCGGGTTTTGTGTTTTGTCTTAATAGAGGTGTTGTAAGCTAGAAAAATTTATAGCAAGATACAGTAGCAGATTCTACAATAGAAGCAGAGTATATTGTAGCAAGCGATGCTGCAAAAGAGGTTGTTTGGATAAAAAAATTCATATATGAACTAGGGGTTGTGCTTGGCATATCAAATACTATAGACCTACGTTGTGACAACAACGAAGCCATCGCACAAGCAAAAGAACCCATATCTCACAAGCGATTCAAACACATACTTAGGCATTACCACCTAATTCGAGAAATCATTGATCAAGGGGACGTAGAAATATGCAGAGTACCAACGGATGACAATATCCCTGATCCATTGAAAAAACCTCTGACACAGCAGAAGCATGATTGTTACATTATGTCTCTTAGTATTAGATACATGAGTGATTTGTCTTAGTGCTAGTGGGAGATTGTTGGAGTATACCTAAAGACCAATCATGAGATGGTTGTAAAAGACATACTTATTTTATCATGTTTATTAATATGAAGCCATTACTATTTTTCAGTCTTATTTTGTGCATTTATAAATAAACTGAATTATAATATAGTCCTTAGAATAATATAGTTATTCTCGAATGTCTTTAGTTAAGTATTATTGTAGGCTTGGACATCAATAATATATTAAGACTAATATATAGTTGATTGATGAAAAAGAGTTGTCATTGACATGAAAATGTCAAAATCAATACATAAGTATGTGTTAGAGAACGACATATTGGACTAACCCACTATGAGCATGTTTCTTGGATTATTATGTGACAGTCACAACATTGCTCATAGTGATAACTACATGCATGATCCTCATACATGAGATCATCATTATTTCAACATCGTGAGTGACATATTTTGATATGGTCAAACGTGTTTCGTAACTGAATACACTATAAAGACTAATATTGGATATGTCGCAATCTATGTAGCGGAATATGGTTGATCAAGATAGGATTTGTCCCTCCTACATAATATTAGTAATATCATAGGCCACTTGATTGAGTGAGACTAGAAAATGCATGGCCATGCTTGAGTAAATTGATATGAGATATCATAGTTATTCGTTTATAATAGTCCACTCAAGATATCAAGAAATATTAGATGGACTATACAAGTGTGACTATTTCATGACTTGTGTCCGATCTATATACGAGGACAAAAGGGTCACACCCTATGATTGAAACGAACAAATATCGACTTGATAGCATGTGTACAAACTTGTTGTACACGTAATAAGTAAAAAACTAAGATTATTATAATTATAGATAATCTTGTTTATATATTTTAATACTAGATAATTATTGTAATTATTAAATACTATTAATATATATCTCTAAAAAACATAATTAAAGTAGAACCAGATTCTACATATTTAATTATATTCGGTTAAATATATTGTATATTTAATGAATCCGAATTTAATTAGAATTTCGTTTTTTAATGATATATAAAGGCATAAGGTCTAGCAGCTGAAATATGCCTTTTTGCGAAAAATCTCTCTAACAGTTAGAGAAGTAAAATATTGTTCGTTTCATTTTAGTGGATTGCGTAGAGGTCGAAACGCTGTTGTGACGACTTGGATTCGATATCGTGCTAGAAGAATTGGATTGTCCTAACTCCCTGCGATTTTTCAGATTTATTTAAGGTAACGTTTCATCCTTTTTCACCCCGAATTTGTTCCTCGTACATGGATCACTGCGGAATACGTCGAATAATTTTTTCGCTGCGCCATGGGGTGTACCGGCATTTCCCAACAACCGAGGCATAAGAACCTTATACAGGCAGAATTATCGGATCAGGGCTAAACCTTTAGAGACTTCATATCATAACCCAAGTACCCTAATGAATCAGTCCAGGAAGTATTATAGTATACGATAATAAACAGTGATAACAGTAATTAATAAACACATTTGTTTATAGATAAACAGTAACCAAAGAGCATGCTTGTCATATCGGGTACTAGGGCATATATCAGACATACAATATAATCATGCTTAAATTTAGAAAACATGTTATGTTTATGCGAAATCAAACATGCCAGTCATGTGTACATGATCAGTTTAGTAAAACATGTAAAACAATATGAAAAACAGTCGTGTAGCACACAAGGAACACACCTCAAAATGTCAGGTAAGTCTGATAATCTACTCAGCACCGAAACCATGCTCACCTGCAATACTAGAACCTAGTTCGATAAAGATTAGGGTTACTACAAGAATTTTTTTTGTCAAGACAATTTACTAAGTATTAAGACCATAAGGGTCACTACGGGTTCATGAGGTTGAGCAGATCAGGGTGAGCTGGCTGGGTGAAAACGCGATCGGGAGAGCTGTGAGTACCTATAATCAAATAATTATTCATATCAATCATTTATTCGATTGCAATATGCTACATAAATTAACTTGATAAAATGCATGATCAGGTTTAAGGTCGGATTTAGAGGCCTTCGGGTGTGAATTTTGTGAAACAAACTTCAAAAACAGACTCATGACGTAGAAAAACATAAAATAGAGGTTTCCAAAAAATTTAACTTTTTTGTCAAAGTTAAAGTCAATGCTGACTTCATGCTGACGTCAACAGTTAACTGGTCAGAGTCAATACTAACGTCATCGTTCAATGGGTTAAAGTCAAATTCAACTGAGTTGTCTCAGACGAGTTAACTCGGTCAATAGGTCAGGTTAGACTTGGGTTGGGTCAGATCAAGCAGATTCAGTTCTAACTCAGATCGGATTGAATCTGATAGATTCGGGTATAAACCAAGTCGGGTTTAGGTTTTAGGTTAGTAGGCCAGTTTGGCTAAATCAAACCGTGCTTAAGCCAGTCAGGCCGGTTTGGTTTAAGGGCCACCATCTCGTGTAACCTCCACGCGTGGCCCAAAATGGTCAAAACACCTTAAATGATGGCCACTTTTCCATTAAACCACCAAACAACATTATATTTCAACTCATCAATAATAAAATTAGCCAAAACAAGAAAAATGACTTACAAACTTACCCAAGATGGAGGTTACTGGCGGAACTCCGACGAGACCCTTGCCAGTGTCGAAAAGGTGACCTACTACCAGGGTTTTGCTCACCTCGATTCGCTAAGCACAACTAGACATGTGGTGTGACGAACGGGCGACGATCAAATGGTGAATCAAAGTTGAAAGTTGTCAAGGTGTTTGACGAGGCTTAAATTAGATTTTTACGGTGGATAACAGGGCAAGACGACGAGTGGCTAAAAGGGTTTTGGTGGGAATGTCATGGAGCTTTCGGTGATACAAACGATGATGGCCACGATCATGAGGTGGCTGGAGCAGAGTTGGTAGGAGAAGCTAGAGAGGTTTCTGGAATTCAAATCTAATGGCATTAATTAGGTAGTTGGGGAGTTAGATGGGTTATTAAATCTGACTTGAAAAACTTCCCAAACTAAACTCTAATATTATTTTAGGTAACACATGACAAGAATGAGCACTTGGCTTAGATGGTTAAGGCTTGGCTTTATCAAGCATAAGCTACGGGTTCAAAACCCCGTGGCAGCATATCACCATTTTTTTAACATGAATTTATTGGGAGTGTTACAACTCTCCCCTCTAAAAAGAAATTTTGTCCTTGAAATTTACCTATTTTAAAAAGATGTGGAAATTGCTCCTTTATCGACTCAAGATTCTCCCAAGTAGCTTCCTCTAGACCACGATTACTCTATTGTACTTTAACCATAGGAATACGACGATTATCATAACTCTGTTGTCTCGATCTAAGATCTGAACAAGCTCATTCTCATAAGACAGGTCTGGTCTCAACTCCACATTATGAACTTGAATAACGTGACTCGAATCTGGATGGTATTGCCTCAACATGGACACATGGAAGACATCATGAATACAACTAAGCTGAGGAGGCAACTCAAGTTGATAGGCAATTGGTCCAACTCTCTTCAAAATACGGTACGGTCCAATGAATTTGGGACTCAACTTACCTTTACGTCTGAATCTTATTACTTTCTTCCACAGAGATACCTTTAGAAAAATTTGATCACTAAACTCGATATCTTTTCTCCTCCGATCTGCATAAGACTTTTGTCTATCAAAAGCCTCTTTAGGTAGTCACAGATCAATCTGACAGTCTCCTCGGTCTCCTAGACCAACTTAGGTCCCAAAGTCTTCATTTCATACAACTCAGTCTAATAGATAGGAGTGTGACATTTATGACCATATAGAGCCTCATATGGCGCCATATGAATGCTAGCTTGGTAACTGTTATTATATACAAACTTAAGGGTAAAAATTCCTCCCAACTGCCACAGAAGTCAATTACACATCCTCGTAATATATTCTCTAGAATCTGAATCACTCTCTATGTCTGACCATTAGTCTGCACATGAAATAAGGTATTGAAATTTAAATAGGTACCCAAGTTCTATACGGCCTTCCAAAATCGAATGTTGAATCTTGAATCTTAGTCAGAAATAATAGATAAAGGCACACCATGCAATCTGACAATCTTAGAAATATACAATTTAGCCAGCTTCTCTAGAGAATAAGTAACTCGAACAGGGATAAAATGAGCTGATTTAGTGAGTTGATCCACAATAACCCAAACAGAATCCTTTTTAGAAGGAGTCAGGAGTAACTCAGTAACAAAATCCATCGTGATCCATTTTCATTTCCACTCAGGAATCTTAATAGCCTGCAAAATACTAGAAAGATGCTGATGTTCTGCCTTAACTTGTTGACAAGTCAGACATCTAGCCACATAATCTGGATAAATTTCCTTATGCCAACCCAACAGTACCTCTATCTTAGGCTTTGGTACATCTAATCCCATTTGGGATGCATAGTATAAGGACTGTTGTAAGCCTCATTGAGAATGGCTTGCTTCAAGTCGGTATCATCAGGAACACAATAACAACCTTTGAAGCACAGAACTCCATCATGATCAAAAGCATAAGCAGTTGTGGATCCCTGCTCAACCTACTGTATGGCAAAAGTAAAAGACTGTCTAGGAACTATTTGACCTTAATCTTCTTGACCAAAGTCGGCTTAACTTGAAACTCTGCCTTATGTGTTCTGGCCTTCTGGTCTGGGATACCATTTTTTAGATATAACATTTTTCTCTGTAGAGATAGTGTCTTCATATCTTCATGGCAATGACCACAACGGCCAACATCAGGTCATGGGTAGGATAATTACACTTATGCAATCTCAACTGACGGGACACATAAGCAATCACTCTTCCATCCTACATCATAAGGCATCCAAGTCTGAAGTGCGATACATCACTATAAACTATGAAATCTTTCTCTAACTCGAGTTAGGTCAAAACTGAAGCGCACGTTACAACTACCTTCAATTTCTTGAAGCTCTTCTGCTAAGAATTAGTGCAAATAAATAGAACGTTCTTCCTCAACAGCTTCATTAGAGGGGTAGCAATGATGGAGAAACATATATAATACTCAGCTAAGCCCAAGAAACTACGGATCTCCGAGACATTATTGGACTTCTTCTAACTCACAATAGCCTCAATCTTGCTAAAATCAACCTGAATACCTAACAATTTCATGCAGTTTAATAACAAAATAATTAGTTACCTTCAACCTTTTTGAACTATCAAGCTCAAAATGTGGACAACACATCTTATATGAAAATACTTACCATTGTATAGAAGAGGAAAAATGGCATGCAAATCATTTTTATGTCGCTTAACCATTCTTTCATTTGCAAAAGCATTGTCAAGAGTTATGGTAAAAGTTTTTTTTCAAGACCCCACTCGCATAACATCTTTTTAACAAACTTATAAATTGACTCACCATCATAGGGTGGAGGAAAACGGCGAAAATTTAGTATTTTAGACCGGAGTTTCCAGTTATTATCAACATAATGTGCAATGCGAGCAAAATAAGAACGTGAAGTGCAGCCAGACCATCCATCACATGTAAAGCAAATCTTACTTGAAACAAAATGCATTGAATCAGGTAGGTATTTTTTATGCTTGTCATGCTCAATCATGCAATATTTAGTAATAGTATACCTCAAAATATCTTTCACAATAGCATTAAGGTAATGATGCAAAGTTCTAAGTTTTTCATGCTCAACAATACTCAATGCATAACCATGACACAGAATAGCATCAACAAATAATTCACAGTATTTATTTTGATCAAAAGTAGCAGTCATACTAGGATTTTCAGCAACAAAGTCCTTATAAGATTGACATTTATCAATATGCCTTTTAGGGTTAGATGTACCAATATAAGAGTTTGCTTTATACTTTTTGATTTTGCAATACTTAAATTGGGCATAAAGACCACCTTCTGAAGACTTAACAAAGGTATAGTGATTCCAAACAAGAGAAGTTCTTCTCCGAACTCTGTTGAATTTGTAGCCTTTCTCTTAGAGGAAATAATGCCCTCAACTGCTACGGAGGCTTGATCATTTACATTCCCTTCATAAAACAAAAAAAGACAGAATTAAAATCAATCAATGTAGCTAAATCACAACACAGAAAGATACTAAAAAAACGAAATTGACTACCTCTTTCAGATTGTTGTTCATTTTGAACTCTTTCAACGTCTCCTACAAATTATAAAAGATACATCAAAGAAAGTTCAATTGAAGAATCAATAATCAGCAGACAAATTGCAAAATAAATCAATTAACTACCTGGAAAGTTCATCTCATAAGATTGACTATCCTTGATCGAACCCTAAAAATAGTATTACAGACCAGAGAAAGTGTAATTGAAAAAACTCAGAATGCTCAAAATTGAAGGCTGGAAAGATCACAAAACATATATGAAGCAAAGTAAACAAAGCAAATATGGACAGAATCCATAAGGCTCAAAATCGAAACGAAATATGAAAAACAAAAATATAAGAGTATCAGTAAACCGAAAGAAATCAAAGCAAATATGAAGCAAAGTAAACAAAGTAAATATGAAGCAAAGTAAATCTGAAAAACGACAACCTAGTCCAGAAGATCAGAACCCAGAACAAAAGGCCAGAACCCAAAAGTCTCAAAATCGAAATAAAATCTAAAAACAAAAATACAAGAGGATCAGTAAAACGAAAGAAATCAAATCAAATATGAAGCAAAGCAAATATGAAGCAAAGAAAATCTAAAAAATGGTATCCCAGACCAGAAGGCCAGAACCCATAAGGCTCAAAATCAAAATATAATCTAAAAACAAAAATACAAGAGGATCAGTAAAACGAAAGAAATCAAATCAAATATGAAGCAAAGCAAATACGAAGCAAAGAAAATCTAAAAAATGGTATCCCAGACCAGAAGGCCAGAACACATAAGGCTCAAAATCAAAATATAATCTAAAAAACAAAAATATAAAAATATCAGTAAATCAAAATAAATTAAAGCAAATATGAAGCAAAGTAAACAAATCAAAGATGAAATCGAAAGTAAACAAACATTCAAAATTAAATATGAAAAAAACAACCCAGACCAAAAACCCTAAACACAAAAATCAAAAGTAAATCAGAGATAAAATGTAACCCACTTGAACTTTGCAAATCGGAGATAAAATCTGAAAATTGGAGATGAAATTGGAGGAGATGAGATCCGAGTAGATGAAATCGAAAGAGAATCGATAGATGAGAGGGGGGATAAAATTAGACGGTAATATTGACCGAGTGTATGAGTGCAAATTGGAGAAGATCATGAAATCAGAGTTGAGAGGAGACAGATTAGAGAAATCTTATGTGGCGCTGCAAAATAAAAGGAGAATAGGAGATGAATGAGGGCTGAGATGAGGGTTAGGGTTAGTCAATAGTCATTTTGTGGATAAAATGGTAATTTCACTCACATTCAGTCCAAATTAATATTATCATTCCGTTTACTATTGACTGTAGATGCCACATGGCGCATTGCCATTGGTTAAAAAATTGAAATTCAAATATTATTAATTTGTTTAATTAGTCAAATTAGTCCCTAATTGTCAAATGTTATAAATTGGTCACTAGACTCCCAAATTGACCCACTTTCAAATTAGTCCCTAAATTTGGGTTTATGATATATTTTTTTGGGTCAAATTATCAACTCATTCCTATTTTGATTTTATTCTATATTTTTTTGTTAAAATTGTCACATTGGTTTATGAGTTTAGTTTATGGTTTAAGGTTAGACCTTAGTGTTAATGGTTTAAGGTATAAGTTGTAGTTTAGGGTTATTAGTTTATGAGATAAATTTCCATGGTTTAACATTTAGGGTTTAGGGTTTAAGCTTCAACATTAATGGTTTATGGTATATGTTGTAGTTTAGGGTTATTGATTTATGAGATGAACTTCTATGGTGTAAGGTTTATGATTTACGGGTTAGTGTTACTGTTAATGGTTTAGAATTTATGGTGTAGCTTAGGGACTAGGGTAATTGATTTATGTGATGAATTTCTATGGCTTAAGACTTAGTGTTAATAGTTTATAGGTTTGTGTTAATGTTTAGGCCTTTAGGGTTTATGGTGTAGTTTAGGGCTTAAGGTTTATGGTTTATGATTTAGGGGTTAGTGTTAATGGTTTAGATTTTATGGTGTAGTTTTGGGTAATTAATTTATGTGGTGAATTTCTATGGCTTAAGGTTTATGGTTTATGAGTTAGGGGTTTGTGCTAATATTTAGACCTTTGGGGTTTATGGTGTCGTTTAGGTCTTAAGGTTTATACTATAGTCAATAGTCTATAATAAAATATATACTATATGCATTGCCTAATGCCTAATCTATATTCTATATTGATACGTGAATACAAGTATAACATCATATGTATTACGTGACTGATGATAATTTTTTAGGGGTTATATAGGTCTATGTGACTAGTTAGGGTCTAGGGATGAAATTTAGGGTTTATGAGTTTAGTGTTGAATTAATTCACTACAAATATTTATTTAACTAAAAATAATCTTTATTTAATTAATTTTTATAATTTAGTCTAATATTTCTAATATAATAATATTTTTGTTCATTTTAATCCCTATAAATTTACTTTTAACTAAAACTTACCCATATTTATTTCTATTTTTTAATTTAATCCAAATCCTTTACATTTTGCAATTTAGTCCAAACCATATAAATTATAAGTCCCTATGACAATTCTAAAACCATAGCTCTAATTTCAACTATAACCTAAATTATGACTCAATTGAATTAAATTAAAACCAACAAGTAAAATCTTATGACTTAAATGAAAATGTTTTAATGTTAGATGGACCAAAACTGCAATTTCTTTTAACCTAAAACAATAGGCGGGCTTTTCCCCTCCAAATTCTAAATTGAAACCCAAAGTTGTAATTTAGCCATTTAATTTTAATTTTTAATTTAATTAATTTATTTATTTTTTGCTGCCCAATTTTTAGTATATAGATTAATTACCCTTTAAGGCCTTACCCGATTAAAACATTTCATTTTTGTCCTAATTTAAGTTTTAGTATAATTCAATTTAGTCAAATTATTTTTAAATTTGATCCAATAATTAATTGCCTATTTGGCATTTGCAACCCAATTTTTTTTCTTAGTGATTAATTACCCTTTAGGTCCTCACTCGTTTAAGATTTTTATTTTACTCCTAACATTCACTTTTAAATTTTAGTTTAATTCGATTTAGTCACAATTATATATATATTTAAAACTGTAACATATTTTGGCATCCTAAGGGATATTTTGGTTCATATTAATCTCTAAAAAATTATTTTTATCCGAAATTTACCCACAATTACCATACCGAAGTCTATTTGTACACGGTAAGACCCGACTTGAACTTCAAACGAAACCGATATTACATGACCTAAATTTTATCCGTCAATGACGTGACCCGACCTGAAGTCCATCTGAACCTCAACCAACCCGTTAATTAACTGATTCAGACCTGTACCGTTTTTGCATGAACTTAAACTTACCCGACCTAAAATTAACTCAACCTGAACCCAAACTCAATATGATTTGAAACAAAGCTAACAATGACCCGAATCGGAGTCGACCCGAACCCTACCTGATCCGAGTCGAACCATTAAATTGACCTGACATAACCCATATCCGATTTGACCTGACCTGAAACCTGAACGATTACCTGATTTCACATCCCTAAATGCACTAATAGATTATATGATAGTATCTGTTCATATTTTTTCTTAACCGTTTGAAAGGCATACACACCTTGCACATATATATACTCGAACCCTAATCTTCTAAGATTAATATCATATTCTTTTCCACTGAAGCCACTCGTTGGGTTCCACCCAAATCTATCCTTACATAATAGTTGTTGGAAAAGTGTTCAAACCTTTTTAAAATAGTTCAACATTAATAAAAATAATTTAATTATTAATAAATTAGATACCAATGTTTGTATTTTTTTGAATTATAATTGTTTTTAAAGGTCCATTTTTTTCTAATGCTTTTTACTAGGGATCTATTTTTTTCAATACTTGTTAATAAGGAGCTAGTTTTTTTCCAATAATTATTACTATGGGTCTTCTCTTAAAATTTATTTATTTTTCCAATACTTATTATTAGAGACCTAGTTTTTTAATATTTGTTATTACGAGCATACTATTCAAATTTATTTTTTCTCGACTATTTATTATTAGAAACCCAATTTTTCTATACTTGTTATTATGAACCTACTTTAAAAAAGATTCAGTACTTGCTATTAGTGACATGGATTTAAATAGAGGTATGCAACCGCAACAACGATCGTTATAGGACGGTAGCAGCACCATCTGAAACTGCAATACCTGCAATCGATATGTCCACAATATCATATGATATTAAAAAATTTCACAACCGCGATACTCGTAGTGATTGAAATAGCACCTATAACGTCCGCAACTACAATAATCGTAACATGAACATAAATATGATCGCAACCATAATTTAAATTTTTAATTTAAAGCTCATTTTTTAGATTCGCCCTGGCACACTAAAAGCCCAGGGCCGGCCCTGGTAATCAGTAGTGATAAAATAGTAAGCAAGTTTAAAAGATAAATACAATGTTACTATAAACTAAACGTCAATGGAAATGGAACTAAAAAGAAAAAAACAGATCCCAATGCAATGTCTTACATATTCATCTTTATTTTTAAAAATGATAGCTACTAATAGTAATTATTAGGCATGTCCTTGCATGGTAAAACCCTAAGCAAGGCCGCAAAGTAATAAGTTGTTTTTCCACCACCATGTTCTGTCTACGGCCGAGTAAAAATCGGTTTGAAAAAGTCAAAATTTTTAATCCGGGTCGAAGTTAAAAAATTTAGCCCGGTTTGAATCAAATCGTAATTTTTATAAATTTAACTAAAAAAGTTAAATAAAATTTAAGCTATAAAATGAGACTCGAATAACTTAAAATTTTTAGTAATTGGCGGATCGATTTTCAAGTTTGAGTTAAGTCCCCTAATTCTACATGTTCTATGTATATCACATTATATCACATGGTTATATAAAGTTGTTTAAATTGGAGTCTATTAGTACCATAACATTATAAATATTTACAATTAAATTTGAACAAAAATTCGAACAACTCGACTAGACTTGGCTCAACTCGAATTTCATAAACTCAACTTGAATCAAAAGAATTTCAAATAGAGTTTGAGTTATAAAATAGAACTTGTGAACTCAACTAACTTAAAAGTTTTTGACTTAACTCTACTCGATGAAATACTCACCAGTTCTGCCAATAAACTTAGATTCTATTTTCCCAACTAAAAATGGTAAAACCTCCCTCAACAAGTTATAAAACTATAAGTTAATAATGATAAATTTGCATTTTTGATTCCTCTCAAATGATAAGATTGTGATTTATTTCTTCTAAAAGGGATAGATATTAGAACTATATATTAACTTCGATAAAATGTGCAATATAATATCTTAAGTTTTGATTTAATTCAGTGTACACAAATTATTGAAATTGTTATTCATGTAGCATTATTTTACTTTTACATAATGCATACATAAATTAATATATTTATATAATATAAAAATGAATAAATGTATTATTTTTTAAAAATGTGTATAATTAAAATAAAATCAAAGTTTCATGTATTTGTTCAAGGCACTAATGGGAATAGCATTAGTAAGTAGTGCCTTTGAGAACGATGATTTTGGACAACAAGCCCAATAACATTGCAGTGTGGGCATTTGAGTAATGAGAAGTGGTTAAATAGTTTCATGTTAGTGTCACGCCTGAGAAGAGGCGAGGTCATTAATCCCACATCAGAAAGGAAAAGAGAGGTCTTGGGATATAAATACGATGGCGCTGCATATCCTATCAAACATGTCTTATGGGAAGAGGGTAATGACCCCGTGACAAGTGGTATCAGAGCGACCTTTTGACTGTCCGATTTCACGCCGAGCGCCCATGAATGGGGTAGCCAGGGTGGACAATTGTGACAAGGTGGCCCTTCACGAGAGCGTCACGAGGTTGAGTAGGATAGAATGTCACGCCTGAGAAGAGGCGGGATCATTAATCCCACATCGGAAAGGAAAAGGGAGGTCTTGGGATATAAATACGGTGGCGTTGCACATCCTATCAGACATGTCTTTTGGGAAGAGGGTAATGGCCCCGTGACATTAGGTTGAGGTTCAAAATCCAGTCATTGGATCCAATTTTGTTAATACTCAAACACTACCATTTTAAAGTCAATTATTTTTCATAATCTTCTTAAGTATCACTCTTAGAGGAAGAAAGAGTAAATTTTGATTCGAATATTTTTTAAATTGGATTATTTGAGTTAAGTTATTCAAATTATTCGAGTCAATTTGAATTTTTAAATCGTTTTTAAGTTTTAGTCGAGTTTGGATTTTACAAATTTGAAATAGTAAATTTCTTTATTTATCAATTTAGTCTTTGAATTTTATGTTTCTTCAGTTCCCTATTATAAGTTTTATAGTACTGGGACGATAATTACAAGACAAGTAAATAAGCGCAAACGCAAAAAAGAAAAACAACACCAAGAATTTACGTAGAAAACCCAAAAGGGAAAAACCACGGGCAGAGGATGAGAACTTTCACTATGATGGAGAAAGAGATTACATCTGATTTATGATGTTATGTCTAAACCCCTAATCCTTAGTATCTATTTATAAGGATAGATTCCTTGTTTACGGAGGAAACTTTGTATAGAAACAAATTATACTCAAACTGAGTTTCCTACCTTTAATTAATATAAAGTAAACAAGATCTACTAAAAGTAAGATTCTAACTTTAAACCAAATCCCAAGAGAATTTGGATCACAACTCTAACAAATCTTCACCTCTTCCACGAAACCCCTTCAAGGGGTAGTATTCAACAATGAACACCGACCAAATCCAAGCCTTGCCCAAGCTTGGATGTACAAGGTAATTTAGTATTCATGTCAGTAAGATCAACATTAGTGCCAACTTTACTCACAACTATATCACCACGAGCAATAACACGACCACAATCATCAATGGCACTACTACCTTTCTCATTATTTATCTTTGAAGCAAATCGAAGTCTTTTAAGCTTCTCAAATCCGTTATAACCACAGAATTCAACTTTATTCTTCTTTTCAAATTCCTTTTGCCCACGTAATCGAACTATTTTCTGCCTACCAGAATCGTTATGCCCACGGTTGTCATGTTCAACACAAAATCTTCTTTTACTTGATTCAGTCAAGACGCCTTCACCAGTAACATCGTCATTTGACACGTATGAGGAAACAACGGATGCATCACCTAAAATAGTTGACCTTGTAGAACATAAAGAAATTGACTGCTCTTTTATACCCTTTCATCACAACGAGGGTGCCCTTGCAAATTTTCATAGCTCCACCTTCATTGGAGTATCTATACCCTTTTGAATCTAGAGTACCTAACGAAATCATATTTCTTCTTAAATCTAGAACATGCCTCACATTACCAAGTGTTCGAACAATCCCATCGAACATTTTAATCTTGATTGTGCCAATACCTGCAACTTTAGAAGAGACATTATTTCCCAATAAGACAACACCCGCAGACACAGGTTTATACGTCACACACCAATCCCGATTTGGACTCATATGAAAACTACTACCAGAGTCAAGAATCCACTCCTCACTTGTTATAGTCTTCGCTGGAAGCAATTAAAAGTTCACCATCATTATACTCCTCTACAATATCAGCTTCATCTTCACTAGAATTCTGATTCTCAGATTCCCTCTTTATCTTATTATGTAATGTGTAACACTCAGATTTAATATGACCTTTCTTTTTGCAGAAATAAAACATTTTACCTCGATTTGACGACTTGGACCTGCCTCTATTTTGACTGCTGAAATTATGATCACCTTTTCTTCCGCGGTCTGAACTAGTCGATCCATGCACCATGAGACCCTCTCTTGTCATGTGAATTCAAATTATCGTATACCTCTTCATGAGTAAGGGTATCACGGCTGTGTAGGAGGGTGCTTCTAACAGACGAATATGAAGCGGACAATAAGCAAAGTAAAATCAAACATAAGTCTTCCTCATTGTACTTTACCTCCATCATTTCCAAATATGAGACGATCTCCTTGAAATCAGTTAGGTGGTCGTCAAGACTTGAACCTTCTACTAACTTGTAGGAGTATAGGCGTTGCTTCAGGAGCAAATTGCTGGTCAAAGTTTTCTTCATGCAAATTTGTTTCAATTTTGCCCATAAGTCGACAGATGTCTTCTCTTTGTGAACATCCTACAAAATACTGTTTGATAAGTGCAAATGGATCTGCGAAGCAACTTTCCTATCCTTGCATCGCTTTTCTTTATCCGACCATTCTTTCGTCATATTATTAAACCCATCTAATGCATCATCTAAATCTATCTGAACAAGAATATCTCGAACCTTCACCTGCCATAGCGAAAACCTGACGTTGTGATCTAACAGCGAAATTTCATACTTCACTATCGTCATTATCCTGAGTAACCTGAAAAGCTCTGATGCCAATTTGTTATACTACTGAGACGATAATGACGAGACAAGTAAATAAGCGCAAACGCAGAAAAGAAAAATAACACCAAGAATTTACGTGGAAAACCCAAAAGGGAAAAACCACAGGCAGAGGATGAGAACTTTCATTATGATGGAGAAAGAGATTACAACTGATTTATGATGTTCTGTCTAAACCCCTAATCCCTAGTATCTATTTATAGGGATAGATTCCTTGTTTACAAAGAAAACTTGCATAGAAACAAATTCTACTCAAACTGAGTTTCCTACCTTTAATTAATATAAAGTAAACAAGATCTACTAAAAGTAGGATTCAAACTTTAAACAAAATCCCAAAAGAATTTGGATCACAACTCTAACAATAAGCTCATTTTAACTAAATTTAAATCGCATGTTCCTCAAACATTTCATAACACCTATATAATTTCTATTTACCTTTCTGACAATAAAATGCCTCTATTTTCTCCATGGCTTTACTCCCTGATCTTGGGTTGGGCCTCCAATAACTTTTGTTTATGCAAAATTTAGTTGTCTTTGTTTAGTTCTTGGGATGTGTTACCTATTATAATTAGGATGAGTCTAGAACAGGTGACTATGAGTATTTAAAATTATCCGATTCGAATGACCCGACCCAATGACTCGTTGACTAGATTTTTTTTGGGTATTTCTAAAAAAAAAAGTACTCGACTAGGCCGGGTACCCGTCCCTGGAGTACTTAGGCCTGGTCTGGGCCAATTTTTTTGGATAATCGGGTACCCAACTTGACCTGATAAGTTTTAATATATATTTTTTAGTTTTAAATTATATTTTTATTTTATGTTCCTTAATATTAGTACCTAAAATTAAATTTAAATCTCTTAATTATTTCTATTTTTGAATTATAGAATTTTAAGTTTGAAAATTTTCAAATATATTTTTATTAATTTGTTAATACCGAAAGATAAAACAAGATTAATATTTTTAATGTCTTTCTGGTGATAAACTTTAATATATATATATATATATATTATATCTCCAAATATTCTAAATAACTTCAAATCACTAATTTTTGAGTTTGGATTATGTATTATAAAATTTTAAATTTTATGTGTTCATTATATGATTTTTTTAAAACATTTAAATTAAAAAAGTAAAAATAAAAATATGAATCGAGTACCCGTTACCCGATTAACTGGGTACCCAAGTTTCATAGGTACCCGAATTAAATGGGTCGGGACACGGTCCAAAAAATAAGTACCCCTACGGGTGACACACACCGTCTACACATCACTGATGCTATACATCGCTATATACCATTAAAAATTTAATGATTTTAAATAAATATTAAAGTATTTAGGGACTCGACATGCAAGAAAACCAAAAATTCAAATTTGAGTTGAATAAACATTTATTTATTTACTGTTTTCTAATATTTTATAAAATTCTAAATTAGATAGAATTCTGTTCATTCATCATCACCTTCTTCAAATGAAATCACCAACTACTGTATCGATGGTATGAATTTCAAACGTTGTTAAATCAATCAAGAACATGCATATTTCTAATGGTGTATAAAGTTAATGGTGTGTGTTGCACGTCCTAGACTTTTCTTTATAATTATTGTTAGAAAAATGGATGCAATAATAATCCAAATGTTATAGAATATCGTAAGAAAAATAAATAACAATAAATTAAAAACAGAACTTGAAATCGACCATAGTTAAAAACAGAAGAATTTTTGTTTAGGCGTGTATGAACATTTTCCTTAAGACAGATTTGTCCTCTCCTCGGTGCTTGAGTAAGGTTAGACGTCTATCTCATAGGATACAACTATAACCCCCTAGACAGGCCTATGCGTAAACTCCAATTTTGGGAGGTCACATTCCTTAATAAATTTTTTCCATAAAAATATTTAAAAGTTTAAAATCCAAATCAAGAAATAAACGTAATCCCATACACAAATAAGTTAAGATAATTAGTAAAAGCATCATCAAAATATGATTACATCATAAAGTCATAACAGGCAATATAGTAAAGTATACTGTAACAAAATATAGGCTCATGTCACCCGATAAAGACAGTTTGGACGATAAAAACATTACATTGAAAAATATATATGAACTGAATGTGTAGATCCTCCAAGTGTCAAGTCTGTGAAGCCTATCCAAAAGTATCTGAAAGGGAAAGATTTGGGGGTATGAGCTAGGGATCTCAGTGTGTTCCAACAGTGCAGGTAAAAACATTTATATAACTTAGATAAATAAAAACATTCTAGGAAAACATGTTATGAGAGCGTCCAAAGTTTTCATGTAAACCTATCTACCCTCTAATCGAACTCCAGGATACAGTTCCCCAAAATAGTATCATATACAAGCATTAACCTGAGGCCATTGGGCATAGGTACCATCCTAAGGGAATACCTTAGGTCCGAGCTAAATTACCCTAACCAAAGTGTAAGAATTGAATGCGGACGAAATTACCCTAGCCGAAGCATAAGAACCTTATACGGGCAGAGTTACCAGCCGGATCAAGACTAAAACTTCAGAGACTTCATATCATAACCCAAGTACCCCCAATGAATCAGTCCAAGCAGTATTACAGTATACCCTAATAAACAATGATAACAGTAATTAATGAACACATTTGTATACAGATAAATAGTAACCAGAGAGCATGGTTATAATATCGGGTACTAGGGCATATATTAAACATACAATAAAATCATGCTTCAATTCAGAAAACATGTTATGTTTATGCGAAATCAAACATGCCAGTCATGTGCACATGATCAGTTTCATAAAACATGTAAATATAGTATGCAAAACAGTCGTGTAGCACACAAGAGCACACCTCAAAAAGTCAGGTAGGTTTGATAATCTACTGGGCACCAAAACCACGCTCAACTGCGGTACTGGAACCTAGAATGACAAAGATTAGGGTTACTACAAGAATTATGCTTTTATCAGGACAATTTACTAAGTATTAAAACCATACGGGTCACTATGGGTTCTCGCGGCTGAGCAGTTCAGGACGAGGCGGGCTGGGTGCAAACGCGATCAAGAGAGCCGTGAGTACCTATTATCAAACAATTGTTTATATCAGTCCTTTATTCGATAGCAATATGCTACATAAATTAACTTGATAAAATGCATGATCGGGTTTAAGGTTAGATTCGAAGGCCTTCGGGTTTGCATTTTATGAAATGGGCTTCAGAATGGACTCAAGACGTCGTAAAATATAAAATAAGGGTTTCTACAAAATAACTTTTTGGTCAAAGTCAACGCTGAAATCATGCTGACATTAACAGTTAACGAGTTAGAGTCAACGTTGATGTCAGCAGTTAATGTTGACATCATGCTAAAGTAATCGATCAACGGGTCAAAGTTAAAGTCAACTGAGTTGACTTAGACAAACTAACTCGGACGAGTTGACTCGGTCAACGGGTTAACTTGATCAACGAGTCAGGTCAGGTTAGACTCGAGTTGGGTTGGATCAGGCAGATTTGAGTCTGACTCGAATCAGGTTGGATCAGGCATATTCGAGTTTGGACCGGGTTGAGTTTGGTTTTTAGGTTATTAGGCTTGTTTGGCTAGACCAACCTAGATTAGTGGCTAGACCGGGCTCAAGCCGGCCAGGCCAATTCGGTTCAAGGGCCACCATCTCAGGCGACTGAAATCGCCCAAGATGGCGCGTGACCTTCACCCGCGGTCCAAAACGATCGAAAATGCCTCAAACGATGGCCACTTTTCAATTAAACCACCAAACAACATTATATTTCAACTCATCAACACTAAAATTAGCCAAAACAAGAAAAATGACTTTCAAACTTATCAAAAACGGAGGTTACTGGCGAAACTCCGATGAGACCCTTTCCGGTATCGAAAAGGTGACTGTAGCAATTTTTTTCGGTGCCGCTACGAAAAATAATAAATCATATTTGGGGGGATTTCTCGCCTTTTATTGAAATTATTTAAACAGAGGAATTTTAAGAAAACTCGTACTTAAAAAAAATGGAGTCTCCATCGGTCACATAGATTAGGTAGACTGGACACCAAAAATAAAAACCAGAGATTTTGAAAACTTAGGCTTGGGAGTTAGTTATGGATGGGGAAGGGTTAGCACCCCCTACACCGCCCAAAATTGGTACCCAAGGGTTCATATCGTAATTATTAAGAAAAATACAAAATTCAATTTAATTTAATAATTAATTCCTGAAACTCATAGTTTGATTATTAAATTTTCCTCGATATCCACGGTACCAAAGGACATGACACCCGAAAACCGGTATGACACTCCCACTAGAATACCGGGATAAAGGCCTAATATTATATGTGAGAAATATATACATGAATTAATAAAGGGTAAACAAATATTAAATAACATCCATAAATGTATAAATATGATACATATAACATTTGCTATACATTAATATACAAAATAACATAATATGTATAATATAAATTATAACATACATATATAATATAAATTACATAAATAATATAATATATGTAACATAATATATAATATTATTTAGTGAATACATAACATAATACATATACCTATTCATATACTAATATATTAAAATACATATATATTGATATACTTTCCCAAACATGCACATACATATACCAAAGATTAAACTGATAATCAAATAGAAATAAAAACAACATATATCCAAATATAGTGTAACATAAAAGAGACTAAAATAAATATTCACATATAAATAAATAAAACATAAAAGAACCACAAATAACATGTATTGAGCAAATCTAACAACATACGAACATAAACATAAAAGCATAAATAATATATCGAATGTAAAACATTTAAACAAAATATATAAAATAAAGGAAATATATTAAATGACATGGAAATAATAGGGACTAAAAAGGAAATAACCCTTCAAAAATTAGTTTAAACTGAAAAAGAACCTAAATAGAAAAGCAATGAAAGAAAGGAGGACTAAACTGTGATTTACCCTTTGAAAGTAATGAAAACAAAATTAGTGGTGAAATTAAAAACCAGCCTAAACTTAGGGGGACTGGTTGGGTAATTAAACCATGAGGCAAAGCAGTTTTGCAAACAAAAGTAGGGCGGAAGGACTATTAAGGGAATTTGACCGCTTAGAAATTGATTTAATGAAATTTAGGGATGAAATTGAGACTTTTGAAAAATAGAGGAGGACTAAAGATGTAATTTTACCATGCAGAAGCCCTAATTACGTGATTAAATTGGGGCGGAAGGACTAACAGGTAATTGGACCATTTTTAAAATCTAAAAAAAGTTATAAAAGGGGTTATCCGGCTCAAATGCAAAACCTTGGGCCATTTTTATTTCAAACCCTTTTAAAAAACTCATCCCTTTCTCTAATAAACACCCAAAAACCCAGAAAAACCATAAATTCAGATCAAAACCCCTTTTATGAAGAACAAGATGAATGTTATTCATGAACTTAGAGAACATTCAAAGCCTAAACCTAGAAACCACCCTTGAACTTAGAAATCGGTGGTGGACCGGCTACTCCGACCACCACGGACAACCGTCAGCCACCTCCAACCATCATTTCTAGCACCAATTATTATACGTGGTTAAATTCTAAGGAAAATGGTACTCAAACTATCGCTCGGACATCGATTCGAGGGAGTACTACCCATATACCCTACGGGGTGTAGACCCCACGAAATGTATGGATCGAATTTCATGAGTGAATTACAACACTATACGGAGGTGAAAACCCCACGAAGCGAAGTAATCACTCATTCCTAAAGGTTCTAAGACTACTATATGATATCAAAAAGTAAACAAACAAGACTTAGGAATTAAAATTAAGTTAAACCAAATTTAAACTTTTCTTAATAATTATTATACGAACCTAACTAAGGCTTAACTCTCTTTTTAGTTTTTTTTGAAAACAAAAATTTCTCCCTAGCGGAGTCGCCATGTTGTAGCGACCTTTTTTTCAATGCCTCTATGAAAAAGAAAAAATCGTATTTCGGGGGATATATCGCCTTCTATTGAAATTATTTAAACATGGGAATTTTAAGAAAACTCATATTTAAAAAACATGGAGTCTCCACCGGTCACTTGGATTAGGTAGACCAGACACTAAAAACAAAAATAAGAGATTTTGAAAACATGAGTTCGAGAGTTAATTTAATAATTAATTCCTAAAATGCATGGTTCTAATATTAAATTTGCCTCGATATCCACGGTAAAGAAAGGATATGACACCCAGAAACCGGGATGACACTCTTACTAGAATACCAGGATAAAGGTGACAAGCGTCGTATTTGTCAAATAAATTATGCCTAATTCTCAAAATAAAGTAAATAGGAATGTAGTAAAGAGAAGTAGGGTCGATCCACAGGGACTAAGGAATTTCCAATGTCGTATTGCTTTGATCCTGATCCAAAGAAAAACGATAAGTAATAAAATGGGGTTTTGTAATATAAGAAGAATTTTTTTAAAATAAATTAAATCTAAAAATTGCGATAAAAAAGAAAGCAAATAGATAAAAATAACAATGGTAGAAATATAACCTCAAGCTTCACTCTGCATCAATTTGTTTCGATCATCGAAATAGATTTTACTTTGGGATTCATGCAGGTTACAGTCTACAAAGCCCAACCCTTGTAACTTACTTTCTCTCCGGTAAACCGATATTCCCAAGCCTATCTCTAGAATTCAGTCTTTGTTGGACTAACCACGCCTATCGCCGTTGTCACCAAAGCAGTTTAAGCGCTGAAAAAGCCTGACTCGCGTTATGTTCTCTCAATCGAGAATCAAACCCGATCTCAATTTCCCTTAGCGGATCATTGCCAAGTGTGTTCACATGAAGTTGAATATGCTATCAGCCGACTCTTTCTCCCAACGGTAAATCAGAACAACATTCACACCAACGTGCGCTTTTTGAGATGAAAATGTAAAGATTTAAAAGAAAGTCCGATTGCCTATCTAAGTTTTCAGAAAATTGAGAATGATATCCGAAGATATTAAGTACCTTTTAATTCTCACAAAACGAATTGAATCATCGCTAGGCCATCGGCTAATAAAAAGTTTAGATAAGCACGATAGAAATCATACTTAGCATTTTTAGAAAACAAAGTAGAAAAAAATAAAAGAACAGTTGAAAGAAAAATAAAAGACAAAACCCGAGAGAATTTTTTTAATGAGAAGAAAAGTGAAAAAGATACATCTCAAGCTTTACCCCAAAGGGGGTATTTATAGTCTTCTAAAAACCCTAAAGATAATAAAAAGATAAATCCTAATGAAAGATAAATTCTAAATATAATAAAAAGATAAATCCTAAAGATAATATTATCTAAAAGATAATATATCCTAAAGATAATATTATTTAAAATAAAATAAATTCAAATTAAAATCCTAAGATAATTTAAACTCAAATCCCTAAGATAATTTCTTCAAGAATGTGCTGACTTGACTGCTTTCTAGAAACTGTTGTTGATTGGAAAACAGATTCCTGTAACAAAAATGAGCAGAACAAAACCAAATCAGTAGTAATAATTGACAATGAAAAAGGATTTACAAGAAAATATATTCAATTTAAAACACTCATCAAGAGGCCTAATACTATATGCGAGAAATATATGCATGATAAATTAAAATACATGAATTAATAAAGGTTAAACTAATATTAAATTACAAAGTACCCATGTGCATATGTCAACAAGTAAATATACATGATTAAAATAAAACATCCATAAATGTATAAATACGATACATATAGCATTTTCTATACATTAATATACAAAATAACATAATATGTATAATATAAATTATAACATATACATATAATATAAATTACATAAATAATATAATATATGTAACATATAATAATATTTAGTATATATAACATAATACATATACATATACTAATATATTAAAATGCATATATATTGACATACTTTCCCAAACATACACATACATATACCAAAGATTAAATTGATAATCAAATAGAAATAAAAACATATATCCAAATATATGTAACATAAAAAAGACAAATAAATATTCACATATAAATAAATAAAACATAAAAGAACCACAAATAACATGTATTGAGCAAATATAACAACATACGGACAAACACATAAAAACATAAATAATATATTGAATATAAAATATTTAAACAAAATATATAAAATAAAGGACAGATATTAAATGACATGGAAAGAACAGGGACTAAAAATGAAATAACCCTTCAAAAATTAGTTTATATAGAAAGAAAAAGACATGATTGGAAAAACAGTGAAAGAATGGAGGACTGAACTATGATTTACCCTTTGAAAGTAATCAAAACAAAATTAGCGCTGAAATTAAAAACAGACCTAAACTTAAGGGGACTGGTTGGGTAATTAAACCATCCGACATAGCAGTTTTGCAAACAAAAGTAGGACGGAGGGACTATTAAGGGAATCTTGTAGCGATGTCCTTTTTTTTGTTTATCGCTAAAAAAAATGAGGGTTTTTCGAAGGGTTTTTGAAAGGTGTTCGTGATTCTTTGGATATAAAATATTTATTTCGTAGGGTTTTAAAAAACCGCATTTTATTTAAAGATTGGAGTCGCCACCGGCCACTTAGGTAGGCCGGACACCATAAAACCAGAGATTTAAAAAGACAGGGTTCGGGAGTCGATTCTGGATGGGGAAGGATTAGCACCCCACACCGCCCAAAATTGGTACTTTAATAATTACCGCTTTATTAATATTGGATTTTCGGATTAGAGTGCGATTATTTTAAAATTCGGTCATAATTGCGAATGCGAATATATTTTAAGGGTCCCATTACCCGAGAATAAACGCCCAACCACTATCACTACGCTTGATATCGCCCCGTTTACGCTCGGATAAAAGGACTCGCATTAACAAGTTATATCTCGATATGCAATCTTAGTGGCAAAAACGTAAAACATGGCAAAATATTTAAATATAATAAATATTGACATACCGAATACTAATTTAACATAAATGATATTCTAGACTAAAACATGTATATATACATATTATTCTGAATAATAGATAAAAACAACTATAATATGTCAAAATAACAAGGCGAGGAATAAGTACATATAGACAAACAAATATTTCAAAAAGACATGCATCTTGGTAATAAAACATATTTCAACATATACGGGTCAACATATCATACAAAAGGGTAAATACATTAACATGTAGCCCTAAAAGAAACAAGAAAACACACACATATAAAATACAAAATACGCCATATACGAATCAACTAAAACATAACATGCTTAATATGAATAAGGATAAAAAAGACGCATGACCATTATAATCTTAATACACATATATATGTAAACATAAAATATGAGTCATATACGAGGGACATAAAATAAAATAAAATAATAGAATACATCAACATATACGATTATAATACGAACATTAGTATTTACAAAGAATACATGACTGAAATGAAAGAAAAACAAAAGTCAGTGGCAGAATTTAAAGAGCAATAATATGTAATTTAGGGACGAAATTGCGAAACAAACAAAACCTAAAAGAACCATAATTGTAATTAGACCAAGGGGCAGACCCAAAGTGAAAAATTCGAAAACGCGGGATGATTAAAGGCGTAATTTTGCCATTTAAAATCTGAATCGGTGTAATTTAGGGACTGGATTACAAGATTTTGAAATATCAGGAGGACTGTGATTATAATTATACCACGCGGTAAGACAAAAATGAAAATATTGAAAACGCGGGATGGTTGAGTGTGTAATTTACCCATTTAGCAAAATAATAATATCTATAAAAGCCCCCCTTTAAGGCCGAAATCAAAATTTTGGCCATTTGTTTCATTTTCTGGTTTTTCACAATAACCATGTTCTTCGTTTTTCTCTCAACTGTTCTTCTAAAACCCAGAATCCGGCGGCCGGCCGCCGTATTCTCCGCCGCTGGCCGCCGCTAACCGGCGCTGGCGAGCCTCCAAAATACACCAAAACAACCCCCTTGTCGTCCTCAATACGAATCCTAGGTTGGATTCAGAGGATATACCTCTATTCGCCCTAGATCTAGGAAATACGAACCAAAAAAAATATTTTTTTTAGACCAAAACAACACTACAAAGGGTCTTCTCCTCCCTTTAGTTCACCAGATCTGGCTTGTAGAAGCCGAAAGGCTTATCACTGAGGAAGGGAAGACCCACAAACAACGCCGGTAAGACTACTCTCATTTTTTTTGTTTCTGTTTTTTTGTTCTATTTCGTATATGCATGTAAAGAAAACAAGTAAGAAAAAAGAGACAAAAATTTACCACTGGACTGTCTTTTGATTATCACTTGACTTGTTACAAATTTTTTTGTTTCTACAAGATCTCCGTTCTCCTTTTTTTTTACTACTCTCGTTTTTTTTTCACATCCTCGTTACAAAAGTTCCCGTTTCATATATATTATTGTCCCTGTTTGTTGCAAGTTGCATCTTCTTTTTCAGATCTGAACTGACACTTCTGCTTGTTGTCTTGGGCATATTCTGAACACGGGGACTGAATATCGGCGCGGTGGTGGTATGGACATTCTGCCAGCGGCCAGACGCGTTTTCGGCCGTTAGATCAGATCTGATCTAACGGTCGAGATGGCTTGAAGAACGATCGGCCTGGATGAAGCCTCGATTTGATGAGACGGCTTCAGATTTCGCCACGTGGAGCTCCGCAGTCGAGGAGTCAGAACGCGTGGATCTTACGCGCGCGTGGGATGTTAAAGCGACCGCGAGTGGACCACACGCGCGCGTGGCACTCGAACGGTCCATACGTGTGGAACACGCGCCTGGCAGATATTTTTGACCTCCTGGTTGCATCGTGGCCGTTGGATCAGATCTTGATCCAATGGCCCACAGTTACCTGCACATTGTAATTATATAAGATTCAGATTTGGGCCAACCGGGCCTTGTAATTGAATTTGTAATTGGACTTGGACTTCATTTTTATTTGGGTTTAATATATTTAATTTTTTTCATTTTACTAGCCCAATAATATTAATAATAATAATATAATTATAACAACAATACATATACATACGAAAATGTATACTTATATTATACAATCACTAATTAATATAATATTCTAGTATGCGTACGTATAATCATACATATAATTAACATAACATCTATATATTAATCAAATACGCTCATACTCTAGATACATACGCGACATACATACACCCCTAATACGTATACATAGCTTATACATGCACACACCACCTTATATTAGTAACATTCATATAATAAATATACATGCAATATTAATATATTTACAAGTGAAAATGAGTGATTACAGTTGCCCCTCTTTGCTTGTTCTCATGGAATGGGAAACAAAGCAAAGATTCATAAGCACTCATTTTTATCAGACCTTTCTGTTTGTAGCCTTGGAAAAACGAATTCTTTTGGACATCTCCGCTCTCCCTTGGTTGAATCTTCAGGCTCGTAAGTTCTTCCTATATAGAGCTTCGTTACCTTCCGATCTTGGAGCTACAGGCTCTTCCTATATAGAACCCTTCGCTCTGACATCCCGAATTATGAGTCATTCCTTTCACTTTGAGACAATAAAGCTTGGAGTCCTTCCTATATAGAACTCTTTGCTTTCAACGCTGGTTTCTTCTATATAAAACCTTTTGCGCCACTGATGGATTCTTCCGACTGGGAGTTCCTCCTATATAGAACTGCTAGTCTTCAAATCCTGGAGCCGTCAGTCCTTCCTATATAGAACTTTTGGCGTCTGAAATCTCAGAGCTACAAGTTCTTCCTATATAGAACCTTTCACTCTAAGACAATGAAGCTCGGAGCCTTTCCTATATAAGACTCTTCGCTTTCGACACAACATGTTTCCTATATAACCCTGTGTCATAGGTGAATTGCTTTGACTGGGAGTTCTTCCTATATAGAACTGCGAGTCTTCACCTTGGAGCCATCAGTTCTTCCTATATAGAAAATTTTGGCGTCTGGAATCTCAGAGCTACAGGTTCTTCCTATATAGAACCTTTTACTCTAAGACAATAAATCTCAGAGCCCTTCCTATATAGAACTCTTTGCTTTCGACACAGCAGGATTTCCTATATAATCTTGCGTGTCATGGGTGAATTGCTTTGACTGGGAGTCCTTCCTATATAGAACTGCGAGTCTTCACCCTGGAGCTGTCAGTCCTTCCTATATAGAACTTTCAGCTTCTGAAACCTCAGAGAGAAGGATTCTTCCTATATAGAACCTCTCTCTAGAGCTTGAAAACATGTGTCTTTTGTATGTAAAAACATTGTCTTCTCATTTGGGATTCACACCGTGATGGCCTTCGATGTCTCTTTGGATCTGCAGATACCTGTCTGAGACGAAAACAAAATGTTATGACAAATGAATGAATTGACATGCTCCTAATCCTAGTGATGCCTGACTATTCATGATGCATGAGAGTCAATATCTTGGTGGGCTTGTTTTGGTCCTTATTTGATCTTGATGTCCGCTTTCTCCTTTCTTACGGGCATCGATACCCCGCTTCACTGCCAGGTTCAACCATCTCAACCTTTCTTTTTCTCCAATTATGATTTGGAATTTTAAAGTGTCCTTTCGGGTTTTCACTTTAAAGAGTTTTTTTTTGTGCCCTTCTGGTTTTCACCCAAGAGATCTCTTTTGTTATCTCGTGTGCCTTCCTTGAATAGATAGGACATGTGCCATTGGTCATCCTACCTAGTTGCTTAAAGCTTCTCACTTTCCCTAGCCATTATGTAGGGAATTGGAGGACGGAGTTAACATCGTTTTCTTTGATCACCTGCATTTTCAAGGTTAAATCATAGTAATGCTCCGAAATCTCTTGTTTCATTATAAGCCTATGTTATCTTATTTGACTGAAATTGACAAGAAGGCCAGGAATGAATGCTCAAAACACGGTTTTATTATGATTAAGGGCTTCGAGATATTTTAAAAAGAAAGGTATGACACACATGAGTTAAGTATGAAAATACAAGATCCCTCATTATCTTCGACATGAATGATACATGACCATGTCAACCGGTGTAGAATTTTTTGCCTGAAGCCTTCTCTTCACAATGTTCATGAAGATGCCCTTCTCTTCGGATATTCAACTTTTCAACTTACCCGAGCCGCCCTTTGCGGGTTTTCAACTCGAGTCCTTCATTTGCTTCAAGACGCCCGGTTTTGGGTTTTCGTCCTGAGCTCTCCAATTTTTTTTTAGAGATAGTATTTCTTGACGGCATCAGAATTTACGAGATTTTTCAGCTCGTCCCCGTCCATTTCTGTTAGGATCAGGGCTCCTCCTGAGAAGGCTTTTTTTTTACGACGTACGGTCCTTCCCAGTTGGGCATCCATTTTCCTCGAGAATCTTTCTGGATAGGGAGGATTCTCTTGAGTACCAGATCCCCTTCTTTGAATTCTCTTGGGCGCACCTTTTTGTTGTAAGCCTGCACCATCCGCTTTTGGTACATCTGTCCATGACAAATGGCCTTTAGTCTTTTTTCGTCAATGAGATTTAGCTGGTCGAGTCTGGCCTGCACCCATTCAGCTTCTTCCAGTTTTACTTCGTTTAAGACCCGGAGGGACGAAATCTCTACCTCAATTGGGAGTACTGCTTCGGTACCATACACCAAGGAGTAGGGTGTTGCCCCTGTTGATGTGCGAATGGACGTCCTATAGGCGAAAAGGGCAAAAGGCAACTTCTCATGCCAATCCCTGTAGGTATCCGTAGTCTTCGCTATGATCTTCTTTATATTCTTGTTTGCTTCCCTTTGCTCCATTCATTTTAGGACGATAGACTGTGGAATTATGGTGTGTTATCTTGAATTGAGTGCACACGTCCTTCATCATTTTGTTGTTGATTAGGCGTTGTCGGTGATGATCCTCTCGGCAATCCGTATCGACAAATAATTTCCTTCTTTAAGAACTTACAAACTGTAGTCTGGTGATTTTGGCGTAAGACGCTGCCTCTACCCATTTAGTGAAGTAGTCTATGGCGACCAAAATGAAACAGTGCCCATTGGAGGCTTTCGGATGGATCGCCCGATGACGTCCATGCCCCATCTTTGCGAAAGGCCACGGAGAATTCATGGTGTGTAAAAGCGATGGGGTGCATGAATCTTGTCAGCATAAATTTGGCATTTGTGGCATTTCCTGGCGTAATCGATGCAATCTCCCTCCATGGTCAACCAGAAATAACCGTATCTCATAATTTTCTGGGCTATAGACAGCCCGTTGGCGTGCATTCCACAGATTCTGTCATGTACTTCAGCTAAGATTTCCTTCGCCTCTCGGGCATCCACACATCTCAGCAATGTTTGATCATGACTTCTCCTATATAGGATTTCCCCATCTAGGACATATTTTGTTGCCATTTTTCTGAGCGCTTTTCTGTCATTGTCGTTTGCCCCTTCTGGATACTTTTGAAGCTTGACATATTACAGGATGTCATAGTACCATGGATTTCCGTCAATCTCTTCCTGTATATTACAACAATGAGCAGGTTTTTCAAACGTCTGCATCTCAATGGGCTTCATTTCTTCCCCGGTGTTTGTTTTAAACATGGATGCCAAGGTTGCCAATGCATCTGCCATCTGATTTTCTTCTCGGGGTAGGTAATTGAAGCTGACCTTTTCGAACTCTTTGACGAGCTCTTAGATCAATTCATGATATTTGACCAACTTCGGGTTTCTGGTTTCCCATTCCCCTCTCAATTGGTAAATGACTAAGGACGAATCTCCGAACACTCGAAGTTCCTTAACCTTTCTCTCGATGGCTGAGTTCAGTCTCATGATGCAAGCTTCGTATTCAGCTATATTGTTTGTGCAGAAGAATTCCAATATGCTGGTGAAAGGATAATAGACGTCCTCAGGTGAAATGAGCACTGCCCCTATCCCATGTCCAAGGGCGTTGGAGGCTCCATCGAAGTAAAGTTTCCATGACTTATCATCTGAAATCTCTTCTTCGATTGTAATGCACATCAAGTCTTCGTCTGGGAAACTAAAGTTCAATGTCTCATAGTCATCCGAAGCACGATTAGCCAGGAAATCTGCTACGACACTCCCCTTTACAGCTTTCTGATTAACATATACGATGTCGAATTCGGATAAGAACATCTGTCATCGGGCCATCCTTCCCGTTAGCGCTGGCGCTTCCATTAAGAACTTTAATGGGTCTAGCTTGGATATCAACCAGGTAGTATGGTATAACATGTATTGTCTGAGCCGCTTGGTAGCCCAAACTAGAGCACAACACAGCTTCTGCACTGGCGGGTACCGTGTTTCGCAATCATTGAATTTCCTGCTTAGGTAATAGATGGCTTGCTCCTTTTTTCTTGACTCATCATGTTGCCCCAGTACACATCCCATTGAATTCTCGAAGACTGTTAAGTAGAGAATTAGTGGTCGACCAGGTACTGGTGTGACTAAAATTGGAGCATTTGTCAGGTACCTTTTGATCTTTTCTAGGGCTTTTTGACATTCTTCATCCCACACGCCAGGATTATTTTTTCTAAGAAGTCTGAAGACCGGGTCGCATTGGTTGGTTAATTGGGAAATGAAACGAGAGATATAATTCAGCCTCCCCAGGAAACCGCGGACTTCCTTCTGAGTGCGGGGTGGTGAAAGGTCCTGGATGGCTTTTACTTTATCCGGATCAATCTCAATCCCTCTTCTGCTTACTATGAACCCTAAGAGTTTTCCAGAAGTAACGGCGAAGGTACACTTGGCAGGATTGAGCCTCAGTTGGTAATTCCGTAGTCTTTGGAATATTTTTCTCAAGTTTTGTAGGTGCTCTTCCTCTGTTCGAGATTTGGCAATCATATCGTCCACGTATACTTCTATTTCTTTTTGCATCATGTCATGAAAAAGAGTCACCAACGCTCTTTGGTATGTTGCCCCTGCGTTCTTTAGTCCAAACGGCATCACTTGATAACAAAAAGTACCCCACATGGTTATGAATGTGGTTTTCTCCATGTCGTTAGGATCCATCTTTATCTGGTTGTACCCTGAGAAGCCGTCCATGAAGGAAAACCATGAATGTCCTGCGGTGTTGTCAACCATCGTGTCAATATGTGGCAAAGGGAAGTTGTCTTTAGGGCTAGCTCGATTCAGATCCCTATAATCTACACACATACGAACTTTCCCGTCTTTCTTTGGTACTGGTACAATGTTTGCAACCCACTCGGGGTATTTGGCTACCTCCAAGAATCCAGCATTAAATTGCTTTTTCACTTCTTTTCGGATCTTTAACAACATATCTGGCCTCATTCTCCGAAGTTTTTGCTGTACTGGTTTGCACTCCGATTTTGTTGGCAATTTATGCACCACTATGTCGGTATTCAACCCCGGCATATCTTGATAAGTCCAAGCGAAGACATCCTTGAATTCCTGAAGTAGGGCTATCAGTTCATGCTTGGTTTTTGAGGAAATCGTCGTTCCTACTTTTATTTCTTTTCTCTCTTCTTCAGTCCCCAAGTTGACAATTTCTGTTTCTTCTTGGTGGGGCATAATCTGCCTTTCTTCATTGTCCACCATTCTCTTTAACTCTTCCGGGACCTCAATTTCTATTTCATCATATCCTTCCTCAATTTCCTCTGAGACCTCAGGGTATTCGAAATTTACTCCAGGATTGGATCCGGTATCATTCATATCGTCAATCATGAGCGACCTGCAATAAATGAGAATGAATTGTATTGGGAAAGAGACGGCTTTACATGAAGGGAATGAATATGAAGAATGCATGAATGGAATAAATGAGACTTTGGTCATTTTTAAGAAAGTGGGGATATTTTCATTTCAATCAAAAAGTTAACATAGGTGCCCCATACAAGAGATCCCCATTGTTTATGGGCAAAAACAAAAGGTTGATTCGGAGCATTACTCTGATCTATTCCTAAAAACTACAGGTAGATCAATGCAGCTCCAGTTATCGAGTGTTTCCCTAGGATGGCAAGGGCGGATGTTGGTCAACATTTTGCTGCCTCGGTCCTTTTCAGCTATCATGTTGATGTACATCCCTTCAAATGATTTTTGAGTATTTCCTCCTGGTTAAGTTCATCATTTTTCTTCATTGCCTCTCCAATATCTTGACTGGCTGGTAGAACCCTCAGGAGATGAAAGTGGCTTTCAAACTAGGAAAGGACATCGACCTCCACGGAATGTCTTCTTCTTTAGATCTGGCTTTTCTTTGCTCCTCCTTCCTCTTATATTCCTCTTTCTTCATTTGGACACTTGGTTGGTAACCCGATCCAAAACGATCCTTCTTGTTTGTCATATTCTTGGGTCTCGGGTTTCCTTGTAATTTCTTTGACCCTTTTCCTATTTTGGCTCCTCGGCCCGAGTTTTCGCTGAACGGTCATCTTGGTACAATTAGATAACCTGGGGTAGGGGATCCGCTTCCCTCTCGAAATAAATGTGGCATTCACTAGTTCCAATGCTCGGAACGAGCATTCCATGATATCTTCATCATTTTGAATGTGGGGGTGTACGATGTCACGAAGCAACAAATTCATGCTCTGCCTCTACTGTGACCAATTTGCCTTCCACTACAAATTTTAATTTCTGATGCAATGACGAGGGGACAACACCTGCGGAGTGGATCCATGGTCTTCCCAACAAGCAGCTGTAAGATGGTTTTATGTCCATCACCACAAAATCGATCATATATTCAGTTGGTCCGATCAATAGGGGTACCTCAATTTTCCCCATTGTTCCTTTTTGCGTACCATCAAAGGCTCTTACCGAGTTGTGGCAAGGCTTTAGGTACGAACCATCTATTGGTAATTTTTGTAGGGTTACCATAGGCAAGACATTCAATGCTGACCCATTGTCGATCAGTACGCCTGGTAATACATACCCTTTGCAGTGGGTAGTGATGTTAAGGGCTTTGGTTGATCCCATTCCTCCTTAGGGATCTCATCATCACCGAGCGTGATATGATTATAGGCGATAATATGCCCCACTATCATGTCAGGTTTGATCTGAAATGTCTGGGGCACAAAAGTTTGATTCAAAGCACTTTCAATAGCGTCTCCCGATGCTTCTACGAACTCAAGAGTAATTCCAAAGACTTTGTGATCTGGCCGTTGTTTTCGTAGTTGTTCCACTACGCTGTACTCGCTATGTCTCAAGAACTTTAGAAATTCTTTGGCACGGGCCTCGATTCTCGGTTCATTTATCTTTTGGGAGGTTCTTCTCCAAATATCTGCGTAGGGCTAATCTTTGTACTCTTCCCCCTATCTTTTTCAGCCGCTTTCAAAACCTCGGAGGAATAACATCGCCGCTCCTTGTGAAATGGCCTGCCTCACCAACGTTCACATCGTTCGCTTTGTTGGTCTTCCAGCGTAGGCTCTTTTACCTGTTCGTGTTCGATTTTTTTGGCATGGTCACATTCACAAAGATAATTCCGGGAATTTGTCGCATATCTTTGAATGGGAATGGAGATGGTGCTGAAATGATGATCTTGGGATTTATTTTGCTGGTTTCTCCTTGGGAGACACACTGCATTCCCCTGCTCGGGAGAGATGATAAAAGGTCTATCCTTCCCGTATCTAGCTTTGGGGCTATCTGTCATGTGTACGTCTCGATCCCTTCCCCATGGGCTCCTCAAAGAATTCAATTTGTTTTTCATTCATCAACGCACCAATTTCTTGAACTCGTCACATTCTTGGATATCATGCCCTTGATCGATGGAATTCGCAATACTTTCCACATTCCTTACGCCTTATTATCATGCCTTTGTTGATCACACGAGCCATGCACAATTGTTGAAATACCCACCGTAAAGGAGACTTGATTTCTGACACGTCATCCTTTATCCTCCTGGTAAAGCATTCTTCTATGACATTTACCTCTCTGCTCCCATGATTAGGTAGTGGGTTGTTGGCTACACTCGGCTCTTTAAACTTCAATATCCCAGAATCGATTAAGTTCTGTACAAGCTTTTTGAAGGCAAGACAGTTCTCAGTGGGATGTCCCGGGGTACCACCGTGATAGTCGCAATGTGCGCTTGGATTATACCAAGGCGGGAAGGGTGGATTGACAGGAGTAACGATGTATGGCGGACAGTGCGCTTCATATAACTGGGAATAAAGTTCTGAGTACGAAACAGGTAGGGGAGTGAAAGTTCTCCTCTCTTTCTCTTTTCTGGTGACTCTCTCATCTTTTTTATTCGAATTTTGTGTTTTTCCCATAGGTGTTTGTGGCTGTGAGACTGTGAAGTTCTTCGGGGCGGTATAGGTGCTGGTGGTGTTTACTTCATTTCTCTTGTTGTACTTTCGAGACCCTTCCCCACCATCAATTCTGCCGCTCTTAATTGCCAGTTCAAGAGACTCCCCAGTCCTGATCAAGTCGGCAAAACACTGTGTTGTGTTATTAATGAGGCGATCAAAGAGTGCCCCTTTCAGAGTATTGACAAATAATGGCGTGATTTCATGCTCTGGGATAGGTGGCTGGATTTGGGCGGCCACTTCTCTCCACCTTTGGGCATATTGTCGTAGGCTTTCATTGGACTTCTGCCCCATATTTTCTAACATAATTCTGCTAGGGATCATGTCTGTTACATGTTTGTATTGCTCAGTAAATGCTTTAGACAGATCTTTCCGTGTTTTAACATTCGCTTTGCTTAACTGAGTATACCAACGTAACACCGCTCCAGTTAGACTATCCTGGAAACAATGGATCAGTAGCTTTTCATCTTTATGGTAAGCCGCCATTTTTCTACAATACATCGTTATGTGTGCAGAAAGACATGTGGTTCCATCATATTTATCGAACTCTGGTGTTTTGAATTTTGGCGGCAAGACAAGATCAGACACCAGACTTAAGTCACTAGCGTCGTTTCCTGATTCTTCATTTGATTGTAACGCTTTAAATTTTTCTTCCATGAGGCGAAATCTTTCTTCCCACTTTTTTTCTACCTCATTCCTGATCCTTTCGACCATGTTTAGGTCCGACACTTCTTCATAAAGTGCTTCAGTATCGAGAGGTTGAGTCTCAGGTGCCCCTACTTGAAAGCTAGAAGACATTCCTGCAGGGTCAATGTACACCTTCCTAGCCTGGTTTGGTGCAGTTGGTTGAACCTTTTAGTGAGCCGGGGTACCTTCTGGTTCTTGAACATTTTCTCCTTCTATTCTTTTTCCAAGACTTTTTACCAGCAATGCAGTTATGTCAGATAATATAGATGTTTGTGACTGCGCAATCTGATCGCTAAGGCCTCTCTGGGCCTCTTCAAGCCTTGTCTCGAGCTCTCTTTGCCCTCTTTCTAGACTGATTATTCTTTCTTCCATGAGCTTTCTTTGTAGCCGGGTAAAGTATAGGTGATGAATGATTGCGGTTAACTACATACAATGCCACAATATTCATATTGTTAATATGGTTGCAAAAAATAAATGCATGTACAATGATGCGAATGTTATGATGCAAATGCAAGAATGCATGCAGACAAGGTCTTGATTCATTTGGTAATCACCCTTTTGAATTACTTCCACAGGAATTAAAGGGTCTTGATTACAACAAAATTCGTGTTACAAAGTAAAGATCCCTAGTACAAAAGATCTAATTATAACACAGAGTCCTATATATAGACTCTAGCTCTATCTCCTAACTTTCCAATTGCCTTGAGCAGCTTGAGGAACCTAGGAGCTTCTTCCATTCCCGGGGCTATAAAGGTCGGAGTGTCTCGGCCTCGACAGCTAAATCATTTACATGTCTGGCGACTCATTTGTATATGTCCACCATTAGGTTTGCGTAATCTTGGTCTCTGTCTGTACCATTCGAGCAGCGTCGCGTAATCTCTTACGCCAATAGGTGTCCCCCTCCGGCTGCAGCTTCCTCGAACACATTAATTCTTTCCTTGTAATCCTCCACAATTGCTTGAGGACCCGATTCGTGCTTGTAACACACCCACCTCTCGTTCTCTTTCCTGCAGCTCGTGAAGTTATTCTATGACAAGTACATTCGAAGTGAGTGTTCGACTTCCGCCACCTTTCCTTTTAATTCATCATTTTGACTTTGGCTTTACTCCAACCTCGAATAGTGTCATCGCACAGTTTTCTGCATTTCTAATGATCTATTTCGGCTACTCATGGATTTTCTTTTCCATACGGCGACACTTTCTCTCTCATGATGGACATCTTGTTTTCCCTTGCTGATTTCTTGTCTGAATCTTTCTTTCTCTTGATCAATGGCCTTCTTGGCGGACCGTTTTTCTTCCTCCATAGCCAAACGGCAGCTTTCAATCTCTTTCTCGATCGCTCTTTTGTTAATTTCTCGTTCTTCTTCCATCAAACGGATGCCGTTCATTCTTTCTCTTTCCACAGCTACGAACTGACTCCGGTCGGCCTTTTGTATTTTTGCTTGTAACAGGAAGACATCTTTTTGATAAAGAGTATTTTTGTCGCTTAAATCTGCATTCAATTTCTTCAATTGCCTAATGATCCCGTCCCCCTCGTCAACTTCTAAGCTTGCTTTATAGAGTTCGCTCACATGTTGGGTCTGTTGAATGTCCATTTTCCTTTTAACTTCTTCGAGTTCACTCCTTAAGATGTCAGCTTCAGACGGTACCACCCTTGTGAGCTCTTCGAGTGACACTGCTGGTCCTTGATCAGATTCAAGAATCACATTATTAACCCTTAAACGTCTCCAAAGGTCGTAATCTGGGGTAGTCATGTGCTCGGTATCTCCTTCCACCCTGATCCGGTAACAATGATCCCAGGCCCTCATGATGGTCTGAATTTTTCCTTTGAACTCCCCTTTGAAAAGAAATTCAGTTTGGCTTAATCCGGCGGTATTGGGAATGAACTATCATGATCCGAACTGCCGAGACACTAAAAGCGGGGCACAAACGATCCCTCCATGCAATCCCAACATCATCAGCCAGTTGAAGTCACCACAACTGTATAGAAAATAATTAACTTTACCGAGCCATGGGACCCTCAATGCAATGTCTTCATCTTGAATGTTCCTGAAGAAACTGGTCCACATTTTTGTTTTCAAATCCTCTCGCCATTCCTTTGCTAAGTATTCTCGTAAAGGCGAAAAACCTTGGAAGGATATCCCCGGCAGGACTCTTGTCGGCGTCTTCCACATGTGACTCTGAATCCATACTTGTAATAGCTGTGCGCAGCCTCGAAAACGTCCTTCTTCATGTTTCCGGCTAGCGTTTAAGAAAATGAAAGTCTCGACCAAGATTGCTGGTACTGGGTTTGCTTTTCGTTTCACCCGCTCAAACAAATCCAGAATGGCTATGTCAATGTTCCCGAGTACTCTGGGAAAGATCACCAAGCCATATATTCCTAAAGCGAATAGGTCCATTTTCTTTGCCTCGTTTGGATGTGTCGATATGATGTCCCGAATACTTTCCCATGCAAAGACTGTATTATCTCCTCGGATTTGAAGGAGGCCACTAACCCAATCGTCACTCATCCCCGCAAAGGTTTTGAGTTTCGCAGTGTAATTCTGATTCCTTGGAGGCTTCGCGTAGATCCAATCTTCCTGCATATTTTTCTGGTTAAGTAAAGCAGTGTATTCTTCTACCGTAGGCATCATGTCCTGACCATTGAAGGTGAAGCAGCAAAAAGCCGAATTCCAGAACTGGATTATAGCTCGGAGTAGGGGCTGGTTAATCCGAACATATAACAGCTGTGCGATGTCGCCATAACTATTGCATAACAGGTCTTGTAGTCTTCGGTCCCATCTTTCCCAAATGTTTTGAAGATCCCATAAGTCGTTCTGTTGAAGACTCACATAGGTGTATCCAGCTATTACGCGTTCGTTAGGCGGTGTCCCTTGGATTTTCGGTTGACCTCGACCAATGTCGGATGACAAATTAAGCTCTTCTTTCCTAAGACACCTTTTTTCCATGGTGAAAGACTTTCTGATCAGGCAAACCACTTGATCCAGTACCTTTATGCGATGCAAATGCAATGATGTATGAGAAAAAGAACAAAAAGCGAAAAGAAAACAAGTCGAGTGCAGATAAAATTGATAAATATATAAATAAAATGACAAAATTAAACAGAATAAACACACAAAACAACCCTATTTATCCCGTCTAAAACCTAAGGTTATCCGCATGGCTCTAAATGGGTAGGTTTCTATGTATTCTCTACATGCAGTCTTGGTTCTAGGAGGTACCCGAATTGTCCTTGCTGTCCTCTACTAAGAGTAGCAAGGCCCCCGATCATCACCCATTATAGGCTCCTTTCAACCGGGTTCAATTCAGGGGGACCCATTCGCTTATGCCCGTACGAAGGAACTATATCCTTACGAAAGCATAAGGTACTCGAGCCCCGAAGGTACTTGCTAGGCCCATACGGGAGAACGATATCTCCACGAAAGCATTAGCGTTTTCCCCCCACTTAAAAAAAACGGATTATATGCCATATTTTAAATGCGTTAAAATAAACGCGCAATTATAACCGAATGTTAATTTAATAGTCACTTTAACCCGGAATTTCTAATATTAATAAAGCGGTAATTATTTTAAAAGCTTGACTCTCATTTGTTTTTGAAAAACAAAAAATTTTCCACAACGGAGTCGCCATCTGTAGCGATGTCCTTTTTTTTGTTTATCGCTAAAAAAATGAGGGTTTTTGAAAGGTGTTCGTGATTCTTTGGATATAAAATATTTATTCCGTGGGGTTTTAAAAACCGCATTTTATTTAAAGATTGGAGTCACCACCGGCCACTTAGGTAGGCCGGACACCATAAAACCAGAGATTCAAAAAGACAGGGTTCAGGAGTCGGTTACGGATGGGGAAGGATTAGCACCCCCACACCGCCCAAAATTGGTACTTTAATAATTACCGCTTTATTAATATTGGATTTTCCGGATTAGAGTGACGATTATTTTAAAATTCGGTCATAATTGCGAATATATTTTAAGGGTCCCCGTTGCGAGAATAAACGCCCAACCACTATCACTACGCTTGATCTGGCCCGTTTACGCTCGGATAAAAGGACTCGCATTAACAAGTTATATCTCGATATGCAATCTTAGTGGCAAAAACGTAAAACATGGCAAAATATTTAAATATAATAAATATTGACATACGAATACTAATTTAACATAAATGATATTCTAGACTAAAACATGTATATATACATATTATTCTGAATAATAGATAAAAACAACTATAATATGTCAAAATAACAAGGCGAGGAATAAGTACATATAGACAAACAAATATTTCAAAAAGACATGCATTTGGTAATAAAACATATTTCAACATATACGGGTTAACATATCGTACAAAAGGGTAAATACATTAACATGTAGCCCTAAAAAAAAACAAGAAAACACACACATATAAAATACAAAATACGCCATATGTACGAATCAACTAAAACATAACATGCTTAATATGAATAACTTAGGATAAAAAAGACGCATGACCATTATAATCTTAATACACATATATATGTAAACATAAAATACGAGTCATATACAAGGGACATAAAATAAAATAAAATAATAGAATACATCAACATATACGATTATAATACAAACATTAGTATTTACAAAGAATACATGACTGAAATGAAAGAAAAACAAAAGTCGGTAAGCGAGAATTTAAAGAGCAATAATATGTAATTTAGGGACGAAATTGCGAAACAAACAAAACCTAAAAGGACCATAATTGTAATTAGACCAAGGGGCAGACCCAAAGTGAAAAATTCGAAAACGCGGGATGACTAAAGGCGTAATTTTGCCATTTAAAATCTGAATCGGTGTAATTTAGGGACTGGATTACAAGATTTTGAAATATTAGGAGGACTGGGATTGTAATTATACCATGCGGCAAGACAAAAATGAAAATATTGAAAACGCGGGATGGTTGAGTGTGTAATTTACCCATTTAGCAAAATAATAATAACTATAAAAGCCCCCCTTTAAGGCCGAAATCAAAATTTTGGCCATTTGTTTCATTTTCTGGTTTTTCACAATAACCATGTTCTTCGTTTTTCTCTCAATTGTTCTTCTAAAACCCGAGAATCCGCGGCCGGCCGCCCGTATTCTCCGCCGCCGGCCGCCGCTAACCGTATTTGGCGAGCCTCCAAAATACACCAAAACAACCCCCCTTGTCGTCCTCAATACGAATCCGAGGTTGGATTCGGAGGAGGATATACCTCTATTCGCCCTAGATCTAGGAAATACGAACCAAAAAAATTTTTTTAGACCAAAACAACACTACAAAGGGTCTTCTCCTCCCTTTAGTTCACGGATCTGGCTTGTAGAAGCCGAAAGGCTTATCTTTGAGGAAGGAAGACCACAAACAACGCAGTAAGACTACTCTCCTTTTTTTGTTTTTTTTTTTGTTCTATTTCGTATATGCATGTAAAGAAAACAAGTAAGAAAAAAAGAGACAAAAATTTACCACTGGACTGTCTTTTGATTATCACTTGACTTGTTACAAAATTTTTTGTTTCTACAAGATCTCCGTTCTCCTTTTTTTTTACTACTCTCGTTTTTTTTTCGCATCCCGTTACAAAAGTTCCCGTTTCATATATATTATTGTCCCTGTTTGTTGCAAGTTGCATCTTCTTTTTCAGATCTGAACTGACACTTTTGCTTGTTGTCTTGGGCATATTCTGAACACGGGGACTGAATATCGGCGCGGTGGTGGTATGGACATTACGCCGCGGCCGGCGCCAGCGTTTCGGCCGTTAAAAGCAGATCCGATCTAGCGGTCGAGATGGCTTGAAGAATGATCGGCCCGGATGAAGCCTCGATTTGATGAGGCGGCGATTTCGCCACGTGGAGCTCGCGATCGAGGAGTCGAACGCGTGGATCTTACGTGGCGTGGGATGTTAAAGCGACCGCGCGTGGACCACGCGCGCGTGGCACTCAAACGGTCCATACGTGTGGAACACGCGCTGGCGAATATTTTTGACCTCTGGTTGCATCGTCGTGGCGTTGGATCGATCTTGATCCAACGGCCCCTGATTCCCGCACATTGTAATTAGATAAGATTGATTTGGGCCAACCGGGCCTTGTAATTGAATTTGTAATTGGACTTGGACTTCATTTTTATTTGGGTTTAATATATTTAATTTTTTTCATTTTACCATTAATAATATTAATAATAATAATATAATTATAACAGCAATACATATACATACGAAAATGTATACTTATATTATACAATCATTAATTAATATAATATTCTAGTATGCGTACGTATAATCATACATATAATTAACATAACATCTATATATTAATCAAATACGCTCATACTCTAGATACATACGCGACATACATACACCCCTAATACGTATACATAGCTTATACATGCACACACCACCTTATATTAGTAACATTCATATAATAAATATACATGCAATATTAATATATTTACAAGTGAAAATGAGTGATTACAAATCTGCTTGTTTAGAATCAGATTTAATGAAATTTAGGGATGAAATTGAGACTTTTGAAAAATAGAGGAGGACTTAAGATGTAATTTTACCATGATAAAGCCCTGATTACATGATTAAATTTGGGCAGAGGGACTAGCATGTAATTGGACCACTTTTAAAATCTAAAAAAAATTATAAAAGGGGTCATCCGGCTCAATTTCAAAACTTTTGGCCATTTTTATTCCAAATCCTTAAAAAACTCCCAATTTCTGTAATAAACACCCAAAACCCAGAAAAAACTTAAATTCGGATCAATCCCCCTTTTTATGAAGAACACGATGAATGTTCTTCATGAACATGAAGAACATTCAAAGCCTAAACTCAGAAGCCACCCTTGAACCCATAAATTGGTGGTGGTCCAACTACTCCGACTACCACAGCCAACCATCGGCCACCTCCGCCCCCATTCCTGATTCTGAAAAAAACCCCAAAAAACTTTTTTTCTTCTTAAAACCAAATCCAGTGCTGGATTTTCAAAACAAGATCTCCAAACCTCACTTTATAAAAAACTGAAGCCATATTAGATTTAAAATACCAAAACCCTTTTTGAAAACCTAGCTGTCCAATTCACCATGCATGGCTCAAGGCGAGACCGTGAGGCTTGTCACCAAACGATGACCATACGGAGGAGGTAAAAACTCTTAAATTCCCTCTTTTCTTTTTTATTATTATTTATTTAGAACTGAAAAAGGTAGAAATATACCTTTTGAAAGTTTTTTTGGTGTTATTGATTCTAGAAAAATCTGAGTACAACATGGACTTGATTACATATATATTTGATCTTTGATTTGTTTTTTTGGGTTTTGTTTACAAGCAAACAATTAATGAAATTGCAGTTGATGATTTGGATCCGACATTTTCCACTTTGTTTATTTGTTTTTGGCCATATTAGTGGTTGAGCAGGTGAGGAGATCTATCGTGATCGCCAGTGATGAACACACGTGGCAGAGTAGATGAAGGGTCTTTAATTGGCCAGATTTGATCCTAGCCGTTGGATCAGATTTGATCTAACATATGAGATCACTTGAAGATGAACGGTTGAGATGGCTTTCGAAGAGTGACATGGTAGCACTGAATCATGCCACATGGCGCGTGGGATATGAAAGGGCTCGGGTGTGATCTTCACGCTTGCGTAGGGAGGCAGACAGTTGGCGCGTTCACTTCATACGACAGATGATGAGTCTTTTCCATTTAATCTAGACCGTTGGATCTGGCTTGATCCAATGGCTATTCTTCGACTGCGTAGGAGAGAAGATTATACTAGATATGGTTAATTTGGTTCTAGGGTTTTAATTAATTAGGTTTGAGTTGGCCGGTTGAGCATTGTAATGTAATGGGTTTTGTATTTTGGACTTTAAATATTAATAAATAGTATTGGTTTTATATTTAAATTGTATCTATTTTAAATATCCACAACCCATTAGTAATAATAATAATAATAACAATAATAATAATAATAATAATACAACTCTAATAAAAATACATACATGCGACATACACGCACACATACTGTCACACATATACATACGAAATTTAATATTCAACATATAAATATACATATATACGAAGACACATACATAATACATATTCATACATGCATACGTGCATAAACATATAATATATACATGCAATACACATAATATTCTACATACGTATGTATATACATACACTATATATATTTATAAATACATACAACCATATCACATATGCATAATATACATACATATTACCACACGTACATTCAAATATACATATTACATACAACCATTAATACATACATACTAAGGTACGTATATAATAATTACTGTAATTAATCAATACTACTATAATATTTACAACCCGGACAAAAATGAGTGATTACAGTGATCCAAACCATTCCTACAAGTTACGGTGATAGCATTAGGTAGATTTCTACCAATTTTAGGCCATTATAACAACAATTTCAAGATTTGCCATTAACAACCACACAAGCCATACCAAGACCAAAAACACCAAAACATGCTTCAAAGCCTAATTTTATGATTTCCAGGAAACTATAGGAGCTAGTAGTGTACTAACCTTAGCTTAGCTGATAACACAAGGCCTTCCTCCAAAGCTTCTAGCTTTCCTCCCTTCTTGAGCCTTGGATGAGCTCCCAACCTCTTTTACTACATGAGGGGATTACAAAACGTATTACAACGTTGCTGAAAGATAACAATGGCCAAAAACATAAACTAAACCAAAGATTAGAGCTTCCAAACTCCAATCCCGTCCAACCCTCTCAAACCTCCAACAACCCACTTCTTCCACCAACCCATACAAAGCTTACCTTAAAATGTAGATCCTTGAAAGTTGGTAACACTTCCCTCAAAGGGCTAAACGTGATTCACAACACAAACACTCAAAATCCTAATTTTGATAGTGGTGTTTTGGGTGAGAGATGAGAAGAGAAGAGGAAGATATCGCAACCTCTTTTTAAGGGTCTTAACGTTTTTTCAAATAAAGTCAAAACAACGGAGTCACCACCAATCTTTTTAAAAGGTGTGATTGGATCACCTAAAAACGAGTTATTTTAATAAAATCATTTTATTTATTAAAACAACGGTTTTGGTCTGCGAAAAACACGAAAACAGATTCGGGAGTCAGTTACGCGTGGTGAAGGATTAGCTCCCCCACAACGCCCAAAAATTGGTACCTAGCCGATTACAAAAAGTTTTAATGTCGGAATTTGCAAGTTCGTGTAAAATTTAAATTATTGTCCATTTATGAATATGGCTCCATTTTAACGGCCCTACCATCCGAAGAGTAAACTTTAATTACCCCAACACTTCTGGCGCTAACTCGTTACCTCATTTTGGTAGGACACCGCATTAATTATATTTCTCTTTTTAATCAAACAGTCACAGAAATAATTAATGTGTTAAAGTTTTTTATTTATTCTAAGTTAGCGATTATTAACCTAACAAATGTCTAAATATATTTTACCTATTGGGGTTCAGATGTAATTAAGTGTGTCTTATGAACTTTTAAATGTGAAGAAAATTTTTTTATTTTTTATTTTAAGGCTCTAACTAAAGTTTTTAAGGACTTAATCCTAGAGGCTTTATCTAAACTAAAATTAATTAGAATACATCATGAAAAAAAGAAATGAATTAAATGCAAAAAAGGTAAGGCACAATTATTTAAAGAAAGCATACCTTTCCCGGATCGAGTTAACACATAGTTTTCGAACCTATTTTACAAGAAAATGTAAATTAAAATTATCATTATTTTCTTTAAAAATAAGACTTTGCAAAAAGTTTTTTTTTTAAATAATTAAAAGGTAAAAAATGACCAAATTATAAAAAAAATTAAAAAATCAAAGGGAATTTTCGGACTTAGTGACCATTTTGAAGTAATTGAAAATATGAAGACTCGCAAAGCAAAAAAATGAAAGGCAGAGGGATTTAATGAGTGTAATTAGCCCAATTTATTTTAAAAATGTGGGTATAAAACCCAACTTTTATAAACACCTTTTATTTTCTTCTTTTAAATTTTTTGGATCAAACACCTATTTTACAAATTTTCTCAAATGTTCATCTTGTTCTTCAAACATGAAGAACTCCGGCGACCCACCACTGCCATGACCACCGTTCGCCGCCGCCGGCCGCCTCATTCCAGCGACAGAAAACCCAATTTTTCGACGAGATTTCAAATCTCAATTTTATGGCTCAAAAAACAAAGGTAAGATAGCACATATTTGAATCAAACAACATAAAAAAACTAAAATGAAGACGAAATAAAACTAAAAAATACCTAAATCTTGCTTGAACACTTGAATTCTCAGAAAAGAACTTGAATCCTTTTATTTTTCGTATTTCTTGTTGTGTGTTTCAATGGTATGGGGTGGGGGGTTATAGGTATTTTCACTACCATAATTACATGAAAAAAATAAGAAACAATCCCTTAAATTCGGGTGAAATTATTCCCCCAAATTTTGATTTGATTCATGCTTCCCCTCTTTCTAAACTTGACTGAAATCTGGTGATTTGGGGCTGTTCTTTCCATTTTTATTCGAATCACCACCATGATTTCCCTTTTCTAAATTGCTGTCCATAATTGCTCCTTAATCATTTCCTTCTTTATTTTCATTTTGTTCAACACTGCGGTGAAGAATTGAAGGAGAGAGAGCGTGAAGATGGGGGGCATTCTGCAGGCGTGTGGGCCCGACGCGTGGGGGCCACGCATGGTGTAGCTGGCTCCTTCTTTTTTTGATCCAATCTGGACCGTTCATCCCATCTGGATCCAACGGTTAGTAATTGACTGCAAATGAGAAAATAAAAATTAATTAGTAGTTTTTATTTGGGCTAAATGGGTTTTATTAAATGGACTATTTTATTTCTTTTTTTGGGTTTTGTATCTAATAACAAGACTAGTTATTATATTATATATACATAATTAATATAATAATAATATCCTAATAATAATAGTAAAATGAAAAAAATAAAATAAAGAATAAATAATAAAAGGCGGGTGAAAATTTAGTGACAACAAAAGATGAAGACATAAAAGCTAGGTAATCTCACCACTCTGCATATTGCAGAGAAATAAGTCTTTCCCACCCCCACACATCAAATTAGACATTTACCACCTTACCCTTTTACCTCCCATCTCCACCCAATCCAATAACCACATGAGCCCAACACACAAGCTGGCCCAAAAGGCTCCTAAAAGCCCAAAAACATGATCCAAATACGAGGCTCATGCCTCGATCAAACCCAACCCTCGGATCTCGAAATCCGGGTTGGTACATCAGGCGGTGGTCGGAGCGGAGTTGGTAGGAGAAGCTAGATAGGTTTCTCAAATTCAAATCTAATGGCATAATTGGGTAGTTGGGGAGTCAGATGAGTTATTAAATCTGACTTGAAAAAGTTCCCAAACTAAACTCTAATATTATTTTAGGTAACACATTATAGGAATGAGCATTTGGCTCATATGGTTAAGGCTTGGCTTTATCAAACATAAGTCATGGGTTCAAAACCCCATGGCAGCATATCACTTTTTTAACATGAATTTATTGGGAGTGTTACAACAACTACAAATTTTCACAACAATAACACAATTGCAGTGAACAATCAAACACAATCTTGCCTTCCTCTATCATCGAAAACCAAAAATGTTTATCTTTGTTGTTTTTTCAAAGATTATGTGATGTTTTGGAAATCTATCCTTTATATAGAGGATGGAAAAATTAAACCATTTGATGAAAAGATTTGTTGAAAAGTTAATAGATATGATTGAAAGGATGCAACTTTTAAACCAAAATTAACAAGTCTATTCACCAACTGACATGACTTATTATTAACATGTCTATTCACTAACTGACATGACTTAGCATCAATATTATTCAACCAATATATATTATTTTTTTTCCAACGATCTCCTACATGAATAAAATTGATGGTTCAAAAATATTGGCTCAATATGGTGATAGATTCTACGTTCGATATTTTCATAGGATAGGTAGGTGTCCCCCTTTGAACATTCCTTTGTGAAAATATGTTTACCTTACTGGCTGTCCAATAGACATGATGTCCTTGAACTGTCATGTCGTTTGTGTAAGCGATGTCATATTATTACATTCTTTGCTCTACCAAATGTTGCTTGGTTATCATAATATATACATATTGTGGGAACATGTTTTAGCCATTATGGAATACCCTCCAAGAAATTTCATAGTCATTCTTTGCTCTACCAAATGTTGCTTGGTTATCATAATACATACTTTTCCACCCCTGTCCATCAACTTCTTATTTAAAGTCTTGACAATTTTTATTAATAATCTTTATAGTTCGTTTTGTTGAACTTGACCAACATCCTTAGTCATAAAAGAATGAGGCAATTTTGGATTCCAATATCGTATTCTTGATTTCAAGATTCTTCGATTCATGCAAAAAAACGATATGCATTGTTATGACAAACATAACCAATTATCACAAAAACAAGTATGTTATAAGGATAATCCATGGTAACGAAATGGTTTCGTTTTCACCAATAATATCATTATTGGTATGGCAACCATAACCGATGAAAATACAATCCACGGTTTTAGGATACATTTTCATTTGTTTGGTAAAGAAACAATTATTTTGATAAGACACCCCCATACTTTCAAGTAGTTGTAGGAATGGTTTCTACCATTTTATAATTCATATGGTGTCTTTTCCTTTTTTCTTGTGAGACACTTTATTTAAAAGGTAATTTACTGATAAAACAACTTCCCCCACATGTTTTCTGATAGCCTAGAACTTCTTCTCGTTCTCATAATATTGTGCACTTCGTAATGTGCATTAAATAAGGCTATGAGAATGTAGTTATGGTATAGGAAATCAGAGTGCTTCCATGCCTTGGCAACGTTGAAGACAGTAGCAACATGAATACTTCTATGTCTCGACAACATTGAAGGTGGTAACAACATCTACATCATCCTCTCTAAAAATAAGAGGAAGAACATGGTCAAATAACACTTTCTCATTACCACGTTTTGAAATTTTTATCAACAAACTTTTTATTGTATCTTATAATCACTGACAACAACTGACTTTGGTTCAGAGTCTAGGGGCGGATCTTGATAATTCAGTTTAAGAGGCTTATATAAAATTTTTGAAAATTTTGGAAGTTTAAATTAAACTTTTTAAAGATTTTGAAGGTTTTAATTTAAAATTTTCATAAAAATGTAGGGGTTTAACTAAAAAATTTAAAAATTGAGACTTATCAAGACTTTAAAAAATTTTAGGAGGGGTTTAGTTAAAATTATTTCAAAATTTTGAAATATAATAACAATTTTTAAAATTTTTGAAGGGGTCAAATTAAAATGTTAAAAATTTTAAAAGACTAAATATGAGATTTTTTCAACTTTGGGGTGGCCAAGGCTCTACAGAAGGTTCGCCTCTGTCGGAGTTTGAGCTTGAGTAGTGACTATATCGCCATACTGAAAACTGAACGAGTTCTTGGATTACGCCACAACAAAATCATGAACTAAATATTATGTCATAAATATGAATATGTTAATGGTTAGGAATTTAGATAGAAACTAAAAGCCAAAAACAAAAACACAATTAATCAACTTCTGTTGAACGATAAGAATTTAGCAAAACTAAAAACTCGAAACAGAAGTACAAAGCCAACACAATTTTGTTCAACTCTAGACACAAACAACGGTTAGTATTAGAAATAATTTATTAACAATAGCAGAATTTTCTTATCTTTAGTTTTCAACATATCATGAGAATCAAACCAAAATTTGGGAGTTATTTGATTTGGAGAATTTCTAATTCCACCATCACCAATTGATTACTTCTCCAAAATTGCAATTGTCATGTTGTTCTTATAAATTTCTCAAAATAAATTGTTAGTACTTTAACCAGAGCAATAACAATATCATTTCATGATTTTCATGAGCATAAAACCAACACGGCATAAAGTCAAAAATAGCCCCCAACCTTTTGGTCACTTTAACCCTTATTCTTTTTTTTTTGTGCAAACAACCACCTAACATTTCATCTCCGCTCAAAATTCACTATCAATAGATGAAAACCGTTAGTCAACTAACGGTCAATGCCCTTTGATGACGTGGTAATGCCACATGGCACTTTGCTGACATGGCATCACAATTTTTTTAAAAAATAATTATTTTTTTAAAAAGTAATTATGTTTTATATTTTTACCTATCAAATGATGCCACGTCAGCAAAGTGCTATGTGGCATCGTCTGATTGGTTAAAAATATAAAATATAATTTTTTAACCAATCAGATAATGCCACGTTAGTAAAATGCCACATGGCATCATATGATTGGTTAAAAATAAAAAATTAATTTTTTTAAAAATAAGATTTTTAATTATTTTTAAAAATAAAAAAATATGCCACGTTAGCAAAGTGCCTGTGGCATCGCAGCAAACATGCCACATCATCAAAAGGGTTGACCGTTAGTTGAATGACGATTTCCATCTGTCGATGGTGAATTTTGAATGAAAATAAAACGTTAAGTGGTTGTTTGGAAAAAAAAAGAATTTGGGCTAAAAAGACTAAAAGGTCAAACGTTGGTGGCTATTTTTGACTTTATGCCAACCAACAATGGTACAAATTGTTTCAACATTTATACTTGATTTAATTAAAAAATGGCGTGGTATAACTACTACCTTGGTTATACATTATTCCTGTTGACGACTCACGAGACATATTAAGTAGCATTATCATATACATACTCATAACATATACCGGGTAATGTTCTAATATCCTTATATTAATGACGACTTATCATTTACGCATAAAAATTACCATTCACAATTTGATATCTTTGAATGGCTTGGAATGAGATATTGCATAAAGAGATTATGAGAAGCTGTCTTGGTCATTTGCTATTGCTCCATTGTCCTTAAGAGGAAAATTAATATCGATAAATTCTATTTTTTTATTCTTTAAACTATGATTTTAAAGTGCGATAAATCACGGTGATTTTGCTCGAAAGCAATAATTCTTTTGCATCAAAAACTCGACTATAAACTTCTCCCAAGTTCAAATTACGAAAATTCATCTTGATCCAAGAATTTTCATGGGAGGCATTCTATGAAGTGAATTCAAATATAATTTTAAATTTACTCCACTCTATTCCCTAAAGTGAATGTGATATTATATAGCGAAAAGAATAATTAGCAGTTGTGGTCATGGCTGAGGCCATGAATATAGACATGGAAACGATGATCATTTAAAAAAACACTTATACCCACCAGAAGTGGGATTATAAGGATCACAAAAGTGCTAACCCACTTGAAGTGGGATTATAAGGATGACAAGAGTGATAAAGATCATTCTAAAGAAGTGAAATCCCTTTTATTACCAATGCGCTATTATAAACCATTGGTCTCGTATTTGTCGTACGCTGAAAAATCAACAATCATTGAATGATAAAGAAAAGAAAATGGAAGCAAATTTTGTTTGCAATAATGAAGAAGATGATATTGGTCCAACTCATTTGAAAGTTGTTGGTCCAACTCATTTGGACATTGTTGATTTCCTTATAAACCTTGAAGGGAATAAATCATCTTCTAATTATTTTCGTAACCTTGAAGAGAATTACTTTTTTAATTTATTTTGCTTTATGTTTATTTACTTTACGCATTAATTATTTACGCTTTATATATTATGACATTTATTTATTTTGTTTCACATGATTACTTATCAAATACAATCTATGGTGACGATTTATGCTTAACAAAATCATAAGATATATTTCCCATTTAAATGCAAGGGAAAATGTGAGTACTATATCTCAAAGTACTGAAAATATTGATGCTCCAGAAGAGCAATAAGTTCTTGAGAGAAAGCACATTATGAAAAGTGCATAATTGCAATTATTGTAATAATTACCACTAATGGTAATAATACCGTCATCACTAGAAGTGGAAATTTTAAGAAAGCAATATGAGTTCGCAAAATAATATAGTAGCATATGTTATTAATTGACACATGCAATAAGCCAATGTGAATATAGTTTTGGTAACTGAAAAATCAGTTGAAATCTCTAGAAGAGCTATATATTGCTACCAAAAGAATGATTTTCATTGAAAGCTCCAGAAGAGCTAAATCTATTCATATTCAAAGGAACAACTTTTGGTGGACAATGTATTATCAAGTTTTAAAAAAACTTGTATTTCAAAATTTTTACTACACATGTACAAGAGAGATTGAATCACATATTATGGTAAACCAGAAGTTTACAAATTTAGAAATATATATACACATATATATAGTTAGCATTATCGGTTAGACCATCATGATCAATAATGATGCGGAGATTATTGAGATTTACATGCACATTTATTAAAAGAACTTGGGGTTCTTACGGTGCTTTTTTTCTCAAAAGAATTGATTAAATTTCAATTATTAAAAGAACATGAAGTTCTTGTGTTGTTTGTTCTCAAATTAAGATCCCACTTACCAAAATAACTTAAAGTTCTTGTACTAAAGTTGAGACTGCATATCTTGCATATCTAAATGAAAAATGGGCCCATTTATCGACAAATGTAAAAAGTTTTATATGATTTTAGTAGATGTATCGACGTTATTTTATCAACTTACAAACAGAAGTTTGTGATATTGATTATAAAATATTCAAATTATGCTGTTAGACTATTCGTCTTGCAAAAGCTAGTGGGTTTATATTTTAGGTCATATCAGTTAAAATAACTGTTACAAAACCTATTGATTATGAAAGATACAGTTTAACAAAATTTTAATTGGATGCCTCCTCTTTAATAGCTAAACTATGAGAACGAAACAATTATTATCTATATGGTATTTCATATATAGCAACATTTATACGCATCAAGCCAACAAGTTATAATAAACTCCCCATTATGATTGAGTTTTGGTCAAAAGTCATATTTCCTATTTTAAAATTTTTGAATGTGTGATATATAGTTAAATTGCTCCACCACACCGCACAAAATGAGTATATAAAAAGAGTTGAGAATATATATTGAATATGAGTCTCTTTTTATGTTTAAATTCTTAAACATTAATTGGAGAATAATTTATGACATGATTTTTCTCAACATCAGGGGAGATAATAATCAGCTAGATAAAGTAAAATGAATTATCATTATCTAGATCCTCGTATATGAACCAAAAGTTCATAAAATAATTCATGTTATTATATGTCAATTGTCAGACATATTTACTGACCTAATGAGAGTAATCAAGTCTCATATACCAGCTGAAAATACTCTAAATTTGAATTACATATTAGAGTGAATGGATATAAATCATGCTTGAAGCATGATAGTTGAAATTGGTTTCAGTGATCAAAATTCTCGTAAATGGAAAGTAGTATGAGATGGTCATATATTGGAGGCAAGTGCTCCTAAAGAGACCTAAGACATGACTAATAATAAAACTCTAGAAGAGTTTCAGGTACCTGAAATAAAGATTGAAAAGAGATCTCGATAAGTTATGTCACTACGAGAAAAGAATGGAACCGAAATAGAAAAAAGTCATCTACAACAATTTTACATAGAATACTTTTATAGAAGTAAAGAAAGAAAACGAGGATTTTGTATAGAAATCTATAGATATTGAAATGATTGGCCAACATAGAAAGACGCTTTGAACTTCAAAAAGTGAAGTTTTTGGACAAGCATTCCAAACACCTAAAGGTGTAGTACAAGTGAGGCACAAATAAGTAGTCATAAATACGACTTGAAGTATGATTTATGAAAAATTCTAATTACTTCATGGTGGATGCAATTACTTTGGCAGTTATGAAATACTTTATATGCGTCTATTTATTTTGTGGATCCCTATATAATGAAAGTTTTCCTTGAAGGATTTAAAATGCCAAAAGCATTTGGAAATTTCTGAGTAAATTGATTTAGATATGTCCCCTTGAATATCTATATTTTGGCGCATTTGGTATAATCACCTTAGTGAGTACTAATTGAGGAAATACTATAAGAATGATCATATTTCCTTATATATTTTATAGGATAATTTGAATATCATTATAACTCATGAAGAGCTTCAAATTGGAAACTCATGAAAAGCTTTTAAAGCATTTGAGAAAAAAACAATATTGATATCAAGTCTTGTCTCGACCTAAAGATCGAACACTTAAATATGTGTTTTTGTCTAAGAACGGACATAAGCTAAAAGAATCTTAAAGAAGATTCAATATAGATAAAGCATATCTATTGAGTACCTCAATAGTTCTAAGATTGTTGGATGAGAATAAATATGATTTTATATTCTCTTGGTTTAGAAGAATCGTATCTTAGGTGGTCTAGAAGTACCATCTAAATGTTACAAAGATCATTACCTTTAGATCTTTCAAAACTTGACGTATCTTCTAATCATGTAGAAATAATTGTTTTACATGAGGCAAAGCCGAAAAATATGTTTGCTAAACATATCCAAAAGATATGTGAATTATTTTCACAAGATAAGATGCAAGTTATCTTGTACAGAGATTATGCAAAATTTATATCACAATCGAAAGGTGGATACATCAAATGTGACAAAACGAAACATATTTTTCCAAAGTTTCATCCCTCATGATCTTCAGAAGAATTGTGTTCGACGAATCCTTTCATGCAGTAATTTGGAAGATTTATTCACTAGTGCATAGTCTACTTGAACATTTGAAGATTGTATGCAAGATTGGATTATGAAGATTCAATGATCTTATGTGATGTTTTCATTAGGGGAGTAAATACGTGTTGCACTCTTTTTCCCTTCCCAATGGGTTTTCCTGGTAAGGTTTTTAATGAAGCAACATGTTGTGAGTATTAAAGATGTGTGTTGTCTTTTTCCTTCACTAAAGAATTTTTTCCCACTGGGTTTTTTTTTATCTTAGTAAGGTTTTAACGAGGCATATTATCTTCATAGACATAAAAAGGGGGAGTGTTATAAATATTTATCTATATGGATGTCTATCATGATAAAAACTTTATCAAGGAGATTTGATTTACTTTATAATTAGGAATATTATCTCCATTAATTAAAGTTTACTATATTATGTACTTCTTATGCATATAAATAGATGATTTGATGAACGCATTGTACACACTTCATGTAACACCCTAAAATAATAATAATAATAAATAAGATAAATGGGTACAAAAAATTAGGATATTGCTACCTTGGGCTGTTGAACCCCTGACCTTAGTTATGTAAACCAAAGGCCTTAAGCATCTAAGCTAAGCCATTCTTTGGTTTAAGTTTCCACAAGTCTTTACTCAAGCCTTGCCTCTTGGTTTGGGTCAATATTAATAAAAGTATGACTCTTCACCTACCGAGAATCAATGCCCTCATATCTGAATAATCAAGATCTGAAATCCTAGAAGGAAAAAAAGCTCTCACCTAACCCTCACCAGTCATGGTCGCCGATTTGCTCCACCATCAACGTGATCATCGTCATACGCTGACCTCGTCACTGGCCATCACTCACTGTGAATGACCACCATCTGCTGTAGAGATTCGATTGAAGGTTCATCGAGAACCAAGGGTTATCTTTATTTTTGCATTGATCAGTCGTCATCCGTTATCCGTGAGTTGCACTACCATTACCCTTGGGTTCGTCTTCTTCCCACGACCAAGCCTCGACCTTCACTCGCCCTGAGCCTCTACCGTTTGCTATAGAGATCACGGTGAAGCTTTATTGAACTATTGGAGGTTTCGATCTGGGACTGAACCCCCTTTTCTGATCATTTTCGTCGTGGTAAGCCTTGAATATCCTTTCTTTTAAGTTTTTTTGTTTTCTATCAATCGACAATGTTTTTCATCCATCTAGGTCGTGCGCGGTGAGTGCGTACCGCCTAAGGGCATTTCTCGGTCGCCATGTTGGTTACTCTCCAGTCTGGATTAATCTGATCAGTTACGAATCGGTCTGCCTTGAACCAAGCCGGTTCGACTCGAACCTACTTTGTTTAACCTAACCCGTCTGATTCACCCGTCCAACCTGACCTATCTAACTTGACCTATTAATCGAATTAACCTGTTTGAGTTAACTCACCTAAGTCAACTCGTCTGAATCTGACCATTGACTTTGATCGTTGACTATTAACTTTGAAAAAAAAGTCAATTTTTTAAAACTCCTATTTTAGGTTTTCAACATCCTGAGTTTGTTTTTGATGTCTATTTTGTGAAATTCTAACATGAAAGCCTCTGAATCTGACTTTGAATATGAATATGCATACATGTTAAGTTATTTCATTAAGAGAGTTATATTGAATAAAGGATTGATGTGAATTATTATCTATTTAAAGGTACTCGCGACTCTCCCGATCGTTTATCTGCTCAGCCTAACTCTTTTCTTTTAGATCACCAGCACACACCCATAGTTACTCGTATTATCTTAGAAAACCCAGTGTAATTATTAAATTAAAATTTATTCTCATATGGTAACCTTGTTATGTTATGATCTAGGATCTAGCACCGTTGTAGAGCATAGCGAGGCGGGTGTTCAGTAGACTCTTCTAACCAGCTTTTTGAGGTGTGTTTCTTTTATGAAAAATTAAGGTATTAAATATATTTTTTGAAATGATCATGCGCATATGAATATTTTTCTTTGATTGAAAGCATGAATAATTTTATATGATTTCAATACCTTAGCTATTTTGATATATGATTGAATATATGACAACTTTATCTGCATTGAAAGTATATCTATATGTCTGACTTGAAAGCATGATCTCTGGTTTTCTTTATTCTATTATAAAACATGTCTGCCACATGATTCCTGATATTGATGTTTCTTGTACAAACACCGATATTTATCTGGGGTATACTATTAAGATATGTTATGATGTCTCTTTAGGTTTAGACCTGATCCAGCTGGTAATTCCTTATGGATCAAAGGTCGCCCCTTGGGTAGGTTCTGATGCTTCGACTCGAGTAATTCCTTATGGACCTAAGGCAGCCCCTTAGGTTGGCTCATATTCCTATTGGTCCTAAGGTAAGTCCTTATGGATGCAGTTCTGGGGAACTGCATATCAGTGTACGGTTGGATGGTAGTTAAGTATAAATAAAACTTTGGTTGCTCTTGAAACATGTTTTACTTAAATGATTATATATATCTGAACTATTTCTATATTTTATCTGCACTTATTGGAACACAATGAGCTCCCTAGTTCATACCCGCAAATCTTTCCCTTTCAAATACTTTTGGATAGGATTTCGGGACTTGGCATTTGGAGGATCGACACATTCGTACTTACTTTTGGTGTAATGTTTCTATCCACCATATTGTCTATATTTGGGTGACATGAGCCTATATTTTGATAATGCATACTTTACTTAACGCTAACGTGACATTATTTTGTAACTTAATTCTGATATGGTTTAAAATTGAATATCATAATTTACATATGTATGGTTTAAAATCACTATTTTATTTGGACTTGTAATCTTTAAATATTTTCATGGGAAGTCTTTGGCATGGAATGCGACCCACCTGAATTTAGACTTAACGCATAGGTCGGTCTAGGCGGTTACATTTAGTTGGTATCAAAGCTTTTGATTTTATAAACCTCAGATTGTGAATAGGTCTTAAATAAAACATTTTTATTAAAACGTTTTAGAAATGCTTTTCAAAAGAGCCAATGTCACCAAGTTCTATATGTTTAAATGCATATGGTACTCTAGTGCCATTTTGACCCTAACTTTTACCATTTTGTAGAGAGTCCAAGATCATCTATTATGAGCACCAGACAAGGTCGTCGACTTGCCTACTAGATTTTATGATCTGATATATGTTATGGCTAGTGATCCTCCAGCCTTTGTAGATTCCTCAGCCCTCTATGGATCCTCCCATCCCTAGAGGTCTTACAACTCTGATTGATCCACCGCCTTCCTCTGGTATAGATATAATGACTCTGGTTAGAGGAGCACCTGTGTCTAGTATTGAGCTATCGACTATAACGACCGATAAGACACTCAACAGACAGTTCTTACAATTGATCCAGGGCGTAGACAGAGCAGCTGGTGTCATACCTGAGGTCTCCATTTTTCAGACCCTAATCACTTATGTGGCTAGGATTTTCGAAGGCCCTATTGGTGGAGCCTCGGCTAAAATAGATGAGTGGCTTCATTATATTGAGAGACGCATGGATAAGTTGAGCTTTGAGCCATCCAAGAGATATGTGGGAGCCGTTTCTATGCTTTATGGGAATGCACGCAGTTGGTGAGAGTTTGTAGTAAGCAGCGTCCCTGCCACTTATCTGACCTGGAATTTTTCAATAAATATTCCAGGAGCTATTTCATTGGAGAGCATTATCTAAGATAGATACGAGAGATGTTCAAGACTCTGACACATGGGGATATGACAATATCAAAGTATGAGACAGATTTTTTGGATTTGTTGAGATTTGGATTTGGTTTGGTACCCACTGAGAAGGAAAAGTGTCATAAGTTTGCACTTGGTCTTAGATATGAGCTGTGTGTATGGGTTATTGGCCATCTTGATGAGGATTTCGATAAGGTGGTGGAGAGGGCAAAGAATTTAGAGGATGTAGAGTCATTGGCCACATGTGGTGGCAGAGTAGATCGAGAGTTATCTAGGGGGCCTTCTATTTTTACTCTTCTTTGCGTCCTAATAAGAGAACTCGTACCTCTGCTTCTCAAAAAAGTAATGTTGGATCTAGGTCTGTAGCATCCTCGGCTCCTGCAGTTAGTCGAGGTGATTCATCTGGTTTCTCTCTATTACCTTTTTGCGAGCATTGTGATAAGCGTCATGGAGGAGAGTGTAGAAAGATAATGGATAGTTATTTCCATTGTGGATCCAAAGATTATTTCTTGAAGAGTTGTCTAGTTCTTCTTCTGTACCTCGGGCACTTTTCTAGACTCATTCTCATTCATAGGCTTCTATTTAGACTCCGGCTATGGGTCGTAATCAGAGTAAACCTTATGGTTCTACTACCAATACTAACAGCAGAGCTTAATCACATTAGAGTGAGGGACCCATACTATCTGAGGCTAGGCATCCAGCTTTTGTACATGCTACCAAACGTCAGGATGACAGAGATGAGCCATATGTCATTGCAGGAACATTTACCATTTATTCTATTCTATATTTTGTATTGCTCGATAATGGCTCCACCCACTCCTATATTTTGAGATTCGTATCTTGAGACCTTTAGATTCCAATTTAAGCCATAGAGAGTGTTGTTAAAGTTATGAGCCCAGTGGGTCAGTCAATGACTGTGGATAAGGTGTTTAGGCATTGTCCTCTTGAGGTTCAAAGGGAAATCTTTCTGGTTGACCTTATAGAACTTCTGTTGAAGGTGTTTGATCTAATTTTGGGTATGGATTGGTTGCTAAATATCGGGTTGATCTGGATTCTGAGCAAAAAAAGCTACCTTGAAGACTTCTGATGGTCGATAAATGGTATTAGTTGGTGAGTTTCGAGGTTATCTATCCAATGTGGTGTCTGCTCTGACTGCTAACAGGATGATTTGGAAGGGATATGAGACCTTGATTGCTTTCTTCCTGAATACAAATGGTTCTCTATCCAAGATTGAGGAAATTATCACCGTTAACAAGTTTCTTGATATTTTTCCTAAAGAGTTGCCAGGGTTACCTCCAGATATGGATGTTGAGTTTAAGATTGATACTTTTTCGGGGTCTGCACCTATATCCATGGCTATTTACCGTATGGATCCTAAGGAGCTTAAAGAGTTGAAAGTTCAGTTGCAAGAGCTTCTTGATCGAGGTTTTATTCGACCTAGCTCTTCACCTTAGGGAGCTCTGATTCTATTTGTTAGGAAGAAAGATGGTTCACTCCAATTATGCATTGATTACTAAAAGTTGAACAAGTTGACCGTGAAGAATAAATATCCATTACCCAGGATTAATGACTTGTTTGATCAATTTCGGGAGCCACAGTTTTCTCAAAGATTGATCTTTGATCTGGGTACTATCAGTTGAAGATAAATGGTTCTAATGTCGCCAGGATTGCTATTCATACTAGATACGAGCATTATAAGTTCTTGGTGATGCTTTTAGGTCTGACCAATACACCGACTGCCTTTATAGATATGACAAACCATGTGTTTTGGCCCAATATAAACTAGTTTGTACCGGTGTTCATTGATGATAACTTGGCCTATTCTTTGTCAGATGTAGAGAATATTGAGTATCTGAAGATTTTTTTACAGACCTTGAGGGAGCATCGTTTGTATGCTAAGTTGAGCAAGTGTGAATTTTGGCTTAGAGAAGTGACTTTTCTGGGGCATGCTGTGTCTGCAAAGGGTATTCAGGTTGATCCAAGTAAGATCGAGGTCATTACCAGTTGGAAGAAACCCAAGAATATCTTTGAGATTCGTAGTTTCTTGGGTTTAGTCGGGTATTATCATTGTTTTGTCAAGGGTTTCTCCATTATTGCAGCCTTTTGAAAAGTTGTTGAGGAAAAATGCTCCTTTTGTATGGACTAACGCACAACAGGAGAGATTTGAGAGACTGAGACAACCCTAACTCAAAGCTCTAATTTTGACACAACCAGAGTCTGGGAAAAATTTACCAGTCTATAGCGATGCTTCATACTCTAGACTTGGTTGTGTACTGACGCGGGATAAGAAGGTAGTCGCTTATGCATCATGTTAGTTTAGGCCACATGAGTGTAATTATCCTACCTATGACCTGGAGTTAGCTGTTGTGGTCTTTACTTTAAAGATTTTGAGACACTATCTCTACGGGGAGAAGTGTTATAACTTTACCGATCACAAGAGCCTAAAGTATCTTCTTACCCAAAAATAGTTTAATTTGAGACATCATCATTGGCTTAAGCTTCTCAAGGATTACGACTCTGTAATTGAGTATCATCCGGGAAGGCCAACGTTTTCACAGATACTTTAAGCCATAAGGCTATTTCGGACCTGAGTTCTCTGTTTTCCAGGATGAGTATCTTTGAAGATGGTAGTTTACTGGTAGAGTTTCAGGTTAAGCTTGCTTTGGCCAAGGAAATTAAGGCCAAACAACTCCTAGACAGTTCCTTACTTTCTTTCATACAACAGGTTGAGCAGGGAACCATATATGTTCATACTTTTGATCGAGATAGGGTTCTGTGCTTCAAAGGTCGTTATTGTATTCTTGATGATGCTGACTTGAAGCGAGTTATTCCCAGTGAGGCTTATAGAAGCCTTTATGTTATGCATCCTGGTGGGGATAAGATGTACCAAAACTTGAGATAGAGGTATCATTGAGTTGGCATGAAAAAAGATATCTCTGATTATGTTTCACGGTATATGAGTTACCAATAGGTTAAGGTAGAACATCAATATATGTATGGTCTGTTACAGTCTATTAAAATTCTCGAGTAGAAATAGGAATGTATCACGATAGACTTTGTTATCAGATTGCCTCTAACTTCTTCTAAAAAGGATTATGTCTAAGTGATTGTTTATCGACTCACCAAGTTAGCTCACTTCATTCATATTCGATTTAATTACTCTATGGACAAGTTGGTTAGATTGTATATCTCCGAGATTGTCAGACTGCATGATGTGCCTTTACCCATCATCTCTAATCGAGATCTGATGTAATACCCCAACAGTTGTGTAGTGACCAAATAGAAAAGAATTGAAAGTTGGTGGTTTTAGTTCAATGACTAAAACGTAAGATTTTAAAGTTAAGTGGCTAAACTGAAAAGTTGAGAAAAGTTCAAGGACCAACATGGTAATTTTCCCAATAATTATTTTTATTCTATAAACAAATAGATAACCTAAGGGTGTGGATTGAATATAAAAATTATGGTTTGATATGATGTTTCCATTATTGGGAAATTATAGTTGAAGTTTAAAATGGGATTCGGGTAATCGTATGAGCTCGGAATATTGCAAAATTTTGAAGGGAGTCTTAAGAAGACCCGAGGAATATGAAATTATGGTTTTGAACCATTTTTAATCGATTTAGATTTGATTCTATTTTAGTATTTTGTGTAGGTGGTGGAATGGCATTTTTGTAGATATGTTATTTCATTAATGGCAATTTAGTCATTTAACCTATACTTTTTAATATAAATTAATTATGGAAGATGATAATGATGAGTTGTTGGGCTTGCAATTGGTTATAATTCAAGGGCAAAATAGTCATTTGACTATTTTAGAGATTTTTTATTAATTAGCCAAATTTAAAGACATTTGGCATCAAAATAAAGAAAGAAAATTTGGGAAAAATTGTTCATCTTTCTCTCCAAGTTGCCGTGAGTTTCAACCCTAAGTAAGAGAAAATTTTGATTCAATTTTTAGCTTGATTGGATTGGTTTTTGGTTTGAGACATGAAATAAGAAATTAATCTCTATGAAATTCTCTTTCTTTTGGTACTATTTTTATGTGGTTTTCATGTCTCTAAGTTGAAATTGGAAGATATGGTAGATGATGGACATATTGAAATCTTGTGTTTTATGATTCAATCAAGTTGGAATTGGTGTTGTTGTGTTATTTTTATGCTTATAGTAATGAAAACATTAAGATTGAAAACATGGAGAACTTTTGGTGAAGTTGGAAAATTAGGGGAAGTTAAGTCAAAATTTATTTTGATGAGGGACATGACTTGAAATGATGTTTTTCATATTTGGCTGTAGTTGGAATGTTGAAAAGTTGAGTGATGGACCATTTTGTCAATTATGTAAAATTAAGGGTTGAAGTGTAGGAATTTATTCTAATGTTGGTTATGAAGAATTATGCATTCTACATGCTTTAGAGTGTTGTTTGAAGCAAAAATGCCATGTTGAAATGTTAAGGAAAAATTCGGCAATTACCTAAACTATTGGGGAAATTTTGTGAAATGTTAATTTAAAGTATTTAGGTTGATTGTTATCACCTAAGCTTTATTTTAATGGTTGCATTGTTGAACATGGGATTGAATTGTGAAAATTCAAAAGTGGGGTGATTAAGTATAAGTGAAAGGAATGAGAATTTCTAGGAAATTATGAAGTGGATGGGTAGATTAAATTGAAGAAAGTATTGATGTGTTATCAGTACATTAAAGGAACTTTTTTATGAATTTTTCTCCTATTAATGTACTTAGTGGATTGATAATATAACATATACATTAAATTGTATGTGTTATGGATGGATGATTATAAGCAGCTGAACAAGTTCGAGAGATAAAGAGAAAGTTCCGGAGTAAACACATTTTGGTACAAGTAATTAGTGAGGCATATAAGGTGAGTGCATTCATATGTTTCGAAATATATTTTAGTAGATTTTCAAGAATTTTATTTACTTGATTTTATTGGAATACTAACATGGTTTTTGTATAAGTTATATAATGTTTTACAGGCAAAAGGAAAAATGTTAGTACATGATAGGGTATAAACTGCCCCATTATGTTTTATTTTAGCAAGTTATTATTGAATAACAGTGATATATGAATCATTTACAAAATTATAAGTTACAAGCTAATGATATGGATTTATTGCCCAAGTTTATGATAGAGAGTTACAGTATAGTGGCATGCCATTAGAGGTCTAGCTGTCTGGGACTGTAGTGTAGCTACACACCGATCTTCGGATCTATATGTTTACTGACACTTTATGTGTCTATATGTTTTCAGAACTTTATGTGTTTACAAGTTATCGTCACTTCGATGACTAGAACTCAAGGAGTACCGACCTTGCATACTTCAGTTTCTCTTTATACAATTCTGGGCAAATTATAAAGTTGAAGTATATGAAAGTCACCATTTCTTATGTATGATGATTTTAAATTATAAGAAAGATTTGATATGAACTTGCGTAACCATGTTTTCATTTATTTCATTATTTAATTTTATAACTACCTATAAGGCCTCACTAAGATATACTTAGCGTGTGTGATTTGCTTGTACTCACGTAGGTTGATACAATACGGTGGTAAGCAGAAATAGCTCGGATTATATTGTGGACGAGCACATACTACAGGTTATCATAGTATCATTTTGACATCCTATATGATTTTTGATTAGTGGCATGTATAAAGTTAAACTCTTGTATTTTGTGTATACTAAGCTCTAATATATTTGTAGTTAGTGATGTTTATAGTTGAAATATGATTTAGTAATGTTATTAGGTGCTTTTTAATGATTTAGAAATAGTTTTATAGACTTATAATCGAAATAGGTAAAAACAGTCTTGAAATTCTGCACTAGGAGTAAGTTTAAAAAATCGCCATAAATTCCATTTATTGAATTAAATGATGAATTTTACATGTACGAACTGAAAATTGAGTCTAGCTTATATTAAAACAAACGATGACTGAGTTTGAGGTCTGTACTAAAAGTTATGAATTTTTATTCGATGAAAGGTCAGAAAACAGGACAACAGAAATTTTGGAAATCTTATACTGTGACGAGACTTTGAGAATTTTTATATGTTTTTGTAGATTTTATTAATTTTTTGGAATATACCGTTAGAATCATATTAGAATCTAGTTTTTACTGGTGTAAAGAGAATTGAATTTCGATTTCTAAATTGTCCTATAGAAACAAAAATGTTGAAAGTGGTACAGAATACTATTTTGCAAGATTTAAAAATTTGAAATGTTTTTCAATAATGTTTTATAACATTACCGACTCATGTTGGAAACGAATACGGGAAGGTGTGTTACATTTATTGGTATCAGAACTATAGGTTTAGTCGGTTCTAGAATGGAAATATGATTTATAAATGTTGAAAGTGTATACATGCCACTAGGATGTCATAATTACTATTTATGACGTTAGTATGATTGATATGCTTGCTTACTAATCTGAAATGTTATTGTGAGTACTAATGTCTGAGAGTATAGGATCGCGTCAGGAGACCCATATAGAGGGTCAGAATGATCCCGAGGTTGGTGAGGGAGCTAGTTTTGCTCAACCTATAGTACAGTTTGACAAAAATGTTTCAGTTTAGCCTGGAATAGCGAAACAAGGTCAAGGAAATTTTTTACAAGATTTAGAGATGATTATTAGTCGGCCTCCGCAAATCTCTATTGCTAAAGAGTTAAAGAAACTGGGAGCACCAGATTTCACCGACGGAGATCCTGTTACTACGGATCTTTGGATGAATGATTTAAAGATCATGCTTGAAAGATTACATTGTGATGATCGGAAGAAGATGGAAGGAGCTGTGTCATTGCAAAAAAGGCAGTCACGTATTTGGTGGACAAATGTCACTACTTGTCCTCATGAAGAGATTACTTGGGAGTTCTTTCTTCGCGAGTTCCGTAACAAGTATATTAGTGACATGTTTATCTATGAAATGAGAAATGAATTTCTGAATCTTAAGCAAGGTAATCGAACATTATATAAATACGAGTGTGAATTCAACAAATTGAGCCACTTCGCATCAGAGTTGATTCCTACTAAGAAGGATCGTACCACTTGCTTCATTGAAGGATTGGATCCTGATGATAAAGAGGTGCTGCTTGCTATGGATATCACTAGATTTCAAGATGCTGTTAACCGAGCAAAAGGGATGGAAAAAGTTCAACTAGAAAACTAGCAACTCGAGATGTGCAATCTTAGAAAGAAGTCATGGAGGACCTTTCGGTTTGTCATCATCTAAGCGAGGCAAGGGCTCATACCAGAGCAACCGAGCATAATCTACTACATCCTTCAAACAAAGATTTAGATCGGGGAAGTCCAAAGGTTCGCAGGCCTCTGCTGCAAGGACAAGAGGTTCAAGGAAATATCAAAGCCTCGCTCATTATGACCATTGTGGCAGATTCCATTATAGATAATGTCGACTTGTTATGGGAGCTTGTTTTGGTTGTGGTGATACTGATCATTTCCTCTGAGATTGTCTGAGGAGTGGCAATAGACCAGATAAGTTAGAAAGATAAGTAGTTCAGAACCAGAAATGAAGATATCAAGGCAATCAGAAGTCTTCTGGAGTTAATCGTTTGGGAGTATCTGAAGCTGCTTCCAACAAGGAATTAAAGACTCCAGGGAGAGTCTACCACATCCACACTGATGATGATAAGGATACACCAGATATTGTTAAGGTACTTTCCAACTTTATGGTAAACCTGTATTTGCATTGATAGATCCAGGATCTACTCATTCATATGTTAGCTCTAAGTTAGTCCGAGATAGAGGGATTATCTTAGAACCTATAATTAGTGGATTTATTGCAACAAATCCTATTGGCCAAAGTGCACAGGTGAATAAAATTGGTAAGCAGTGCCCAATAGTGATACATGGGATTGAATTCCCAGCAAATTTGATGGAATTGCCTTTTTATAAATAATCATGGGTATGGATTGGTTGCACGCCGACCATGCTATACTGGATTGTCGTTTGAAACGACTAGTGTTGAAAAGTAAGAAAGGTGTAGAAATAATAGAGAATGGTGAAGGATCTAATGGGTTAAGAAATATGATCTCGGTAATGAAAATAAAGAAATTATTGCACCAGGGATGTCAAGCTTGCCTAGCTGATGTTGTAGATACTCAATCACCAAAGATAGATATAAATAGTATTTTAACAGTTCAGGATTTCTCGGATGTATTTCCAGAGGAATTGCCAGGGTTACATCCGGATCGAGAAGTAAAGCTCGAAATTTATGTTTTGCCTGGTATTAAACCGGTATCGATGGCACCTTATCGGATTTCTCCTACAAATTTGAGAGAGCTAAAGCCTCAATTGCAGGAGTTACTAGACTGAGGTTTTATACGACCTAGTGTATCACCTTGGGCAGCACCGATATTGTTCGTTAAAAAGAAATATGGATCGATGTGACTATGCATTGATTATCAACAATTGAACAAGGTGACAATTAAGAATAAGTATCCTTTACCGATGATCGATGATTTATTTGATCAGTTGAAATGAGCAGCAGTGTTTTCTAAAATTGATCTTCAGTCAGGTTACTATCAACTAAAAGTCAAAGAAGAGGATATTTTAAAGATAACATTTCGGACACGGTATGAACACTATGAGTTTTTGGTGATGCCTTTTGGTCTCACAAATGCTCCTGCAGTATTTATGGGTTTAATGAATAGATTGTTCCAACCGTATTTAAATCAGTTTGTTTTTGTGTTTATTGATGATATACTGGTCTATTCAAAGACTGAAAAAGAGCATGATGCCCATTTACGGGTATAATTACAGATTTTGAGAGATAAAAAGCTTTATGCTAAACTCTCCAAATGTGAATTTTGGCTATCAGAGGTAGCTTTCTTAGGCCATATTGTTTCTGCTGAAGGAATTAGAGTTGATCCTAAAAAGATCCAAGCCATTATTGAATGGAACCCCCAAGAATATTACAGAGGTTCGTAGTTTCTTGGGATTGGCATAATACTATCGCCGTTTTGCAAGGGTTTCTCAATGATCACTGCACCAATCACGAAACTACTAAGGAATGATGTACCTTTTGTCTAGACTGATAAATGTCAAGAGAGTTTTGATTAGTTGAAGTGGATTTTAACTGAAGCTCAGTGCTTGTACAACCAGAATCGGGAAAGGATTTCACACTGTATAGTGACGCGTCCCATAATATGTTGAGATGTGTACTAATGCAAGAGGGAAGGGTAATAGCATATGCCTCCAGACAATTAAAAACGCATGAGAGAAATTATCCGATTCATGATTTGGAGTTGGCTGCAGTTGTTTTTGCGTTGAAGATTTGGCGTCATTATTTGTATGATGAGCGGTGCTACATTTTCATAGATAATAAAAGTTTGAAGTATTTGATGACACAGAAAGAATTAAATTTGAGACAGAGAAGATGGTTGGAACTGATTAAAAATTAGGATCTTGTGATTAATTGTCACAGATAATAAAAGCAAAAGTTGTGGCTGATGCATTGAGTTGAAAGATGTTTGCTGCCTTAAGGACATTGAATATTTAGATAGCTTTGAGAAATGATGGTACTTTGATTGCAAATTTACAGCTCAAACCTACCTTGTTAGATCGTATTAAAGAGTCCCAAAATAAAGATGAAAAGTGTTCAACTATATTGAAGCAAATTGAAAGTGGTGAGACTAAAAACTATAAAGTTAAGAATGATGGATGTCTTTATTATCGGAATAGATTATATGTTCCTGATGATGAAGAGATAAATGGGAAATTCTACATGAAGCTCATTATAGTCCTTTGACGATGCATCCAGGAGGTAATAAAATGTATCAAGATTTAATGAGCATGTATTGGTGGCCAGGTATGAAAAGAGCAGTGACAGACTTTGTATCTAAGTGTTTGTCATGTCAACAAGTGAAAGCGGAACATCAAGTGTCATCGGGTTTGCTACAACCAATTTCTATTCTCTAGTGGAAATAGGAGAATGTCATGATGGATTTTGTGACGGGCTTATCAAAGAATCTGAGCAAAAATGATGCTATTTGGTTGGTAGTAGACAGATTGACGATGTTTGCTCATTTTATTCCAGTCTGGACCGATTATACAATGGATAAGTATGCTGAGTTGTGCCTTAAAAAATTGTACGATTACATGGTGTACCTCTGTCTATTGTGTTAGATAGATATTCGAGGTTTACCTCGTGATTTTGGAGATCTTTATATGAGGCATTGGGGACTCGACTAATTTTCAGTATTGATTTTCGCCCTCAAACAGATGGTCAGTCGGAAAGGATAATTCAAATTCTTGAAGATATGCTTAGAGCTTGTATAATTGATTTCGAAGGCTCGTGGGAAAAATATTTGCCACTAGCTGAGTTCGCCTATAATAACAGTTATCAAGCAAGTATAAAGATGGATCCGTATGAAGCCTTATACGGTAGACAATGCAGAACACTGTTAAATTGGTTCGAGCTTAAGGATTACAGTTTGATTGGACCTGATTTGATGCGAGATGTGGAAGATAAGTTTAAAATAGTACATGACAACCTCAATAAAGCATCAAACCGACAGAAATATTATACGGATCTAAAGAGAAAAGATATAGAGTTTGAGGTGGGTGAAAAAGTGTTCCTCAAAGTTTCACCCTAGAAAAAGGTGTTACGCTTCGGACGTAAAGGAAAGTTAAGTTCGAGGTTTATTGGTCCTTATGAGATTTTAAAAAAAGTTGGCCCAGTGGCGTATCAATTAGTGTTGCCTTCGAATTTAAGCAAGATTCATAATGTGTTTCATGTTTCGATGCTTAGAAGATATCGATCAAATCCTACTTATGTGATATCACTGATAGAGGTCAAAATTCAACCAAATTTGACTTATGAGGAGGAACCAGTGAGAATTCTTGCTCAAAGAGTTAAAGAGTTGAGAAACAAGACTATTCCATTAGTAAAAGTTATTTGGCGGAATCATAAAGTGGAATAAGCCACTTGGGAAATGAAGGAATTAATGGAAGAGCAATACCCGCATCTTTTTAAAACAGGTACGTTATAAAATTCGAGGATGAATTTTCTTAAGAGGGAGAATTGTAATACCCCAATAAATGTTTAGTGACCAAATAGTAATGAATTGAAAGTTGGTGGTTTTAGTTTAGTGACTAAAATGTAAGATTTTAAAGTTAAGTGGTTAAAATAAAAAGTTGAGAAAAGTTTAAGGAACAACATGGTAATTTTTTGAATAATTATTTTTATTCTATAAATAAATATATCACCTAAGGGTGTTGATTGAATATAAAAATTATGGTTTGATATGATGTTTCCACTATTGGGAAATTACAGTTGAAGTTTAAAATAGAATTCGGGTAATCGTATGAGCTCGGAATGTTGTAAAATTTTGAAGGGAGTCTTAAGAAGACCCAAGGAATATGAAATTATGGTTTTGAATCGTTTTTAATTAATTTAGATTCAATTCTATTTTAGTATTTTGTGTAGGTGATGGAATGGCATTTTTGTAGATATGTTATTTCATTAATGGCAATTTAGTCATTTCACCTATACTTTTTAATATAAATTTATCATGGAAGATGATAAGGATGAGGTGTTAGCTTGCAATTGGTTGTAATTCAAGGGCAAAATAGTCATTTGACTATTTTATAGATTTCTTATTAATTAGCCAAATTTAAAGACATTTGGCATCAAAATAAAGAAAGAAAATTTGGGAAAATTTGTTCATCTTTCTCTCCAAGTTGCTGTGAGCTTCAGCCCTAGGTAAGAGAAAATCTTGATTCAATTTTTAGCTTGATTGGATTGGTTTTTGATTTGAGACATGAAATAAGAAATTAATCTTTATGAAATTCTCTTTCTTTTGGTACTATTTTTATGTGGTTTTCATGTCTCTAAGTTGAAATTGGAAGATAAGGTGGATGAATGACATGTTGAAATCTTGTGTTTTATGATTCAATCAAGTTGGAAATGGTCTTGTAGTGTTATTTTTATGATTATAGTAATGAAAACATTAAGGTTTAAAACATGGAGAATTTTTGGTGAAGTTAGAAAATTAGGGGAAGTTATGTCAAAATTTATTTTGATGAGGGACATGATTTGAAATGATGTTTTTCATATTTGGTTGTAGATGGAATGTTGAAAAGTTGAGTGATGGACCATTTTATCAATTATGGAAAATTAAGGGTTGAAGTGTAGGAATTTATTTTAATGTTGGTTATGAAGAATTATGCATTATACATGCTTTAAAGTGTTGTTTGAAGCAAAAATATCATGTTGAAATGTTAAGGACCAATCCGGCAATTACCTAAACTATTGGGGAAATTTTGTGAAATGTTAATTTAAAGTATTTAGGTTGATTGTTATCACCTAAGCTTTATTTTAATGGTTGCATTGTTGAACATGGGATTGAATTGTGAAAATTCAAAAGTGGGGTGATTAAGTATAAGTGAAAGGAATGAGAATTTCTAGGAATTTATGAAGTGGGGGTAGATTGAATTGAAGAAAGTATTGATATGTTATGAGTATATTAAAGGAACTTTTTTATGAATTTTTCTCCTATTTATGTACTTAGTGGATTGAAACAAGTCAAGAGATAAAGAGAAAGTTTCGGAGTAAACACATTTGGTACAAGTAATTAGTGAGGCATATAAGGTGAGTGCATTCATATGTTTCGAAATATATTTTAGTAGATTTTCAAGAATTTTATTTACTTGATTTTATTGGAATACTAACATGGTTTTTGTATAAGTTATATGATGTTTTACAAGCAAAGGAAAATGTTAGTGCATGATAGGGTATGAACTGCCCTATTATGTTTTATTTTGGCACGTTATTATTGAATAACGGTGATATATGAATCATTTACAAAATTATAATTTACAAGTTAATGATATGGATTTATTGCCCAAGTTTATGATAGAGAGTTACAGTATAGTGCCATGCCATTAGAGGTCTAGCTGTCTGGACTGTAGTGTAGCTACACACAGATCTTCGGATCTATATGTTTACTGACACTTTATGTGTCTATATCTTTTCGGCACTTTATGTGTCTACAAGTTATCATCACTTCGGTGACTAGAACTCAAGGAGTACCGACCTTGCTTACTTCAGTTTCTCTTTATACAATTCTGGGCAAATTATAAAGTTGAAGTATATGAAAGTCACCATTTCTTATGTATGATGATTTTAAATTATAAGAAAGATTTGATATGAACTTGCTTAACCATGTTTTCATTTATTTCATTATTTAATTTTATAACTACCTATAATGCCTCACTAAGATATACTTAGCGTGTGCGATTTGCTTGTACTCACATAGGTTGATACAATACGGTGGTAAGCAGCAATAGCTCGGATTATATTGCAGACGACCACATACTACATGTTATCATAGTATCATTTTGACCTCAAATATGATATTTTGATTAGTGGCATGTATAAAGTTAAACTCTTATATTTTGTGTATATCAAGCTCTAATGTCTTTGTAGTTGGTGATTTTTATAGTTGAAATATGATTTAGTAATGTTATTAGGTGAATTGTAATGATTTAGAAATAGTTTTGTAGACTTAGCATCGAAATAGGTAAAAACAGTCTTGAAATTCTACACTAGGTAGTAAGTTTTAAAAATCGCCATAAATTCCATTTATTGAATTAAATGATGAATTTTACATGTACGAACCGGGAATTGAGTCTATTTTATTTTAAAACAAACGGTGACTGAGTTTGAGGTATGTACTAAAATATATGACTTTTTATTCGATGCAAGGTAAGAAAACAGGCAGCAGAAATTTTGGAAATCTTATACTGTGACGAGACTTTGAGAATTTTTATAAATTTTTGTAGATTTTATTAATTTTTGTGGAATATATATTTAGAATCATATTTGAATCTAGTTTTTATTGGTGTAAAGAGAGTTGAATTTCGATTTCTAAACTATCCTATAGAAACAAAAATGTTGAAAGTGGTACAGAATACTATTTTACAAGATTTAAAAAATTGAAATATTTTTCAATAATGTTTTATAACATTACCGACTCGTGTTGGTAACGAATACGGGAAAGTGTGTTACATTTATTGGTATTAGAGGTATAGGTTTAGTCAGTTTTGGAATGGAAATATGATATATAAATGTTGAAAGTGTATACATGCCACTGGGATGTCATAATTACTATTGATGACGTTAGTATGATTGATATGCTTGCTTACTAAACTAAAATGTTATTGAGTACAGATGTTTGGGAGTATAGGATCGCGTCAGGCGACCCATATAGGGGGTCATAATGATCCTGAGATTGGTGAGGGAGCTAGTTTTGTTCAGCCGATAGTACAGTTCGATGAAAATGGTCCGGTTCAGTCTAGAATACCGAAACAAGGTCAAGGAAATTTTTTACAAGCTTTAGAGATGATTATTAATCGGCCTTCGCAAATCTCTATTGCTAAAGTTTTAAAGAATCTGGAAGCACCGGATTTCACCGACAGAGATCCTGTTACTGCGGATCTTTGGCTGAATGATTTAAAGATCATGCTCGAAGGATTATGTTGTGATGATCGGAAGAAGATGGAAGGAGTTATGTCTTTGCTGAAAGGGAAAACACGTATTTGGTGGACAAATGTCACTACTTGTCCTCATGATGCGATTACTTGGGAGTTCTTTCTTCGCGAGTTCCGTAACAAGTATATTTGTGACATGTTTATTCGCGAAATGAGAAATGAATTTCTAAATCTTAAGCAAGGTGATCAATCAATATATGAATACGAGTGCGAATTCAACAAATTGAGACGTTTCGCCTCAGAGTTGATTCCTACTGAGAAGGATCGTACCACTTGCTTCATTAAAAGATTTGATCCTGATTATAAACAGGTGTTGATTGCTATGGATATCACTAGATTTGAATATGTTGTTAACCGAGCAAAAAGGATGGAAAAAGTTCGACTAGAATTACTAGCAGCTTGAGATGTACAATCTCAGAAAATAGGACATTGAAGACCTTTTGGTTTTTCAACATCTAAGCGAGGCAAGGGCTCATACCAAATCAACCAAGCAGAACCTACTACATCCTTCAAACAAAGATTTGGATCGGGGAAGTCCAAAGGTTCGTAGGCCTCTGCTGCAAGGACATGAGGTTCAAGTAAATATCAAAGCCTAGCTCATTGTGACCATTGTGGTAGATTCCATTATGGACAATGCCGACTTGTTATAGGAGCTTGTTTTGGTTGTGGTGATACTGATCATTTCCTCTGAGATTGTTCGAGGAGTGGCAATAGACCAGATAAGTCAGAAAGATCAGTAGTTCAGAACCAAAAAGGAAGATATGAGGCAATCAGAAGTCTTCTAGAGTTAATCACCCGGGACTATCTGAAGCTACTTCCAATAAGGAATTAAAGACTTCGGCAAGAGTCTACCACATCCGCACTGATGATGATAAGAAAGCACCAAATATTGTTACAGGTACTTTCCAACTTTATGGTAAACCTGTATTTGCATTGATAGATCCGAGATCTACTCATTCATATGTTAGCTCTAAGTTAGTCCAGGATAGAGGGATTATCTTAGAACCTATAATTAGTGGAGTTATTGCAACAAACCCTATTGGCCAAAGTGCACGGGTGAATAGAATTAGTAAGCAGTGCCCAATAGTGATACAAGGGATTGAATTCCCAGCTAATTTGATGGAATTGCCTTTTTATGAGTTTGAAATAATCTTGGCTATGGATTGGTTGCATGCCTGCCATGCTATAGTGGATTGTCGTTTGAAACGACTAATGTTGAAAAGTATGAAAGGTGTAGAAATAATAGTGAATGGTGAAGGATCTAATGGGTTGAGAAATATGATCTCGGCAATGAAAGCAAAGAAATTGTTGTACCACGGATGTCAGGCTTACCTAGCTCATGTTGTAGATACTCAATCACCAAAGATAGATATAAATAGTATTCCAAAAATTTGAGATTTCTCGGATGTATTTCCAGAGGAATTATCGGGGTTACCTCTGGATCGAGAAGTAAAGTTCAGAACTGATTTTTGCCTAGTATTAAACCGGTATCGATGGCACCTTATCGGATGTCTCTTACAGAATTGAGAGTGCTAAAGGCTCAATTGCAGGAGTTACTAGACTGAGGTTGTATACGACCTAGTGTATCACCTTGGGGAGCACCAGTATTGTTCGTTAAAAAGAAAGATGGATCGATGCGACTATGCATTGATTATCGGCAATTGAATAAGGTGACAATTAAGAATAAGTATCCTTTACCGAGGATCGATGATTTATTTGATCAGTTGAAAGGAGCAGTTGTGTTTTCTAAAATTGATCTTCGGTCGGGTTACTATCAACTAAAAGTCAAAGAGGAGGATATTCCGAAGACAACATTTCAGACACGGTATGGACACTATGAGTTTATGGTGATGCCTTTTGGTCTCACAAATGCTCCCGCAGAATTTATGGATTTAATGAATAGAGTGTTCCAACCGTATTTAGATCAATTTGTTGTCGCGTTTATTGATGATATATCGGTCTATTCAAAGATCGAAAAAGAGCATGATGCCCATTTATGGGTAGTATTACAGATTTTGAGAGATAAAAAGCTTTATGCTAAACTCTCCAAATGTGAATTCTGGCTATTAGAGGTGGCTTTTTTAGGCCATATTGTTTCTGCTGAAGAAATTAGAGTTGAACCTAAAAAGATCCAAGCCATTGTTGAATGGAAACCCCCAAGAATATTACAGAGGTTCGTAGTTTCTTTGGATTGGCAGGATACTATCACCATTTTGTAAAGGGTTTCACGATGATCGCTGCACCAATCACGAAACTAGTAATGAGGGATGTACCTTTTGTCTGGACTGATAAATGTCAAGAGAGTTTTGATCAGTTGAAGCAGATTTTAACCGAAGCACCAGTGCTTGTACAACCAGAATCGGGAAAAGATTTCACGTTGTATAGTGATGCATCCCATAATGTGTTGGGATGTGTACTAATGCAAGAAAGAAAGGTAATAGCATATGCCTCCAAACAATTAAAAATGCATGAGAGAAATTATCTGATTCATGATTTGGAGTTGGTTGCAGTTGTTTTTGCGTTGAAGATTTGGCGTCATTATTTGTATGGTGAGCGGTGCTATATTTTCGGAGATCATAAAAGTTTGAAGTATTTGATGACACAGAAAGAATTAAATTTGAGACAGAGAAGATGGTTGGAAATGATTAAAGATTAGGATCTTGTGATTAATTATTACCCTGGAAAAGTAAACATTGTGGATGATGCATTGAGTCGAAAGATGTTTGCTGCCTTAAGGACATTGAATGTTCAGATAGCTTTGAGAAATGATGGTACTTTGATTGCAAATTTATAGCTCAAACCAACCTTGTTAGATCGTATTAAAGAGTCCCTGAATAAATATGAAAAGTGTTTAACTATATTGAAGCAAGTTGAAAGTGGTGAGACTAAAGACTATGAAGTTAAGAATGATGGATGTCTTTATATCGGAACAGATTATATGTTACTGATGATGAAGAGTTAAAAAGGGAACTTCTACATGAAGCTCATTATAGTCCTTTGACGATGCATCTAGGAGGTAATAAAATGTATCAAGATTTAAAGAGCATGTATTGGTGGCCAGGTATGAAAAGAGCAGTGACAGAATTTGTATCTAAGTGTTTGACATGTCAACAAGTGAAAGCGAAACATCAAGTGCCAGCAGGTTTGCTGCAACCGATTTCTATTCCCCAATGGAAATGGGAGAATGTCACGATGGATTTTGTGACAGGCTTACCAAAGACTCCGAGCAAAAATAATGCTATTTGGGTGGTAGTAGACAGATTGACAAAGTCAGCTCATTTTATTACAGTCTGGACCGATTATACAATGGATAAGTATGCTGAGTTGTACCTTAAGGAAATTGTACGATTACATGGTGTACCTCTGCCTATTGTGTTAGATAGAGATTCGAGGTTTACCTCACGATTTTGGAGATCTTTACATGAGGCATTAGGGTATCGACTAAATTTCAGTAATGCTTTTCACCCTCAAATAAATGGTCAGTCTGAAAGGATAATTCAAATTCTTGAAGATATGCTTAGAGCTTGTATAATTGATATCGAAGGCTGGTGGGAAAAATATTTGCCACTAGCTGAGTTCGCCTATAATAACAGTTATCAAGCAAGTATAAAGATGGCTCCTTATGAAGCCTTATACAGTAGGCGATGCAGAACACCGTTAAATTGGTTCGAGCTTAAGGATCGTAGTTTGGTTAGACCTGATTTGATATGAGATATGGAAGATAAGGTTAAAATAGTATAGGAAAACCTCAAGAAAGCATCAGACCGACAGAAATCTTATGGAGATCTAAAGAGAAAAGATTTAGAGTTTGAGATGGGTGAAAAAGTGTTCCTCAAAGTTTCACCCTGGAAAAATGTTTTACGCTTCGGACGTAAAGGAAAGTTAAGTCCGAGGTTTATTGGTCCTAATGAGATTTTAAAGAAAGTTGGCCCAGTGGCGTATCAATTAGCGTTGCCTCTGAAATTAAGCAAGATTCATAACGTGTTTCATGTTTCGATGCTTAGAAGATATCGATCAAATTCTACTCATGTGATATCACCGGTAGAGATCGAAATTCAACCAGATTTGACTTATGAAGAGGAACCAGTGAGGATTCTTGCACATGGAGTTAAAGAGTTGACAAACAAGACTATTCCATTAGTAAAAGTTCTTTGGCAGAACCATAAAGTGGAAGAACCCACTTGGGAAACGAAGGAATCAATGGAAGAGCAATACCCGTAACTTTTTTAAACATGTACGTTTTAAAATTCGAGGATGAATTTTTTTAAGGGGAAATTGTAATACCCCAATATTTGTTTAGTTACCAAATAGTAAAGAGTTGAAAGTTGGTGGTTTTAGTTCAGTGACTAGAACATAAGATTTTAAAGTTAAGTGGCTAAAGTGAAAAGTTCAAGGACCAACATAGTAATTTTCCTAATAATTATTTTTATTCTATAAATAAATAGATCACCTAAGGGTGTGGATCGAATATAAAAATTATGGTTTGATATGATGTTTCCATTATTGGGAAATTATAGTTGAAGTTTAAAATGGAATTCGGGTAATCGTATGAGCTCGGAATGTTTTAAAATTTTGAAGGGAGTCTTAACAAGAACCGAGGAGTATGAAATTATGGTTTTGAATAATTTTTAATCAAGTTATATTCGATACTATTTTAGTTTTTTTTGTAGGTGATGGAATGGCATTTTTGTAGATATGTTATTTTATTAATGGCAATTTAGTCATTTCACCTATACTTTTTTAATATAAATAGATTATGGAAGATGATAAGGATGAGGTGCTGGCTTGCAATTGGTTATAATTCAAGGGAAAAATAGTCATTTGACTATTTTAGAGATTTTTTATTAATTAGCAAAATTTAAAGACATTTGGCATCAAAATAAAGAAAAAAATTCAGGAAAATTTGTTCATCTTTCTCTCCAAGTTGCCGTGAGCTTCAACCCTAGGTAAGAGAAAATTTTGATTCAATTTTTAGCTTGATTGGATTGGTTTTTGGTTTGAGACATGAAATAAGAAATTAATCTCTATGAAATTCTCTTTATTTTGGTACTATTTTTATGTGGTTTTCATTTCTCTAAGTTGGGAAGATAGGGTGGATGAAGGACATATTGAAATCTTGTGTTTTATGATTCAATCAAGTTGGAAATGGTGTTGTAGTTTTATTTTTGTGCTTATAGTAATGAAAACATTAAGATTTAAAACATAGAGAATTTTTGGTGAAGTTGGAAAATTAAGGGAAGTTATGTCAAAATTTATTTTGATGGGGGACATGACTTGAAATGATGTTTTTCATATTTGGTTGTAGTTGGAATGTTGAAAAGTTGAGTGATGGACCATTTTGTCAATAATGGAAAATTAAGGGTTGAGGTGTAGGAATTTATTTTAATGTTGGTTATGAAGAATTATGCATTCTACATGCTTTAAAGTGTTGTTTGAAGCAATAATCCCATGTTGAAATGTTAAGGACCAATTTGGCAATTACCTAAACTATTGGGGAAATTCTGTGGAATGTTAATTCAAAGTAAATAGGTTGATTATTATCACCTAAGCTTTATTTTAATGGTTGCATTGTTGAACATGAGATTGAATTGTGTAAAATCAAAAGTGAGGTGATTAAGTATAAGTGAAAGGAATGAGAATTTCTAGGAAGGGGGTAGATTGAATTGAAGAAAGTATTGATATGTTAATAGTACATTAAAGGAATTTTTATGAATTTTTCTCCTATTAATGTACTTAGTGGATTGATAATCTAACATATACATTTAATTGTATGTGTTAGGGATGGATGATTATAAGCAGTTGAACAAGTTCGAGATCGAAACAAGTCGAGAGATAAAGTGAAAGTTCCAGAGAAAACACATTTTGGTACAAGTAATTGGTGATACATATAAGGTGAGTGCATTCATATGTTTCGAAATATATTTTAGTAGATTTTTAAGAATTCTATTTACTTGAATTTATTGAAATAATAATATGGTTTTTGTATAAGTTATATGATGCTTTACAGACAAAGGAAAAAGGTTAGTACATGATAGGGTATGAACTGCCCTATTATGTTTTATTATGGCAAGTTATTATTGAATAATGGTGATATATGAATCATTTCAAAATGATAATTTACAAGTTAATGATATGGATTTATTGCCCAAGTTTATGATAGAGAGTTACAGTATAGTGACATGCCATTAGAGGTCTAGCAGTTTGAGACTGTAGTGTAGCTACACACCGATCTTCGGATCTATATGTTTACCGACACTTTATGTGTCTATATGTTTTCGGAACTTTATGTGTCTACAAGTTATCGTCACTTTTAGGTGACTAGTACTCAAGGAGTACCGACCTTGCATACTTCAGTTTCTCTTTATACAATTCTTGTGCAAATTATAAAGTTGAAGTATATGAAAGTCACCATTTCTTATGTATGATGATTTTAAATTATAAGAAATATTTGATATGAACTTGCTTAACCATGTTTTCATTTATTTCATTATTTAATTTTATGACTACCTATAATGCCTCACTAAGATATACTTGGCGTGTGTGATTTTCTTGTACTCACGTACAATACAGTGGTAAGCAGCAATAGCCTGGATTATATTGTGAACGAGCACATACTACAGGTTATCATAGTATCATTTTGACATCCTATATGATATTTTGATTAGTGGCATGTATAAAGTTAAACTCTTGTATTTTGTGTATACCAAGCTCTAATATCTTTGTAGTTGGTGATGTTTATAGTTGAAATATGATTTAGTAATGTTATTAGGTGATTTGTAATGATTTAGAAATAGTTTTGTAGAGTTATAATCGAAATAGGTAAAAATAGTCTTGAAATTCTGCACTAGGCAATAAGTTTGAAAAATCGCCATAAATTCTATTTCTTGAATTAAATGATGAATTTTACATGTACGAACTGGAAATGGAGTCTAGTTTATTTTAAAATAATTGGTGACTGATTTTGAGGTATGTACTAAAAGTTGTGAATTTTTATTCGATGAAAGGTCAGAAAACAGGACAACATAAATTTTGGAAATCTTATACTGTGATGAGACTTTGAGAATTTTTATAAATTTTTGTAGATTTTATTAATTTTTGTGGAATATATCGTTAGAATCATATTTGAATCTAGTTTGTATTGGTGTAAAGAGAGTTGAATTCTGATTTCTAGACTGTTCTGTAGAAACAAAAATGTTTAAAGTGGTACAGAATACTATTTTACAAGATTTAAAAATTGGAAATGTTTTTCAATAATGTTTTATAACATTACCGACTCGTGTTGGAAACGAATACGGGAACGTGTGTTACATCCGAGGTTCATTTCTCCATTTTGGCAGGCTTTGCAAAAAGCTTTGGGTATACGTCTGAATTCCAATATATCCTTTCATTTGTAGACTGATGGTCAATCAGAGAATGTGATTTAGATTCTGAAGGATATATTACCGGGATGTGTGATTGACTTCTGTGGTAGTTGAGAAAATTTCCTGCCCTTGGCCGAGTTTGTATATAATAACAATTATCAAGCTAGTATCCATATGGCACTGTATGAGGCTCTGTAAGGTCGTAAATGTTGTACTTCTATCTGTTGGACTAAATTATAGAATAAGAAGACTTTGGGTCCTGAGTTGGTCCAAGAGACTGAGAAGACTGTCAGATTGATCTGTGACAGTTTGAGGGAGGCCTTTGACAGACATAAGTCTTATGTCGATCAAAGGAGGAAAGATATTGAGTTCGAGGTTGGTGATCAGGTCTTTCTGAAGGTATCTCCATGGAAGAAAGTTCTGAGATTTGGACGTAAAGGCAATTTGAGTTTGAGATTTATTGGGCCATATCATATTCTGAAGAGAGAAAAACCAGTCACTTATAAGCTCGATTTGCCTTATTGTAACGCCCCGGTTTTGGGCCTAGCAGTTTTGGGGCTGGTTAGACGGTCTAATAGATCGGGTTAGAGATTCGAGTCGAATTTAGGAGCAGATATTTTTCTAAAAGATAAAATTATAGAAAAATGTTTAAAAAAACATATTTTATTATATTAAAAATATTAGTGAAATCAATTTTGGAAAACGGACCAAAATGCAATTTTTGAAAATTGTTTTAAAAAGGTGATTGTTTTGTAAAGAGTCAAAACTTAAAATCTTTAAGGAGCTATTTTACCATTTGGTCTAATCTGAGTATTTCCTTAATTAGGATTATTTTAAAATGGTTTTAATTAAAAGAATTAAAAAGGATTTAGTTAAAAATGTAGTTATCTTTCTAAAACACATTTTGACGTAACTTTTCTTTTCTCACATTTTCTCTCAAAACACTCTCAGCTAAACACTCTTTTCCATCATAGATTTAAGGTAATGATATTAATTTCTTTACTCATTGATTTGCTAAATGATTTCTTAAATTGTTTTACACAAATCTTATTGAATTTCTTTGCTTTTCAAGTGGAAAAACCATCCAATTAAGGGGAAACTCATTCATTGGAGGTAAGTTTTGTTATTCTCCTCTAATGAAGGTTCTTTACTGAAATTCCCAAGTTCTTGGCTCTTTACATATGATTTTCAATAGGTCTTGAGTAATTAATTGTGGATTTTAGCTTTATTGAGGTTTTATTGAAGAATCTTGTGATTTTTTATTTGGATCTATTTTTCCAGTGTTATAGATTGATTTCAATCTTATTTCGGATGTATTATAACGTGGATAAGTTGTTTTTAATAATGGAATCCCGAAATTGGTTGAATCTCTAATTGTTAGGTTGTTAGTTAAGGGTTTTTGGGGTGTTTAAGGTGTTTAATCATTGCTAAAAGTAAAAGGATGATGGGAATGAGTTTTTAGTTATTAATTGACGAAGTTTGATGTTTCGAATCATTATTATATGGTTGGGTTAAGATTTAATAGTGTTTTGAGGTTTATTTCGGATGAGTTTTGAGTGGGCATCTTGAGAGCTACGGGATTATGGGTTAAAACAGAGTATTGGATGCATTTTAATGCATATTTCCTCTGGTCTTGTGTGGCCAAAACATGGGATAATCAAGCCGTAGCATCTTGAGGTGGTTTTAGACTTGTCGGAAGCTTGTTTCGCGGTAACAAGCAAGGCGAAGTAAAATCGGTGAGTGGAAACAGTCTTAAAAGTCTTTTAAAGGTTTGAAAGTGGTTTTGGGGGTTTAGGATAAAAGTGAAACACTTACCTAAGCTCGGAAGTAAGTTTCCTTCTTTTGCTCTTCAATGTCGGTTCAGATATGAGCATGTGTGATTCATGTTTTAGTCGTAAACATGGTTTCTTTCACTTACTATTAATGCATGATTTTAAAGTACATATGCAGTGGCTTAAAGGTATATTTAATGATAGTGAGCATTGGTTTTATTTCGGTCGAGAATGTGATATTGCTATGGCAATGTATTTTGCATATGTGGGGATTTTGTGTAATGCATTATAAAACTGTGAGTAAATGGTTTTGTAAATGATATATTGGCTATGTGACAAGGTGAGAAAACATTCAGATATAGTTGGCATGCCATAGGATAAAGTGCACTGTAATATGGTTAAAACTTGATCGTGGGTTAAGAGTCTTTGAGGTATAGCGGTCGACTACCCGGACTCTGTTGTTATCACTTGGGTTGAGTGGTTGGTTCCCCTTGTTGATGTAAAGCTTGCGGTCAGCAAGGTTGTAAAGTCATGCGGTAGGCATGGGGTAGTCTTGATGATGGTCAGTCATTAAGGGAGATCCGAGTATCCGATGTGTAATATTAATGGTCGGTTAACTAAAGATTAGAGGTTGGCTAATCAAGGGATAGTGGTGGACTATCCGGGGTCACTATAATTGCTAATATATGAGAATTTTAATGTTGAATCTATTTAAAATTCTTTGGGATTTAAGCATGGTTTTGTATATAATGCTTAGGGATTTAAGCATGCTTTGTATTTGATGCTTTGGGATTAAACATGTGGAATATATGTATTGATTTGCATATGGTTGATATGCATGTTTTGATTTGAAACTATTGGAACTTGCTTAGGTCGTAAGCTTGGTTTGAAAATAGGAGTTGGTTTTCAAGAGTTTTAAATACATCATCGTTTAAGAGAATCCTCACTAAACATGTGTGCTTACGTTCTCTTTTCTCTAATGATGCATAGCATTAAAGCTTGGAGGCAGCAAAGGCAAGGATTAGGTGATCCAAAGACAAGACTATTTGAGTATGAACTCGATTTTAGTTTTTGGTTAATAAGGCAATGTGTTCGCCATGGATTTTGTTATTTGTAATTTAGTTTTCCCTAGTTTTGAGCATGTATAATGCTGTGATTTTGGAGTGTGATTGTTTACGTTTCGTTTATCATGCACCGTTACCTATGGTTGATATTATATGGTTACCTAGGTATGCATCTAAATGGTTTTTCTTAGATGACATGTTTTGATGGGCTAAACCTGTTGAGTATGGTCTTGATGCATTGTTGCCATGGTGTTCTTGTTGATAATTGCTTACTTGGGCATTTTGGTACGTTTGGTGGTGTGTTATAAGGAGCATGCCTCTAGACCAATCTTTTGGGTGGCATAATCTTGTGTTGTAGTTAAACCTCGGTGTATGTGTTGTTAAATGTGATGTTGGATGCTTATATGTGTGTATGCATGTTGCTACGACCTAAATTCATCTAGGTTTGTATGAAAAAACAGCTAAAAATGTCATTATAGGTCCAGGCATATCGAAACAGTGTCATCGTACCGGTACAGCTAGGCCATTTCAGGCATAACATTTTGATACACGGGAGGATGTTTCGATAGGGTCCTGCCTTTTTAGGCTTGATGTTTTGGTACTCGAGCAAGTGTTTCGATACGGTTATAGGCATTTTTTCTAGGCATACTGATACGCGAACAAGCATTTCAGTACAGTTTTTAGCTACTGGAATTGGAGTTTTTGAGAATGTATAGGCGTATCAAAACACGAGTACGCGTAACGGTACGGGTACCGTTAAGTTGGTTAATTTGGAATCTTGAAAGTTTTTGGTTCTTTAATTTTGGTCCTTGAGTCTTGGGAACACAATTGTATGAGTTGGAATGATTAAATTGATCTGGAATTTAACATGTTGGCATGTAAATGGACTAATTGAGGATTGTTAACCTTAATTCAATTTTGGTTTTGTAATTTAAAGTATTTACATTTTAGTCCTCAATTGGTATTATGATGCGTTTGATTATTCTTTTGTGGTTCGTTTCATTTGAGAACTTACCCATTATGAGTATGAACAAGTATGAACATTAATTTGCATTTAGACAAGATAAAAGAAAAAAATGGATCAATTTTTCGTAACCTTTCTCCAGTTTGCTTCGGCAAACCTAATGCAGCACTCTCGGTTCGGTCGAGCTTTCAGGCTGAGTCAAGGGGGTTATATTTGTTGGTATCAGAGCCAGGTTATGAAAGGTTGGGATATTGTTGTTTGGTTGTATATCATTGTTGGTTATGCACAGTTATTGTGTACAAGTGCGATGATTGATTTACATCATCTTAGGGTATAAACTAGGAACACATTGCCTATTACCGAGGTTTTAAAATGTTTTATAAGATAGTCTTAGATCTTTTACCTTATGTTAGCCTAACTTAAATGTGTTTTGTTGCTTTTGTTAGCATGGCTCAACGTGAGACACGTTCTATGGCTGGTAATGCTGGAATCAGGCAAAATAACGTTGAGAAAGAGAATCCCACTAATGTTTTACCTCATCTTCCTTCGTTGGTTCCGCCAGTCAATGTTAGGGTTGGTGGTATGCCCTAGGCTTATCAAGTGCTGGTATTTGGTGATCTGACTCTGTTAGTTCAGGCGATAACGGGAGCTTTACAATGGGCGATGGCTAGAGTGCATGCATAGGCACCAGCACCTACTATGGCGATTAACCCAGGGTTACCTTTAGAGCGTTTTTGTAGTTTTGGAGGTGTTGAGTTTAGGGGTTTGAGTCCTGAGGCAGCCGAGGGTTGGCTGGAGAGTATGGTCAATATTTTGGATCAAATAGGCTGTAATGATAAACGTAAGCTGGGTTGTACAGTGTCGCTGTTACATGGTGATGCTTATCATTGGTGGGTGACCACAATTGCTAATGTCCCAGAGGCGGATGTAACTTGGGAGTTCTTTCGAAGAGCTTTCAAGAAGAAGTACCTTGGTCCTCAGTATCTGGATGCAAGGAAACGAGAGTTTATGTCCTTGGTTTCGGGCGGCATGTCTGTGGCAAATTATGAGGCAAAATTCGTCCGTTTGAGTTAGTATGCTTCGGAGTTAGTTTCGGTTGATCTTGAGAGGTGCAACAGGTTTCGCTATAGGTTAGTGAAGGATATCAAAACATACCTGTTGGCGGTGGACTATACAGATTTTGATGTGCTTGTAAACCGTGCTAAGTATATTAAGCAGCCCTTGAGGGTGTCGGGACAAGGTTCGGGCATAGTCTCAAATAAGCGAGGAGCTAACTCTGGCTATTTTAGGAGGCAGAATAGAAGGTTCTAAGATAAGAGGTACAAGTCGGATCATAGGCGTGGTAGTGGTTATGGTAACCAAGGTGTTCGTATTGTAGATGAGTATGAACGTTATGGTAGATGCCACATGGGTGAGTGTTAGGGAAATACCATGAGTTGCTGGATATGTGGATCTCCTATTCATATGAAGCGTGACTGTCCTCGTGCTATAGGTGATGCACCGGTTCAGGCTGTTGTACCTGGTAGGAGCCGAGGTCGTTCTTGGGGTAACTTTCAGAGGCGCGAGGATGGTCAGAGAGTTGTGGGTTATGCTATTGTTGTGCAACTGGAGAATGGTGGACCAGCACGGATCTATGCTCATCATGAGGGGTGCAATGACACGGATGTGATCGCAGGTACTTTCACTTTGCAATCCTTGTCATTATTTTCTTTGATTGATTCGAGGTCTACTCATTCATACATCCTAAGTGAGCATGCATCATTGTTAAATGTTCCTTTTGAGATCTTGGATGTTGGCATGTTGGTAACTAGTTTTTTTTTAGACGGTTACAACTAGAAGGTTGTATATGCGATGTCCTTTGGCGGTGCGAGGTTATGAGTTTGCCGCAGATTTGATGGAGTTGCCATTCCATGGTTTTGACGTTATCTTGGGCATGGATTGGTTTAGTGAGCACAAGGCGGTGGTGGATTATGAGTCCAAAAGGATTTCTCTGAAGTTGGCCGATAATTATGAAGTCGTAGTGGTGGGTGAGAATGTAAAATTCTTGTTCAATATTGTTTTGGCTGCCCGAGCGGAGAAGATGATATTTGATGGTTGCCGAGCTTATTTGGCTTTTGTTATGAATCTGAAATCCAAGGGTGTTCGGGTGTAGGACATTCGAGCTGTTTGTGATTATCTGAAAGTTTTTCCTAAGGAGTTGTCTGGTTTACCTCCGGATAGAGTGGTGGAGTTTTGTATTGAAAGTTATGAAGGTACAACTCTGGTGTCTATTGCTCTTTATCGGATGGCACCGAAGGAGTTAAAAGAGTTGAAATCGCAGCTTTAAGAGTTGTTGAATCATGGGTTCATTCGACTGAGTGTTTCTTTTTGGGGTGCTCCGGTTCTCTTTGTAAAAAAAAAGGATGGATCGATGCGTATATGAATTGATTATCGTTAGTTGAATAAGTTGACGGTGAAGAACAAGTATCCTGCTGCAGATTGATGACTTTTTTATCAGTTTTGTGGGGCAGCAGTGTTTTCGAAGATAGATTTAAGGTTGGGGTATTATCAGTTGAAAGTTAAGGATGTGGATGTTCATAAGATGGCGTTTCGTACGAGGTACGAGCATTATGAGTTTTTGGTGATGTCGTTTGGTTTGACGAATGCCCCAGCAGCTTTCATGTACATGATGAATAGAGTGTTTCATGAGTACCTTGATTGGTTTGTAGTGGTTTTTATCAATGATATACTTGTGTACTCTCGAACCGATGAGGAGCATGATCAGTATTTGTGGATTATGTTGCAAGTCTTGAAGGATAATCAGTTGTATGCCAAGTTGAGCAAGTGCGAGTTTTGGCTCAATGAGGTGATGTTTCTCGGACATGTGGTATATGCGGAGGGAATTCGTGTTGATCCACAAAAAATTAAGGCTATTCTCAATTAGAAACAACCAAAGACCATGTCGGAAGTGCGTAGTTTTCTTGGGTTGGCAGGATATTATCGTCTTTTTGTGGAAGGGTTTTCTAGTATTGCAGCTCTGTTGATAAAGTTGTTGCAAAAGAGTGTTCTTTTCGTTTGGACGGAGAAGCAACAACAGGGTTTTGAGAAGTTGAAGGAGGTTTTGACACATGCTCATGTGTTGATTCAACCAGAATCTGGGAAGGAGTTTGTAGTTTATAATGATGCATCACATGTGGGTTTGGGTTGTGTACTGATGCAGGATGGAAAGGTTGTGGCTTATGCGTGGAGGCAGTTGAAGGTTCATGAGCGCAACTATCCAACTCATGATTTGTAGCTTGCGGCGGTGGTGTTTGCCTTGAAAATTTGGCGGAACTATCTATATGGAGAGAAGTGTGTGGTCTTTACGGATCATAAGAGTTTGAAGTATTTAATGTTTCAAAAGGATTTGAACCTTAGGCAACGAAGGTGGTTGGAGTTGCTTAAGGATTACGACTTGACAATTGAGTATCATCCTGGAAAAGCCAATGTTGTTACGGATGCGTTGAGTCGTAGGGTGGCGGTTGAGCTTAGGGCAATGTTTGCAAGGTTGAGTGTGACGCAGGAATGTGGGTTGATGGCTGAATTGCAAGTTAAGCCTACGCTGTCACATTTGATTAAGGCTAAGCAACCATATGATGATTTTTTGGTTCCTCATGTTAAGGACATATCATATGGTAACCGACGAATTTTCATTTTGATGATGATGGAGTTTTGTGCTTCAAGGGTCGAATAGAGGTGTCGGAAGTCCCGGAGCTCAGGCATACTATTTTGGCATAAGCACATTCTAGTCCTTTTGCTATGCATCCTGGTAGTACCAAAATGTATCGTGATTTGAACTAAAGGTACTATTGAGTTGGTTTGAAAAAGGATGTGGTGGAGTTTGTGTCCAAGTGTATGGTGTGTCGGCGGGATAAAGCTGAACATCAGCTTCCGTTGAGAATTTCGAAGTGGAAATGGGAGAGAATAACATGGATTTCGTGTCAGGGTTGCCGTTGACACTGGCAAAAAAGGATTCCATTTGGGTGGTTGTCGATCGGTTTACGAAGTGTACACATTTTCTGCAAGTGCATACGACGTACACCTTGGACAAGCTAGCGAATTTGTTTATCTCTGAGATTGTGCGTTTGCACGGGTACCAAAGTCGATCATTTCGGATAGAGATCCAAGGTTCACATCAAGGTTTTGGAAATGTTTACATTAGGCTTTGGGTTCGAGGTTGAGTTTCAGTACCGCGTATTATTGAGTTGGAGGATATGCTACGGTGTTGTATTATTGAGTTTCAAGGAACCTGGGAGTAGCATTTGCCTTTGGTGGAATTTGCTTATAATAATAGCTATCAAGCGAGCATAAAGCTGGCACCATTTGAGGCATTGTATGGCTGGAGGTGTCGTACGCCCTTGTGTTGGGCCGAGGTAGGGGAAAAGCATGTTTCCTTGCCTCATGTGTTGAAAGACACGGATGAGAAAGTTAGGCTTGTGTGTGAACGCTTGAAAATGTCTTCGGATTGGCAAAAATCTTAGACGGATTTAAAGCGCAGGGAAATTGAATATGCGGTGGGCGATCGTGTGTTCTTGAAGGTGTCACCGTGGAAAAAGGTGATGCGGTTCGGACATAAAGGTAAGCTTAGTCCGAGGTTTATTGGACCATATGAGATTGTGGAGCGAGTTGGTCATGTGGCTTATCGGTTGAGGTTACCTCCCGAGCTTGAGAAGATACATGATGTATTCCATGTATCCATGTTAAGGAGGTATCGGTCGGATCCTTCACATGTTATGCCAGTGGAGCAAATTGAGTTGAGACCAGATTTATCCTTTGATGAAGAGCCGGTGGAAATCCTTGATTACAACAGCAAGGTCCTACGGAGTAAGACTATAGAACTGGTTAAAGTCTTGTGGCGACATCGAGGTGTCGAGGAAGCCACTTGGGAAAGAAATGCAAATATGTTTGAGCAATTTCTGCACCTTTTAACTTTCAGGGAAATTTTGAGGGCAAAATTTCTTAAGAGGGGGAGAGTTGTAACTCCCCGGTTTTGGGCCTAGTGATTTTGGGGCTGGTTAGACGATCCAGTGGACCAGGTTAGAGATTCGAGTCGAATTCGGGAGCAGATATTTTTTTAAAAGATAAAATTATGGAAAGATATTTAAAAATCATATTTTATTATATTAAAAATATTGGTGAAAGTAATTTTTTGGCTGGTGACCTGAAAACTATTTTAAAAAGGTGATTGTTTTGTAAAGAGTCAAAACTTAGAATCTTTAAGGAGCTATTTTACCATTTGGTCTAATCTGAGTATTTCCTTAATTAGGATTATTTTAAAATGGTTTTAATTAAAAGGATTTAGTTAAAAAGGTAGTTATCTTTCTAAAACACATTTTGACGTAACTTTTCTTTTCTCACATTTTCTCTCAAAACACTCTCAGCCAAACCCTCTTTTTCCATCAGAGATTTAAGGTAATGATCTTAATTTCTTTACTCATTGATTTACTAAATGATTTCTTAAATTGTTTTACACAAATCTTATTGAATTTATTTGCTTTTCAAGAGGAAAAACCATCCAATTAAGGGGAAACTCATTCATTGGAGGTAAGTTTCGTTCTTCTCCTCTAATTAAAGGTTCTTTACTGAAATTCCCGAGTTCTTGGCTCTTTACATATGATTTTCAATAGGTTTTGAGTAATTAATTGTGGATTTTAGCTTTATTGAGGTTTTATTAAAGAATCTTGTGATTTTCGATTTGGATCTGTTTTTCCAGTATTGTAGATTGATTTCAATCTTATTTTGGATGTATTATAAAGTGGATAAGTTGTTTTTGATAATGGAATCCTGAAATTGGTTGAATCTCTAATTGTTAGGTTGTTAGTTAAGGGTTTTTGGGGTGTTTAAGGTGTTTAATCAATGCTGGGAGTAGAAGGATGTTGGGAATGAGTTTTTAGATATTAATTGACGAAGTTTGATGTTTTGAATCGTTATTATATGGCTAGGTTAAGATTTAGTAGTGTTTTGAGGTTGACTTCGGTAAGTTTCGGATGAGTTTTGAGTGGGCATCTTGAGAGCTACGGGATTATGGGTTAAAACAGAGTATTGGGTGCATTTTAATGCATATTTCCTCTGGTTTTGTGTGGCCGAAACAAGGGATAATCAAGTCGTAGCGTCTTGAGGTGGTTCTAGACTTGCTGGGAGCTTGTTTCGCAGTAGCAAGCAAGACGAAGTAAAATCGGTGAGTGGAAACAGTCTTAAAAGTCTTTCAAAGGTTTGAAAGTGGTTTTGGGGGTTTAGGATAAAAGTGAAACACTTACCTAAGCTCGGAAGTAAGTTTCCCTCTTTTGCTCTTCAATGTCGGTTCAGATATGAGCATGTGTGATTCATGTTTTAGTCGTAAACATGGTTTGCTTTACCTACTGTTAATGTATGCTTTTAAAGTACATATGCAGTGGCTTAAAGGTATATTTAATGCTAGTGAGCATTGGTTTTATTCTGGTTGAGAATGTGATATTGATATGGCAATGTATTTTGCATATGTGGGGATTTTGTGTAATGCATTGTAAAACAGTGAGTAAATGGTTTTGTAAATGATATATTGGCTATGTGACAAGGTGAGAAAACATTTGGATATAGTTGGCATGCCATAGGATAAAGTGCACCATAATATTGTTAAAAATTGATTGTGGGTTAAGAGTCTTTGAGGTATAGCGGTCGGCTAGCTGAACTACGTTGTTATCACTTGGGTTGAGCGGTCGGTTCCCCTTGTTGATGTAAAGCTTGCGGCCGGCAAGGTTGTAAAGTCAAGCGTTCAGCATGGATTAGTCTTGATGATTGTCAGTTAACTAAAGATTAGCGGTCAACTAATCAAGGGATAGTGGTTGACTATCTGGGGTCACTATAATTGCCAATATATGAGAATTTTAATGTTGAATCTATTTAAAATGCTTTGGGATTTAAGCATGGTTTTGTATATAATGCTTAGGGATTTAAGCATGCTTATTATTTGATGTTTTGGGATTAAACATGTGGAATATATGTATTGATTTGCATATGGTTGAGATGCATATTTTGATTTGAAACTATTGGAACTTGCTTAGGTCGTAAGCTTGGCTTGAAAACATGAGTTGCTTTTCAAGAGTTTTAAATGCACCATCGTTTAAGAACATCCTCACTAAGCATGTGTGCTTACACTCTATTTTCTCCAATAATGCAGAGCATTAAAGCTTGGAGGCAGCAAAGGCAAGAATTAGGTGATCCAAAGACAAGAGTATTTAAGTATGAACTCGATTTTATTTTTCGGTTATTAAGGCAATGTGTTCACCATGGATTTTGGGATTTGTAATTTAGTTTTCCCTGGTTTTGAGCATGTATAATGCTGTGATTTTGGAGTGAGATTGTTGATGTTTCATTTATCATGCACTGTTACCTATGGTTGATGTTATATGGTTACCTAGGTATGCATCTAAATGGTTTTGCTTGGATGACATGTTTTGATGGGCTAAACCTGTTGAGTATGGTCTTGATGCATTGTTGGCATGGTGTTTTGTTGATAATTGCTTAGTTGGGCATTTTGGTACGTTTGGGGTGTGTTATAGGGAGCATGCCTCTAGATCAATCTTTTGGGTGGCATAATCTTGTGTTGTAGTTAAACCTTGGTGTATGTGTTGTTAAATGTGATGATGGATGCTTATATATGTGTATGCAAGTTGCTAGGACCTAAGTGCATCTAAGTTTGTATGAAAAACCAGCTAAAAGTGTCATTACAAGTCCAGAAGTATCAAAACAGGTGCCTTTGTACCGGTACAGCTAGACCATTTCAGGCATAGCATTCCGATATGCGGAAGGGTGTTTCAATACGGTCCTGCCTTTTTAGGCTTGATGTTTCGATACTCGAGCAAGTGTTTTGATATGGTTATAGGCATTTTTTCCAAGCGTACCAATACACGAACAAGCATATCGGTTCTGGTTTTAGCTACTGGAATCTGAGTTTTTTAGAATGTATAGGTGTATCGAAACATGAGTACACGTACTAGTACATGTACCGTTAAGTTGGTTAATTTGGAATCTTGAAAGTTTTTGGTTCTTTCATTTTAGTCCTTGAGTCTTGGGAATGCAATTGTATGAGTTGGAATGATTATGCACGGTGATTGTGTGCATGTACGGTGATTGATTTACATCATGTTGGGGTATGAACTGGGAACAAAATTCCTATTACCAAGGTTTTAAAATATTTTATAAGATGGTCTTGGATTCTTTGCCTTATGTTAGCCTAACTTTAATGCTTTTGTTAGCATGGCTCGATGTGAGACACGTTCTATGGTTGGTAATGCCGAAATCGGGCAGAATAGCATTGAGAAAGAGAATCCTACTAATGTTTTACCTCATCTTCCTTTGTTGGTTCTGCCTGTTAATGTTGGGGTTGGTGGTATGCCCCAGGCTCATCAAGTGTCGGTATTTGGTGATCTGACTTCGTTAGTTTGGGAGGTGTTGAGTTTAGGGGTTTGAGCCTTGAGGCAGCCGAGGGTTGGCTGGAGAGTACGGTCTGTATTCTGGATCAAATAGGCTGTAATGATGAGCGTAAGCTGGGTTGTACAGTGTCACTGTTACATGGTGATGCTTATCATTGGTGGGTGAAAAAAATTGCTAAAGTCCTAGAGGCGGATGTAACTTGGGAGTTCTTTCAAAGAGCTTTCAAGAAGAAGTACCTTGGTCCTCAGTATCTGAATGCGAAGAAACAAGAGTTTATGTCCTTGAATCCGGGTGGCATGTCTGTGGCGGATTATGAGGTGAAATTCGTCTGTTTGAGTTTGTTTGCTTCGGAGTTAGTTCTGGTTGATCTTGAGAGGTGCAACAAGTTTTGCTATGGGCTAGTGAAGGATATCAAAACATACCTGTTGGTGGCGGACTATACAGATTTTGATGTGCTTGTAAACCGTGCTAAGGATATTGAGCAGTCTTTGAGGGTGTCGGGACAAGGTTCGGGCATGGTCTCGAATAAGCGAGGAGCTGACTCTAGCTATTTTGGGAGGTAGAATAAGAGGTTCAGAAATAAGAGGCACAAGTTGAATCACATGCATGGTGGTGGCCATGGTAACCAATGTGTTCGTATTGTAGCTGAGTATGAGCGTTGCGGTAGACACCACACGGGCGAGTGTTGGGGAAATACCATGAGTTGATGGATATGTCGTTCTCCTAGTCATATAAAGCGTAATTGTCCTCGTGTTGTAGGTGATGTACCGGTTCGGGCTGTTGTACCTCCTAGAGGCTGAGGTCGTGGTAGGGGTAACTTTTAGAGGCACAATGATGGTCAGAGAGTTGTGGCTCATGCTGTTGCTGTGCAACCAGAGAATGGTGGACCAGCACGGATCTATGCACATCGTGAGGGGTGCAATGACACGGATGTGGTCGCAGGTACTTTCACTTTGCAATCCTTGTCATCGTTTTCTTTGATTGATTCGGGGTCTACTCATTCATACTTCCTAAGTGAGCATGCATCATTGTTAAATGTTCCTGTTGAGATCTTGGATGTTGGCATGTTGGTAACTGTTCTTTTGGGGAGACGGTTACAACTAGAAGGTTGTATAGGCGATGTCCTTTGGCGGTGCAAGGTCATGAGTTTGCCGCGGATTTGATGAAGTTCCCATTCCATGGTTTTGACGTTATCAAATGCCGTTTGATTGTTCTTTTGTATCTCGTTTCATTTGAGAACTTACTCGCTGTGAGTATGAACAAGTAGGAACATTAATTTGCATTTAGACAAGATAAAAGAAAAAAACTGTACCAACTTTTCGTAACCTTTCTCTGGTTTGCTTCGGTAAACCTAATGTAGCACTTTCGGTTCGGTCGGGCTTCCAAGCCGGGTTGAGGGGGTTACACTTCTCAGCTTAGCCGTATTCTTGATGTCTTCCATGTGTCTATATTGAGGCAATACCACACAGATTCGAGTCATATTATTCAGATTCAGGATGTGGAGTTGAGGCCAAACTTATCCTATGAGGAGGAGCCGATGCGGATTTTGGATTATGATGAGAGGGTTATGAAGAACAGGCATGTTCCTATGGTTAAAGTCTAGTGGAGTAATTGTAGCCCCGCAGAAACTAATTGGGAGACCGAGGAGTCAATGCAAGAGTAGTTTCCACATCTGTTTAAATCAGGTAAATTTTGAGGATGAAATTTCTTTTAAGGGGGAGAGTTGTAACACCCTAAAATAATAAAAATAATAAAAATAATAAATAAGATAAATGGTTAAAAAAATTAAGATATTGCTACCTTGGGGTGTTGAACCCCTGACCTTGGGCATGTAAACCTAAGGCCTTAACCATCTGAGCTAAGCCATTCTTTAGTTTTAGTTTCCACATATCTTTATTCAAGCCTTGTCTTTTGGTCTAAGTCAATATTAAATAAAATTTTGACTCTTCACCTACCTATAATCAATAACTTTAGATCTGAATAATCAAGATCTAAAATCCTAGAAAAAAAAGCTCACATAACCTTCACCAGTCTTGGTTGTCGATCTGCTCTATCATTGTGTTGTATCTCTTACTGCCATCATCGACGTAATCGTCGCCACACGTCAACCTCATCCATGGTCATCACTTGCGGTAAACATTTGTCGTTTGCCGTGGATATCTGATTGAAGATTCATTGGTAAACATTTGTCGTTTGCCGTGCAAATCACTTGAGTTGCATCGTTGTTGCCCTTGTGTTCGTCTTTGTCCCGCGACCAAGGCCTAACCTTCACTCACCCTGAGCCATTGTCGTCTGCCATAGAGAATACGATGAAGCTTTATCAAAACTGTTGGAGGTTCCGATCTGGGACTAAACCCCTTTTATTCTGATTAGTAAGCCTCGAATATCCTTTTTTTAAAAGTTTTTTTATTTTATATTGATCGACAGTGTTTTTTGGCCATTTGGGTCGTGTGTGGGGAGCACACTCCGCCTAAGGGCATATTTTGGCCACAATGCTGGGTACTCTTCGGTCTGGACTGGTCCGATCGGTTATGGATCAATCTGCCTTGAACCAATCAGGTTCAACTCGAACCTAGTTTGTCCGATCTAACCTGTCTGACCTGACCCGTTTGACCCGAACCATATGACTTGACTTGTTGACCGGGTCAAATCACCCAAGTCAACTCAATTGACTTTGACCGTTAACTTTGACCAAAAAGTCAACTTTTCTTGAGAACTCCTATTTTGGGTTTTTTGATGTCCTAAGTCTGTTTTTGAAGTCTGTTTTGCAAAATTCTAACCCAAAGCCTCCAAATCTTACTTTAAATCCGAACATGCATACGTATTAAGTTATTTCATTAGGAGAGTTATATTGTATAAAGGACTGGTGCGAATTATTATATGTTTAAAGGTACTCGAGACTCTCCCGATCGTTCATCTGCTCGGCCCAGCTCCTCTCGTTTAGCTCACCAACGTGCACCTATAGTTACTCGTATGATATTAGAAAACCCAGTGTAATTATTAAATTAAAATTTATTCTCATATGGTAACCTTGTTCTGTTATGATCTAGGATCTAGCATCGCTGGAGAGCGTAGCGAGGCGGGTGCTCAGTAGACTTTTCCGACCAGCTTTTTGAGGTGTGTTCCTTGTGTGCAAAATTACAGTATTAAATATATTTTCTGAAATCATCATGCGCATGTGAATATTTTTCTCTGATTGAAAGCATGAATAATTTTATATGATTTGAATACCTTAACTGTTTTGAAAACATGATGTTATTATCTGATTGAATATATGACCACTTTATCTACATTGAAAGTATACTCATATGTTTGACTTGAAAGCATGATCTCTAGTTACCGTTTTTCTGTTATAAAACATATCTGCCACATGATTCCTGATATTGATGTCTGATGTACAAACACTGATATTTATTTGGGGTATACTATTGAGGATATGTTATGAAGTCTCTTTAGGTTCAGCCCTGATCCAACTGGTAATTCCTTATAGACCCAAGGTCGCCCCTTGGGTAGGTTCTGACTCTTCGGCTCCAGTAATTCTTTATGGACCTAAGGCAGCCCCTTAGGTTGGATCCTATACCCATTGGGCCTACGGTAAGTCCTTATGGATGCAGTTCTAGGGAACTGTATATCGGTGTACGGTTGGAGGGTAGTTAAGTATAAATAAACCTTTGGTTGCCCTTGAAACATGTTTTACTTAAATGATTATACATGTCTGAACTATTTCCATGTTTTATCTGCACTTATTGGAACACAATGAGCTCCCTAGCTCATACCCCCAAATATTTCCCTTTCAAATACTTTTGGATAGGCTTCCCGAACTTGGCGCTTGGAGGATTGACACATCCGTACTTATTTTTTGTAACTTAATTCTGATATGGTTTAAAATTGAATATCATAATTTACCTATGTATGGTTTAAAATCACTATTTGATTTGGACATGTAATCTTTAAATATTTTTATGGGAAGTCTTTGGCATGGAATGTGACCCACTTGAATTTAGACTTAACGCATAGGCCAGTCTAGGGGGTTACACTTCAATATTGAGAATAAATACAAATCTCATTCTTTCTCTCATCTCTTCGTTCCTTTATTCTTGTTATTGTTCTTCATTATTTTATTCACAACATACTCCTATTTTTTCAATTTAAATACTTTTTAGGTCTTTGTTTATTTTTGAAATCAAACAAGTTAAGCCAAATCCTTATTTTATTGTTTAAAATTAGGGAAACTAAACTTTAATGCTCTCATTTTTTAAAAAAAAGTGACCATATATTTACTATTTATATTTGAATCTTGAAGTTCTTTTTTGATTATGTTTCTGAAACACTATTGAAGAAGAAGGTTTGTATACACACATATTGAGTCATTGGTCATATGAGTGAGCAAAATTCAACTCGACGCAAAAATGTTTACTCGAAAAAATTTCAAATAAGGTTTGAGATATACAATGAGACTCGAATAACTCAAAATTTTTAGTACTTGTGGATCAGTTTTCAAGTTTGAGTCGAGTCTCTCAACTCTGCTTGGTATATGTATATCACATATATTATAGGAAGCCGTTTGAATTGAAACCAATTAGCATCATACAATTATAAATATTGGCAATTAAATTTGAATATGAACTCGAACAACTCGACTCGATTCAAAATTCATAAACTCACTCGACTTGGAAAAAATTTAAATAAAAATTTGATTTATAAAATAAGACTTGTCAACATGACTAACTTGAATTTTTTGACTCAACTTGATTAAATACTTGTCCCTAATTTGCCGGGCAATGAAAAAGTGTGTATATGTAGGGGAAAAAATAATGAATCTTTTGTTATATGTTTGGTGAAAGTGCTTTTGTTCTCCTTTATGTGGATTCTTGAATTCTAAAGTTTAATAAAGAGTTGGTATTGATGTTGATTGAACTTGCACGTTAACAATTTCCGTTTTTTACTAATTCATGGGCCTCAAAAAGTTGTAGCAAATTGAGAAAAAACAGTGAAACAATTGGACATTGAGACATTAAAAAAAGGAGAATGATGAACCTCATGCGAGACAAAATTATCCGATTTCATGCTTTACCTTCACACCTCCAACCCCTTTGTTATCCAAGATACTTCCTAGCAAATTTTAAGATTCAAAACTCATCATTATTGCCATGGCTGACATAGTTAGAGTTTGTGACTTTAATTCTGGCCCACTTCCTTCGCCTTCATAGATTTCCATCCTATACTTATCTCGGGTCGTTTAATAGAACAAGTTATTTTTCTATTAGACTTTGATTTAAAGTATGAAATCTAGTTTGAATAGATTTATTGTTGTGTAAGTTTCCCTTGTAATAAAGTTACCAACCATAAATATGTGATGTGGTTTAGGGTTTCTAGTGAGCTGTTTAAAGTCGTCGCAAAACCGTTTAGTACAAAAACTTATCGTCATGTAATCTTTTTGATATTATAGTGAATTTCTCTTCATCTACCTCTATTTTTTCTCATCAAAGATATTCCACGTAAAATATTTAGTGTCTCTTTTGTCGTGATATCATTATTACTTGTTGTTTATCACATAACACCTGGATTCTTTTCAACGCCACAACCCTGTTTGAAATACGAAACCGTTTGCTGTTCGAGAAAAGAGAAAGGATCATAGATGTTAAAACTCAAAACCCTAGATTAATATGTACCGGTTGAGTTTCGTTCATGTATACAGATTAGGGTGTCCATCCCAAACAGGAATCATCTATCTTTTTTGCGTCCCCATGTATGTTCTAGTACTAAAAAATTGACTTTAAGGTTAGGGCTTATGATTTGATTTTTTAGTGTTAGAACATGTATAAACACGCAAAAAAAGGCATAGGATTTAGTGTTGAATTCCACTTGTTATGGAGAATGAATATCAATTTCCATCATTCAGTCAATAGCATACGCATGTCAATCATGTTATTGACTCCAAGACAAACAACAACCTCTAAAAAAATCCCTATAATTCCTCTGCCCAAATTGCTTCTGCAGATTTTGGAACAAATGGGCCCTTTCCCATGTCGACTGATTTCCTTCTTGACATGCTTCCCATCAAATATTCAATTCATACGATACGAATACGATACGATATAATAAGTAATATCTTAAACATGATTATGACACGTAAAACTAACGAAATAATAATACTTGTATATAAATGTCTGCTTATTTCAGTTACCATTACACAACTGAAAAATCTATAACCAAATATCAAAACTCTCCTTTTTCCCCTACTCCTCTTATAAAACAATGTCTAGCAAAAGATCAAGTGGCAGGAGCAATGAAAATGAAGATTTTAGCCTCAGACTTAGAGAGCTTTTGTCAACTAACAAGAAGAAGAAAAGAAATGCAGCTAAGGTAAGATTTGATAAACACACTTGGTTTTCTCCCACGTTTTCCGTTTATCGTTGTTGTGTTTTGCGATGAACTCTAACATAAGTCGCGAAATAACAACGGATTATATTGCGGTCATTGTATATATTGAAATGCAGCTTCTCGATGAAACATGCAATCGCATTAAGAAGCTTAATGGAGAGGTGGATGATTTGAGCAATCGGATATCGGAGTTACTGAATTCATCAGAGGCCGAAAGCAGCATTAATGCAAACATCATTAGACAACTTGTACAACAATAACCATTGCAACTTTGTTCTTGCAATACAATATATATTTATATATAATATATAAACATTTCAGCTTTTGTGTTTGAGTTGTTCCGGGATATTGTTGGCATCCAAGAGAACAAGCAAAGGGTTTATGATTTACATGTTTTTGGGGTTTTTGTTTTTTTCAATTTTGTATCTTCCATAATTCTTAGGGTTTGATCATGATGATGATAAGTTTTGTTTTTCAAATAATAAATTATATATATATATATATATTTCTTGAGTATAGTGTGAGATTGACAAGGGATAATCACCTTATTAGTGTTCCAATAATTAAGGATTAACTAAACACTAATTCTTGACTTATTCAGACTTTTTTGCTAATTCATAAAAAATCAGGTAATTTTTCATGAAAAGAGCAATGCAACAAGAGGTCTTTTCAACATTGCTTTTCAAAGTTTAAGCAGAGACAGCATTATTATTATTGTTGTTATCTTATGTTCTCACTTAACCGCTTACTTGGACTAAAACATACTAATAATTACACTTATGGAAGCCAAAAATATGTAATAATTAGCTTGGATTACGACTAACAGAAAGGTGAAATTACTTGGAACTTAAGATTGGCAGAAACATAATAAACTGAAGACTTATATAATTATATTTAATATATGTTGATAGAGTACCAGTCCTTTCTTTTCCTTTCGGGTTGTTTTTTTTTATTTCTTTTATTGTCACGATTGGTCTAATGGGATAAGACATCAAATATCTTAAGCAAGATCAGATATTCAAATTTTGACGTTGTGAGCAATAGGGTTGGAAGGATCACGCTCATAATAAACCTCTGTAGTACCTGATTTAGATTAATCAACTAATAAATTGAATACCAGTGGTTAAACAAAAAAAAAGACTATACTAATTCTTGATTGATTATCAACCGTAGTTTTTTTCTCTCTCTCTTTCTTCAGGTTTTACCTTAATTTTTATTGTGTTTTGTTTTGTATATATGAATTGTGTTGTTTTGTTTAATCAGTTTTTTCTCTTTTTCTTATGAAAACGGTAGATGTTCTAGTAGAATATATTTTCTTTTCTCAAAATTGAATTGAATATCACAGTTTCAGTTGACATTTATTTATCTTGTTGATCTAACTCTGTTGTGGACAAAATAGTTCTCTTATACATGTTTTCTTATGTATATTTAATTTTTTAATTAGGTGTTTAATTAACTTCTAACATTTTACATAGACAAATCTCTAAAAAGTAATTATTTCATGAGATGACAGTGGGAAAAAATTTACAAGTTGAGTTTAAAGGTTGTACTATTTGAATGCCCTAAATCTTAAACTCTTAAATCTTAAACTCTTAAATTTAAATCCTAAAATATAACCCTGGATTTTAAATTTAAAACCCTAATCCTATTACCTAAATAAAACATGTGACAGACTTAAAACCCACTTAAAAATAATTTTTTCACAATTAATTTATGAAATATTTTCTCATCTTTAAATATAGTCCTAGAAATACCCACTATAAAAATGGGTCATTTGCAGCCCATTAGGGCCGTAAATAAGACAATATTACTTTTGATTTAGCCCATATTTATTAACAGGAAATTGACCTAAATCCATATATAGCTTTCTTTGATTAGAATACTAACAAATATTGTTATTTGAAAAGTCATTACCATTAACTAACATTGTTAAATGAAAAATAGTAAAAAGTAATATAAATGAATCAAAATGGTATTGTGTTATTATCATCCCAAATTAATTGAAATTCATGAGAAGCTATAATCGTTAAAATCCAATCTTAAAAAATAACGTTAAACTATTAGTTGATCTAGTAGAATAAAATGTTAACTTTATAAAATAATGTTCAAAGCTTGAGCCTTAATATTATGAACAAAATAAATTGGATTTAGATTATCGCTCCTATAATAAATATTTGCAATACTCAAATTCAAATTAATTGACCAATGAGTAAGATACCAATGATTGTACTAAAAAATCAAACTTATTTTCATCCAACTAAAAATTAAAAATGTTAATGTTTCAAAACTAATGAGATCTTGATTGAAACGAGGGGTGTTCATAGTTAACCAACGTACTACAATAGTTAAGTTAACCATTCTTACCATGATGATAATGTTTGTTCTAATTGTGCACTAAGGACATAACTTGTTTAATAGCCTACATGCTACTACAATGATTAACCGTTGTAGTATATTGGTTAACCATGAACACTCCTAATTAAACCTAAAAGGTTAAAATCTTAAGACTTTAAGCATTCAAATTCAAGTTCCACCTTATGTAAGTTATGGATAGTTTTGTTCAATCTAAATACCAGTGAATATATTCTCGATACATTAATAATATTATTATTGTTTTTAATTCATTTTTATTTTGTGAATATACATAAATATATATATATATGAATAGTTTCCACTTATATGGTGTAAAATTCATTTAATTTTATATTAATTTATGATAATTAGATGAGTAAAATGAGCGGGATATACATTTACATGTAGAGGTACAATCATATCATGAGGCATGTTGGTCATTTTTTTTTTTACTAAGAAATGAAAATTCATTTAAAAAGAGTAAAGAGCAAGTACAATAGAAACAAGACCTCCAAGTTGTCAATAAAGTATAACAAAAATCACCATCCACAGGAGAGGAAACACCCAAAAGGAAGAACAAACATAAAAACATAGCAACATGACATAAAACCTAAGCAACAAGAAGGATAACATAATAAGATTTCTCAAGCAAAGAATCGGTCGACAACTTAAATACGTGAAACTTCTACGAGAGTTTTATCTGGGACTCCCCATTTCGAAAGAAATAGGATTTTGTCATTAAAGGTACTATCTGGGCCAGATTGAAAACAACGGAAATAACAGGAGAAAAGCCATCATACATCGAGCAGCTCTCATCCCTAAACACGGGTTGAAGAAGAGACATCTAACTTCAACAAACGCTATCATTCGAGCCTTCCAAACATCGAAGATAGCAAGATCAAGGCAGTGATCAGTTACTTGTAGATCCATACACATGAAAGAACAAGTTACCTCTTGGGAAGGGAGAATGCTCATAACCATCATTCGAACCTCCCCAAAATCGAAGATGGCTGAGCGACATCCCTATAACGAACCCGGCAAGTTTGGAGCCATAGAGGGAAGAAATCTTCAGACCCGATTAAAAAGAAAGTGAGTTAAGATTTGATAACAAATATGAGCCGGGACAGAAACCTTAAGCAAAGCCTTTGCAGCTCTTTGATGGTGGAGCAAAACGCAAAATAAAAAGAACTCCTCCGTCAAAGTTCAAAACCAGCAAAACACACACCTCCACACGATCGAGTTCCAGTCACTGCAACCTGATGGAAACAATGCTGAAAACTAGCAACTTGTTGAAAAAATCAGAGAAGAGAGTAGACAACCAAAATAAGCCTCGTACAACAGGAAGACCCCGAAAAAGCAAGAAACTAAGCGGCACTGAGGGGGAGCTCACAAACACCCACAATGGAAACCCGCAGAGAACACCTTCCAGCCATCTCTTTTTCCACCAAAAGCACCATTCCAATATCCAACGAAATCTTGAAGAGAAGACCGATGAGATGCTTAGAAGGGATATACACGCTTCTACGCTCACGATCGAAACAAAACTCAAACAAATTATGCAGAATAGAGGAATGGGGAAATTGAGGGAAAAGCTAGAGATTTCGGGAAGTGGATAGGGCTCGAGGCATGTTGGTCATATGTTTGGTTAAGGATACCGGTATCTAAAAGATATGTGATTTATTTTCATAAGAAAAGATGTCAACTATCTTGTACGAAAATTTTATATCGTAAATAGTTCAATTGAAAAGAAGGTATGATAAAAAAAAATACAAAACAAAACATATTTCACCAAAAATTTTCTTCACTCATGATTTACAAAAGAATAAATATGTTAATATTCAACAAATTCGTTCAAGTGAAAATTTTGATTGATATATTTATTAAGACACTTCTTACCGCTACATTTGAGAAGTTAATTTCATCTTTTCTTTACATAGTTGTTTTTTAATGAACTAGTTTGTTTTATTTATATGTTGACCCTTTTGTTTTATTTTGAATAAGTTATATTAAACCATTTCAAACCATATCCATTGGAAAATAAAATATAATATAATAAAAATGTCAGACTGATGCAATTGTTATATTTTTTTATAAAAGTATACGTAATCTTATTTATTCCAAATAATATATATCGGTAATTTAATTTAATTCAAAAGATGTTAGCTTATTAATTTTAAAAGTAAATCATGCTAAACTTAAAAATATTGTATCAATCACACGCAAATATAAATAAAAACTATTATCTCATGCATTGGACATGAAATGATAAAATTTCAAAATTATATATATTTATTTTATTAAAATAAATGACTTAAATACAGTTCTATGTAATCTAACAATGGCATTGGCACATCAAGTGGCCTTGATGCCTATAGAACTATAAGGTCTCATTTGAACTAGTTGAATAAAACAAAGAAGCTGATACCTAAGAAACAAAGAAACTGATGCCTAAATCAATATGGAAACTCTAATAAAATTGAGAGCAATGTTGTTTGAGACGATGAACAAAATATGAATACCGCTCAAAGATCAAACCACAGTTTTTACCCGCCGTCCTAGACGCATCACAACATTTTTTGTCAACCTTTTTGAAATCGTAATATGTTGTTGCTGCTCTCCAAAACTTTTCAAAGCATCTATTACGATAACTCTCCATCGAACACCAACATTGTTTACTTCTTTTCATGAAATATGGAGCATTTGTTGGTATTTCACAGTGGCTACGAGGATGTGTGTGTTTTCAATGGTGACGATGCTTCTCAGGTGGTTTCAAAGTCGACGGAACTGGTCTAATCTCTATTGTTACTGGTGGTTCAGCCACTACTGGTGGAGGTTGCGGTTGTCGGGTTCGGTTTAGCAACTAGTGGTGGTGGTTTTGCATCCCCTAATGTAGAAGACAACAATACAAAAACACACAAAGTAATAAGTGTACTTCTTAATCCAACCATCATTTTGTTTTTTTCTCTTTAGCAACTCACTTCACTCTTGTTTAGTTTTCATCAGAAAATTTATATTTATAGACCAAAGTACAAGTTGTTTAGTTTTTAAAATCTCATCTTTTTGACTGATTTTTTCAAATTTAATATTATAGATTGAATTTAAGATAATTATTTTATTTATTATTTCTTTTAAAAAGTTTTTAAAAAATCAGTTGATTTTATCATTTCATAACTAATAAATTTATATGTATTTTTTTAAAAATATATATTATTTTTAAATGATATATATGTTTATCCTTCAAAGTTATAATTATCTGAAAATAATAATTATATTATTTCTGTTTTAACAATTATTTTCAATGATAATTTTTATTTAGCATATCCACTAATCTTTTATGTGAGGGTTTCATAAATTTCATTTTTTTTGTAATATTAAGATATTTTGTTAGGAAATATATTTTATGATAATCGGCTTTGGCGTTCGATTTGGAATCTTGATCTTCCACCTAAGATTAAAAACTTCTTATAGAGAGCGTGTCATAGTGCCCTTGCCTCTAAAGGTAACCTTTTAATCATTTAAAGAAAGGTTCAGTTGAGTGCTCCCGATGCTTTAAGGATATAGAAAGTGTTGAACATATCCTATTCTTTTGTCCTTTTGCGCAAGCTATATGACGAGTCTTCAGTTTTAGTAATTGTCTCAATCCTTGTGGGTTTCCAAGCTTTTGCAAATGGTGGTTCAAACTTTCTGAGTTGGTGGCTTTAGGCAACTTTCGTGATGGGATTTGTTTAATCGCCTACCTTTACTGGTTCTTGTGAAAATCTCGAAAGATTGAGTTGATGACTCGTTCTCAGTGTGGAATCTAGATGAATTGTCCTTTGCTGAATATTCTCTCGTGCAACAATTTTTCTTGTGTTAAGGAGTCAGCCTTTGCAGTCCGACTTGGGTCCTCTACTGTTCTTTTTGAAGGTTTGCACCATGTATTGGCGGGATCGAATAATGCCAATCTTAATTCTCTACTTAAATCCAAATCCCTTTCTTCATGGGAATCAGTACCATTGTAATTTACTTTTGTTAAGAATTTCATCCTTTTTTCCCTCTTGATGTGACCTCTTCAATTGAATGTTGATAAAGATGCTTGCTTCATTGTTTCCCGATCATTGGAGGCAAGTAAGTAACCTTTGTATTGTAAGAAGGCTTCAAATAGAATGGCTTGGTAAGATGATGATGTTGGTGGCGTGGTGATGGTTGAAGTATTGATAAGAATGTAAGGAAGGTGTTAGGATGATGTGGTGTTGGCGTGAGGATAATAATGGTGTTATAAAGAAGGATGATGGTCCTTTGGTATGGTGGTGATTAAGATTGTAACGTCCTAGTTTTGGGTCTAATCTCAGACTTTATCCCTTAATTGGCTATTTTTAAAATGTTTTGGAAAATATAAATAGGTTGGGGAGAATTAATTTGATAATTAATTCTTTAAAATAAAATTACGTAACTAACTTTCTCTCAAAATCTCTCCAGCCAAACACTATTCTCTTTTTCTAAATCTTCAGGTAAATCTTTATTTTCTTAAATCTTTTGATTTCAAATGGATTCTCAATGATTGTCAAACAAAACCTTATTGTTTTAACTTTGTTTTCTCATGTGAATTCATCCAACTAAGGGAGAAAGCATCCATTAGAGGTAATGTTCGTTCTTCTCCTCTAATGAAAGGTTCTTTACTGAAATTCCCAAGTTATTGATTTTTTACAATTGTTTTCTAATGTGTTTTGATAGTTTAATTAAGGAAAATTGGTTTAATTGTGTTTTGATTGATGAAATTAATATATCTTCATTTTGGATCTGTTTTGTTGGGTTCTTAATCAGATCAGGTCATGATTTTGACATTTAATAATGTTAATAGCTTGGTTTTATCATTGTAATCCCGAAACTAGTTGAATCTCTAATGTTAAAGGTTGTTAGTTAGGGGGTTTTGTCATGTTAAAGGAGTTTAATCAGTGCTGGAAGTAAAAGGAAGTGTTTAAAGTGTTTTTAGATGTTATTTGATGAGGTTTGGTGTATTGAATCGTTCTATTGTGGTTGGGTTAAGATTGAAAGGTGTTTGAGGTTGATTTCGATAAGTTTCGGATGGTTTTTGAGTGGGTAACTTGTGAGTTGCGGGTAATTGCTTAGAAACAGTGGTTTAGATTAATTTTGATGCATGTTTCCTTTGGTTTTGTGTGGTCAAAACAGAGGATAATCAAGGCGAAGTAGCTTGAGGTGAAGCGTTGCTTGCCGGGAGCTCGATTTGCATTGGCGAGCAAGGCGAGGTGTAATCAGTGAGTGAAAACGGTTTTAAAAGTCTTTCAAAGGTTTGAAAGTGCTTTTGGGAATTTAGGTTAAGCTTGAAACACTTACCTAAGCTTGGAAGTAAGTTTCCCTCTTTTGCTCTTTGATATCGGTTCAGATATGAGCATGTGCAATTCATGTTTTGGTCGTAAACATGGTTTGTTTTACTTACTGTAAATGCATGGTTTTGATTACATATGCAGAGATTTAAAAGTATATGAAATGCTAGTGAGCATTGGCTTTCATTCCGTTTGGGAATGTGGCATTGCTTGGCAATGTGATTTGTATATGTGGTGATTTGTATAATGCATTGTAAAACAGTGAGTAAATGGTTTTGTAAATGATATATTGGCTAAGTGACATGTTAGGAAAACATTCGGATGTAGTTGGCATGCCATAGGATAAAGTGCACTATAATATGTTTAAAATCGATCGTGGTTAAAGGTCCTTAAGGTATAGCGGTCGGCTACTCGGACTATGATGTTATCACTTGGGTTGAGCGGTCGGTTCCCCTTGTTGATGTTAATCTTGCAGTCGGAAAGGTTGTCATAACATGTGGTCAGCATGATATGGGTTTTGATGGCGGTCGGTCATCATGGGAGATTCGTGTATCCGATATGTAAGGTTAACGGTTGGTTAACCAATGATTAGCGGTCGGTTAATCAAGGATAGTGGTCGAATATCCGAGGTCACTATAATTGCCAATATATGAAAGTCTATTTGTTGAACCTACTTTATAATGCTTTGGGATTTAAGCATGGTAATATGATTTAATGCTTTGGGATTTAAGCATGTGATTTGTAAATGCTTTTGCATATGGCCGACATGCATGTTTTGATTTGGAATCAAGGAAAATGCTTTGGTCGTAAGCATGGTTCAAAAACAAGTGTTTAGTTTTCAAAGGATTTTAAATGCATCATTGTTTTATGAGCATCCTCACTAAGCATGTGTGCTTACACTCTCTTTTTCCTAATGATGCAAAGCATTGAGGTTTGGGGCAGCAAATGCAAGGTTTAAAGTGATCCAAGAACAAGGACTACTTTTGAGTATAAACTCGGTTTAAGTTTTCGGTTAATAAGGCAATGTGCTCACCAAGTTTTTGGGATTTGTAAATTCTACTCTTCCTTGGTTTTTGAGCATGATTAATGATGTGATTTGGAGTTGAAAGATGTTGATAAGCATGTTGTGGATCTTTGCTTATGGTTGATGCTAGGTGGTTGCCTAGGTATGCATTTAGTTAGCATTGGTTGATTGTCATGCCTTGATGATTTTAACATGTTGATTATGATACTGGAGATACGTTGGTATGTTGCATATGCTGGAAAATGCTCAAATGAGTGCTTTGGTAAGTTTGGAAATGTGGTTTTAGGAAGCATGCCTTTAGATTGGTCCTTTGAAGCTTATGTAGTGTTGTAATTGCTAAATCTTGGTGCAAATGAAGGAGTGTGATTTGATGGATGATTGTAAGCATGAATGTCGCTTGTTAGGACCTAAATGCATCTAGATTCGAGTAAAAAATTAGCTAAAATGACATTACAGCCCCAGGCGTACCGATACGCGGGGGACCATATCGGTACGGCTAGGCAAGAACAGGCTTGGGGTTTCGGTACGGCTCTAGGTGTACCGATACGATTTTATGCTACTGGAAAACTTGCTTTTGAACAAAGCCCGCATACCGAAACACTTAATGTCCGTATCGGTACAAGCTTTAATAAAATTAAATGGGTTTACAAAATTGCCATAGCGTACAGGTACGGTACATGGCATACCGAAACTAGGCTAGTCTACGTGGAGCACCATATCGATACAGTTGATCACGTATCGGTACAATTGGCCGTTAATTCAGTTAATGTCATGGAGTTCAGTTATGATTTCTTTTGTTTTAGTCCCTGAATCTTGTATTGACAATTGTATAAGCTTGGATGGTCGGACTGAACTAAGAATTGACATGCAAGCATGTAATCTGACTAATTGAGGATTGGTAACCCTAATTTTACTAATGGCCTTGTAATTCACCAGTTTTACGTTTTGTTCCCTAAAGCGTATCGCATGCAATTGGTTGCCTTTTCGAGGTCCGTTTCCTTTGTAACTTTACCCGCTGCAAGCATGATCACTTAGGATTAATAATAAGCATCTAGACAAGATAAAAGGAAACAATGGACCGACTTTTGTAATCTTTCCCCGGTTTGCTTTGACAAACCTAATGTAGCTCGTTTGGTTCGGTCGGGCGTCTAGGCCAGGTCGAGGTGGTTACAAAGATAGAATGATCTTAGATCAAGGAATAACCTATACTATAAAGAGTATAAACCTGAACCTTATAGGACTTTTCATCCGATGGAAAGGACCTGGACCCTCTAGTTAGAGAACTAGGAACCATAAGTATCAAGTAATGGGGATGTCGCCACAAGCACAAGGCTTGATAAGTCAATAGAGTTCTTAAAGAACAATATAGAGAGAAATCTCACAAATATACTTTGATTGAAATGAATGAGTTGTTTACAAAATGCCAAAACTTAGGCTATTTATAGATTATAAGGGGTTGTGGCCGAAAAGGCATCTTAAGCTTGAAAGGGTGGCCGGCCATGAGGAAAAGTTAAGGAGCCTTTTGAAAGTCACATGATTCTTCAAATGATGCATTATGTCTTCTCATGCTTGCTGCCTACTCATTGGATGAAAAGGCCTTGTTTTGCTTGCACCTTTCCACGAAATACCATCTTTTATGAAGGGACACAAGGTAGAGAGTGACGACTCTTGAGTTGGTGACCTTCCATGAATAGATGTGTTGAAGAATTGTGTCTTTTGGAGGCACCTTTTCACGTGAAAAGACATGACTCTTGAAAGACATCTCTTGGAGTGAATAGTCATGATGTTTGGAAATGACCTTTGGTGAAGAGACATGACCCATGGTGAAAAGTCACAACTTTTGGGAGGCACCTTTTGATGAAGAGACATGGTTGTTGGTGAAGAGACACAATTCTTGGTAAAAAGTCACAACTTTTGGGAGGCACCTCTTGGTGAAGAGTCATAACTCTTCATGAATAATGACGTCCTTTGATGAAGCATTGCATCCATTCCTCAAGGTAGCCATTTGGAGTGAATCATCATGCCTCCTCGTTTAAACTCTCCTAGTCGTTTGAAGTGAAAAGGTGTGCCTCTTGGTCCTTTAGCCGTTTGTTCCCTCCAAAATTCAAACATATAATTATATTAGAACTATGTAATATAACTAAGACATATGTTATATCATGCATTTGATGTACGTCAATCCTATGATGAAAATGCATCAACATATATATAATGATGAAATGTATAACCTATGATAGAATATGCAAACTAATCATGTTTTAAACTTAACCTATGCTTAAGATAAAGATGTGAACTATAAGTTATATTTATATATATAGAATGCATGAACATCTTATCATATGATATGCAATTCATAATATATAATGAATGGAAAGATACTATAATAAACTAAGATGCAAAATGCAATCATATCATGAATATAAATGTTACAAATGACATGATAGCATATGCTAACAAGTGTGTTCATACTTAGGAACAAAGTTAATGTGTGAACGAAAAAAAATAAGGTAAGGAAAAGAATAACTCCCTCTATTTTCATCTCCATTAAGAACAAAGATGAAAGCAATTTGAGCAAAAGTAGATGGATGATTATGATCACATCACCTCTTGTAATTTTACTTTTGTTAAGAGGATTTGTAATTTAGCGGTCAGCTGAGTCGCAAAAATTGTTCGTCTTCTATCACAAATGGTTTACGTCATTTTATGTAACTTTGGAGTTGTTTAATGAACGATTTCGATGTTTGTTTGTCAAAATGGAATAAAACGAAATGAATTTAATTGTGCTCGAATCGATTAACCGAATACGCCAAGAGGGGGTGAATTGGCCTTTGAGTGAAATTGGTGGAAGTAAAAGCAAATTAAAAATTTACACAATGATTTATAGTAGTTCGACTTCTCAACTAAGTCTACTTCCACTACTTTAGTTTCTTTGTTAAGAATTTTACACAAATTCACTAAATTTGTCTTTCCTTTTGAGGCTAGAGGAGATAACATTACAACCCCAAAGCTTTGAGACACTCAATGATACAAATTAAACAATCAAATTAAGCAAACAAGGAAAACGTCACAAGACTGGATGTTTGCACTAATTAAGCTCTCACCCAAAATTCTAACACTTGAGCAAATATAATAATTAAGCTCACAAGTGTGTTATACAATACAAATGACAATTAAAGCTCAAAAACACTCTCTATTGGTTTCTTGGTCTTCCATGGATGCTTGATGGTGTCTTTTAAACCCTCTAATAGTTTCATGACCGTTACTAGCTGTTGAGGGTTGATTAGAGTTGTTGGAGACTTTATTTCCAGCCTTAAATTCTCTTCTGATGCAGTGGGTATCGGTACGCGGGTCTTGATATCAATCCTGCTTTAAATAAAAAAGTCGTTAAGCATTTAAATAGAGTACCAGTACACGATACTTGTGTATCGGTACAATGCCTAGCATATCGGTATGGTCAAGCCTGTACCGATACGGGCACTTGCTCACTGGAAGTTTAGAAAGCTTGGGTAAACAAAGGTGTACTAGTATAAGCTGTTCGATATGGGTACGAGGAGAACCGTACTAGTACTTACAACCTGTTTTTGACACTTTTAATATATTTTCTAAAATGATTTCTAATATATTTTCAAATGATTTTAATTATGGTTTAACAAATTCAAACATCTGTATATATCATTCATCGTCCATATTGCGGGCCACTGAGTTTCAGTTTTCTTTAAAAAATTCCTGGTTACTCATTGAACCAGTGGCAAAATTTTATGAGGATTAGAGGGGTTATGTCCTACTCAAATTTTGGAAAATTTGTTAATAGACTCCTTAAATTTTTAAAAAATCTGTATTTGACTCCCCTCAAAATATTTTAAAATATTATATTTTTATCAACAGTGTATAATTCTATTGATGAGAAATCATATAAAAACAATACATCGTGATAATTAAAAAATAAACACCCTACAAGTGATAACCAAGGCCCCACACCACAATAGCAGTGTCGAGAACCATCCCCAAGAACCCTCTTAGGGGTGTTCATAGTTAGCTAAATTACTACAGCGGTTAACCTATATGTTTTTTAATGTAATTACATTAGATTATAATGTCTAAAAATAGCGTGTTCATCTCATTATAGTAAACTAAAATACTACAATAATTAATCACTAACAACCCTAACCCACATATTTCCGAAATCATATCCGAAGGGATTAGCATCCCTTCCCCAGCACACATAAGTTAATGTATCGCAAGCATTATCAATCGACTGTAAACATTGTCACAAGTCTTAAATCACTTTTACTATAAAATTTCATCTTCTTTACATAGTTGTTTTTTAATGAACTAGTTTGTATACTCGTGCAATAGTTGCTTGATAATTTCAAGTATATTTATATATTGACACATTTGCTTTATTTTGATTAAGTTATATTAAACCATTTTAAACCATATCCATTGGAAAATAAAATATATTACAATAAAAATGTTAGAATGATGCAATTATTATATTTTTTTATAAAAATATACGTAGCATTATTTATTCCAAATCGGCTATTTAATTCAAAAGATGTTAGCTTATTAATTTTAAAAGTAAATCATGCTAAACTTCAAAATATTGTATCAAGCATATCAAGTAATCACACGGAGATATAAATAAAAAAATATTATCTCATGCATTGGACATGAAATGATAAAATTTCAAAAGCATATATATTTATTTAATTAAAATAAAATGACTTAAACAAGTTCTATTATGTAATCTAACATTGGCATTGGCACATCAAGTGGCCTTGATGCCTTTAGAACTATAAGATCTCTTTTGAACTAGTAGAATAAAACAAAGAAGCTGATACCTAAGAAACAAAGAAACTTATGCCTAAATCAATATGGAAACTCTAATGAAATTGAGAGCAATGTTGTTTGAGATGATGAACAAAATATGGATACCGCTCAAAGATCAAACCACAGTTTTTATCCGCTGTCCTAAACGCATCACAACATTTTTTGTCAACGTTTTTTAAATCGTAATATGTTGTTGCTGCTCTCCAAATCTTTTCAAAGCATCTATTGTGATAACTCTCCATCGAACACCAACATTGTTTACTTCTTTTCACAAAATATGGAGCATTTGTTGGTATTTCACAGTGGCTCCGAGGATAAGGGTGTTTTCGATGGTGACGATGCTTCACAGGTGGTTTCAAAGTCGACGGAACTGGTCTAACCTCTATTGTTACCGGTGGAGGTTGCAGTTGTGGGTTCGGTTTAGCAACTAGTGGTGGTGGCTGTGCATCCCCTAATGTAGATGACAACAATACCAAAACACACAAAGTAATAAGTGTACTTCTTAATCCAACCATCATTTTGTTTTTTCTCTTTAGCAACTCACTTCACTCTTATTAATTTTTCATCGGAAAATTTATATTTATAGACCAAAGTACAAGTTGTTTAGTTTTTAAAATCTCATCTTTTTGATTGATTTTTTCAAATTTAATATTACAGATTGAATTAAGATAATTTTTTATTGCTTTTAAATAAGTTTTAAAAAATCATTTGATTTTATCCTTACATTCTATTAAATTTTAATTTTTTTAAAAAAATACATATTATTTTTAAATGATATATATGTTTATCCTTCAAAGTTATAATTATCTGAAAATAACAATTATATTATTTGTGTTTTAACAATTAGGTCTAAGAATAGTGTATTTTTCAATGATAGTTTATATTTAGCATATCGATTAATCTTTTATGTTAGGATCTCATAAATTTCATTTCTTTTTTTTGTAATTTTAAGATATTTTGTTAGGAAATAATATTTAATCTCAATGTTTATTGGATTAATGGAATAAATGAAATGAGTTTCTAAAGTGAATCTTTTTAATCTATTTTCAATTGAATTATTATTTAGCATATCCATTAATCTTTTATGTTAAGATTTTAGTCAATAATCTCTAGAGCAAGTGGTTAAAGTTCTTAATTGATACCCTCCTCTCTTCTCTAAGTTGTGAGTTCGAAACTCATTAAGAGCAAATATTTTCTTCCCTCCCCTAGGTAGAAAGCGCTCAAAAAATATTTTATAAATTTTCCTTTCTCGTAATTTTAAGATAATTTTTAGGATATATATATATATAATTTTAGTAATTGTGAGAATGTCAAAAGGATTATTCGAGATTTTCAGGTGGCTAGAGGACAAAATTGAGAAATCTTCTGTGTTTTTCTCTCATAACACTAACTCTAATGCAAAAAAATATTTAACTAATTTTCTCGGTTGTCGAAACCATTTTAAAAATAAAAATAGCTTGGATGATTAATTTTGAAATTATGGGTTTTTTTAATTTGATTTTTATAAAGATTAGAGTCGTCATCGATCACTTTGATAGACTGAACACCATAAAACAACCAGAGATTTTATAAATATTATGATTCAAAAGTCGATTACGTGTGGAAAAAGGTTAGCGCCCTCACAAACGCCCGAAATCAGTACCTTTAATTTCGTGTTACATTTTGACATCTTAGAATAATAATTCGAATTTAATTTAAATATTAATTGTTTTTATATTTAAAATGTAAATATTCTTTTTATAATGAAATATATTCTTGTTTTGAATATAAAATTGGAAGCACCATTCAGAGCATCGCCTTTTATATTCCAAAAACATATTCCACTTATAAAAGTTTTTTATGCATGTATTAATTATTGAATGGTTCATTTTAAGTCATAACCTAGAAAGGCACTAATTAATTAATGAGTTATTTATCTATGAATAATATATAATTTTAAATTTTTTATAGGATAATACATCATTGCTTTAGGGTACCATCCTTAATTAAATTTCAAATTTATAGATAATATTTTCCTATCAATTAATTATTTTATTTATTTAAAATGCTAATCATATTTAAGGCTCTATTTATTTTATCGAGTTATTTAATATTTTCTACGGGTCTAATAAATATTGATTATTCAATTTAGAAATTCATGTTGAATAATACCCAATTACCTTTAGATACCGTTCAAATTTAAACCCCAAATTTCCTAAATAATATCCATTAATTTGTTAAATTTGTCTAATTCCTAATCAAATTATTTAACTAAAATTCCTAATTAAATAACTTATACTAAGGCTCTAACATAATAATTAAACTAGACTAAACGTTTAAATTGATTTTTTTTACAAATCCTAATCCTACCTAGAGGGGAGGCGAAGGAAAAACTCTAGGAGAAGGAAGACGGTGCTCTTATCGGGTCTAGAACCCATGACCTAAAGGAATGTGAGGGAACAAAGATGAACAGTTTGGCTAATCAGCCAAATATGCTTGCTCAAATTGACCTAATTAATAATATATGCTTAAATGAAATTACATAATAAACAATTGGCAATTAAAATGCAATTAATTAAACGTATAAGTTGTAAAAGAACTGAATTGAAAGAATTAAAAACTTCAAAACAAATGAATAAAGACTACATCGAGTGTTATTAAAACTTGCAAGCTGAATTAAAAAGATGCTCAAAGAAGGACGCAAGTCGTTTGGCCCGAAGTTTTTTTTTTTTGTTGAAAGAATCGTTTGGCCCGAAGTACATCGTCTATAAAAGGGCCTTTTCAGATCTTCTTTTAGCCTTTTTTTTTTCATTTTTTTAAATCTCATTTCTATCCTCAATCTAGTCCTCTCAGCTCTCTGCTCTCTGCTCTCTGCTCTCTGCTCTTTCTCTCTAGAAAAAAAAATCAATTTCCAGAATTTTACCTCAAAACGTATCAAACAACCATATTTTTAGATAGAGTTCATCCGTATTTTTTATGAAAATGAAGAATATGATGAACACCGCTATAAGCCGTCACTCATTCCGCTGCATCGATCCTTTCGGTCAAACTTTGACCAACTAAACCTTATTCGCCAACCACCTTTCTCTCTTCATCGGCCACCTAAAAACAATTTTTGACCATTGTAAGCGATCACTGGCCACCGCGTCGAAAACCTAAACCCCCCAAAATTCACGTTAATCCTAAAACTAAGCCCGATCCATCTAGATCTCCCTATTTCTCCATGTAGCTACTAAAAAAATCCTTCACACTTTTCTTAAAAAAATTAAATTCGGGGGAATTTTGAAAAAAGCTCTTGTTTTAAAATAAAACTTTGGAGTCGCCACCGGTCACTTGGATAAGGTAATTAGACACCAAAAAATAAAACCAGAGATTCAAATGGATCCAGAAGTCGTTTATGAGTGGAGAAGGATTCGCTCCCCCCACCACGCCCAAAAAATTGGTACCGAAGGGTTTGTATCGTATTTATTAAGAAAAAATAAAATTTGATCTAATTTAATTCCTAAAAATGCATGAATGAATGATCTTATGATTCGAATATATAAATATCGCAACCTACGGTACCCAAAGTAAATGACACCCAAAGACCCGAGACGACACTCCCAATTGGATGTCGAAATTTTGAGAACTAAATATAAACTAATGCGATTAAGAAAATATGACAATTAAAATGCATGAACAACTAAATATGTTAACACGATTAAATAAAGGTAAGAACACAATAAATACATGAACACATATAAAGCAACATATAATATATATATATATATATATATTAAATAACACAACATATAATACACGTATTAATATATAACAATTTATATGCAATACATAAAACATAGACATTCATCTAATATGATATGAAGATATGTGATATAAAAAAGTCATTATATTTATTACGTAATGAAAGGAAATATATATGTATAGCTTTGGTAGTTAATATATAGTGTAATATATATACATAATAATATACACCACATAATGTATGGTAAAATATAAATATAAACGATATTAACATAAATGCATAACTATACGTACATAACAAATATATGTTGACATAAACCAAATAACATACTAAATAAGTATGATAATTTAGCCTAAAAAACATATAAGTAATAAACTTAAATAGACAAAAAAACTTATCAATAATCACACCAACATTTCAATAAATGGGTACAATTTAAATCAGCTATAGGCAAGAGTGTACCCACCCAATGACTTTTGGGTTTAAAAATAGAGGCTAGAGCTGGACCATTCAACTGTGGGCTAATTCTGGATCTGGGCCACTATGCTGCTGGATCGGGTCGCGAGGCAGGTCGGGTCTGACCCAACTGATTCAACCCCTCTTAAACGTTTTTTAACCTTTTTATTTCAAATTTTTTACCCTCCTTCTTAAGCAAAAGGGAGAACTCTCCCAAGCATAACCTAGCCACTGTCGGTCACCGTCGTTACCGTCGCTCCGACAGCTTTTTTGGCGAGTCAAGACCACCGGCAGAATTCTCTCGCCGTCTCCTTTTTTCCCTCGTAATAGTTTTTCGAGAAAGTTGCCCGATCTTTACGGAAATAGCCTTGAATCGTTTGACTTCTTCTCGCTGGATTTGGAGATTTGACCGTTGGATCGTTGCGGTTTTAAGGTATGTATTTCTCCTCATCGAGAAAATTCTCTCCACCATTGGATCGTCAAGATGAGGCTATGGTCGCTGGAAAATTCCAAAAGCCAAGAATGGGTAAGTCCTTGAGTGCGTCGACTTCTTCGCCGCCGATATAAGAATCTAGCCGTTGGATCATCACCGAATCAAGATATGTTGCTCCCCTCATCGCCTGGAACATCTTCACCACTGGGATTTACCGTTGGAGCCTCATGTCGCCAGAAACAGCCAAGGCCAATGGTAAAGCCCCTTTTATTTTCTTTTCTGATTTGTTGTTGGTTTATTGAGTTTTGGTTGATGGCAATGTTTAGGTAATGGATTGCTTCAATTTTGGGTGGTGAATTTTGGTGACGGGTTGCTCCGATTATAGAGGCAAAGGGGGTGGTGAATTTTGACGAAGGGTTCCTTTATTCTTAATGATAGTTCTTTGGTTGAAGAGGTGAAAGGTTGGGGTAGTGAGAAACCAGTGAGGGTTATGGGGGTTAAGGAGAGAAATTGGGTAGAGTGGTATGGAAATGGATGAGGAAAATATTGGGACAGTAGAGTTGGAAAAAATGGTTATTTTTCTTTTAAGGCCGAGTGGTGTGCCATTATTTTTAAGGTGGGGGAGATCGGGAGATGAATGGCTGGTTTAGTTGGTCTTTTAGGGGCATGGAGGTAGGCATAGAGTGTAGGGCATGGGTGATGGTATGGAAATGGGTGATAGGGTATGGTGATGCAGTGTAGTTTGGTTGAGTAGGAGAAGTATGGCAGCAACTTTTCCATCTCTTTTTTACTATTATTTTTATTTTTGTAATAATAATAATAATATAATTAAAATTCGAATAAAAATCAGTGATTACAACTATCCCTCTTTGCTCATTCTTGTGAAACAAAAATAGAGCACAGATCATAAGCACTGATTTTTATCCCACTTCCTTGCTTGAAGGATCAGAGCTACAAGTTCTTCCTATATTGAACTGGTTCACTCTTCCTCTGTCTAGAGCCTTGGAGCTGCAAATTCTTCCTATATAAAACCAATAGCTTGTCCTTGGCAAAAATCTTTGGACTGCAAGTCCTTCATATATAGAACTTTTCACCTTCAACTATTGGAGTCACATATTCTTCATATATAGAACCTTCTACTTTCTTTGGGTGGATCCTACGAGCTACAAGTTCTTCCTATATAGAACTTCTCTGTAACACCCATAACGTACATCCTACTACGAATATATATTACAGATGCTACTAAAAACATATACTGAATTTTTTTAACTCTTCAATCAACAACATTTTTTTATAAATTTCAACTGAAAACAATTATAGACAATTGTAGCCAGTTTAACCCTGAATTGGTTTATAAAACATAAAATTTAGTCATTTAAAATAAAATATTATTTAGGGTGAAAACGTTGTCTGTTGCCTAAACCCTTTCTTAATTATAAAAAAATTCTGAGCGATAAGATTTAAATTCTGTTGAAACCATTATACTTTTACCTTATTAGTAACATTATTTTATTTTTATACTCCATGTATCCTTGTACTATCATACTTCGAAAATATATACTTTAAAGCTTGCAAAACAGTTTTCTTGAAAATATAATTACATGCCCACTAGTTCCTGACTATTTTAAAGATGTACGTACATTCACTTACCGATAACTTAACTTTCAAATGAGTGGCTCCTCCTTGATAATTCTGATCTGAAGAACCTACGTGTGAAATAAAACACACGCTAAGTACGAACTTAGTGAGGTAAATAAACTTATTTATTTACCCATGAAATGATGTTATATAATACTTCATATAAGAATGCATTTCATATTTCTCTACTATAAGGCAAGTATATCACAATGTACATGTGTCATGTATTATAACTATCATATAATTCATGTTAATATTGTATAACATATTCTCTGTTATGGACATGCTTTTATCCTAAAACATTTCCATAATAACATAACATAATGATCATGATTATCATGTACTCATATTCCATAAATTTCATATATCATTTTCACAATTTTCATCATATATCATACTTTCTTAATATCATGTATCATCTCATGGTCATGCTTATATCATGTAATCATTTGTATAGCATGTAAACCAAGTATCATCATCATCATGTATACCATGTAATATCATTTCATATAATTCATGTAGCATCTATCATATACTTTATATATCATATATCATATAGATCATGTATCATCAATATCATGTGATTCTTGTATCATCACTATCACGTGATTCATGTATTATCAATATCATGCATCATCACAATCATGTGATTCATGTAACATCTCTATCATGTATCATGTAACATCTCTGTCATCAATCACAATATCAATGTTTCATATATCATCATGCAGTCATTTGCATGCTCATAATCTATCATATAACCATCTTGTATTATTATTAACGTGTCTTGCTAGAGGCCCATAGAAACCTCGTAGCCTATCTGCACCGTAGTGCCATGTAGAGTACGTACTCGAGAGAACGCTCTTTGCTCCTTATATAAACACCTCGTTAGTGTATTTTGCGCTATGGGCTTGGATCCCTAGGGTGTATCTTGTTTCATTTTAATCTTGTTTCATTTAATGTTGTCATTATCCATATTTCATGTATGCATAATGCATCATCATTTATGCAAATAATCATTCGTACCTGATATTCCATCAATCTTGCCATGTCGAGCAATGTATCATATCACGTATTATAGAGAAATGCAATGCCAATTTCAACATAATGCAAACATATAGAAATGCACTCACCAGGCCATTTATTAACTTGCCTCACTAAGATCTATTCGACCTTTTTCCTTTATAAAACCTCGAACCTTCTTTTGATTTGAATCAAACTTCTTTTATCACATGAATATAAATAAACATTTGTTAGATTCACTTCTAACAATATTTCAATTAAGCTATTTAATCATTCAACATAAAAAATTTCCATAAATTTCTTTCCTTTCTTATAATGTTCACAAACTCATTTTTGGTCCCTAATGACCACTTTGATCTTCATATAATTCCTCCAAGCTTGTTAACCAACATTAGACACAAATTGTCTCAATTTCCATTTTCTGTTAACTTGCACTACCATCAAAGATTTACTTCTACAGTGCGGAATACATAATGAATCTTAATCTCCTTTATACCGTAGAAACTAGATTTGATAACGGTTTTAACGGTATAAGCCACATAATTTAATAAAATCTACAAAAATTATGAAAATTCATCGAACTCCCGTTTACAAGGCTGTCCTGACAGAAATTGTTCTGTAATTTTTCTGACCTTCATTCGATTAAAAATTAATATCTTTTAACTTGGGACTCAAAATCAGTTTCCCTTTGTTAGAAATGAAACTATATTCGATAAGATTTTAAAACATATAAACTAATAACCCATATTCAATTTGTACGATTTATGGCAAATTTTCAAAGTCGAATTCCAGTATTGAATTTCGGAACAGACTGCTATTCTGTTTTTTGACCTTTCATCACTTAAAAATTAATATCTTTTGATATATGAATCGAAATCAATCACCGTTTGTTTTAAATGAAACTAGACAAACAAATCTTTACATTGATATAAAATTCACCATATAATCATTTTTGTAGAATTTATGTTGAATTTTCAAACTTACTGCCAAATCCAGTTTTCCTACACTACTTCTATAAATAACTTCAAACTTTATACTAATTTCTTCTTACTTTTCTATTTGTCAATTTGGTCCCCTTACTTGATTCAACCCACTAATGTATCACTTTCTTCATCAAATAATTATTCAAAAATAATTCCCTCTAATTTTTCGTTCTTTTCGAAATAGTTACTAAAAATGCAAAGATAAGGATTCAAGCTTCTTAACTTTTCAAATTAGTCCTCAAATCAACATTACTACTTGAATTCTATTATTTCAACTAAAATCAGATTTAGTCCTTCTCTAAAACCTCATTTCCGAATTGGTCACTTAACTTTGACAATTTGTCAAAATGATCACTAATTCGATTTAACATCGGTTTTGCATTCTAACTTCAATTTCACATCTCCAACATCATTAATAACATAAATACACTTTAAAATCATAAAAAATCAGATTCGGTCCTCTAACTTTTAAGATTTCTGAAATGATCCCTATATAATAAATTTATGGTTTTGCTTCCAAATAACAATTCAAGCTTACTAAATCATTAATCTAACATCACAAACCCCAAATTAAACTTGAATCCATAAACCCCAATCATCTTCATAACAATAAAACATGTAAATTTTAAATCCCAACTCAATAACATGATTTTAACATCACAAAAGCTTGATTTCAACTTGAATTTCAACATGGAATCATAAAATCTCAAAACCCCCAATTGAGTCCATAAACCCTAATTTCTTCTCATACAAAATTCTCATCAATCAAGCATGTTTTCCACGAATTATTTACACCAAAAGATAGAGCTTGATGAGTAGAACAACTTTGTAGTTCAAAAGATTACCTGAAAATCGAGTTTCGGAGCTTGAATCGAACTTGGAATTTTTTTTCCATTTTTCTTTCTTTCTCCCCCTCATATTTCAAAATTTAAAGATGAAGAATGGTCTTCATCTTTTGTTTTTCATCCAATTTGGCCACTTGTCTTGTATAAATAAAATTCATTTAGATAGTGAAATTACTTAAATGCCCTTTTAATCCAATGATTGAGATTGATCTTATCATCAATCAAGGGCCAAGATTAAATCTCCCATTTACTCTTTCCAAAATTGACCTTATAACTTTTAAATATTTCAAAATTGCCATTGGGGCCAAATGACCAATTTACCCTCAAACTAATTTTTATTTACTAGTTTGCCATTCTTATAAAAATTCAACTAAGTCTAGTTGGAATCCAACCAGCTATAATAAAAAATTCATAAAATAGTATTTTATGACTTTCCCATGGCTTTTGGATCAGTCTCTAAAATTTTAGTTCGATTCAATTTCCCGATATTCGTAAAATACTTCTAATACGATTTTACCTTTCCCGAACTATCAGATTTATTCCAAAAATTATATATTTCCATATTCGGGAAATAAACATTATCATCTCATAAAAACTTCCTTTCCCATAACTTAGACTGATTTATCCTAACTTAGTCTACTGTTCCGTTAATTATCGAAAATCTCCATAGAATAAAATTTCTCTTAAAAATCCTTTATCGACAATCCATTCGAATATTCTTTACTTTTAATGAGTTCAAAATATCGATCAGAAACACTTTTATGGGACTTCCCGAAGGTCACCCATTATTGTATTTCTCTAGCCTGAGCATGCTTAACAATTTTATTCGATCCAAATTTGGTACCTTTTTCTGCATCTTAATTCTTAAAACCGATATCAAGGTACCTATTTCGATCCAATTCACTCTTATACTGAATAAAATTACTTGTTGGGGAAATTTACACTTTAGTCCCTCAACTTTTCCAAAGTTTATACTTTAACCCCTTAAACTTTCAAATTTTACAATTTAGTCACTAGCCAAAATTTGGGATATTACATTCTCACCTTGAAATCTTGAAGCATGATTTCTTCCTATATAGAACTCTTCGCTTTGAAATCCTAGAGCTATGGGTTCTTCTTATATAGAACCTTTAGCTTTGAAATCTTAGAGCTACAAGTTATTCCTATATATAACTTTTTGCCTTGAAATCTTGAAGCTATGAGTTCTTCCTATATAGAATTTTTCGCTTTGAAATCTTAGAGTTATGAGTTATTCCTATATAGAACCTTTCGCTTCAAAGTATTAGAGTTGTGAGTTCTTCCTATATAGAACTTCTTATTATGAAATCTTGGAGCTACAAGTTAATCATATATAGAACTTTTCACTCTGAAGTCTTGAATATATATTTTCTTCCTATATAGAACCTTTATATTTGAAAATGGCACCTCCTTTTTCTTATGGCGCGAGTACCGTGAGATTTCCACTACTTCTTCGTCTAATGCCTAGGAATCACGAGTTCTTTTGGAACTTTTCACTTTTCCTCATCTGATTCTTTAATGCCCCAATTTCTATCGTGCTTAAGATAATACCCCAATTTTCTGCTTGTCTTTGCATAAAATGGCATCTCGCTTTGAGACTACCAGAAGATTTTCATTCATTCCCAAAAGGCTGAAGATCGAAAAACCTTAAGATGATGCCCTGATTTCTAATCGTTTTGGCATAAAAATAAGGTTTAACATCATGCTTAGAGGTCTTACTAATGGCCCAGAAGACTTAAGAAATGGATTCACGATAACATGGCTACCAATATCCCTTAAAATGATGCCCCGATTTCTACCAGTCTTGGCATCAAAATAAGGTTTAACATCATGACCGGAGGTCTTACTACTGGCCCGAAGGACTTAAGAAATGGATTCACGGCAACATGGCTACCAATATCACTTAAAAAGATGCCCCAGTTTCTACTAGTATTGGCATCAAAATAAGGTTTAACATCATGCTTGAAGGTCTCACTGATGGCCCAGAGGACTTAAGAACTAGATTCACACCAAAATCCCTTAAAATGATGCCTCGGTTTCTATCAGTCTTGACATCAAAATAAGGTTAGCATCATGCCTAGAGGACTTACAAATGGCCCATATGACTTAAGAACTAGATTCACGCCAAAATGGCTACCAAAATCCCTTAAAATGATGCCCCGAATTCTACCAGTCTTGGCATCAAAATAAGGTTAGCATCATGCCCAGAGGCCTTACTAATTACCCGGATAACTTAAGAATTGGATTCACACCAAAATGGCTACCAAAAATACCTTAAAATGATGCCCGGGTTTCTACCAGTCTTGACATCAAATAAGGTTAGCATCATGCCTAGAGGTCTTACTAATGGCCTAGAGGACTTAAGAACTGGATTCACGCCAAAATAGCTACCAATAGGAAATCTTCAATAGAATCTACCTCTTCAACATGAAGCTGCAGATCAAAGTCTTTGCATGTCTTCAAATATCTGCTTAAAATAAGCAAAATGCTTTTAAGTTAGCATGCCCTTAATATAGGGATATCTATATATGATGCATGCATTGCAATACTTTTTTTTCAAATCTATTTTTAAAATCCTATTCCTAGAAAGGTCATTCTCAGATTTCTTTCATTCATTTTTTTACAGTATGCTCTTTGAACTTCATCTTCAATTGAATACTCATCTCAAATATGACTAGACCCACGCTTTTCAATCCTCTTGCGCGAATGCCCTTCTTCTTCTTCGGGGTCACTACCCACTTCACAAATAATCTCATTCTAGTCCCTATACCACTCTTATGTAGGGACTTTCATCATTACTTTTGTTCAGCATTGCCCCATTAAATCTCCAGGCTCAACTACTTCCAAGTTCTTGACCCAACATTCAAAGTCTTCATCTATCTTAACATTAGGGCCGGCAAAATGCCCTTACGCCCTGAACTCATCTTCAAATTCAATCTTCTTGTAGCATCTCAGAGGGAACCAACTTCGAGTTCTCAAACTTCATTTATTATACATTCTTATTACATCGCAGTATTAACCTATTCGATCCTGGGCTCAACTATTTTCCTTGTTTTTGACCCAACATGCAGAGTCCTCGTTTGTCTCAACATCAGCGTGAGCAAAATGCATTCATCCCTGAACTCATCCTTAAATTCAATCTTCTTGTAACATCTCGGCGGGAACTAACTCTTGGTCTCTATGTTTTAATTCTCATACAATTTTTTTAAAAAAAATATGGCAGTCATTTTGAAAATAAAACTTGGAGAGGATGTCAAACATTTTGAAAACTAATGTTTTGGAGAAAAACTATAGATATCTTAAAAATCAAGATTTGGGAGAAAAATGCAAACATTTTTGAAAACCGAGGTTTGGAGGCAATGATAAATATTTAAAAGAATTAAAATTTGGAGAAAAATACCAAACATTTTTTAAAACTAAAGTTTGGAAGAAATGATCAATATTAAAAAAACAAAACTCGGAGAGAAATGCCAAACATTTTTGAAAACTAATGTTTGGAGGAAATGATAAATATCAAAATTTGGAGGGAAAATGCCAAACATTTTTTGAAAACTAACATTTGACCCCAAAATATCAAATGCACTAGTAAATTTGTTTTAAACAAATGTCAATTCGAACAAAGCGTATGTTTAGAAGATCTTGACTATTGTGGCGATATACGCATATGTATAGTCTTCCCTAGTCTATTATGCTTTCGAGAGGAACAATTTCTATATCTAATTTCTATCCCATTTAAGGTGGCTCTCTTGATCTCACAAACTCACCATGCCCCATCCTTCCCTTATTTGGGTGTCGATCAGGCATTCAAAGTTTGACGTTCCTTGAAGAAAGATTATCACTTATAGGTGAAATGTAATCTGAAGACCAACCCCGCTACTCGCATATGATCAGAATGGTCTTTGTAGGCTTGGAATGTAGGCTATGGTTCACGGGTATGAAAGAAATGATATATAGGCCCAAATAAGTGTTTAAGGGCGAATAAACCAAGGATCATTTCTTCTAAGCAAAATATTTATGCACCTATATGATCTGGATGTGCTTCAAATAAAAATCTTTCTTTATTTTTTGGATCGCTCTAGACTGCCCATATATGGGTTTTCACCCTAGAGTTTATTTTCTCCTCAGTTTAGGAACATGTAGTCTAAGACCGATTTGTGTCTTGGCTCTGCATTAATGCGCACTTTCTGTTCAAATAAAAATCTTCAAGGCTCTTGCTATCATTCATTGCACTTTCTGACTTAGTGCTTTCACTCTTGATTGTTTCAACCTTCTTGTTGACAAACTTTCAACTTGACTTAGTCATCTCTTTGAGCATAAATTTTTATTTCATTGATTTCTTCTAATGTATCTCTGGCCTTTGTATGTAATGTATACGTTCTCATTTCTCGCCCTAAATCATAAAGCAGTGTCTTTACAGTGTGGCCAAAACTGGGCGACTTTTATTTGTAAACAAAAAAATTGCCCTCTTCGCCCCCAGTGTGAGGGTGATCCTCGGTTTGGGTTTTATTGAAAAGAAACAATCAAGCTCAAAGGGGGAGAACAATGAATATTTTTCTTATTTGTGAAGGGAAGTGAAGGAATGCCATTCATCATTCCATACATGGATATCAAAATAATCTTCAGGGGTAGAACTTTAGGGTCAACACTCGATTCAAGGATCTTAAATGACAAATACCTGAGAAGGAAATTTCCTAAAATAGGATATGCCCATTATCTAAACACTCGCTTGGTTCCTCTGTTGGCCTAAATGGACTAGCGGATGCCCACATTTGCAATATCCCCATGACATTCTATTTCTTCTAAACATAAACAGTTTAGAATTGATCTTTAGATCCAAATCAAAGGTACTCTTACATTTGAGATTCAATGACCTAATAAAAATGATATGTGCCTATGCATGCTCTTTCATAAATATGTGTATATGTGTATGGGAGAACAAAAATTGCTCCATAACAATGAATGAAATGATTAAATAATCAAAAATGCAAAAATGCTTTCTAAATAACAAAATGAAAATTTCATTCCAACAAAAATAAATACATGTGTCTTTACAAAATATTCCTATTACTTTCGGGCTTAAGCCGTAGGGTTTTTCTATGCACTATTCAAAAGGGAAACCAAAATGTAGGGAATCAAATTAACATTCTCACAAAAGATGAGAAATCCAAACATAGGGACCTTTGGACTATCCTTTAGGTGTTAACTCGTCCTGGCCTTCTTGGCGCGATGTAAGCTTGCCCAAATTTGTTTTTTCCACTACTGGATTAATTCTGGTGTTAAGACTCCATCGCTAGTTAGCTTCTTGATCTCTTCCAATAACGGCCTACACTTTGTGGTAGAAGGCTCTGGTGCCCCTATATGGAAATTGCAGGTACTATTCAGGCTGAAACTATGAGTAGAGGGGTCAGGTGTAATCTTCATTTGTCTGGGAGTGAGATAGCAACCTTCAACCAAATGAGGAAATATGTCTGAAACAGGAACCCTAAATACCTCCAAGTTTGCGCTTGTTTAAGGAATTTTTCCTGATGACTCAAAGAGATCAACAAGCCTTCTTCTCTCGCGATTACGAGAACCTTGGAGGTGGCAATCATTTACCTCTTCCACTTCCTGACTAGTTTGGTCCCTTAACCTAGGTACCAATTTTCCTTTTTGGATCGCATATTCTACTCCTTCTCCAGCCATCATAAAATCCTCGAATCTACTCCTTGATTCCTTAAGCATTGTATCAAAAAAGGGGGAGAGAATAGTTGCGTGAAATAAGGAAGTCATTTTCTCTTCAACTATGTGAGGTTGAACCTGGGCTGCCAAACTCCACCGCCTTAGCGCATATTCCTTGAAGCTCTCATTTGGTCTTATCTTTATGCCTTAGAGGAACTAACAACTTGGCGCTAAGTCTAAAGCATACTTGTAGTGCCCAAAAAAGACGTTGGTTAAATCGCCCCAAGACTGAACTTGATTTCTACTCAAATGGCTGTACCACACTGTAGCCAGTCCCGCCAAACTATCATGGAAGTAGTGGATCAACAGCTTTTCATTATTTAAATAGCCCTCCATCTTTCTGCAAAACATGGTCAAATAAACCCTCGGACAACTCGTGTCGTCATACTGCACAAATCTAGGAGCCTTGAAATCCGGAGGAATGACCAAATCAGGGACTAAACAAAGTTCTCTTGCACTGAAAGCGTCAACTTTTCCTTTTTTCTAGAGCTCTCTCGAATCTATCTTCTACCTGCTTGAGTCTTGATCTCTGAGTTTGTTTAATTATTTCATTCATGACAAAGCTTCAAATGATTCTCAGATTACTCCATCGAACCCCGAGAATCTTATTATTCAATTAATTAATGCATGAAATATGTTATAAAATGCATGGAATAAATGATAGGATAAATACGAGGATGCATGCAAATACGTTGATTTTCAAACAGTCCTTAGAAAAACTTCCGTTTAACGGAGAATATATCTTATTACAAGAAAATGAAATAACAAATTACAGATAATGGTTAGCTTTTTGTCTTGACATCTTGACTTTGTGAAGTAAGGCTTGCACTCTATGTCTCAACACCGTCTTTAGTATGATGGGCAACCTCGTCATTCTCCTCTTATGCTGTTCAAAAGATTTGCAGCAGTGTAATCTATGTACCCTGGAGCTTTTAGGGAGATCGTTAGCCTGTGTAGGCAAAATGTAAACGAGGGTCTCTTCTTTGGTATATTCGGGTGCAAACAAATCAAATCTCGAAAAGTGCATCCAAGCTACGCCGTCTCTTTGTCTGATACATATCTCATTGTCAAACTATCTTCTTTCTTCGTTGGTTTTCGTTCGACCCAACCTGATACTGTAGCATTATCACTCTTGGTATCACAGACTTCTCTCCCATCTCGGATGCCCTCTAAATTGGATTGTTCTCGAATCAACATTTATGGTATGATGTGGTATGCAACATAAATGCAGGAAAAGTGAAAGAAAACAAAAACAAACACCAACAAAAAACCAAGTCAGTTCAATGAGATAATTAAATAAATTAATTAAATAACAAAAATGTTGAAGTATAAATAAAGCAATAAATCAAGGTGATTAAAAGTACATAGATAACATATATAGCAAACAAATGCATACATATATAAAACAAGACCTAAAAAGGTTTCTGCTAAACGAACAAAGTTCAAGCATGGCTCTAAAGGGTGGGCTCTTACGGGCCACTATATGCGGTTTGGATCTAAAGTAAATGTACCCAAACTGTTGCTAGGACATTGATTCAGGAATGTATATTCCCTTATACCATACGAAGGTGAAAACCCCACGAAATATAAGGTAGGTACCTCGAAAGTTGATTACAAAGCCATACAGAGGTGAAGACCCCACGAAACCAAGTAATCACTCCCACTTAAAAGGACGAAGAGCTTGAGAAGAAAGCTCATGCATGAAAAACATTTATATCAAACACCGTGCAAATAAAAGCGATAAACAAATAAGGTTAGGGATTAAAAATTAAATTATACCGAATTTAATTTTTTCTTAGTAAATATGATACGAACCCGACTAAAGATTAACTCTCTATTTTTGTAAAAAAAAATTATCTCCAGCGGAGTCGCCATGTTGTAGCGACTAAAAAAAATTTGTAATTCCCTCTTTTCTTAAAACATTTAAATTCGGGGGAATTTTGGAAAAAGCTCTTATTTTATAATAAAACTTTGGAGTCACCACCGGTCACTTGGATAAGGTAGACCGGATACCAAAAAATAAAACCAGAGATTCAAATAGATCCGGTAGTCAATTACGAGTGGAGAAGGGTTCGCACCCCCACCACGCCCAAAAAATTGGTACCTAAAGGTTTGTATCGTATTTATTAAGAAAAATTAAAATTTGATCTACTTTAATTATTAATCCCAAAAAATACATGAATGCATGGTCATATGGTTTCAATATATAAATCTCACAACCTACGGTACCCTAAGAAGATGACGTTCGGAGACCCGAGACGACACTCCCAGTAGGATACCGAGATTTTGAGAAAAAAATCTAAACTATTAATTAAATATGACAATTAAAATGCATGAACAAATAAATACGCTAACACGATTAAATAAAGGTAAGAACACAATAAATACATGAATACATATAAAGCAACATATAATATATATATAATAAATAACACAATATATAATACACGTATTAATATATAGCAATTTATATGTAATACATAAAACATAGACATTCATATAATATGATATGAAGATATGTGATATAAAAATGTCAAATTTATTACGTAATGAAAAGAAATATATATGTATAGCTTTGGTAGTTAATATATAGCGTAATATATATATATATATATATATACATAATAATATACACCACATAATATATGGTAAAATATAAATATAAACAATATTAACATAAATGCATAACTATACGTACATAACAAATATATGTTGACATAAACCAAATAACATACTAAATAAGTATGATAAATTAGCCTAAAAACATATAAGTAATAAACTTAAATAAACAAAAAACTTAATCAATAATCACACCAACATTTCAATTAATTCAATAAATGGGTACAATTTAAATTAACTAAAGGCAAGAGTGTACCCAACCCAATGACTTTTGGGTTTAAAAAAAGGCTAGAGTTGGACCATTCAAATGTGGGCTAATTCCGAATCTGGGCCACTGTGCTGCTGGATCGAGTTGCAAGGCGGGTCGGGTCTGACTCAACCGATTCAACCGGGTCTGACCATTCAATTTATCCTCGTCGAGACGACCCTCTCCACCGTTGGGATCGTCGAGATGAGACTTCAGTTGCTGGAAAATGCCAAAGCCGGGAATGGGTAAGTCTTTGAGTGCGTCGACTTCTTCGCCTCCGATCTAAGAATTCAGCCATTGGATCATCACCGAATCAAGATATATTTCTCGCGTCACCGCTTGGAACATCTTCACTATTGGGATTCGCCGTTGGAGCCTCCAGTCGCAAGAAACAGCCAAGTCCGACAGTAAAGCCCCTTTTTATTTTCTTTTTCGATTTGCTATTGGTTTACTGAGTTTTGGTTGATGGTAATGTTTAGGTAATGGATTGCTTCAATTTTTGGTGGTGAGTTTTGGTGACGGGTTGCTTCGATTATGGAGGCAAAGGAGGTGATGAATTTTGATGAAGGATTACTTTGTTCTTACTGATAGTTCTTTGGTTGAAGAGGTGAAAGGTAGGGGTGTTGAGGAACCGGTGACGGCTATAGGGGCTAGGGAGAGAAATTGGGTAGAGTGGTATGAAAATGGATGAGGAAAATTTTGGGATAGGAGACTTTCGACGATTTAGAGAAGGGGTAAAAAAAGCCCTGAGGTTTATTTTAGAACGGGTTAGGAGTAAACTTAAGGGATGAAAATCTAAAATTCTATATAAAGGCAGTCGCGACCATTATTTCTTATGTTACACAGTATCATTGGTAATTTTTGATCGAGTGGTTTTGATGGGTCCTTTAAAAGGGTCCATTGTCTTTGTTGGAACTTGGAAGCAATTGTGCTCTTCTCGTGATGATAGGGGACTTGGCTTAAGGGATCTTATTACTTTTAAAAGCAGGCTTGATGATTTATTAAATATCCGAATTCGATGGTAGCACCCATTCTAAGAGAAAAATACTTTCCTCGTGATAACATTTGGTCGGCTTCGAAAAGCTATAATCCTTCTTGGGGTGTTGAAATCATTAAAAGAGGCTCGTTATAGATAGTCGGCAATGGAAGTAATATTACTATCTGAGAGGTTCAGTGGATACCATTATTACCAAATTTCTTGATTGGGTCAAATCGGCCAAACAGTTGTGAAGACTATCTGGTGTCTTATTTGATTGATGGGGAAAGTCGAGAATGGAATGGAATCTTAAGAAATTGCAAGCCCTTTTTTCCCTATGTAATCCCCAATATCCTCTCAATTCTTATGAAAAGTTTTAATGTTAAAGACGAGATCATTTGGCATGACAATAAAGATGAAGAGAACTATTCGAATCCAAGAAGGGATAATCGGCTTTGGAAGATTAAAAACTTTTTATAGAGAGTGTGCCATAGTGTCTTGCCTCTAAAGGTAACCTTTTTACTCATTTTAAGAAAGGATATACAAAGTCTTTAACGTATTCTATTCTTTTGTCCTTTTACGCAAGTTATATGACGAGCATTCGGTTTCAGTTATTGTTTCAATCCTTGTGGGTTTCCGGACTTTAGACAACTTTGGTGATGAGATTCGTTTAATCACATTGGTTTCGGTAAAAATCTCAAAAGATTGAGTTGATGACCCGTTCTTAGTGTGGAATCTGGCCGAATATGAATATTCTCTCATGCAACAATCTGACGATTTCTCGTGTTAAGGAGTCGGCCTGCCTCTACTGCTCTTTTTGAAGGCTTGCACCATGTGTGGTTTAATGAATGATTTCCATGTTTGTTTGTCAAAAATAGTGATTTTTAATGTATTTTCAAATGATTTTAATTATGGTTTTAACAGATTCAAACATTTGTATATATCATTCATCACCCATACTCCAGGCTAGTGAGTTTCAATTTTATTTAAAAAAACTCTTAGTTACTCATTTAACCAGTTTTTAAAAATTTATGAGGATTAGAGGCGTTATGGCCGCCCCAAAATTTGAAAGAAAAAAATTGTTATTAGACGCCTTAAATATTTTAAAAATATGTATTTGACTCCCCTTAAAATATTTTAAAATATTTTTTTATTAACAATGTATGATTTTATTGTCGAGAAATCATACAAAAAAGAATACACCATGATGATTGTTGAAATATCTTCGGTGAGAAGAACGTCGGAGATAATGGCTTAACAGCGTGGAAGATCGAAAAATTAAGGAAAAGGTAAGATGAGCCCTAGAATTTCAGAGCTGGATGCAGCTGTGTGACCAGAAGGTTCTGGGCCTTGGCAGAATCAGGCCTTATTCTTCATTTCCTCTAACGTTCACCCCGCTTTTTGTTTTCTTGAATATCTGAACCAGAAACCACACTCAACTTCCGAGGAATGCAAATTGTTGAGCTGTTAATGGTTTAGTAAACAACTAAGCAATTTGAGATTGAGCTGGTACATAACCGAGTTGTAAATCACCTCCCAAAACTTTTTTCCGAACAAAATGTAGATCCAAGTCAACATGTTTCGTCTTGGCATGCATCACCGAGTTTGCGCTATGGCAATGGTGCTGGTATTATCACACAACACCATTGGTAAATCCCACAGCTCTACATTCATGTCCCTTAATAGATTTCGAACCCACATAAGTTCAGCAATGGCATCGGCCAAACTTCTATATTCAGCTTCGACCGTGGACCTCGAAACTGACCGTTGTTTCTTTGAACTCCACGAAAGCAGATGATCACCGAAATATACATAATGACCAGAAGTAGATCTTCTATTATCTTCGTCTCTTCCCCAATCCGCATCGGAAAAACCAATAAGGGAAGGATGACTCATATGTTGAGCTGGAAACAATAACCCGAAATCAAGAGTTCCTTTCAAGTACCGGAGTATCCTCTTGACAGCATTCCAGTGATTGATCGTAGGGTATTGCATATGCTGTGCAACCTTATTAACATCATACGAGATGTCCAGGCGAGTGTGACATATGTATACGAAATTTGGTAACTTCAATATACAACTCACCATCAAACTTACTTAGCTTTGACGAGACCACCATAGGAGTGTCCTCTGGTTTTGTTTTACTCATTTGTGTCCTTTGTAATAACTCAGAGATATATTTCTTTTGGTTGAGAAAAACTCCCCTTGCTTTCATCGATACTTCAATGCCCAGAAAATAATATAAGATTCCAAGATCTTTCAAGGAAAACTGAGCATGAAGCTGCCGTTTGACTTGTGCTATATGTTCTTCGGAGTTCCCAGTGATCAAGATATCGTCCACACTCCACTTTATACATAAACAAGGACGTGTCGGCAAGAGAACACTAAAATTTCAGTGTAACCAGAAAACTTTTAAGTTTGAGAAACCACTATCGTGGAGCTTGCCATAAGCCATACAAAGCCTTCACGAGTTTGCAAACAAGAAGAGCACCACTTGAGGCACATTCCAACCTATCTTTGCCTCAACTTTTTGCGGATCAACAAAAATTCCCTCGGCTGACATAACATGCCTAAGGAAAACAATCTCTTTAAGCCAAAACTCGCATTTGCTCAGCTTGGCATACAACTGATTGGCCAATAGCGTCTGAAGCACAATACGTGAATGCCTATCATGATCATCCAGGGTACGAGAGTACACAAGGATATCATCGATAAACACGACCACAAACTGGTCTAAAAATTCATGGAACACCCAGTTCATCATGTCCATAAAAGTAGTCAGTGCATTGGTCAAACCAAACAGCATCACCAAAAACTCATAATGCCCGTACCTTGTAAGAAAAGCTGTCTTAGGCACATCCACATCCTTCACTTTCAACTAATAGTACCCAGACCTCAAATCTATCTTAGAAAACACCAAGGCACCTCTGAAATTATCAAACAAGCCATCTATCAGTGGCAAATGATACTTGTTCTTTATCGTCAACTTGTTCAGTTACCGATAATCTATACAAATCCGCAATGTACCATCCTTCTTTTTTTTACAAACAACACCGGTGCACCCCAAGGTGAAATACTAGGATAATGAAGCCTTGATCAAGAAACTCATTTAAAACTTTTAACTCCTTCGGGGCCATACGATATGGAGCAATAGACACTGGTGCCGTATCCACAAAGACCTCGATGCCAAAGTCAACCTCACGGTCTGGTGGAAACCCTGACAACTCTTCTAAAAAAACACCTAAAAACTCACATACGGTACGAATATCCTACACCCTCAACTTTTTCGAACCTACATTCATAACATAGGCCAAGAAAGCCTAACATCCAGAATCTATCATTCAACTCGCTTCCAAAGCCGAAATAGCACTAGACAAGAACTTAGCATTCTCACCAACAACTACCACCTCAAAATTATTCGATAACCTCAAGGATATCCGTTTGGTATCAAAATCCACCATAGCCTTGTGTTCAGTCAACCAATCCATGACCAAAATAACATCAAAACCATGAAATGACAACTCTATCAAATCCACGACAAACACATGTCCCTAAACCATCAGCGGATATCTACGATACAACTTCCTAACCACGACTGTCTCCCCAAGAGAACTGGTCACTCTAACAACCACATTAAGGATTTCAACAGGTATATCAAGCATCTGTGCATGCTCACTCAAGATGTATGAATGGGTAGAACTAGAATCAACTAACGAATACAATGGCAAAGAATGTAAGGCAAAAGTACCTACAATCACATCAGTGCCATTGCGATCTTCACGGTGCACATACACCCTAGCCGGTCCACCTCTCTTAGGCTGGATAGCAGCGGCATGAGCCACAGTCCTATGCCCATCATCTCTGCGCTAAAACAACCCATAGCCACGACCACGACTTCTTTGCGGAGCAACAACAGGTGCAACACCTTGCCTACCTCCAGCTAACAAAGGACAATCATATCTCAAATGGTCACCAGACCCACAACTCCAACAAGCATTGGCCACAACAACCGTATGTGCCTGACCCTCTCTTGCCAAACGTGGGCAATCTTGCCTTAAATGATCTCGGGATTCACAAGCCCAACAAGTGTTATGCGGAGCCCTAACCTGGGCACCCTGCCTCTGCACTCTATGACCGACAACACCTTTAGCATGTCTCAGCTCAAGGCGATACCTCTGATCACAGTGTCTTTTATCCTGACCACCACTAAAGCTATAATTAGCCGTTATCTTACCAGAGCTATAACCTCGAGACCTAGAAACCAAACCAAGGTTCTGCTCAACATCTTTGGCTTGCGTAACCAACACATCAAAATCTGTATAATTAGCAGCAAGTATGTATGTCTTAGCCTCCTGCACAAGCCCGTAGTGGAAAAAATCACATCGTTGTCGCTCGTCAAGGACTAACTCAGGTGTATACTGGCTCAATCTCAGAAACCGCACCTCGTACTCTGCCACAGACATATTGCCCTACGCTAAAACCATGAACTCTCACTTCCTATCGTCCTGATATTGGACTCTCAGATACTTCTTCCGAAAAACACCATAAAAGAACTCCCAGGTTACATCCTCGGTCACCATACCAGATATTGTGGTAGTCCACCGTGTATACACATCACCCTATAACAGGGACATAGCACAACCCAGCTTACGGACGTCCAAACAGCCTATCTGGCCCAATATCCTCTCAATACTAGCCAACCAATCCTTGAAAGCCTTAAGTGCTAAACCTCAAAACTCGAATCCACCCAAACTACAAAGACGCTCTAGAGGTAAACCCTACCCAACTACTGGTGGTGCCAACACATTAACACTTGCAATTGCTGCCTAAAAAGCACCGGTCATGGCTTAAATCAAAGGCGCCACATCACCCATCCCAGGCCCAGCTAGCGCAGGTGGTACTTGCTCCACATTCGCAGGTGGATTAGGTAGGGGCGGTGGCAACCCCTCAAGAGTTACATCATCCCCTCGTTTTCCTCCCCAATGGCAGCATCAATCGTACCAGATCGCAACTCTCTCCTCGGCCCCATCGTGCTAAATATATCTAAGGCATGATAATTATTTCAAAGCAAAAACAGTCAGGCCAGCTTCAAGCAAGGATCCAAGACTACTATTTCAAAATCATAACATTTCATACTATAACAATAAGGCAATGGGTTCCCTAAATTTCCCCCTAACATAGCATACAACAACCACCTTGCATATTACAATCACCGTGCATATCAAACATCAGATTACAATTCACAATAACATCACAACAATCATACCAACTCCCAATTATCGCAAACCTGGCTCTGATACCACCAAATGTAACCCTTTCGACCCGGCCTAGTCACAAGACTGAACCGAGTGAGCTACATTAGATTTACCGAAGCAAAACCATGAAGATAAAACATGAAACACATCTATTTTTTTCTTTTATCTTGTCTAGATGAATAATTATTGTCCTATGTTGCGTGTGATAAGTGCTACGCAAATGTGCAAGTATACACGTCGCAAGTAATAAAGTGATATGAGTATCGAGTATCGTCTCCACAGGGATTGGTTTGGGCCACTTTGCTTAAGTTACTGCACTGTGAAAAGTAAAAACACAATTAAAGGATTATGGGAGTTTAACTAATAACTAAACTAGAAAGCAATAAAGTAAAAGAATAGATGAAAGAAAAAGAGAGAGATAGGTCAGGTTATCGTGAGTTGAGGTGTGATAGCCGATTGGATCGTCTTGGTAAAAGAGTGCACGGGCAACTCAGTTGTCGTGGCAACTTGCACAATGGGGTTGCCTTGGCAACTAATCGATGGTTGCCTGGGCAACTAGTTGGGCAACTACTTGGGCGTCTGGGTAGCAACTTCAAGGTTCGGCAGAGCGTTCTTCAATGGTTTCTTCTTATCCCTAAGTCGAAACTCTAGCTACTTGTGCATGCCTTGATAATACATCCCTGCGTGAATCAAGGGTGAACAACAACCAATCTTGCGCTCCTCTTAGCCGTTGAAATCCTTAACTTATTCCTAAACCTGATTAATCTTCACCATCAATAGATTGAATAAAGACCATACTCATTCGTTTCTTGAATCTAACTCTCCTGATATTAGATAAATAGATGAAGTTACGAGATCCTCTCCCAATTCACTCGCAAACAAGAATAAAAGCCAAGAATGAGTAAATCTTGAATAGAAAAGTGCAAACTCTTATTACCTAAACAAAATCCAATTGTTTCTCACAACAAAAAAACACAATAACCCCAACCAATCAAGTTAGTTCATGGTTGGGTTCAAAAGATATACAAAGAATAATCCCTAAACCATGAATCTAATGGAAGCAAAGAAGAAGAAGAAGTCGAAATTTCCCCTAATGCTCTCTTGTCGAAATTTCCCTATTTTTCTTTATATGGATTGTCGAAATCTCCTTGCTATTTATAGGGCTAGGCCAAAGTCCTTCTTTGAGGAGGAGTTTAAGTTGGAATTAAATTATCTTTAAAGAATATAATTCATTATTATAATTGTATTCCTACTAGAACTTCTCCTATCTTCTTGGAATTTAATTCTTCTTTAATCTCTGCATGGCAATCAAATTCCTTTGGGTTTGGGCTTTGTTCCACGTCATCTTGGGCTTGTCTAGTCATCAATTTCGACATCCCTATTGCATTTTCTTTTTGTCGACAATTGCCATGGCAACTGGCTCGGCGTCTCTCATTCATGCATTGCCCGGCAACTAGCTCGGCATATCCTTCATGCATTGCCCACGGCAACTAGCTCGGCATTGCTTTGGCAAGTGATCCTGCACATACACACAAAAACACACCAAAGCAGCATCTTTTTCCACAAAAATCACCAAGTTATGTAATCAAGCTCAACGGTGGAAAGAAACATGAATTAATGCATGAATAACTAATTATGCAACTAATATGAGCTTAAGTCTAACAATAATATGAGTAAAAGGGTAATAAAAATAGTACTTTTGAACACTTATCACGCCCCAAACTCGAACTATTGCTTGTCCTCAAGCAATGCAAACTAACAATTACCTGCCAAGACTTTAATCATCAAAGACATGCTTCAAACTTGAATTCAAACCTCGGAACCGTGGCACAAAGTATGATCACCTTTTAATTTTTCGGATAACACAAAAGTTACCCGGAACAAAACTATAATGCTCGTGACAATGTGTGTGCGTAGTTGTGTACAAGTTGATTTTCAAGATTCTATGTGAACAATAGGCTTTTATCAATTTAATTATCGGGGCATTTGTTTTTTATTTTCACTAGAGCCAATTTCGGGCACCTCTAGCAAAGTAAGCTATTTCTCATTTTATTTTAGTCGACTAGAGCCAATTTCGGGCACCTCTAGCGATTCTTTAATGTGCATTAACTACTAGAGCCAGTTTCGAGCACCTCTAGCAAGAAAGAGCAATTACTACTAGAGCCAGTTTTGGGCACCTCTAGTAAGAAATTAACTTTTAATTTTCAATTTTAAATTTACCCTAATTTTAAGCAACCTAAGTTCACTAAGTTTCTTTCAATCAACAAGCCACAACCGTGTAAAAAAATTCAGCATCATAGTAAAATTCTAAGTTCTTTTCATGTAATCCTAAAATTAAAGGTTCTTTCAATTAAGTGCAGTGGCAAAAATTCATCATTGGATATTCAACAAGTCTTAAGCAATTAAATCAAATTAAGGCATGGCAAGTAACATATGCAACCTATATGTGATTGCTAAAGATGAATGCAGCTAAACATGAAACTAACTAGAAACCAACACCCCCCAAACTCGAGAGAAGCATTGTCCTCAATGCACGTAAAAGTGGAACAAAATTTAAAAGAAACTAAATGAAATGAGTTAGTTAAAGAGGTCGTCACCTCGAGTGATGAGTTTCCTTCGTGCCGTTTGCTTGATTCAATTTCCGGTCAGTGGTTGAATGCTTGTGGCTGGTACCGCGTGAATAGCATTGCCTTGATTTGATCCATGTTTGCCGATGCAGGTTTACTTGCATGTGCATCGATGAGTTGCCGAAGCCATTGTTGTTGCTCGGGCATCGCTGATTTTCATTGTGGTTCTTTGTGGGTAGTAGTCGGTGAGTGAATTTCCTTAGCATAGTAGTTGTGAGTCTTGTTGTGAAAAAGAAAACTAAGAAAACCTGAAAACTAAAGATAATGAAGAAAAATAAAATATATCCTAAAAAATAAAGAGAAAAAATAACCAAAAATAATAGAACAAAATAGTTCAAAAAATAAAAATAAAAATAAATGTATCAGTAGTTGCCGTGGCGTCGAGGGTTGCCGAGGCATGCACATCCATGGGTGCCGAGGCGTGCGCGTCCATGGTTGCCGAGGCTTGCGTATCAGGAGTTGCTGCGGTGTTGAAGGTTGCCGTTTTCGATACTTTTTATAGTCCATCCGCACCCTCCATCGGGTGATAATATTGCCCAAAAAGAGTTTGGCCAATGTGCTTGCCACTATTCCCTTTTGCGTTACCATGGTGGATGTGTCTTTCTTCTTTGTTCGCTTGTAGTCCATGTATACTCTCCACCTTGCTACTATTCCTGAAGGCACAAATATATTAATAGGAAAAATTATATCCATTCTCAACCATTCAATTACCTCATTCTTGTCGACTTCTATCATGGTTGGATGTAGCCTTTTGTTGTCGTGGCAATTGCTGCTCAAGCCAATTGTCGTGGCAATCGATTGCCAAAATTTTTGCTGTAAGTCAAGGGAAGAACCAATTTTTTCTGAAAAGCTTTACGAATCCAAACACCGTTTTCTTTTGGCCTCTCAAAAATCTCCATCAGTAGAGATTTTGATGGCTTTAAATCTACCAACATCGGTTCCTCAAGACATACCCGCAATGGACGAGGTAAGTTTTTAAAGAATTCAAAAGGTTCAACCATTACCGCTCATATTCCATTGGCAAAGTATTATCATCTCGTTGATCTTGCATGTGGTCGTAATTGCCGTGACAATTGTAGATGAGAGCAATCTCTGATTCTCGCTTCAACATCAACGTTGTAACCTTCTGGGCATCAGGTTCCTCAGAATTTGCTGTAGTATTATTGTTCTCAGCTTCACTGAGTGTTGTCGCGGCATTGCTCTGTTCAGGCTCCTCAATCATTGCCGAGGCAATTTGTTGTTCGGGCTCATCATGTGTTGGGCAATCTCTCTCATTGGCATCCTCTTGACTTTGAGATTCTAGTTGTTCCTCACACATCAGAGAGATTTCTTTGCATTGCTCCTTGTCCTCTTTCCTTGGAACTTCAGTATCCCTAGGAATGAATTGTTGGTGCATGTTATCCATGACATATGTGGATCTCCCCAATTGATCTTCTGAATCCCCTAAGGTTGCATCCCACTGAGCTATCCTCGTATCCATAGATTTTGATAGCTCTCGAATCTCTTCAATTGATCCATCAAGTCTAGCCAAGGAAGCTAGCAACGTTTTCTCCAAGGAATTGGAATGCTCTTGAAAAGGACTACATTGCCATGGCGTATCTGTTGCTGCGGCAAAATTGTTATGGTAAATTTTTTTTTTAGCTTTTTGACCATACCATGAAGAATTTTGCTGCTGGTTCCCTCTATGGTCCTCCATGTAGTTATATGCACCGAAAATGTGAGGGCAATTTTCAAACACAAGATATTCTCCACACATAGCACAAGATTTTTCCACGGTATAACTTATTTGGACTTTTCTCAGTTGGTATAGGTAATCATCAAAGGGTGCAAGAAACTCTTGATTGGATTGATTCATATCTTCCAACATCATCTCTCGAATAGATTGGGTTTTATTTCCCGACATGTTGGCGTCCCTTAACTTGTAGCGCACCTAATTTTTTTTTTGATAAAACAAACAAAAAGAAAAGTTAGTAAAACTAATAGAAAAAATGCAATAACAAAACAACTAACACCAATTGCCAATCCCCGGCAACGGTGCCAAAAACTTGTTGCGTGTGATAAGTGCTACGCAAATGTGCAAGTATACACGTCGCAAGTAATAAAGTGATATGAGTATCGAGTATCGTCTCCACAGGGATTGGTTTGGGCCACTTTGCTTAAGTTACTGCACTGTGAAAAGTAAAAACACAATTAAAGGATTATGGGAGTTTAACTAATAACTAAACTAGAAAGCAATAAAGTAAAAGAATAGATGAAAGAAAAAGAGAGAGATAGGTCAGGTTATCGTGAGTTGAGGTGTGATAGCCGATTGGATCGTCTTGGTAAAAGAGTGCACGGGCAACTCAGTTGCCGTGGCAACTTGCACAACGGGGTTGCCTTGGCAACTAATCGATGGTTGCCTGGGCAACTAGTTGGGCAACTACTTGGGCGTCTGGGCAGCAACTTCAAGGTTCGGCAGAGCGTTCTTCAATGGTTTCTTCTTATCCCTAAGTCGAAACTCTAGCTACTTGTGCATGCCTTGATAATACATCCCTGTGTGAATCAAGGGTGAACAACAACCAATCTTGCGCTCCTCTTAGACGTTGAAATCCTTAACTTATTCCTAAGCCGGATTAATCTTCACCATCAATAGATTGAATAAAGACCATACTCATTCGTTTCTTGAATCTAACTCTCCTGATATTAGATAAATAGATGAAGTTACGAGATCCTCTCCCAATTCACTCGCAAACAAGAATAAAAGCAAAGAATGAGTAAATCTTGAATAGAAAAGTGCAAACTCTTATTACCTAAACAAAATCCAATTGTTTCTCACAACAACAAAACACAATAACCCCAACCAATCAAGTTAGTTCATGGTTGGGTTCAAAAGATATACAAAGAATAATCCCCAAACTATGAATCTAATGGAAGCAAAGAAGAAGAAGAAGTCGAAATTTCCCCTAATGCTCTCTTGTCAAAATTTCCCTATTTTTCTCTATATGGATTGTCGAAATCTCCTTGCTATTTATAGGGCTAGGCCAAAGTCCTTCTTTGAGGAGGAGTTTAAGTTGGAATTAAATTATCTTTAAAGAATATAATTCATTACTATAATTGTATTCCTACTAGAACTTCTCCTATCTTCTTGGAATTTAATTCTTCTTTAATCTCTGCATGGCAATCAAATTCCTTTGGGTTTGGGCTTTGTTCCACGTCATCTTGGGCTTGTCTAGTCATCAATTTCGACATCCCTATTGCATTTTCTTTTTGTCGACAATTGCCATGGCAACGCTCCTGCGTCTCCTTCATGCATTGCCCTGGCAACTAGCTTGGCATATCCTTCATGCATTGCCCTGGCAACTAGCTCGGCATTGCTTTGGCAAGTGATCCTGCACATACACACACAAAAACACACCAAAGCAGCATCTTTTTCCACAAAAATCACCAAGTTATGTAATCAAGCTCAACAGTGGAAAGAAACATGAATTAATGCATGAATAACTAATTATGCAACTAATATGAGCTTAAGTCTAACAATAATATGAGTAAAAAGGGTAATAAAAATAGTACTTTTGAACACTTATCATCCTACATGTACATACTGATCTCAGGTGAAAATCCAACTCAATCGGGCGTTGAATTGACATCAATTGATCGCAATTGTAATTTAGTAACCAAATTGCAATTGTAGAATACTACAGGGTCTTAGCTCACTTTTATATTACCAACCTTTAACTAAGCAGGTTTTATGCTCACATGTTAAAAATCAAGTCAAAAGATCATCCAATCTCATTTAATTGCATCCACAACATTCAAGGACCAAAACGTCAAAAAAATTTCAGAAGATTTTAAATAACCAAATTAACTACCACCGTACCGGTACAAACAATGGTGCTTCGATGTGCCTTCATTTTTATAAAACCCTAAAATTCTAGTATCCAAAACCCGTTCCAATACGCCCTCGCATATTGAAACGCCCTTCATGAAAACACTGTACCGTATCGAAACACCTTCTCGAGTACTGAAACACTGGCCAAATTTGCCTAAACCCGTGCCAAAATAGTTGCCCGCGTGCCGGTATGCTAAGACTGGAATGACTTACTCGTAACGAAATAGACCCGTACCGGTACACCTAGACTTGAAATGTCCATTTTTGCTGGTTTAACATGCTTTTGACCATACCAAAACATCCTAACACACATCCAACATATTCAAGGATCAAACCACACCAAAACAAACTAGTTCAACATCAACACAAGGCATCATACTTCAATTGTAAATCTAGAGGCATGCTTCCTAGAAAACCAATCAAGAAAAGCATGAAACATCACACCATCACCACAAACAATCATTAATGGCCAGTTACAAACCAAGAGTAACAAAACAAACTTGCTCAAACATGGAGTTTAACAAAACATCTCCCCAAACAACAACAAAACCCTTATTGCCCTTATTACTTATAGTCTAATCAAAAAACATACTTTGGTTACCAAGTATTGTTGTGATCCCTTGCTTCCTGCTGCCTTCCAAGCCCTTAAATCTCTGCATTGATGGACAAAGAGAGCATAAACACACTAGGCTTAGTGAGGAGTGCTAAAAAACAACACACCATCAATTCATTAAAACCATTACTTAACATCTCATTTCAATCGTCTTTTAAACATTATCATGCCTTGAAAACCATGCATTTAACACCTTTAAAAACCAGCATATTAAACCATATGCGACATATATCGTTAATCAACAACAAATCCCATTGTTCAACCTCAATTTAAGCATTCCCATGCATAACAACCATATGCAAAGCTTAAAGAGTAAACATGTATAAATCACAATATACAACATAAACCTTTCAATCATACATCAACAATTATATTGGCTTACAAGTGATCATAACCAAGTTCCTTTACCAAAATAGTTCATCAGATACACGGATTCAAACAAGTGTCCTCGCAACACTTCAAGCCATCTCAAGCGGAATAGTGATACAATCACAATCGCGGTACATTAACAACCGGGTACACTTTCAACCAACGGGGACACCAACCCCTTTCATCGGTTAAATGCTTAATCCACTAACAAGAGTTTACATTGCCATGTAACCCCTCGACCATTATGGTACTTGGATAGAGTTTTTGGTACACCAAACCAAAACCCCTCAACATCCAAGTTGACTTATTATAGTGCACTGTCAATCTTATGGCCGGCCAACTATATCCTATAACAGTTTTTAAAACACATCACTTGCCAATATAATTCACTATTTACCTCACTATTTTTACAAGCATTAAACCAAACCATTTTCCAAAGCAACAATCCATGCTTTAACTACAAGTATAAATACAAGGATCACTTACCATGTGCATCCTTCAGCATTTTATTATCAAAATAGCATCTCACATACTTTAAAACATGCTTAAACTGTAGGTCTAATGTAAATCAAAACAAGTGTATAAACCGTTCATATTAGCACGAACGAGAGAGAAAACAACAGTATACTTGCTTCCACGTTTAAACCAATGTTTCAAGCTCAATTTAAACTCCCATAAACCACTTTTAAAACATTCCAAAGCTGGAACCCATGTTCTCACTCACCGATACGTGAAACCTCAATTTGCCGATGCAAAATCAAACAACCAAAACCTCGAAAGCTTCACCGATCACTTTCGAATCAACCTTTCATATTTTAATCACACTGCAATAGAGGATTAATGCTTCTCAATGCATTCAAAACACTACAACAACAAATCCTCATGGACTTCCACAATCCTCTCACAATTACCCAATCACAACAACCAAAATCATCATCTAATACTTTCCAAACACAACCCAGCCATAATCTAACACTTCCATAATCATTAACTAACATTTAAAAATAGGATTAAATCATCCATATACTTCCAGCAACTACACAACCACCACAACTCCATAAAAACACAAATCTAACTACCTTATCAACTAGGGATTCAAGAGTTTAGGGATTCTATTGTTAAAATCAACTTAACAACAATATAATACATCCAAAATATGTTTAAGATCAATCCTCAACACTGGAAAATAGATCCAATTTGGATCTTTCACTATTTCATCAAATTTACCCAATTTAATCAATTAACCAATAAAAAAACACAAAATCAGTTTATAAAACATAAATCAAGGATCAAATACCTGGGAATGTCAATAAAGAACTATTCAATAGAGGAGAAAACGAACCTTACGTCTATTGTGTGATTTCTCCCTCAATTGGTTGATTAAAGCTAGGAAAACACAAGATTTCAATAAGGTTTTGTAAATCAAAGATAAAGAATCATTCAAAATTTAAGAAATTAAGAAAACAAGTCTCTCACCTCTATGATTTGATGAAAATAAGAGTGTTTGGCAGAAAAGAAGTGGAGCGAAAAAGTTGAGAGAACAGTTACATGAAATTTCTTTTAATCCAATAACTAACTTTTAATAACAAAACTTTTTCAATTATCTTTAAAACACATGTTAAAATATATTAATTGGAGGGAGAAATCATCAGCCAAAACATGGTAATATAGCTCCTGAGGATTCTAAGAATTTGACCCTTTTCATTTTAGTCACCTTTAAAAACTGTTTTCAAATATTACATTTTGGCCACTTACCAAAATGTCACCCTTCTAAAACCCATTTTCCAAAATTGTTTTCACCAATATTAACCATATATTAAATATGATTTTTAACCGTTTCCCATATTTTTATCTTATCAAAAAATATTTACTCCCAAATTTGACTTGAATCCTTAACCCGATCTACCAGACCGTCTAACAAGCCACAAAATCGTTAGGCCCAAAATCGTGGCGTTACATAAGGAAAGAATGAAAATGTAGAGTGTTTTCTTTGGGAAATGAATCATCCGTGCAGGTTTTGTTTGTGGGGAAAAGGAATTATATGTATTATTATTATTTTTTATCCTATAAAATAGAACCAATCAGGTTCAAGACCTTAGTCACTAAGTAGTGGTTCATCCATTGGGATGAGGCATCCAACCATCTAATGGGAGTAAAGAATTAATGAAGAATGAGTTGGAATATTCATTTTTTGTATCTTTTTATTATATAAAATCATAGGCAATGAGCCATATTTGATGTGGGCTATTGAGTTAGGGTATAAGGTTTTGGTTATTAAAAGGTGATTGTAGGCTCTCTAAGTGAATGCTGGCAAATGGGGCAGAAGATATGTATTGGAAAAGTATAGAACAATGCCAAGATGAGTCTTTTGCGTGCAAGTATACAAATATGCAAGTAATACAACAGTTAAGCTGAGTATCGATCCCACAGAGATTGACTTGGAAATCCATTGCCTTTGATTGTTACTTGCCTTGAGAAAAAAGTTGTTTGTTTTGAAATTGGTTTTGCAAATATTTGAAATGAAATAAAATAAATGAAAGTAAAGTAAGACATTGGCAAGGAAGGTGCTTTAATGAATGATGAGCGTTGGCAAAGAATGCATGGTTTTCACACTATTCATGTCGTGCCAACGTTCAATAACAACCTGTCTTAGCATTGTTTGCCGAGCAGATTCAAAATTAGAAAAGCCTCTCTCGATGGTCATTGCCTTAAATTGATCATGTAAAAACCCTATATCTCTATAGTGCATGCTTTTAAATAAACCAATTTGATTAAGATCCATTCTATATTCCTAAGGGGTAGATTTTACTCTCGAAGTAAGTTCATCTACTTGAACGACTTCTCTCAAAGTTTCTCTCCTCGGTATTCAACAACTTAATCGTTGCCACCCCAAGTCTGTTAAGATATTGAGGAGTAGTAGGCCAACAATGCCAGCTCTCGCTTGGCATAGTATTTAGAAAACATTAAAGTATGCCAAATAGATAAAACAATGTCGAAGACAGATTTATTATTAAAAACTAAAACATAAAATAGTGTTCAACGCAAAACATTCCCCACCAACTATTAGATTAGTTCATGGTGAGGGATTTAACCGAAAAACCATAAACGTTTTCAAAATACATCATCATTAAAAAGAATTCAAAGCAACATAAAATAAGAGAAAGGCAAGAGGGGTCTCTCGATGTATCCTTCAAGATCCAGGCTCTCGGCCAAGCTAGTCGAACCACCATTCCTAGGTGTAGTCGGTTGTAAATTGCCTTGCACTCCAACTCCTCAATCCGATCACTCACGATCAAGCACCACCAAAAATCCCCAAAAACCACTCATCGAATGCTTTCTTGGTTGGTCTTTAAATAGGCGTGCAAGGAGGGCATATAATAAGCTTCTCATTTCAATTTTAAATGCTGAAGGGATAAGAGGTGAGATATTATCTGAATTTGAATAAAAGTTGATTAGGTTAGTTCTGACGTCATAATGGCGATGCTACCTTGGCATCCAAGCTTCACATGCATCTGCCAACCAATCTTGGCACTATCTTATCCGCTATTTTCTTGGAGATTGATCCAATTGCAATCTTTTCAGAGCATGTTCTTGTCCTATTTTTTCGGGGTCCAACAACCACTTGGCATGGCATCAAGTTCACTTCTATGCCAACCAGTGTTTGGCATTATCTGGTTCATCTGTGCCAACAGCACTAGGCATTCTCTCTGGCATTCCTTCCTATGTTGCTTTTCTGGGCCAAATACTATGCCAAACCTGCAAAATTGCCAACAAAACAACCCTTCACACTGGCATAGACAAAATTCTAAACTCCTTATGTAAATGCATGATTTTAACATCCTAATACAACTAAATGTACCTAAAACAAGCAAAAGCATTGTAAGATTGGCATTAAAACTAGTACTTTTGGAGAGGTAACACACCCCAAACCTAACTCATTGCTTGTCCTCAAGTAATACAAAAATAAAAAACAAAAAACTGTGAAAATGTTACCTCGACAAAATTTTTGTTGAATGCCAACACATGCAGGCAAGTAGAATTTGGCTCTATTTCGGTCCTTAGTATCTTAGTGCAATATTGCCAAGCAGGTAGTAATTCAAGTGCAACAATATAACTCTAGTCTAAGTTCATGAAGACTGCATGATGTGTAGGCAATATGCATCGAGTATCCTTTCACTCCCTTAGCCAACTTTGCTACCTAACCTCATATTCTTTTTATATCTTTTTTCTTCTTTTTTCCTCTTGCCAATGGTTTCGGTTGGCATTAATTTAAGCTTGCTTTGTGACACTATTTAGCATAAGAGATAAGAGGGAGCATACCACGAATCCCCACCTTAGTCTAGACATCACTAGGTTTTCTCTTCAACTCATACTCTAAAGTTTTGGACTTGAGAACTAAGAGGGAGCAAACCACGAAGCCCCAAGTAACTTATTATCCCTAGGTAGAGGAGAGTTCATTTTTTTCTTGCCTTGGCAGAACATTGCTGCCTTATTTATTTCTTTTACCCTGGCATCATTTATTTTTTTTAAATCTGAGCCTAGTTTCAAAAAGTCTAAGTTTGCTAAGGAACTAGATACATACTACGTGTTCCCTAAACTAGAGATCAATTGCCAAGCTAACCTGGCATACTACTCTGCTGGCAATGCATGACAACTAAAGATTAAAATTTCCTCATTGGATAGACACTCTAGATCAAATTAAACTTGCCTAACACGTGTTAACAATCTTCAAAATTAAACTGAGGTAAAATTTTCTTTTTCTTTTTTTAGTTGTTCGGTATGCATCTATTCTAAATGACCTAAATGGCATGGCAACAGAAATTAAACATGAAATGTATAGCATGGCATAAATGTGAGGAAACACACACCCCCAAACCCAAGAGGTGCATTGTCCTCAATGCATGAAAACAACACATATAATCAAAATTAGAAAACTAAAATGCATGATCATGTAAATGAAAAGAAATGAAGTGTAAAGGAGTTTAGATAGAAGAGGACTCCCCTCAGAGACTTTTTCTCGTGTGGCACGGGTCTTTCGTTTCAGAAATCGGCTATGAGCAGGGGCCATTCGTTTCTTTCTTCTCATGATTGGTTGTGAAGCGGTAGTGGAGGCTCTAACTTCCTCATTTTTCTTGGCAGGTTCTGACATGGCAGGTGCATCAGTGGCATCAGATGGCATATGTATAGCTGGTGTTGTTGGTGACTTGGCTGTAGTAGACTTGGCTTTGGTGTCCTTTGATTCAGATGAGAAATCAGAATTGGCAGAATTGACTTGAACTGCAGACAATGGGACTGTGGCATCGGATGAGGTATGAACTAGACTGGCTGGCATGGCATCATCGCTGGCAGAGGGCTAGGCAGGTAAATCTAGAAATACCAGCACAAAATCAGGGGACATTTTTTCAAGAACTCCCCCGATGATAGCAACCCTCTCCTTTGTGTAGTGCCTCATCTTATCATTGAGTTCCTCGAATGTCTCTAACTTTCGAAGAATGATCTCCTGGCGATGGTAATTTTGAGACAGCACTGCCAGTAAACTGGCTGGCATGGTGTCTGGAACTGCCTTTGGCACATTTGGTTTGGCGTGCCTTTGTCTTTTGGCTTGACAGTGGTGAGATTTCTCCAAATAGCAACTGTGATTGTTGTTCCCTTGATCCTTTGACCTTTACATGTATCAAGCTTTGGTACACCAAGGAGCATGCAAATGTTAGAAATTAACAAAGAAAAGAACAAACTGCCATTACCTCTTGCTGCACATTTATAAGTTTCATCGATGATGAACCTGCCAACTTTAATATTGCGGCCTATCATGATGGAGTGCAATAAAATTAGCCTTTCTTCTGAGAATGTCTCATTGTGGGTTGTAGGCATCAAATTAGCCTTTAAAAAGTGATTTTATCCTCTATGTTGATGTTTCAATGCCAGTCGTTTCACCATTCGGTGTCCCTTTGAGGACATTGTCCATGCCGTGCCAGGCTCACACAAGTCTGCCAATAGCTTCTTTCTCTTGGCAGCATTTATCGAATTGGTATATTCAAAATATTCATCCCTGCACCATCCAATTCAAACATAGTGTTAATATACCCTTCATCAAAACGTACACACTTACCTCGAATCATAAAGAAGGGGAAATCCTTGGTCACAAGATGAGCATAGAATTCTTGAACAATAGTGGCATACATCTCCCCTTTTTGTTGGCAAAAAAGATTCCACATGTGCATGTCAACTATTGCCATGAATTCTGGAGGGAATCCAATGCTTGTCTCCATCTTGAAATCGAAGTGTTTTTCGTAACAAAAAGATCTTGAAGCAAAGTTAGCTTCAAACTCTTTCCAGATCACTTCATTGAAAAATTGGTTGAAAGGGGTAGAAGAAGAAGCCATTGGAAACATGCAATAATTTGGAATGGTTTTGAATCAAGGAAAAAGAAGAAAAGACGATGTAAAGCTTGGTTCTTGCTTGAAAAGAAAAGTGGAAAATTGAGAGAGTTAGGTTCTTTAAATTCGGCAAGGGAAAGAAAGTGAAACGTTTGGGGTAGTTTAATGGGGTTGGTAAAAGAGTAAATAGGGATAATGATCAAAGGTAAAAGGATTTGATTTAAGAAAAGGGTAAAGTGATAAGGTGAAGTGATATGGTTGTAAGTGATAAGATTTGATAAAGATTGGAGTGTTAAGGTGATTGGATTGAATTTAAATTTCAACCCAATTTTTGGGCGACTAAGGTTTAAATTTAAAGAAAATACTCTCTTATCTAATGGGCTACCAAACTAAGGCTTATCTTCTCTTTTCGTTTTTTAGTTTGCTGCATGCCCAGCTGCTCTAGCATTGTGCTTAGTAATGTGCTTGGCACGCATAATTCTCCTATTGTGGCATCAGCACATGCCAAGTCTCTCATTGGCCTATCAAATCTTTGATTGAATTCAGAAGCCCAGTAGTTCTTAGGTTGTGGTCCTTATGTTCTGTTTGATGCTAAGATGTATGTATCCTCAACCGGTTCCAGACTTGCCATAGCATTCCTAGGTAAATCTTCAATTTCTGGCAGCACCATCTCTGGCATTATTGTCATAGCCAAATTCTTTTGCTTCAGTTCTTCATTTTTTGCCATTTGGACTCCACTTTTTCTTCCATTAACTAGCCATCTAAGCACACCTCGCTTCATGGCATCAGTCCTGACCAGAATCGATCTTCTCTGTCGCTCAATTGTGTTGCCATCGCAGTTATGTTTAATGGCACCAACTTTCATTCCTTGGCAAGTCAACGCCAAGTTCTAATCCAAAATGGATTCCAATGGCTCAACTGCATGGCATTCTTTAGGTTCATCTGCACACTTAAGAGATTTGCCAATGTAGGGTTGGCAATTACTGGCCCTACTGGTTTTGCCGAGGTGGTGTTGGCATCAGATTGAGATCTGGCATTGCTGGTGCTTGCTTCTCCTTTCTCAGCTTTTTTGGTTTCTTCCTTTGGCATTGATTTATTCGCATGGCAAACAATTGGCTCTTCTTCACATGTTAAAATCTTGACTTGGTTGCCACCTAAGGGAGTGACAGATGTGCTTTATTCTCTCCCTTTTTTCCTAGCATCATCCATATCACATGACAGAGTTTCTGGAGATCTGGCATTAAATAGTGGTATGGCATCATCAACCTCTGCCTCTTCTTTCTCTCCGTCCTTGGGTTCACGTGCTGGCACTGATCTCTCTTGCTGGCAAATAATTGGTTGATTGCCTTTGTCTTCTTGGTTTGGAACTTCAGAATCCCCTTCTGTCCTGGCATCGAACTTGGCAACATTATCTAGCTTTGCCTCGATGTTGTTGTGTTCAGAATCCTTGCCCTCAAATTTTTATTCACACTCTATTACCACTAATGAGTCCAATGTATCTATTGTGAAATACTCTTCATCAGCATAATATATTGATTCAAGTGTGTTAGGAAAAACCTGATACTAGTAATGTTGATTTTGAATTCCTTGAGGAGCAGATGGAGAAGGAAAATTGCCAGCTTGTTGATGTAGCGTTGCCATGGCATTCAGATTGTTACCACTAACCGAAGCGTTTGCCACCTCTTGCTGCCTTGATAGAAGGTCTATCTCATTCTCTTGAGGCATGCCATTCATAGCATTGGCAACCCTTCTGACTTGTTCTTCTAAGCCTCTAATAGCATCCATATCTTCTTCAAATGCGTCTCCAATGTAATTTGTTTGCTCTTGAGGTGGATTGTTATGCATCAGCATTTATACAGGCAATTCTAACATAGAAAATAATTCGTTGGGTTCATAAAGATCTGTCCCTAATTTCTCATGAAGAATCCTGCCTTGGGATGGCATTTTTTTGAAGTCTGGTGGTGCATAAAAATAATCATCGTCTTGATGCTGCTGGTTCCATCCTTGGCTGAAGTTGTAGGAGGAAAGGTTGTTCACATTACAGTGCCCCATGTAACAATAGGAATTAGGGTTGAAGGGGAAATTGTCAAACGAGTGGCATCCTCTACAATATGCACAAACAACGGGTGTTGCTTGCCTTTTGCTGAACTTGTTAGGCACTTGCATTGATGTAATCATGTTTTTCAGTTTAGAAATTTGTGTCGGTAGTGTTGTACAGGCATCCTTTTCACGCTTTTCATATCGCTTTGCTCATGGACAGCTTTTGGAGTTGGATATTGGTAGTCATAAGTGGGAAAAATGTAGTCATCATCATACCATATGTGGCTGCCCATAATTTTTTTGTAGCTTTTCTAAAAAAACATTAATGATAAAAAAACAAAGTTAGCAAAATAAAAACAAAAAAAGTAAAAATTAAAGCAATAAATTTCGTCTCAATCCCTGGCAACGGCGCCAAAACTTGTAGACTCTCTAAGTGAATGCTGGAAAAAGAGGAAGAAGATATGCATTGGAGAAGTATAAAACAGTTCCAAGATGAGTCTTTTGCGTACAAGTATACACGGTCTGCAAGTAATACAACAGTTAAGCTGAGATCGATCCCACAAAGATTGACTTGGAATTCAATTTCCTTTGATTGTTACTTGCCTTGAGAAAAAGTTGTTTATTTTGAAGTTGGTTTTGGGAATATTTGAAATGAAATAAAATAAATGAAAGTAAAGTAAGACGTTGGCAAGGAAGCTGCTTTAATGAATGATGAGCGTTGGCAGGGAATGCCTGGTTTTCACGCAATTCATGTCATGCCAGCCTTCAATAACAACCTGTCTTGGCATTGTTTGCCGAGCATATTCAAAATTAGCAAAGCCTCTCTCGATGGCCATTGCCCTAAATTGATCATGTAAAACCCCCTATATCTCTATAGTGTATGCTTTTAAATAAACAAATTTGATTAAGATCCAATCTATACTCCTAAGAGGTAGATTTCACTCCCGAAGTAAGTTTATCTACTTGAACGACTTCTCTCGAAGCTTGTCTCCTCAGTATTCAACAACTTAATAGTTGCAACCCCAAGTCTGTTAAGATATTGAGCAATAGGCCAATAGTGCCAGCTCTCGCTTGGCATAGTATTTAGAAAACATTAAAGTATGTTGAATAGATAAAACAATGTCGAAGGTAGATTTATTATTAAAAACTAAAATATAAAATAGTGTTAACGCAAAAAATCCCCCACCAACTATTAGATTGGTTCATGGTGAGGGATTTAACCGAAAAACCATAAATGTTTTCAAAATACATCATTATTAAAAAGAATTCAAAGCAACTTAAAATAAGAGAAAGCCAAGAGGGGTTTCTCGATGCAGCCCTCAAGATCCAAGCTCTTGGTTAAGCTGGTCGAACCACCTTTCCTAGGTGAATCCGATTGTTAATCGCCTTGCACTCCAACTCCTCACTCCGATCACTCACGATCAAGCACCACCAAAAATCCCCAAAAACCACTCATCGAACGCTTGCTTGGTTGGTCTTTAAATAGGCGTGCAAAGAGGGCATAGGATAAGCTTCTCATTTCAATTTTAAATGCTAAAGGGATAAGAGATGAGATCTTATCCAAATTTGAATGAAAGCTAATCATTTAGTGCTGACGTCATACTGCCGACGCTACCTTGGCATCCAAGCTTGGCATGCATCTGCCAACCAATCTTGGCACTATCTTATCTTCTATTTTCTCGTAGATTAATCCAATTGCTATCTTTTAAGAGCCTGATCTTGTCCTGTTTTTTGGGGTCCAATAGCTTCTTGGCATGGCATCAAGTTCACTTCTCTTCCAACCGGTGCTTGGCATTGTCTGGTCCATCTGTGCAACAATACTCGGCATTCTCTCTGGCATTCCTTCTTGTGTTGCTTTTCTGGACCAAATACTATGCCAAACCTACAAAATTGCCAACAAAACAACCCTTCACTCTGGCATAGATAGAATTCTAAACTCCTTATGTAAATGCATGATTTTAACATCCTAATGCAACTAAATGTACCTAAAAGCATTGCAAGATTGGCATTAAAACATTACTTTTGGAGAGGTAACAGTGATGTGGATTGATCTTATTTCGAGCATTTTAATTTAAACTCGGACAAAATTGAGTGTCTACAACTGCCCCTCTTTGCTCTTTGTTGTAAAACGAGAATCGAGCAAAGACTAAAGACACAAATTTTTTTCCAATTCCCTATCTAAAGATTCTGAGATGTAAGTCCCTCCTATATAGAACTGTTCACCCTTCCTCTTTCTAAAGTGCTAGAGCTTCAAGTTCTTCCTACGTAGAGACTGAAGAAAAGAAACCCTCAAGATGATGCCCTGATTTTTTATCGCCTTGGCATGGGTGGTATCTCGCTTTGAAACTACCGAATGATTTTCACCATTTTTTCTAAAAGTTTATAACCTTAAGATGATGTCCCGATTTCTTGTCATCTTAATACCAAATGGTATCTCGCCTAGATACTACCAGAATGCCTCGATTTCTGTTTGTCTTGGCGTGGGATAGTATCTCACCTTGAGACTACCTAAAGATTTTCATCGTATTCTTGAAGGCTGAAAACCTCACTATGATGTCCTAATTTTTGTTCGTATTGACACCGAACGATATCTAGCCTAGAGACAATCGGAATGCCCTGATTTTTATTCGTCTTAGCATGGGATGGTATCTTATCCTGAGGCTACCAAAAGATTTTCACCGTATTCTTAAAGGATGAAAACCTCAATATGATGTCCCGATTTTTGGTCATCTTGACACTGAACGATAGCTCACCTAGAGACTACCAGAATGCCCCGATTTTTGTTCGTTTTGGCATAAGATGTTTGTCGCTCCCAACTAACCTGAAGATTAGAAGATTTTTAAAAATCATAATTGTGCAAGTTAAAGGATTCTTGACTCTTTGCTGATATCTACTCCTCTCCCCATGAAGTATAAGATCTAATCTTCAAATACCTCTTGCTGTCTTCTTCATCTTCGCACGCTGGTTATCTCTCATCATGTTAAGACTCAAGCTTTTTAACCCTTTCCGCTCGAACTTCTAAACCTTTACTTTAAAGCACATTTTCAGGTTTCTACTTTATATTTGTTTTTTCTCAAAGAGTTCTTTTCAAATTTTCATTTTCTTTTTTTCTTTTTTTTCTTCTCTTTTTTCTTCTTTTTTTCTTTCTTCTTTTTCTTTTTTTTCTCCTTTTTTCCCCTTTTTTCTTTTCTATTTTTGGAAGGGTCAAAATAAAAAGAATATTTATTTCATGAAAACTTGTCCTTATGAAAGGATTGGATTGAGAAATTCTTTTTAATTGAGAAAAATGTCCTTAGGAAAAGACTGAATTAAGAAATTCTCATTTTATAAAAATGTGTCCTTATGAAATGATTAAATTGAGAAATTGGGTTTGTGAAGGAATATCTTTATGAAAGGATCAAGTTAAGAAATTTATTCTAAAAACATCCTTATAAAAGGATCAAATTAAGAAATTCTTTTGGTTTTAAGAAAAATGCCCTTATGAAAGGAGGAAATTGAGAAACTCTTTGTTTTAAGAAAAATAACCTTAAGAAATGATAGATTTGAGAAATTGTGTTTTGAGAAAAAAAACACATCCTTAAGAAAGGATCGCATTAAGAAATTCTCATTTTATGAAAATGTATCCTTTTGAAATGATCAATTTGAGAAATTGGTTTTGAGAAAAACATCCTTAAGAAAGGATCAAATTAAGAAATTTGGGTTTTAAGAAAAACAACCTTAAGAAATGATCGAATTAAGAAATTTGTTTTAAGAAAAAGATCCTTAAGAAATGATCAAATTAAGAAATTTGGGTTTTAAGAAAAACATCCTTAATAAAGGATCGAATTAAGAAATTCGGGTCAAGAAAAACATTCTTAAGAAATGATCAAATTAAGAAATTGGTTTTTGAGGAAAAAACACATCCTTAAGAAATGATCGCTTTAAGAAATTCTCGTTTTATGAAAATGTATCCTTATTAAAGGATCAAATTGAGAAATTGGTTTTGAGAAATACATCCTTAAGAAAGGATCAAATTAAGAAATTTGGATTTAAGAAAAACATCCTTAAGAAATGGATAAAATCGAGAAATCTGAGTTTTAATATAAAATGGTATTTCACTTTGAGACTACCGGAATACCTCATAGAAAGTGGTGTCTCACTTAGAGACTACCAGAATACCTCGACTGAATGCCCCAACTTCGGATCTTCTCGGCATAAAAAGATGCTCGTTGCTTTCAAATAACCAAAGATTGGAAGACCTTTAGAAATGATACTCATACAAGTCAAAGGACTTTTGATTCTTTGTTGAGGTTTACTTCTCCTCTCGTGAAGCTGTAGATTAAATCTTTTATCAATATTCAAATACATATTAAAAATAAAAAATGATATGATGATATGAGTTAGCATGCTCCTAACATAAGGACGTCTAACTAAAAATGATACATGAGTGGAGTTATTTTTAGAACTGTTAGGGAAAAACCATCGTCTTCTGGTCGATCACCCTTAATTTCTATGGGCTTACCGTCTTTTTTTAATTTTATCTTTTGTCCCATCTTGAAAGTATATTGTTGACTTGCACTGGTCAAAACAAAATCTAACATTTCATGAAATTCAATTCCGAAACATTGCCCGACTCTACTTGGGCTTAAATGTTGTCTCTTTTAGAACTCTTCATGACGAGCCTTCTTCCACATCAACGCTGGGGTGAACACATGCCCCTAAATCCCCAAATTTTCCTTATTTACAACAAGGTCTCAAATCTTCATTATTCTAAACCATACAAAACATTATGGCAGAAACTTACTTCAAATCTCTGAACTGTCTGGCATATGAAATATTGCTATTATTCTCTTCATAATCATTGATAAATTAATATTTTATTCTAGGTCGACCTTGTACATCCTTGACCTTGCATTCTAAACTCTATTCTTGAAACAATACATAGAAACCTTATTATTTCTATTTTTTCTCTCTTTTTTCTTTTTTTCTTCACTTTTATTTTTCTTTCTCTTATTTTTTCTCTCTTTTTTCTTTTCTTTATTTCCTTTCATCTATATGTCAGTTTGTTCATTAACATTTCAACAGAGGATACTTTTTGGGTTAATATACAAAATCAAATTAATAGAAAAAAGAATAGAATACCCCGAATATTAGATGCAAAAGCGTCTTAGATTCAATCCTCTGGTGATCAATAGCTTGTCTTTGAATGTTGTGGCGATATTTGAAGTTGTGAAATTCCTCTCAAATTGCTCGGTTCATCTTCATGATTATGGTAATCACTTGATATGTTCGAAAACTAATACTTCTAGTTCTCATTGTTTTTTCCCTTCATAAAAATGTTCAAGCTTTCTGAAGTTGTTTAGCCCATGGAGTGCAAAAAACTTCATTCTGAGAATTCTAAGTACAAGTGTATTCTTCCAATTGCGATCAATATTGTATCAATGCCTTCAAAGATTCATCTCTGATGCTAGGGTATTGAACAGGTGGATCATATCTCCCTATTAGATTTGTTCTCCCCACACAACTCCATCATGATGCTCTAATACTTATTTGATTGTTCATTCATTCTTAATTCAAGTCGTATTCGGTCTCGGGAATTCAACTCATCACAATTTTTGTCTCAAGAATAATGACGGAGCACACAACAATACCCTGAGTTACTCGGCATAGTCATAATTTGAAAACTTACTCATACAGCCAAGGCTTTTGACTCAATTAGAGTAAGTGGAGCAAAGCATCCTTATTTAGCATTTTTGCTATAGCGGAGTACCTTCCTAATTTTCTTTTATCTCTTTTAAAACACTTTATTTTTATTATTTTTTAATGCATGTGTTCCCAAAATAATTCTCAAATTTTAGCAACTCCATTAGGCTTTTTTGGGAGATTTTCTTATCACCGAACATTATCGAAGGAGTAGTAGTCTTGTTTCTCATGCTTTGCCGACTAGAGCGGACTAAGAGGAAATCATACTTCATCGTGATCACAACATTCGATTGATCTTTTTATTAGAATCAATGTCACATCATGCACATGATATCCGAGGATCTACGAGGGTAAGAAAGAATATACATATATTTTAATTAAAAGATGCACCATTTCATTAAAATGGAAAAAGTAGCAAACATAACATATGCCCTTACAAAAAGATCCATGCTAGTTTCGGGCAAAGACTAGCAAATTTGATTCCACGCATTACTTCAAGAGAAAATCCAAAATGCAAGGAAATGTAAACAAATGAACTTCTATGAATAAAAACTGGGAAATCAGCACCTCCCAAAAGTCATGTTCACCATTCTTTCTTCTTAAAACTTTAAAAGACCGGCTACAATCCTCCAAAGTATGGCATGTACTTCCCATATGGTACTTACATATGACATTAACATTATAACCTCGGGATAGGGAGGATCTTTTGGTTCGGACCGGGTCAGAAGCTTTCTCTCAATTAGTGTTGGGAGCAAATTAGTGTACAAGATAAAAACTGGACGAAAAACCATTGGAGGCTTTGCAGACCATGATGATTGATTACAGTAGTGGCCTTGAAGCTGATTGGTTGAGTGAGAACCCACCATATGAACCTGAGGGTCATCTTCCTTCTGAGGGGTTGTGTTGTAGGGGTTGTTTATCTTTTACTTTTTATTGAATCTTCGAGGCGCTCTCTAGTCAAGACCAATTCTGTAAAGCTAGCAGCATGGTGGCTTATTAAGCGATCGTACAACACTCATTTTAGAGTATCTATAAACATAGGAGTGATTTCTCTTTCCTAAATCAGGGGTTGAACCTGAGCTGTCAATTCACGCCATCGATGAGCGTATTGGCAAAAACTCTTATCAGGCATTTGTTCCAAACTTTGTAGTAGGAATCAGTTCGAGATCATATTTGTTATGTGCTTATATTGTTATGTGAAGGCTTTAGCTAAATCCTTCCAAGACCTAATCTAAGCTCGTGTTAACTGATTATACCAACTCACGACAATAGATTAATAATTTCTCATTATTGGTGAATCCTGCCATCTTCTGACAAAACATGTTATATGAGCGGTGGGACAAGTTATCCCGTCAAACTTCTCAAATTTTGGAGTCTTGAACTTATATGAAATTTCCAAATCTGTGACCAAACTAAGCTCCCTAGAATTTAACTTTTAGGATCCTTCTTCATCCTCCTTTGCTCGAAACCTCTCCTTAAGATTCTTCTTGGTTTCCTCTAATTGCTTGGAGAACTCTACCTTGACCTTGTTTAATCCCTCTAATTCGTTTAGATCTAGAATACTATCTCTGACATTTTCTGTATTACTGAAGGTCTGACATGGTGGAATATGAGTGGAGGCGCCAACCTAATGTGATGAAGTTACTTCTGAGTGAGATTTTCAATAGAACCTTTTCTATTCGGGTCCTCATTTCGCTTGAGCTCTAATAGCTAAGACAACTCATTCATCATATCTTGTTGGGATTTGATTATGGTCTCCCTCAATTCTAGCTAAGCCCACTCTAATTTCCCATTTAGATCAGCTTCTAACTTAGCAAAACTTTCTTTCATTTTCATTTTTTTGTGTCGAGTAGAGTGTAAGTGCAGAATCTTCGATTACTGGCATGAGATCACCAACAACTAATTTTATTATTTCATGAATTAATGCATGCAATGAGTCGTATGCATAATAGAAATAAATGATAGTAAGCAAACACCTAAAAATGCACAAATGAATGCAAATATGAAGCACAAAAATTCCTCCATATAAATCTTTTAATTCATTTCAATAATTTTACATTTTTTGTGGATAAATACGATATAATGTAACCATGCATGAATGCAAAGAAGAACACTGATTTGGCAAATATCCTCATTAAACAACTTTCATTAATGGAGATATTGTTTCATTACAACAATGAAAGAAAAATTGCTAGATATACGGCCCAAACTAAGACAACCATTGTTCCTTTTTCAACTCATCCTTGGCGTATTCCTGAACTCCGATAGCATCATGTGCTAGAAACTAAAGCTATTGGGAAATTCCTCGTACTTGAGCGATCAAGTTTGTCGTCTCTTGTTCTTGCCCCCGAATATTCTAAGCAGCAGCTCAGAGTCATTCCATCATTAGTACCTGATACTCTTGGATTGCCCCTTTGTGGCTTACCACTTGGTCCTTGAGCTTTTGAACCTCGACTTCTCTTTCTTCAGATCTACCCCTCGGCTAATCACCTTTTGTAGGAATTCCTCAGAATTCTTCTCATCGTTGTTACATACCAAATCTCCCATTGATCAAGCTTTAATTTCAGACTATTTCCAAATCAGTGTTTTCTTAATGATATGACAAGTATAAAAATAAAGAAAACAAAAGGACATGTTAGTAATGGATAGAACAAATAAAGGAATAAATTAATCAAAAGAAAATATAGCAAAGCCATTTAATCAACGAAGAAAAGTGAAAACCTAACCATATGAATTCTAATTCGCTATGGTTATCCGTATGGCTCTAATCGGGCCCGAAAATCGGTACCAAAACATATGTTGCTTTTAATTGATGGAAATAGTTGAAATTTAAATTGAATTTAATTAAATGTTCTTAATTGGGTATGGACTTTAATTAAATGGGCTTTTGTCAAATTGATGGGCTTGAATTAATTAAACTTTTAATTAATAAGGGTGACGATACATCGGACCATAGATTAAACAGGCATCAAATAAGCCTGACTATCGGGTTAATTTATGGTTCGAATTTCGTACATCTCCTTTATGCATGATGCAAACATTTAAAAATGATGTCATGACTTATCAACTTTTAATTCAAATTAAGGTTTACCTTCAGACGGTAAGAATTAATTCAAATATTTGGTCAACATTTATTGAGTCAGGACTGTTACGACACAAATATCGGAATTAATAAATACCTCCTTTCTATAATTTAAGTTAATTAATTAATAACATGCCCAATTAAAATATTTAAAATCATATGAATGACAAGTAAAATGCATGGCAAGGAAAAGCATGAAATAAAACCTAGGTCCACTAAAGTCCTAACCTAAAAAAGCTCAAATTTATTGAAAATTAATTACTGATCTAATTATTAACTAAGTTAGTCTAATGTTAACCCTAAATTAATTAAGATCGTAAAAACTAGAAACCCTAACATTTTATGGATTATCTTGAATCAAAATAATTAATTTGATTAATTTTAAACTAACATCCTATTAAGCCAAGGACACTATTTATAACGAATCAAATTAATAATCATGATTTTAATTGAGTTTTCGTCTAAGTCAAATATTAATTTTATCTTAAAATAATTAAGAGGTGGTACAATTAATTTAATTAATTTAACGTTCATCCCAATAAGTCAATGACAAATTTAAATTAATTAAATTAATTCAAACCAAAAATCACCTAAAGGTTTCAACTAATCTAAACCTAAATTTAAATTAATTTAAACTTACACCCTAATAAGCCAAGGGTAAATTTTAAATTAATTAAATTAAATTTGAAATCTAATTCTAACTAAGGCCTCAACTAACCTAAAACCTAAACTAAATTCATTTTAATTAACTTAAACCCACACCAAATTAAGCCAAGGGCATGTTTTAAAGTAATTGAAACAAATTTTAAAAAAGCTCGGTTCAATCAATCCACTGATCGTTGTTGTTGAGGTTGAGAAGCTCGGTTCAAGGTTTTTTTTTGTTTTGGTTCGAATGGGTGTGGAGTTTTTCTTTTTAGCTTCGAATGATGGGGTGGAAGTTGCCGAGAGAAGTTAATGGGGTTAGGGAGATTGCAGCGTGTGGGTTGGGTAGCCGAGTGATTGAAGGGGATTAAGGGCAGTGGGAACGGCTAGGGAATGAGGGATAATGAGCTTTTTGGGGGGCTGGGAGCTAAGGAAAGATTGAAAATGTAGAGTGTTTTTTTTTTTGGAAATGAATCAGTTGTCGGTTCGTGACCGACACCATCGTTGTCCCTGCGCTCGCCGTCGTCTCGCAACTAAGGCTCGGCCTTCCACCCCCGAGTTCTCTCACCGACAGTCGTGGAGAGCGTTTGGAAGCTTCGGCGAGGACAAGCTTTGTTTTTCGGCTTGGATTCGAACTGTTTTCGACCGTCTCCCACATTGGTAAGCCAAAAAATCCCTTCTTTAAATCCATTCTTGTTGGTTTATGCCGTTTATCGATGTTTCTGGCCAACTTGGGTCACGCACAGCTCTTACGCGCCGCTGAAGGTGATTTTTGGTGGCCACATTGGTTAAGCACCGATATGGACCGGTCCGATTGGTTGGCCTTGAACCGAGTAGGTCTTACTCGAACCCAGTCTGCCAAACCCAAACTAGTTTGAGCCCAAACCTGACCAGTCTGACCCAGTCTGACCCGACTGACTATACCCGTTGACCGAGTCAACTCACCTGAGTCAACTCAGCCAAGTCAACCCTATTGACCGTTGACTTTAACCTAAAGTTAACTTTTTCTGAAAACTCTTATTTTGGGTTTCTCGACGTCCTAAGTCCATTTTTGAAGTTTCTTTCACGAAATTCTAATCCAAAAACCTCTGAATCTGACCTTGGAACCGAGTATGCATATGTGTTGTATTAATCAATTTAAGAGTAATATAATTGAGTTAAGGACTCACTTTGGATTATGATAATTAAAGGTATTTGCATTTCCTTGTTCCAAGATTTTGAGGGACGATGAGTTCGAGTCTGAAAGTGATCAAAGGGAATGCAAAGGTCGATCGATGTGGCTCAGAGTCAAGGTAATACTTTACTACCTCTTGCATTCTTTACAAAACTTGTTGGTATTGGTTAATGCATGAATGAATATGATTAATGGCTGAATATCTTAAAGTCATACTGATTATGGTAGGAAGATAATAAATTAGATAATACTTGAATGACTCGAATAAGAAAATTGATGATCGGTAAGAAATTCCTAACTTAGTGAAAAATATGATAAAGCATTTAACCTCGAAACCTTCAGTCTAGATTAATGCCTTAAATACTTGGATAAGAAATGACAATAATGCACTTGAAGTATAAAAAGGACCTAGATACCCCTGATAGTAGAAATGATATGGGAACTCATGTTTGACATGATAAAACTCCTGATTTGCCTATTAAATGTCTGATCTGGTTGGAAAATCTCGTTAACAGACTTCTAACCTTCGAGATTGCAAAATACCTAGATTCCCTTGATTTTCAAATAAATGTCTGAAAACCATTTTTCTAAAAATGCTCTAAATGATTGATTTGACTAAAAAGAGAATATATCCTGAGCTTCAATATAAATAAAATATCCTCATGACTGGTGTCGACTGACTAACACTTGGCAAACAGGTGATGAATTATCGTAAATAAGCATGGAAATAATGCCAAGAATAGGTCTTTTTGCGTGCAAGTATACACGATCAGTAAGTAATACAACATTAAGCTGAGTATCGTATCTACAAGGATTGTCCAGGAATTAAATGCCACGATAATTACTTGTGAGTTGAAATGAATAAATTGGTGATTGAGATCGGATTTTAATTAAGAAACTGACAAGGAAAGTAAAGTAAATAATCAGGCAGATTGGCAAACAAATGAGTCAATATGATGGATTAGCGTTGGTGTAACGCCTCGATTTTGGGCCTAGGAGTTAGCAAGTCAGGTTAGACGGTTTGGGCGAACCAGATTAGTCGGTTTGAACTAGTTTTGGGAAATAAATTCAAATAAATGGTTTTGAGCTCAAATAAAATATGAAAAAATAATATAAAATGTTTAATTAACATATTAAACATAATTGAAGTGGCAATTTGATAAGATAAATTTGGATTAACATTTTGAGTTGGTGACTAAAATGTGAAGTTTTCAAAACTGTTTTGGTGACTAAATCGTAAAAGGTCAAAACTTAGAATCTTTAAGGAGCTATTATACCAATGTTTTTAATCATACTTCTCCCTTAATTTAGGTTATTTTTAAATGATTTTTAAATGGTTATTAAATAAAAATAAAATAGATTTAATTAATTTGATTTTATTAGCTAATTCACTTTTCTCACGTAACCACTTTTGCTTTCAAATTTTCCTAGCAACCAAACTAATTTTCTTCTTCTAAAATTTCCATGAATCAATTCTTTTTTTATTTCAGTTTGATTCCTCAATTGATTTCTATATCTAAACTTGTTCATTTTCTTGGAGATTTCACTCAAGTCACACCAATTAAGGGAGAAGTCTACCATTAGAGGTGATTTTCGTTTCTCTCCTCTAATCAAAGGCTCTTTACTGAATTTCTCAAGTTCTTGACTCTTTAAAATTGATTTTTAACATGATTTAATTATTTAATTGAGGTTTCTTGTTTTAATTGAGTTTTAATGAAGAAATTGATTGAGTTCATTAATGGATTTGTTTTCTAGTAATCTTGATTGATTAAGATCATGATAATGATATGTTTAAATTTTATAATGATGGGTTCATAATAGGAATCCCGAAACTAGGTGGAATGCTAATTTTCTAGGTTGTTAATAGTTAGATTTTGAGGTGTTTATGGTGTTCTTAAGTTGTTGGAGATATAAGGTGATGATGGAATTGTTTTTAGATGTTAATTGATGATTTTATGTGATTCAAATCATTAGTTTATGGCTGGGCTTTTTTTAAGATGAAATTGGAGGTGTTTTTGGTTGTTTTTAGAATGCGATTGATAGTGTATGGTGAGGTGTTGTTGGGGATTAATGCTGCTGGGATTATCGATGCACAATGATGCATTAATCCTCTAATATTATATGAATAAAATAGGGGAGATTGATACTTTGGCAAGTGGCAAAGTTTCGGAAGCGACGAACTATTGATTCCACATCAGCAATAGGAGCTTTGTGTTGCAGTGAGTGGAATTGTGTTTTACAGCATATTAAAGGTTTGGAAAGTAATCTTGGGAGTTTAACTTATGCATAACAAGCTTGGTTAGACTCGAAAGTAAGTAAAAGGTGAATTTCTCTCAATATCTCAGTTTGTGACCCAAAGTGTTTTATCTTATGTATTGATTGCAAGCATGATTTGTTACCTACTGCTTTATACTTGGTTTTCCATGATAATGCAATGCAAATGATGATATATATGAATGCCTATGATATTTGGTAAATGGTTTCTGATAGGGAAGTTATATGGTTTAAAGTGCACAATAATAAGTCGCATCATGGTTTGTTGAGGGGTAATCTCCAACCATTGAGAACCGTAGAGGGGTTACTATGGCTGGTGGATTAAAGGTGTGTTTAAAGGTACCACCAAGGAAAAAGGTGAGTTTAAAGGTACCACCACAAAAATCCGAGTATCTGATATGTTTTCACAAAATGTGATGAAATGGTTTTGGTCACTCTAATGCCCATATATAAAATAATGTATCATGATGAATATGAAAGATGTATATGATGAGATTTATGATGATGATGCTCCTTAAGCTATGCTATTTCAAATGATTATGCATATGGAAGCTTAAGTTGAGGTTTTGCATATGTAACTATGCATGTATTCCATGATACATTGAAAAGATATTATTTGATATGTTTTGAGAGACCTTTGAAAAAGCATTGAAGGTTTATCAAATGAATATTTTGACTCTATAGTTGGAATCCATACTTCGATTTTCAATTGCATTGATGAGTGTTTTGAGCTTCCATCACTAAGCATCTTGTGCTTACGCTCCATTCTCATCCTTGCAGATAAGTGGGCTTTTGGAGGCAACATTTGGGCAAGAGGATTTCCGAGATAACAAATTTGCAAGTATGGTAATCATACATGAACTATTAGCAATAAAGGGGAAATGTGGCCTTGGGTATTGGAAGACTTGTAATGTGTTGCTCCCTATTTTTGAGCAAGTTTCTATACTACCATGGATGTGTTTTAAGGTGTTTGACGTTGAATTTGGGGCCTGGGATGGTTTTTGCATGTTTGGGTAGAAACCATGCCTATAGGATTGAGTCCTTTCTATATATGTTTTAATTGTTGGTTTGTATGATGATTAGATGAAGTTTGGATGTTGTTCCATTGAGTCAAAGTGTCATATGTTAGGCCAAAAGGTCATTACAGGTCTAGTTGTACAGATACAAGTCCACTAGTATCGGTACACGGGGTCCTAAAAGGCTCAAACAAGGGAATTTTACACATAGGTATCGGTATGCCTAGCCCCGTATCGATACACCTCTTGAATATTTGCTCCCAGTATCGGTACTCAGGGACGAGTGTCGATACCCAAATCAGCTATTAGAATCCCCTAATTTAAAATTCATCCATGAGTATCGATACTCAAGTCATTGTATCAATATCCCTTGCATTAAATGGACTGGTACCGATACGGGTTCTTTGAGTATCGATACGTAGGTCGTTAGTTCAGGTAATTGCTTGCTTTGGTTTATTTGCAAAATGGTCACTATTTTAGTTAAGCTTGATTGATGATGATTTTGGGATGCAAATTCAAATATATTTCGCTCAGTGGCATGTAATGAACCTAATTAAAGTTTGGTAACTTAAAATGCAAGTTTGGACCTCAAATTATCCAAATTACATTTTAGTCCCTAGTAATCACGTTCGACAATTGAGTGACCGCTTTGTGCATATGTGTGGACTCTCTAAGTGAATGCTAGCAAAAGAGGCAGAAGATGTGTATTGGAAAAGTATAAAATAGTGCCAAGATGAGTCTTTTGCGTTCAAGTATACACAGTCTACAAGTAATACATCAGTTAAGCTGAGTATCGATCCCACAGAGATTGACTTGGAATTCAATTGTCTTTGATTGTTACTTGCCTTGAGAAAAAATTATTTGTTTTGAAGTGGTTTCGGAAATAATTGGAATAAAATAAAAATAAATGAAAATAAAATAAGACGTGGGCAAGGAAGGTGTTTTAATGAATAATGAGCGTTGGCAAGGAATGCCTGATTTTCACACTATTCATGTTGTGCCAGCCTTCAATAACAACATGTCTTGGCATTGTTTGCCGAGTAGATTCAAAATTAGCAAAGCTTCTCTCGATAGTCATTGCCCTAAATTGATCATGTAAAACCCCCTATATCTCTATAGTGCATGCTTTTAAATAAACCAATTTGATTAAGATCCAATCTATACTCCTAAGGGGTAGATTTCACTCCCGAAGTAAGTTCATCTACTTGAACGACTTCTCTCGAAGCTTCTCTCCTCAGTATTCAACAACTTAATCGTTGCCACCCTAAGTCTGTTAAGATATTGAGGAGCAATAGGCCAACAATGCCAGCTCTTGCTTGGCATAGTATTTAAAAAACATTAAAGTATGCTGAATAGATAAAACAATGCCGAAGGCAGATTTATTATCAAAAATTGAAACATAAAAAGCGTTTAAAGAAAGCATCCCCCACCAACTACTAAATTAGTTAATGGTGAAGGATTCAACCAAAAGACCATAAATGTTTTCAAAATACATCATCATTAAAAACAAGATAAAATAACTTGAATGAGAGAATGGGCGAAAAGGGGTCTCTCAATGCAGCCCTTCAAGATCTAGGTTATCGGTCAAGCTGGTTGAACCACCCTTCCAAGGTGCAATCGGTTGTCAATCGCCTTGCACTCCAACTCATCACTCCAATCTTCTATCAATGAATCGATCCCTAAAGTCTTCATTGGTTGGTGTTTAAATAGGCGTGCAAGGAAGGGATAGGATAAGCTCATCATTTGAATTTTAAATGCTAAAGGGATAAGAGATAATCATCTTATCCCAATTTGAATGAGATCTGATCAGGCTAAAGCTGACGACATACTACCGACGTTGTCTTGGCATCTAAACTTGGCATGAATCTGCGAACCAATATTGGTACCATCTTATCCGCTATTTTTTTCAGAGATTGGTCCAATTGTTATCCTCTCGGAGCCTGATCTTATCCTATTTTTTTGGGGTCCAACAGCTTCTTGGCGTGGCATCAAGTTCACTTCTCTGCCAACCGGTCTTGGCATTGCCTAGTCCATCTGTGCCAACAGCACTCAGCATTCTCTCTGGCATTCCTTCCTGTGTTGCTTTCTGGGCCAAATACTATGCCAAACCTGCAAAACTGCCAACAAAAAACCCTTCACACTAGCATAGACAAAATTTTAAACTCCTTATGTAAATGCATGGTTCTAGCATCCTAATGCAACTAAATGTACCTAAAAACAAGCAAAAGAATTGTAAGATTGGCATTAAAAATAGTACTTTTGGAGTGGTAACACCCTCCCCCCAAACCTAACTCATTGCTTGTCCTCAAGTAATGCAAAAATAAAAACAAAAACTATGAAAATGTTACCTAAAAAAATTTTTGGTTGAATGTCAACACATGCTGGCAAGCAGAATTTGGCTGTATTTTTGTCCTCAGTATCTCATGAAATAATGCCAAGCAGGTAGTAATTCAAGTGCAGCAATATAAATCTAGTCTAAGTTCATGAAGAGTGCATGATGTGTAGGTAATATGCATTAACTATATGTTCACTCCCTTAGCCAATTTTACTACCTAAACTCATATTCTTATTTTTATCATCTTTTTTTTCCTTTGCCAAGGGTTTCTGTTGGCATTAATTTAAGCTTGCTCCATGACACTATTTAGCGCGAGAGATAAGAGGGAGCATACCACAAATCCCCACCTTAATCTAAACATCACTAGGCTTTCTCTTCAATTCATACTCTAAGGTTTTGGACTTGAGGACTAAGAGGGAGCAAACCACGAAGCCCCAAGTAACTTATTATCCCTAAGTAGAGGAGAGTTCATTTTTTCATTGCCCTGACAGAACATTGTTGCCTTATTATTTTCTTTTACCCTGGCTTCATTTGATCTCTTTTTTACAGTTTCAAAGAGTCTAAGTTTGCTAAGGAACTAGATACATACTACGTGTAAAGTGAGGTTTCAGTTCCCTAAACTAGAGATCAATTGCCAAGCTAACCTGGCATACTACTTTGCTGGCATGGCATGGCAACTAGAGATTAAATTTTCCTCATTCGACAGACACCTAGATCAAATTAAACTTTTCTAACAAATGTTAACATTTTTCAAGATTAAACCGAGGCAAAAAAATTAGTAGTTTGGTATGCATCTATCCTAAATGACCTAAATGGCATGGCAACAGAAATTAAACATGAAATGTATGACATGGCATAAATGCGAGGAAACGCACACCCTCAATCCCAAGATGTGCATTGTCCTCAATGCATGAAACAACACATATATACAAGTAAAATAGAAAAAAATAAAAATACATGATCATGTAAATGTAATGAAATAACATGTAAAAGAGTTTAGATAGAAGAGGACTCCCCTTCGGAGACTTCCTCTCATGTGGCACGGGTCTTTCATTTCAGAAATCGACCATGAGCATGGGCCATTCATTTTTTTCCTTTCATGATTGGTTGTGAAGCGGCAATAGAGGCTCCAACTTCCTCCTTTTTCTTGGTAGGTTCTGACGTGGCAGATGCATCGGTGGCATCAGATGGTGTTTGTATAGCAGGTGTCACTGGTAGACTTGGCTTTAGTTTCCTTTGATTCAGATGATGAATTAGAACTGGCAGAATCAGCTTGTACTGAAGACAATGGGACTGTGGCATCAGATGAGGTATGAACTAGACTTGCTGGCATGGCATCATCGCTGGCAGAGAGCTCGGCAGGGAAATCTGGGAATTCTGGCATAAAGTCAAGGGGCAATTTTTTAAAAACCTCCATAATTACAATATCCTTGGCATGTGTGTAATGTCTTAGCTTGACATTAAGCTCCTCCGTTTTTTCTATCTTTTGAAGAATGATCTCCTGGCGAAGGTAAATTTGTGACAACATTGCCTGCGAACTGTCTGGCATGGTTGCTGGCTCTGCATTTAACACTTTCGGTCTTGGCGTGGGCACTTTGGCCTTTCCCTTGTCCTTTGGCTCAACATCAACGAGATTTCTCCATATAGCAGCTGTAATTGTTATTCCCTTGATTGTTTGTCCCTTATCTATATCAAGCTTGGGCACTCTATTGAGCATGCAAATGTTAGAAATCAACAAAGGAAAGAACAAACTACCATTACCTTTCACTGCACACTTATAAGTTTCTTCAATAATAAGCTTTCCCGCATTAATCTTGCGCCCCATAACAATGGAGTGCAATAGGATCAGCCTTTCTTCTGACACATTCTCATTATGGGATGTAGGCATCAAATTTGCCTTGAGAAAGTGATTTCATCCTCTCCATTGGGATTTCAATGCCAACCTCTTCACCGTACGGTGCCCCTTGGATGACATTGTCCATGCTGTGCCAGGCTCACACAGGTCTGCCAGTAGCCTCTTTCTCTTGGCAGCATTCATCGAATCAGCATACTCAAAATATTCATCCCCTGCACCATCCAACTCAAACATAGTGTTAATATATCATTCATCGAAATGAACACACTTACCTCTAATCATCAAGAAGGGCGAATCCTTGGTCATAAGATGCACATAGAATTCTTGAACGAAGGTGGCATAAATCTCCCTTTTTTGCTAGTAAAATAGACTCCATTTGTGCAGGCTAATCATTGACATGACTTCTGGAGGGAAGACATTGTTCGTCTCTGTTTTGAGGTCAAAGTGCTTCTCATAGCAAAAATTTCTCGAGGCAAAGTTGGTTTCAAACTTTTTTCGAATCTCCTCAGTGAAGAATCTCTTGAAAGGGGTAGAAGAAGAGGCCATTAGAGATGTGCAAGAATTTGGACTGATTTTGAATCAAGGACGACAAAGAAAAGACGATGTAGAGCTTGGTTCTTTTCTTAAAAGAAAAGTGGAAAATTTAGAGAGAGTTGGGTTCTTTAAATTCAGTTATGGAAAAAAAGTGATAAGTTTGGGAAGTTTAATGGGGTTGGTAACCGAGTAAATAGGGATAATGATGGAAGGTAAAAATATTTGATTTCAAAATAGGGTAAAGTGATAAGGTAAACTGATAAGGTTGTAAGTGATAAGATTTGATAAAGATTAGAGTGATAAGGTGATTGGATTGAATTTAAATATCAACCCAATTTTTGGGCGGCTAGGGTTTAAATTAAAAGAAAATACTCTCTTATCTAATGGGTCGATCAAGCTAAGGTTTATCTCATCTTTTCATTTTTCCGTTCGCTGCATGCCAAGCGTGCTTGGCAATGTGCTTGGCCCACAAAATTCTCCTATTGTGGCTTCGGTTCATGTCAAGTCTCTCCTTGGCATTGCTCCTAACATCATTCCTGGCATGGTTCATGGCATACTAATTATGCATTGACTCAAAGAAAGCCTTTCAACATAGACGAGGAATAAAGACGAAAAACAACATAAAGGAAAAACTTGTTAAAAACCTAGAAACCTAAAAACAAAGAAAAATAACTATCCTAATATTTACAAAAATTCAAACCTGATGGTGCTTTCATGTTACCTCTGCCAAGAGGATCACCTCCTTGGCATTGTTCTGATCACCTTCCATGTAGTGCTTTAAATGTTGGCCATTCACTTTAAAAATTTCCCCCGACATCAAGTTCTTAAAGTCTATAGCTCCATGGGCATAGGGCTCATGCATCTTGATCTGATTTTTCCTGGAAACAACTTAAGTCGTGAGTTGAATAACAAAACATGTTGGCCTACCTCAAATTGTCTCGGCATTATCCTACTATCATGCTAGCATTTTGTCTTCTCCTTGTATATCCTAGCATTCTCGTAGGCTTGCGTCCTGAATCCCTCCAATTCATTTAGGTCTAGTAACCTCTTTTCAACAGCAGCTCTCTTGCCATGTCAAGTGTTCTGATGCCCAGTAGGCTTTATGTTCAAGCTCTACTCCAGATGGCATGGTTTTTCGAAAACAAGTCTAAATGGTAAAGTACCCAAAAGAGTTTTAAATGCAATTCTGTAAGCCCACAAGGACTCATCTAGTCTTAAGGACCAGTCTTTCCTTGATGGATTAACAGTCTTCTCTAGAATGTTTTTAATATCCTTGTTTAAAATCTCGGCTTGCCCGTTTGTTTGTGGATGATATGTCGTGGCAATTTTCTACTGTATACCATACCCGCACAAAGCTTTAGAGATTAGATTACATTTAAAATGGGTACCCTCGTCATGAATAATCACTCTAGGGGTACCAAATCTAATAAAATATTTTTGTGCAAGAACTTGGCATCGTTTGTTGGCAGGGCAACAACTTCTACCCATTTAGACACATAATCAACAGCCACAAGAATATATACATTACCAAATGATGGGGGGAAATGACCCATAAAGTGTATCCCCATACATCAAATAAGTCTACAGGCATAATGTTTTAAAGCGACAATTAGTGTTTGCCAAAGATATTTCCTATCCGTTAGCATCGGTCACACACCTTGGCATACTCGTAGCCATCCTTATATAGTGTGGGCCAAAAGAATCCTGATTGCAGCACCTTGGCGGCAGTCTTCATCCAAGCAAAGTGACCTCCATATGGTGCGGTATGGCACAAATGCAATATGTGATGTTTCTCATCCTCAGGCACACACCAACGGATTACTTGGTCGGCACATTATTCGAACAATATTGGCTCGTCCCAATAGTATTGCCTAACTTCTCGCAAGAACCTTTTCTTGGCATTACATGCCAAATTTGGTGGTAAAATGTTGCTTACCAAGTAGTTGACGATGTCAGCGTACCATGACACGGCATTAACTGCAAGCAAATACACATCAAGAAATTCATCTCTTATAAAATTGGTCTTACCATCTTCAAGATGATGCTCTAAACGTGAAAGGTGGTCAGCTACTAAGTTTTCACTGCCCTTTTTGTCTTGGATCTCAAGATCGAATTCTTGAAGTAGGAGCATCCATCGGATTAGTCTGGGCTTGGCATCCTTCTTTCCCAAGAGATACTTCAATGCCGAATGATATGTATAAACCATAACTTTTTTACCAATTAAATAAGATCGAAATTTATCAAAAGCAAATACAACCGCAAGAAATTCTTTCTCAGTTGTAGAGTAATTCAGTTGTGTTTCATTCAAGGTTCGACTAGTATAGTAGATGGCATGGGAAACCTTGCCATGCTTTTATCCCAAGACTGCTCCAACGACATAGTCGCTGGCATCGCACATGAGCTCGAAGGGCTCATTCCAATCCGGTGCCACAACTATAGGGGCATTGATTAACTTTTCTTTAAGTTCCTGAAATGCTCTCAAACAAGAATCGTCAAATGCAAAAGTGGCATTATGTTCTAATAACAAGAATAAAGGCTTAGCAATTTTTGAAAAGTCTTTAATAAAATTCCGGTAAAAATCGGTATGTCCTAAAAGCTCCTTATACCTTTGAAACTTGTTGGCGGCCGCAATTGCTTGATTACCTCAACTTTTGATTGATCAACTTCTAATCCTCTCCCAGTTACCTTGTGCCCGAGAACAATGCCCTCATTCACCATGAAGTGGCATTTTTCCCAGTTCAACACTAGGTTCGTTTCTACGCACCTCTTCAAGACTTGCTCCAAACTTTGAAGACATTCATCAAATGTTTTGCCAAACACTGAGAAATCATCCATGAATACTTCCAAGTTGTGCTCTATCATATCGAAAAAAATGGACATCATGTAACGTTGGAATGTTGCTGGAGCATTGCATAGACCAAATGGCATCCTTCTAAACGCAAACGTCCCAAATGGGCACGTGAATGTGGTCTTCTCTTGATCATCAGGAGCGATGGAAATCTGATTATAACCTCAATAACCATCTAAAAAACAATAGAAAGCTTTACCTGCCAGCTTGTCTAGCATTTGGTCGATGAATGGCAATGTGAAGTGATCCTTCCTCGTGGCATTATTCAGCCTCCTATAGTCCATGCACACTCTCCATCATGTGATAGTTCTGGAGGGAATCAATTCAGCTTTACTGTTCTATACCACAGTCATGCCACCCTTCTTTGGCACACATTGCACCGGGATAACCCAAGAGCTATCAGAGATGGGATAAATAATCCCAGCATCAAGCTATTTTATGATCTCTTTTTTTCACTACCTCTTTCATGCTTGGGTTTAGCCTTCTCTGGCCTTTAATGGTCTTACCATGGTACTCCTCCAAGATAATCTTGTGCATGCAAATAGTTGGGCTAATACCATGGATGTCTGCCAAGGTCCAGCCCAATGCTTGCTTATAATTGCTTAATACTGCGAGCAATCTCTCCTTCTGATCATTAGTGAGATCAGTGGCAATGATCACTGGCAGAGTTGAGTGTTTACCTAAATACTTCAAGTGATTTAGCAACGGTTTTAGCTCCAACTCTGGCAGCTCTTCAATTGATGGTTTAGGTACCTTAATCTCTCTTCCGGCCAACTGTAGTGGCTCAAAATACTAAGCCTCCTCAGCCTCCAAGACTGATTCTTCAGGCTCTTCAAATAACTCAGCTATGCCGTCTAAATTACTGGTATTGAATTATGTATTCTAGCATAACTGCGCTATATCCAAAGTGTAGATCGACTCCATCATCTCTTCTGCTTGGCATTAATCAGGTTTATCTACACATTTCAAAGCTTGAAACACATTAAATGAAACATGTTGATCATTCATGCGCATTGTTAGTTCCCCTTTATGAACATCTATCAAAGCCCTACCCGTGGCAAGGAAAGGTATGCCCAAAATAATCGGAACATTAATATTAGTCTCATAATCCAAAATGATGAAATCAGCTGGAAAAATAAATTGTCTACCTTTACCAACACATCCTCAATCTTACCCTTGGGATGTGCATAAAACTAGTCTGCCAGCTGAAGTGTCACCGTGGTAGGTCTAGCTTCTATGCCAAACTTCCGAAAGACTGACATTGGCATCAAGTTGATGCTAGCTCCTAGGTCACACAGTGCCTTGCCCGTGAATTTGTTGTCAATGGTACAGGGAATGGAAAAACTTCTCGAATCTTTCAGCTTTGGTGGCAATCGGTTTAGAATTATGGCACGGCATCCCTCGGTAAGAGCAACAATTTCAAAGTCTCCCAACTTCCTCTTTTTGGACAGAATGTCTTTTATAAATTTCACATAGTTAGGCATTTTCTCAAGAGCTTCTACCAATGGAATGTTGATTTGTAGTTGTTTGAGAACTTCCAAGAAGCGCTTAAATCGCTGGTCTTGCTTATGCTTTTGAAGTTTCGCTGGAAATGGTGGTGGCGGATAAGCATATGCCGGCACTACTACCTTTGCCAAGGCAGTGTTGGCATCTGTTTGTTTGGAATCAATTCTGGCATCTATTTTGGCATTGCTTCTGGCATCATCTACTTTTGTTTCCTCTTTCTCTGCTTCCCTGGGGTTTTCTACTGGCACTGGCTTCTTGATTTGGCAGTTAAATGGCTGCTTGGCAGCCTTTTCCACCTCACACTGCTTACCGCTCTGAAGAGTAATGGCTTTACATTGCTCATTGTCTTTGTATCGAGCATCTTCAGTGTCACTTGGCAATGCTCCTTGGGGTCGATTGCTGAGTGAATTAGCAATCTACCCAATTTGAACTTCCAAGATCCTCGTTGATGCAACCAAACTCTAGACTATGGCATCATTCCTCTCCATATACTCTATGAGAGTGCCACCTTGGTTAAATCTCTGCCCTTGCTAGAAATTGTTTTGAGCTTTCTGTGGCATGGCATTTTGATAGAATGCCGGCATGCCATTGTTGTTGAAAGCTAACATGGCATTGTTATTTTGCCTTTGGGTATCCTGGCGTTGGGCATTGTACTGGTTACCTCCTTGATTTCCCCATGCTAGGTTAGGGTGTTGTCTTCATCTTGTATTATAAGTATTGGAGTTAGGATTATGGTAGCGATTAACATTGTCAATGAAATTTACCGATTCAGGGTTGGCAGGGCATTCATCCACGTGATGGCTTTCTCCACAAATTGTACAAAATGGATCTAATGCTTTAACTTCTTGGGACTCATTGTTCGTTTGCAACGTTCTCACCATGCTGGTAAGATTGGAAATCTCGCCATGAATGGATGTTAATTCATCAACATGAAAATTTCCACTGGTTTTTGTTCCAATCCCGAGTCTAGCAACAGGATATTCAAAGTCATTGATTGCAATTCTTTCAAGAATGTCAACATCCTCGGTATACGTTTTGTCAAGCAATGAACCGGCTACTGAAGCAGCAACAACAGTCCTCGTTTGTGCATTCAATTTCAATAATGTTGTTTGGCGTAAGAAGTAAGATAGAGCATACCAAGAACCCCCATGTTAATCCAGACTTCATCACTAATCTAGCCCATTACACTAATACCCTAAAGTTTTGTTGGCATGAGAACTAAGAGGGAGCAAACCACGAAGCCCCATGTTACTTATCATTTCTAAGGTAGAGGAGTGTTCTAACTTTTTTCTTGCCTTTACCAAAACATTGGTGTCGTTTTCTTTATTTATTTTTTCATACCCTTGTTTCTTTTTTTGTTGTTTTTTTCTTTATTTTGAGTTCAGTTTCAAGAGTCCTAAGTTTGTCTAGGGAACTAGATGCATAATATGTGTTTAAGTGAGACTAAAGTTCACTAAGCTAGAGATCAATTGCCAAGCAACCTGGCATTACTAATCTGCTGGCTCATGCTAACTAAAGATTCTAATTTCATCATTGAATAGGGCATACTAGTGCAAATTCCATTATGCTAGCAAAGTGTTGGAAAAATAATCAGGTCTAAACTAAGCCATGGCAAATTTTTAATGGTTTGGTAAGCATGTGTTAACCTAATCTACATGGAAATCTACATGGCAACAAAATGCAAACAGAAATTATAAAAATGAATAAATGTGATGGCAATGAATATGAGGCAACACACACCCTCAAACCAAAGGTGTGCATTGTACTCAATGCATGCAAATACATATATACAAATGCAATGAATGATAAAAATGAAAAATTATGAAACTAAGGAGTCAAGGGGAAGAAGACTCCCCTTCAGAATGTTTCGGGTAAGAGATACGGGTCTTTCTTTTGATGAAGATCCCTCGATTGGGTGCCAAGTGCTTCTTTCTTTTTAGCTGGGGTTTTGAGGCAGAAGTGGAGGCCTTTATACCTCCTCAATTACTCGTGCCAGCTCAGATGTGGCAGAAGCTATAGGGGTGGCGGACGAAGCTGGAGCAACAGGTGGTACATCGATCTTGGTAGGTATATCATCATCAGACTCCTATGAAGTCTCAGTCTTGGCAGATTCAACATGGATAGGTGAAACATGTACTGTGGCATTAGATTGCTAGGTTAGAGTATGAACAAACTAGGGGCTAGATGACATTCCTTCGGGCATAGAAAGCTTTGGCGAGAATTCTAGAAATGGTGGCAACAGATTAGTTGTGATGCCCTCAAGAGTCATCTTTAGGGCTTGGTTCCTGGCTCCAACATATTGCCAGATCATCAAATTTTGTTCCTCATTCTTCTTTAGCTTTTGTAGAATAAGCTCTTGGCAATAATAGATCTAGGACAACAATGCCACTGCATCAGTTGGCATCAGTGTGAAAGGTTTTGTCTTGGACGTCTTGGCAGCAGACATCGGCTCAGCGGTTTTTCCTTTGCCCTTCTCTTTTGCCTCCCAAGTAGTTAATTGCTACCTCAGAGTATGAGTAATGGTTCCCTTGCTTTTCTGGACATTGTCCGAGTCGAGATTTGGCACCTTATACTATATGCAAATTCTAGAAATCAGTAAAGGAAAAACCAAACTACCACTACCCTTACAAGCACACTTGTAGGTATCGTCAATGATCAGACCACCAATGATGATTTTCCTTCTTATCATGATCGAGTGGGGTAAGGCCATCCTCTCCTTTGACACGATTTTATTGTGTTTGGCAGGCATCAGATTGGCCTTCAAGAAATGGTTCCATCCTCTTGGCTACAGTTTCAATGCCAGCCTTTTCACAATTCTCTTGCCCTTGGAAGAGATGTTCCACTTTGTGCCTGGTTCGCACAAGTCCTTCAAGAGTAACTATCTCATGGCAGTATTCCATGGATTCGGTGAACACCAAATGCTCTTCCCTTTCACCATCTGTAGCGATCCTTTCTTACAGAATTTTCGCTAAAAAAGGGTTTTCAAAGTGTTTGGGGTCTTTCGGGTATTAAAAAATATGCATTTCCTGGGGTCTCATGAAAAATTGTATTTTATATCAAAAATTGAGTCTCCATCGGCCACTGAGGTAGGCCGAACACCATAAAACCAAAGACTTTAAAAAAAGTTAGGTCCGGGAGTCAGTTATGGATAGGGAAGGATTAGCACCCTCACACCGCCCAAAATTGGTACTTTAATAATTACCACTTTATTAATATTAAATTTTTTGGATTAAAGTGACGGTTAAATTAAAATTTGGTTATAAGTGCGAGTAAATTTTAAGGGCCCCGTTATTTGAGAATAAACCGATAAACCACCATCACTGCACTTGATACTGGATACATTTATGCTCGAATAAAAGGGCACCGCATTGACAAATAATATATCCGTTATGTAATCTTAGAAAACATTATCAAAACGTAGAAAATAACATGGTAATAAAAAAGCATCATAACATATAATATTAAACTAAAGCCAAAACATAAACATGATAACAAAACATACATATAAACAAAAGCATACATATAAAAATGTAAAAAGAAAGAAAAACATGCTTCAAGATTAAATTAACTAACTATAACATGCTTAAACACATAAAAAACCACAAATGCAACATATACAAGACATACTTATAATGTGATGCTAAATTAATAAAACAATATTACCATAATACTACATTAAAACTTATCATATGACACAATTTATGCATACATTAAAACATCATGACATTAATAGATAACCAATATCACCACACTAACATATAACCTAAAATGCACAAAAAAAAGATCATAAAACTCATAACCATATAAACATAATATGCCAACTAAACTAAAACATAGCATATAAAACAAACATGTATACAACATGAACAAAGAAATTAAAACATAAAAACATGATATCTACAACATCTAAAATGAAATGATAAAATTTCAAAAAGTATATATATTTATTTCATTAAAAAATAACTTAAATATAGTTCTATTATGTAATCTAACGGCATTGGCACATCAATTGGCCATTGTAACGACCCAAATTTTTGAGTCAACAAATGGGTGTTGACCCGAGTTATGAACCTTCGTGTTGGATTGAACAATTAGAACCTTTGGGCCAAGTTTGGGCTTGTTTGGATGAGAATTGAGTTGTTTGGGATTGATAGGTGACCTTTTCGGAAAGAGGGGAGAACCTTGGGGGCTTATGTTGTAATTTAACCCCATTTTAAAATAAAGGGTTGATTACCCCTTTATGATTTTTGTTTCTACGTGAGAATGGGGGAACATGGTGAGGTCACCCATTTCCCTTCATCTTTTTTATTCTTTTCTCGTACGCCATTTTCTCCTTCTTCAAGCTTCAGTTTCTACACCAAAGCTCAAATCTTTACCTACCAAGAGTTGATTTTGGGGTTTATGAGTGAAGGAGAAATTAATCACCATCCCATGAGCTTTATAAAGGTGTTCTTCTCTTCTCAAAATGGGTAAGTCTTTATTTATGGGTTTTTGGAAGGGTTTAAGCTTTTGGGGCTTTTTCCTCATATTTTAAGGATGTTAATCTGTAGCTAAACCCTTCTCTAGCAATTGGTCTAAGTTTTGACTTGATTCCTTGTTGTGAGGTGAAAATAAGAGGTTTTAGGGGGTTCACCCGAGTGAAAGCTAAAGGGAAAAAATGGAGGATTGTGAGTGTGCAAGCAAATCCGAGTTAGTTGCTTAAGGTCAGTACATTTCTGACTCCTTTGATTCTTGAATATCATAAAGTAGTTGCCTTGCTTGATTTTGTGGTTAAGATGGCTAGTTTTTGGTGTTAAGGTAGCTTAAAGCAAAGACAAAAGCACTAATAATACCAAAAACAAATAATATTAATAAGCTAATAATAAATAATAAAAAAAGGTCAAACAAAATTAGTGATTACAGCTGACCCTGTTGCTCATTCTTGTAACACAATAATAGAGCAAAGACAAAAAGCACTAATTTACTCCTACTTTTCTGTTTCGATATCGAATCATCACACACTGAAGGTCCTACTGATGGCTCAAAAATCTTGGAGTTGTGCACTAGAAGTCTTAATAATTGCCTTAATCACCACGCATTGAGGGTCTTATTGATGTTCGGACGGTACTAATTTCCCCCAAATCACCTAGCACTGAAGGTCTTACTGATGGTTTGAAGGTCATAATACCATGCACTAAAGGTCTTACCGGTTGCTCGAATCACCTTATACCGGAGGTCTTACAGATACTCGAACTATATTAAAGCCATGCACTGAAGGTCTTACTGGTTGCCCGAAGATTGAAGTTGTTCTTCTCATTCGAAAATTTTCAATCTTCTGCTAAAGTTTGAAATCTAAAGTTGTTCTTCTCATTTGAAATTCTTCATTCTCTGAAGTCTGAAGCTGTTCTTCTCATTTGAAATTCTTCATTCCTCAATTGAAATTGCTGAAGGTTGAAGTTGTTCTTCTCATTTGAAATTATTCAATCTTCTACCAAAGTTTAGAGTCTGAAGTTATTCTTCTCATTTGAAATTCTTCATTCTTCGGGGTCTGAAGTTGTTCTTCTCATTTGAAATTCTTCATTCCTTAATTGAAATTGCTGAAGGTTGAAGTTGTTCTTCTCATTTGAAATTCTTCATTCTCTAAGGTCTGAAGCTGTTCTTCTCATTTGAAATTTTTTATTCCTCTATTGAAATTTTTGAAGGTTGAAGTTGTTATTCTCATTTGAAATTCTTCAATCCTTTGCCAAAGTTTGGAGTCTGAAGCTGTTCTTCTCATTTGAAATTCTTTATTCCTCAATTGAAATTGGTGAAGGTTGAAGCTGTTGTTCTCATTTGAAATTCTTCAATCTTCTGCCAAAGTTTGGAGTTTGAAGTTGTTCTTCTCATTTAAAATTCTTCATTCTTTGAGGTCTGGAGCTATTCTTCTCATTTGAAATTCTTCATTCCTCAATTGATGTCTTTAATGATTTTCCTAAAAGTAGACAAAATAAATTAATGATGTGGGTTAGCATGCCCCTAACTTAAGGAAATCTAACTACTCATGATGCATGAATTATGCAAATTAAGGACCACATAGGGTGAGCTCATATTCGAGAAAGCTCAAGGTTTCTTGTGTTAAAGCTTTTTCTGCAGCTAACATAACCCATCTTAAAGTCGGGTTCAAATCTTCATAATCTTTGCATCTCTTTTTCTCCAAAGATTTTTCAAGTTTCCATTTCAGATTGCTTTTCATGCCTTGCTTATTTTAATGTTTTTGAATTTGGGCACTAAAATGTCTATGTCATTGAATGGATTGGCCATCTTCTTGCCCCAACAAAATTTGCCCCAAAATTTTGTTGAATACCTTTGTTCTCTTTGAACTAAATTTCAACTTTCTCAACAGTCAAAAAATTTTAGGCCTTGTATCCTCCCTAGTCCATAATGATTTGAACTCCTATGTACAAATGATCTCATCATGTGGACAATGGCCTCCCACTAATTTTTCTCATTCTTGTATCTGTGATGCAAAATTTTGACCCTTCTTCAACTCTTAGGGCAAAGAAATGCTTTAAACTCATTTTAATGTAAAAACTATGAAGATGAGTTTAAAAAATCTTATTTTAATGCAAAAATATCATGTAAAATTTGTCTTATTTTCAAAGTTTAGGGCGAAAAAAGCTTTAAGCTCATTTCCATTCAAAAACTTATGAAGATGAGTTAGAAAAAACAATTAATTTTGAAAAAAAAAGAACTTACAAAAAATAAGATCAAAATTAGACACTAAAATATTAAGTGCAAGAGCGTTTACGTTTCAAATTGACAAAGATCTACTTAAGTGAAACTTATGTTTAAAGGAACGCTAGGGTTACGGTGACACGAGCTCATGTGAAGTCCCTTCTGGGCTATTAGGCTTCTGACAGGAACATTTCTCGTACCTAATTTCTATCCCATTTAAGTGGCTCTTTTTACCTCACTAACTCACCATGCCCCATTCTTCCCTCATTTAGGTGTCGATCAGGCACTTGAAGTTTGACGTTCCCTGAAGAAAGTTTAACCCTTATAGGTGTGATGTGATCTGAAGACAAATTATCCAACTCAAATATCCACATATGATCTGAATGGTCTTTGTATGCTTGTAATGTAGGCTATGGCTCACGGTTACGAAAGAAATGCTATAAGGCTCAAATAAGTGTTTAAGGGTGACGAAACCAATAATCATTTCTTCTTGGTGAAATATCCTCTCTACTTTGTTGATCGGAATATGCTCAAATGAAAAAAAATTCTTCGATTTATTACTTGTATCGCTTTGGACTGCCCATTTTTGGGTTTTCACCCTATAGTTCATTTACTTTTTTAGCTTTGGAATGTGTTGCTATCGAAATGTGTGGCTTTGGAATTATGTATGTATATATACGGAAAAATAAAAACTATCCCAAAGTAATGAATGAAATGTTTAAAGAATCAAAGAATATAAATTATTTGCCCAAAACCCAATATCAAACATCATTTTATTAAAATGCGAAAATATAAATATGCCATTTACAAAAGACTTCCACTGCTTTGGGCCCAAAAGGCAAAGTTAATTTCAAATATTGCTTCAAAAGAAAGCACAAAAACAAGACAAAACCCAAAAAAGTTAGGTACATGATGCATCACGCTTCGGCTAACTGGTATTAGTCTTTCATCCAACCAAATCATTCTAACCTCCTCAGAAAAATTGATTTTTCTTGTTGTCTATCACGACTAGGCAGAGGGTTGATGCACCTGACGAATCGACTTTTAGAACTCCTGTATTGATCAAGTTTTAAACCAACCTCTTAAATGCTTTACATTCATCGATGTGGTGTCCACTAAATCCTGCATGGTATACACATTGTACTTCAGAGTTATACCACTTTGGGCAAGGAGGTTGCAAGGGAGCAACGTAGTATGGCCGAACCAAATCATTCTTGATTAACTGGAGTATAGCTCGGCATATGTTACTAGTAGAGAAGTGAATCATGTGTCCTCTTTCTCTTTCCTTGGAACTCTATTTTCTCTTTTACTCGAGGTTCGCATATTTTTGGTCGGAGCTTGTGGTAACTTGGATGTCGATACAGCTGATATCTTTATTCCCTTGCTCCAATTTGCGCCTTCTCCTTCTTGCGATTTGCTTGAACTTTTGTTTTCTGCAGAAGACAAGATTTTCAAAAGAACATCTTCAACCTTATCCAATATCAAGTTGGTGGGACATTCTGAAGTGGTGCGAACTACCTCATACTGGTTAATGATAGCTTGATCTTTATCAGACAGGGTCTCTTCTGCTATGGGGTTGTGACTTTGATCCTTGCTTGCTTTCTCAATCTCTTTTTGCATAGATGAGTTTTTATCGAACCTTTTCGTTTGGTGGCCATCATACCCATCAGTTCACTTATTTGTCCCATTGTTTCATCTCGGAACTCCTTCATATACGTTATTATCTCGTGTTGATCGTGAATTAAGTGTTTTTGGAGTTCTTCAAGCCTATCTATCATGGACAATAGATCATCCATGGTTCTAAGATTATTGGTTTTCTTAGACTAGCTCTGAAAATGAAGATTTTCTATAATTAATTTAACTTCCTCGCTAATGAATTCAATGTATAATGTAAATAAAGAAACTAAAGCAATAAAATGAATGAATGCAAACGTGTTGTTGATTTTCGAACAGTTCTTAGAAAGACATTCGTTTGACGAAGAAGATGTCTAATTGCAAGAAGATGAAAGTGAATTACAGATAACGGTTTGCTTCTTTTCTTGAGATCTTTACTTCATGAGGCAAAGCTCGTATTCTTTGTCTTAGCATCGTCTCCAGTTCGATAGGCGACCTCATCGGTTCTTCTTTTATACTGTTCGAAATATCCATGGCAGAATGCAAACAAAAATCCTTTCTCCATGGGGAATATTGACAATCCTGTCAGAAGTGGAACTTTTTATTTTAAATTAAAAAATTGGCGGATTAAATTAAAATTTCCAAAGATTTTAAAGGGTTTAATCCAAAATTTTCATAAGATGTAGGAGTTTAACTAAAATATTTTGAAAAAAACAAAACTATCAAAACCCCTTTTTTTAATTTTAGAAATGGATTTAATTAAAATTATTTAAAATTTTGAAATATAATAATATTTTTTAAAATTTCAGAGGGGCCAAATTAAATTTTTGAAATTTTAAAGGGGCTAAATATAAAAAAAATTAAACTTTGGGGGGAGTGGCCCCACCGGCTTCAATAAAGATCTGCCTCTACATCCAAGATATGTCGTCTCTACCTCCGACACATGTCTCCTCGTCAATTTCTCTTGTCTCGATGGATCTTCATTTGGCCCAATTCGATACTGTAGCATTATCGCTCTCGACACCACGGACTTTTCTCTTATCTCGAATGTCCTCTAAATTGGACCGTTCTTGAATCAACACCATGTTACGATGTGATGCAAAAAAAATGCAAAGAAAAAAAAGGGAGAAAACAAACAAACAAACATAAAAAGTTAGTAAGACAATATAGTCAAATAAATTAAATTATAATAATGACAATAATTAAAGCAAATAAATAAAAACAAAAAACGAATAAATCAAAGCCTAAAAAGGGTTATCACTAAACTAGCAGCATAACGGCATGGCTCTAAAGGGTGAGCTCTATGGTTCACTATATGAGGTTCGGTTCTAAAGTAAACGATACTCGAACTGTCTTTCGGACATCGATTTAAGAGAATACGACCCTTATACCATACGGGGGTGACAAGCCAACGAAATATAAAGACCGGATTTTGAAAGTAAATTACAACACTACAAGGAGGTGAACACCCCACGAAGCGAAGTAATCACTCCCACTTAAGGTTTCTAAAACTATGTATAGAGATTAAAAATTTAAATTAAATCAAATTTTAATTATTCTTACTAAATATGATACAAACTCGATTAAGACCTAATTTTCTTTTTTTTTAAACAAAAATGCGTCCCTAGTAGAGTCGTCATGCTATAGCGACTAAAAAACTACAAGTTTTCCTTTCTTGTTTGAAAATTTTTGGAAAATGTTTAAAGGATAAATTTTGAAAAGTTTATATTTTGGAAAAAAAATTAGGGGTAAAATTTGGAGTCGCCACAAGTCACTTGAATAAGGTAGACTGAACACCAAAAATAAAATCAGATATTTGGGTTCGGAGTCGATTACATACGAGGAAGGGTTAGCACCCTGTTACGCCCAAAATTGGTATTTATAGGGTTTGTATCGTATTTATTAAAAATAATTAAAATTCAATTTAATTTTAAAAGAGCGTATATGCATGACGATTTAAAAATGCTTCGATTCACGATACCAAAAGAGATAACACCCGGAGACCAAGATGACACTCCCACTAGAATACTGGAATAAGAGATAGGTTTTAAAAAGTTAATAAAATGAAAATATGCATGTACAAAAAAATATGATGGCAAATTTAATACGATTAAATATATGCATAAATAAATACAATATATATACTATAATATACAATATATATTAACATATAAAATGCATAAAAAAACAACACGTAAAAAAGTAATATGTGCTACATATAAAATACATATATAAATGAATAACATTATAACATACATATATATTTAATATAATAATGGCTTAAATGAAAAATATTTGCCCAAAGTGTGCCTTTTTTAAACTTTAGGTGCCTAAAGTAATTTTTTTTATAAAAATAGGTGCCCAAAGTTTCAAAAGTTATAATTTTAGGTGCCTGACCGTTAATGGGTGTTAAAATTTTTTTAATCAATCAATGTTTGACACGTGTCATATTTGGGGTACCTAAAATTTTGACTTTTAAAACTTTGGGCACCTATTTTTACAAAAAAATATTTTAGTCACCTAAAATTATAACTTTTGAAACTTTGGGCACCTATTTTTACAAAAAAATACTTTAGGCACCTAAAGTTCAAAAAATATATACTTTGAGCAGCTATTTTTCATTTAAGCCTATAATATATAATATAAATAATACAATATAATATATGAACTAATATACAAATAATATACAATATATTATAGCATGTATTAAGCATATACGTGTATATGTAATACATGCATAATAAAAGAACACATAAAAAAAACGTCATATACATATAAAAAAAAGGTATATGATACACATTACATACACAATGATAATAACATACATGAAACTTTTTTTTGCAATATGTATACTAACATGTCAAATACGTATATAACATGGATGCTTTTACCATATTTACATTAATATACGTATATTGTATTAAGACCGTATATATATAATACAATATGCATTAAAATATGAATAATATGCTACATGCTATTCATACATGTATACAAAAAAGCACAAAATAAAATATAAATGGACATCAAGAATATACTTTAAGGACAATAAATAAAGAACATAAATAAACAGGACATAAAATGGAATATAAAAAAGAAAAAAATACAAAACACAAGGGTTAAAAGGGGGATTATACCACTGATTCAGGACTAAATTGAATTAAAAACAAAATTCAAGGACTCGATTAAAAAAATAAAAGCTAATTTAAAAACAAGTGACCAAAATAAAAAAGAAACGAACTGGAGGGAAAGCGGAGTAAAATAGTTTAGGGTGGAAAGGTTTAAAAATTAAATAACCCGTTTTATTTCTTAAAACCGGTATAAAACCCATTTTATGTTTTAAAAATCAGTTTATATTTAAACCAAAAAAACTTCAAAAACCTCTCAACATTTGAAGAACACTGCCCCGGTGTTCTTCATTCACACCCAGAAACTGCTATGGTTTTCAAATTCCGACCATGCGTCGTCAGGCGCCGCCGTACATTGGCACCGAAATTTGAAAAAAAACTCATTTTTTTAAAACGAACCGAAACCCAAAATGCTCAAAAAGCCTAAGCCAAAACCCCAGATCAAAGATCAAAACGGTAAAATACGAACGGTGCCGTTCATCAGAGCACCTCCCTCGACCGTCAACGATGACAGCGACCTAAAACCGGAATAGGTAAACCCTAATCCCTTTTCTTTTTTGTATTATTTGTTTTTCTGATTCGAACTGAAAATGAAAGAAAGTGTGAATTTTTTTACCTCCTGAATTTGAGGGTTTTATTTATTTTTTATTGTCGATGATCTTTACATTGCTTTTTGTATGGGATTTTATATCTAAAATCCCATACATGCATACTAATAAAAAAAAGATATAAAACCTAATCTACTACACTGTTGGTTGATGATGATGAGATTTGATATTTGAAATCTTGGTTATTATATTATTGCTTTGTATTTTTTTGCAGGTGGTGGTTGAAGATTAACCGGCGATGACAGCGCGATTTTCGGTAGCACGGCCATGTGGATAAGGAAAGCCGAACGGCCAGGCACGCGGACCACACGCGCGCGTAGGAAGCCGGGAAGTCCGGGCAGTGGACGGCACGTGCGATCTGAAGGGTTTTTTGGGTGTGATCTGGATCATTGGATCATATTGATCCAACAGCTCAGATCCTTTGGCGACTGCAAAAATAAGAGGATAATATTAGATGTATTAGGGTTTAAATTAAGGGGTTTTTTTGTTATTTAATCTTTGGGTCCGGCCCTATTGGGCTGGTGAAATAAATATGTAATGGGTTGTTTTGTTAATGGATAGTTGACATTTATTCGGGTTATTATATATATATTTATATTTTTATTTATTTTTATTGTATTACATTTTACAATAATAATATTAATAATAATTAATACTAACAATAATAATAATTAATAAAACTAATAATACCAAAAACAAATAATATTAATAAGCTAATAATAAATAATAATAAAAAATGTCAGACAAAATTAGTGATTACAATGGTGAATCTCGAATTAATTGTTAATAAGGTGTAATAAGGTAACAAATCACTCTAATCTACTAACATAAGACGTAAGATTAAATTAAGGGGTTAAAGGTTACATTTTGGGGCTTTGAAAGTAATTTCCCGAGCCTTGTAAGCCATTTCTAGGCTTCAATATCGGTACACGGGGAGCCCGTACCGATACCCTATGTTATTTTTGATAAACGGAGGCAAATTTATAGGGGGTATCGATATGCCCTAGGTGGGTATCGATACCCATTATTCTATTGAAATTTTAGTAGCTAAATTGTGTACCGGTACACTGGGGGGCGTATCGCTACTGAGGGGGTATCGGTACACAGCCCCGTATACCGATACGGGGTGCTAGTTTAACCCTTTTTCGTATAAGCCAGGTATCGGTACGCATAGTTTGGGTATCAGTACCTAGAGGGGTGTATCGATACCCTCAAGTGGATATCGATGCCCACTGGGCAATCTACATGTAACGCCTCGAATTTGGGTCTAGGAGTTAGCTAGGGTGTTTAGACGGTTCGGGTGAACCGAGTTAGTTTCGAGAAATTTAATCGGATAAAATGGTTGTTAGCTAAAATAAAATATGCAAAAATTATCTAAAATATTTAATTAATATATTGAACTTAATGTGAGCTGTCAATTTAATGAAATTAATTCGGATTAAAAGACATTTTGATTTGGTGACCAAAATGTAAAGTTTTTAAAACTGTTTTAGTGACTAAATCATAAAGGGGTTAAAACTTAGAATCCTTAAGGATATATTAAACCTTTTTGATTTATCAGACTTTTTTCCTAATTTTGCTATTTTTAAAATAGATTTTAAGGGATTTAATAAAGGAAATTAAAAGGCTTTAATTGGTTTTGTTAAAATAAATCAAAAGAGTTTTCTTACGTAACTACTTTCTCCAAACTATTTTCTCTCAAATTCTCAGCAACCAAACTACTATTTTCTCTCTAAATATTCTATGGATTCATCTTTTCAATTCTATACTTGATTTCAACAATGATTCTACATCAATCTTCTATTTCTACATTGGAGTTTTCTTTAAATCAAGCCAATTAAGGAATGAGTCAACTATTAAAGGTGATTTTCGTTTCTATCCTCTAATCAAAGGTTCTTTACTTAAATTCTCAAGTTCTTGATCATATACAATCGATTTTTGATTTGTGTTAATGATTTAATCAAGAATTGAAGGTTTAATATTGGTTTTGTTAAGAAATTGGTTGGGCTTTGTTATGGATTTGGTTTATTATGATCTTGATTAGCTTACATCATATTTAAAGTGTATTTTAACTCCATGATATGTGATTTGGTTGAAAGCTAGTTTTTGGGTTGTTGTGGTGTTAATAAGTTACTGGGGGTATAAGGGTGTTTAGAAGGTGTTTTTGGTTGGGTTTTGATGAGAATTAGATGTTATATTTTTAGGTTGGATGATAAGTGTTGGGTGGATGATGCTTGATATGGATTTCGGTAGTTTTGGCTTGTTTTCGGAAGGTTTATGTTAAGGATGCAGGGGACTGTGTATGGCAGTGAGTTTGAATGCATAATGATGCATTCTCACTTTCGTTTTATGTGATTAAAACAGGGGACAATTGAGGCAAGGTTGCCTAGTGGTGTACATTGCATTTCGGAGGCTCGTTTCGTGTTAGCAATCAAAGCAAAGTGTATCGGTGAGTGAGTGTTCGTGTTAAGCTCTTTAATGATTTGATCGATAGATCATGGGGTACTAAGCTCAAGCGTAAGTTGTTCTTACTTTGCTTGATTAATGGTTTCGATATGAGCTTGCGGAATCATGTTAGTTTTAAAACATGGTTTGGTTTTCATGTTTTGGTTTAAAGCATAAATTGATTTACTTACTATAAATGCATGATTTTTGGGATTGATATGGAATGTATATTGAAGTAAATGAATGCCTAAAAGCATTGAGAATTATTCCTAAAAGGAATGAGAAGTTGTCTTTAGCAATGTGGTTTTTGCATATGAAATGGTTTTGAGAATTGCATTGAAAAACAGTAAGTAGATGTTTTTAAAAATGATATATTGGCTATATGACATAATGGAAAACTATCGGATATAATTGGCATGCCATGGGGTTTAAAGTGCACTATAATATATAAAGTCGATCGCAACATGGTCTTTGAGGGAAAAAGGTTTAACTAGGCTACTCAGACTATTGGGTTATCACTTGGGGTATACGATTTAACTAGGCAGCCTAAGTTGATGGTATTTTAAGGTTTAACTAGGCAAGGCATGAGATTAGGTGGAGATGAGACCACCGAGAAATTCGTGTATCCAATGTGTAAGTATAACATTCTATTTGTAATCACTCATTTTTGACCGGGTTTTAGTGTTATTAGTGTTATTATAATACTAAAATTATATATATATAAAAAAGCAAAAAAATATATATATATATATATATAATATAATAATAATAATAATAAAAGGGGGAGGGGAGTGGAGCACAAAGCTCCATGTCACCCTCCTCACCCCTATAAATAGAAGCAATTGGCAGCAAGAATGGGAGCAAAAAAATTGAATTGCAATCACGCCAATTGAAGAGAAAAAATGGCAATTGCAATTGCTCTTGCAATTGCAACAATTAGAATCGGTAAGGGCAGGCCAGTTCGGCTAGCCCAGGACCGGGGTAATATCCTCGGTCCTAACCGGTTCGATCGTGGTCCTATTTTAGGTCCGATCTAGTTAATATTTTTGGAGGGGTCGCGGTAGATCTCGGTGGGGTTCAGTCGGGATTCGTCGTTCGAGCTCCTAATTAGGTATATTTTCTTTCTTTTTTTATTAGTGTTGTAATTTTTATAATTTAATGAAGTATTAGTTATCTTAAAATTTTAGTCTTATTTTTTATTTTATATGTTTATGTTTTAGATTAATATTTAATATGTTTTAAATTTGTGTTTTATATTAATATTTTATTTATGTTAGATATGTTTTTATTTATGAGTTAGATTAATATTTATTTATGTATGTTTTAGAATAGTATTTTATTTATGTTGAGTTTGTTTTTATTTATGTGTTAGATTAATATTTATGAATATTAGTATTTTGTTTATGCTAGATATGTTTTTATTTATGAGTTAGATTAATATGTATATATGTATGTTTTAGTTTAGCATTTTATGTTAGATTAGTATTCTGTTATGTGAATATTTACTGTATTTAAATTATTTGCCATGTTTTATATTTTGCTCACTAAGTTTGCATATCGAGATATAAATTGTTAATGCGGTGCCCTTTTATCCGAGCGTAAACGGGGCCAGTATCAGGCGTAATGATAGTGGTTGGGCGTTTACCCTCGGATAACGGGGCCCTTAAAATTTATTCGCAATAATGACCGAATTTTAAAATAATTGTCACTTTAATCCGGAAAATCCAATATTGATAAAGCGGTAATTATTAAAGTACCAATTTTGGGCGGTGTGAGGGTGTTAATCATTCCCTATCCGTAACCGACTCCTGAACCCAATTTTTTTTTTTGAATCTCTGGTTTTATGGTGTCCGGCCTACCTAAGTGGCCGGTGGCGACTCCATTTTTTAATACGGTTTCTTTTAAAAACCCCACAGAATAAATATTTTATATCCAAAAGAGTCACAAACACCTTTCAAACACACCTTCAAAAATCCACGTTTTTATTTAGCGATAAAAGAAAAAGACATCGCTACCGATGGCGACTCCGCTGGGGACATTTTTGTTTTTTCAAAAAAAACAAATGAGAGTCAAGCTTTTAAAATAATTACCGCTTTACTAATAATGGAAATTCCGGATTAAAGTGACTATTAAATTAACATTCGGTCATAATTGCGCGTTTATTTTAACGCATTTAAAATATGGCATATAAACCCGTCTTTTTAAGTGGGGGAAAACGCTAATGCTTTCGTGGAGATATCGTTCTCCCGTATGGGCCTAGCAAGTACCTTCGGGGCTCGAGTACCTTATGCTTTCGTAAGGATATCAGTCCTTCGTACGGGCATAAGCGAATGGGTCCCCCTGAATTGAACCCGATTGAAAGGAGCCTATAATGGGTGATGATCGGGGGCCTTGCTACCCTTAGTAGGGGACAGCAATGACAATTCGAGTACCTCCTAACACCAACACTGCATGTAGAGAACATAGAAACCCACCCTGTTAGAGCCATGCGGATAACCTTAGGTGTTTTGGATTAGATAAATAGGGTCGTTTTGTTTATTTACCTTATTTAATTTGTCCTTTTATTTATGTATTTATTATTTTTATCAGGTACTAACTCATTTCTTTTTGTGTTCTATTTTATTTTTACACATATTTTTGTTGCATTATCATTGCATCCACATTACATAGAGGCGTTGATTCAAGTGGTTTGCCCGATTAGAAAATCTTTCATCATGGAAAAAGGTGTCTTAGGAAGGACAAAGATCGATCCGATCGCGTGACATCGATCGAGATTACTCAATGATCCGACGTAACAATTTGCCGAACAAGCGTGTAGTGCCAAAGTATACACACGAGACCCTAATGGTGGACATACAACGTGCTACAAGGTGTGTGAATGACTTAGCTACAAAGCCACGACTCTCCGACCTTTCGTAACCCCGGACATGGAAGAAGCACCAAGGTTTATCAAGTTGCTCGAGAGTGTCGAGGAGCTAGGAGGTAGAGCTAGGGATTATGTGTAGAACTTTATTTTGTAATTAAGACTTTGTAATAGACTCTTTTTGTGATAGGGACTCCTTTTGTAATATGGATCTTTTTGTAATCTGGACCCTTTAATTCCCATGAAAGTCGTTCGAAAGGGTGATTACAGCGGAATCAACGCCTTTATTTGCATTCATGTTGCATATCATAACATGGTGTTGATTCAAGAACGATTCATTAAAAGGCTTTCAAAATAGAAAAAGTCCGCTTTGCGGGAACGATAATATTACAAGTATCAAGTTAGGTCGAGCAAAGACCAATCGCAAAAGAAGACTGATGCGACAATAAGGCACGTCACGACGCAGAAGATTCAATCGGTACGCGAGAATCCTAATTTTAAATCTTCATATTTGACCATTTTTAAATTCTCGATTTTAATTTAACTCAAAAAAAATATTATTATTTTGCTTTGAAACTTCTTCTCTCATAAAACTTTTAGAAGAATAATAATAACAAAAATAAACCTAAAAGTTTCATTTTTAAGTAAGTTAAAATTTTTGAACCAAATGATCTTTGAGAATTTTAATTTAAAACCTAAATTTTTAGGACCGATAGAATAGAATCCCCTGTTTAGATGTATTATTCGTTTGCACCTTAAAAGATCTTATCTCGCATTATGCCTACACTTGTTGATGTCATTTTTAGAAGCCATAAAAAATAAAGATCATGACGTCACAAGTCCATAGAATAAGAAGAGAAGACGAAGTCATCCATCATCCTGAAGATGACGTCGAGACGTGGAGCACAGGTTTTGCTTCCCGAAGTTAAGATCTCCAGAAGGAAACTAACTGTCACCTGTAATTCATTATTAGTTTCTTGCAACGGACATTTTTCTACCGATTGAAAGTCTTTAGGACTTGTTCGAGAATCAACACCGCATTTGCATTCATGCATTGCATTGCATTGCATTGCATTGCATTACATTGCATTGCATTGCATTACATTACATTGCATTGCATTGCATTACATTGTACAATCATGACATATTTTACACCTTGCATAAAATTTTTGAGGGGTAATCCAAAGAACAATTAGAGTTTTATCGTGAATAAAAGAATTGAACACACTCAAAAATCAAGATTCGAGCAGTTAAAAGATAGACTCGAGAGAAAAAGAGAGAAAAAGTAGTTTGATGCCTTTAATACAAGAAAACTATGTTTGAGCCCCGATTTGGTCGTTCCTCCGGATTCCAAAGATTTCCACATAATAACGGAACAAGATGCCCCAAGATTCGTGTGACCATCTTCTGCAAAAAAAATGGAGGGCTACATTGAAAAATTACCGATCCACTATTTCCCCGACAGTCTAGCAGGACTTATTTGTGGTATGATGTGCTTTGGACCTAGCACTAAGTCGTCGGTATCTCCGTGGTACGAAGATGAAACCCGATGAAAGCTTCAAGGAATGTGCTTTGAGGTATATGTGTTTAGCGACCCAAGTGCGACCTCCAGTAGATGAAGAGGAAAGTGAATTCCATGTCATCTTTCTTATTTCTTCTTTAATAAGATGCTCGGGAAAATGAAAGCCAGCTTTGAGGACTTCATGACAGTCGGAGAAATCGAACATGCACTCCGGGACCTAAGTTTAAAGACCAGACCTGCCTAGGAGCAGAAGAAAACAGAGAGATAAATGGGTACCACTTTCAAAACATTGAGGCGCTGGGGCATGACACTAAGAAATTTGTGGTCGTTAATAGAAAAATTAAGAAACTGGTTGACGAAGGAGTCATGACGAGAGAGTTGATCCAGCGGTGGAAAAACAAGAGAAGAGGCAAGCCTACACTGCCTTGGAAGGGGCAGAATGAGTTAGCACCTTGGAAGGGTGCTGTGTCGAAAAGAGCCTGTAGCTCCAAGATCGGAAGGTGACGAAGCTCTATATAGGAAGAACTTACGAGCCTGAAGATTCAGCTAAGTTTGCATATCGAGATATAAATTGTTAATGTGGTGCCCTTTTATCCGAGCGTAAACGGGGCCAGTATCAGGCGTAGTGATAGTGGTTGGGCGTTTACCCTCGGATAACGGGGCCCTTAAAATTTATTCGCAATAATGACCGAATTTTAAAATAATTGTCACTTTAATCCGAAAAATCCAATATTGATAAAGCGGTAATTATTAAAGTACCAATTTTGGGCGGTGTGGGGGTGCTAATCCTTCCCCATCTGTAACCGACTCCCGAACCCAATTTTTTTTTTGAATCTCTGGTTTTATGGTGTCCGGCCTACCTAAGTGGCCGGTGGCGACTCCATTTTTTAATACGGTTTCTTTTAAAAACCCCACGGAATAAATATTTTATATCCAAAAGAGTCACAAACACCTTTCAAACACACCTTCAAAAATCCACGTTTTTATTTAGCGATAAAAGAAAAAGACATCGCTACACTATTCTTAAGAATGTGAGGATAAAGGTGAGACTATCTGGGTTACTATAAATGTCAATATATGAGATTTATTAGATAAATGAAATGGTTTATGATGCGTATGATTGATATGCATGGTATGTTTTGTTGAAACATATGAGTAAAAACTTATTTCGTTTTAACTCGTGGTCACTCGTGTGTGACGAAGCTTTTCAATGAGTTTTTATTGCATCAATGTTTTGTTTATGATCATCCTTACTAAGCAAGTGTGCTTATGCTATCTTTTACCCTTTGATGCAGAGCAATAAGGTTGCAGGTCTACTACCGTTTGGAGAGAAGGAATCCAAGATCAAGGCATTTGTTTGAGTATGAAAAACTTAGTTAAAATTCGGTTAATAAGGCTATGTGTTTACCATGTTTGGGGGATTTGTAATTTGGTTTTTCATTCATGTTGTTGGGGTTTATTTGCTATGGTTGATAGTTTATATTGATGTTTGTTTGAAGTATGTTTTGTTGGTAGGTTGCTTATGGTTTAATGTTCGATGATTGCCATGTCTTTCGGTTGCTATTTGAATGCCTATGTTTATGGTCTTAATGGTTCAAGCATGTTTTAATTGATGTTGGTAAATTAATGATTCTATGAAAAAGCTGAATTATGCCTTGATTCCTCTTTTGGATGTTGAGTTGGATGAGTTTAGGAAGCATACCTATACATTGGATGTTGATGCATAATGATTTCTTCTGGTTTTGTCTGCCATGACTTGTGACATGTTTTATCCCTTGGTTTGATGAGGCATAAGTGTATGTTTGATTGGAGCGTGTTTGATTTGTTAATTGGGTGAAAAATCAACTAAATTGGACATTAAGGTCCAGGGGTATCAGTACATGGGGCTCAATATCGATACCAGTAAGTGAAATTTTGGCCTGGGTATCGATAATCAAGCAGGCGTATCGGTACAGGTTTATATATTTTGGTTGGGGTATTGATACTCGGGTTGGGGTATCGATACAAGATTTGGCTACTAGAATCTGAGATTTTAAAATTATGGATAAGTATCTATACTCGGGTTATGGGTACCGATACCTTTCGTAAAATCAGGCCCGGTATCAATATCTCAGCTTGAGTACCGATACCACTGGGAGATAATTCAGCTATTTTGATGTTCTGATTTTATATGCTTCCATTTTAGTCCCTGGTTCGTTAGGTATGCAATTGAATAAGTATGGATGATCGGATTGAGTTAAAACTTGACATGTATACATGTAACCTGACGAATTGAAGATTGGTAACCTTAAAACTAAAGAAGTCCTCTCAAGTTTCTAGATTTAGAATTTGGTTCCTAAATCACATTTGCGCGTATCAATTCTACACCTGATTTAGTTGAGAATTTATTCGCTGCTAGCATGAACACCTTAGGTCTTAAAGATGCATCTAGACAAGATAAAGAAAAAATAGACCTAATTCAAGTTAATTATTTTGGGTTTATTTCAGCAAACCCAGTGTAGCTCACTCGATTTTGTCTAGCATCTAAGCTGGGTCGAAGGGGTTACATGCCCAAAAATTTACATTTTGAGTTATGATGGCTTATAATTCAAGGGGCCACTACCTCTTGGTGATGAGTATGAATGCTTAGGAAGCATGTGTTGTCTTATAATTTTGGTAAAAGGAATTTGGATGTCCTAGAGTTAGTACTACGGCACTTATATAAGGGGATGCGTACTTCGAGCTGAGTGATCAAGTACATCTGACGTATTCAAGGGCTGAGTGATCTGGGTGCGGTTAAAAACCTACTCGTGGCTATAATGATCCGGATAAGGTATTAAACTCGATAAGTTGAGTGAGCTTGAGTAACCTGATTGGCTGAGTGACCTCAGGTAAAGACTGTTTGTGGCTAATATGATCCAAGTATGTCTAGGACGTATCTGTGGCTATGGTGATCCGAATATGGTTTATTTAATCTGACTATATGAACACGGGTAACCCGACGGCTGTGTGAGCAAGGGTAAAATAGGGCTTTGTTGGCCTTTATAAGATGATGTATGGATGTATTTATGTATCTTGTGTGGTTACTCTAGATTGACAGCTTATGCACTCTATGGTTGAGTGATCAGGGTACAATATGTATTAACTTGATGGGCTGAGTGAGCTCGAGTAACTCGATAGGCTATGTGACCTCGATGTGGGTAAAGCTTTGTGGAATCATGTAAGATTTGTTATGGACTTAATGATACATTGAGATAGGTGATCTAAGAACTCTAAATAGTTTAAGCTAGATGATAACTTATAGATAGAAAGGCCTTATGTATGCTCTCTAAGCTATATTATCTTGCATGCTTATTTTATGATATTCACGAATTATGGTAGAAAAGAAATGTACCACTGAGCTTTGTTAGCTCAGCGTGTGGATTTGTGGTTTTTTCGTACTTCGGTTGACAGGTCACTCCCCATGGAAGAGCACATCAAGAAGGGATATCCAACGCCGCATTCACTTTAGAGTATAATACTTGTTATTTTAGTAGGGCTAATGTATTCATAGGACCTTATCACTGTGGAGTCTGTAACTCTATTTGAATTATTATTTTGATATCCAGTGTTTTAAACTTGAAGCTCCTGATTTGTAAACTTAACTTTAATACTTATTTACCTTCAAGGATTTATGGATGATTAATGTTTTTAAATGATGGCTAAACTTATTATTTTAAATTAGAAAATTGATGGGTCAATTTTTGGGTGACCGAATATAGCACTTTGGATCTGGGTCGGGATCGGGGTGTTACAACAGTGGTATCAAAGCTTAGGTTTAGCCAGTTCTAGGAAATCCCAGGGTGGTATAGAGGTCGTGGTAGGGTGTAAATTGAAAACAAGCCCCTAAAGTTAAGTTTTACTCTTCTAAGACTGGGAATACTGATGATGCTACCTTGTTTCCTTGTGTTCTTAGAAAATTTCGATGGCAAGTGAAGCCAAACACGACTAAGAAATTCGTGAAGAGAGCCATGTCTCTCAAGCGGAAGACTTCGGTAAGGAGTTTACCCCGGATGTTGGAGGCACGAGCTTTTCGGAAGGTACCAAAAGTAGAAGGGCAAGCCACCTCCATGATCTTAACTCTACTCTCTTGCAAGTGGTGCAAGCTATCCCGATGCAATTTAAGACGCCTCGTAAGACCCCTGTTAAGAGGCTTCACCGTTTTGGGCCAAAAAACTTCAAAGGTTTAGGTGAGGATAACTCGATCAAGGCTGACTAGTGGTTAAAGGAGTATAAAATAGAAATGGAATCTATTGCTAAGGATTACTTTGCCTAACTGTTTACTACCCAGGGTAGTGTGAATATGGAGGATTTACTGGCTGGTATTGCCCTTTGCATTACTGGCAAAATGAACGACAAATTATGTCGCGAGTTTACATCTGAAGAAGTTTTTGCTGGTCTTAAACTCATGAGCCCCTTAAAAGCAGGAGATGAATATGGATTAGGTGCAGTATTTTTTCAACGTTTCTGGCACATTGTTGGGAAAGATGTTGATCCTTTTGTATTGGTTTGCTGAATGGGGATTTTCCAATAGAGGTTGTTAATTACACGCTCATTGTTCTTATTCCGAAAAAAACGTGATCCTTGCTCAATGTTGCATTTTAGACTTATAAGCCTATGCAACGTGATCTATAAGATTGCATCAAAACTGCGTGTTCTTCATTTTTCAGGATGTCCTCCATTTTTACATTGATGAGGCATAGAGTGCTTTTGTACCGGGTCGACTAATCATAGATAATATTATCACAGCATATGAGATGATTCACTCATTTAAAAAGAATAAATTAGGGTCCAAGGGTTTATTTGCACTAAAGTTGGATATGAGTAAGGCTTATGATCGTGTTGAGTGACAGTTTGTTGAGAGAATTCTGAATAAAATAGGCTTCGCCCCTATATAGACCTCACTTGTGATTCAATGCATCTATTCTGTTTCGTATTCGATGGTGCTTAATAGAGCTGTTGGTGAGTCTTTCAGGCCTTCTCAAGGTCTAAGGCAAGGTAACCCCCTTGGCCTTTATTTATATTTAATCCGTGTTGAGGGTTTTTCGACTTTAATACGGTAGGCTGCATCTACTGGTCATTTCTCTGGTGTCTGTATTAACAGGTATGCCCATTTAATAACACACTTGTTCTTTGCGGACGATAGCTTGATTTTTTGGGAAGCTAATGGATCTGAAGCTATAGAGCTAAAGAATATCATTATTGAATATTCTGCATGCTCGGGCCAATTGATGAATTTTGATAAATTTGGGATCTTTTTTAGTTCCAACATCTCTGAACCTAATCATGCTATGGTGAAAAACATCCTGGGTGTTGAGAGTAGCTCTAATCCAGAGAAGTACTTGGGGCTCCCAACTTTAGTAAGACATAATAAACAGCAGGCTTTTGTTGATCTTAGAAGTAAATTTCAGGCTGGGGTTCATTCTTGGTGCCCATGTGTTCTATTGCAATGGGAAAGATTGTGTTTATTAAGAGTGTCCTACAAGCTATCACGGTTTATGCCATGAGTGTGTTCTTACTGCCTAAAGTTATTTGTTATGATCTTCAAGCCATTATGGCTAGATATTGGTGGCAGAAGTCTGAAAACAAAAAGGGGATACATTGGTGCACTTGGGTTCATCTCTCAAGACTAAAGGAAAATGGTGGCCTTGGTTTTCGAGACCTTGAAAAATTCAATGTTGCATTGCTGGCCAAGCAAGGTTGGCGGCTTCTCCCGAATTCCTCTAGTTTGATGGGTAGACTATTGAAAGCTAAGAATTATGCATCTTTCAACTTCTTAAGTTTGAACATGGGGTCTCAACCTTCTCTAATCTGAAAAAGCTTATGGAGTGCTAAAGGCCTGTGAATATGAGGCTATATTGGAAAGTAGGTTCAAGGAGGTCGATCTCTATATAGAACACTATTGGCTCCCATCCCCCAACCAAAGTTAGTTAAATCTCATGTTGATAACAGGATCAATTGGGTCTCTAGCCTTATCTGTGAAGACACTAAAGAATGGAATGTGGATTTAGTGCATCAAGTTTTTTCATTCGAGAAGGCAAATTTGATCTTATGTATCCCCTTATCGTCATATGAACAACTGACACTCTTGTTTGGTCCTGCGACCAAACGGGCCACTACTCGGTGAAGAGTGGTTATAGGATGCTCCTAGGAGACTCTAACAATGATCCTAGCTTACAGTCTTTCTATAGGCATCTTTGGGGTATCAAGTGCCCGGAGAAGATTAAAGTTCAAGCATGGAAATTCTCCCAAAATTTTACCCCCAGTCGGCATAATCTCTTTATCAAAAAAGTTGCAAATGATCTTCATTGTCTATAGTGTCCTAATACTATCGAGGATGGGATGCATATGGTGTGTGATTGTGCAATGATCAGATCAGTGTGATCTTATTTGGGGTACAATTGGCCTACTACAGTGAATCATTTCTATTTCTTAGATTAGCTAAACTGGCTATTCGACCATTCAGATATTGTAAGCACGCAGAAATTTTAATCTCAATATGGGCTATTTGGTTTGCACGAAATAAAAGACTACATGAAGGAGTGGTGCACCGTTGGGAAGAAATTGTTACCTTCATCCGTTCTTACCATCTGGAATTTATAACTCTGTCTTCAAGGGTTAATGGTGCTCATTCCCCAGGTGTGCTAATAAATTGGTTGCCTCCTCTAGCGAATTTTGTGAAGGTCAATTTTGATGCCAGTTTCTTCAGTACTGGCCGTGAGTCTTCTTTTTCAGGCATTATCATCATAAATTCCAATGGACAGGTTATGGGTGCATGTTGCAGAAGGGTTCTCCATGTCCCTTCTAGTTTTGCCGATGAAGCTTGGGCTGCAATTCATGCCTTAGAACTTGTGTTGAATCTTGATTTTTCGAGGGCAATAGTGGAAGGAGACTCCCTTTCAGTCATCAAGAAATTGAATAAGGAATCAGAGGACCTTTCTGCTATTAGTGCCTTGATTCATGAAGCGAAACGAAAAGCTAGGGATTTGCATGCTTACCGTTTTAGCTTCACGCCTCATTCGGGAAATCAAGTGGCTCATTACCTTTCGAAATCTTGGTCTCCTATATCGGGCGATCTTTATTGGGTTGAAGAAGCTCCTTTATCTGTCTTTGCCCATCTCGATTCTGATAGAAGTTGGTGCGATCTGCCATAATTCTTTGCCCTGGGTTTCTTTAGTCTGGCTTCTCTTGCTCTATTTGGTTTTTTCCTGGTCTCCTCACCCCGGTGCCTTCATTTTTGTCTGCTTCACCGTGAAGTGGTGGTTCGAGGAGCTCATTATCGGTCTGATTCTCTTAGCTGGGTATCTTTCATTTTTCTCCTATTTTGGTTTGGGTTTTTACCTTTTTGGGGCTTTGCTTTCTTTAATTGCTCGTGTGTTCCTTTTGTGTACAACTCTTTGTTTTCTTTTCTAATAATAATATACCCATCCAGCCGGTATTCAGTCAAAAAAAATTGTGGGAGTTCTTTAATTTGTAGGATCAAGTCTATCTTTATATGTCAGTGGAATGCACGAGGTTATTCAAATATTTACTTTAGGGATAACATTTTTATTATTCGAATATGACTCTCATTTAGACTATAATGTGTCTTATCATTGCACATAATCTTTATTGATAACAAACGGATAATCTCTATCTATATAAATTAATGCTCAAAAATAATATTTAAAAAGAATTTTAAACTATCTCTTATTATAAAGATCATTTTAAAATTTGAAATCATGGATCTGTTTTTTTTAATTTACTTTTAGGGAAAATATCTAATTTTGCTTTTAAATAAAGGCATGATACCAAAAAATAATGCTCCTAACATTTTATTAAATAGTCATTTTTTGTCCATATTCTTTATTTTGAAGCATTTTATCCTTAAATGTTTCATTTTTTGTCAACATGGCTAATTTGTGAGTAGAAACTTCAGTCAACTAATGATAAATAGCTTGAAATGACTTGACAAAATGACACATCATTAGAAAAAATTATATTTTTATAGAATTTTATAAAATCAATTTTTGATTTATGTGTCATTCTGTAAAATCAGAATATTTACCTATATGACACTGGTATACCAGAGTGTACTACCATGTATGTTTATCACGTCATTTCAAGCCATTTAATGTTAGTTAACTAACAGTTTTCATCTACGAATGGGCCATTTTAACCCAGTATAAAAAGTTGAGAGTTAAAATGCTTAAAAAGAATATAACCAAAATAACTATTCGGTCAAACATTAAGAATATACTTTGACATTATGCCTTAAAAGAAACTAGTTTTCTTCAGCATTTTCATCTTCCTTGTGTGTGTTTATAGTTTTTTAAAATATATCAAGTAACAAAATATATATATATATATATCATTATAATTATAATAATCTAATAATAAAATTACATCTATTTGCTTACCCATATGTTCTTTTAAATTATCAAAGGCATAAAGCTAAAAAATGCACTTAACGTTTGATTGAATAGTCACTTTGGCCTCTAATTTTTTTTTGGGTAAAAATGGCCTCTTTACGGATGAAAATTGTCAGTCAACTGACGGTAAATGACTTAAAATGATGTGACAAACCTATATGACAGTGCACATTGACATGACATATCATATAGATAAATATGTTGACTTGAAAAAAAATGTTACATCACTCAAAAAAATTTATAAAATTATATAAAATATAAAATAATTTTTCAGTTGACTTATCATTTTGTCAAGTCATTTCAAATTGTTTACCGTCGGTTTTCTAACAATTTAATCTGTAAATAGGTCATTTTGAACCCAAAATAAAACGTTGATAGTTCCAAGCATATAATGATCTTTCGTAAAATTATAAAACGTTAAGGGTCAAAATAAGGGTCAAAATAACTAATCAGTCAAACGTTAAGGGTATTTTTTGACTTTATGCCATTATCAAAAAAAAAATAAAGTTACACAGTACAGGAAGTCAATGACAGTTCCAAGCATATAATGATCTTTCGTAAAATTATAAAACGATTCTTAACTACTCGGTTTATAATGGAATAAATTTATTTATTTTAAAGAATAGAAATAATAATTTGATCCGAACTCGACCGATCTCGATTCATGGTTGAATTTTAATTTATTTAACGTAGCTTCATTTTTTTTTGTTTTTTTAGTCATGTTTATTTCAATCTATCATCTTTAAAGTTGTTGAATTCACCATTGGTAAACTTTTAGATTTCAATTAACAACTATAAAAATATATATTAACACATTTAATATATTCAAAATTCATTTAAAAATGTGTAAAAAGTTTTCTTTTTAAATATTTTTATATTTGACTTTTTATTCTAATTCTTCTTTTTCTATAAACTAAACCAATAATTTTAGATAGAATTACGGTCCTTTTCATAATAAAAAATACTAATTACAATTATTTCTAAAATTAAGAAGAAAAAACACCTCATTGAAATAAATATAAATTAATAAATTAATTAAATGACATATGGGGACTTTTAAGCCTGTCCACGTGCCACAATTATAGGCCATGCTCATGAGATGGCTTCCTTTATTGCTTGTATGATAAGATGTATTTAAAAAAACTAACGGTTAACTACACTACATACCATTCAATTATAGTTATTGACTCAAAAATGTCACCGAACTTTAAAAATGTACAAATCTAAAACTAAATTTTAATTTTTGACTCGAAAATGTTACTCTGACGTTAACTTTTAACTTCATCGTTAAGTCAAAACGATGTCGTTTTGGTGCAATTGTTTTGAAGCCTATTTTTTACCCAAAACGATGTCATTTTACTAAAGGAAAAATATTAAACACATAAACTTAGTGAGATTTGAACTCAAGACCTTCAAATACAAGGGCTAAGCCTTAATCACTGTACCAACATGACATTATATAATGTTTTACCACAAATGTTATATATCTCAAACCACTTGAGATTAATTCAAATTATTTTAACAAATAAATAATAATAATATATAAAAATATATTATTTCTATATATATCAATATAAATAAATAAAAGTGTATTATTTTTTATATTTTTATATATTATTTAAAAAGCCCAAAATATTCATAAAAATAAAATATTTATATTATAAATAATATGTAAAAACCCTAAATCACAAAGTATAAACCCTAATCTCAAACCCAAAATCTTAAAGTTTGAGATTTAGAGTTTATATTATTTATAATTTAAATATATTATTTTTATGAATAATTTTGGTTTTTCTAAAAAATAGTATATTTATATTATAAATAATATATAAAAATAATGTATTTTTATTTATATATATTTATATATATGTAAATAATATATTTTATATTATTTATATATTAATATTATTTATAGGATTATTTTTTCATAAAATAATTTAGTTGAGTCAAATGGATAAATTTATATAATTTAAATAAAAATTTATTATTTTATTTTCATAAATTATTATAATATAAATATATTATTTTTAAAAAACCTAAAATGTTCATAAAAATAATATATAAAAAATCCTAAACTCTAAATCCTAAACTTTAAGATTTAGGGTTTAGGTTTAAGGATTTGAGTTAAGGTTGGGTTTTGTGGGTTAATAGTTTAGGGTTTAGGGTTTTTATATATTATTAATAATATAAATATATTATTTTTATAAATATTTTGGGGTTTAAAAAAATAATATATTTATATTATTAATAATATACAAAAATATGTAAATGTTATATTTTTATTTATATATTGATATATATATAAATAATATATGTTATATTTTTATATATTAATATTATTTATAGGATTATTTATTTCATAAAATAGTTTGAATTAGCCTCAAGTGGTTTAAGATATATAATATTTATGGTAAAATATTATATAATGTCATGTTGGTTTAGTTATTAAGGCTTAGCTCGAGTCAAAAACTAAAGTTCGTGTTAGATTTACACTTTTTTAAGTTCGGTGATATTTTCGAATCAGTGTCATAATTGAGTGGAATGTGGTGTAGATAACCCAAAAATTAATTATAAAAATATTAGTATAAAATTTCATTTTCAATTATCACTAACATTTGCCGGAAATTTTAGGTATAATGCAAATAGGAAATTTATTTCGGAAAATAGAGGTTAGTGGGATATAATTTGAAATATATGGCAAATATTACATTAGCATGTGAAGTTACCGTGTGCAGGTGGTGATCTAGGTAAAGTCGTCGTGTGCAGGTGACGACTTATCATATTTTAATTGTTTTTCACCCTGCATTTGTTTGAATACGTAAAAAAAATAAATTATAGTAAGTCATCACTTGCATACGACGATCGTACTCAAATCGTCACATGCATACGATAACTTCACATGCTACTGTAGCATTTGTCATAGGTTCTAAATTATATTAACTATTTCCCAAAATATTGTTCCTAAGTTCATTATATTCTCAAAAAAAAGCCAACATTTGCACTTAACAAGAAAAAAATTATTAATTTAATAAGTGATTAAAAATATTCATGTTACGTATTTTAATCTCTCTACTAAAAAAATTGGTGAACTCTTCTATATACATTTCGTACTGAAAAAAAAAAACAATCACTCTGCTTGAATTTTTGTTATTTTGATGCCTTACACGTAATGGCGAAATGTAAGAGTTAGGGGCCTTGCCCCTAAAATTTAGAAAAAAAAATTATTATTTGAACTTTAAAATTTTATATATAACCCGTTATTGCTTACAAGCGAATATCAAACAAGGAATTAAGTAGGGATAGAACTGAGCATGGTTAACCGCAAAACCGAAAATCGATCCGAATCGAGGTGTTTGGACGGTTTATGATTCATAAGTTTACGAATCGTGGTTAACCAAATCGAACTGAATTTGATTTTTTATTTAATTTATAGTTATTTTTATAATGTAAAAATAAATATTGTATACTTACAATACTATAGATGCATTTTTAATTATTATTTTTTACTTAAATATTAAGTTTTTAATAGATATTTATGAAAAATACTTTAAAACTCTAACTTTTTAATGTTTAAAAGTCATCAAATAAAGCTATTTTGTTAAAATAAAATACAAAATTTCAAAAATTAACGTTAATATGGAAAAACCGAAAACCGAGGTTAACCGAACCGAAAACGGATGGTTGCTAAAATAACTTACCGAATTAAACCGAAACCGAACTGTATACACCCCTAAGTAGGGATGACATGAGACCAGAATCTGATGGGCTCTGACATGACCTCATAGAGCGGTTTTGTTTTTCTTAAATCAAGTTTGGGTTTAGAGTAAAAAATACGCGACCTGAGATAATTGTACAATTCTCCTATATGTTTAGAGGCATTTATTATAATATCATTCTCTTTATATATATTTTTCAATTACCTCGATAGTTTTTATGAATAAAAAAGGAGGAGGATGAGAATAATTACTATAAATGCCTCTAATTATATTTTTCTCTCTATTGTCCCCTATTTTTAATGAAATGAGAAGATATATATTTTTTATTATTTTAGATTAACTCGGATTAAATCAAAATTAAGTTTTTAATCTTTAAATTCGGATTGAATTAGAATCAAGTAAAAATATTATTTTTTTAGTCGAGTTCGAGTTGACCAAAAACTCTGCCCTAACCAACCCAAGTCCATCCCTAGAATTCAGACAGCTAAAGATAAATCCCAGGCGAATTAGGCCCAGTAAAAGCCCTAAAAGTAAAAGAGGGAACATTAGGATTCAGTATTTCTTTGCATATAAAAGATCACTCCTTCAGTCTCTTTCATTTTCCCCGTTTTTTGTCTTTTCAGCTTTCTCGCCTCTGAAGAGAAGCCGACGCCACCATGGTTCACGTCAGTTTCTACCGCAACTGTAAGCTAAACCCATTCTCTGCTTTTCTCCTCTCTTTCTGTTGCCTATTTTTTTAGCCTAATTTCAGTTTTTATCATTACCATGAAAACATATAGATTCTCCAGTTTGATTGCTTTTTGGTTCTCATAAATTGGTGTTCTTAATACATTTAATTGACATAAATGGGGAATTTCCTTGTTTAGATTTATGGGTTTTGCTGCTTTTGTTGATTAGCCTAAAGAATTCAAATACCAATAAGCTGTGTAATTGTTTTAGCTTCATTTGAGATTAGGTTATTGGTGTATGAGTTCCAAGTAGTTGAATTATAATGTTATTTTCTTAAATTTATTTATATATTGGTGAGATTGATTCGATGTTGTAGATGGGAAGACGTTTAAGAAGCCAAGGCGTCCATACGAGAAGGAACGTTTGGATGCTGAGTTGAGGCTTGTAGGTGAGTATGGGCTCCGATGTAAGAGGGAACTATGGAGGGTTCAGTATGCCTTGAGCCGAATCAGAAATGCTGCTAGGGACCTTCTCACTCTTGACGAGAAGAACCCTCGTCGTATTTTCGAAGGCGAAGCACTTCTTCGTAGAATGAACAGGTATGGGCTTTTGGATGAGAGCCAGAACAAGCTCGATTATGTCTTGGCTTTGACTGTTGAGAACTTCCTTGAACGCCGCCTGCAAACCCTTATGCTCAAATCTGGTATGGCCAAGTCGATTCACCATGCTCGTGTGTTGATTAGGCAAAGGCATATCAGGTAAAGTTTTACTTCTTTTTTCGTTTGTGATTTACTTTTATGTCTTGTTGGTCAACTGTAACCATAGATGTTAATGTATTTGAACTTGAGTTAGGAAGTTGTGCTTTATTCGTTACCAGGTGTGCCAAACATCTTTTGTTATGTGTTTACGAATTATGACCATTTGATGAAAAGTATGTTTAGGAATTCACATTGAATGAGTTTGCTTCATCGGCTAAAATACTACTTCGGGGTAGAGATGTATGTTTTCATGATATAAATCTTAGAGAACATTCTTTCTTTTGGAAGAAATTACGGGATTTACTGCCGCTTATTTTATGAAAATCACTTGGCTTATTGCCGGTTTTAAAGATGTAGGTTTGCTAGTTGTGTGATTTATTGCATCGTGCTTTGCATATAAATTCAAGTTGTTTGATCGGTTCTGTATATGTAAACCTACTTGAATATGTATGTGGCTCAACTCGAAAGATATTACTATCCTGATGTTTTGGTCTTACCTTAATAGGGTTGGGAGGCAGGTGGTTAACATCCCATCCTTCATGGTGAGGGTCGACTCCCAAAAACATATCGACTTCTCTCTTACAAGTCCATTTGGAGGTGGCCGCCCCGGAAGAGTGAAGAGGAAGAACCAGAAAGCAGCTGCCAAGAAGGCCGCTGGTGGTGAAGGTGATGAAGAGGAAGACGATGAGTAAACCTTGTGCATCTGCCACCGTTAGTACACCCTTAAAATGTTTTTGTTTTGAAACTTTACCATTTCCTCCGTTTTTGTGTTCAGTTTTCAGGACCTTTAAGTAGTGCATGTTGGTATTTGTTGTTGTCTCGGATTTTATGTTAATTGCTCAATTTTGTTGTTTTGAGATTAAAATGCTCAATTTATGGTCTGGTCCGCCCAGTTTGACCAATGTCTCTCCTATGCCCTCTTTTAAGTTATTAAATTTAAAATAATTAGTATTTCAACTAAATTTAAAATTATCTAAAACTTACTTTTTAATAAAGTGAAAATGAGAAGTAACTATCACAACAAATTATTCTAACTATTTAACTATTAAAATAACATAGCATTTATTTGAAGTTTACAAGCTAATTTTACATTCTCTCGACCAAATATCAAAACTTTATATTCCAATTAAATGAATCGAATAGGTTTAACAAATCTTCTAATGTATTCGATAATCTTACATTCTGATAAAATTTTTTTATCAAGTATAGAGACATTATCGAGGCAAAAAAGATTTAAATGACCATCCTTGACAACTATCGATTAATGTTGAGTCATTTATTCATTCTTTTGATGTTGTCAAAGTGTTGAGTCATCTATTTCTCTGATGATTTTCCGGAGTCAAGTCATTTATTCACTCTTTTGATGTTGTCTTCGAGTTATTTATTCACTCTCCTGATGTTGTCCCAGCGTCGAGTTATTTACTCCTACTATGATTTTTCGAAGTCGAGTCATTTATTCACTATCCTGATGTTGTCTCATGGTCGAGTCGTCTACTCCTCAACTTTTTAGAGTCGAGCCATATGCTTACTCACTCCTGCGACGTTGTCTTAGGGTTGAGCCCTCTGTTCAATGTACATTATTTCTCTACTTGATTACGGCTCTCAACCCCAGGCCTACTAGGGGTGAACTACCATAATTCCTTCAATTAATGCCTTCGAAAGTACTATTCGACAGATTCTCACAAAAATGTTAAGATCTTTTGCTAAGAACAAATCATATCCGCTCCCAAATTAATAGACAAGAAAAGTAAAATCTCAGCTCGTGCCATTTTATGGCACTCCTTTGCTAAGGGGGCTGATGTTGAACCTCCGTCGAGTGTTTTCGAAATACATCACCTTTGAGAAAGATACCACGGCCTCCACACTACACTCTGACATTTTCTCGAAGGCTCACCTTCGAAATTTACGAAGCTTTCAAAGTCTGCAAGCCTCTAAGATCCGCAAGCTACGCTTCAAGTATCACGGAGTCCGGAACTCCTTCCTCAAATGGTCCTACACTTTCGAGACTCCTACGCTCTGCCATCGCATCGCAACAAGACAACATCAAGTTCGACTGAATTTGCAGCCTGACAGCCGAGTTATCATCTTCAACTCATCAGTAGCTATCACTAGGTCTGGCACGGTCTCGCCAAACAATATTTCATCTACAACAACAAGGGGATATAAATACCTCCAAGACCGAAGACAAACGGGACATCCCTTCGACATCGACTACCCTCTCTTCACTGTCTGCGGCTCTCGGCCTCAAGTTTACCGGGGTGAACCGCCCGATTCTACAGTCCACCACTTCCCATTGACTCTCCACTCGTCCTACGACGGGTGAACCACCAAGTCTCGTCCTCAATTTTCCTTTCGACCACCGTCTCCAAATCCTTTTTTGGTGTCACCCAAAACATCAACATATTTTATTATTATAATTTGTATTATCCAGTAGCTGACCTCTTAGCCAAGCACGTTCGATTTGATTCTATCTCTGTGTAATACTCTTTGAGTTGATTATTTAAGTTTAATGGTGATTCTCCCTTCATCAAAAAAATAATATATATAATTACATTATATTATTTTTTCCGAATATTTTACTGTGATTGCATGATAATATTTGTTCTTTAAATTTAGTCTTTGATAACACATACTTCGCGTACAAGCTGCTAGAACCTGAATTTTCTAGGGATATCAATGCTCCTTTTTTTATTGAGACTATTCAATCAGTTCACTTACATTATACTATTAATTTCTTTGAACATTCTAGTGTAATTACAAGGGTGATATATGTTCTTTAATCTTAGCGTTTTGAAAACACACATAATTCGTGCTAACAAACTACTTAAACTTGAATCTCTTAATGATATCAACACTTCTTTTTTTTTACTAGAACCCTACAACGGGTTTACATTAATATTAATTAAATGAGTTAGAGAATTAAATTATTTTATAATTCTATAATTAGTAGATTAGTTTCTAAACCCACCCTAAATAATGAATTTTAACAAATTGATAGGGCCAAATACAAATATAGAATATTTCACACAACGAATACATGCTAAAGCATAATATTTCTTTACCGATTAGGATTAAAATACTTTAGAAAAAATAGAATATTCTAGAATCCGTTTAACGCAATTGCATGCATCATCAACATCCTGAATTCTACTTTCTTCTCAAATTTTCCAGAATTATCTCTTCAATTCCCCTATAAAGATTTTCTTTCCCCTTCGAATTCCATTCAAGCCAAAAGATTTCTTCTTCTTTGCCCATAAAGTTTCACTTTTCCGACGTTGACATGGCGGATGCTCCCACCGGAAGCCAACATACTCCTCGGGTTGTTTTCGTCATGATAAACATTAGAGGCACTGGAACCTCCAACGAAAACAGTAAGCCCGGGCCGGTACCGGCTTCAAAAGCTTCGATCGAAGCAATGCCCAGGATTAAAGTGAAAGCGAGTGGCGGCGATTGCAGTATTTGTTTGGAAGATTTTGAAGTTGATGAAGAAGCTAGGGAGATGCCATGTAAGCACGTGTTTCATTTGGGTTGTATCGAGAAGTGGTTGCAGATCCATGGGTCTTGCCCGGTTTGTCGATTTTTGATGCCCGTCGATGAGAAGGATGAAACCGGTGGCGATGACGGTGGTCGGGGGACATTGGAAGGTGGGGAGAATATGAATGGTTTGGATGTTTTTCAATCGGTTTTGGCTCTTGCCAGCTTGGCAAGCTTAATGGGTGTGATGGGTTCGGGTCGGGTTATCCATCAACCTAGTTCGGGTCCAGTTGATGATGATACATCTTCCAATCAAAACACGGACGGCAACTGAAAATTCAAACAAAAATTATTTTAAATTTTTTATCCCTTGAAGAAGAACTCATCTGTAAAATTTTTTATTTATTTATTTATTATAATGTGTTATTATTTAATTATTGAGTATTACAATTTAATAAAATATTTATGACAATCAAATTAAATTCAATGAGTATTCATGTAAAGATTTATCCTTAAAGATGGGCGCAAAATTTAAGTCATAGTATAAAATTAGATAATTAATATAAAATATAAAAAAATTTAAAATATAGAAAAACTTGTCCCTTCGGGGACATGCGATAAAATTGAAACGATACATAGAAAATTAGCCTGACCCATGCGAAAGGATGACACGCACAAATCAAAAAATTCTATTTCTTCTGAACCATTGTTCTCCTAGTTTCGAGTTTATAATTTTGGTTTATATAACAAATAAGTATTTAAAGTATACTAATGTTTCATTCAAGTATCTAAAGTATCTTTTGGTCAAAATAAGTATCTAAAGTATATTTTTTTGTCAAAATAAGTGCCTAAAATATTTTTTTGTCATAAATAGGTACCTAATATTTTTTAATTAATATTACATGTAACTTTTAGGAAGCTAGATGAAAAATATATACTTTAGGTACCTATTTTGATAAAAAAAAACTCTAGGTACCTATTTTGACCAAAAAATATATAATAAGTACTTATTTTGACTAAAAAATAGTTTAAATACCTAAATGAAAGAGTTGATATACTTTAGATATTTGTTATATAAGTCTATAATTTTTAAATCGATCTCTGAATTTTTTATTTACATGTAAGTCTTGAAACTTGGATTTTATTGTATATTTTTGTTCTTTTATCAATGCCACGTGTATGTACTCCACAGTCCTCCCAGTAATTACACAACTCAATTGCTCAATCATGCATGCTAAGTAAGATTTGATTTAGTTTTTATTTATTTATTGAAGAAAATAATAAATAAAATTTTTCTTAAATTTAAGGGTAAATTATCTCTACATTCACTTAATTATCGGGGGATTTTATTTTGGCTACTGATATTTTAATTTTGTTAATCATACCACCTAATATCATTTTCGTTTAATATTAATGGTTAATAATTTAATTGATAAATAATTTGATTGACAAAACTAAAAAAATCAGTAGTCAAAATAAAATTACCCCATCATTGAGTGACTATAAAGATAGTTTACCCTAATTTTAATTGGTTAATAATTCTAATCTGTTTGGATGCTGAGAAAATTTCTTTCTTTCCGAATTTACATATAGTTTCCTTTTTCTTTTCTTTTAATTGTAAATGAAGTATAGGAAAGCTTGAAGATCATTTTAATGGAGCACTTTACATTTTAGTTTTTGATTTGTTATTAAACTGGATAAACATTTATACATGTTTTTCATTTACTATTTATAACTTATTTTAAAAAATAAGTTATAAATGTGTCGGTTTTGTATCTTTCATCTGTTCGAGCATTATTGCTCGAGCAATAATTTATAGCGACTAATTCATCGTTCGTATATGATTATAAAAATCTATTTAAATTAAAATGAATTAGTATTATAATATTATAAATATTCATAATAAATTTTAACAAAAACACGAACAATTCGACTCGCATTTTTTAAACTTGCATCCAACATAACGAAGAGCAAAAATAATTTGCTTACCTAAAGCGCAACATTCAGACAAAACTTATTTTCAGATATAACAAAATCACTTCAGAATGTACACTTGATCCACACATACGAACATATTCTTTTCAATTGCATATTACTCTACAACCAACTTTCACCAGAATATTTCCAAGCATAAACTGATAACGGTCATAACACTGAGGTATGAGACTTGTCACTTATCAGAATTCCAAATTTATCAAAATTAGAATGAGAGTAATTCCATAAATTCTCCAATTTAGTTCATCAATTCAGACCATAAGAGAATCACCTTGTTCGAACTTAAGCAAACAACTTTGTTCTTTATGACTTCCAGATCTAATTCATGTTCAACTTGAAAACATAACAGAGTCCATCTTACAACATCCCACACAATCAAGCATTTATTCCCAATCTGAATAAAATCTTCAGTTGTACATGCACCAACCATTTCATATACTTTATTCGAATTCAAATTCATCATGTAAATCCAAAGCACAGATGAACGCTAGCGACATTCCTTGCTAGCTCAAATTAAGCACCAACAGACAGAATACTCAGATACTCTTATTACAAGAAAAGAGATTTGACATTAGAGTTCCTACTCAGAGGTATACAGTTATAATCTAGGGGCATGCACATAACAGACACCTATGATAGACGATTGACCGATCTACCCAGAATAATGCAATTCTAAGTCTAATACCACTAAATGTAACCCTCCAGACCCGTCTATGAGTTACACTTAAATCTAGAAGGTCCCATTAGGGTCGTAAGAGCGACCCACAGTAAAAACCCAAATAATTGTTTTTCTTTCTAATACATTTAAAATTGTAAAATAAAATTTTTGTCAGAACATCATTACCGAAAATCATAAAATAGAAATCCAAAAAGTATATTACAGACTATGACATAAAATAATACTTGGCATACATGCCTACTAATTATACTTGTACCGTACTCTACATGCAAAACTTATGGAACTCCATTAAAGATATTGATACTACACCATGATCAAATTCTTTTAACCTACGATGGTAAAGAACAACATGAGCTTGGGAAAAGCTCAGTAATACAGAACTACCAAGAGATGCTAAAGGCACAAACATGTATATGGCAATCATAACACTGTCATGATGTTCTGGGCAACAATAGACTCCAATTATGATTCGATATTTCAATGAAGTATTATATTTGAAGATAACATAATTGTTATTTATTCCATCATCGAGTATCAAGAGAGAAGCCTATAGAGTAGAGAATCAGAAGAGTGGTGGGTTAAGGAAATTAAACCAATGAGTTTAGTATGTTCCGTTGAGTGCGGATTGGAAGCGTACATAAAGTTTCGGACTTTGGTAAATTAATTCAGTATGGTATATTTTAAAAGAGACATGAAAGTTTTATTTTAATCACATAACTACCCTCCAACCGAACTCCAGTATACAGTTCCCAGCACTGCATCTATAAAGGCATTAACCCAGGCTCGTTGGGCGTAGGTGCCATCCTAAGAGGATACCTTAGGTCTAGTAAGAATCACCCTAGTCGAAGTATATGAACCTGAAACAATAGGAATCACCCTAGTCAAAGTATAGGAACCTGATATAGTAGGAATCACCAACCGGATCAGGGCTGAACCTGTTGAGACTTCATATCCTATCCTAAGTATCCTAGTAAAATAGTCTACGCAGTATTAACAATAATAACAATATTTAGTAGTAAGCATGGGTAACAGTATATATAAAGCAAACAATACTTTTTAGTGAAACAGTAACCATAGAGCATGTTTTTCAGATCAAATACAGAAGTTTATTTTAGACAGATAAAAATCGTGATTCAGATCAAAGAGACAATATTGAGTTCAAAACAAAGAGAATATTCATGTGCACTTGGAACATACTAGATGGAACAATTTATTTCTCGAAGATATTTGGTATTTACAAGAAAAAGGAAACACTGAACTTCTAACAATTTTGAACTGATTTCAGAAATGAGGTCCCTATAAAAATGGGCATGGTAACCAACGTCTCTAACCAGGTATTCAGGAATTGATACATTAGGATCATTCAGGGTATCTGATATATCAGAAATGTTTTGATCATTTTGGTTAACAAGGGTATTTTGGTTATTTGACTCCCAGGGGCAATTAAGTAATTCAACCTAATAAGGAAAAAATGGTGATTTGCATAATTGAATATTTTTATAGTTTATCAAGTTTCCAAATTCATTCGAACTAACAGATCCCAATAGTGACTATATCGTATAGCTGAACGAGTCACATTCAAAAGACATCACTAGACTACCCCGAGCATTCAAACATGTATTCGAGCGGTATTCTTCCAGTGTAGTAGCATTACCATGAGTGAGTTATATACATGAGTCAGGTTTTGTAACCCATATGAGCATCACGGTCTTTTAGGTTTTAATCGATATTTTTGGGATTTAAAAGCTTTCGCTTAACTCAAGTTATGTAGGTATTTCAATCATTCAAGTGCTTTCGGCATTTCTAAACAATTTATTTATTTTAGAACTCAAGGGTTTATCCGTCATTCTAGTTAATTTGGAAATTTTAGTGCCTGAGGATACTTCTGTTGTTTTGGTCATTACGATCATTTCGATCAATTCAACCTTATCAGCATTTCCAATCATTTTAGTCATTTCAATCAATTTTAGTAATTTATGCCACTTTGAATAATTCAGGCATACAAATAGTTTTTTCATAAATTTATCTTCAGAGATTTATTCAGAATTCAAGAAAAATCCAAGTACTTTACAAGCTGGAAGGTTTAAGTCTTGTTATAATAACTTTCCAAGTAATTCGAGGTTTTTAGCCGAATCAGTTGTTTTACGAGATCTAGTGTAGATTTCTAGATCGCTTTCATTGTTAGGGGTATTTTAGTTATTCTTATACCTTAAGGGCATTTTTGTAATTTTATATCTAAATATATTTGATGTTGAATCTTTTAACCCTATTAATCGGGTTTAGAGATTAACTACCTTATTAATTATTTTGAACTCCAATTCTCTTTGATTTATTAACCTTCTCATTCGAGCATTTCAATCTTATCTAGATTATTATACTTATATTTCATATATGATTTGACTTAAGCAGAGTTAACAGTTCACTTCATCATAACTATGCATGCATTAACTGAATATCAATATGTTCATGAAGCATACAAGAGATAGTAATGTATTACCTTGAATCCTTGTTATATCAGTCGACCCTTGAAATGAAATTCGATCACTCTTGAACTTGGATTTGACGTCTCTAAAAAAAATCTCAAATACCAGGAAATGTGATTACCTTCAATTAATCAAAATCCATAATCAATCATTTTTCACATTGCACTTAAACTGAATAATTAAACACATAAGCATTTTTGGGTCTAATATCATATTTGAAGGCTTTCAGGTTAGAATTTCATGAAACAAACTTAAAATCGGACCCAGGACATCAAAAAATGTAAAATAAGATTTTTTAGAAAATTTGACTTTTTGGTTAAAGTCAACACTGACATCAGCAGTTAATGCTGACGTTATCGATCAACTGGTCAATGGTCAATTGGGTTGACTCAGGTGAGTTAACTCACTGAGTTGACTTAGACAGGTTGACTCAGTTGGTTTGACTCGGTCTGGTATGACTGCTTCAGGCCAATTTTTTGGGTTATACTTCAAACTGATATGGCATGACTAGTTTTGGGCTAAACTAACTCCATTCAGGAGGCTAGACCAGTTTAGCATAAGGGTTGCCATCGTGGTGGCTAGAAATCACCCCCCGATGCCATACGCAGGTTTAAATTGGCCAGAAACACCACTAGCCGGTGGAAAACAAAGCGAGAAACACTTTTAATCGAGTTTTTAAAGCTTATCGAGGCTAAAACAACTGCGATATGGTGACCAAAGGGGAAAACTGAATGGTTTTTACATTTTCTGATGAACCATAAACAGGTGGAGAAAAGACGATCAACAGCTCGAGTTTTACTTGCCACGATACAAGAAGGACAGTGGTGCTAGCAGTGACTCTCACCGATGTTGTATGGTGACAAAATTGATAGAAACAGAAGAGATTCTGATGTTGCGCAGCAGTAAAATCAACATAAGTGATTCTGATGATGTCAGTACGACGCGACGGTAATAGAGATCAAGACTAGCATAGAGAGAAGTGGTTGAGAGATTTCTCTAGAACATCTTACGATGCAGATGAATGCATTAATGAGGGGAAGGGTATTTCAAGCCTTTTATTAATATTTTTACAATACAGACATGTAAACGATTCAAATAAATATCAAAGCAGGCCATGATTAAGAGATGCTTTAGTCTCGATGGCTAAAGCTATTGCACCCTATGCTAAAGGACACAAGTTTGAATCCTCTTGGTAGAAGCTCCACACATTTTTAAAGCATAAATTGAAAAAAAAAACAAGGGTAATGATAAGTGTTCAAAAGTACTATTTTTCTTACCCTTTTTACTCATATTATTGTTAGACTTAGGCTCATATTAGTTGCATAGTTAGCCATTCATGCATTAATCCATGTTTCCTTCAATCGTTGAGCTTGATTACATAACTTGGTGATTTTTGTGGAAATAGATGCTGCTTTGGTGTGTTTTTGTGTGTGTATGCGCAGGATCACTTGCCAAAGCAATGCCGAGCTAGTTGCCAGGGCAATGCATGAAGGATATGCCGAGCTAGTTGCCAGGGCAGTGCATGAAGGAGACGCCGAGCCAGTTGCCATGGCATTTGTCGACAAAGACCAAAAGCAATATGGATGTCAAAATTCATAACTTTACAAGCCCAAGATGACATGGAGCAAGGCCCAAGCCTAAAGGAATTTGATTGCCATGCAGAGATTAAAGAAGAGTTAAATTCCAAGAAGATAGGAGAAGTTCTAATAGGAATAAAATTATAATAAAGAATTATATTCTTTAAAGATAATTTAATTCCAACTCAAACTCCTCCTCAAAGAAGGACTTTGGCCTAGCCCTATAAATATCAAGGAGATTTCGACAATTCCAAAGGGAGAGAGCAAGAGGGAATTTCGACAACTCCAAAAGAGGAAGCAAGGGGAATTTTCGGCAAGCATCTAGGGCAAGGAATTTTCGACAAGCTTCATCTTTTCTTCCTTGTTCGATTGGGTTCATGCTAGGGATTGTTTATCTTGTGTTTCTTTGGAACCTAGCCATGAACTAAATTTACTTGGCTATGGTTATTGTGTTTTGTGGTTGTGAGAAACTATTGGTTTTTGTTTAGGTAATAAGAGTTTGCACTTTTCTATTTCAAGGCTTATTCATTCTTGGTTCTTATTATTGTTTGTGAGTGAATTGGGAGAGGATCTCGTGATTTCATCCATTTATCTAATATCGGGAGAGTTAGATTCAAGAAACGAATGAATATAATCTTTATTCAATCCAATGATGGTGAAGATTAATCCGGCTTAGGAATAAGTTAAGGATTTCAACGGCTAAGAGGAGCGCAAGATTGGTTGTTGTTCACCCTTGATTTCACGCAGGATGTATTATCAAGGCATGCACAAGTAGCTAGAGTTTCGACTTAGGGATAAGAAGAAACCATTGAAGAACGCTCCGCCGAACCTTGAAGTTGCTGCCCGATCGCCCAAGTAGTTGCCCAACTAGTCGCCCAAGCAACCATCAATTAGTTGCCAAGGCAACCCCGTTGTGCAAGTCGCCACGGCAACTGAGTTGCCCGTGCACTCTTTACCAAGACAATCCAATTGGCTATCACACCTCAACTCACGATAACCTTGACCTATCTCTCTCATTCGAATTCATCTTTTCTTTTACTTAATTGCTTTCTAGATTAGTTATTAGTTAAAACTTCTATAATCCTTTACTTGTGTTTTTACTTTTTACGATTGCAAGGGACTAGATTCTTGAAGTGGCACCAATCCTCGTGGAGAGCGATATCTTTTATACTATAACTTGCGACGTGTATACTTGCACATTTGCGTAGCACTTATTACGCGCAACAAGTTTTTTGGCGCCGTTGTCGGATTGGCAATAGCGACTTTGTTTTTACTTTCTTGCACTTTCTTTTTATTTTTCTTGTTTAAAATTCAAAGGGCTAACAAACTTTGGTTTTGCATTGGTATATGACCAGGCGAGACCGACTTCACAGAATATCCCTTTGATCCGTAAATCGAACGAACCTTACAAAGACTTAGGCGAAGGATAAGAGAAGCAATGGCAAATCAAGACGGCAATATTAATCAAGATGTTGAGCGAGGAGGAGGAGTGATTCTTGCACGAAACAGAACTATTCGAGACTATATTGAAGAAGATCTTGATGGACTTAACCCGAGAGTTGTCGCACCGAAATTGAAGCCGACCACTTTGAGTTGAAACCGGTAATGTTTAATATGATCAACACAATAGGTCAATTTGGCGGCTCAAAGAATGAAGATGCACGACAACATCTGAAATCTTTCCTCGAGATTTGCAACTCGTTCAAGATACACGGAGTCACCCCGATGTCCTACGATTAAGATTATTCCCCTATTTCCGAGGGATAGGGCGAAAGCATGGCTGAATAGCATTCTGCGGATCCATAGCATCTTGGACTGATCTTTGTCGTGATTTCCTTGCTAGATTTAATCCTACAAATTTAATCGATAAGCTTCGTAACGACATTACTTCTTTTTCGGCGGCGGATGATGAATCCATGTACGAGGCTTGGGAGCGATATAGAGAACTTCTACACAAATGCCCTCTACACGGATTCCCGGTATGGACTCAAGTAACAATGTTTTACAACGCCGTGAATACACCAACAAGGATGATGCTAGACGCCTCGGCAAACGGCATACTCCTAGACAAGTCGCCGGAGGAAGCAATGCAAATTTTAAACAGGCTGGCCAAGAATGACTATCAATTCCCATCTACTAGAAGAGGAGGAGTTAGACGCCAAGCCACAACATGAACTAGGATCATCAGATTCAATTTCGGCACAATTGGCCACTTTGACCAAGATGGTCCAGAACATGCAAAAACCAAACAACACACATGAAGTCAAGGTAATGGATTCTTTTTGTGAGTTATGTGGTGATAACCATAATTCTTCCGAATGTATGCGAGAATCCGAATCGGCTTCTATGTGGGAATTACAATCGGGCAACAACATGATGTCCAATACATACAATCCAGCTTGGAAGAAGCACCGAATTTTTCATGGAGTAATCCCAACAATGCTCTAAACTGGAACAATCAGAATGCACAAGCATCGGGATTCAGTGAGAATATGCCACGACAGCGGATGCGCGAAGCAACAACCGACAACATCTAGTTATTTGGAAAATTCTCTAAATGCTTTTATGATGAAAACTGAATCTTATATGGCTGAGAATAGTAATTTCATAAAAAAGAATCGATGCTTTTATTAACAGGACCGAGATGAGATTGCAAAACCAAGAGGCGGCAATAAAATCATTGGAAAATCAAGTCGGACAATTTGCTCAAAATCTGAACACTAGACCACAAGGAGGTTTACCTAGCGATACTGAAGTCGCAAGAGGAACTGGCCATGAGCAATGTAAGGCAATCACCACCAGAAGTGGCCAACAACTTAGAGAGGTTCAAACCCGCTCGTCAAACAAAACTCCACAAAAAGATCAAGACGAACCTAGCGGCAAAGCCTCAGATGCTGAACCAGGAATTGCTGCGGCAACCGGCAATAAACATGCCTCGGCAACCGACGATAAAGACGCCTCGGCAACTTGCGATAAGCACGCCTCGGCAACCCCAGTTGAAAACGCATCGGCAACTCCAGATGTCCCGGCAATGCCGTCAATCAGGTTTCAAACCAATGAAAGGATAGAAGATATCCGACTTCCACCACCATTCCCACAAAGGTTGAAGCGACAAAAGCAAGAATACCAATTCAAGAAGTTTCTTGATATCCTAAAGCAAGTCCACATCAACTTGCCATTGGTGGAAGCAATTGAACAAATGCCAAACTATGCCAAGTTTCTTAAAGACATTGTGTCCAAGAGAACAAGGCTAGGAGAGTTTGAAACAGTGGCCGCTACAGAGGGATGCATGGCAATGTTGCACAATCGCATGCCGCCCAAGTTGAAGGATCCCGGAAGTTTCACAATACCCTGTTCTATTGGAAATCACTATGTCGGGAAAGCACTATGCGACCTAGGGGCTAGCATAAACTTGATGCCTAAATCGGTTTTCGAAACTAGGAATCGGGAAGGCAAGACCTACAACATGATTATCTTTGCGGCTAGCCGAGCCAGATCCTATGTGCATCCAGAGGGAAAAATCGAGGACATCTTGGTAAAAGTTGATAAATTTATTTTTCCGCTGACTTTATTGTTTTGGATTGTGAAGCGGATGAGCATGCACCTATCATTCTCGGGAGACCATTCCTAGCAACAGAGGAGAACCTTGATCGGCGTTGAAAAGGAGAACTCACAATGAGGGTGAATGACCAGCAAGTTAAACTAAATGTGTTCCAAACACTAAGACATGCTGATGATCCAGAAGAATGCCAACTACTTCATGCCACGGCAGAGTTTAACTTCGATGAGGAATTTAGTTGCCTCGGCAACTACATTGCCGATCAAGAGGAACCTGAGGAGTATGAAGAACCGGTCGATGAGAAACAACCAGAAGAGGCAAATTGGCTAGTCAATCGACCAGGTACATACTTTGAACCACTGGACTACTCAGGTAAGGAAGGTAAGATCGAAAAACCCTCTATCGAAAATCCACCAATTCTTTAGTTGAAAAAATTGCGAGCAATCAAATATGTATACTTAGGGATCGATAATACATTACACCGTAATTATTTCCTCTAAGTTACAGCCTGAGCAGGAAAAGAAGCTGATCAACATGTTGAAGCTACATAAAAAGGCAATAGGGTGGACAATTGCCGACTTGAAGGGAATTAGCCCGGCGGTGTGCATGCACAAGATCTTGTTGGAAGATGATCACAAACCTTCAATTGAGGCCAAGAGGAGACTGAATTATGCCATGAAAGGGGTTGTAATGAAAGAAATCATCAAATGGCTTGACGTAGGCATTATATACCCTATCTCCGATAGTACGTGGGTAAGTCCGTACAATGTGTGCGAAAAAAAGGGTGGTATAACAGTGGTAAGCAATGAAAATAATGAACTTATCCCAACCAGATGTGACCGGTTGAAGGGTTTGTATGGACTATCGAAAGCTAAACAAAGCCACTAGGAAAGATCACTTCCCATTACCCTTTATTGATCAAATGCTTGACCGTCTTGCGGGTAAACCCTTTTTTTGTTTTTCTTGATGGTTATTCAGGTTACAATCAGATTGCCATAGCACCGTAAGATCAAGAAAAGACAACCTTCACATGCCCTACGGTACTTATGCCTTCCGAAGGATGCCGTTCGATTTGTGTAACGCCCCGCAACCTTCCAAAGATGCATGATGGCGCTCTTTTCGGACATGGTCGAAGACTTCCTTGAGATCTTCATGGATGATTTTTCGGTTTTCGTAATGACCCGGACGGCTATCTCGGCAATTTAGAGAGGGTGTTGGCAAGATGCGAAGAAACGGATTTAGTCCTCAATTGGGAGAAATGCCACTTTATGGTAGATGAAGGAATAGTGCTCGGCCACAAGATTTCATCCAAGGGAATTGAAGTAGACAAAGCCAAGGTGGACGTGATCGAGAGATTACCCCCACCAAATTCGGTTAAAGGAATTCGAAGTTTTCTCGGACATGCAGGTTTTTACAGGAGGTTGATTCATAATTTTTCTAAAATCACTAAACCTTTGTGTAATCTGCTTGAACAGGATAAAGTCTTCGATTTTGATGATTCTTGCACTCAAGAATTCGAAACCCTAAAGAAAAAGCTTCCCTCGGCACCCATTGTCGTTCCACCAGATTGGACGCTACCTTTTGAGCTCATGTGTGATGCAAGTGATTTCGCGGTAGGAGCAGTCCTAGGCCAACGCACAGGTAAGACATTCCATGTGATATACTACGCTAGTAAAACTCATAATGGTTCTCAAGTGAATTATACAACAACGGAGAAAGAGTTACTAGCTGTAGTTTTCGCATTTGACAAGTTCCGATCCTATTTAATTGGTACAAAGGTAATAGTTCATACGGACCATTCGGCAATCAAATACTTATTTGCTAAAAAGGATGCTAAACCTCGTTTGATTCGTTGGATATTACTTTTACAAGAATTTGATATTGAAATTAAGGACAGGAAAGGAACAGAAAATCAAGTGGCCGATCACTTATCACGTTTGGAACGCAATAGGGAGGAGGACGCAGATCTAGAGATATGCGATGAATTCCCGGATGAACAAATTCTAATTGCCTCGACAACCCTCAACGCTTCGGCAACCCTTGACGCCTCGGCAGCCCATGACGCCTCGGCAACCATGGATGCACACGCCTCGGCAACTCTCGACGCCGCAGCAGTCTTTGACGCACATGCCTCGACAATTTTGGGAACAGACACTATGGCAGCACATGCCTCGGCAATACCCTGGTACGCAGATTTAGTTAACTTCCTTGTTTGTGGTATTTTTCCGTATGGCATTACTCACCAAGGGAAGAAGCGGTTCCGCCATGATGCTAAGCATTACTTTTGGGACGAGCCTCTTTTGTTTAAACAATGTGCAGATCGGGTTATACGCCGATGTGTCCTCAAGAAGAGCAACAGAATGTACTCCGGCAATGCCATTCTTCACCCTATGGAGGACATTTTGGAGGAACTCGTATCATGCCAAAGTCTTGCAATCCGGTTTGTATTGGCCAACATTGTACAAAGATGCCCAAGACTTTTACAAGCAATGTGATCGTTGCCAGAGGACGGGCAATATCTCTAGACGACATGAGATGCCACTCCAGAACATCATCGAGGTAGAACTGTTCGATGTATGAGGGATCGATTTTATGGGACCTTTTCCATCTTCATTCGGTAACCTCTACATCTTACTCGCCGTCGACTATGTGTCTAAATGGGTAGAGGCAGCTGCAGTTCCCAACGACGATTCCAAGACCGTGCAACGATTTCCCGAAAAAACATATTTACGGTTTGGGATGCGAGAGCAATTATCAGCGACGGGGCAAGCATTTTGACAACAAACTAATTGCCAAGATGTTGCAACGCTTCGGCATATCACACAAGATCGCCACGGCATATCACCCACAAACCAACGGGCAAGCAGAAATTTCCAACCGGGAGTTGAAGGGAATACTCGAGAAAGTTGTAAATCCCTCAAGGAAGGATTGGTCATTAAGACTAGATGACGCACTTTGGGCATATCGCACTGCATTCAAAACACCATTAGGTATGTCCCCTTCCGGCTTGTCTATGGTAAAACATGTCATCTACCGGTGGAAATCGAGCACAAGGCGTCTTTGGGCAATCAAGACCGTGAATATGGATTGGGAAGTGCCGGACAAAAGCGCTTGATGGATCTCAATGAGATAGAAGAATTTCGTGCACTCGCCTATAACAATGCACGAATCTACAAGGAGAAAACAAAGCGATGGCATGACAAGAAACTATTGCCACGGCAATTCACGCCAGGGCAACTAGTTCTCCTATTCAATTCTCGGCTAAAACTTTTCCCGGGAAAGTTGAAATCAAGATGGTCGGGACCATTCGAAGTCGTCAAACCATTCTCCCACGGTGCTGTGATAATCAAGTCCATCTCTGACAACCATGAATTCAAAGTTAATGGACAAAGATTGAAGCACTACAATGGTGCCCATGTGGAATGTAACAAGGAAGTGGTCAATTTAGGAGATGCATGAGCATGCTCTCCCTTTTGATATTTTTATTTTTATTTTTATTTATTTTTATTTTTGTTTTTGTCGATTATTTAATTATTTATTTTTCATTTTTTTTCCGATTATTATTCTTTATTATTTTATTATTTTGCCGATTATTAGTAGTTTTAGGATAGATTTTTTTTATTCAAGTCTAAGAATCCTATTACACATCTTTATTTATTTTCTTTATTAGTTTAATTTTAATTTTAATCCTTATTTGATTTGTTTTTGAATTGTAGGAAAGGAAGTTCAAGAGAAAGAAGGAATTCTAAACCAAGTAGGAAAACATCTTCAACAAGGAAACTAATGGGCTGAATCTAAGGCTTATATAAAGCCTCCAATTCATTCTAACCAAAACCCCTTTGTCGAAAATTCCTACCAAACCCTAACCCAATTGTCGATTTCCCCTAATCCCACCCACCTATCTTTTCTATAAAACCCATCACCCTTAACCTATTCCTACTTTCTATCTTGCGACTTTTTAGTTTCTTTTCTTTTCTTTGTTTTTACTCACAACCAAGATCATACATGGCATCCAAGATTAAACTTTTAGTTCATCCAAGTTCCTCCAAAGAACCAAGATACAAGAAGTTTGCTACACCGGCGGTTCAAGAAAGATTTCAATCCAAGTTTGAAAGCCGGAAGATTCATGAAGAACAAGGCTTTGAATACTCCAGCTCTCAAGATTTCGGCCTTGAACCATTCATCTTCAAGAGGATTGCACATCAAAAGTGGAAAATCTTTTGCAATCAACCGGAACCGGGTAACATCTCATGGGTAAGAGAATTCTATGCTCACTCACCTAACCCAGATAATCCTTATGTTTTTGTTCGTGACAAGGCCATACTGATAAGTCCCGAAAGCATCAACAACTTTTACGGACTTTACATTGAGAAGGACGAGCATCAAACCTTCGTTGACCAAATCAATCCCAAGCAACTCGACAAGGTGCTTCAAGAACTCACTCAACCGGGAACTCATTGGAACGACGATAAATACAAGGGCACAGTAAATCGCCTTCGGCTTAAACCCGAGGCAAAACTATGGAATAAGTTTGTTAAAACTTCTTTAATGCCCTCCACACACAATACTACCGTTGACATACCACGTCTTTTGCTCATACATTCTATTTTGCATAATCGCATCATTAACATTGGAAAAATTATTTGCGATGAGATTTTTGTATGCAGCTCAAAAGATAAGGGTTATCTTTTCTTCCCTTGCTTAATTTCCAATCTTTGCAAGGAGATGCATGTCCCGAGTGAGTCCACCGATGAAAAGGCCCTACCCAAGTCTGGTTGGAATCAAGCACTAATCCGGAAGCTAATGGGAGAGGCACCGGGAGATTCTTCAAGGCCTCCAATTGCCACGACAACTCCTGCCGCCGCGGAAATCCCTAATGCCCAAGCACCTAACGCCAGGGCAACTCGGCCATTAATCCCGAGACACTTTGAAGCACTTTTGCACCCATTGGAAAGCCGCCTAAGGCAAATTGAAGATCGGCAACTAATGTTCATGCGGTACATGAAGGAGCACAACAATGCCATCACCCAAGTCATACTAGAAAAGTACCCAGACAATCGTGTGCCGTTCCCAATCTTTCCCGCCGAGATTCTTGCCCTGGCAACCAATGAAGCAGTCACCACGGCAACCAAGGAAGCAGACGCCACGGCAACCAACCCTGACGATGCCCCGGCAACCACTGCAAAAGCCAAAGGTAAAGCACCTATGCCCGAATCAACTCCTACGGAATCATTTTCTGATTTTTCAGATTCGGACGAGTCCTCCATTGAACTAATAAAGACCGCACCAATTGAATCCTCCAAACGAAAAGCCATTGACATTGATGAAGAGGATGATGAGGACAACCCCGTACGAGGATCGATTCCACCACCGGCAACAAGAAAACAACCATCGCGTTCAAGCAAGAAAGTCAAGACGCCAACTAGAAGGAAACTAATCATCTACGATGACGAACTCTCGGAGTAAGTCCTCGTATGCATTTTTATTTTTATTGTTATTTTTCGTTATTTTTATGCATGCATTGAGGACAATGCCTCACTCGAGTTTAGGGGGGGATTGTTATTAGTAATTACCATGTTTAGTTACATTAATCTTAAGCATTACATTTAGGATACATAAATTGCTTGCCATACCTTTAATTGGAACAAGAATTGCTTAGATTTGATGAATATTCAATGATGACTTTACCAATGCACTTAATTGATAAAATTTTTATTCTAGGATAACCATGAAAAAACTTAGAATTTTACTATGATGCTAAATTTGATGAAACACTGTTGTGGTTTGATTGATTTAAGGAGTTCTAGTAAACTTAAGTTGATAATTAACTAATTGGGGGATTAGAATAAAAATTGGATGAATGCTAGAGGTGCCCAAAATTGGCTCTAGCATATGCTAAAAAAAAATTTGATCACTAGAGGTGCCCGAAACTGGCTCTAGGAGGCGTTAAAATTTTTTTTTTAACTAGAGGTGCCCGAAACCGGCTCTAGTCGATTAAATTAACTTAAGAAAACTAAAAATAAAACACTAGAGGTGCCCGAAATTGGCTCTAGTTAAAACATGTTAAAAAGAACCCAATGAAGTAATTTGAAAACCTATTGTTTGCATAGAATCCGAAAAATCAACTCGCACACAACTCCGCACACACTCACAAGCATTATAGTTTGATTCCGAGTAACTCCTCAGTTTTCCAAAAAAATAAAAAGCCAATCATACTTTGTGCCCCGGTTCAGAGAATTGAAATCAAGTTCAAAGCTAAGTTTGTGAAAATTTGAAGTCTTGGCAGGTAATTATGAGTTTGCATTGCTTGAGGACAAGCAATAGTTCGAGTTTGGGGGTGTGATAAGTGTTCAAAAGTACTATTTTTCTTACCCTTTTTACTCATATTATTGTTAGACTTAGGCTCATATTAGTTGCATAGTTAGCCATTCATGCATTAATCCATGTTTCCTTCAATCGTTGAGCTTGATTACATAACTTGGTGATTTTTGTGGAAATAGATGCTGCTTTGGTGTGTTTTTGTGTGTGTATGCGCAGGATCACTTGCCAAAGCAATGCCGAGCTAGTTGCCAGGGCAATGCATGAAGGATATGCCGAGCTAGTTGCCGTGGCGGTGCATGAAGGAGACGCTGAGCAGTTGCCATGGCATTTGTCGACAAAGACCAAAAGCAATATGGATGTCAAAATTCATAACTTTACAAGCCCAAGATGACATGGAGCAAGGCCCAAGCCCAAAGGAATTTGATTGCCATGCAGAGATTAAAGAAGAGTTAAATTCCAAGAAGATAGGAGAAGTTCTAATAGGAATAAAATTATAATAAAGAACTATATTCTTTAAAGATAATTTAATTCCAACTCAAACTCCTCCTCAAAGAAGGACTTTGGCCTAGCCCTATAAATATCAAGGAGATTTCGACAATTCCAAAGGGAGAGAGCAAGAGGGAATTTCGACAACTCCAAAAGAGGAAGCAAGGGAATTTAGAAAGCAAGCATCTAGGGCAAGGAATTTTCGACAAGCTTCATCTTTTCTTCCTTGTTCGATTGGGTTCATGCTAGGGATTGTTTATCTTGTGTTTCTTTGGAACCTAGCCATGAACTAAATTTACTTGGCTATGGTTATTGTGTTTTGTGGTTGTGAGAAACTATTGGTTTTTGTTTAGGTAATAAGAGTTTGCACTTTTCTATTTCAAGGTTTATTCATTCTTGGTTCTTATTATTGTTTGCGAGTGAATTGGGAGAAGATCTCGTGATTTCATCCATTTATCTAATATCAGGAGAGTTAGATTCAAGAAACGAATGAATATAATCTTTATTCAATCCAATGATGGTGAAGATTAATCCGGCTTAGGAATAAGTTAAGGATTTCAACGGCTAAGAGGAGCGCAAGATTGGTTGTTGTTCACCCTTGATTCACGCAGGGATGTATTATCAAGGCATGTACAAGTAGCTAGAGTTTCGACTTAGGGATAAGAAGAAACCATTGAAGAACGCTCCGCCGAACCTTGAAGTTGCTGCCAGTCGCCCAAGTAGTTGCCCAACTAGTCGCCCAAGCAACCATCAATTAGTTGCCAAGGCAACCCCGTTGTGCAAGTCGCCACGGCAACTGAGTTGCCCGTGCACTCTTTTACCAAGACAATCCAATTGGCTATCACACCTCAACTCACGATAACCCAGCCTATCTCTCTCATTCGAATTCATCTTTTCTTTTACTTAATTGCTTTCTAGATTAGTTATTAGTTAAAACTTCTATAATCTTTTACTTGTGTTTTTACTTTTTACAGTGCAAGGGACTAGATTCTTGAAGTGGCACCAATCCCTGTGGAGACGATATCTTTTATACTATAACTTGCGACGTGTATACTTGCACATTTGCGTAGCACTTATTACGCGCAACAGGAAACATAAAAGGGAAAATTATTATTTAAATCCCTAAAATCTTGGGTGTTATAGTTTAAGGTTAAAATTTAGGGTTTGTAGGTTAAAACCTAAATCTTTAACCATATTACCTTAACCTCTAAACCCTAAATTCTAACCATAACCTCCTAGACCAGCCTATGCGAAATGACCAAGTATAATAGGGCACATCTTAAGATCCAAGTAGAAAATATGTCAAAAATTCAAACGTCTAATTTGAAACATACTTGCGTAAATCGATATAGAACGATGAAACTATATATAAAACATATTAGATTATAGTTACAAAATAAGGTATATCGAATATAGCAGTAATATACTCATAACATAAAACTTCATACATCTCAAAATATAGGCATATGACACCCTAAAAAAACAAAATGGTGGATAGAAACATTACAATATAGTATATAGTACTGAATGTGTCGATCCTTCGAATGCCAGGTACATGGTAGCCTATCCAAAATATCTGAAATGGAGAAAATTTGGGGAATGAGCTAAGGAGATCAGTGTGTTCCATTAATACAAAGTTAAAACATACAGTGTAAACATGCAGTAAATTTCATTTTAGGAAACACATTGGGCGTAGGTGCCTAGTATGTAGTTCCCTAGAACTGCATCTATAAAGGAGTTAACCTAGACCCATTGAGCATAGGTGCCATCTTAAAAGGATGTATTAAGTCCAGTAGGAATCACCCTAGCCGAAGTATATGAACCTGATATAGTAGGAATCATCAACCGGATTAGGGCTGAACCTACAGAGACTTCATAACCTATCCCCAAGTACCCCAGTAAAATAGTCTAGGCAGTAATAATAGTAATTAGTAGTAAGAAGTGGTAATGGTAGATATAAAGTAAACAATTATTTTTAGTGAAACAATAATCAAAGAGCATGCTATCAAATCAAGTAGTTAGGCATAAATCATAGAGATGAAATGATCATGCTTAAAATCAAGAAACATGTTATGTTTTTACAAAATCAAAGAATACCAGTCATGTGCACATAATCAGTTTGAACAAAATATTTATATAGCATATAAGGAATACACCTCAAAAGATCAGGTCAGACAGATGGTATACTGAGCACCCGCGTTACGCTCTGATGTTGTACTAGAACCTAAGACACACCGAAACTTAAATCAACACTTGAAAAATTTTCTTGTATGATAATTCACAATGTACCGAGACATACGAGCCATAATGGGTTCACACGGCCGCACGAATTGAGAGGAGATGAGCTGGGCAAATGGACGATCAAGAGAATCTCTAATAGACAAATAATACCATACGTAAGTTCTTTTTCAATAACTTTTCTTAAATAAATTAACTTAATATATATGCATGTTAGGGTTTAAAGTCAAATTCGAAGGCTTTCGGGTTAAAAATTTAGGAAACATGCTTCAAAAGCAGGCTTAGGACATTAAAAAAACATAAAATACATGATTTTAGAAAAAAGTTAACTTTTTGGTCAAAGTCAACGATTAGAGTCAATTGAGTTGACTCGAGCATGTTGACTCAGCCGGGTTGACTTGGTGAGTTAACTGAATGAGTTAACTCAGTGAGTTCACTTGATTAGGGTCAGGTCATAGAGAAATGGGTTTGGTTTGGGCCGAATACAACTTAACCCATTTACCCAAACTTAGCCCCAGCGGTTTCTCACTGGAAATTTTTTCAGCAGCCCCAAACGACCTATTTTTGCCAAAAAAAGAACGAAAATTAACTCCATATTTCAACCATTATATCTATAAACCATAATCGAGTCAGAAACCTTACCAAACTTACCAAAACAGAAAAGGAGATCAGAAATGGCGTAGCTCCGATGAGGCTTTAAACGGCAAACGTTTGGCGATCACTATTTTTCTTGCCTAGGTTTTATTGAGTACGGTGGCGGCCTTAGTTTTACGCCACGCTGGTTGGCAATGAAAAATGGCCCAACAAAAATAGTGAGATTTGGGTTTATTTACGAAACTTCAAATAAATCTCCACGGCAAACGTCGGGGCTTCACCGCAAGTGAAGAACTAGGCTAATGTCGGGGTGCAACGGCGAACAGGCTAGAGATGGCGATGATGGCCACAACAGAGAGATTACTATGATCGGGCTTGAATGGACAATTTGGAGAGATGATGGATTATAGAGGTTCTAGATTATCTGGTATTTTGGTTTTAGATTCCAAATGGCATTAATGGTTAGTAGATGGAGAGTCAGATCAGATTTTACAACTATATAATATAAATTAGTATGGATAAACAATTTTTTTCTTTGATCAAAACATGACAATGTGAGATTCATTAATTGGTTGAGTGATCAAGAATGCTCATGTTATTCATTTTTTATGGATTTAAATCGTGACATATACTTAGGAATGTAAACATCTCTTACAATGTGACATAAATTTTAACTTATTTTCCAAATAAAAGTCCTCCTTATATTGTGAAAGGAGATAAAGATAAAAGGATTAAGAAGATGAGATATGAAAAGATTAGGGAGATGAAAGGTGAAAAGGTAGTCACAGTGGACATCAACCATAATTCATAACAACCCCTTGGATTTACATTATAAAATATGCGTCATAAAATCTTATGGGACAAATTTTGTAACACCCTTTTTCCGTACTGAATACGAGACAAAGATGTCACATTACTAATGCCTTATCTTGTTTTGTCCATATACGTTTCATTATCAAAACTGATTAATTCTTTTTCGTTTAGTTCAATTTTATGCATCATACTATACTAGCGATAAATAATTACATGCCCACTAGAAATTATCATAAGCTAGAATATCTTACTGATGTTTTGCATATTGAAGCTTGATCAGCAAGCTCGACTCCTCTTCAAATACTCCACCTTAACCTACGTGTGAATCAAACACATGCTAAGCATGAAACTTAGTGAGGCATAAGATGAGAACATATAATACACGGTCTAATGCATGATACTTTCCAAAAACTTGAAATTTATAAATAAACAAAAATTACATACTTCGTAATACCAAAATATAGCCCAAGGTAAAAATTAAGTACTTTAAAAGTACCATTCTTTATTGCTTGCAGACACAATAAAGTGCCTATAACATATATGGCACTTTAAAGTGTCGATAACTTTATGTTACACATTGAAGTGTCAATAACCTTATAATACTCTTCAAGTGTCATTAACTCGTAGAATGCCTTATATGGTTGATGGTACCTTTAAACCAACTAACCAACTTATACGATTGATGGTGCCTTTATATGGTTGATGGTACCGTTAAACCAACTAACCAACTTATGCGATTGATGGTGCCTTTAAACCAACTAACCAACTTATAAGGTTGATGGTGCCTTTAAACCAACTTATATGGTTGATGGTGCCTTTAAACCAACTAACCAACTTATATGACTGATGATGCCTTTAAATCACCTAATCCATAATCGAATAATATATTTTAACGTGTCCATAAAACAACTCATCATAACTTATTGCATTGTCAATAACTCGTAGACATAATTGTGTCAGAAGCTGTAAGTCTCTATGAGTATACCTCAATATTGTCTAACTTAATATTACATTACCAAGGGCAACCTTAAAAACAATTCCTACAATTAAAGGTAAGTAACATAATATCCATACATACATCACTTAAAACATTTTATATTAGAGCAGTTCATACCCCAATATGCTTTATAATATTCATGGTATACTACCATAATCTGTAAATCATTAAAATAAAGTATCATGCTAAAAACATATATGCACTCACATGAGCCATTTATTAGCTTGTCTCACTAAATTCTACTCGATTCCTTTCCTTTATAGAACCTCGAATCTTCCTTGATTCAGACTTGACTTCATTAATCACATGAATAAGATAAGATACTTGTTAGATTCAAATCTATCAATACTTTAACCATGCTGTCTAATATACTCATTCGAATATAAAATCTCTAAATATTTTTCCTTTCTTCCTTGTATTGTTCAAAAACTCATTATGGTCCATAGTAACCAATTTAAACTTCCAATCATTCTTCCGTGCTTACTAACTAACATTTAAACACAAAATGTTTCAAATTCTATTTTCGGATTGCTTGCGCTACCTTAAAAGATTCACTTATACCGGGCAGAATACATATCGGATCTTAATTTCCTTTATACTGGAGAAACTAGATTTGATAATGGTTCTAACGGTATAAGCCACATAAATTAATAAAATCTACAAAAATTATGAAAACTCCCCAAACTCCCGTCACATACTGTCCAGACAGAAAACTACTCTGTAAATTTTTTTACCTTCATTCGATTAAAAATTCATATCTTTTAACTCAGAACTCGAAATCAGTTTCCATTTGTTGGAAACGAAACTAGACGAACACATCTTTACAACGGTATAAAATTCATCATCTAACCATTTTTGTAGAATTTATGGTGATTTTTCGAAGTCACTGCCAGAATTCAATCTTCTACTCAGCCTTCCATAATAACTTCTAATTTATACCAACTTAACTTAACTTCTCTTCTTTTCCTCTTTTTCTTTATCAATCCAAAACAGTCCATCACATTCCAAATATGTTCATTTTGGTACTAAAATACCAAAATAATCAAATTTGATCATAATCTCATCAATTCTAATGCTAGAATAAATTTCACAATAATTTCCTTATATTTTCAATTCTAACCGAATTGATCACTTGGAATAACAAAGAGAATTTAATCATTATAACATCAAAACAAGACTTATAACTTCATCATTCATTCATTTTCATCCTTAATTCAATTTCCTAATCAAATTCCCAAAACTTAGGGTTAGGGTTTATGTTCTTGAACATAAAATAAATTCCAAGTCAAGCTTGTTTTCATGTCTACAACATCAAATTTACACAAATCCATCATTAACCCTAACATGTTTCATGAAATTCCAACTTCTCTTTCTTCAAGAACATGAGTTATTCTTCATGTTACCATGCAATATTACCACCAAAACGTAAAGAATCGAGCATAGAACAATTTATTCTAAAAGAACACACCTTGATTCTAACTTAATCCTTCCAAATCAAGCTTGAAAAATTGAGTTTTCTTCTTTCTCTCATTTTTCTCTAACTCACGGCAATGTTGGATAAAATGAACAAATTTTGTTTAAAATTGTCACTCCATTAAATTTGAACCAATTTGGTTCCGTCACAACCGGACACTTCCAACGAAAATCATAAAATTTGTATTCGATCCAATTATCCGATAATCACCTAATACGATCTTCCATTGATCAAACTATCAAATCTAATTCAAAAATCTCATATTTTCTCAATTCCATAAATATTATTTTATGATTTTCCATGGCTTATAGAACAGTCTCTGAAATTGAAATTTCGATTCGATCTGATTTCCCGATATTCATTAAATATTCCTACTGCGATTTTACCTCTACCGAGTTATCAGATTTATTCCAAAAATTCCATATTTCTATATTTGAGAAATAAACACTATCATCTTATAAAAACTTTCTTTCCCAAGGACTTAGACTGAATTTTTCTAGGTCAGTTTATTATTCTGATAATTATCGAAAACCCTCATAAAATAAAATTTCTCGTTGAAATCCTTTATCGTAAATCCATTCAAATATTCTTTACTCTTACTAAGTCCAAAATATCGATCAGACACAATTTTATGAAACCTTCCTGAAGGTCACCCATCCTTATAATTCGCTGGCTTGAGCACGCTTAACAATTTCATTCGATCCAAATTTGATACCTTCTACTGCATCTTAATTCTTAAAACCGATATCAATTTACTTATTTCGATCCAATTCACTCTTATACTGAATAAAATTACTTATTGGGGAAATTTACACTTTAGTCCCCAAACTTTTTTAAAGTTTATACTTTAACCCCAAAACTTCCTAAATTTACATTTTGGTCACTAGCTAAAATTTGGGATATTACAATTCTTCCCCCTTTAAGAAAATTCATCCTCGAATTTTCAACACGTACAAGTTTCAAACATTTGCAGATATTACTCCCTCAATTTTTTTCAATTTCCCCAGTGACTTATTTAATCTTGTGATTCCTCATCAAAGCTTCAAATATAATCTCTTAACAGATCAATTTTTCTTAGCTTATTTTCTAACCATCTCAGTAGTATCACTACTTGACTTTCCAATTCCGCTCTTGTATGTACTAATAGTACAAACATCTTATAATGAGATACTACTGAGATATTTTCATCATAACTTCAATCCTTAGCAGGAGCTAACTTCCATGCTTATTTCATTGTATCATATCCGTTATGGGTCATTTCTTGACCTCCAAGATTCGTCAATTGACGAAATCCATCATTGTTTTACTTTCGTTATTCTAGTCTCATTACATCCTATACTAATGAGGGGCAGCATCAAGTTATACAATCAGCACATCAGTACTATGATATCCTAAGGGCATGTATTTACTGAAAACTCCATATCAAACTTGGTTTAACATTCAGAACCCGGCTAAACCTTTGCTCTGATACTAATAAATGTAACACCCATTTTCCGTACTGAATACGAGTCAGAGATGTCACATTACTAATGTCGTATCTTGTTTTGTCCATATACATTTCATCATCAAAACTGATTAATTCCCTTTCGTTTAGTTTAATTTCATGCATCATACTCTACTTGTAGATAAATAATTACATGCCCACTATAAATTATCACAAGCTAGAATATCTTACTGATGTTTTGCAGATTGAAGCTTGATCAGCAAGCTCAACTTCTCTTAAAATACTCCACATTAACCTACGTGTGAATCAAACACATGCTAAACATGAACAACAAAACTAGTGACGTCTTGAATGATCCCTAATTGCTCTTCATTAACCCCATAAGCAAAAAGCTCAGATTTGCCTGCATTAAGTTTCAAACCAGACATAGTGTAGAATTCCTCCAAGACCACACAGACTCCAATGATTGATACCATATTTCCCTTGTAGAAAATGAGAAAGTCATCCGCAAAACATAAATTAATCAGCTTCACTTTCTTGCATCTAGGATGAAATTGGAAAATTTTCTTCTGTACAGCCACATCTAATAAATGGGAAAGAATGTTCACTGCCAATACAAAGAGGTAAAGAGACATGGGATCTCCTTGTCGTATTTCCCTCTTTCCCTCAAAATATCCTACCAAGTTACCATTAAAAGAAACTGAGTATCTAGGGCTTGTGAAACAAACTTTAATCCAGTTCCTAAATTGCAAAGGCAAGTCCAGTGCTTCAAGAACATTCAGAAGAAAATCCCAATTAAGTGAGTCAAAAGCCTTATGTAAATCCACCTTAATGGCACACCTAAGAGAAAGAGATCTTATTATAACCTTTTACCAGTTCCTGTGCTAGCAAGATGTTATCTTTGATGTCCTCCCTTGAACAAAAACATATTGACTTAGAGAAATCATGCCAGGAAAGTAATCAGAAAGTCTTCGAACCAAAATCTTAGTAATTGTCTTATAAACAATAGAGCATCAAGCAATAGGCCGAAAATCTTTAGCCATACATGCATTAGGTACCTTAAGCACTAAAACAATTGCAGTAGAGTTAAAAGCAGGCAGTAAAGAAGAAGAGGAAAAGAAATATCTTACTGCAGTAATTTAGAGGGGGTAAGTTGTAATGAAGCAGCTCCTTTAGAAACCCAGCACTAGCTCCCTCCACATTGTTATCCACTGAGTCAATTTGGTTAGTAAAAAAATTAACCAGCTGGCATAGCATCAAAAGTTCGAAACTCATGCCCCCTATCATCTTTAATGAGCCTGATAATATTCTTTTTCTTATTGGCAGCCACTATTAAGTGAAAAAATCTAGTGCTTTGATCACCTTTCTGAAGCCATCTCACTTTTTCTTTCTGCTTGTAAAATAAAGTTTCAGTAAGCTCCAAATCAACTAACTCAGCTTGAAATCTTCTCTTAGTTTCCATATCACAATGCGCTCCTAAAGTAAGATTACACAATTGTTGCCTCTCCAACTGACTCCTTTTATCAATAACTTGGCTCGAAATATCTACAAAAATGCCTTTTATTCAAGCCTTTTAAGCAAGGCTTAAGTCTCTTCAATTTGCAAAAAAAAACTTGCATAGGATTAGGATTACCTTGAATATGCCCATGCCAAGAAGCTCTAACAATGTCCTTAAAACTAGAGTGAAGAGACCAGAAATTAAAATACTTGAAAGGTTTTGGCCTATTTATAGGAGCTTTCTTAGGTAACCAGGCAATGGCAGGACTATGATCAGAAATTCCTGGTGCAACGAATTCAATATAGGAATCAGACAAAAAGGTTAGCCAATGAGCATTAACCAACACTCTATCTAGTTTCCTGGTTATGAAGTTCTCTTCTTATTTGTTAGACCAAGTATACAGTGGCCCCAAATAAGCATGATCAACTAATCCAGCAGCACCTATATAGCTAGTCAAATCATCAATGTCTGCAGTACTATAATCTGAATTATAACTCTCCTCTAGGAATGTTGTGACATTGAAGTCACCACCAACAATCCAAGGAAGTGTACCAATAAGGCTCTTAGCATTTTGAACCCGTTGTCATGGACTCATTCTTTCATCATTATTATTACTGCCATAAACTGCAGTAATTACAATATCAGGTTCATCCAAATTGCCTCTAATGGTAATAGATTGATCTTTAGAAGTTAAAATAGTAAAATTCAAGAATTCCTTCCACATAATCCAAATTCTACCATTACTAATAGAAGTATAGTTAAAACAATAATTCCATTCATCTACAAAATTGGAAACAATATCCCTAGCACAATGCTCACGTACCCTAGTCTCAAACAGACAAAGAATATCCACATTTAACTTTGCGGCTCGACTAAAAACTTTACTCTGTTTATTGGGCTGATTAAAGCCTCCAATATTCCAAAAACAGATAGTCATAGAGAAGTACCAGATACGCCACACCAACCTGACCAACTATGGCATTAGAACTAGACTCCTTCAATTTATCAATAGAGTCTTTCTTCTTAGTCTTTATTCCTTACAAAAGATTAGCTACACCCATTGCAGCAGCCCTAGGTTTACGAATCATACCCTCAACGACAAACTCAGTTTCCAAACCATTAAGAGCATCAAACTTGTTTCTTGAACCTGCAAATCCACCTTGACTCTTCTGCCCCCTCCCTTTGCCTTTCTTCTTCTGAACAGAATCTTGCAAGAAAGGAAAATCATCCTTATTAGTAAGCTCAGCCACTGAATTAGTAGTCTCAGCAACTTTAATCGAATCAATAGCCCTATTTACCCCATTCACAGAGATGCAAGTGGCCTCAGTTACTACACCTAGCTCAACAGAAGTAAATCTTCATCCCACAAGGCTACTAGTGGCCTCAGCAAAAGCTAGCTCAACACTAGTACCCCTTGGAGTGAGAGATTCACTAATGGCCTCAGGTGCAGTAACTAGCTCAACACTTTGAACCCCCACAATATCAAAAACATTATTATTGGCCTGATCTACTAAGCCTAGCTCAACATTATCACTAATGGCCTCAGGTTTAGCAGCTAGCTCCTTAGAAGTTGATTTCCCAGCCTTCACACTCTATTCTGGTACCTGCACTATAGGCTTCTCAACTTGTTTCTCCTTCTTTTCAGTACACAAAGCATCTGTATGCCGAAATATTTTGTAATCCGAGCAGCAAGGAGGCATCCAAGGAACCTTAACTTTTACATAAACCAAAGACTTATCCGGCATCTTAACAGGAATGGATCTAGGAATCCTGCTTCTAGCAACAACTTCAATACAAACCTTAGCAAATTCAAGTCTCTCACGATTTGCCGTGATTGAGTCCATATATAAAGAAATCCCTAAAGCACTAGAAATGTAACTCAGACCCTTATGATTGAACAATTCCAAAGGCACATTATATAACTATACCTAAATTGGCATTTTAGCAAGATCAAACTCTAGTCTCTTCAAGTTAGGTTCCCATTTTCGCAATACCAAAGGTTTATGATGTATATGCTAAGGATCATTTTCCAAAACCCAATCCCTGGCTGCGGCATTAGCAAAAGAGAACACATACAGATTAGGGCCAGCAAGACTGACCTTAGCGAGAGTGGCTTACCCCAAAGTGCTTCCACAGTTTTCTTCAAAGCAAGAAAATTTGGGGTCGCACCAATAAATTACCCTACAAAAGAATGTTTCCAATCATCAATTCCTTTGTTAAAGAGCTTAGATGGTGGATCTACAACAATTGAATCCTCGAAATCGACTGGGGGAAAGAAGTCAAGAGTCTGCACATCTTCGGCCCAAAGAAAAATTGTTTCCAATCAATCATTGGCATCAAACAAACTGCAAAACCAAGTGAAAACCAAGAAACCCAAGTGAATCAAGCATAGACCAAAGAACGAGGAAGAACGGAGAAGAAAACCTTAGGGCGGTTAGTCCTGCTAATGTACGCCTGCCACAATGAATTTTTTGATCTAATCTAACAATCAAATTAAAAATCAGAATTTGGGTATCCTAAAAAATCTTGATTTCGTGATTTTTGACAAATTTTATGTAAAAATCAGGTCAAGAAAAAATTGGAACATAGAGAAGCATAGTGGAATCTAGGTTTTTATGCATACATATTTTTTTCTTCTAATTTTGCTTTTAAACTATAGTTTATTCTCGATTTGACGTTCCATGTGTCACTCATTAATTGATCGGAATGACCATATATTTTTAACGATGTCACACAAAATGGCTAAAAGTGATAATAAAATGAAATCGTAATTGCCCCTTTTGAAACCCCATAAAAAAACTTTAAGGACCAAAAATGAGAAAATTGAGCATAGTTTAGGGGCGAATTTGCTAGTTAAGCCATTTGAAACAATATATTTAAGTTTCATTATAAAAACTAAAATGAAATTAAAATATAATAAGATAAAAACTCATTTCATTCAAATATTGTAATTTTTTATTTATGAACCAAAAATCTAATTATATTGAATGTATTCAACCATTCTCTTTATGAATTCAACAAAAATTGAATTAGACACTATTTTCAAAAATTTGTGCTGTGTTTTTAAAGAAAAAAATAAATATATGCTAAATAAATGAAATCAATATTTAAGTGTTTGATTTACATATTCTAAAAAATATGTTTTACACTTTTTCTTTTAAGATAGATGCTGCACTTTTATTTGTAGGAAGGCATAATATTTTATTTTCTTTTTACAGAATCATTAATATTATTTTATCTTTTGGGAATTTAAGAATAATAATTAGATAATATCTATTCCTAAAAGCGAAATTACTTGGGGTAAATAACATCACTAGTCACTCAGTTATTATCGTTTTTTGGTTAATGAATTGTCTTTTTTTGCAAAAATTTTACTAACGTTGTGTAATTTTTCTATTTTGGTCACCAACATTATATCTTTCTATTTTGGTATGTGGCCTGCTATAATTATAGTTTTTGTCCTAAAATTTATACACTTTTATCAATTTACTCCTTATTCAAATTTGAAATAATTTAACAAATTTAATCATCCAATAAAATGATAACACGATTGAGAAAAATTAAGAGAAATATGAATGAGAAAGAGGAGGGAGACTCAAACTTGGGAACAAGGGATGAGTCAACCTCTATATTTGATTTATTTTTGACCAAAACTATATTTTTGTTAAACTATATTGAAAATTAAGAAAAATAAATGAAAATGAAGGAAAATAAAGTTTGCATACATCCACTGAACCAACTTCTATATTTGATTTATCATTGACTAAAATTATATGGATTTTTTTTATAAAAAAGGCTTAAATGAAAAATAGGTGCCTAAAGTATACCTTTTTTAAATTTTAGGTTCCTAAAGTATTTTTTTGTAAAAATAGGTGCCTAAAATTTTCAAAGTTATAATTTTAGATGCCTCGGTGTTAACTACCGTTAATTTTTTATTAAAAAATATTTTTCATTTTATTTTATTTTTAATTTCTTTTTAAACTTATTTAAAAATCCTAAATTTTCAAATTTCACAAAATAGCCCCCAAATTCGAAATCCCTAACTCACCAAAACTCAAATCACGTTTTGAGTCGATTTCGTTGCCGATGGCGTCGCCGCCGCTGACCACATCCGTCGCCGAACCACCACGATCGTTTACCCTATCATCCCAGCACTGGAAATCGACCAAAGTCATGCAAAACACCGGACGAAGGCCGAAACATTTAAAAATTCATTCAAACTATTTGTGACAAGCGGTGGCTAAACGACGACGATTGGTGCATGGGTGTTTCGGAGAGGGGAGGACGCTCCATTCCAACGGCGGCGGGAGTGGCCGGATTGAGGGATTTAGGTATTTCCGGATTTAGGAATTTGGGCTTTTTTTTAGAATTTTAGAAAAGTAGAGGCTTTTTTGAAAATTTCATTTTTTATTTTTTTAAAAAATAATTAAAAAATAAAAATATAAAACTTGCCATGTGTCACATTATAATTGGCTACCAAAATTTTTTAACGGAAATTAACACCGAGGAACCTAAAATTATAACTTTGGAAACTTTAGGCACCTATATTTACAAAAAAAAACACTTTAGGCACCTAAAGTTTTAAAAAATATACTTTAGGCACTTATTTTTCATTTAAACCTAATAGAAATTATATAGCTTTATATTCAATACACTAACGTTGAAAAAAAGTTTCTAGAAGCACATTAGTTTTAGGGTCTAGGGATCTAGTTTAGGGTTTTAGAATTTAAGATTTGTTGTTAGAATTTAGGGTTTAGAGTTTATGTTTTTAGAATTAAATGTTTGTGGTTAGAATTTAGAGCTAGAATTTAGGGCTTAGATGTTAGAGTTTAGGTTTAGGGTTATATGATTAGGGATTTAGGTTTCAACATATAAAACCTAAATTCTAACCAAAACTCTAAATTATAAACCCTAAAAATCTTAAAATTAAAATGTTTGTAGAAACTTTTTTCTACCAACTATGTATAAAATAATTACCCAAATTATATTTATAGAATTGTTTCCTCTCGAATCTAAGAGCAGCCATCGTCATCGCTTACTAATATGAAAAACGTATTATTCGATCCAAACTCGAAATCTAGAATATTTAAAATCAGATATAAAAATGATGGAAATCTGAAATTTAGTTTAGGCTAAATATAATTTTTGGTAAAAAAATAATCAAATGTAAAAGTTAATTCAGTGGTATGCCATGCTTATTTCCCTCTATTTTCAAGTTTGAGTCCCCTGGTTCCTATTTAATTTTTCTTAATTTTCAATATTGTTTAATATAAATATAACTTAAATAGAAAAATATAACATTAACAATAGTTTTACCAAAATAATAGTTTTGGTATCTAAAATAGAAAAACGATAATAGTTGAGTGATTGCTTTTGTTATTTACGCAATTATTTAATCAGCAAAAGATGTATAAATGTGTTAGATGTCCTTATATTATTTCAAAATTCAGTCCCTATACATTATTTTTACGAAATCGAGTCTTTATACTATTTTTTATTTGAAAACCTCTCTAACTTTTGTTTAATTTTACAGTTAATTGGAGACATGACAACTATAAAAGGACAAAATTAACTTTTGAGTTATAAAATGAGACTCGAATAACTTGACTCGATGTGAAAAAACTCGACTTGACATGACTCGAATCATAATTTCATAAACTCAACTTGAAAAAAACTTCAAATAAAGTTTGAGTTATAAAATGAGATTCAAATAACTCGAGATTTTTAGTAATTAGTGGACCAATTTTTAAGTTCAAGGCGAGTTCCTCAACTCTACATGATATATTTATATCGCATATGAAAAATGTGATGAAATATATATGGTTATAGGAAGCCGTTTAAATGAGAACCAATTAGTACCATAACATTATAAATATTTAATATTAAATTTGAACAAAAAGTCAAACAACGCGGCTTGACTCGAAAATATTTCAAATAAAATTTGAGTTATAAAATAAAACCTATCAACTCAACTGACTCAAAATTTTTAATTCGATTCGATCGAATATAGCATTGAGATTGTTGAACTGTGGGTCATTCTTGATGGTCTGAAGCTGCTATGAGGAAGATGACTGCGCAACGACGATTATTTGGATCTTAATCAAAATTTAAAAAATTCATTGACTAATAATGATCAAATTAATTAGACTAAAATAATAAAATCTATAATTTTCGTATAGTACAGGGAGTAACAGAAGAATTTGATCTAAAATATAACATATGAATTTGAAAGAAGAAAAATTGTTAAAAACTAATAAGGTTGTCTTTTATTAGAAGAACCCTAATAAGAAATTTTGTAAACAGCAAAGATCTAAATTGTCATCCAAAAAAAAGAAAGAAAAATCTGTTCTTTTTCCATTTCCAATTCCGTACACTCTCCCATGTAACCCAAAACGCTCCAAAATTTCTTCAGGGTTCACTCCTTTTCTAGTTATTCCCCAACTCCCACCATTGGAATCCTCGAAAAAGGTACCATATTTCTTCACTCGATCCACGTTTCGCTTAATTATTTTTGGGCTAAATCAAGATTATTTTACCTTCCAAATCGACCCAAATTTGATGGCTCGTGATTTATCCTTTAAAATGCTGATCTTGAATCATATTTTTCTGTTCGAGTGTTAGTATGATTCTGTGTGCGTTTTGATGAATTGGGGTAGATCTGGTTTCGGGGATTTGAATTTGGGTTTTCTTTCCTTTTTGATTTCTTTTCAGTTTCTTTTAGGTCTACACGTTGATTTCTTTGTTGGGTTTTTGTTCTTCCTCTCGAGTTGTAATTGCAATTTAGTTATTTTAAATCTTCGGCTTTGTAGTTACTTTGCTTCAAATTTTCTTGCGCTTTGCTGCTTAATTCCAAAGGATCATGTAGGAGTAGTGTAGTGAATTGCTCAATTTAGCTGTGCGTAGTTTAATTATTTGTATGTACTTTAGAACTCGTACGATTGTTGTAATCCAAGTGAAGTTCATACTAATACACTACTGGTAATTGCTGTCTGAGAAGATCTATTTCCTAGTTTATTGTTTTGACATTCACTTGTTGATTTCGGCAGATAACATGATTTTGCCAGAGTTTAGCATCTTGTTTGAGTAGTTTCCGGCTTCTTCGTTGAGAAATAATTTTCGGTTTTACTAAGAATCTTGGTTGAATATGGGGGATCTGATTACACAATCTCGTTACAATGGATTTAATGGAGAGCTTGTCAAGCCTTCTAAAGGTGCTTTTGCGTGTATGATTAATTCTGAAATTGGGGCTGTTCTGGCTGTCATGAGGAGAAATGTCCGATGGGGTGTTCGTTATGTTGCAGATGATGATCAGCTCGAACACTCTCTCATCCATTCCTTGAAAGAATTGAGGAAACAAATTTTCTCATGGGGACATCAGTGGCAAAATGTTGACCCAGTTGTGTACGTTCAGCCATTTTTGGATGTAATTAAATCCGATGAAACTGGTGCACCGATAACTGGTGTTGCCTTGTCTTCCATTTATAAAATCCTGACCCTCGATGTACTTGACTTGGATACTGTAAACATGGAAGAAGCTATGCATCTGATCGTGGATGCTGTGACGAGTTGCCGGTTTGAGGTAACTGATCCAGCTTCTGAAGAAGTGGTATTAATGAAGATACTTCAAGTTCTTTTAGCTTGCATGAAAAGTAAGGCTGCAACTAGGTTGAGTAATAAGCATGTATGCATGATAGCAAATACATGCTTTCGTATTGTTCATCAAGCAAGCTCCAAAGGCGAACTGTTGCAACGGATAGCTAGACATACAATGCATGAACTAATTAGGTGTATTTTCTCACATCTTCCTGAGATCAGCAGCACCGAACACGAGATGGCTAACGGAAGCTCGTTATCTACTTCAGGAGTGGTAATTTAAATAAGTCATAGTTTGGGTTCTTAATTGAACATAGTAACTCATTTGTTGCCTTCTAATTTATGAAATTCTTTTTTACTTCGCAGGTGAGTACACAAAATGGGAATCTTGTACTTGGAAGTACACAAGTAGAAAATGGAAATGTCGGTACCATTTGTGATGGTCCATCCTCTCTTGCCACTGATACTTCTAGTTCTCCAATGGTGAAGTCTAGTTCTGAATCCGACACAATCGAGTCTGGTGAAAGGGACGGGAAGGAGGACGCTCAGCATGATGAAAGATTGATGTCTGCACCTTTTGGGATCCCATGCATGGTGGAGATATTTCAGTTTTTGTGTTCTCTGTTAAATGTCATTGAAAAGATAGGTATTGGGCCTAAATCGAATCCCGAAGCATATGATGAAGATGTTCCACTGTTCGCTCTGGGTTTAATTAATTCAGCAATAGAATTGGGTGGGCCGTCATTCAGCAAGCATCCCAAGTTATTGGCTATAATTCAGGATGAATTGTTCCGTAACCTGATGCAATTTGGCTTATCCATGAGCCCACTTATTCTTTCTACTGTATGTAGCATCGTTCTCAATCTCTATTATCATTTGCGCTCGGAACTAAAAGTGCAGCTCGAAGCTTTCTTTTCATGTGTGCTTTTGAAGCTTGCACAAAGCAAGCACGGGTCTTCTTACCAACAGCAGGAGGTTGCTTTGGAAGCTTTGGTCGACCTTTGCAGGCAGCAGACATTTGTGGCTGAGATGTATGCTAATTATGATTGTGACATAACCTGCAGTAATGTTTTTGAAGACATTGCCAACTTGTTGTCGAAGAATGCATTTCCCGTGAATGGACCTTTGTCCGCAATGCATATCCTTGCTCTGCATGGTTTGGTATCTACGGTAAAGGGTATGGCTGAGAGAATCGGCAACGAATTACCTATATCAAATGAGGCATCAACAGATCGTGAGGGATATGATGCTTTCTGGACATCGAAATGTCAGAACTACAGTGACCCTAATTCTTGGATTCCTTTTGTCCGTAAGATGAAGCACATCAAGAGAAAGTTGGCAATCGGAGCTGACCATTTTAATCGAGATCCCAAGAAAGGCCTGGAATTTCTCCAAGGAATCCATCTATTACCTGATGAGCTTGACCCAGGAAGTGTTGCATCATTCTTTAGGTACACAACTGGGCTAGATAAGAATCTAATCGGAGATTTTCTAGGAAATCATGATGAATTTTGTGTTCAGGTGCTTCATGAATTTGTGAAGACCTTCTATTTTAGTGACATGAATCTCGATTCAGCATTACGTGTTTTCATGGGATCTTTCAGATTGCCTGGAGAATCACAGAAGATACAGAGAGTGCTCGAGGCATTTGCTGAAAGATATTACGAACAATCACCAGATATATTGTGTAATAAAGATGCTGCCCTCTTGTTGTCGTATTCACTTATAATGCTTAACACAGATCAACACAATGTACAGGTTAAGAAAAAGATGACCGAAGAAGATTTTATCCGTAACAATCGACTCATCAATGGTGGGAAAGATCTTCCTCGAGAGTACTTGTCTGAGCTTTACCACTCTATCTGTGAGAACGAAATTCAGATGATCCCTGATCAAGGTGCTGGTTTCTCAGTAATGACATCAAGCCGCTGGGTTAATGTGGTTCACAAGTCCAAAGAAAGCACCCCTTTCATTGCCTGCGATTCTAGAGCACCCCTCGACCATGATATGTTTTCTATCTTGTCTGGTCCCACGATTGCTGCTATATCTGTGGTTTTTGATCAAGTGGAACAGGAAGATATTTTAAAAATGTGCATCGAGGGATTCTTGGCTGTTGCCAAAATTTCAGCGCACTATCACTTTGGTGATGTATTGGATGATTTGGTTGTGTCTCTTTGTAAATTTACAAACCTCTCAACTCCGATGTCCATTGAAGAGGCCATTATTTCCTTCGGAGATGATGCCAGAGCGAGGATGGCAACCACAACAGTTTTCACTATAGCAAATAGCTATGGTGATTGTATCCAAAGTGGCTGGAAAAACATATTGGATTGTGTCTTAACCTTGCACAAGCTCGACCTTCTGCCTGCCCATCTGGCTAGTGATGCAGCTGATGAAACCGAGTCCTCGTCTGACCACGAGCGGGGTAAGCCTGCTACAAGTTCTTTACAAAGATCGCAGACAGCACCTGCGACCATTCCCCAGAAATCTTCGAGCCTGATTGGACGGTTCAGTCAATTCCTATCCTTTGATATGGAAGAGCCAAAGTTGTACCCAACTGAGGAAGAGCTCGCTGCTCAACAGCATCTTCGTGAGATAGTACAGGAATGCCACATCGATAACATATTCATGGAGAGTAAATTTCTCCAAGTGGAGTCTTTATTGCAACTTCTTGATGCCATTATCTTGGCTGCAGGTAGATTCAGGAAGGGAACCAGGGTCATGGAAGATGAAGACACTGCAGTCTTCTGCCTGGAGTTGCTGATCACTATCACACTAAATAACCGGGATAGAATTTTGATAATCTGGCAAAAGGTTTACGAGCACATATCAGATATTGTCCAGCAGAAGGCGGTACCAGGCGCTCTGGTTGAAAAAGCTGTGTTTGGGCTCCTTAAGATATGCCAGCGCCTGCTTCCTTATAAAGAAAATATAACTGATGAGCTTCTAAAGTCCATGCAACTAATATTGAAACTTGATGCTCGGGTTGCTGATGCATATTGTGAACCTATCACGCAAGAAGTCATGCATCTCGTGAAAGCAAATGCAACTCACATCAGATCCCATTTGGGTTGGCGCACGATCATCTCCTTGCTATTTATCACCGCTCGACATCCAGAAGCATCTGAGTTCGGATTCGAGGCACTAGCATTCATCATGTCCGAGGGGTCACATCTTTTGCCATCTAATTATGTTCTTTGTGTGGATGCGGCAAGGGAGTTTGCCGAGTCTCGGGTCGGAGAGGTCGATAGGTCCATTTCTGCCCTAGACATGATGGCGGGTTCAGTTGTATGTCTTGTAAGATGGTCTTATGAGGCTCGGAATGCTGCGGAAGAGGATGCTGCTATGAAAGTAAGTCAGGACATTGGTGAGATGTGGCTGAGGTTGGTGCGTGGACTGAGGGCAGTATGTTTGGACCAGAGGGAAGCGGTGAGGAACCATGCCATTTTAATGTTACAGAGTTCTTTAGGAGGGGTTGATGGAATTTGGATTCCAAATGCTTTGTGGTTCCAGTGTTTCGATCATGTGATTTTTACATTAATGGACGGTTTGCTAGAAATTGCACAGGGAAGCTCCTCAAAAGAATACCGGAAAATTGAGGGTACACTTGTTTTAGCCACAAAATTACTGTCGAAAGCTTTCTTACAGTCACTGCAGGATCTATCACAGCAACCATCCTTCTGCAAATTATGGCTCGGGGTTCTTGATCGTATGGAGAGATGCATGAAAGTCAAGTTCCGAGGAAAACATAGTGAAAAATTGCAAGAATTAGTCCCTGAGCTTCTCAAGAACACCCTGCTGGTGATGAAGACTACTGGTGTGCTCATGCCGAGTGATGATCTCGGTGGAGAGAGTTTCTGGCAATTGACATGGCTGCATGTGAAGAACATTGCCCCATCTTTGCAATCCGAAGTGTTCACCGAACAAGAACTCAAGCAGATACAAGCAAAACAGCAAAAGACAACTGAAGTTCCTTTGACCGATGGGGCGTTGCTTGTTCCATCAAGTGAATCGACAGTTTGAAGATGCAGTCAGAAATCCCCAGACTGTAAATCTGTTTGAAGATGATGTAAAATGGCATTCATACATGTTCTCCGTTGCAAAATCTCATAAAGTCTAGAATTGAAGCCTTCTCGTTGTAGAAGAAGTTGGATTTGGAGGTCTGTCCGACGAGTTCAATACCCTGTCCAATTTTTTATTCCTTGATTCGAAGTGTTTTGCAGGTAGAGTGCCATTTATTCTACAATCAAAGATGGATTAGAGTAAAATCCCACCATAATCTCTGTTTGGCACAGAAGATGTCTTTACCAGAAACCATTTTCTTTGTATACTTATACTCATGATATTAATAAATTTTGTACCAAAACGTTTTAATTACTATTAATTATTTTATTCGAGTTATGGGATACCAGCAGTAGTCATGGAAACTGAGTTGGTGCTCACATAAACTGGGATGGACCAAGAAACTTTGATGTTGACATAATTGATATCAAGGTTTGAGAGCAAGGCTGGGAGATGCTAGTTGAAGATGGTGATGAAGAAAACTATCGTATTTTAGAGTTAATATCCTATTTTTACTTTTACTATTCGGATTTACTATACTTGGTTTACAAGATTATACTATCGTCACTATGTCGTATATAAATACAGTCCTTTTAGGAAGAATAGGAGCCTCGTTCGGCGAGAACAGTTACTTTCAGAAAATCTCATGCTTTTTTTAGGGTAAAGTTCACACATGGTCACTAAATTTTGATTAATTATTTAATTTGGCAACTAAACTTTCAATTGCTTCAATGTTATTATTAAACTTTTAGTTTTACTTCAATTTAACCACTAGCCGTTAAAAGGGTAACATAACTGTTAAAATATTTTGTATAATAACACGTTTAGTCTTCTACGTTTGCACATTCAAATAATTTAGTCATAATTTTAAAAAAATAATAAATTTAACCTTCATTATTTACATATTATTTTAATTTAACCATATTTTAAATAAAATTTAACCCTAAAACTAAAACCTTAAAGCCTAAACTCAAAACCCTAAATCCTCGTGCTCTTAAACCAAGCAAATTATAGTTGCTCTCCTAAAGAAATGCAATTGCAGGGGTTAGTTTCTTTTCGTCTTCTTCATCGTTAATCCTTTTCTCATCTTAAATTACGGCTAAGGCTGTTATTTATTTTAACCAAGGAATAAAAATAGAGCCTTTTTCATCTTTTGATTTGCTTCAGCGCCTTTGATTTTTGGTTTTGCTTCAACATGAAATTTGTTGGGTCATGCCGGTACACCCCATGGCACATGAAAAAAATATTCGGCGATCACCACTAGAGATCCATGTATAAGGAATGAATCATGGTGAAAAGGGTGAATAATTGCATGTTTAAAATCTAGAATTCTAAATATGGAGAAGATAGATATCCAATCACGTTTTCACGATGTCGATTCCTAAGCCGCAACGATAACGCTCCGACCTCTACGTAGTTCAGCCAGTTGAAACGAGCATATACAACTATCTAAACTATTTATGGGGGTTTTCAAAAAAAAATATTAATTGCTGCAAGATCTCTCATACCTTTATATAGCCTTTATAATCCTAGTTCAACTCATATTAGGAATTTAATATATATATATATATATATTAATATAAATCGAATTATATTATTTATATATTAAAGGAGTCATAATTACAATAATTATTTTCTTTTAATATTTAACCAACAGTTAAATTATATATATAAATCAAATATATATTAATTTAACTAAATTTGTACATATATTATTCGTTTAATATATGCTCATTTAAACCGTGGGTGAGACCCTGTAGGTTCTTTGTAACGTTAGTAGTAAATATTAGAACATTTCTAATATTACAAACAATGAGTGACATCTAGCAATATGTCATTGTCACCTAAGTTACAAGAATTCATGATTCGACATAATCTCTTCGTGATTAACTCTTTTCATGTATTACATCCTTTTGTCCTTATATCTAGATTGGACACAAGTCATGGAACAGTCACCCTTGTATAGTCCATCTAATATTTCTTGATATCTTGAGTAGACTATTATAAACGAATAACTATGATATCTCATATCAACTCATTCGAGCATGACCATGCATTTCTAATCTCACTCAATCAAGTGGCATACGATATTACTCCTATTATGTAGGAGGGACAAATCCTATCTTGATTAACCATATCCCACTACATAGATTGTGACATATCTAATATCAGTCTTTATAGTGTAGTTAGTTACGACACACGTTTGACTATATCAAAAATATGTCACTCACGATGTTAAAATAATGATGATCTCAAGTCTGAGGATCATACATGTAGTTATCACTATGAGCAATGTTGTGATTGTCACATAATAATCCAGGAAATATGCTCGTAGCGGATCAATCTAGTATGTCGTTCTCTAACACATACTTATGTATTGATTTTGACATCTCCATGTCAATGACAACACTTTGTCATCAATCAACTACATATTAGTCTTAATGCATTATTGTTGTCCATGCCCATAATAATACTCAACTAAAGATATTTAAGAATAACCATATTATTTTAAGGATTTTATTATAATTCAGTTTATTTTTGCACGCAGAATAGTAACTGAAAATAATAATGGCAATGCCTATGTAATTAATAAACAAGGTAAAACAAATGTCATTTTTAAATATCTTATGATTGGTCTTTAGGCATACTCTAACAATCTCCTACTAGCACTAAGACCAATCACCTATGTATCTAATACCAAGTGACTTAGTGTGACGATCATGCTTCTGCTGCGTGAGAGACTTTGTCAGTGGATCGGCAATGTTATAATCTGTTGGTACTCTACATATTTCTACATCTTCTCGATCTATGATTTCTCAAATAAGACGATAACGCCTAAGTATGTGTTTGGATCGTTGGTGAGATCTGAGTTCTTTTGCTTGTGTGATGGCTTTGTTGTTATCAAAATGTAGATCTGTGGCATTCAATATGTTCCACATAACCCCTAGTTCAAATATAAACTTCTTAATTCAATCAGCCTCTTTTGCAGCATTATTTGCTATAATATACTCGACTTCTATTGTTGAATCAACTACTGTATCTTGCTTTGAACTTTTCTAGCTCATAGCGTCTCCATTAAGACAGAACACAAAACCCGATTGCGATCGTAAATCATCCTTATCGATTTGAAAGTTGGCATCAGTATAACCTTTTATACTTAGCTCTTCATCATCTCCATATATAAGGAATGTATCCTTAGTTCTTCTTAAGTACTTAAGGATGTTTTTAACTATGACCTAGTGACCTTTACCGGGATCTACCTGGTACTGACTTGTCATACGTAAAGTGTATGATACATCTGGATGAGTATATAGCATGACATAAATGATAGATCAATTGCTGAAGTATATGGATTCTTACTCATGCACTCTCTTTCTTGAGGTGTTGAATGAGACATTTCCTTCGAGAGTGAAATACCATGTCTCATAGGTAAGAACCCCCTTTTGGATTTTTCCATACTGAATCTTTTAAGTATTTTATCTATTTATGTATTTTTGACTCAGTCCTAGGAGTTGTCTCAATCTATCTCTATAAATCTAGACTCATAATATGTATGTTGCCTCACCCAAGTCTTCCATGGAAAATATTTTCCTAACCAAGTTTTTATAGACTATAAGCTAGGTATGTCATTTCCTATTATCAGTATGTCATCCACATACAGTACCAAGAATATGGCAGTGCTCCCACTAATTTTCTTGAAAACACAAGGCTCATCCTCATTTTTGATAAAATCATACTCTTCGATTGCATCATTAAAAAGAAGATTCCAACTTTGAGAAGCTTTCTTTAATCAATAGATAGACCTGTATCTTTTGGATCGATAAAACCTTTAGGTTGTGTCATGTACACATCTTCATCTAGTTTTTCATTAAGGAAAGCGATTTTAACATCCGTTTGTCATATCTCATAATCATAAAATGAAGCTATCACAAGTAAGATCTAGGTGGATTTAAACATAGCGACAGGAAAGAAGGTTTCATCATAGTCTATACCATGAATTTGACGAAAACCCTTAGCGACTAATCGCCCTTTGTATGTTTATACATTATCATCCATGTCGATTTTCTTTTTGAAAACCTACTTGCACCCTATGGGCTTAACCCCTTTATGTAGGTCAACCAAGGTCCAAACTTGGTTTTCTGACATGGAATCCATCTTGAATTTCATGGCCTCTAGCAATTTCTCAGAGTCTAGGCCTGTCACTACTTCTTGATAAGTCCTAGGCTCATCTTGATCCATGAAGAGAACATCACCATGCAATGTGACAAGAAATCCATATTTTTCAAGCGCATTGCGTTCTCTCAAGGATCTTCGCAGTGATTGTGTTTTCGAAATAGTTGAATATTCCTCAACAACTTGTGAAACTTGTTGTTGTTCAATCTCTAATTCAATGATCCGTGGTTGATCTCGAATTTTATTGAATTCAATATTTCTTCCACTTTTTTTTGAAAACAAATTCTCTTTCTAGGAAGATTCATATTCGAGCAACAAACACTTTGTTCTTTGTAGAATTGAAGAAATAATATCCTTTAGTTTCTTTAATATAACCTACAAAATTACATTTATGAAATTTATGTTCGAGCTTTGTAGATATCTGATGTTTAACATAAGCTTCGTATCCTCAAATTTTCATAAAATATATACTGGGATGTTTCTCAGACCATATCTCATATGGTGTCTTTTGAACTGATTTAGATGGAACACGATTTAGTGTGAAAGCAGTTGTTTCTAGTTCACGTCCTTAAAAAGAAACTAGAAGATCAACGTGGCTCATCATTGATCGAACCATGTCTAAGAATGTTTGATTTCTTCTTTCGAAAACTCCATTCTATTGTGGAGTACCAGGAGGTGTAAGTTGTGAGACAATCTCACATTCCTTAAGAAGGTCACTAAACTCTAAGCTTAAGTATTCTCCTCATCGATCTGATCAAAGAGCCTTAATGCTTTTTCCTAGTTGGTTTTGTACTTCATTTTTAAATTTATTGAACTTTTTAAGGGCTTCAGATTTATGATGCATTAGGTAAATGCACCCATATCTACTGAAGTCATCTATGAAAGTAATAAAGTATTGAAACCCTCATATGTCTTGTGTATTCATTGGTCTACATCAGGAATTTAAATCTCATAACGATACCGAGATCGCGACCGATATATTGCAGTATCACCGCCATCTGAAATTGATATTTATGATATTAACGGAGTGAAACGAATCACACCTATCACTGCAGATTGCGGCCGCAATCGTGGCAGTAATGGACGATGACGGTGATAACGGGCCGTTTTTCCGTTTTATGCACGTTATTCCCAAAACAGTAAAAATGAAAAGGAAAATTTGAAAGAGAAGAGAAAAAGTCAATTTTTTAGGTTATTGGAGTTTCGGCGGTCGGTTGAACAACCACAATGATGGAAGTGAAGAGAGCAAGGGGGAAACACATACTTCGACCTTGTCCCAATCTGACGGCGAAAAAGCGAGATCGGTGATGAAGAAGTTGAAATGTTCAATTCTTATTTCAGGATTTTAGAGACTTTTTTAAGAAAAACTAATTCAATAGAAAGAAAGAGAACATCAAGGAGAGTCGTTTGACATCTAAACCGCCGCCGAAAAGTGGCTGGAGCGGAAAAATTGAGTGGCGACAGCAGCAGCCATGGAAGAAAGCTTTGCTTTTTTAGGTTCTGTAATTTGTTAAAGAAGATGATAAAAGCAGGGACAAAAATAAAAATAAACTGCTGTCATTTAATTTTTTATAATTAATTATGTATAGAAAGAATCAACAATAAGATTAAAGATATCAGCAGTAAAGCACTTTAAATTAATAATATTTTATTTTTTAATTTTATTTTTATTTTAGATTTAATTTTTTTATTTTTTTATAACATGTTTATTTAATTATTTATTGTTTATTAGTATTATTAATTGTTTTTATTATAGTAATATTTTTTTATTTTTTTTGTGAGTGTATTTATATGTTTAGTTTTTTTATCAGCGTATATTATTTAATTTAGTAATATTTAATTAATTTTATTGTCTAAATTCCAAACTAAATAAAATCGCAACATAATCACAAAATTCTTTAAACAAAATCTCAACTTTACTTTCACATTTATATTAATGAAAGATTATAAATGTTAGAAATCACTCTAAAAATCATTAAAAGTGGCTTATATTTGTAATTATTATGTTTTACGCTAAATTGTGTGAATTTTTTAAAAAATTCACGACCGCGACACTTACAGTGACCGCAATAGCCCCCGTTATGTTCGCAACCGCGATAACTGCGACGCGATGGAAAACGCGACCACGAACGAGATTTAAATCTCTGGTCCACATACATCACTATGTATTAATCCCAATAAATCACTTGCTCACTCACTTTTACCATTAAAAGGAGCTTTGGTCATCTTTGCCAATAATCAAGGCTCACATACATCAAATTGTTCAAAAACATATGAATACAAAAATTCATCTTTATGAAATTTTGAAATGCGTTTTTCACTTATTTGACCCAAGCGACAATGACAAAGATAAATTTGATTAGAGTCATTTGTTTTGTATCTTTTCGTATTTATGTTGTAAATGAAATTCTCTTGATCCAAAATATAGAGGTCATTTATTAATTGTGCCTCACCATAGAAAACATTATCGAGATAAAAAGAACAATAATTATTCTTAATGATTATCTCAAAATTAATATTGTCTAAACAAGAAATCGAAATGATATTTTTAGTCAAACTAGGCACAAAATAATAACCCTCTAAACATAAATTAAGTTCACTAGGCAACGATAAAGTATATGTTCCTATAACTAATGCAACAACTCTTGCTCCATTACCAACCCGTAGGTCCACATCTCCTTTTCTCATATTTCTACTCTTTTTTAGTTATTGTACAGATGTAAAAATATGAGAACCAAAACCGGTATTTAATACCAAAGAAGTAGGCGTTGATAAATTAATATCAATAACATATATATCTGAGGCGGATGCTCCGCTTTCATTTTCCTTCTTGACTTTTTTCAAGATAAATGAGGCAGTTCTTCTTCCAATGACATGTCATTACAATGAAAATATTTGTCTTCTAGTGACCTGTCAAGGAAGTTCACATCGTTCAACCTGTCATTCTCAAGGACCAATCGCAATGATAAGTAATTTGTATTTGCCATAATAAGTCTACAACAATAAAATATAAATTTTTTGAGTACGTTTACCAAATTTATTTATAAAAGGACTTTATACTCCCACTACTTTTATTAAAATTAATAACCATCAAATATTAATGTCAAAAATACTTTCTGTAAAGGTTTTTTAGTGGGTAAGGATCCAAAATTCACATCTTCTTAAGTCAGCTTTGGTTTTTCTCTTAAGATTATGTTTTATCTAGGTAAGCAACATTTGTTAATTACATCTCATGTAACTCATTCATTTGGTGAACTACTTTTATTCTTAATCATCTTATGATTATCCAAGTAACTAGCCTTTAGGTTTCTAATCTTATTAGAGTAACCTAGTTAAGTCTTTAACCAATATTACAACTAGCGAATGTCACTTGCTTATTCTTCGTGTTTGGCCAAGATAGATACAAGTACCTCGCTTTAGCAGAACCTACATTGTATCGATATAGACTTTAATGAGGGTTAACATTGGGAGGCAATAAATGACTTAATATTATATTGATGGGTTTTGTGAATATTATCTCACAATTTAAAATTTGATCTTATCAATTAACTATCATGCATCTCATACATTTATTTTATCACATACATGAAAAGCAATAAATATAAATGCAATAGTTATAGCTCATATCCTAAGGTGGTCCGTCCCAAGCCAATGGGAGAAATAAATTATTCTAAGGATAAAAACACTTCTCAAGCATCTTTCTGTCGGCTCATTCTTCTGTTCCTCTGGTTCATGCTTCTTCATATAGATTACAATTTTAGAAACTCGTTTTACATACGAGGAAGTAAGATAAAAGAGAATTATAATAGAAGTAGAGAGAGGCGCGACATGCAAGTCGTATTTATAAAACCTTACAAATCAAACTAAATGAGCTATTGGGCTATAACCATGCATTCTAAACACCGTGCATATCAACTATAACATACACTTGTTTTATCTTGATTATTAAGATTACTAATATGTGCCTATGACCTTTGTTGCCTTCGTAGGGTTAAAGGGCGAAATTTAAAATTGTACGTATATTCCCTATAGGGAAAAAACCTCACGAGTTGATAAGTTCTATCAACAGGTTTGTATTTTTGGAATTCTCAATCCATAAGATTTTTCGTTTAGAACAACTTTTGCTCTTGTGCAAAATACTACCAGCCCTAAAACTCCATATTGAATATGTTAACAATTAACACATAATATTTCAAACCCTATCGATAAAAATCCTAATGATTAACTCTTAATTATCGATCTTAGAAACATTCTTTAACTAGATTAACAGGTTAACCGTGATAGAACCGATTTGCTCGTACAAATATCATATATTCGCTAAGTAAATCGAAAAATAACATGTATCTCATACAATTACAACACCAAAGTAATTAAAGCCTGAATCTGTATCGTACAAGTGGCTCTAATACCATTGTTGAGTCACGCCGGTATCCCCATGGCGCAACGAAAAAAATATTCGGCGATTAGCACCAGAGATCCATATACGAGGAACGAATCGAGGTGAAAAAGGTGAAGAATTACCTGTTTAAAATCTGAAATTCTGAATTTGGAGAAGATAAATATCCAATCACCATTTCACGATGTCGGTTCCTAAGTCGCAACGATAATGCTCTGATCGCTACGTAGTTCTCCCAGTTGAAACGAGCATATACAACTCTTTAAACTATTTAGAGGGCTTTTCCAAAAAAATATTAGTGACTGCTAAATCTCTCATGCCTTTATATAGTCTTTATAATCCTAATTCAACTCATATTAGGATTTCAATATATATATATATATATTAATATATACTGAATTATATTATTTATATATTAAAAGAGTTATAATTACAATAATTATTTTCTTTTAATATTTATCCAATAGTTAAATTATATATATATCAATATATATTAATTTAATTAAATTCATGTACAACAAATTTGTACATATATAATTCGTTTAATATATGCTCATTTCAACCGTAGGTGTGACCCTGTAGGTTCTTTGTAATGTTAGTAGTAAATATTAGAACATTCCTAATATTACAACTAATATTACAAACAATGAGTGACATCTAGCAATATGTCATTGTCACATAAGTTACAAGAATTCATGATTCGACATAACCTCTTTGTGATTAACTTTTTTCATGTATTACATCCTTTTGTCCTTATATCTAGATTGGACACAAGTCATGGAACAATCACCCTTGTATAGTCCATCTAATATTTCTTGATATCTTGTGTAGACTATCATAAACGAATAACTGATATCTCATAACAATTCATTCGAGCATGGCCATACATTTCTAGTCTTACTCAATCAAGTGGCCTACGATATTACTCCTATTATGTAGGAGGGATAAATCCTATCTTGATCAACCATATTCTAGTACAAAGATTGTGACATATCCAATATCAGTCTTTATAGTGTAGTCAGTTACGACACACGTTTGACTGTATCAAAATATGTCACTCACGATGTTGAAACAATGATGATTTAAAGTCTAAAGATCATACATGTAGTTATCACTATAAGCAATGTTGTGACAGTCACATAATAATCCAAGAAACATGCTCATAGCGGGTCAGTTCAGTATGTTGTTCTCTAACACATACTTATGTATTGATTTTGACATCTCTATGTCAATGACAACACTTTGTCATCAATCAACTATATATTAGTCTTAATGCATTATTGTTGTCTATGCCCACAATAATACTCGACTAAGGACATTTAAGAATAACCATATTATTCTAAGGACTTTATTATAATTCAGTTTATTTATGCACGTAGAATAGTAACTAAAAATAATAAATGCAATTCCTATGTATTAATAAACAATGTAAAACAAATGTTATTTATAATCATCTTATAATTGGTCTTTGGGCATACTCCAACAAAATTTGTGTCCAGTTTACGATATCTAAGCTTTTAGTTTTTTACTTTTTTCAGGCCTTGTATTGCACGTTGAGTCTTGTTTAAAATAAGAAATTTATTACGCTATATTTGGAACTGAAAATGTTGTATTTTTCCTGCTTTTGAGCAGTTTCTGTTGTTCCTGATGGCTTGAAGGCATGGGAGATGCTGAAAGAAAATCCCCATAACATTTATCTTATTTTGACAGAAGGGGATCTGCCAGATATATCTGGATTTGTACTTCTAACGCTAATCATGGAGTATGAGATTTGTAAAAGCTTCCCTGTTATTAGTGTGACTTCTGTACAATCCATTCCAAGAGAAAGTGATTTAAACAAGATTTCATTTTCATTTCACATGATTCTGCAGTTATGTCCTCACAAGATTCAATTAGCACAATATACAAATGCATGTTGAGAGGGGCTGTTGTCTACCTTGTTAAGCCAATCAGGAGAAATGTGCTTAGAAATTTATGACAGCATGTATGCAGAAGACAATCGGTATGGTTACTTCTTACACTTCATATCACTCTCTTTTTTACAGTTCCTTTGATGCTATAATTTTTCATTTTTTTTCCTGATCTTGTCTTATGCTGGTTGTTTAAATCAGTCAATAGTTGGCATAAACTTCCCAGGTGATGAGAGCATTGGATACAAACAGATTGAAGATGCTTCTGAAAATAATACTGCAAGTAATAATTCTAGTGGCCGCTTGGCTGATGTCCGAAAAACAAGGAACAAACTGAGAAGGGAATGATGCTCAGGTCAGTGCTCTCAGTCTGTCATTTTAGGGTTTAAGAGATTGATGATTTAGGATTTTGAGTTTAGTGTTTAAAGTTTTAATTTTAGGGTTAAATTATTTTTAATTAAAAATAGGATCAAGTTAAAATATTGTGTAAATAACGAGGGTTAAATTTATTATTTCTTTCAAATTAGGACTAAATTGTTTGAAAGTGCAAACATAGATGACTAAATGTGTTATTATACAAAATATTTTAACAGCCATGTTACCTTTTCAACGGCTGTTAACGGATCAATGACTAAATTGAAGCAAAACTAAAAATTTAATGGTAACATTGAAGCAATTGAAAGTTTGATTACCAAATTGAATAATTGACCAAAGTTCAGTGATCATTTGTGAACTTTGCCTTTTTTATCATAAAATCTCATGCTCTGCACTTAGTAAACACATTCTTGTTATAATAACTGATGCTCGATTTTTAATAAATTTAATTATTTTTACACACTAGTTCTGTAATAAGGGATGTAGCTCAAATGGTAGAGCGCTCGCTTTGCATGCGAGAGGCATGAGGTTCATTTTAGCTTTCTTTTTCTTTTTTTGTTTTAAATCCAAAGGAGAATGAATCCTCATATCCCGGTGCAAAAAGGAAGTGTTGTTTCAGGGCAACCAAAATTTATAAAGAATCTTTGGGTTCTAAAAATTTGATAACCTGCAGGCTGCAGCATTGGTTGGAAGACATGGTTCATCAACTAGCAGAAACTGGTAAACAAAACCCTGATGCTGCAGACCCAGTGGTTGGTTTATTCCCTGACTTTCTGGACCACCCAATGTTGTATCCAAACCCAAATGGCCCCAATCAAATGGATCCATTCCCTCTTAAGTTAATGTTGTGACTAAAACAGTGATGATCAAATCTATAAATATATTGCCTTGTACTTAGAATAGTTGGATTAGAATTACATTTGATCATAGAACACATTTGCCCCCTATTGTTTGCGTGCTTTACAAATTAACAACTCTCAAACATGAATCCAACGAATAATTCCAGTAGAAAAAATGATAGAAGAATAACGATGAAAACTAAAGCTTTCTTTGTCATTGAGGGGTAAACGGACGGTCGTTGTAAAAAATTAAAAAATCTAGTTTGATGATTAAAAATAACGTGCAAACACATGTTGACAATCAAACAAAAAATCGTTTGGCGAGAAAATAAAGAGTAAACAGGCATTCGGGATGTTAACAGCAACAAAAAAGCTGCCTAAATCCCATCACATAGTAGGAGCAAAGTGTCGCTTAGAAATCCAAAGAAAATCCACAAACACACTATGTATTGCGACTCATAAGCCTATAATCCACAAAGAATTATCTCCATTTAATAGAATATAGTGTTAGACACAAATGTCACACTATTTAAATCATGACATTCAAAAATGTTTTCTAGGTCATGGTTGCGGCAAAAGATGAGCGGCGGATACGTGCAGCTCTCTAAGAGAATAATTGCATTTCTATTCTGCGGAAACAAATATAAATTAGTGTGATTTTTTTAAAAAAAAATTAATTTAATGCGTAAAAATAAAAAATATTTTTGCGTACTTATTTAAAAAAAATATATTTTAAACTTTATTTTTAATTTTTAAATCTGTCACCGCAAAAATCAACTATGGGTGAGATGTTTAAGGGGGTTTGAGTAAAAGGTAGAGATGAAGAAAACCACATGATATGTTCTCATAATTTTCATGGTGATTGTGTCGATGAATAACTGAAACAAAATCATTATTACTTCATTATCTGTTTGAGATAGGGGCTGTAAAACCTAAATTTGATCATCCAACAGGGGCCATGGGTCAGGTTGGATCGGGTTTTCAGCCGATCCAATCCGACTCGAAAATTTAACGCATCTATTCAAATTTGATCCAACTGATATTTTATGATATTCTACCCGATCGAAGTTGAACTTTAGAGTAAAAATTCAAACACAACTCGACCCGACCCGACCTGACATAAATAAAAAATTATCAATTATTATTATTATTATTCGGTAAAATAAAGAGCTAATTGAAAAAATACAAGTAGAGAGGGAGCATTATAATAATTATTTTATTTTTATTAGACAAAATAAGGAGGTGATTCGAAAATATATATAAAGAGAGGGGCATTGTAATAATTATACCTAAATATTTAGAATAAAATCAAACTAATATTTCGGGTCGGGTCGAGTAAGGTATTTTTCACCTTAAACCTAAATCTGATCCGACCCAACCTCACCCTAAAAAATCAAACTCGAATCCAAATTTTTCTTTAAAAAAACACGACCCTATAAAATTGAGTCGGGTCAGAACCCGTCAAGTCTAGATAAAATGACCCTTCCTAGTCTAGTCTGAGATGTCAACTAATTAGATTGTGATAAAAAGTAACATAAAATTAGGGAATGTTGCATTTGAGAAAAAAAATAGGGTACATGGAAAAATTATTAGATAGGTTAGGCTCATCATGTTATCTGTGGTCTCATTTAATAATATCCAGTCATGTCATTCTTTTTCTAAGGCGAAAATTTACCTATTTCCTACATGTAATTAAAGAGTGAGTGGTTACTTGAGAGATACACTAACATAAATAAATATTATTGGATGGACTATGAACAACGTTGTAAATCGAGTCTATCTAATAATTTCTCAGGTACATGGGGTTTTATTTAGAGATGTTCCAAACGTGTTGAGATAAAAAAAATATTTCTTTATGGAATTTGTCGTCCATTCTTGATGTGTTCTTTTGAATAATTTTTTTAATGGGTAATCTTCACTCGTGGTTCCTTTTGTTTAGGGTTTGTTCTATTTTGGTCACCCAAATTTGAAACAGACTATTCTTGCTACTTACGTTTGAAAACGTTTCTTTTTTTTTTCACTGGACCGGTAGTCTCCGTTACTTTTGTTTTAGAGATGTTTCATTTTGGCCATCGATTTTTTTGTTTAAGTCACTTACATTATCGTTTTGTTCTATTTTAATCACTGGACCATTAATCCCCGTTAATTTGATGATGTGATACGTTAATAAAAAAGAGTAATTTCTAATTTAATCTTTAAACTTTTAAACTTTTATTTTTTTCACCATCTTCAAACAGAAAACCCTAAAAAATTTCTCCTCTCCAACCTTAACCTTTATTTTTACTGATGTCACCGTTGTCAACCGTTGTTGCTGTCTTAGCTACCGTCAGCTACAAACGTCTACTAAAATAGTGAAACATAGCTGGTGTTAACTCCGATACAGAACTAACCAAAGAAGACAGCTAGAATAATTATGTTATTCTCGTTCGCTTATGCGATGGCTCCTTTCTAGGGGTGTGCATTATTCAGTTTTAACCAAATTAACCGACCGAACTTAATTTTTTTGGTTAATCGGTCGGTTAATTTTAGGTAAAATCGGTTAACGGTTAAGAGTTTTTTCAAACTTCAGTTATCGGTTAATTCGGTTTAATACCGGTTAATTAACTGAATTAACTTAATTATTATATATTAAATATTGTATATATTACATATATTTATTTTTGGTCATTAAACTTTTAAAAATTATAAAATGATCATTAAATTTTTTGATATATTATAAAATGATCATTAAACTTTTATCAAATTAGCATAAAATGAAAGTTCAGTGACTAAAAAGATCTTTTTAGCATAATTTAGTGACCAATTGTGTAATTTACCCAAAGTTTTATAACAAATTATTGCAATTCAAAAACTGACCGAATTAATCGAATTTTTTTGGTTCCGTTAAAAATTTTCGGTTCAGTTAACGGTTAAAAGGAAAAAAAATTGGTTAATGGATTTTGGGTAATTTGGTTCAGTCGGTTAACTGAATTAACCAAATGCACACCCCTACTCCTTTCAAGAAATCGAAGAAAACAAAAAAATCATTCAAAAAATTGAAGACAAACAAAGCATTTGCGTGGTTCTAGTAGAACCCAGAGTTAACAAGCTCGGTCGTAGAACGTAATAAATTTTGGGAGACAAAAAAGATTATAGATTTTTTTGTTTGAAGATGGTGAAAAAATAAAATTTTAAAAGTGCAAGGATTAAATTAGAAATTATCCATTTTTATTAATGTGACACGTCATCAAATTAACAGGGAGTAATGACCCAGTAACCAAAATAGAACGAAACGATAACGTAAGTGACTTAAACAAAAAAATTCAAACCGGTGACCAAAACGAAACAGACCGAAAAACAAAAGTAACGGAGACTAACGATACAGACTAAAACGAAAACGTTTTCAAATGTAAGTTGGAAGAATGATCTTTTTTAAATTTGAGTGACAAAAAAAAACAAAACCTAAACAAAAGGGACTATAGGTAAAGATTACCGTTTTTTAATTTATAAAAAACTCGTCATGTAATCCCAATGAATTTTCAAGTGACCGTTGGGACAAGCGACCGTGAGGGGATCGAGTAGCATAAAGAAATGTGTTTAAATAGAAGGGTGGGTGAGGGGATGAAATTGAAGAAAAAAATTATTTTATAAACATCAACTCTAATAAGAAATGGTAACTAAAATTGATATAATATACCAACAACCGGTTGGTCTAGTGGGATGAGATACTAGATTTCTTAAATAATTTCAATGGTTCAAGTTCTGATATTGTGAATGGAGAGAATTGGGTTGGAAGAGTCCTCCTATAATGGACCTCTGTAGTATCCGATCCAGATTAGTCAACCAATGAGTTGGATACTGGTGGTTAAAAAAATAGGTGACATATTAGATAAATTTTTATTAGGCTTAAATATACATTTAATACTTGAACTATGCACATTCTCTCAAGTTGGTACTTCAAAAAAAATTTGCTCCCAAATTGGTACCTAAACTAGGCACATTCTCCTACTAAAAGAATTTTTGCTCCTAAGTCGGTACTTGAACTAGATACATTCTCTCAAATTGGTACCAAAATTTATACATTCTCTCAACGCGGTCCTAATCTGAAACAATCAATAAATTCAACTCTTTATATTTAAAAATTCTATTAAATAATTTTTTTGTTCTCCTAAATTGTTTGTTCTTCTCCCAAGAATGTTATATTACTTTCCTGGTATAATAAAAGTTTAACAATAACTTGTTGTTTTATCGTGGAATACAGTTGTTCAATTGTTTCTTTGATCTTATAGACTCACTTGATTTGATAGTATTGTAATTTTTTTACTAAATTGATGTAGTTTTTAAATATTAAGGGTTAGACTTATTGATTTTTTTAATTAGGATCAAATTGATAGAATGTATAAGTTTTGATGACTAAAATTGTTAATAAAAATACCAAAACAATAAATGAAATTAAAGTTTGGGTAACAACTGAACAAAAATTCTTTAAGTACTAACTTGGGAGCTAGAATTCGGTAGATATCAACTTGAGAGAATGTGCCTAGTTCATGTACCAACTTTCTTGATATATTTAAGCCTTTTTACTGTAGACGTAAATACATTATGTTAAAAAATAATTATTACATTAAATATTTTTTGTTGTCCTTCTGATTTTCAGAGTTTCGACCTGACTATTTTGGACCGACCCGAGTTGCACACTTGGCTTTGGTGGGTGAGTCTCTCAGCGAGGATTTTTTACATATACAATGTCTCGAACTCGAAACTTGCTTAAGCGATACCAAGCCACTTACCACTTGGACTAACTCGTTAATATTAAATTAAATAATTTAAATGTATAATAAGTACTACATTAGACATTTTATCCTTATATATAAGATTATCGATTTAAAAATACTATAAATGAATCTGAGTTTTAGAGTCATCACGTATAGTAATGCCGTATTTTAACCTATTTTATTCGAATTTACGAATACATTTAAGGAATAATAATGAGACTAAATCGACGAGTATAGAACTATAGATTGCTTTAGAAAATCTCATGCTATAATTTTAATGGATTTAAATTTTGTTATATGCTCTTAGCAATAAGGGATGTAGCTTAAATGGCAGAGTGTTTGCTTTGCAAGGGAGAGGCGATCCCTCGCATATCTCTTTTAAAAAATCCAAAGGAGAATGATGAATCCTCGTATCCCATGCAAAAGGAAGGAACTGTTCTGGTTCTTGGTCCGGCAGTTGTGGAGGGCAGGGCAGGGTAACCCGTTTCGATTCTTTCGAATGGCAGCCGGGGCTGAAACAGCTACGATTTCAGTGAAGGAAGATAACTGTGGTCCCCTTGAAGATAACTGTGGTCCCCTTCATACATGTCTGATCCACGCATGTGTGTAAACAGCAGCCAGCCTTCCAAAGGGTCCTCCTCCATTGCCACTTGTATGTATGTAAGGGCCGGAGGGGACGTTGTCACTTTAAAAATTTTATATGATTTAGATTTTTTTAAATTTTTTTTTTGTATTTTTTTATTGAAAATTTATTTTTACTCCTTAAAATATATAAGTTTATTTCTAAAAATTTATAGGTTCGTCCTCTAACCTAAAGTCTTTGTATGTATGTAATTCAGAGGTGACGAGGGAAGTAAAAATGGTAATTAAAAACATGAATAATAACATTCCAAGCTCACAAGCCAAAAGGAATGCATGCGTGCAGCAGACATAGGCTACTTGTTTTATACCTATACTTAGGGGTCAACGTTTGATGAAGTCGAGTTAAAAAAATTGAGTTATTCGAGTTAATGCGTTATATTTTACAACTTAAATTTTATTTAAAATTTTGTTGATTCGAGTTTTCGAGTTCTTATACAAATTTAATAGTAATTATTTATCATGTTATAATATAATTTGATTCCAATTTAAACGACTTTCCTTAATCCTATAAGATGTGCATACATATTTCTTCATGTGTGGCATATATTTTTTCATATTTTTTTATATCGGTATATATATGTATATCAGGAAAAATTGATAGACTTGACTCGAACTTAAAAATTAATCTACTAATTACTAAAAAATTTAAATTATTCGAGTTATAAGAATTTTCATTTTACAATTTAAACTTTATTTAAAATTCTTTCAAGCCGAGTTGAGTTTATGTAATTTCAATTCGAGTCAAAACGAATCGAGTATTTTAGCCTCGAAAATAAGTGAAAAAATTTGTTTTTCGAGTAGAATCGAATTTTGTTCATCCCTACTTATACTGCAATTTATTAGTTTTCCGTGACAAAACTTATCAATCAGAAACACAATAACTCTGAAAAAGCTGTGCTATTCTCGAAAATGAAGTCTACATTTGCTTCCTTCACTATACCAATCTTTCAAGCATTGTCATCCATGATGCAACTTACACTATCCTGCAAATGGTTATGCTAGCTCTAAGATTCTACATTACACTACAAAAGCGGCCACTGAACAGGATTGCATCATGAAGGGGGTGCGTTATTTAATTCTAAAATAACCAGGACCTCATAAAAAAGTAAAGGAATTAAAATTTAATTTCACTATTTTTAAAATTAAAATATCTTAAAAAGTAATTTACAACCTAAAAATTAGGGAATCGATGCTTAATTTAATTAATTTTAAAATTAATAAAGTCTTAAAATAAATTATATCAGACATTTTTATAAGAAACATGAGTGTACTTGAAATGGTTTTAAAACTTACAATGACCTAAAAGATAATTCAATGATCAATTAAAGATAATTGCATAAGAGTTTAAATTTAATACACAGGCTTTACACAAGCATGCCTATTTCTACTATAAATCAAAATTAAATCTCAATCCTAAAAAATTAAACCCCAAACCTTAAACTATAAACCATAAATTCTAAACACTAACCTAAAATTTTAAATTCTACAACCCAAACCCCTAAACTCTAAACTTTAAACTAACCCCTAAAACTAAAAAGTATGTGTAAATTAAAGTTTATATAAACCAAAACAAAAAGTACAGCTTTACCAACACAATTAAACCTCGAAATTACAACTTTAGGAAGATATCAAAATTAACTGGTTGAGCCAACAAAATATAGGCCTTTTAGTTATATTTTAAAATTGAAAAAGGTCTACAATTTTCCCCAAAACAAAGTGTGTTTTTGTTTTTCAGATTTAATTGCGCGTGTCACATATAAATAAACATGTTCAAAATATCTACAGAATCTTCGTAGGATCACATGACTATAGCATTAAACACCAATACTTTAAAAAAAAAGTCAAAATGACATAATGATACCATTAATAACACTAATACATAAAAGCCAACAAAAATGAGATAAGTTATGCACCTGCGGGCTACAGTTACGGAGTCATAATCAAATATTAAAAAAGTTAACGTATTGAATATAGTAACTATAAAGATTTATTAAATATTTAAACTCAAAATTTAATGGGTAAAACATAATTTATCTAATATTTAGATTTATAGCGACTTACATTATTATTAGACTAAAAAATTTACAGGCACTGACCAATCTTTTTTAATTCAACATTTATTTGATTAAATATTTAGGCTATGTTTGGTAAATAGTGGTTTGAACCAAAATTAAAGGTTTGAGCTAATATTAGAAGTTTGACCAGTCAAATCCGCTAATTTAGATGTTTGGTGAATAGCGGATTAGAATAGCAGATTGGGGTGAAACCTCTAATTTGAAAAAGCTGCTAATATGAGCTTTTTCAAATTAGAGGTTTTGACATAAGAGTTATAGAGACCATTTTACCCTTAACAATTATAAAAAATATCCAAATAACCTAAATTTAACATTTTTTATTTGAATTTTTCACCCACACGTATTTACATTATGACATTTATAAACTAATACTTTTTGTTTTTCTTTTTATTCTCACATTTATACTTGTATTTAAATTTAATAATTAATCAAATTATATTCAAAATAACAATATAAACAATAAATTAATATATTGATCTTTCAAATATGCTTAGTAATGTTATATTAAAAAATTAATTTTCATAATCTAATTAGTATTAATATATACAAAGTATTGATAACTAATAAACTACTTAAACATGCATCGAATATAATCATATCCTTATATATCACTTTGTTTGTTTGAATAATCAAACAACTATAAGTTGTCAGCTAATTTTACTAAATACTTTTGTACAATCAGCTAATGCAATCAGCTATCAGCTAATGCAATCAGCTAATGTAATCCACTGTCAGCTATTAACTATCCAATAATTGTCAAACAGAGCCTTAATAAACTCTTATATTTCTAATTTACATATTTATTTTTTGCATTGGTCAACTTACAATTAAACTAAAATTTATTAAATATTTAAAAATAATTATAGGGAACTAGGCCCCATTGGGCCCTCAAAGAGCACCGTCACTGTGTACCTACCGGCCCAGGAAAATATTATCACACACTACCGACGTGTTACATTATATTTTTTGGTTCACTAAACCCGAAAAGATCACCATGTTTAACGAAATTAATATAAGATTACATAAAAATACATTTTCCTAAATTATTCTTGTAATAAAATTTATTTTAAACAAAAAATGAAATTTTAACTTTACTAATTTATTGTAAAGTTTAAATATATAAATAATAATATGTTGAAAAAAATTAAAATTAATAACAAATTAAAATTTTTATCATAAACTTTTAGGTAAAAGTCTAAAGTCTTTTTAATATACATAAAGTTCATTTTAGACCTCGTGCATTTGAATAGTGGATATTTTGGTCTAAAATTTTAAAGTTATTGTTAGCTTATTTAAATAGTTTGGTCTAAACATTCTTTAGGTCCCTTTCAATTATGAACTTAACAAATTAACATTTATGTTTTTGAGGAGAAATTATTAGATGAGCCCGGCTCTCTACATAATTTGTAGGCCCAACCAATAAGATACATCCATCTCAAAGTAACTTTCAAGTAATTATCACTATTTATTTACATGTAGGAAGGAGGTGAATATTCACCTTGAAAAAAATGAGATGAGTGAATTTTATTGGCCAAGACCACAAATGACATGGTGGCCAGATTTGTCTAATAATTTTCCGTGTTTTAGGGGTCAATATCATGACATGTCCAACGTGGTTCACCACGGAGAGGAGGATTGCATCTCCCATCGAAGTCTTAGCCACAACTTTAGGGTTTAAGATTCTAAAAGAAGCAAAAAGCTTACGTCAAGCTGTCCTATTCAAACGCTTCCCACCTTCCTCTCCCACTCATCCTTCCTATATTTATCTCCATGCACAAAGAAGAAAAGATAAAAAAAAAAACAAAAAACAAAGTGAAACAATGCCGTATTACACGACCCCGGACAACGATGAACCCGATGAATTCGATGAGTACAATCCAAAGCCATACAAAGGCGGATTCGACCTCTTTGTAACGTACGGACAACCGTTGGAACCGAGCAAGTCCACTTGCTACCCTCCTTCATCCCAAGGAGATTTCGATTACGAGCGTCCAAATTTCGGTAACGGAAGCAAACCCAGTGTTTATAGTGGTGGACATGGTCATGGTCATGGTCATGGAAGTGAGCATGAACATGAGAAACACAGCTTCATGTATGGACGAACCTCGAATGATGAACAACATGGATCTGAATATGGGCATGGGGAACACGAATCCAAATATGGAAGGAAAACGGGGTATGGGGAATCGAAATCCAAATATGGGTCTAGTTATGGGAGGAAGCAAAGTCATGGAACTGAAGGGTATAAGAAGTCGAGTTATGGGAATTCAGATGAAGGAGAAGAAGGATATAAAAAGTCGAGTCACAAGAAATCGAGTCATAGGAAATCAGACGACGATGATGATAAGAAGTCAAGATATCAACGTAAGAATGATGACGATGACGACGACGATGAGGATAATAAAAAATCGAGATATGGACGTAAGAATGATGATGATGATGAAAGGAAGAATTATGGTCGCAAAAAACATGTGAGTCATTTCAAATTTAAGTAACATAGTTCAAGCGTAATGCACGTTGTAAAAAATCTATACTTTTATTATATTGATTAATTTGTTTCGAAACTCATTCAATCGTATCGTGACTAACATTGCAGGGTAGTGGTAGTGACAACGACCATAGCGGTGATGAAAAGAAAGGCCGTCGGCCGCAAAATCGCCGACACCGTGATTACGATGACGAGTAATCGAATCAATGCCTCATTGCATAAATGGAGTTTGTTTCATACCATAATATATATAGATACTAAATAAAGGGTTTGGGCATATCTCCATTAATGGTATCTATTACCTATCATATTTCTTAGTGTTACGTGTTTCTTTCGTCGGTCGAAATCTTTGATTGTTAATAAAATTGTCCCCAAACATTTGGGGGGTAATGCAGCTATGTTTTGCTTGGCATCAACCTGATATGATAAATATTATATACTTTTTTTTGTGTTCTTCGTACCGATGTCAAAATAAAATAAAAACGTATTATATAATATAATGTTTCAGTTTTAATATCTATCTTTCAATAAAGTATACGAGATTTTTTTTAATGAAAAGAGGCTTAGGCCATTTTTCTTGTAGTAAGAGAATGCATTCTCGAAAGTAATGGTTTGAAAGCATTGAAGATTTGCTAACTTGCTAAACCATCCGCAACCATGTTGCCTTCTCGTCGAATTCATAAAACTTTAAGTTTCAACTTCGATGTCGTAGCAGCATTCAAATCAATAAGCTAGGAGACCGCTTGGGCGCAATCAGATTGGACCTGTAGGTGCTCAAATCCATAGGACCAAGCCAAGAGGAGGCCATCATTTAATCCCCATAGTTCAGCAGCCAGGGGAGAGACCACACCGACAGCACTGTTGAAGCTAAGTAACCAAGTGTCATCCCTAGGGCGGTAAACGAGACGAGGCAGGTCGTGTGCTACTCAAGTTCGACTAGATCAAAATTTGATTTGATTAGACTTGATTCGAGCTCGAATTCGACTTGAGTTCTTAACGAGCTGAGCCGAACTACTCTATACCTGACTCGAAAAGCTCGCGAGCTGCTCGAAAATATAATATACGATTTTTTTTAAATTTTTTTAACAATCGAACCCAACAAGTGTCTTTGTGAAAAACATATGATGTTCATCCTAGGAGACACAGGTTCAAATCACTATGTTTACATGGTGTATGCGTATTGTCAAAGGGTTAAGAATATTTATGAACATATACTACCTTGTAATCACCTTTAGACTATTAAAAATCCATTTAACAATTATTATTATTATTATTAGGACTGTAAATGAGACGAGACAAACCGCGAGCTAGTCAAGTTCGACTCGGTCAAAGCTCAGTTAATACTCGAACTCGGCTCGAGTTTTTAAAAAGTCAAGCTCAGCACTACTCAAGTTCGACTCAACTCGTATACACCCCTAGTCATCCCTAGCTCGGATCACACATTCAATCAGTGGCAGATGTATTTAAGGGACTAGGGGAACAATTGCATCCCCAATTTGTCAGAACAAGTTTAAATTTACTAGGGCTTGACTTGGCTCGTTTTCACCCCTAGTCGTCCCAAGTTCGGATCACAACTTCAATCAATGGCGGATATATAGGAAACTAAGAGAACAGTTGTACCCCATTTTGTCAAAAACAAGTTTAAATTAATGTGATTTTTTATTATTTTTAATTTAATATTTAAAGGTAAAAAATTGTTTTGCATACCCATTATGGAAAGAAAATATTTTGGACCCGAGAAGGCACCCACACATCATCTCATAGTCTAGCAGGACAACCATCACCTACTGTCCAATGAAAATTGGACAAGTAGTATATTATATTTTTTTAATCTTTTGATAAAAATACACATATTATATATATAAATATTTAAATTTGAGTTTCTTAAAATGAACATCATCCTATTTTACACTGGATTCGCTCATTGAGTTCATTTAAGATTGCTTTTGGCAAATTAAAAAGATATGCAAGCTTGTTAAATTATGGTTTAGACGTTTAGTTTAGGGTTTAGATTTAGGGGTATAGGTTGTAGGATTTAGGGTTAGTGTTTAAGGTTTAGGTTTTGGGGTTATGAATTTAGATTTTAGATTGTATAGTTGATATCGAAAGAGCTACGATTTTTTATATTTATTGTGTATCAAAGTATAACTCATTCAAAAGTACTTTTTGGTAGAAGAACGCATTCAAAAAGTGATTATTCAAACTCCAAAACTGTGTTTTTGGTGCTTTTGCCGTAGAGAAGCTCGTTTGAGAAAGAAATTTTAATTTTAACCCCTCATCGATGTGCTTCTTTGGAAGGAAATTTTAATTTGAGCCTTCAAACTATATTTTTTTACTTTAAGTACCTGAACTATATGTTAGTCTCGTAAAAAAACCACTTTAACTAACTTTCGCATGTGTATATAAGTATTAATAACTTATTGAAATCAAATGTTGTGCAAACATGATTTATAGGAGTATTGATAACTTAAAAGCCTAAAAATATTAATTATAGAGTTACAAAAAAATATTTTTATATTTTATTATAATAAGTTGTTATATTTTATATTATAATATTAATATATTTAAAAATAATTCAAATTAATATTTTGTGTACTTTTGGTCCCGGTTGTGTGTATTTTTAACGAGACATTCAATGCTGGGTTCAACCCACCAGTCCAGTCCCTTTTCGTTTAACACATAAAAAGACTAAAACTGCAGCAAACAAGACGTTCCAACTCAATTGATAAATTAGTGTATTAACATTTTACATTTTAAGCCCCTGAAAAGAAGAACTAAAGGAGCTTCTTCCTTTCAAAAAATGTCTTTAAATGCCAAATCTGCAAACCAGCCACTAATAAGCACACAGCAATGGAGCAGAAACCAAGTGTTTCCATTTTTGAATTTGTTTCCCTATTAAGATGTTGCATTTCTTGTTCCCTGAATTTAAAAATGAAATTGGACTGTAAAATGGCCTGTAATAACAAAACCTGTTATTTCGTACCTCTCGCGAAGATAAAACATCTCTTCATTATTGTACGTGGCCGTGTCATACAATTTCTTCAATTCGAGCTCCATTGTCTGCAAGGAATAGACTGTTAATAACTGTGATGCAATCCGGCTTTTAAGTACTCGTGTCCAATACATATTCGAATAGATAAACGTTAATAACATTTGAAACACACCAAAAACACAGTTCATTACAAGTCTTGCTACATTGTTTAAAAATGCAAAAACTCGTGTTTGACGCATATTCTTTACTGAGGACTGGAATTCCCTTCGACGAGTTCCATTATGAATCGGAACACGCAATCGGAACAATTTCGAAGATCACAACAGAAGTCAAAGTTAAACAATGTCTATGCTACTATTGCTCTTCATTTCTCTTGGAGTACCCATGTGCAAAACTTGTATTTGACACTTATTCGAATGCCAGTATGTGTATATGAATTATGATATCTTCCTTCAAATGCATGAAATGAAACAAATCCGAGTTAATAAAATGATACTATAAGGGTTATGGTAAATGAACTTACATCAACCTGCCCTTTCTTGGCAACCGTGGACCAATCTTTAGCAGCAATACCAGTTCTCCAAACAAAATCAATGGTGATCCTTTCTGGAGGTTGGTGATTAATTGCCAGAAAACAAGCAGTGTAAGCACCATTCTCAGCTGCAGTAAACGAAAAGTTCCCCGAATCTGCATTGTCTCCGATGTGATAAATGTGCCCATAAGGTGAACTCACCTACAAAACAGATTTATTCACACAAATCTTCTAAATTTCAAGATCAAAGGTGAGAGCTAATTCCAACTATGTTACTCCGACTTTTCATTTTTGTTAAAAGTATAGCTTTCTGATGCTCTTATCTTACGAATGGATACGGAGATATAACTTCGGGAAAAAAAATCTAACCATATACATGTTACAAACATATCAGTATTTGACCCTCACACTCGTATCTTACACATGGATACAAGAATATAACCTCTAAGAATTATCCTTCAAAACTTTGGGAAAACTTGATCATACACATGAGAAACACTAACATTCTCACCCGAATCCGAGTAACATAGAACTTGGATGCATATTGGGTATTAATTGCTTAAAAACAATTGGGAAATGAACACTAGGGTATTTGAATGATAGAATCAAGCATCTAAGCAAAGAACAATTGTTTTTATTTTCTATCACTCAAGTTCAAACTTGTAATACTCATTTTCTGTCCGAGCCCCAAATTATATTCGAATCATTTATATCAAATAAAAAAAGAAATAATAAAGCAAGGCATGGTCTCCACGCCAAGAGCCATGCCCTGCCACCCATGCCTCACTTTTCCACCCACACTCCACGCCACCTTCCCATCCTTATTTCCCCTCCCCTAATTCATTTTAAAAGGACCACAAACAAATGAAGAAAAGGGAGGAGAGCACAATTAGAAAGGGAGACCACCGGCCATTGCACTCTCATTTTTTCTTTGTTTTGAAAGACACCAAAAATTGAGAAAAAAGGGAGAGAACTCACTACTATATTTAGGTTTGGTATTTATTTTTTATGTTTTTTTATGGTGTAATTCTTTTTATGATCTAATAGAAATGATGACTTTATTAGTAATATTTTATTTATTTTTCGTTTTTATGTGTTCTTTATATTTTATTTTTTATGTTCATATGCTTTTATATGTTGTTCGAATGTTTAGATTAATTCCCGGTGGTTATTTAATATTAGTTTTTCAATTTTCTTATCTAAATATGTGTTTTTTTTTATCATGATAGGCATTTATTTTATTCTTTCATTTATTTTTATATGTACGGTATGAATGTATATTTTTGTATTTAATATGGTTAGTATATGGTTTTATTGTAATATTACTTTTATTTGTTTTTGTATAATTGTTCCTATGTGTATATGTACGTATATATGTATGTTTTTAGTACATATCTATGCATATTACGTTGTATAAATTAAGTTATGTATAATATATATGTATATACTAGATTTATTTTTTTAGTGAATGTTTCTTAATTATTGTGTAGCTTGTTATTTTGTTTTGTTTGTATATTTGCCTAACTTTTATTTATTTGTTTTCTTTCGTTCTATGCATATGTATAGTATGTATACAAGTATATGGTTTATGCATGACTTAGTTTTTTATTATTCATTTGTTTCGGTTGTTGCCATAGAATGCATGTATATATTATTTATATTCATATGTTGATATCATGCTAGACTGTTTTTGTATATATTACTCTATTTTTTATGTACAATATATGATAGCTTTATCTATTATTATATCCTTGTATATTTGTGAGTATATGTGGTTATTTTACCTTGTTCATATGTATTAAAAAGTCATGTTTCTTTGATTTAGTTTAGTACTCAAGGTCCCGATATTCTAGTGGGAGTATCGTCCCTAACCTTCGAGCATCATCTCTTTTGGTATTGTGGGTTGCGGGTTAGGTCGTTCGAATCACATACATTTTTGGATTAAATTTTAAATTAAAATTTGATTTTTTTTGCAAACGACAACACAAGATCAACATGGTACCAAGTTTGGGCGCTGTGGGGGTGCTAACCCTTCCCAATGCGTAACAGACTCTCGGACCCAAACGTTTTAAGTCTTTGGTTACATTTTTAATGGTGTCCGGCCTACCAAAGTGGTCGGTGGCGACTACATCCATCTATATTTTTATTTTTAATTTTTTTGGTATTCTATTAGGAGTGTCATCTCGGTCTCCAGGTGTCATCTCCTTTGATACCAATTTCTGAATAAATAATTCCAAATTAGGAGTGTCATCCCGGTCTTCGGGTGTCATCTCTTTGGACATCATTTTTGAATACTTTATTTCCAAAAATTTATTTCTCAATATTTTATTTCCAAACATTTTCAAAATTATTTTATTTTAAACTTTAAAAACCTTGATGACAGATGGCGACTCCGCTGGGGACTTTTTTAAAAAAGAGAGTCGAGGCAATGTTGATTTGTGTTGTCTTGCAAAAAAAATTTTGATTTTAATTTAATTTTTAATCCCTCGACATTCATGAGCTTTCTACCCGGGCTCTTCACCTTGTTAAGTGGGAGTGATTACTTCGCTTCGTGGGGTCTTCACCTCCGTATAGTGTTGTAATTCACTTCAGGAATTCAGTCATTATATTTCGTAGGGTCTTCACCCTCGTATGGTATAAGGGTCGTGTTCCTCCGAATCGATGTCATAGCGACAGTTTGGGTACCATCACCTTATAACCAAGCCTCATATAGTGAGTCGTAGGAGCCACATTTTTAGAGCCATACCGGTACTCTGCCCGTTTAGAGGTTACCTTTTTATGCTTTGATGCCTTTGTTTTTTTATGTACAGCTCTTTTTTACTTGTTTTGTTTTTACCTTAATTACCATTTAATTTATTCATTGATCCAAACCGACACCATTTTTTCCTTGTGATCACATCAGATTAAATCTACTCATTTTACATTAACTGCATTACATATCATAGCATTTTGATTTTTGCATTAGTGTTTTTACATTTAGGAAATACACTTTGTTTTTTAGGCATTCATTTTGAGACTGATCTCTGGGATGCCCTATGACAGTAATACTAGAAAAGACAGAAGATCAGTCAATTCAACATCCCTACAGAACAAGTTGCAAAACTAACCATCACCTACCAAGGCATTTACCAAACACAAACAAGTTGCATACCTGACTTCAATCCTTAGAACCGGGGCATCTAGTATTAATTACCTTTGTGACTTTAGGCAAAATATAGAAAGATTACTCAAAATTCAGTATAATGCAATTGAAGTGTGTGCATAGTCATGTACAAGTTAATCATAGGAGTTCCAAGCAAAATCTTAGTTTTATTAACTTGCCAAGGCAAGCGGACTAATTAGAGCCAGTTTTGGGCACCTCTAGCATTTGCAAGATCCCTAAGACTAGAGCTATATAGGAACCTCTAGCTAAGGTTCATTGTTCATCATTTTTTTGCTACAGCCAATTTCGGGCACCTCTAGCATTTTTTTATATTTTCTTTCCTAAGGTTTACTAGGTTCTCCTAAATTAATAAGTCACAACAGTTTTTATTAAAGCTGCATCATAACGAAATCCTAAGCAACTTTTCATGCTAAGCCTAGAGTCAAAAGTTCTCTTAACCTAATGTCGTGTCAAATAAGTCGTCATCAAATATCACAACAGGTTATTAACAAGTTCAGTCATGGCAAGTGACACTAACTAAAAACAAATGAATGCAAATGCAACTAAACATGAAACAACCAAGACAAGGAAAACATTGTCCTTAATGCATGAAAACAAAAACAAAACAAAAAATAAAATGAGAATACAAATGCTAGTCAGAGAGGTTATTACCTCTAGCTCGTGGTTTCCTTGTAGCCATGTGCTTAACACACTTTCTAGTGCGTGTTGGTTGTTGTCTTGCTGGTGATGCAGGGGTTGAAGCTTCAGTCTCATCTACCTCCTCCTCCGGCTCACCCATCGTGTCAGTTTCCTTAAGTGGTGAAGCTTTATGCTTCGTTGGTTTATGTGGTAGCTCATCCAATTGTGGGGATATCAAAAGTGTGGAAGTGGTGTCTTTAGAATCTGCAGGATAAAAAAATGGTTCAGTTTTCATAGGTTCAGTCACTGATTTCTTACCTTTATCCTTGACATCAGTTGTTATGGCAGTTTCCTTCTCAGCTGGGCCAGACTTGCCAGCCTCACTTGCCGTGGCAATTAGCTCTTTAGGGAACACATGGAATGGTACTTGGCAATCAGGGTACTTCTCCAAGATAATTTGTGCTAGTGCAATATCCCGATCCTTGATATACCACAAGAGCTGCATCTTTCACTCCTTCATGCGCTCTAGCTTCTCCAACAAAGGGTGTACTAGATCGACCGCCCCTTGAGAAGTTGTCGAGGAAAATTATTTTGGTGTAGTATCTTTTGCCACGGCATGTACACTTGCCGGGGTAACTGGGATAATTGGTTTTGGTCGTGGCATTTCTTCTTGCATCACTCGCATGTACTGGGCCTTTGTCCACCCACTTCGCTTTGGCAGTCATTCATCGGTTGTCTCGATTGGTATCTTTTCTTTCTCTGACAAAATAGTTATTAAATTGAGAAAATATAAGGCTCCTATGTCCTTTTTACTGCATGCATAAATTTCATTCACAATTATTTGCCCAACATTGATAACACACTTGTGAAGAATAGAGTGCAATGGTAGGCATTAAACGAGTCTTAATAAAATTAATCCACAACTTAGCTTCAAGTTTTAGCATAATGCGGTTTACCGTTCCCTTGAGTTCTCCTTTGTTCCATTCATTTCCTTCCAAGGTAAGATCCTTCAAAACTTGGTCCATTTTCTTGCAAGTCACATTCTCCACTAACTTTGCATGTTCATCTTCTTTGAAAAACAAACCATAATAGGCATTAATGGTAGTAGCATCGAAAAGAATGGCTCTGCCACGTACAAATACAACCGGGTTATCTGGACTAGAAACATGAGAGAAAAATTCCCTTACCCATGAGACGTTTACTACGGTCGGTTGTTCACAAAATATTGGCCATTTATGACTCTCGATCGTGGCATATATGGACTCCTTAAGACCGGAACTTGGGTGTTTCATGTCATAGGCAAAGCCTTGCTCCTCCCAAACTCGTCTTCTTGCAAACTTCTCTTCGAATTACTTTTGCACGACCGCCGTGGTAAACTTTCGATATGGTGGTTGTGGCATGCGTGAGGGACAAATTTCATCCATGGTTTTGAGGTTTGTAAACATGATGTCGATTCAAGAAGAAAAAGAAAAGAAAAAACTCAAGATTTCAAAAATGGAGAAAAGGAAGTGGGAAGAAGATGAAGTGAATATGAGAGAGTAAATGAATGAGAGAGGTGGAAGGTTGGTGTTATAATGGTAAAGTGAATAATGAGTGATGGAAAGGTGAAAGGGTGAATGATGTCTCACCAATGGGTGAAAAAGCATAAAATGATGGGAAGGGGAAGAGTGGTGCGGCTAGGGTAGAAAAATAAATGAGATAATTCTAGGGTTTGAACAAAATTAGGTATTTATACCTATAATTACCCTAACAACCCTTTTATCTCTCCAAAACAATTCTTAATACTTTTTCAAATCTTCTCCGATTCAAATTCTTGGCCTAAAAAAGAAAAAAAGATAAAGATTAAAGTAAAATAAAAATAAGAGAATAGATAATTAAAAAGAGAAAAGATTTAAATTTAAAATTCAAAAAGAAATAAAAAATATAAATAACATAATTTAAAATTCAAAAACAATAAACAACCTAACTAAACGAAATTTAAATAACCAAAATAGATAAGAAAAATCCCAAAACAAATTAAAATAAAAAAATCCAAAAAAATAACAAGAAAAATTAAAATAAAAAATCCTTAGCGAGAGCATTTTCATGCATTGCCCAAGGAGATTGTGAGCTTGTCTCTCTCAACATGGCTTCCAACAAAGTGCTTTAATCTTTACCTATTGACCTTGAACTCGAATCCATTCTTGATCGATCAGATCATAACGACACCATGAGAGTAGGGTTTAACAACCTTGAATGGTCCAGTCCATCGTGATTTAAGTTTACTTGGAAAAAATTTTAAGGCATGAATTATAAAGAAGCACCATTTGCCTTGGAAAAAATTTCTGTGGCAAAAATTGTCGTGGCAAAATCTTTCTGTCATGCCAGCGTTTTGTTTTCTCTATCTATAGCTTGGCATTATCACACGCAGATGCGTGAAACTCTTCAATCTCATTCAGGTCCAGCAAACGTCTTTGTCTGGCTTTCTCCCAATCCATGTTCATTGTTGAGATAGCCCAATAAGCTTTATGCTCGATCTCTACAGAAAGGTGGCAAGTTTTTTCATAGACGAGTCTATATAGAGTCATGCCCAAGGGTGTCTTATATGCGGTTCGGTAAGCCCAAAGAGCATTATTTAGCCTCTTAGACCAATCCTTACGTGAAGGATTTACAGCTTTTTACAAAATATTCTTTAATTCTCGGTTAGAGATTTCGGCTTGCCCATTGGTTTGCGGGTGATATGATGTGGCAATTTTATGGGTAACCCCAAAGTGTAGCAACACCTTGGTAATAAGTTTGTTGTCAAAATGCTTACCCTCGTCACAGAAAATTACCTTCGGCACTCCAAACCGTAAGAATATATTCTTTTGTAGAAATCTTTGAACAGTCTTTACGTCATTTCTGGGGGTTGCAACTGCTTCAACCCACTTGGACAATAGTCCACAGCGAGTAGAATGTAAAAGTTCCATATGATGATGGAAAGGGCCCCATAAAGTCAATGCCCCAAACGTCAAACAATTCCACCTCAAGGATGTTTTGCAATGGCATCTCATGCCATCTTGAAATATTCTCAGTTCTTTGACATTGATCAAATTGCTTGTAAAACTCATGCCCACCCTTGTAGAGAACAGCTAATAAAAGCATGACTGTAAGACTTTTGCTACTATTCGAGTTCCTCCAAAATGAATTCCATAGTATGACGAGTGACATTGTTGGAGTATATTTTTCTGCTCTTCCTCAAGAATACATCTTCTCATAACCTGATCTGCACATTGTTTAAACAATAGATGCTCGTCACAACAATAATGCTTAGCATTATGTAAGAATCACTTCTTTCCCTAATAAGAAAGATCATAAGGTAAAATACCACTTACAAGAAAATTCACTATATTAGCATACTAGGGAATTGCGTTGGCAATTAGCACGTGTTCATCTAAGAATGTGTTATGGGTCTTTAAGTGGCCATATACGTCATTGTTTCCTTCAAGTCTGGGTAAGTAGTCAGTAATCTGAGTTTCTGCATCGAAATTGAACTTTTTTCATGGCTTCTATTGCTTGGCATTCTTCTAGATCGTCAGCATCCTTGAACATTATGAACACTCTGAGTGTGACTTGCTGCTCATTCACCCTCATTGTGAGTTCTTCTCTTTCAACGTTAATCAAAGTCCTCCTCGTTGCTAAGAATGGCCTCTCAAGGATGATGGGTGCAAACTCATCTGCTCCACAATCCAAAATAATAAAATCAGCGAGAAAAATAAACTTATCAACTCTTACCAGAATGTCTTCAATTTTTCCCTCGAGATGCACATATGATCTGTCAGCAAGCTTCAGCAAAACTGTGGCGGGTTTTGCCTTACATATGCCTAATCGTTGGAAAACATATTTGGGCATACGATTTATGCTTGCTCTAAGGTCATGCAGAGTTTTTTTGATGTAATGATCGCCAATGGAACATGGTATTGTGAAACTGCCTGGATCTTTAAGCTTAGAGGTGAATTAGCTGTGTAACAGAGCCATACATCTTCTTGTCAAGGCAACTGTCTCAAACTCGCTCAACCTCTTACGCTTTGATACGATTTTTAAGGAACTTGGCTTAATTTGGCATCTGCTCGATTGCCTCAACCAATGGTAAGTTGATGTGGACTTGTTTAAGAATGTCAATGAACTTTTTAAACTGGTACTCATTATTCTGCTTCTTTAACCTATTTGGAAATGGTGGTGGCGGTCTGTTCTCTTTGTCTTTACTCACTTCGACTGGATTGGTTGTAATAGATGGACTTGCCATGGCATATAGAATCGCCATGGCATTTTCTTTTGAAGTCTCTTCTTTATCAGTCAACATATGCTTATCCTCCTCGGGTTGGATAAGATCTTCACTCACTTTGCTCCACTTTTGGTGGTGATTACTTTACACTGTTCATGGCCTGAACCTCGTGCAACCTCAGTATTGTTGGGCAAGATTCCCTCTGGCCTCATGCTTAGGGCATGGGAAAACTATCCAGCCTGAGTTTCTAAAGATTTAATTGTTGTTTCTTGACTTTGCATCCAAATTTTTGTCCTATTCATAAAAGAGTCAGTCTTTTGCATGAAATTGCTAGTTTCAGCCATATAAGATTCAGTTTTAAGCATAAAAGCATTGAGAGTGATTTCCAAAGAACTAGTTGTTGATTGTTGCTATGGTAATTGATTCTGTTGCCGTGGCCTGTTCTGTTAGAATCCTGATGCTTCAATATTCTATCGAAATGTATTGTTGTAGCCATTCAGATTATTCCACGAGAAGTTTAGATGCTGCTTCCATCTTGAATTATATGTGTTGGAATATGGATTGTTATTTCTATTGTAGTTTCTAACGTAAAAATTGGCTTCTGGGTTCTGTGGAAACTTAAAAGAATCATGGTTATCATTACAAAAATCACAAGATAAATCTACTGCCTTTACCTCATGTGTGTTACTAGGACGCTCCAGATTTTTAACCATACTGGTTAATGCAGCCAATTGTGCTGAGATGGCATCAGTTGAATCAAGCTCAATTTTTGTGGCATATCGCCTTGCTTGTCATTTCCTAGCGATTGGAAATTGATAGTAATTGTTGATAAATCTATCAAGAATCTCAAACGCTTCCTCTGGTTATTTATTTAGGAGTGTTCCATTTGCCGAGGCATCTAGCATCATCCTCGTTGGTGCGTTGACTCCATTGTAGAACATCACTACTTGCGTTCATTCTCAGAATCTGTGCATGGGGCATTTACGAAGAAGCTCTTTGTAACGATCCCAAGCCTTGTACATCGATTCGTCATCTGTTTGACGAAAAGAAGAGATATCATTATGCAATTTATCTACCATGCTAGTAGAATTGTACCTTTCAAGGAAACTTCGGCATAGATCTGTCCAAGATTCTAGAGTGCCTGGTGATATGTTGTTGAACCATGTTCTTGCCCTATCCCTCAGTGAATAGGGAAAAAATCTAAGTCTAAGGATATCCTCATGGACTCTTTGCTGTTTGAAAGAATTGTAAACCTCTAAGAAAGATCTTAGATGTTTCCCAGTATCTTCTTTTGTTGAGCTGCCAAATTGCCCAATTGAATTTAGCATATTGAACATTACGGGATTCAATTCAAAGTTTGCGGCTTGAATCTCAGGAGTAGCAATTCCTGGATTGAGATCACCAATGTCTGGTAGTAAGTGATCTCGAATGGGTTTGTTTCGTACTCGAACTGGTTGATCCGCTACAGCTATATCGCCTCATGCCGCTGTATTCTGATTGCCATTGGCAATTGGATCTTCCATAACTATGCGTAGTTCACTTCTTCTCTTACGGAGTACACGTTCAATCTCAGGTACAAGTGGATAGTCTTGTATTGTTGGTCTTGTCCTGGTCATACACAGATGCAAAATCAAAGGGCGTTAGCCACTTGAATCAAATAGAAATATCAACAAAAATAAATAAATAAATAAATAATACAAGAAATTAAAGGTAAAGTCACAATTGCCAGTCCCCGATATCGGCGCCAAAAACTTGTTGCGTGTTTTGAGTGCTACGCAAATGTGCAAGCGAACACGTCGCAAGTAATAAAGTGATGAATATAGAGTATCATCCCCATAAGAACTGATCTGAAGGACTTGAACTCTCAATCCTAATAAAAGAATAGTTGTGATGATAGATGGTGATAAATAGATAAAACAAATAACTATAGAATATAAATGAAACGAAATAATCGATGAGAGAGTTGGTTGGATTATTAGGATTGAGAGTATGTCGGATGAGTTTCTTTGGCAAGTTGAATGCCGGAGGCAAGTGAAATGCTGAGGCAAGTAGATTGCTGTGGCAAGTAATTGCTCAGGCAAGTAATTTGCTGGAAGTAAGACTCTTCATGACCAGTGAAATGCAATTGCAAGTGGTTGAGCCGAAGCAGGACTCTTCTCGGCAAGTGGTTGCATTGGCAAGTTAATTGTTGTGGCAAATGCAATACCGTGGCAAGTCAATTGTTTCTCCAATGCTCGACAGAGTGTTCTTCAACGCCTTCACGTTATTTCTAACTTGAAGGGTTGACGCTTGCGCAAATCTTGGTGATACGTCTATCACACATTACTTTACGGAGAATAAACACCGTCTTTCGTTAAAATCTTGTTAGCCGCTTGAAATTCTCACCGTACCAAGCTCATTTACTTTGTCACTTTTCAAAAACTTGGTTCAAGAGGGAATTAGTTTTCTTCAGCTCTCGCAATGTTAAGAAACCCGGATTCAATTCAGTCTGTTGATCTACATAAACTCTTGTGATGTTTGAAAATTAACTCAATTGAGAAACCTCCAATGGCTATCACTTCATCGGAATGATTCTTTTTCAAGAATCCTTCATTGATCTCGTTCTCCCTTGTGTTGTCACGGATTTAGGGATTTGAGTTTCAAAAAATGATTCTCACTTAATTGTTTATCTCTAAACTACTCAAATTGTAAGAACAAGAATTGAATCAACATTGTGCATTTAACTTAAACGAAAATAAAATCATCCATACAAAAATTCTTAAAACCTAATAACCCAAACCATCTAAGTTTAGTTCATGGTTGGGTGGAAAGAAAATACAAAGAAATATTCCCCAAACATGAAGGGTGATGTGCGATTAGAGAAATGAAAAAAGAGAGGAGAAGAGCTCCTCAATCTGATCACTCTCTTGATCAGCTTTCCCTTGATCTCTCCCTCTCGATCTGACTTCCCCAATTTTCTCTCTCTCCGATCCCATCCCCTTCATATGTTTCGATCCTTTTAATAGGTGTGGAAGGGAGTTTGGTGCGTGAGAATTTGGTGGAGATAAGCTTCCATTTTGAATTTCAAATGTAGGAGATAATGTAGTTGATAAATAAATCAAAATTGGGGATTTATCCTTTATATTTGAATTTGAATTGGGCGGTTGGAAGTCCTAATCGCTTTGATCACTTCAACGCCATGGCGGACTTCGGCAATTCGTCCTGCATAAAAATAACAAAAGAGCAGCATTTTTCTTCAAAACGTAATAAAATACATGGCCAAGCACATTGAACTAGGAAACTATGAACTTATGCACGAATGACAATAAATGCAACTAAAATAAGCTTAAGTTAATAATAATATGAGTAAAAAGGGTACGAAAAATAGTACTTTTACACACTTATCACCTACATCAGATGGCTCGGATTTGTTTTGGCTACGTGGCGATTCGGATGGCCTCGATTGGAAGAGTAGAAGGCAAAAGGGTCGCGCGTAAGCTTCACGCGCGCGTTGAGGAGTTGATAAGCCGCGCGTGGGTGCTTGGTGGTTCAAGAAGATTCTCTGCGTTGATCTGGGCCGTTGGTGTGCCTCCTTATCTAATGGTTGTAGATGATGCGGCACCAAGAGAGATAACCATTGCTAAGGTTTCTTCCCAAGGCACGATCTGGACCATCCGATCGCGTTCCCAGATTTGACAGTCCAGAATGGGCTGTGCATGAGATAACAAATAAGATTAGGGTTTCCATCAGATTAAGGTTATGGTTTAATGTATTGGGCTTATTGGGCCACCCATGTATATTTTTTGTTTTTGGGTTTTAAATGTATGTATGGACCTTTAATTTAATATATTTGGGCTTTTGTTTATTTAAATTATTCGTTAGTTTTTTGGGGGGTTTTGTTTAATAATTATAACTATAATCGAAAACAATAAAAACAAAAACATAGTAATATATAATACTACCAAAAATAGTAGTTAATATTTACTAATGGTAATAATAAATATAATATTCTTTTTAATAATAATATAATAATAATAGATACTAGCAGGTAATAATAATAATGTTTTATTGTTCTTTCTTTTTTTCTCTAACATATAATAAGTAATATACTATAATAATAGTAACAAGTGAATTAATAACACTAACATAATAATATTTTGGGGGGTTTTAATCATAAATAAGTAATAATAAGATGCTAGTAATAGTAATATTTACAAGAGTCCATTATTATAGAATTTGACAAAAATGTAAAACGAGTTAATACCCCGGATAAAATTAGCGATTACAATCGGTGCGCATCTTGGTCATTGGAAATTGATAATATGTGAAATGTGCATGGCGTACCGATACGACCCCTCGAGTATCGGTACCAATACAGGTAATTCGGTTAAAAGCTATTGAAATAATTCTAAAAAGTTACAAATTGGTCACTTGGTAATGATTGGCTTAATTGAAGGAGTAAATGACCTCTGAATAATATGGAAATTTGCATGTACACTGATTATAGGTTGAATTTCATAGTGGTAAGGTCAATTTTATTAAATGACCTCTAATTTATTAAAATTACAGCATAGCCCCTAAAACTCGTAAAAGTTTAAAATTGGTCCTAAATTATTGATTTTAGTCCTGTATTGAATCTCTACTCTTCTGTATTGATTTAGTAATGTATTGAGCCACCGAAATGAATATTGCATTGCTTTTGACTCACTAAATTATTGAATAAGAATTAAAACATTGAATCGATCATCATATTAACTCCAACCCAGTTATCGACCATGTCGAAAAAGGGGTGTTACACAATAAAATTGTCATTTTTATGTTTTAAAATTGTCTCAATTTTTTTAATAGTCTAAAGGTGATTACAAGGTAGTATATGTTCATAAATATTCTTAACCCTTTGACAATGCACGCACACCTTGTAGACAAAGCGATTGAACCCGAGTTTCCTAGGATAAACATCATCCACTTTTTCACTGAGACCACTTGTTGGGTTCAAAATTGTCTCACTTAAATTATCATTTTGAATGATGTTATTATATCCCATTAGCAAATTATGCAAGTAATAAATGCAAGCTTGTAAACAATCAACAATAGTCAAACATTAGCCATAATAGAAAATAAATAATTCATAAAGACTCTGATGACTACGTAAAGAACTTATACTTTAGACCTTTTTAATTGGAATATTGCATGTGTTTAAGCTCATATAGTTGCATTTAGGAGTAGTTTTCATGTAGTTATGGAGTTTTTGTGCTTGAGCTTAATTGTTATATATATTGATGCATTTAATGGGAAAGGTAGTTGTTTCTAGTGGTGCGTGTGTAGGAAGCAATGAAGGCAGTGGAATGCAAGAGCAATGGACTAGCATCTCTCGTGTCGCAACAGAGTTGGAGACAAACCTTGACTCTTGATGATTAACTCACATGTGGACCCCTCTCCGTTATGGACTTCATTGAATGATGCAGAGAGCAAGATCTTTATTAAAGGGTTTTGCGAGCTTTAGGGTTTCTTTACCCTTTTTTTGCCTATATAAAGACAACTTGGGCAACAATACAAAGGAGAGCTTGATCGTAGACAATAGCCATTTGTCTTCAACTATCGGAGAACCACCATCGTTGAGGTCAAGAGGAGTCTCCACTCGATGAAAGCTATCGAGAGAGGCTTGAGGAGTGCGGCAAAACTATTCGAGAGATTGGAGGAGAATTCGAGGACGTTTGATTTTCTTTCTCTCTTGCTTATTAAACTGCCATGACATACTTTGTTTTTATTATGGATGATATTTGCTTAGTCATTAGCTAAATACTTTTTTTGTTGGGTTTATTGTTTTTAAGATACTATGATTTAATTATTTGTTCAATGTTATAACACTTATTCTTTATCTATTATGTTCATTGTTCTTAATGCTTAATTATTGTAAGAGCTATCGAGAGAGGCCTTTTAATTATTGATCCGTGACTTAATATTGAGAGAGTTAAGTTAGACAAACGTGAACAGTGGAGCTTAAGCTATAAGTTTAGATTTCAACGACTAATAAGGGAACTTGAACAAATAAGAATTTGTTAGGGTTTATGCAGACATGTATTGTCATAGCATCTTGTTATCAACTTCTAGGTATCGAGAGAGTCTAAGAGTTAATTAGAAAACCCTGTCGAGTAGATAAGAGTAATCCATCGCTATAGCATTCGAATGATAATTAGCATAATTCTTAGGCAATAAGCTCAACATCTATAATCATCAGACTTTTTGCTACAACATATGTTTGTTCTCTGATCATTGCTACCATTTACTTTTCTTGCATATTAGTCTTTAGTTTATTCATCACCACACCAATACTATTTTACTAACTCTTAAGTGTAACTACTTTGAATTTGTCACTCCGATCCATGTGGATTCGACACTCTACTTATCATTACATTACTTACGCGACGGGTATACTTGCTCTTAATTGTGCATCTATCCAACATGCATCAGGTTCAAACTTGACAACACCTTTCACTTTACCTTCATAAACTAGAAAATTTTCCATTTTACAGTCAAAACACCTTCATAAAACATGAAATCCTTACAGTCAAAGTAAAACATAAAACCAAAATTTTTCACCATTTTACTAACCTTAATCAATCATTACCCAAGAGATTACAATTACCCCTTTTATAAACCCCAAAGAACGCTAAATAAGCAAAAAAAGTAAGACAAATAACCCAAATGACTCGTTTCTTCTTCCTTGCTTTCTTCCTTGCTTTATTCAATTTTGATAGACCAACAATAACAACTTTTGTACGATCAACTATTTCAGTACCAAACCACTTGAGAAAACAACATTTTTTTTAGTTTTTTCCCCAAAATTAGGACACCCAAAAAATCTCCTACCCAGATTATCTTTTGTCCAAGATGTTCTCAACTCAGCTGAAACACCACAGTAATAAAAAAATGACATATGTTGTCTCCATTTGCTCATGCTCCTTTATCTTCAGCCTTATTTCTTCATAAACTCTTTCAAAATAAACTACAACCGTGAAAATAGGAAATAGATTTTGAGTTTAGGTTTTTTATCCTTTTAATAAAGCTCTTTATCAATATTTTATTCAGTTAACCCAAGTGGAATGGTGACTAGGAGGAGAAAATACGCATGGCATTAAAAAAGAAAAAAAATTCACATCATTGTCACCGTTAACTTTAAACGATGAGGGTACCAAAATATAAATGGAGTGTAACGTTAGGTACTATTTTGCCAAAAAAATAATTAGGATACCAAAACAGTAACGCGGGAATATGTGGGTACTATTTTAATAGTTTTCCCTAAATATATTTACTGGTTTGAGAGCAATAATCTTTTGAATTTTCGATTATTATACAATTCATTTTTAGGGTAAGCTACATCAGGCACCACTAAACTATAGACATTAACTCGTTTTTACCATCGAATTTTTAATTAGTCTAAATTTAACATTAAACTTTAGTTTTTTACTTGTTTATGCCACTTCGTTTTTAACTCCTTAACGGTACGATGATATGTGAAACGGCCGCTGACATGGAGCCACACCAAAGCGATGCAGTTTTGATGTCCAAAATAACCTAAAGCAACGTCGTTGTGATGGATGAAAATTAAAAAAAAAATACTCTTATGGAGATTTGAACTTGAAACCTTTAAAATCAAAAATTTAGATTTCACCACGAAACCAACTTATATTTTTGTTAAGTTATTAACACAAAAATATATATTTTTTATAAGAGTCATGGAGGCTGGTGGTAGAAATAGAATCCTTAAATATCAAGTTCCTATCGGCTATCAATGTTCAACAAGTGCTATCCAACTTCTCCGGTCACGCACTGTACAGTTAGATTCGTTCTCTGGCTTCCATCATCTGCCACCCGACGCAAAGCTGCTGTCTGGGCAGTTGTATTACCTTGTACACATCTGGTTCTGATGGCGATAACTACAGAGGGTCCAAGCCTATACTACAAAGCATAGCTGAAGTATACTAGCAAAGGATAGAATCAGAGATTTAAATCTCGGTCGCGGTCGCGTTTTCGGTCGCGTCGCAGTTATCGCGTTTTCGGATATAACGGAGGCTATTGCGGTCATTGCGGGTGTCGCGGTCGTGATTTTTTTTAAATTTTGCACAATTTATTGTAAAACATACTAATTGTAATTATAATTATAAAAACTCAATTTCAATGGTTTTTAGAGTATTTTTTTAACACTTATGAACTTTTATTAATATGAATTTGAAAGTGAGTGATATTGTTTAAAGAATTCTAGATTGTAGTGTGATTTTGTTTAGTTTAGTTCGGATAATAAAATCATATGAATATTCTAAATTAACAATTTATACCAATAAAAAGACTAAACATGTGAAAAACCTAAACAAAAAATAAAAAATATTAATATAATAAAAATAATTAATAATAAAAATTAAATAAACATATTATAAACAATTATACCACATTAAATATAAGTCTTTATTCTCATTTATTTGATTTTCTTTTCCAATACTTATATTTAATATATACTCTAATTTTATTATTAAGTAAAAGGAAAATAAAATTAATATAATGTTTAAGGACTAGATTTAACAAAAAATCAAATCTTTAAGGACTTAATTGAGATAAAATATAAATTTAAAGGCTTAATCAAGAAGTTTTGAAAGTGTAAGGGATCAATTTGAATATGGCTTAAAGTATTGAGGCCAAACTGAGAACTTTAAAAAGTTCAATGTCACTCCACGTAATTAACCCATTTTTCCAAAATTTTAAACCCGCGCGCTTCTTCTTCCTTCCTTCGGCAGCCGCGTTCTTCTTCTTCTTCTTCCTCCGGCAAGAATACAATTGCTCAGAACTCGGGGATTGCGTCTTGTTATAGCCGCTACAAACGCTATCGTGCAAAATCGCATCCGCAAAAGGACGCTAACGGCGTGAATTTTCGCGGCCGCAATCGTGTTAGCGGTCCGCGATTTGAATCCCTGGATAGAATATAGTAACAAAACTGTTTCAACTTTTGTTAGCTAGAATTATCTTAGTTTTCAACTTGTTTATACTACTCCGCCGTTAACCCCTTAATGGAGTGATGACATGACAGACGGTCGCTAACGTATACTTTGAGAGGAGGAAGGCATGATCCCCTATTCCCTTAAAGGCTCCGCCCCTGAGCATAGTATCTATGTTGCTTCAACCAGATAAATATATTCATAAAAAGATAGTTTCGAATTCAAGATCTGGGTTTGGCTCGAATTATAAATTTTAAAAATTAAATGCTCAATTCGGATTATATACGTAAATGATTTAATTTTATTAATTTTCTTTTATAATTATCAAATAAAGATATTAAATGTGATGTTTATTCGAAATATATCCATTTAACTGATTGGAAAGGTAAAGGGTTAATTTCAATGCATTAACGATATCAAATTTTATGCATCATTTAATGAATCAAATGATGATAAAGCGTTAAATATTTTAAAACTAACTTCACTTAACTTTATTTCTAATGGTTTGACATCATATCATTCATCAATGTGCATAAAATTATATATTGTCTGTATATAAAATATTAAATTTATTATGTCAAACCAATACAATCAAACTAAAAGAAACTGAGGGTGAAGTATAATTTTACCTTGTCAATCAAACTTCTGTTGTACCGGTAAATGACATCGCTTAGTTATGGTTGGCATTAGTTCTCAGTGTAATTTCTTTAATGTTTTCATCATAAATCTAGCATGAGAAAATGAGACGATAGTATAGCTAGAGACGACTTGCCGATAAATTCTCTATATAAACATCGATTATAAACCGATAAATATGTCGAGTACGGTTTATACGACGACGACCGTGCAGAGAGTCGATGTTAAGAAGAGTAAGTCGGCAAGTCATCCTTGGCTGAACCATTGCCTGATTCCCACATACAAGACTTTGAGATGAGAAAAGAAAGTTTCCCAAAGGAGAAAGGGAATATCATAAAAAAGTTAGGGTTATTGAAGAAAACATGTAGAGAAGAAGATTGGTGGGCATTGATGAATTGGTATGGGTAAGGGTGGTTTGTTTATAAAGAGACCCTTTTGTTGAGAATAGGGTAATGGCATGGGGTGATCAAACGAAAGTAGATGAGGAATGAGGCTAGATTTTGCACATGGAAGACAACACCATGTAACTAACTATTAGGTGTCTTCCCTTGTCCTTTTTGTGTAGTTTGAGACAATGAGAAACACAAAAAAATAATGATGTTATAATGCCAACAGAGTTGGTCCAAGTGATAAACAGCTTAATATCGCTTAAGCATGTTTCGAATTCGAGACATTATGTATGCAAAAAGTTCTACTGGGAGACTCATCCATCAAAGCCAAGTGTGCGACGCGGGTTAATCCGCATTAGTCAGGACAAAGCTTCGAAAACCGAAAAGACAACCAAAAACAATAACTATGTTATATGGATGTTTATGGGTCGGATTGGATCGAGTCGAGAGCCAACTTTATTTTAGTATACTTTAATTTGTTTCTAGTTGCTTTGTTCATATTTTAACTCACATTTGATATTTAAAAATAAATAAAAGTACAATTTTATTTAATAAATACCCTATTTATCCTATAAAATTTATTCTTTTCGTGTTTTAAAATTATCCCATTAAAAATAAAATTGTCCCTTTAAAAAATTCAACAACTTTTACAAGCCACATTTTTTTCTACCTTTTTTAATTTTCTAACAAAAAAATATTTTTAAGGACAAAATTATCATTTTAATTACTTTACATCACACATCTCAAAAAAAGAATTTTATTCCTAAAACTACTTGAAAATCAATAAAGAATGAGTAATAATTAAAATAGTATATATTACTCCATATGTCCCAATAAAGTTGTCACTTTTGTGTTTTAAGATTGTCTTACTTAAATTGTCACTTTGAAAAATATAACTTTGATAGACACATTTACTTTTTTTTTTATCATTTTTTAGTTTTCGAACAAAAAAAATTTCTAAGGGCAAACTTATCGTTTAAATTATTTTACATCACATCTTATATAAAACCTTTTTTTTTAAACTCCGTGAAAAATTAACATATGACAAGAAAATTAGGAGTAAAACGTTGCATGAGCAACCTCAAAAATGGGGGGTTAGGGTGTGACATGGCTAGGGATGGGCATTTTACCCGACTTGGTCGGATTCTGACCCGGCCCGATCAGGCCGGATATTTTTGTAGAAAATTTAGGTTCGGATCGAGTTTTTATTAAGGGTGATTTCGGGTAAAGTTCGAGTTTAGAGTGAAAAATATCCAACCCAACCCAACCCGAGATTAATAGTGTAATTTTCTCATATATTTTTTAAGAATATTTGCAATAATGTTCTCTCTTTATATATAATTTTTATAATTAAGTCATTAAAATTAGATTTTTTACAATTAGATTCCTAAAATTTATTTTTTTTACAATTAGGTCCCTAAAATTTAATTTTTTAAATAGATCAGTTCGGGTTTAAATATATAATTTTCGAGTAGAGACGGGTTCAAATTTTTTAAAAGATGAGGTTATGTTGGGTTTAGAGTACACATTTTCGGGTCGATTTGGATCTTCCGAAAACCTGACCCGACCTGAGCCATCCCTAGACATGGCATGGGTGCTAAAACCAAGAGATTTTTAAACCTAAAAGACCAATCTTTATCATCAAAAGTCTGATAAAGATTTACAGTACTTTTCCCACAGTTCTTTTCTTTTAGTCATAATGGAGTGGGTCTCCACAATCTATGCTAAACTTAAGTGTTCAAGTTTTGAGTTACGTGGGTGGGTTCACTTCATTTACCTGACCAATAACAAATCCTCATAATTAAAGGGACAAACGGGTCATTCAATTCGGTTTCGGTTTGAGTTATTTTGAGTCTGATATTATTCGATTCAAATTTAATTTCGATTCGGTTCAAATTCGATTTTGATTCTGTTCAGTTCGGTTCGATTTTAGTTCGGGTCTATTATGATTCGGGTCATTTCGGGTCGGTTGATTTTCGGTTCGATTATTTTTAGTTCAGTTATTTTCGGTTCAATTGATTTTAGTTCGGGTCAATAGGAGATCGATCAGTTTTAATCGAGTTTTTAAGTCGGTCAGTTTTTTACACCCTATATATAGATTTATAGTCAATATATTTAACTTTTTGGTGAGTTGTGCGGTAGTTCATATCCTATCTTTATTTATTTCTATTAATATCTTTTCTATATTTCAGGTTGTCTTTGGTTCCGGTCTATTCGGTTTGGGTCTATTCGGTTCGGTTGAAAATCGATTTAGGTTCATTTTGGTTCAACTAAAATTCAGATCGGTTTTGGTTTGTTTCGGTTTCGGATCAAATTTCAGGTCATCATGTTCGGGTCGATTTCGGGTCTCGATTCAGATATATCGATTTTGTTTTCGGGTATCGGGTCAAATTTACCCAGTCTACTCATAATCACTTCATAGCCATCTTCTTACATACATACATATATCATGCATTGATCTTAAATACACCTTCCCTTTTTCCAATCAATTCCCAACAGCTCATGGGGTTTTGTCAAAAAGTCGTACTTTCTAAGATTAAAACTTAATTTCTCACACTTACAAGATGATACAGGCACCACCCTAACAGTATAAGCTCTAACTCTTAACTGGTTTAAGATTGCTCTTGAAAAATGTGATAAAATAAATATTTAGTATCACTGTCAAGAAGTTATTTTAAGTAGATAAAATAATTATTTTAGATATTATTTTCAAGAATATAAAAGAATTGGTGATATAAACGAAGATGAATAAGTAATTATACTTAAAAGTGTTTTAAAAAGTTAATAGCAAAAGAATTCAACTTTTGAAAAATACTTTTCAAATTAAGTTAAAAAACACTTTTAGCCTGAAAAAATATATGTTATGCATTGCTTTTGACCCAAAAGCACTTTTGAAAAACAGTAACTTTTAAAAAATATTTTTCAAAACCAAACTGAAAAAACTTTTAGCATGGAAAACTACATGTTCTGCATTGACCCAAAAGCACTTTTGAAAAACAATAATTTTTTAAAAATATTTTTCAAACTAAACTGGAAAAATAATTTTAGCCTGAAAAATTACATGTTATGCATTGCTTTTGACCCAAAAACACTTTTGAAGAACGAGATACCACCTTAACCAACATTATAAGCTCCAACTCCCAGATCTAATGGATCTTACAACCACTTTTATAGAAGTCCGAATTCAAATCCTAACACCTGCAGTAAATTGTCTTTATCTCTGAGATATGGCCACCATTGTAAAAGAAAAAAGTGCCTGCAGATAGATTAGTAAAAACAGGGTATGTCAACGATAGAAGTGCCTGCAGATAGATTAGTTCAATGATTTTCCTTATCCTCCAAAATATATTCAACAACTTCCACAATCGCATCTAATCGATATTACTCAAGCAAAGGCATGGCAAACAATCAAGACCTAGACTAGCTTTATTTTAGTAACCAGCAATGGATCGAATAATATGGTGATTGCAGCAGTTACAATGTAGATTAAACAACTCCAAAATTGTTATATACAAAGCAGATTAAAACGCAATGCAAACTTCTTCAACACAAGAAAGAAAGATATTATGGACCTCATCATTTTGGCCAAGTGTATGCATTCTCTGACTCAGCTGAATCGAATCCCTCTTCATCAAAACTTAGAAGTTAGAATAAAAATAAAATGGTTTTAGATATAACATACTCAAATTATTCAACTTTCCAACATAGCAATTACTCCCATAAGTATAAAATAAAAAACTACACCGAATTTTACATGATAACTAGCTATATCACTCTGACTCTTCATTTTTCTTGTACCCATGTCCAAAACATATCCAAACATGGGTAGGGGGTTATGACCCTTAACTTGAAGAAGAAAAAAAAATCAAACTAACCATGTCAGGCACATACCAGTACCCGACACATATCCAAGTACCATAGCTAAGCAGTCCAACCATATTGATAATATACAAAACAATAGAAGGGAGATTAAGCAATTCACTTACTGGTGTTTTGCAAACACCTCAATGAGCTCCTTCATTCTCTCAAATTACAAGCAACCATTAAAAGACAATAAGCTCTTACCTTTCATTTGAGGCCTTTGTTCACGAGATAATTAAAAAACCTACACAATGTGGAAGTGAACAATACATATCCTTTCCCATGCTTATAATCTCCTTTAATTAAGAAATCCATTGGTAGCCTAAACTCACATTTTTTCCACTAAAGCAATGCCATGCACATATCGTTTCTTGACGAGTGAAACCATAAAGATTGATGACTAGATGCCATATTAGATCCATTCTATGCATCATTAACACCATGTTTGACATGGGTGGAAAATAGAGAGACGGAAAATGGTTAGGTAAAAAGGGGGAAGAAAGTTGTTTTTCCTTTCTTGTGCTTGGTATAAAGGATGGAAAATAAAGAAACATAATGGTTAATTTAAATAAAAAGAGTTGTCTTTTCCAAGCTGCAAATACAGCCAATTTAATCTTACCAAACAAAGGGATGCACCGAAAAACCATGTTCTTTCCTCCTCTTTCTTTCCTTTTTCACTCCTACCAAACATAGTTTAAGATATCACGACTACCACCAAACTCTACATTATAACTCAGAATTTATATTACATGCTCAAAGGAAATGGTATTCCTGGCAGTCCATTCTCTCAGGTAATTGGTTTAGGCTGGGGAATAAGTGGAAAATAATTGGAATTACTCTTCAAGTTTTTGAGTAACCTGTTTTCAAGAATCTATCCCTCGATAGAGTTATGTTGATACCAAAGGATTTCTTGATTAAGGGACATTTCAAGGACCATTTAGCTGATTTAGATGCTAATAAAATTGAATGAAAATGCCTGTATTCCAGATTATGTCTTCACCGCTACATATTGGGGTAAACTGGGTAAGCCGAGGATAAGGTTCAATCACAAATTGAGACAACAGGCGAAATTAAGAAAACGAAGAAGATAAATGTAAGATAATAAACTCAGCACTCTCAGTACAACTGCCAGTGGAAGGAAGAAGGTACAAGGTTTAGAACCCCTAAACAAATGCAGACTAGAAAGCATAAATGACAACAAAATGAGGAAATAAAAGTCTGCAACAAGCCGGCTAGCTAGGTTCTTGGGGAGCACATATAACAGAGCTTGGTGTTTTTGGTGTCATGGTCATGGCAAATTTCAGAGAGAATAATAAGATCTCCACATACATTTGGTCCTTCTAGGTAGTTGCATCCGGGTGGGTCATGAGTTTGTCAAACTCTGGTTCATCTGGTCTTCAGGTTTAGGCAGGCTTCAGCAAAATAGGCAGTAGGCTGGCTTCAGGCTTCATAAATCAGCTGTTTTAATGGGATCGGAAAGGCAACAAAGGGGAAAAAAAGAGCATCAGATCTGTAAATAGGGAGATTGAATAGGCTATACACTAGTATGTACTGGTTAAAATCTGAGAATTGCCAGTTATAGAAATAGACATAAGAATACTTCGAAAACTATAATCTATCTGCACGTACCAATTCACAGAATTTTAGTAACCACAGTTTTAGCGCCGGGAAATAGGATTATGGCTTGATAACCTGGTAAGAGAAGTTAATGATGAATATTGAAGAATGCTAATAGAGTGTGCATGTACTAACCTAATCAAAACTAAAAGACCCAAAGACATGCTTGGGACAGAACAAATTTTAGACTGGCATTGTGCCCTCGAAGAAAATGTTATGCCATGTAGTTCAAATATTTAAATGTAATGTTTATAATAGAGCAATCACTCCCTCAGCACCAAGCGTTTTTCCTGTGCATTAAATGACATTCATGACAGTAATATGAAAAACAAAAATGTTCCTTGGAAAGAAATCATTCTCACCCAGAAGGACCACCACGTCCTGAAGAATAACCTCCATAAGCTCCATAAGCACTGGAACTACCACCAATCTACAAATAATATTAACAATCATAGTTATTCGATATCAGCGCAGAGAGAGAGAGAGAGAGAAATGCGCAATGTAAGCAAAATAGGAAAGCTAAAACACTAAAAAACTGTATAAGAAATAAATATGGAAAGGAACAAGCTAAGGCACTAAAAATATTTTCAATTGATAACTAGGATAACAATGTAACAAATTATATTTTACACTTCACCTGCCTAAGGTACTGTGAACCGGAAAAAGTAAAGGAATACCTGCAGACCACCATAACTTCCATAGCTGTCGCTAGCAGCTAAATCACTGGAGCCATAACCACCCGAATAAGTATGCAGATGCCCATGCCTCTTGCCCTCTCTACTTTGATAACTCAAATTGTCTGTTCCTTCAGTTGGCATGTGAAGATATGGCAAAACCGGCACTAATGCAGAAACAGCACCTTCCCTATCAAAAATATTTGCTCTTAACCGCGTCGTTATTCGTACCAGGGCATCCTTAGCAGCATCAAGGTCCCCAGCAATCTGATAATACATAAAAACCAACGATGTTTACTTTTCATTCCTGTTAATTAAAACGCCAACAAATACAGATAAATGATTAAGAAAATCCTATATAAACACTAATGGTACTACACCTGAACCATCTCATCATCTTCAGATGCTATTTTTGGAAGGTTTTCCTTTGACAAGATACGGATATTAGCTTTAGTGATCCTTCTCATCTCAGTTACAATAGTTCCACCTTTACCAATAAGGCATCCAATACGCGAGGTTGGCACAAGTAAACGAGTTGTGAATGATATAATTCCAGAGTATCTTTCAACCTTCTCACTGCATCTAGGTTGCAACCGTGCAGCTGCTTCAATAGCAGGTGAAAATGTATCCTCAAAGAACTAATACAGCACAAGATTAGGAAAACCAGCATATCTAGCACAAGGCACAACACAGATACTTCCACAAAACATAAACATAGCAAAGGTTAAAAGCTGACCTCTTTAGCTGATATAGTTATTAAGCAATCGTCTTCATCTGTACTTGTGCTATCTACTTTGATAGCTGCACCTGATTCCTGCCTGATCTGGTTGATTATGGCACCACCTTTGCCAATCACACCTCCAATATTAGCAGTTGGACAAACCAAACGAAGAGAAAATTCTTTTGATGACATCTCATCCCTTGGAGCTGAGTACATGGAGCGTGGCCATTCTCCAGTGTCACCTTTGTATCGTCCATATGGACCCACCAATGAAGTTAACCCTACAATCTGGGAACCAGCAGCTGGACCACGCATTGCACCACCAGCAGGATATGCATTTGACACAGCAGAAACAAGCAAGTGCTGAGTCCGTGAAGGATTCTCAAGAAGGCGAGATGCAATTTGATGCAGAGCCCTTTTCACAACAGAAGCTTCCCCGGATATCTAAAGCCAAAAGTAAATTAAAAATGTAAATAAATCAACCATCTGCGAACATAATAATAATAAGAAGAAAAGCAATCAATGTCACAGGTAACAAACAATACAGAGTAAAAATGTCAGGAGAGAGAAAAAATATAACATCTGACACATGCCAAATATAGAGAGGCTCGGTGAAGAACTCAAGACTGAAAAGTTAAATGCTGAATTTGTTGACTTCAGCAATCAAAGACCACAAAGTCTGCATCCAAAACATTGACCCTAACCACAAGTAAAATATCTTGCCAATGCTTTTAATAAACTAAGACTCTTCTCCGAACAAATTTTTCCCATACCAATGTATAGCGTGAAATATATTTTAAACGAGAGGAGATTGTGAAATAAATAAGCAAAATCTAAAAGCACTACCACAACAATTGAATAGTCAAATTACCTGTACAAGTTCATCTGAGGCGAGGGCACAAGAAGGTAAATCATCCTTAAGAATGCGAATCTGGGCACCAGTTTCACTACATATGTTCTGAATGATCTGTCCACCCTTTCCTATGATACATCCAATCTGATCAGAGGATACTAGAAGCCGAGCAGTAACTTGGCGGCCTTCAGAATCTTCATCACTGTGCAAATCTTCAGCAACAACTTTGTCATGGACCCGGAATAAAGCATCTTGTGCAGGAGAAACAAAGGTGTCCCCATCTTCAAGGGCATTTGTCTCATCTCTAGAGCTGTAAATAGTAACCACACGCTCCTCGGATCCAGGAACTGTCTCACCAATTCTAATCTTCGATTTGGTGTCTGCTCTTAATTGCTTAACAATATCCCCTGCCCTTCCGATAATGCTTCCTATCTTTCTTACAGGACACAAATACCGATATACGGTATCATCTGAATCAATAACAAACTGTTCCCTGTCATCACCTGCATTTCTCCTCTTATTTGATCCATTCCCAGAATAATCAGACTGAGGATGAGCCCGCTTCCCATAGCTATTCCTCTGACCCGCCATTATTATCAGCAAAATAGATACCTGGCTCCAAGACAATTGTAAAACATTTCAAAGACTTACTAACTGAGCCAATCTTGAGGATCACAAACCACCCAAAATGTAAAGCACTAGCGCAAGAACTCATCAGCAGACCAAATTAATAGGTAAAGTGGCATATTTTCATTTTACAACCATCAAATCATAATTCAGATAACAATAAATTTCCACTTGATTGTTTGTTTTACACCTTCTTGCTGATACGGACAAAAATCTCTAGGTACAGAAACATATAGATATTTTTGAAAAGTTAAAAGTTTTCACCTTAGTGAACAACGATACTTTCAAAATTGCTTTCAAACATAAAAATAATATTTCAACTTTGAATAAATACTAGATTCCAAACATGGGTTCATAGAAAGTGAAAAGAAAATGGCAAAACTATCGGCAACAACATTGAAAGGAAAACGGTTGCATAAATCCTTAGCATTCTATAGCTCAGCTTTTCAAATAGGCAAATTCAAAGATAAATAACCAACTCATGTCAACTTTGACCTTCAAGTTTATCTGATACAATAAATTAAAATCTCACTGCAAATCACCCATCTGAAACTAATATAAACAGATAATCAAGAGAAACCCAGTATTAGAAAGAATCAATAACGTGAAATAATAAAAAATTTCAAATCACACGCACAAATTCAAACAGCATACATGTAAATAATCTCCAAAAATTAACAGGAAAAACACATTAGATTCAATAACTAAACTATAAGCGCATCAAACCCAATAAAAGTTGAAGCCAAATAAAAAAATACCTATAATTCCAGAAAAAATGAATTGAAAAAGATAATTAACAACAGCTATAAACGTAGATCTGATCAAAATAGAGTCTAGAAGTAAAAATAAACAAATAAAGAAGAGCAATCAGAGGGGAAATGATTGCTTAAAGATCATGGGGTTTTACCTGAGAATTGAGGTTGATTCTGAACGTGTAAACGACGAGATTTTAAACAAGTAAAAGATGAAGAAGAACAAAAAAAAAAAGCTAAAGAGAGAAATCTGGGGCGAAAGATACATTGCTTCCGTTTTGTGAGTTGTTCTTGATTTCTTTTGGTGAATTACACCAACGGTCACTTGATTATTGATATAATAATAAACATGTCATTTTTTTCTAAAAAAAATAATTTGGTCCTAATTTAAAAATAATCAAATAAATTTAACTCTCTGTATCTAAAAATTTCAACATTACTACCTCTTGACACACCCTCCGGTCACTTGTCACACTCAATACTATCGTCCCTCAGCTCGATAATCGAATGTTGTGATAGCTCGACAAACATAATCACTTCATTACTGAACAATTAACAGACTAATGGAAGAAACTCATTTTTGACATTAACGTCACCTGCTAGTAGACACGATCATTTCACCAATGAAATTTTTAAATATAAAAGGTTAAACTTATTAAATTATTTTAAATTATAAAATATAGTCATGAGTCTCATTAAAAACCCCTTAAGCCTAAATAGAGGAAAATAGTACACAATGACCATGAAATAAAGAGGAACCAACGCCTTAACAAAACTAAATACCACATTAAGACTCAAGATAAAGCCCCCAAACATCTCCCAAAACCAAAGACACAACCATAACAACCCCACACAGGCAACAAACACAGTAAAACACTACCTAATGCCCAATACATTGCGACTCAACCAGCCTTCCACTGCTTATAGTGCAACCAAAACAAAGTCAAACCAAAATTACAACCCACAAAGTAGACCCAAGACTATGCAATGCAACCGTGAAACACATATGACCACGCACTCCAAATGCGAATCACCCTCACAACCCCAACAATTCAAAATCCATCAATAAACATTGAAGAGAGATCGACACTTTCCTTACCCGACATATCCGTGATCCATTTAGCTATCTATACATGCCGAATCAATCGACACAAAAATGCTCCAAAACCTTCAAATTTGACGCTCTGTATGTAACACCCATCCAATCGCCATGCTTGAATCGGATTCAAGAATCAAACTTCTCACATTACGTCATTGCGAACGCACCACCAATACACATTCCAAAGCACGTAACTCAAATTTATTAGATTTCAAAACGTCGATGTTACTTTCCTGTAAAAGAATCATGTCACAACGTTGTTTCCTCAACGCATCTCACACCCCTCTCTTCTTCGCCCAAGAGAGGTGTCTCATCTTTTTAATTCATCTTATCACGATTAGCAATCACCCTAGAAAGATCCTTAATAATATCTTCCTCTCGTCCTCGTGTCGAAATACCTACCAACTTGCACAAATTCAAAGTAGACGCAACCTTGTTCGCCAAATCTTCTTGTCTCGGATGCAAATTTGACCGCTCTCCCTCAACTACCTTACAGGGCATTCCATGTTGTTTTTTCTGATTATCCACCATTACAACACAATCAACAAGATTAGATTCCAAAGCATTATCAGTCGGCAACAACACCTATCCCGCCCCTTCGCTAAAATGGATAGAGTCAGAAGCAAATCCAAAGACCTCCGTATTAGTTACCAAGTCAACTTCACCTACTATGTTATTATCCAAATGCGACCCCACCTCCATCCGATACATATTTAGCTGCTTTTTATCTAATTCAGATTGGGATAATACTTCTACATCCCCCTGTATTGGACACTATTTCGAACCAACAAATTCCTCTAATTGAACAAGTCTAACCAACGCTTCCTTCAAGATCGGATTATCCTCACCCCGATCTAAACAACATAATTCATCCCCCAATCTCATCACTACAGATTCCCCCTCCTACAATTCTTCCCATATAGTGTTTAGCCTCTATTTGGGACGAACAGTGATCGCCTGAGACCTACCTACATTGAAATCTTCCCCTACTAAAGAGTCCTCACCCCCATGCATATCCCTGTTATCCATCGAAGCCATACATCGACCCTCATTATCCAAAGAAACCCCAACTCTCCCACCATCCAACACGTTTACTGTCATATTTGGTCTCTCCTCATTCGAACTCGTTTCTGACTCCGACCTCAATCCGCTAGTGTTAAACTCCTTTGAAATAAACAAGGGCGCCACCTCTAAAATTCGCATCTGAAATGTTTTATCCTGCACCATAAGATCAACAAACGCGTCAATATTGTCAATAACATAAGTATTAATCAACAAATTTGCCCTCTCAAACGAAGCAAGAGCCGAAGTCTCATCATCAATATCTATCAGCGATCCCCACAACGATGCAATATGATCAAACGTCGCTCACGTCCACGCGTGCATAGAGATCCCATAAGCCGAGATCTACACCCTCCTGCTGTGGAAACTTGAAACTTCTGTAGACCATGCCTCAACTCTACTAAACCATGTGCGCAGCTTTTCTTGTGATTCTAAGAATAGTATACGATCCTCAATGTTAGCGAACATGATCAACACAACTAATCCCGCAATTTTCATCAAAGAAAACCCATGTAATCCTACTGCTTCCATCTCCTCCGCCATTTCGCAAATACTGCGAAATTGATTACACCAATCCATAACACTCTGATTAAGCACCTCTATCGAACTTTCATCAACCTCGCCTACCGCAGTCAATACCAACTTCAAATCCAAGCCTTTCCCCGATCCCAATCTTGGACCCTGCATTTGTCCATCTCGACTTTCATCTCTTGTTTTCACAGTCAAATGACTGTCTTGCATTATGTTTAGCCTCAAAGACATTGTAATTACTCATTTTTGTCGGATTATAGTATTATTAGTATTATTTTAAAAGTAATATTACTAATATAAAATAAAAAATAAAATAATAAATAATAAAAATAAAAAAATAAATAAAAATAATATATATAATAATTAAAAAAGAGAAAAAGCAAAAAAAAAAAAGGAAAATGGGGGTGGAGCACAAGGCTCTACGTCACCCCACATTTGTCTATAAAAGGCAGTGGGGGAGGCAGCCTTGAGCAAGCAAAAGGAGCCCCAAAATTGGGGAGTTGAGCGGTGGGCCAAATAAGAGAGCGATGCTCTCGGCCCGCGGCCCTAGCTGGTTCGATTCAGCATTTGATCGGGAATTTTTTTTAAGTTCGATCTAGTTAATTTTTGGGCAATGACGAGAGGGCATGGAGATCTTGGTGGGGGTCTGTCAATGCTCTTCATTCGAGCTTCTAGTGGGGTAAAATTTTGATCCTTATCTCTGTATTTATTTTAATTTATTATTGTTTTAGAAATAGGGTAAATTATAGTGTTGTTGATATTTTTAATTATTGGTATGTTTTTTAAATATGTTTTGTATGTTATGTTAGATTTAGTTTTTAGGGTCACGGTATTCAGTTAGGAGTGACATCCCGGTCTTCGGGTGTTATCTCTTTTGGTACCGCAAACCGTGAGTTTTTTTTATGCATTCAAATTCATTTCATGTGCATGCATTTTATTTTGTTGCATATAGTATTAGGCCTTTATCTCTGTATTCTAGTGGGAGTGTCATCCCGGTCTTCGCGTGTCATCTCTTTTGGTACCGTGGATATCAAGGCAAATTTAATATTTCCATGCATACATGCAATTTAGGAATTAAAATTAAATTAAATCGAATTTTGCATTTTCCTTAATAGTTACTATACGAACCCATTAGGTACCAATTTTGGGCGTTGTGGGGGTGCTAACCCTTCCCCATCCGTAACCGACTCCCGAACTCAAATTTTCGAATCTCTGGTTTTTATTTTCAGTATCCGGTCTACCCTTTTTGAATGATCGGTGGCAACTCTAATTTTTAAAAAATACTAGTTTTCTTAAAATCCCCTCCCCCAAATACGATCTTAATTTTTTGTAGCGGCCCAGATAACATAGTCGCTATAGCATGACGAATCCGCTGGGGATGATTTTTTTTGTTTTCGAAAAAAAGAGAGTCAAGCCTCAGTTGGGTTCGTATCGTAATTATTGAAAATTTTAAATTTGATTTAATTTAATTTTTAATTTCTAAGCCTTGTTTGATTTTGATGTAAGTTGTCATCATATATTAGTTTTAGAACCCTTAAGGGGGAGTGATCACTTCGCTTCGTGGGGTTTTTACCTCCGTATAGTGTTGTAATTCACTTTTGGAATTCGGTCCTTATATTTCGTGGGGTTTTCACCTCCGTATGATATAAGGGTCGTATTCCCTCGAATCGTCGTCTGCGCGACAGTTCGAGTACCGTTTTCTTTAGAACCTAACCGCATATAGCAAACCGTAGGAGCCCACATGTTAGAGCCCTGCTGTTATGCTGTCCGTTTAGAATTAACCTTATTAGGTTTTGTTTGCTTTTATTTGTTGTACATACCTTTTATTCACTTCGAAAAGATTGCTTTATTTTATTGTTGAGTATTTAATTAATTTATTTGATTGTTTCGCTATACTGACTTGTTTGTTTTTGTTTCTTTTTTATTTTTATTTTTATTTTTTTCCTTTTTTGCATCCAATTTGCATCTCACATCATACATAAAATATTGATTCGAAAACAGTCCAAATTTAGAAGATAGTCGAAAAATAAGAGATAAGTATGTAATATCAAGAGCTATAATGCTACAATATCGAGTTTGGTCGAATGAAATCAGTTGAGAAAAGAGACAAATTGACAAGAAAACACGTGTCGGAGGCGGAGACAGTGTAAACGCAAAGGCGAATCCCCGTCAAAACCAGTAGGGGCCATGTTTTTCCCAAATTTAAAGATTTCACATTTATCCTTTTTTCAAAAATTAAAATCTTTTAATTTGGCCCCTCCAAAATTAAAAAAATTGCTATTATATTGTTATAATTTTAATTTTAATTTTTTTATTTTTTTCAAAAAAATTAAAAAAGAGAGAAGGGTCTTAAAAAATCAATTTTTTAAATTTTTTTAGTTAAAGTCATACATTTTATAAAAATTTCAAATTAAACCTTTCACAATATATAAAAATTGTAATTTAAGCCTCCAAAACTTTTAAAATTTTTAAATAAGACCCCTTCAAACTGGATTGTCAGGATTCACCCCTAAAGAAGAGACTATTGTCTACACTCTGCCTGCATGGGTTAATGATCTTTTCGAAAGCCAGAGAACAGTGAGATCGCCCTTCATTCCAAAAGCGACATTAAGACATGGAGCGCGAGCCTTGCTTTACGAAGTCGAGATGTCAAGACGAGAAACTAACCGTTATCTGTAATTTATTATTTTAGCTTTTTGTAATCATGCATTTTTTCCGTTAAATGAATGTCTTTCTAAAGATTGTTTGAGAATCAACATCTTCATTCGCATTCATCATCGCAGTTATGGCATTTACAATACTAACACAATTTCCTTTGGTGTTCATTTTTTCTTTCTTACATTTGTTTTGCATTGCATTCTCATGACATAAAATAAGGTATTTTATTTCGCAAGTGGCCATCACTGTAGAAGTCAGTCATAATGGACAAGAGGTATCATACTCAGATAAAATAGGCAAATTCAGAGCATTGTCGAAAGAGTAAAAAGGGAAAATCATCTGAAGAGTTCGAACAAGATAGGGTGGCTGATACTCGTATTGAGGATGAACGAGGTGAAGTGCAAGAATTGAAGAAATAGACGGCCGAGATGATGAATATGATGATCGCCATGACTAAAGGCAAGGGGTCTGTAAAGTCAGAAGAAGAGCCAGTCAAGAATCAGAGTAAAGATTTTGATGATCAGAATCCTAGTCCCAAGCAAGATAACACCAGTAAATACAATAGTTTGAACCCTTTTGTAATTCGTATTAACAAACTAGTGAAAGGTACATCTGAGTCAAGCTCCCAGAAATAGAGGTAGGTCCAGAAGAAACCCAAAGAGAAGATGAAGTAAAGATGAACATCTCGATTCCTATGAGGTACACTGAGCTACTCTCGATGCTTATCGAGAGAAACCTTATCACTCCAGTTCAGTCTATTTCGAAGGAACCACCTTACCCGAAAGGTTACAACATTCGAGCCAAGTGCGATTACCACTTAGAAAGTTCGGGACACACTACAGAAAATTGTAGGGCTTTGAAAAATTGAGTTAGAGATCTTATCAATATGAGGGCATTGAGTTTTGAAGATGGACAACCCCAATTTTATAATAAGCCAGCAATCGCATGAGGGGTAAAATTAAAGATGAGCCAAGACCCGGGGTAAGTGTTGAATAAAAGTAAGTCAAATTCGGATAGTGAAGATTGGGGCATCCTAGAAGAGGGGCATTTGTTCGATTATAATCAGCTCAGGCAATAGAGAGATGATTTGAGCAAGAAATTATAGAGTTTACAAGACGATCATCATAAGCTCTATTGCGTGTTCAGAAATAATGGTTTAGGTGGCACTTTGAAGAATGAAATAATGGCATCCTACAACTGAAAAATGATTTGGGGCATTAGAATCAAAAAGGCTAGGCTAGTGAAAATAAAGCCTGATTATTGTCATAAAAGTAGAAAGAAACTGAGAGCCAGCGCGACATCCTCATGAATGAGTTAGAAGACAGTTTAGATATGAACGAGATTCTGAAATCAAGTTTACAACAGAGTGAGAATGAATCCTTCATATTTCAAATAGAGAACGCAATGCTCAGCGAACAAATAGAAGAGCTTAAGATTTCTTTGCGTACGAGCGATATTCGTGCCGAAGCCTACAAATAAGCTAGCTATGAAAGCATCGAAAAGGTAACTCTCTAGTTGTGAAAAGCCGAGTTAGAAATAAAAGAGAGGAACAAGGACATGAAGAGTGTCATCGCCTAGGCACGCAAGGTGACTCAGCAAATAGCAGATGTCGCCGATGTAGCTATGCCGTTGAGTCAGAATATGAATCTCGCACTGGACCATGAAGGAAGGTTAACTCGTTTGTTGGACGACGTTTGAAAGTTAGAGATTAGAGCTCACCAGTATTTGTAAAGATTACATGACTGAATCTGATTTAATAAGCCTTTTTGTTCATTGAAAGCCTTTCTACGATGATTACTTTGCTACTAATACCTTATTGCATTTATTTTTGCATTTTGTTGATTCAAAAATATTCCATATTAGGGGATCTTTTTATAAAAAATGAGGGATGTTCTGTAATGTACAGAGATTGATAATGCTACGGTTGGAAATAATTTGAGTATGAAACAGATAAAAAGAAGACAGAAGTGGGGCACCGAGCTATTTCGCTCTAAAAATGGTGGCTTGTAACACCCACCACCCGGATGTCACATTTGGGCCTCACGCATGAAACTCAGCCAAACAATTTTGACCAAGTTTAGCCTAATCCACAAATCCATTATGAAAATCCATTTAAATTCAACCCAATAAAACATAATAAATATTCGAAAACATATACAGTAGAGCTCCTTTTAAAATTACATTATAGACCTTTGACTCGATCATTTTAAAATCCAAATACAATTTACAGTATACAATAGGTTCCTACGAATACATAGCCCAAGGACCTAAATACTGTACTCTGATGAGACGAGTTGTTGGAATTCTTCCCTGATGGTGCTCCTCTAAGAATGAGCCAAACCTACAAACCGCGAACGGAAGCAACGATTCCGAACGCTGAGCTAACAAAGCTCAATGGATACACCGCCACTTAACCATGCTTCATGCAAATCATAAATAAAGCAATGCAACATGAATGATATCATGGCAAGATAACAATGGCGCTACCATAACCGCCTAAACACATAGCATTATGAATGTATGATCATGCACACAGCTCATACAAGAACTTCATACGCTTACCTAGCATCACACAAATAACACCAACAACATTAAGTGAGGCCTGCGTCCACAAAGCATCAGGATCCTATACTCTAAGCAAGGCCCGCGTCCACAAAGCATTGGGATCCAACATTCGAGAGTCTTCAAGGTGTTGCAACACACTTAAGGTATCCAAATCCCAACAACAAGGGATGACTCGACTATCTAGGCGTCCTATTAGCACACAACAAGGACTCTAGCCACCACACAGCCTCGACTTTGACACAAGGGCCTTACCGCACACAGCTCTAACACACTAACCATCGCCCTATGGTTTATATCAATTATTATACCATCATATTGAGCTTATCTATTTATTAGTATGTTATGAAGGTACAGATTAGCCGTTCTCATTAATTTATCTTATTATTCAATAAGACTTAACCTTATAGTCCCTTTCGCAAACAACAAGGGCCCAGATTACCATACAACATCAACGATCCACCTAGGATCCTTATGGGTTACTACATCGCACAGTTTACCCAATATTTACCAAGTCATTAGTTAATTATTTCACATACGGGGTTAGAGTCTCAGTTTCTCAGTTTTGGTATTCATTTTACACCTTAAAAGAACCTCAAGGCCCTTTACCTCTAATTATAGAACCCCCGAACATAAACTCCACTTTCTTGGGCAGAATGCCCAACGAGTACCGATACTCCTATATGGGTATCGGTACAACCTTATAGGTACCGGTACTCCCCCATGAGTATCGATACTTAACTTAGACTCGAAAGGTCTAGTACAACAATCCGTACCGATATGCTAAACCTCTTTATCGATATTTAATTTAGGTTCGAAAAAACTAGACCATCAAGCCGTACTGATACGCTCCATCCTGTATCAGTACTTATTATCGGTACTGGGATCGCCCCGTACCGATACTCTTACCTTCGCGTACCGGTACGCTAAGCCTCTCCCAAGTAATGTAATAGTGCGTACCGATACGCCCCTCGCGTACTGATACGCCAAAGCGTTACTGGAATTCTTAACTTGCAAGGGGTACCGATACACGGGGAGGCATACCGGTACACCTCTCACAACCCTTCCCCTATTTCACTAAGGTGTATCGATACGCTGACCCCAGTACCATTATGCGAGCCTGAATTTTGAACTCCGGGTACGGGTTTTACCTAAAAACCTTGTTTAACCCACATAGTTAAAACCTAAACCATTCCTACAAGTTATGATGATAGTATTAAGTGGATTTTTACCAATTTTAAGCCTTGAAAACGTCAAACCCATATTTTGCCATTAAAGAGGTCAACCAAGCATATCAAACCATAAACACCCAAATCATGCACAAAACCTATCTTTATGAGTTGCAGGAATTCAAATGAGTTAGTGGTGTACTAACCTTGAATTAAAGCTGATGAAGAAGCCCTCAAAGACCCATTTTTGTTCATCCTCTTCCACCCTCCAAGACACCTTGCTTCTCTATTCTAAATAATATTTACCTTGGATTAAAGATCCTTTGATACTGATTGAACTTCCCTCTTCAAGCAAAGATTTCATCCATAATTCTCAAAGATCCAACCTTTAGGTTTTGGTTTTTGGGATGTAGATGAGTTTGGATGAGAGAAGAAGACAAAGAAACATAATGAGATCATCTCTTTTTTTTGCAGAGAAAAACACAACACCTCCATTTTTCCATCATCAAAATATGAAATTACCATTTTACCCTCATAACATATTTCTAGCTCAAACCCAAACCATCAACTCAAGCCCAACAACCAAGATCAAGCCCAAAAAGACTCCTAAGGGCCCAACATCACAACCCAAATGCGAAGCCCATGCCTTAGGTCAACTCGACTCTTGGATCCAGAATTCGGGTCATTACAACTCTCCCCTCCTAAAAAAATTTTGTCCCCGAAATTTAGACAATGGAAGAAGAGCAACTGTCAACACTCCAACCAACCTCTCGTTGACAATTGTCTATGTGGCCCTTAGGTTCGCCAAAACCTTCCTAACCAAAACTCTCGACACAAATTCTCCACTTTCTACAAGCTTCCTCAACAAGACATTCCCAACGTCAAGAACAACACTCATATTAAACCTAGAGACGGATTAACAATGACAATCCCATCAGCATTATCAAACATCGGTACTCTGAACTCACTTCGAATGAGTTATAACTCGGTGAATGAACCTCTCTACCAACACTAGCATTTTTGAAGTCTTGAACTCAACCCTCATATGTATCCATAACGCGACACTTCTTTAAGGTACAACACAGGGCATTTCCTCATATAATCACCATAACCCACATGTTCAGGAATAACAAACCCTATCAATCATGTTCTATCATCCATCTACATGAAAAATACAACCTTCTTTCACAACTTGGTTAACTAATACAGAACTTAATACCTCATTTACTTGAACCCACAACCACAAAACATGTACTAATCCATGATCAAACGATTCTACTAGCCAAGCCACTTTGGTTCTAAAAGAAAATTGTCACCACAACCAAGCCCTACTAGGGATCAAACCACCAAACTGTCCTTCAAGGTTCGAACACTCTCTTTCACTCCCAACCACTAAATTCTGACAAGCGTTAGTGCTAAAACTTTAGCAAGTCCTTCAAGATTTCTAATGGTTCTCCCAACACAACTTATTACAACACAAGAATTCAATTCCATACAACTTTAACCAAGACCCACATTTCTCTGAAGCCATTCGGAATAACTTTACACTGTCACCATGCATGAAAACAATCCATCTTAAACCCAAATAAGCAACCCTCTATTCCTCAAACTTAAGATTATCTCGACGTGTTCGTAAGTCCAAAACACTCTTCAACTTGCCCTTAGAGTTCAAACATTGCATCAAAACCCAAATTTTAACACTAATTCTCCTTAACCTTCAACTTATGAGACCAACATCCTGAACGGTCTTACGAAAATCTCAAACCTCTTCAACATCAACAAGATCACCAGCCTTGAAAAACAAATACTGGCCTTCCATTATTATACATCAACCCACAACAACTAACACCTCTATATCTCGTTATACCAACTGAAGCACGTCCCAAGGTGAACCCCTTGGCGACATCGCCTGCACCCCCTCCTCTACTAAGGAGTTCTCACATGAGGGGTTCGATAAATGTCAAACCATAAGGTGGTGAACGCTTAATACCGAACTCAACATATCCCTTATCATGGGTACTACTCTATGGTCAAGAGGTTATCACACTCAACCCTCGAAGAGCATCTCGATAACCACTTGCATGTCCACCGCTCTAAACTGCAGACTATCACTCTTGCGTTAACTATGGGAACCAAGAACGTCTTGCAATCTACAAGGTCCTCTTCAACTAGTATCACATGAGCACAACATATAAGTTGAAGAGATGTGATTTATTCACGCACAATACCGACAAACTGGTTTATTCCAAACCTCAACTTTGAGATTCTTGCTTGGAAACCAAGACACCCCTCGCACTCACGTGACCAACCCGTACCAAAGGTAAGTCTAACAAGTCTATAGAGACTGTTAGTCCAAACCATACACACCACCCACAATGGAACCTTTACTTACCAACACTTACCAATCCATTAATTTGCCAAACCAATATCAACCTCGAGGAAACTTATCACAAAACTCGCTCAATAAAATCTCTGCCAAGGTAAGAACAAGAAACCAAACTGCCATCAAGAAACTAAAAACTACAATGGAACCAAATTATTTAACACACTCTCGGTAACAAGCTAGTCCTTTCTGGCATGAATAACGTATTGTCTAACAAAAGCTCGTGCGATGACTCTAACTGTAGATCTCACCTAACTTCCACCTTGATACTTCATCAACGACCCAATACTACTTCTCGAAGAACCTTGACTATGCCCAGAAGAAGTCAACCTCAAAGACTAAACTGGTAAATACTCATCCAGGATTGAGCAGTCCTTTGCTAAGTGACTTGATGTCTGGCACTCATAACAAAATTTCCCTAAGCAAGCAATATACCTCAAGGTGATGTCAATCACAAGGCTCATGAACTGATAGGAGAGACGCTAGGACCGAACCATCAACACTCTCCTTTATAGAAGAAATCGATAAGCCTCCTACAAAACCTTCAATTTAGATTTCTGGCCAACTCTCAGCTGATCTAAAGCAACTATTTTTTATTCACTCAAAGCACAACCCTCCCCTCTCCAGGATCTGAGAAGAATCTTATGATGTTCTAATTCCTCAAAACACGATCTATAGAATCCTCAACTGACTCAATGTTGGCTCTAAGGTCATTTGAGTGCTTCGTACTAATGACTAGTTCAGAGAATATCCTGGGTAAAACTGTTGTCCCGTGCATCAAAATGTCAACTTGAATCCACATCTAACCTCAACCATCTTTACTCTTTGATAGCAACAAACTTTGGGCATAACGGCTCAACCGTAGAAAAAATCTTACTCGTACCTAACACTGTTTGACACTTGAAACTGACTACAAGAACTGATCCATCATCTTCTTCATAAGAGTTTCACTAACATACATTTTCTTGACTCACCCAAGAAAATATTCCATGTTGAGAGAATAGGTTGTGGTCCTAACTCTACGGTCTCTCACCATTCATATGCATTGCCTTTAAGAAAAGACGATACAGTCAAGATTCCCTTAAGACTATTCCACGTCATCCTCAGATCCCGCTGAGTGTTTCTTAACCATCAATACGGTTGATTAGGTCATCCTTTCTCTACTCCTTTACCATACTTAGATTCGTAACAATAATGCTCCTTCCATTAAAAGAATATGACTCCCTTCACGATTCTCCTTGGTCAAACTCGTGTCGTCAACCCAACTGGTCAGAACCGAATTCAGAAGATGGTAGTTTGTCTTTCTCATACCCTGGGTTTGATTCTCCTGAAACCTTAAAGTTTCCAACACTACGCTTGTTATCTCAAGCTGGCTCATGACCGGACAACAACCGGTTGCCAAGATCATATCAATTCATTTAAAAGACAACTCTATTGTATCTGTCAACCACGTATTCTTAAGCCTTACTCAAGTATTGCCTCACGCAAAACCCACGATGTCCTTCTAGCCACTACTATAAACAACCGCAACAAGCATACCTTACTCGAGATCTCAGGGCATTCGGCTTATTAAGAGCACACATAGGACCTCACAACCATCACGTACCTCTCCACAATAGACGAAAACGCATATCTACCAGGCGTGCTACATCCCCATCACATGATACCCACCATTAAGGTTCACTAACTACAAATAATACAACCCCCGATCGACACTCTACCACTGGTCAATCAAAAACAGGTCATCTTATCCGTTCTATAGGGGTTGTCTACCAACACGTAGAATCTCACCGCATGAGGTTCTCACCATGAACTCAAAGTTTTAAGGTAACTTACGGTACATAACCATGATTACTTTTCAAGCGATAGGAGGAGGGCACACCCTCAACTCCTCTCTTCCTTCCTAACCCAAGCTTAACGTCTGAGATAACTTCGATCTCAGAATCCTCCTCAAAAGAATCAGCCATCATCACAACCCTCACGATTGCGATTGAATCTATCTTAATGTCACAACCAGCGACACACACGAACATAGGGCACACTATCCAGATTCCAATCTTGAAGAGTACAACTTAGACACACGGGCTCGTATTCGCTAGACACCTATTCACGACTCCTAACCACCTCAGGGTTTTCCTAGAACCGGCTAAACCTAGGCTCTAATACCACTAAATGTAACACCCACGACCCAGATGTCATATTTGGGCCTCGTGCCTGAAACCCAACCAAACAATTTTGACCAAGTTTAGCCCAATTCACAAATCCATTATGAAAATCCATTTAAATTCAACCCAATAAAACATAATAAATATTCAAAAACATATATAGTAGAGCTTCTTTTAAAATTACATTATAGACCTTTGACTCGATCGTTTTAAAATCTAAATACAATTTACAATATACAATAGGTTCCTACGAATACGTAGCCTAAGGACCTAAATATTGTACTCTAATGAGACGAGGTGCTGGAATCATTCCCTAATGGTGCTCCTCCAAGAATGAGCCAAACCTACAAACCTGTGAATGAAAACAACGATTTCGAACGCTGACCTAACAAAGCTCAGTAGATATACCGCCACTCATCCATACTTTATGCAAATCATAAATAAAGTAATGCAACATGAATGATATCATGGCAAGATAACAATGGCGCTACCATAACCGCCTAAACACATAGCATTATGAATGTATGATCATGCACACAGCTCATATAAGAACCTCATACGCTTACCTAGTATCACGCAAATAACATCAACAACATTAAGTGAGGCCCGCGTCCACAAAGCATCGGGATCCTACACTACGAGTAAGGCCCGTGTCTACAAAGCATCGGGATCCTATACTCTGAGCAAGGCCCGCGTCCATAAAGCATCGGGATCCTATACTCAAAGGGATGAGGCTCACGTCCACATAGCATCATATTCCAACATTCGAGAGTCTTCAAGGTGTTGCAATACACTTAAGGTATCCAAATCCCAACAATAAGGGATGACTCGACTATCTAGGCGTCCTATCAGCACACAGTAAGGACCCTAACCACCATATAGCCTCGACCTCGACACAAGGGTCTTACCGCACACAGCTCTAACACACTTACCATCGCCCTATGGTTTCTATCAATTATTATACCACCGTATTGAGCTTATCTATTTATTAGTATGTTATGAAGGTACATATTAGCCATTCTAATTAATTTATCTTATTATTCAATAAGACTTAACCTTATAGGCGCCCATTCTACACACAGCAAGGGACCAGATTACCACACAATATCAACGATCCACCTAGGATCCCTATGGGTTACTACCTCACACGGTTTACCCAATATTTACCAAGTCATTAGTCAATTATTTCATATACGGGGTTAAAGTCTTAGTTTCTCAGTTTTAGTATTCATTTTACACCTTAAAAGACCCTCATGGCCCATTGCCTCGAATTATAGAACCCCCGAACATAAACTCTACCTTCTTAGACAGAATGCCCAGCGAGTACCGATACGCATATATGGGTATCGGTACGCCCCTATAGGTACCGGTACTCCCCCATGAGTACCGATACTCAACTTTGTCTCAAAAGGTCTAGTACAATAATCTGTACCGATATGCTAAACCCTCGTATCGATATTCAATTTATGCTCAAAAGAACTAGACCCTCAAACCGTATCGATACGCTTCATCCTGTATCGGTACTCACTATCGGTACTAGGATCGCCTCGTACTAATCCAAGCCTATGCCGGTACTCCTACCTTCTCGTACCGGTATGCTAAGCCTCTCCCAGGCAATGTAATAGTGCGTACCAATACGCTTTTCGCGTACCGGTACGCCAAAGCGTTACTGGAATTCTTAACTTGCAAGGGGTACTGATACACGGGGAGGCGTACCAGTACGCCCCTTACAATTCTTTCCTCTATTTCACTAAGGCGTACCAATACGCTGACCCTAGTATCTATATGCGATCCCGAATTTCAAACTCTAGGTACGAGTTTCACCTAAAAACCATGTTTAACCCCCATAGTTAAACCCCAAACCATTCCTAAAAGTTATGATGATAGTATTAAGTGGATTTCTACCAATTTTAAGCCTTAAAAGTCAAACCCACATTTTTTCATTAAAGAGGTCAACCAAGCATATCAAACCATAAACACCCAAATCATGCACAAAGCCTATCTTTATGAGTAGTAGGAATTCAAAGGAGTTAGTGGTGTACTAACCTCGAATTAAAGCTGATGAAGAAGCCCTCAAAGACCCATTTTCGTTCATCCTCTTCCACCCTCCAAGACACCTTGCTTCTCTATTCTAAATAATATTTACCTTGGATTAAAGATCCTTTGATGCTGATCGAACTTCCCTCTTCAAGCAAAACGAGATTTCACCCATAATTCTTAAAGATCCAACCTTTAGGTTTTGGTTTTTGGGATGGGAGATGAGTTTGGATGAGAGAATAAAACAAAGAAACATAATGATATTATCTCATTTTTTGCATAGAAAAGCACAACACGTTCCTTTTTCCATCATCAAAATATGTAATTACCATTTTACCCTCATGACACCTTCTTGGCTCAAACCCAAACCATCAACTCAAGCCCAACAACCAAGATCAAGCCCAAAAAGTCTCCCAAGGGCCCAATATCATGACTCAAATGTGAAGCCCACGCCTCGGGTCAACTCAAATCTTGGATCCAGAATCCGGGTTGTTACATGGCTAATATATGCCTGTGGAATATTGTCAATCTTTTGTACATAGTCGTCTTATCCTATAAAAATCCTCCTAAAAGACTATTAATGGATCAACACTTCATTTGCATTCATTCACTTCATTTGCATTCATTTTGATAGTTTATACTTACTGTTTGTTTTTTTATTTATGATACATTTTATGCATTAATTAATTAGATAATAAAATTTTACAGGTTCGATGGGGGTATTTGAAAATTAGTTGAAAGAAAGAATGAAACAAATCAAGAAACAAAGACTCGAGCAGTTAGAAGATAGGTTTGAAAAAGGAAAGTTAGACGCTTTCAATACAAGAGATTTTAGTTTAGTCCATGATTTGGTCATTCGACCGAATTTTGAGGGGGCATCGGGGCATCCTACCAGCACGTATATACTGTTCCTAGAGAAGATCAAAAAGCTAATCTGTAATGGAATTTTGACACAAAGATTGATCCAACATTGGAGAACAAAAGAAATGGGGCATGCTTACACCACACCTAGAAGGCCATAATGAGTTGAAGCCCTGACAATGACTCGAAGGTCTTTATGCTTAGGTTTCTCATCTTTTTGAAGAATTCCTACAGAAATGTAGGCATAACGTGCTTAAACACAGTAAAGTTTAAGACAATGAATAATTCAAATGTCCATCAAAAATCCAATGTCATAATTGGTATAAACTGATTGTGCCCATGGGAATGGTACAACTAGCCCGGAGCAAACGGCTACCCGTAAAGGCAATTCAAATCCGTTGATCCCTGTGCATTTGGGAAAAAAGCAAAAGAAATCTATAAGCTAAGCCATTTTTTAGAATGTAATTATTTTTGTCAGAATAAAATTTTTATTTTGTTATTTAGAAAGCATTTTTTGCATTTTTTGTTTCTTTATACATTTCATTCATTATTACGGGATAGTTTTTGTTGTCCCATACATATACACATTTTTATGCACAGGTACATACTATTTTTTATATAACATTGAACTTTAAATGCAAGAGTATCATTGATTTAAATTGAATACCATAGGGATATTGTGAATGCGAGTATCTGCTAGTCTGTTTAGGCCGACAGAGGAACAAAACAAGTGTTTAGATAATGGGCACTTCCCATTTTAGGAAATTCCCCTCTCAGGCACTTGTCGTTTAAGATCCTTGAATCGAGTGTTGACCATAAACATCTATTCCCTGAAGACTATCTCTAGATATCTACGAATGGGACGACGAATGTCATTTTTTCATTTTCCAATAAGAAAGAAAAGAGACTAGATATATCGGAAATGAAGGCCATAGAACCACCAGAGGGACGCGATTGAAGACAGTATTAGGGTCAATGAATAAACCAAGCAAAAAGAAAAATGCCAGGCAGAGAACTGGAGCAATAAAGAGTGAGCGCAGTAAATTGAACAGTGCAATAAAAAAGAAAAAACAAGAAGAAGTCACTAGCCAATAAGCATCAATTTGAAAGAGCCATAGAGAAGTGACTACTTCCAAGTAGAAATAAGCATCAATGACCTATACAGAAACAATTTAAATAAAAGAAAAGAGATTCAAGACTAAAAACCCAAAATAGTCATTCTAAAAGAGAGAGAAAATAAAATAAAAGAAAAGAAAAAAGGAAAGAAAAGAAAAAAAAGAAAAAAAAGGAAAAAATAAAAAAAAGAAAAAAGAAAAGAAAAAAATAAAGAGAGAAAAAAAGAAAGAGAAGAAGAATAAAAAAGAAGAATACGTGAGTACATCTAGATTAAATAGTGCAAGAACGAAGCTTAATTGGAAGAAACGAATAAGAGATTTTGACATAACCCCCTTCAAGAAATCTCAATTTTGAAGAACCTTGGAAGGCTAGTCACCATTGGATAAAAAGCATACATTAATGTCGACCAGAATATAAGTCGGTCAGAAGATACAGAAGAAGGAAATGACCTCTAGGGTGAAAACCCAAAAATGGGCAGTCTAGAGTGATCCTGAAAATAAAGAGAAAAGAGTAATCTGCCTGAGCATGTTGGCATCAATGTCTGACCAGAGTACGCTGATTTGAAGATACAGAAGAAGGAAATTACCTCTAGGATGAAAACCCAAAAAATGGGCAGTCTAGAGTGATCCTGAAAATAAAGAGAAAAGAGAAGTAAGTCTGAGCAAGTAAAGCACAAAGCCGAGGTTTGATCAGAAGTAAAACCTAGAGAATTTATACGAAATCCTCTATTCAAGTAAATGTCAGTTTTGAAGAGTCATAGAGGATCAATTACCTTGAATATAAGGTGAGCACCAGTGCCGACCAGAATACAAGTCGATCTGAAGTTACAAAAGAAAGGAAATGAACTCTAGGGTGAAAACCCAAAAATGGGCAGTCTAGAACGATCCGAAGAACGAAAGGGAAGAGAATACTTCATGTGAGTATATGCTAATTAAACGAGTTCAAGAGTACAATTCTTGACCATCATCTACAATACAAGCCTCCAAAGACCATTTTGATCATTTGTAGATATCTAAGTTAAATGAGATTGTCTTCAGATTACATTCCGCCTATAAGGGATAACCTTTCTTCAAGGAACGTCAAACTTCAAAGTGCCTGATCGACACCCAAATGAGGGAAGGATGGGGCATAGTGAGTGGTAAGATCAAGAGAGCCACCTTAAATGGGTTAGAAATTAGGTATGGGAAGTGTTCCTCTCGAAAGCCTAAATGGACTAGGGGAGACCATACATATGCGTATATCGCCAAAATAGGTAATATTTTCTAAACATACAATTTTGTTAGTACATGCGTTATTTTAGGACTAAACATTAGTTTTCAAAAATGTTTGAACCTTTTTTTTCAAATTTCAATTCTTTTACATATTTGTCATTTTCTTTCAAGCATTAGTTCGAAAATGTTTGGGCATTTTTTAAATTTCAATTCTTTTGCATATTAGTTATTTCCTCCAAGCATTAGTTTTTAAAAATGTTTGGGCGTTTTCTCTAAATTTCAATTGTTTTACATATTCCTCCAAACATTAGTTTTCAAAAAATATTTGGCATTTTTCTCTGAATTTTGATTATTTATCATTTTCTCCAGACATCATTTTTCAAAAATGTTTGGCATTTTCCTCAAATTTTGTTTCTTTTAATATTTACCATTTCTTCTAAACATTAATTTTTAAAAAAGTTTGGCATTTTCCCCAAATTTTGATTCTTTTAATACTTATCATTTCTTCTAAACATCAATTTTTGAAAACGTTTGTCATTCTTTTCTAAACCTTGATTTTTAAGATATCTATAGTTTTTCTCTCAAACATTACTTTTCAAAGATGTTGGACTTTTATCCAAGTTTTATTTTTTGAAATGATCACCTTTTTGATAAGAAATAATAATAAAATAAAAAATGATGAGAATTAAAGCATAGGGACCGAGGGTTGATTCCCCCTCAGATGCTATAGGAAGATTGGATTTCAGAGATGAGTTCAGGGCATGTGGGCATTTTTGCCAACCCTAATGATAAGATAGATGGAGACTACGGGTGTTGGGTAAAAGATGAGGAAAGTAGTTGAACCCGGGGATTTAATGGGATAATGCTGAATAAAAGAATGATAGAAGTCCCTACATCAAAATAGTATAGGGACTAGAAGAAAGATCTGCAAAACTCGGAAGAAACCTAGAAGAAAAGAGTTACTCGCGTAAGAGAGTTAAGAGTGTGAGTACTCAATTGACGAAGACGAAGATTGAAAAACATATTGTAGAGAAATAAAGATATTTGAAGAATACTGAAGATTTTGATCTGCAACTTCATGAAAATGTGGATCTTATTCAAGATTTCTGATTGGTAGCCATGTTGGCGTGAATCTAGGTTTCAAGATTTTCGATTGGTAGCCATGTTGGCGTGAATACAGGTTTCAAGATTTCTGATTGGTAGCCATGATGGCGTAAATCCAGGTTTCAAGATTTCCGATTGATAGCCATATTGGCGTGAATCCAGGTTTCAAGATTTTTCGATTGGTAGCCATGTTGGCGTGAATCCAGGTTTCAAGATTTTCGATTGGTAGTGAATCCAAATTACAAGATTTTCGATTGGTAGCCATGTTGGCGTGGATCTAGATTTCAAGATTTCTGATTGGTAGCCATGTTGGCGTGAATCCAATTTTCAAGATTTTCGATTGGTAGCCATGTTGGCGTGAATCCAGTTTTCAAGATTTCTGATTGGTAGCCATGTTGGCGTGAATCCAGGTTTCAAGATTTTCGATTGGTAGCCATGTTGACGTGAATCCAGATTTCAAGATTTTCTATTGGTAGCCATGTTGGCGTGAATTTAGATTTCAATATTTTCGATTGGTAGCCATTTTGGCATGAATCCAGATCTTAAGTCTTTCAGGCCATTAGTAAGTCCTTCGGGCATGATGCTAACCTTATTTTGATGTCAAGATTGGTAGAAACCGGGGCATCATTATAGGGGATTTTGGTAGCCATTTTGGCGTGAATCCATTTCTTAAGACTTTCGGCCCATCAGTAAGTCCTTTTGGCATGATGTCAAGCTTACCTTTTGATGCAAAAACGGTCAGAAACCGGGGCATCTTTTAAAGTTTTCCAGCTTTTAGCTTTCAGGAAAGTATTGAAAATCATCTAGCGAAATACCATTTGATGTCAGGACGGTCAGAAATCGGGGTATCTTTTAGAGATTTCCAGTCTTTACCCTTTTAGGAAACCGTAGAAAAATTTTTTGGTACTCATGCCATAAGAAACATGATGCCATTTTCGAAGATAAAGGTCTATACAGGAAGAGCCCATAGCTTCAAGAGCAAAATGTCCTATATAGGAAGAGTTCGGCGCTCCACCATTTCATAGAACAGTTCTATATAGGAAGAACCAATTACTTCAAGAGTTAGAGGTTCTATATAAGGAGAACCCACAACTCTAACACTTCGAGGCGAAAAGGTTCTATATAGGAAGAACATGTAGCTCAAAGACTTCAAAATAGGGAGTTTTATATAGCAAAAACTCACCGCTTTAAATTTAAAAAAAAAGTTAAAAACCAGAAGAGAAGAAAAGAATAAAAAAAGAAGAAAAAAGAAGAAGAATGAGAGAGAAAAGAATAAAAAGAAGAAGATGAAGAAAAAAGAAGAAGAAAAAAAGAAAAAGAAAAGAAGAAAAAGAAAAAGAAAAAGAGAAGAAGAGAAAAAATTCGTACTTTGAAGAATCCATCAAGAGAGAAAAATGTTCTATATATGAGGAACTTATAGTTCCAAGACTTGAAGGAGAAGAAGTTCTATATAGGAAGAACTTGCAGCCTGAAGAATTCGCCAAGGTCAAGCTAAAAGTTTTATATAGGAAGAACTTGCAGCTCAAAAGTTTTAGAAGAAGAAGAGTGAACAGTTATATATAGGAAGAACTCGAAGCTCGAAATCTCCGAACATGCAAGTGAGGAATCAGATACCAATAAAGAATCAAGAATATTTTGTACTCGCTCAATTATGATATTTCAGTTATTGATGCCAAGACGATCAAAAATTGGGGCATCGTCTCGAGAACTTTTATTTCTTCAGCCTTTTGGGAAGAATCAGGAATTCTTTGTGCTCGCGCCATCAGAAAATGGGGAGCCGTGTTTAAATACAAAGATTCTATATAGGAAGAACCCACGTCTTCAAAATTCCAAGACGAAAGTTCTATATAGGAAGAGCTAGTAGTCCTAAGATTTCAGAGTAAGAGGTTCCATATTGGAGGAACTCATGACTCTAAGCGAAAGGTTCTATATAGGAAGAACCTGTAGCTCAAAAGACTTTGAAGCAAAGAGCTTTATATAGGAGAAACTAATGCTTCAGGATTTCAAGACTATAAGTTCTATATGGGGAGAACTCTCAGTTTGAAGAATCCAAGACACAAAAGGTTCTATATAGGGAGAACCCACATCATTGATAGTTGAAGGTGATAAGTTCTATATAGGAAGGACTTGCAGCCCAAAAACTTTACCGAGGACAAGCTAAAATTCTATATAGGGAGAATTTTCTTTTCCAAGGCTCTAGTCAGAAGAAGAGAGAACAATTCTATATAGGAAGAACTAGTGACCTCAAATTTTTGATTTCAAGATTTTGTCTTCCCTAATGGATCCTCTATTTAGAAGCTTGAAGCTTGAAAAGTTGGCCGAAGAAGAGCGGAAAGTTTCAGAAGAACCTATGACTCCGAAGCAAAGGACAAGGAAGTAAGACAAAAATGAGTGCTTTTGATCTTTGCTTTGTTCTCGTTTCACAAGAACAAGCAAAGAGAGGCAGTTGTAATCACTCATTTTTGTCCAGGTTGTAGTATTATTTAATAGTAATATTATTAAAATAAAATAAAAAATAATAAATAAATAAAAACAAAAAAGTAAGTAAAAATAATATTTATAATAATTAAAAAAAAGAGAAAAAGGAAAAATGGGGGTGGAGCACAAGGCTCCACGTCACCCCACATTTGCCTATAAAAGGCAGTGGGGGAGGCAGCCTTGAGCAAGCAAAATGAGCCCCAAAATTAGGAAGCCGAGCGGTGGGCCAAATAAGAGACAATGCTCTCGGCCTGCCCGGGGTAGCGGACAGTGCCCTTGGCCCAACTGGTTCGATCTAGCATTCAGTTAGGAATTTTTTTAGGTCCACTCTAGTTAATTTTTGGGCCATGATGAGAGGGCATGAAGATCTTAGTGGGGGTCTGTCAAAGCTCTTCATTCGAGCTTCTAGTGGGGTAAAATTTTGATCCTTATCTCTGTATTTATTTTAATTTATTATTGTTTTAGAAATAGGGTAAATTATAGTGTTGTTGATATTTTTAATTATTGGTATGTTTTTTAAATATATTTTGTATGTTATGTTAGATTTAGTTTTTAAGGTCACAGTATTCAGTTAGGAGTGACATCCCGGTCTCCGGGTGTTATCTCTTTTGGTACTGCAGACCGTGAGTTTTTTTATGCATTCAAATTAATGTCATGTCCATGCATTTTATTTTGTTGCGTATAGTATTAGGCCTTTATCCCGTTATTCTAGTAGGAGTGTCATCTCGGCCTCCGCGTGTCATCTCCTTTGGTACCGTGGATATCAAGACAAATTTAATATTGCCATGCATTTTTAGGAATTAAATTAAATTGAATTTTGTATTTTCCTTAATAGTTACGATACGAACCCATTAGGTACCAATTTTGGGCGGTGTGAGGTGCTAACCCTTCCCCATCCGTAACCGACTCCCAAACTCAAATTTTTAAATCTCTGGTTTTTATTTTCGGTGTCCGGTCTACCCTTTTTGAATGACCGGTGGCAACTTCAATTTTTAAAAAATACGAGTTTTCTTAAAATTTTCTCCCCAAATACGATCTTAATTTTTCGTAGCGGCCCGGATAAAATAGTCGCTACTATGTACGACATGGAGGCACTCAATAGCTCTTTTCGCATCCGACCTCAATGCCATCCTAACAAATCTAAAACGACGTCCATTCCTTGCTCGCTTTCGTGGAATAAAGACATCTAAAATATCGAAAGCTAATTGCAACCCCTGCCGAAGAATTCCTTCTGATAAATTTTTTACATACAATGTTACACATTCTCGACGCCCCGCCACTGATCTTGCTGTCGTCGATCTTACTTCAGCCGCTCTTGCTGACGACGCATTGTCCCTATCCCAAACGTTATCTCTCGACATGGGTTTTATCTTTGTCATGATAAAATTGAATATTACACAAAATGTTATCAAAATTATAAAATTAATTTTTTGTCGGTTTGAAACTTGAAACATTTTTGAAAAATCTAGTACAACTAGAAGTTTATGAGTAGGTTCCAACAGTTCATTATTCACAGCTATTAAAATCAATTCAATATATTAAATTTTTATTTTTCAAAAAGAATATATTAAATTTTTATAGATAATTACAAAATAAAATAAAATATATGTTTTAAAATCAATACGGGCGGCCACCTGATCCGCATAAACCAATTGCTGATGGCACCGTTGCGGCTGACTTGAGTAAGCAGGAGGGGTCGGGCGCAGCAGCAGACTTGACTGGGGATTCCATGGATTTGGATATGAGAAAGTCGGTATGCTCTACTGGCATCGATGGGTTAGTTCAGGAGAACACTAATCAGGCCGATGGTCTTAATTGTAGCGCTGGGTTGGAGAAAACAATTGACCCTATGACAAAGCCATCGTTCCGCGACATGGTGGTCAGTCAAACCAGCGTTAACCAACATGATAATTTCATAAGTGATATTGAGGTAGAATTGCAAGAGGGTGATGTGAAGTTCGGGTATCGAGGAGCCGTGCCAGACATTCAATTTTCTGAATGGATGCACGATGTAATCGACTCTAAGCTTTCAAAGACTCTCATTGTCCGTTTATTGGGTAAATCAATAGGGTACCGTGCTCTCAAAAATAGAATCCAAGCGTTATGGAACCCTAGAGGAGAGGTTTGTATTATCGACCTTGACAATGATTATTTCTTGGTTCGTTTTGCATTGGAAGAGGACTATGGAAAAGTTTTAACAGGTGGTCCATGGGTTGTGTATAGATGTTATCTTACGGTTCAGCCGTGGTCACGGTCTTTCTCGACATCAGTAGATTATCCGAAACAAATTCTAGCGTGGGTAAGGTTGCCTGGCTTATCGTATCGCTATTACTCTAAACATTTGTTTCAAGCGATTACGAGTGTTTTAGGGAAGGTGGTGCGTACGGATTTTAATACTACTGAAGGAAGACATGGTCATTTTGCACGAATTGCTGTGGTGGTTAATCTGGATAAGCCCTTGGTACCGGGTTTATGGATTGATGGGCAATATCAACCAATTGAATACGAGGGGTTGCCTTTGATTTGCTATGGATGTGGCAAGTATGGACATGCGAATGAGTTGTGCGGGGTTTTGGCAAAGGAGAGTGATAAACCTTCGATGGTTCTGAAGTCTGCGTCTCTACCAGAGGACATATTTGGACCTTGGATGCAGGTTGAACGTCAAAAACGCTGACAACCTTTTAATAATCACGGTGAAAGCAAAGGGAAACATATGGCGGGTTCGACTAGAGGATCACGGTTTGGAGCTTTAGTTGATCTCAGCAAGGGCACTGAGAATGAGCCAGATCATGCGAACCTCATCACGCATCGGAATACAAAGGGTAGGGTTGGGATAGTAGTGTAGTCGAATAAGGAACAATCGCGACCCGTGTCCAGCCCTATTGCCACGAAGGATGTGCCTGATAGTGGAGGGATTTCGAATGTTGTGGAAGGTAATGGAAGGGTTGGTATAGAATGTGATGAAGGCAGTGCGATGCCAGCGGGGCATGTGGTTCTGGGTGTTAGGGATTTGGGGGCTGGTAAGTGTGACACGGTGGTAATTTCAGATGCGCACAATACTACGATCACCAATATGAATGGTGAGGGAGTGGCTGCGGTTAGTACCAAGGTAGCAACGCGTGATAAAGTTATGGTTGCACCATTATCTTTACAACCGGACAAGCATCAAGTTGTAAGAGTGACAGAAGAGGGGTCGAAGAGGAATTTGAAGGATAATAATGGGAGATCAGCTTATGGTCCGATCCGAAAGTCTGCCTCTAAACCTTCTAATCGGGTGGTGACTAATGTTGGCCTACCAAGAAAAATAACAAACCACGTCTAAAGGAAACGTTGAATAGTAAACCAATAGATGTAGCCGGTTGGGTGTCAAATGTCTCTAGAGAACTTGATGCAGCCGCATCATCCGTTGAGCATGGGGTGTTAGCCGAAGCCATGCAAGCGAAGGGATCCCGTAATAATGTCCAGTGGATCGCGAATAAGACTTTTGAGAAGGATAGGGTCACCGATACTCCATGAGGTTTGCTTGGTTCTTCCCTCTTCTATTTTAATAGTTATGGTTAAAGCAATTTTTTGGAATGCTCAAGACACTTGTGGCCTTGAATTTAATCGTTATTTTAGAAGGATAGGGGCTTTGTAATGTTATGGTATGAGGTATTCCCGGGGGCAGAGATTGTGCATCTTCTAAAAATAGGGTCTGATCATAGACCGGTGCTCCTAGTAACGGAGGTTGGTGCTCTCGGACAGGGCTCTCGGCCTTATCATTTTGTTACAGCCTGGAATGAACACCTGGATTTTGAGAAGATGTTGACAGAATCGTGGAAAGGTGAGATGACAGTTTTTGATAATTTATTTGAACTACAGGCTACTAGTAGGAGATGGAATAAAGAGGTGTTTGGTCATATTGGTAGGCGTAAGGCGAGACTCTTAGTGCGTATACGCGTGGTTGAAATGGCCATTGATAGAGGTTGTAACCCGTTCTTGCTTAGTTTGGAAGAGACTTTAAAGAAAGAGTTGAATGTCGTGCTTGAACATGAGGAAAGTTTGTGGTTTCAAATGTCCCGTAGTCAATGGATTCAACAGGGCGACCGTAATACTAAGTTATTTCACATGTCTACCATTGCTCGCCGTCGTCGTAACTGTATTCGTCTACTTTGGTTTGATGATGGGAGTTGGTGCTCGGATGTGACTGAGTTAAAGGAGAACGCAGTTGGTTATTTCCAATCCCTCTTTTTAAAAGAGCCTAGGTGTCCAACCAGAGATGATTTTCGAGGGGGTTTTTAGCCTATTTCACATGCAGCAAAGCGAAAATTAGTGAGGATGGTTATGCGTGATGAAGTCCGACAGATTATTTTTAGCATGAAGCAGTCCAAGGCGCTAGATGTGGATGGATTTCAGGCAGGTTTCTTCCAAAAGAATTGGCCTATTGTAGGCGAGTCTGTGTTCCAAATTGTGCAGGGTTTTTTTGAAACTGGGGTGTTACCTGAGTCAGCTAGTAAGACCTTATTGATGCTAATTTCAAAAGTGAAGAACCCAAAAAATATCAGGCAATTTAGGCCTATTAGTTTATGTACGGTGCTTTACAAGGTCATCGCTAAGATCCTCGTTAATAGATTAAAGCCGTTGTTACCTGGATGGATATCGCAAACTCAATCTAGCTTTGTTCCAGGAAGACATATTACTGATAAAATCATCTTAACGCAGGCAGTTATTCATACCATGTGTGGTAAAAAAAGATGTGACACCGTGGATGGCTATTAAGGTTGACCTGGAGAAGGCTTATGACAGGTTGGAATGGAGCTTCATCGCAGAAACTCTTCAGGATCTAAATTTGCCGCCTCAGTTTATTTCGTGGATTATGCACTGTGTTTCCTCCGTTTCTATACAGTATCCGTTAAGAGGATCTGCTATCTCCATACTTATTCGTGCTTTGTATGAAACAACTACCACACTCTATTGAGCATCATATGAGCAATGGTGCGTGGAAGTTTCTCCGCTTATCTTGTCATGGCCCTGGCATTTCTCATCTATTTTTTGCGGATGATCTTGTTCTTTTTGCGGAAGCATCAAACGAACAACTAGTAGTGATTAATGATGTCTTGAATAGTTTCTGTGCTTGCTCGGGTCATATAGTTAGTGTCGCTAAGACTTAAATCTATTTTTCAAGAAATTGTCCTGCAGATCGTAAACAGTCTGTTGCTGACGGGTTTGGGTTTGAGGTTGTTGAGGATTTGGGCATGTATCTCGGAGTTCCTCTCTTGCACGAAAGGGTAATTGGTGACACATACAAATTTCTTCTTGAGAAAATTGAACGACGACTATTAGGGTGGGCGGCGCGTAATTTGTCATTTGCTGGGCGGATTACGTTGGCAAAGGCTGTTTTACAAGTCATCCCACCTATGTTATGCAGACTTCGTGGCTACCGAAGGGAATTATTGTTGCGATGGATCGAATGATAAGAAGGTTTGTGCGGGGGTCAGGTAACGAATCTTCTAGGATTGCTTTGGTAAAATGGGGTAATGTGACTCTGCCAAGAGCGACAGGGGGCTTGGGTCTTAGGGATTTAACCTGGCATAATACTGTACTGCTTATGAAAGTGGGGTTTCAGCTTATCTGTAATGAGGACAAGTTATGGGTAAAGGTGCTAAAGGATAAGTATAAGTGGGATGGAGTTCTACATGTGAATATTACTCGACTTAGATGTTCTCGGCTTTAGAGGGGTCTTAGCAACATTTGGGAAGATATTCGTAGTGGGATTTGTTGGCAGATCAAGGATTGATGGCGAACTAATTTTTGGTGGGACATTTGGGTGGACTTGCCGATGTCGTTGGCCATGTACTGTACCAATGATTCTCAACCACCATAGGTACCGGTTGCAGCAATGGTGACAACGGTTGGACAGTGGGATTTTGAGCGGATTGGGCAAGCACTACCAGTGGATATTGTGCATAGGATCACGACCATGATGCCGCCTCATGCAGCACTAGGCCGTGATCATCCAGGATGGAGGTGGGAGAGCCATAGGGGATTTTTGACAACATCAGCCTATGCGACTTTAAGTAGTAATGTTCCGATGACTGATAATAGACTGTGGAATCGTGTTTGGAGTTTGAATATGTTGTCGAGGGTCCAAACATTCTTATGGTTAGCTCTTCATGGTCGTTTATTAACGAATACCGAGAGATGTATGTGGCATATTGCATCATCGCTGGCTTGCCCTGTTTGTCCTAATGATATGGAGGATTTGGAGCATGTTTTGCGTGGATGTTCTAAGGCTAAAGTTACTTGGTCGCATATGGTTCGAACAGATTAGGTGCAGTGTTTTCTTACCGAACCTTTTGATGCTTGGTTTAAGGGGAATTTACTTGCAAGAGACTAAGATAAGTCGAGGGGAGTTGATTGGAGTGTTCTCTTTGCGGTCACATGTTAGGCTCTATGGAAAAACAGATGCCATCGTATCTTTAATAGCAGTCATGAATTATATACGAATGTTGAGGGGTATAGCCGACGGTTATGTGTTTCTTTGATGGAACGAAATAACCGGCTAAATCAGGGGACCCGACTAGAGGATCAACGGATGTGTTGGTCACAGTCAATGCAGGGTGTGGTGAAAATACGACTGTAGAGCATTTAAGGGACTTTTTGCATAGAGATTGGGATATGGGAGTTGCTATTGTTCGCCGTGATGCGAATCAGGTGGCAAATGGTTTGGCTAGTATGGCGCGGGGGCTTGATCTCTGTGAGTTTGCTTTTGAGCATCCTCCGCCGGAGGTGCTTCCTTTATTTCTTTCTGACCAGGTTTCCTCTTAAGGGTTTGTTTGTTGCTTTTCTACTATTGTCGTTTATAACGCTCGTTCCTATGTAACTATCTCTATGAGTACTCTTTTCCTCTATTTAAGATTAGGGAGGTTTTTAATGAGGCTCATGGGATTGTCCTTTCTTCCACCCAAAAAAAACTTTAATAAAGACAAGAGCATGTTCAATATAGTCACAAAAAGTACAAAATATGGATCACTATATGTTAGAGGGGATGGAGAGGGAGAGTGAGGGTGAGAGTGTAAGTAATGAAAATTATGAATTGTTTTATTAAAATTTTATGTTTTCTATTTTTTCAAATTTATAATTTTAAAATATTTTTACAGTTTTAAATATAAATTATGAATTTTCATATATTTTTTAAAATTTTCTTGTTTTTTAATTATTTTTGAAATTATTGTTTAGAAATATTAAAAAATACTAAAATAAAAATTTAGTTACAATTGATAGATCAATTAAGATCAGTGCCTATTTTATAACAAAATCAAAATTTTGATGTTAATTTTGCAACTTTAAAAAATATAATGACAAAAGAAATCATTTTAACATAGCTTAGTCATCATTTCTGTACTTTACCCTTTTAATTTCTAACAATAATCGAAGTAGGAGTTAAAAAAGACAAACAAGGGCAACTTAGTAAATTCAGGACCAAAACTGACGCAATCAGATATCCTCATCGCTTAAGAATACTAAAAATTTTCTCGAGAAAATTCCCGTATTTTTCTATCAAATCGAACGCCCTTCTTCCTCCTTTCAGAAACCCTAGATGTCAACGTCAAGCCAACCTCAATTCCGTTATACCCAGACGCCATCGAAGGTCCTGCATCTCCGTAATCTCCCATGGGAGTGTTCGGAAGAAGAGCTCGTCGAGCTTTGTAAACCCTTTGGGAAGATCGTTAACACTAAGTGCAATGTCGGCGCCAATCGGAACCAAGCTTTTGTTGAATTTGTAAGCTTTAGATCCATCAATTTTTTTTAAAAGTTCTTTGTTTATAGTTTATGGATTGCATTGTGTTGTCGAAAAATAAAGGAGTTCAATTTGTGTTAGGTATGTGCAATCAAGTACTGATTGTTTACCCTTTTGGTAATTTAATTTTCTAGTGGAAATTTCAATGTGTTCCTTCAAATTGTCAAAGTATGAGTTCTTTTTGTGAGATTTGGTTTGTATGCTTGGCATGGTAAAAATCTGATTTTATTTTGCTGATTTTTTTTTAATATTTTGATATGTAAATTTGATGGGGTTAATTGCAAAGTATATATATTTTTAATTTGGTGGTGGATTGGGCTGGGGGGAACTGATGCTTTTTATCCCCGTGTTGGATTAAGGTTAATAAGTGATGTACCCACATTTGGAAGTGTAAACTTTGATGTGTTAAATTGACCACCAATCGGGTTGGATTTTGAATTTTCTTGGATGATGGTTTATTTTGTTCGGTCAAGGGTAATTTATCATTCCGGTTCTATTCTTCTTTTGTTAGTTTAAATTTTGATGGATTAATTTTGTTAGTTATGTTTTTTCTGTTACTCAGTTATGTTACTTTTGTTTTCAGGTAGACTTAAATCAGGCTATTTCGATGGTTTCATACTATGCTTCATCATCGGAGCCAGCACAGGTTCGTGGAAAAACTGTATACATTCAATATTCAAACAGACATGAAATTGTCAACAACAAGAGTCCTGGAGATACCCCAGGAAATGTTTTGCTAGTTACCATTGAGGGTGTGGAAGCTAATGATGTGACCATTGAGACTATTCACTTGGTAAGTGCTTATTACCTGTGCATGCATTTCTCAACTAAATGCCTTAAATTGTTACAGACTCTATATTCTATTGCTGCTAAAGGAATTGGCTCTCTAGGACTTTTAAAGCCTTTTTTTTTTGCTTCAGGTTCTCTAGACTAAGGGGCATATTTGTTTGGCTAAATGAAGATATCTTGTATTTCTGTGTATAGAAGTGGCCTCCTTTAGAATTTAGATTGGTCAAAATCTTGTCTATTACCGTCTGTGAAGTTCCATTTTTATTTTTGTGTTATTTCTTACATGACTGACGAGGGATTAAATCCTGTCTTTTAATTATAGAGCAAAGGGCTGTTTCTTATAGATATGAAATGAAGTAAACTGTCATATTTTCTTGTTATTTTACTTATATAGAGATAGCAGTTTTTGATCGAAATCAGTTGAATCAACAGATGGTTATGCCCCTTATTTAGATTCCTTTGTGGGAGACAGTTTGCAAATATTATCATGTACGTCATACCCTTTTCTAAGGTCTATCTTGAGGCATGTATGCACAGGTGTCATTTTGCATTAATTTCTTGTCGATTTGGATTTGTTAACAAAGATTTTTACATTATACCCATGTTTGTGGCGATTTATAATGTTCTTTCGTATTTGCATTTGTGATATCTAATTGTTTTTGATTTAATTTTGTTTCAGGTATTTTCTGCTTTTGGTTTTGTTCACAAAATTGCTACTTTTGAAAAGGCTGCTGGATTCCAGGTGAGTGAGACGGCAAAAGTGTATTTAGATTTTTGGTTCTGACGAGATTGCATGTCTTTCGATATGATGTTCATGTTTATTGACAATTGTTGACAGGCGTTAATCCAATTCACCGATGCTGAAACTGCGTCATCAGCGAGGAATGCCTTGGATGGTAGAAGTATTCCCAGGTATGTACTGCTTCCTTGCATCTTCTTCCTCCTTCCACACCAGCACTCTCATTTTTTCTCATTTCTCTAGCATTACCTAATTCTCTTCATATTGATTATACATACATGGTTTGGGAATTGAATAAAAATTTGGTTGCATTCTAATGTTTTGTCACGATATTATTTAGGTACTTGCTTCCAGATCATGTTACTTCTTGTTACCTGCGGATCTCGTATTCTGCGCACACTGATCTAAATATCAAGTTTCAGTCTCATCGGAGCAGGTAAAAGTGGACCCATGAAAACCAAGTTGTTTTCTTTTTGAAATTCAATGTTTTGGCCATGGTTATTCCTGAGATTTCAAGTAACGTGACTGCTAAATGTTTATTGTGGCATCTGATATGTTGCTAATTAATGTGTATGCTTTTTGTCATCTAGGGTGTTAGTGAAGCCTGGTAGTCAGCACACAGATGTGTTGTCATGGCCACTTAGTAATTTTCTTAACTTTTGAATGCAGTTCATTGCATATGCAAATCTCAGCATAGTTGAAGTTGGTTTTATGTCGAATGTGGAATTGCCTTTTGGTGGTAACATGAGTGGCAGTCACCCTTTATACAAATATGTTTTTCAGTAATTGACTAGAACGCATATCCTCTAACATGCTAGTGTGGTAATATTAATTTGATTTCAGGTTTAAATATTGCTTTTAAGCTTGTTTAGTGTTTGCCGCTGGGAACTTTGTCTTTGGAGTTGATACTTCCACCAACTGATTTGTGTTTGCAAATTATTTATTTTACTAGCTAATATTTTTATAGTATTTTGAAGTCATCAAGTATGATGGGGAGCATATTGTAAATTGACCTGGGAAGTTAGTTGATTGTGGAGGAAAGGACAATTTGTAAAATTTATTTCTGATTGATTTACCACTCATTGTTATAATTTGAGTAGCACTTCATAAAAATGTGATTGGCCTAGCTTCTCTTAGTCCATTTATGGAATTGTTCATCACTTCCGTTGGCCAAAATGGACGGTAGCATCCAGAGAGTCTGTTGTAATTAGGCTAGAGTCTTCAATTGATTAACTTTGAAGGCTTTTGTTTCTCTTTGTATATAATTCGAAATTTTGAATGAATTGGATGCTCATATTTGCTTGATCTGCTATTTCTGATAATTGGGATGCTGCTGGATTTAAGCCCACAATTCTTTTCTCATTTTGTATATTCATTTGCAATAGAATCACTTTGTTCCCCTTATGTGCTTTTTATCTTGACCAAATGGCAATTTCTATTTGACATTGGGCTATGCTTTTATTCTTTATTTGTAATGGTTAAATTAAACTTCCCAATTTTGTTTTTACGCATTTTGTGCAGGGACTATACCAATCCATACCTTCCTGTCAATCCAACTGCAATGGAGGGGCTTATGCAGGTAGTGCTTTCATTTACAAACATTTGAGCTATTCTTTAGCAGTGACTTTCACTAATATGTTGTAATCTCCAGCCTGTAGTTGGTCCGGATGGAAAAAAGCAAGAACCTCAGAGTAATGTACTACTTGCTTCAATTGAAAATATGCAGTATGCTGTGACAGTAGATGTTCTTCACACTGTAAGACATTCTGCTACATAATTTACATAGAAATACCAGTTCGTTGTTTCAAAATTCTCACATATTAAACTGCTGGTTGCTTATTGTAGGTATTTTCTGCATTTGGCGCGGTCCAAAAGATTGCTATATTTGAGAAGAATGGTGGAACACAGGCACTAATTCAGTATCCTGGTATTCTTTTATCGTATGATATTTTAATTGTTCTATGCATGTTTTTGGCAATGTTGTCAAAGTGCGTACTTAGGTGCTAAGGCTTAGTGCCAGATGACAAAAGTGCCTTAGGCCTTTTCAGGCACGACGAATTTGATTTGGCACATGCTTAGTACACCTAGACTACTTTTTTATGTAAGGCGATGGGATCAAAGAAAGCTCGCCTGACTAATGTTCTCTTGCCTTTATTTTACTTGTGTTTTTCCCATTAATTGTACCTTTCATTGTAAAAAATAGGTATAATAAACTCCCTACTTTGCACAATCACTTTTTTGCGCAAAAGTTATTTAAAATCAGAGCTAAGGATAGAAGATAAAATCATTTATGTTGCGCATCATCATTGACACAAGCTAGGTTTCTTAGCTTTTGTGGCATTGTAGCCTAGGAACAAAAGTAGCTAATAGAAATTTTCTATCAGACTACTTTTTGAAACGAAGATAGTTTTGCTGCATATACTTGTGTGAAATTTTCATTTCCCATTTTCGGACGCTCTTAGATGACTCTGCGTGCTCAAAATTTTGAGAAAATGATTAATATAACACGTAAAACTCATATTGATACCTGAACGTTAGTCCATGCAACATTGTTCGAGTATTCTAATATAAACTTGTTGTCATGGACAAGATGTGAATATTTGCCAAAAAAAAGGGAGAGAAATTCTGCATCTTCTGTTGGATTGAAGTGGACTACTCTTTAGAGTATATATCTTATTCTGTATATATATTCATAGATATACGTATACATACATAAATATTATGCCTTGTTACTCTTTAGTGGAAGCTTATGGCACCTTGACCATCTTTTTTGGAAGACTGAGATCCAAATATTTTGTTCTGTTTTCTTCTTTATACATGTGTGTGCCTATTTTATTATATATAATTATAGCATCTTTCGCTTTACATTGCTTTGTTTTGTCCCTTGGGGAGTCGGACATCATACAATCTGCAAATTGTTATTATTATTAGTTATTTTGGTAGGCTCTGTTAACGTAGAATTTGTTACATGCAGATGTCATGACCGCAGCTGTTGCCAAAGAATCCTTAGAGGGACATTGCATATATGATGGTGGCTATTGTAAGCTTCATCTATCATACTCTCGTCATACTGATCTCAATGTAAAGGTATAAATATGTGGTTTTGAGTTAGTGTACATAAGAAAAAAGGAAAGAAGAAAAATAAATTAACGACGTCTAAGGTGATCCATTGATCCAAAAAAGAGAGGATATGAACCCTTAAATGTATGCTTCTTGACACTTGATTATGATCCTTACCTGCTAAATTAGTTCTATTGTTTGGCTTGACATGCATTCGCCACATGTGATTCTTGATTAGTTTCACTTTTTGCCACACAGGCTTACAGTGATAAAAGTCGAGATTACACAATAGCAGACCTGAGTTTGCTTGCGACACAAGCTCCGGGTATGCCCACTGCTTCAAATGTTTGGCAGAATCATCAGAGTGCTCCACTGTACCCTGCGACTGACTATGCAGCTTCAGCACAACCCTCTGCGGGGCAAGTTCCAGCTTGGGATCCAAGTTTACAGGCTAGACCACCATATGGATCTGTGCCCGGAACTGTTTCTGGTCAAGCATATCAATCGTCTGCAGTCCCTGCGTACGTGAACGCTGCACCTCCTGCTGGCTCATTACCCCATTCCCAACCTGGCGGGTCTTCCATGGGAATGCCGCCGCCAGGGGCAAATGTTAGGCCTGGTGGTGCGCCACCTCCAGGTCAGCCTCTTTATTATGGTCAATGATCATTGTCTCATCGTCTTCTGAGTTGAAATGATTTGAAAATGGATTTCTTGGTATGCAATCTCTGACCTTTAAGTTACAATTTTTGCGTGGCTTTTCTTTTTTCTTTTTATAAATCCGAAACCGTTTTCCATCGATGATGTAAAGGGAGCTTACATTCAAATGAATGGGTAAACCAATGTAGATGTCATGTTTTCATGCATTTAGACTCCTGCAGCCATTTTTGCATTGGGGGACATATGCGTAAATTGCTTCTTTGAAACGATGATGGTCCCTCCATTCCTCGAGGTGCAGCCATGATCATGGTATTCTTTTAGATCCTTGTTTCCATTATGTAGATCGATCCGGTGTGATCAATTTGAATTCAAGTTGATTTAATAATAATAATAATAATAATAATAATAATAATAAAAAAAAAAAATTCACATGTAATCCCCTAGACTAGTTTATGCGTTATACTTAATTTTAGGATGTCACATTAGGGTCATAAGAGTAACCCACAATAAAAATTCACATAAACAAATGTTTTTCTTTAAATATATTAAAAACTGTAAAATAAACTTTTGTTTAAATACCATTCCAGGAAATCATATAAACATATAAGGTAATTCAAAAAACATATTGCAGATTTTGACATAAAATAAAACAAGAAAGGACATACATGCCTACTAAATATACTAGTATTGTATTTCAAAAGCAACTTCGAGAGAACTTTGACACTGATATCATACAATGATATATTTCTTCTAATTTGCAATGGTAAAAACAAAGTGAGCGTGAAAAAGTTTAGTAATACAAAAATACCAAGAGATGTTATAGGCAACATTCAGGTATAAGGTAAAGCATAGAACAGACAAAGATCATGACATAAACAGGTTTTTATTACGGTAGAGAATCTCGTATTACGCCATACTTAGAGGCAGCATGGTTGTTCGATATTAAGGATGCTTATCGAGCGAGTCGATCGCGAGTTGAGTAGTGCTCGACTCGTGTTCGTTTAAAAATTTTGTTGCTCGACTCGTTCGTTAAGCTCGATAAAATTTTGCTCGACTCAACTCGTTGCTCGTTAAACTCGTCAAATTTTTTACTTTGCTTTTTTAAATATAGGTAAAATCTAGTGATACTATTAGAGCTTAATATAAATAAGGAAATTCAGAAAAAAATGTGAGGTCTGTGAACGAACCTACCATGATCGAGTTATAAATGAAGTCAATATTCGAGTGTGAGATTTTTTTTTAATTTCTCAACCATCTTCGATGAAGAACAAATGAGAGAATGCCTTAAGAATTTTAACTTTAAATCATATTTTTTATATGAAAAGTGAAAAGTGAACTTTTCCTCTTTTCTACTTTATACATAAAATAATAAAAAAGAAAGACTTTGATAAAAAAGGAAAAAGACTCTTTATTATAATTTAATTTTTATTAGTACAAGTTAACTTTTTTAATTCTCAAGAAATACAAAATATTTTAGAAGTTTGAAACCAAAATTTTATGGCAATTCACTGAACTTTTTTTTAGAGTTTTCACCTATTATTTAAACTTCTTAAAACATAATTTTGTAAGGTAGCCACCAAAAATTCATAAAAGATTATAAAAAAATAACGAGCTGCTCACGAACTTATCAAGTCGAGTTGGGTCATGCTCGACTTGACTCGCTAGGATCTCGAGTCAAGCTCAATTTCGAGTCGAGTCACTAGAGTCGAGCTCGAGTTGTTTGCGTTCTGCTCAACTCAATAAGCACCCCTATTCGATACCTAAACCTTTGAATATCAGTAGGACATTCTACAATCCATAAGAACTAGAAAGGAGAGATATTTTACAAAAATCAAGACAGGGGGCTTGGTGTGTCCCAACAATAGCATATCGAGAAAGATAGATAGAAAGTTCCAGACAACTGTAAAATTTTGACAGAGACAAAGGGAGAAGCAGGAAAAATTTGGTATCAGCCTAACTACCCTTTAATCGAACTCCAATATGCAGTTCCCTAAAACTACATCTATACAGACGTTAATCCAGGCCCAATGGGCGTAGGTACCGACCTAAGGGGTTACCTTAGGTCCCAAACGAAATTACCCTAGCCGGAGCATAGGAACCTAATACAGGCGAAATTACCCTAGTCGAAGCGTAAGAACCGAATACGAGCAAAATTACCAGCCTGATCAGAGAAACCTATAGTCTCCAGTCAATATCCAGTACCTAGTAAAACAATTTTGGACAGTAACAATTATCTCAGTAATTAGTAGCAGTATGCCAGGAATTCAAGATACAAACAAATATTTAATTAGTAGAATCAGAGTATCAAGAACCATGAATCAGGTATACTTGTATCAGAAATTAGGAACCAGAAGTCATATTTTTACTTCAGATAGCAGGATCACTTGGGACCAGAATGAATACACCAATTTCTTATCATGAACATTATTCATATAAACATGGGACACACTAGATGGTCCAATTTATCACTCATAGGTCCTTGATAATTACTAAAAGGAGGCACTGAACTATAGTCCATTCTAGATTGATTTCAGAATCAAGAATCATATTCGAAGGAATTCGATAATTATCATCTTCATCTAGGTATTCAAGAATTATACCTCAAGATCATTCAAAATTTCTGGTATATCATGATTATGCGGGAATTTGGATATATTAGGATAAATTTTGGAAATTCGGGTAGATCAGGACAAATCAAGATTCTGAATATATTAGGAGAGTTTTAGTCAATTTTGCTCATAAGGGCATTTTAGTCATTTTAACTTTCAAGGGCAATTGCGTAATTTAACCTCGATTGGTTACATCGGTGATTTGCTGTGTTGAAGATTGCTGATGGCATGTCAGGCTTCCAAGTCCATTCCATTAACCACGTCTCATTAATGTATTACTTTTCAAGCATTCGAATAGGTACACCTCACACGTGCTCAATATTTAGTTCTAGCTGTATTTTATAGTTGAACAGGTCAGCATCAAAAATGATCCTGGAACGAGCCTCAGATGGTTGAACATGTATTTGCGTAGTATTCTTTCATTATTGTAACAGTATTAAGAATGATTGATTTACATAAGTCAGGCTTCAAACCCACAGGGTCATTACAACCATTTGTGGTCTATCACAAATTTCAAAATTTCCAAACTTTCACATATCTCAAGTCACGTGGGTATTTAATTATTTAAGTACTTGATGGTAGTTTAGACATCACGATCCTTACAAATAACTCATTCATTTAAGAACTCAATAGTATATCCATCATTTCAGTTAATTTGGTAATTTCAGTGCCTGAGGTTATTTTCGTCATTTCAATCAATCTATCCTTTACTGTTATTTAGATCAGTTCAGAAATATGAAGAATTTCCAGTAAATTTATCTTCAGGTGTTTATCCAAAGTTTGAGAAAAATCCTTTGCTATCGCACATATTTACATATTGATATCGAAGTCTTTCCCAATAGATCAGGGATTTCAAATGAAATAGTTATTTTATTAGATCAAGTGTAAATTTCTAGGTCATTTCCTTTGTTAGGGGTATTTTAGTCATTCTTATGCCTTAAGGGTATTATTGTTATTTCTTAACAAAATATTTCAGATATTAAATCCTTTAACACTATTAATCAGATTGGGAGATTAACTGTCTTATTAATCACTTACTGAATTAACTGTCTTATTAATCACTTATTGAACTCAAGATCCTTTCGATTTATTAAACTTCTCTTTTGAATAGTTCGATCTTATCCAGATTACCATTCTTTTATTTCGTAATCGAATTGACTTAAGCAGAGTTGAAAGTACACTTAATCATAATCATAATCATAATCATGTATATTTTAACCGAATACCTACATATTTCATAAAGCATGCAAGGGGTAGTAATGTATTACCTCAGCTCCGAGCTACATCGGTCTATCCATGATACTCTATTCGATCACTCTCGAACCCGAATTTTCCGTCCCTCAACATCTCATATACAAGGAACTGTGAATACCTTCAATTACACAAATTCCAAATTCAGTTCTTATTCACATTACTCTTAACTGAATAATTAAATACATAAGCACGCTTGGATTCAAGGTCAGATTCGGGGGTTTTCGGGTTAGAATTTTGTGAAACGAACTTCAAAATCAGACTCAGGACGTCGAAAAATGTAAAATAGGAATTTTCAAAAGATTTGACTTGTAACATCCCAAAATCGAGTCTAGTCGAAATTCAATTTCGACAACAAAAAATTTTGCACTAGAAAGTCAAATCATAGTATTGACCTTTGACCAAGTGGTTAATTATTGGATTATTGAACATTAATTAAGTATTGATATTGATTAAGGATCCCATTGTAAACTTTGAAACTTGTTTTAGTGACTAAATTGGGAAAATTGGAAGTTTAGAGGCAAAAATATAGAAAAAGGGAGAGTTGAGGGACTAACCTTGCTATTAGCCCCTCATCAAGCCTAATCACCACTTACGTGGGATTAGGAGAATATCTTCCTTCAATTGAAGGAAAGCTCAAACAATAAAATAGGAAAAATGAAGAAAGAGACTTACCGGTTATAGTGAAAGCAAGTACCTCACCACCCTTCATCATATTCAACCTCTCAACCTAGCCAAGCAAGCACCTCCAGTGGAGGATAACTTAAGCTTTTCTTTTCTCAATTTTCCTAATCCTAAATTATAGATATCGATCGGGTAAGCTATAGTCCCTTATTGGTCTATTGATTTCATGATCAATCTATGTTTAATTTCCTATCCTAGAATCAAGGAACCCTAGAAATTCTCTAGGCATAATATAACTTATTCGTTATTTCTTTTCATAGCTAATAAATTCCTATGAATCTATTATTGATATTGAAATTCTTGTAATTTCTTTTTCCTTGTAGTTTAAGAGAATCGAGGTGAAGAATCACCAAATCCCTATAGTTCCAACAAGCCCAAGAACAAAGGAATTGTCATTCGGGAGCCTTGAAAGCCTCAAAAGTATCAGTGAGTGTAGTCGGAGTCTAGGGATTGGCTAAGTGCCTTTCTTGAATTCATTTCTATTGATTATTGCATTATCATCATTGATTCAAAGTATGGTCACACTGAAACCTTGTAGGAGGTACTATTGGTAAGCTTGGGTAAGCTTATTGCATTGATATAAGGATTATTGAACCATTATATTGTCATTGACATCATCGAAACATTGAAAAAGGCCATATTGGTCATTGTATATTGTCATTGTTGATGTTATTGCTATTGTTATTGGCCTAAGTATTGAATCCTTGGATATGAATGGACATGGGATACAATTAGCATGCCATAGAATTTATGAGCTCATTGGTACATAGTGGACTACAATCCTTGAGCTAAGGCTCTATTTGGCGATGTTGGCGGGATGTGTTAGTTTTGGTCTTATTGGAGATGTTGGAGGATAATGACCATTTATTGTTGGCGATGTTGGTTAGAAATTCACGTATCCACATTTACATGTCGATCTAAGGAAATAAATTTTTGCAAGTATTGTTAAAACATGATTTGAGATGCATTTACATTGAAATACATGTTAATGATATTACTGGAATTTATGTTATTATTGTTGACTACCTCACTAGGCTATATAAGCCTAATGCATCCCATTTCCATGCTTTTTTAGGTTAAAAGTACGTCAGATTAAGGATCAGAGCAAGGACATTTTTGAAGCAAGTCCCTAAGTTACATGTAATATAAACTTTGTCCTTAAACTCCTAGAGAGGTGGAATAGGGTCTAGACATGTTAGTTTAGCCTCATTTTGTGTGTATATGATACTCACCATGTTGTAAAAGTTGAATTGAGAAATATGGCATGTTGTATGGTGATAAAAGTATTAAAAATAACCTATGATGCACTAATATGTGAAATCATGGTAAATGGATTCGAAATGACATGAAACTTGACTTGAGCACAGATTAAGTGGCTAAAAACTTGTCTGTAAATTTGGTAACAATCAAACAAGGTTAAGGCTCTTAATTTGATTAAAAACCAGATAAAATCTATCATTATAAGTCTGTCCATACCAGTACAATTGATGGCATATCGATACGGGTATACACTTTGGGAACGTAGGTAACAAGGCATACCAATACAAACATTGGTGTATCGGTACAGGGTTTACTCTCTAGAATTTCTGTATAGTTAGGTATCAATACGTATCTAGGCGTATCGGTACAGGTCTTACTCACTAGAAAATATTAAGGTATCGTATCGGCACCGTATCGATCTTGAATATTGACCTTCTGAGCGTTGACCATGCGTACCGGTACCCATTATTGGTACGGGCTTAAAGAAAGTAATCGTTTTAATGGTCATGGTAGGTGTACCAATACGGCTTAATGTGTATCGGTATGGCCTTTCGCCACTGGAAATCAAATGTAATCAAGACCAGTATAGTGTACCGATACAGGTGTACACGTACCGGTACGACCCTTGTTCTTTGTAACTAATTTAACAGCTATGGCATAGGCGTATCGATACGTCCTCTTCGAGTATCGATACCGGGGGTAGACAAGTTGGTTAAAAGATGGTTAATAAGGTTTCAGAATGTTGTGAATTGATCAGAGAATCTTATAAGACTTAATTGAGGACATAAATGAACTCCAATTATGATAGAAATTTGCATGTAAGATATTCAAGCATTGAATTTCATATGGGTAACTTTAATTCTAGACAAGACCCTATATTTTACGATTTTACAATTTTACAATTTAGTCCTTAAACTTGAGAAAATTTCAAATTGGTCTCAAACTATAAAATTGGGTAAATATTATTGAAGGGAAAGGGTCTATACACTATATTATAAATTATTAGGACATAATTTATTGCATGATTATTGTAATCATCGATCCGATCACTGTTTTGTTCGCCGATTCAAATTTCTACCGGACCAGGAAAGGGGTGTTACATGACTTTTTGGTCAAAGTCAACGTTGAAGTCATCGGTCAACGCTGACATCAACGGTTAACTGGTCAATGATCAACTGAGTTGACTCATTGAATTGACTTAGACATGTTAACTCATTGAGTCGACTCGGACGACTTGACTCACTCAGTCAACGGGTCGGGCAGACAGGTCAGGTCTGGACTCGGGTTAGGTTTGGGTTTAAGACCCAAGGCCATTGAGCCTTAAGAAACAGACTGGCCTAAAACATGAATATATCCGGCTTGTCTTTAGTTCATGGCCAGACCAGTTTAATCCAAGGTTGGACCACTTCCAAAGTCGGTCAAGCCGATTTAGTCCAAAAGCCACCGTCCCAGGCAACCAAAAATCTTCTCGGACGGCGCGTGGTTGCCACGCGCACCCCAAATGATTAGAAAATAATCAAAAATAGCAAAAAACAATGAGTAACCCAACCATTTCAGTGTTAAGAGGCTTACTGAGCCTTGAACGACAAAAATCGTGACGAAAAGAAAAGAAATTGAAAGGTTTTTTGATTCTCCGATGATCCTCAAAATAGAGACGAAACGATGGTCAGTGGGTTGCGTTTCGATCGTCTCGACACGAGGAAGGCAGTGGTGCCGTCGGTTACTCTTATCGACGTTGTACAACGACAAAAAAGATGAAAAATAGAGGGAAAGAAGTTTTAGGGTTCTTTGAATCTTCTAGGTGATCTCTGCGGCGAACAACGCGACTCTGCGATGAGTGGCTCATCGGGTTTTAATCACAAGGAGGCAAGAATGCTTACGATGGTGGCGGTGCATGCCATGGATCGACGATGGCCGAGATTGAGCCGGTGAACAGTGGGGGTAAGTGAGAGAGCTTTTGGTATTCCAAATCCCCAATCTTCAGATCTAAGGCATTAATTCGGGTAGAGGATTTGAAACAACTTATTTATTTTTTTGGTATAATTATAAGACTTAATTTATTAACAATAGGTGTGGAAACATAACCAAGAATAGTCCTTAGCCTAAATAGTTAAGGCTTAAGTTTGCTTTGTTGAGGGTTATAGGTTCAAACCTCTTGGTTGGCATTTTTATTCATTCTACATTTTTTCGTATAAATATAATATCGGGTGTTACATCACAACTTGAATTCGAACTCGAAAATGATTTAAATAAAAAAAATAATGATTTAAACTCGGAATGGACTAATTTAAAAGGGTAAAAATTACACATATCATCACTAAACTTTATTCTTTGATTTATTTTGATCACTGAACTTTACTTATTAAACACTATACATTAAATGTTTTTGGTCACTTAATATTATTTTATTAAGATTTTAGTATGACTTTACTCATTAAACACTATACATTAAATGTTTTTGGTCACTTAATGTTATTTTATTAAGATTTTAGTATGACTTGATATTTTTTATTATTATTAAATATAAAAAATAATTTAAAAATAAAATACTTTTATTTATATTTAATTATAAACATAACTACCAAATATCCAAAGCAAATCTATCTTCTTTACTCAAAAAATATCCTAGCCTCAACCCCAAGTTAGAGAGTGGGTTCGATCTTAAAAAACAGCTTACCTTCTTTCCAATGCTCTTCTGTTCCAGGGCTTGCAGAAATACTAAACACTAGCTTACAGTTCAATGATTTTTTTTAAAAAAATCTTGAACATGTAAATGCATGGGAGTACTGGTTTATCAAAGCTGCAGAACGTGATAGAAGTTCAATATCATTACCATCCAAAACAATCTCATCTTAACCTTCTTAGATCGAACAATGGGAATCCCTTCCAACATATCCTTAATCTGATTTATCAAGATGCCGAGGGAAGAAGATGAGTTTGACTTGGGATTTTCATATTTTATTTTAAATTATATTTATAATTAAATATGAATGAATAAAAGTAATTTATTTTCATTTTAAATTACTTTTTTATATTTAATAATAATAAAATATGTCAAGTCATACCAAAATATTAATAAAATAATATTGAGTGACCTAAACATTTAATGTATAAAGTTTAGTGAGTAAATTAGTCGTTTTAAAAGTTCAATGATCAAAATAAAATAGGTCAAAGAGTAAAGTTCAGTGATGATCTGTATAATTTACCCATTAAAATATAAACATTTTGAAAAGTAGAACTAGAAATGATTAATTTGTCAAAAATGCATAGTACAGGGATCTTCTATGAAATTTGATCCAAGTCTAATAATGAGCAAAATTTGATTTTGTTACATGGAATAATTAGTATGTTTCGCTGATAAAGGTCAAAATAAATATTGTCTTCGCTTGGACTCCAAAAAGGTTTAAGATTTTATGAACATATCCATAGTGATAAGCATGAATTAACAATATTTTGTTCAGCTTAATAATTGTCAGACCAATGGGAAACACAATAAGGACATATGGAAGCCATGACCTCCAAAGTTGAGTGTCAAGATCCGTCACTAGGTCAGAATGTATGATAATATGCGTTGTACGTATAACACCGAACATTTAAAATGGTAGGTTTTTAAATACTTCAAAAAATAGATCAAATAAAGAAATAATAACAACATAAACTGCGATGTAAATGTTTTCAAGTCATTTATCAACACGTGTAGTCTATAATTGAAATTCTCATAACCAAAAACATTATTTTTTTATTTTTTTACAGCTAATACCATGTATGCATATGATGAGTGGCATACATGCATATATATTCTCTTTGTATGTATGAATGAATATATGTATGTGTTGAATAGAATCTTTTATCCTAGGCATAAATGTCGAAAATAAAAATATTTGAAAACTAATAAATGCAGTATTGGTACAAGTAGCCTATGTTTGTGTCATCTGTCTGCTGCTGCATGCATTCCTTTTGGCTTGTGTCTGTCATGTGTCCTTGGAATGGTAAGTCTGTGAGTCAGTTATGGTCCGTCCTTGGAATGACATACATATATGGAGATGAAGGGGAAGGACCCTTTGGAAGGCTGGTGTTTACATACATGGATCAGACATGTAGGGTTGTTGGAAAAAGCGGGGAAATAAATTGGAAGTGCTTGCTGTTACCACCACAGCCACAGGTATCTTTCTTGACTGAAACCGTAGCTGTTTCGGCCCCGGCTGCCAATGGAAACGGGTTACCCTACCCTCCACAACTTCTGGACCAAGAACCAGAACAGTTCCTTATAAGCACGGTAGGTATATGAGGATTCGTTCTCCTTTGGATTTAAAAAAAAAGTTAAAAGTGGAGATGCGGGATCAAACCACGTGCCTCTCGCATGCAAAGCAAGCGCTCTACCATTAGAGCTACATCCCCACTTGATAATAGAGTTTATAGGAAATTTTAAATTCTCTAAACCTAGAGAATGAGATTTTCTAAAGCAATCGATACTCGTCAAACCAGACTCCTTATTCTCCCTAAAATGTCCGCTTTTATAATACATATATGCTATGTGTTGTGGCCATCCCCTCTATAGGACCACAACCGAGTAGATATACCGTGGCTAGCTATGTATAAGGCCCCATGGTTGAGTAGGTAATAAGTTGTCCTCGTTTCAATCATTGTTATGTTTAGGGAAAAGAGTTTGTATTTCCATAGTTAGGGAAGAATGTCCCCGTTTCAAGCATTTCAGTGTCTACTCGGGTCATTTCCATAAAATTGTTTTCGCATATATGTAGAGGGTGGACAGTCGGCAGAGTTTGGGCTGATCCACTAGTACAGGTACATATCCTACACACCATCGAGGCGGCCCCTACCACCCAAGTCGATGGTGTGGGTGAGTCTTCTTTTGTAACCCGAATATTTTTTTTATTTAATAAAACTACTTTTTCCTTCGGGGAAGGTGGGGGTCGACTATGGGCATCCGCTATGCCCTACGGTATCGACCCGTGGCTTGAGGGATTATGTTGTGGCTTGAGACCTGACACGTTGTTTGTTTTATCTGGTACATATCTATAGAGAGCAAGGTTGACTCGGTCAGGAAGCGTCCCTTTCAAGTGTCACACGGTTGACTTACCGAGTGAACAAAGATACACCGAGATCAAAGGCTGACTTGGTCGGGAAACGTCCCTTCCTAGTGCCGCACGACCTACTTGTCGAGTGAACGAAGGTATGGCCGTGACACTTGGTATCAGAGCAAGGCTTTCGAGCCGGGTTGATGTGAATTTAAACTTTGTACGACATTAGATGGTTGGACTCCACACCAAGCGCCCTCGTAAAAGGAGTGGGTTGGGTGAGTCCACAATGTGAAATAAATTGAGGGTTGGTTAGTGCACGGAGGTGCTTGACTATTGTTTCGGGCACAGAGGTGCTTGGTTATTATCTCCGCGCAGTGGCGCTCATTCCTTTGGCACAGTGGTGCTCAATTGTGAATTTGTGGCACAGAGGTGCATGTGAGTTTTATAGTGGAGCCAACGCACGAGGGTGTGCTGTCGGTAACCACTATAGCGATCGAAGCATACGCGGTGCTCGATCTTTATATTGCACAGAGGTGCTAACGAGTTGGACCTGGTGGGATCAGTACACAGAGGTGACTGACGCTAACCACCATGGTTGTTTTAGTGCGAGAGACACTTATTTCTTATTGCACAGAGGTGCTAACGAGTTGGACCTGGTGGGATCAGTACACGGAGGTGACTGACGCTAACCACCATGGTTGTTTTAGTGCGAGAGACACTTATTTCTTATTGCACAGAGGTGCTAACGAGTTCGACCTGGTGGGATCAGTACACGGAGGTGACTGACGCTAACCGCTATGGTTGTTTCTGTGCAAGAGACACTTATCGTTTATCGCACAGAGGTGCAAATGAGTTCAAACATAGTGTCATCAGTTTACGGAGGTGACTGACGTTACGCACTATGGTTGTTTTTTGCCGAGGCACTCAATGTGTCTTGAAGTCTTAGCTGGGTCGTCATAGTGAAATCAGTACACAAGAGGTGTCTGACGTTAATCACTATGGTTACCTCAGTATTGAGAAGCTGACTACTTGTGAATCATTGATGCATGCTTGGAAATCATATTGCAAACAGTGCACAGAGGTGCCTGTCGTCAACCAAAAAAAATGATTATCCTAGCATGATGTCACGTGGAAAGTAACCCCCTATGGGGCTCATTTATGTTCAACGCAGAGGCGCTTGTTGTGTTGAAAAGAATAATGTTGTTGGTTTTGTGGCACAATAGTGCCTAACTTGATCATTGGGAATCTGACAATTATTTTCTTTCCTTGGCACAATGGTGCTTGGCTGTGCTTGCGAGGATCTGAGGGTGCATACTTACTTTTGAAATGGCTAAAAGTCGAAGCAATAGGTCGGTTGACCCTGCTAAATTTGAAGAGCTGGAAGCTGCAGTAGCTGCCATGAGAGCTCATATGGTCACGAGCGATCGTGTTAGGGAAATTGAGAAAGCCCAACAGGAACTGGAGGATGCCATAAAGGAACTCAGTAATGAAGCAAAAGAAGCTATGAGTGACCTTAAGAATGAGTTGGCAGAACTCAGATGTCATGTCAACCTAGTCCAAGTGGCCGTAGGCAATTCAATCAGAGGTGACGGGGGGGCGGAGGGCCAAGGTCCCAGATCCCCAACGGTTTGAAGGGAACAGAGATGCCAAAGAACTTGAGAATTTCTTATTTGACATTGAACAATACTTTCGAGTAGTGCATACAACATCAGATGAGGACAAGGTCTCCACTGCCTCGATGTATTTGACAGGGGATGCTAAGTTGTGGTGGCGGTCCAAGTTCGATGGCAATATGTGCTCCGTCAAGACTTGGGAGGAGATGAAGAAGGAATTGAAGAATGCATTCCTCCCAGAGAATGTGGAGTATAATGCACGAAAGAAGTTGAGAGATCTCTCACACACCGGGGCAGTACGCGAGTATGTGAGAGAGTTTGCCGCGTTAATGTTAGACATCAAGGATATGGCCGAACAGGACAAAATGTTCTACTTCCTAGAAGGACTCAAATTATGGGCGAGAACAGAGGTCCAGAGACAAAGACCGCAAAATGTGGTTGAGGCGATGGCTGCTGCCGAACGACTTAGTGATTACAGTGAAGGTTCCACAAAGCGTTAGGGCACACCCGCAAGTGGCGATGGCAGTAGTCGGAGCAATGGGAATGGTAATGTCAATGGCAATAGTACGGGTAATGGCATTGACCATGATAACGGCAATGGCAGTGGGATAGCAAGTTATAAAGTGGCACGAGTAGAAAAACCTTCAACTTGGGGAAGAGATAGAGGACAAAATAATGATTCCTCTAGGCGAGGGTTACGCTACTTTCTTTGTCAGGGTCCCCACTGACTGGCAGAATGTCCACAGAGGAGTGCACTATCGGCGCTAAGAACTACTCCAAAAGGTTTGGATCAGGTTGGCCACCAATTGGATGACAAGAGGGATGAACCAGCTAGAATGGGTTCTATCCGTTTCTTATATTCTATGCAAACAGAACAAGACAAGGCTAGGACAGAACCAAGGAGAGGCTTGATGTATGTGAACATAGTTTTGAATGAGAAAGTCACAAAGGCCTTGGTAGACACATGAGCAACTGACTCCCTCATTTCTCCAGAGGAAGCGGAAAGGTGCAATCTGACTCTGACCAAAGATGTGGGGCGAATAAAAGCTGTGAACTCTGAAGCATCAAGTATATGGGGAAGTGTAAAGAATGTGAAGACCAAGATTGGATCATGGGAGGGAAAGATTAGCTACACAGTAGTCCCTATGGATGACTTTGATGTTGTCATAGGTTTGGACTTCATGATATGTGCGAAAGCCGCCCCCGTCCCTTGGCGAGTTGTTTGATCTTCCAAGGAGCAACCAGAGTGGCAGAGGCCAAAATTCTTCCAAAGGCTACTGGGAAGATGTTGTCATCAATGCAATTATACAGGGATGGAGGAGATGTGTCCGGGAAGCGTGAAGCTCTGTTCGCCAAGTCGACGAGGACGTCGACAAATTAGGTGGGGAGAATGTTGTGGCCATCCCTCTATAGGACCACAACCGAGTAGATATACCGTGGCTAGCTATGTATAAGGCCCCATGGTTGAGTAGGTAATAAGTTGTCCTCGTTTCAATCATTGTTATGTTTAGGGAAAAGAGAGTCGTATTTCCATAGTTAGGGAAGAATGTCTCCGTTTCAAGCATTTTTGGTGTCTACTCGGGTCATTTCCATAAAATTGTTTTCAGATATATGTAGGGGTGGACAATGCGCGAGTTTGGGCTGATCCACTAGTACAGGTACGTATCCTACACACCATCGAGGCGGCCCCTACCGCCCAAGTCGATGGTGTGGGTGAGTCTTCTTTTGTAACCCGAATATTTTCTTTTATTTAATAAAACTACTTTTTCCTTCGGGGAAGGTGGGGGTCGACTATGGGCATCCGCTATACCCTACGGTATCGACTCGTGGCTTGAGGGATTATGTTGTGGCTTGAGACCTGACGCGTTGTTTGTTTTATCTGGTACAGATCTATAGAGAGCAATGTTGACTCGGTCGGGAAGCGTCCCTTTCAAGTGTCGCACGGTTGACTTACCGAGTGAACAAAGATACACCGAGATCAAGGGCTGACTTGGTCGGGAAACGTTCCTTCCTAGTGCTGCACGACCTACTTGTCGAGTGAACGAAGGTATGGCTGTGACACTATGCACGTTAGTATAATCTTTTAATTATATTAAAAAACTAAAAAAAATTAGGTATAGAAATTCATTGAGTGAGGTCTAGTGGTAAAGGATGGAATGTTCTCCTTAGGTGATCCGGGTTCGAGCAACGTAGTCTACAAGTGTACGTGAGTTTTTTTAATGGTCTAAAGTGATTATAAGGTAGTATCTCTTCATTCATATTCTTAACCCTTTGATAATGGGCATACACCTTGTAGACAAAGCGATTTGAACCAGTGTCTCCTAGGATGAACATCATCCGCTTTTTCACTGGGACACTTGTTGGGTTTCAAGTGTACGTGAGTTTATTTATATATAAAATGAAACTAAGATATTACTTTGTAATCATAATATAATATTAAAAAAATTACGTATAGTAAATTCAAATAGCATAGGTTACAATACAACATTACTATACGTGATGACTCTCAAACTTAGATTCATTCAAAATGATTTTTTATAAAATGTTAAAACATACTCTATATTTATATAGATAAATATGTGGTCACCCAGAAACGTTATTTTATAAGAATTCTTACCTAAATAATATGCAACAATCTCCTTCTTTGACACAATTTTTATTCAAGCTTTGATATCTGTAGTCACCTAATTTTATCCGGCCCATTTTGTTATATATTATTATTATTATTGATGTATTTTATTTATTTTGGCAGATTACAAAAGATCCTAACTACATCATATATGTTCAAATATGGAAAGTCAAGCTATGCGCAAGAAATTCTCACTGCGGACTTACGATAAATTTCTGATAGGATCCGAGCATTTCTGGTCAGGATGTCTTCTTATCTATTGACCGTCTTTCAGTTACCTTTCCAACGCATCTTGAAATGCCTTAATCGGATATCGGGAGCTCAAGATACGCTCACTTTACTGAAGACAGCGCGTGCAAAAAATTAGATATGGGTTCAATATGGGAATTTGATTTTATTACGAATTTTCAATTATTTTATTTATTATTTATAATTTAATTCAAGCTTAGACATTTCTCTATTTGTTTTAATTCATTTAGGATCATATTGAATGTAAGAAAAGTGGTTTGATTCGCTTTCCAAATGTATTTAGCATAAATAAGGTTTTTTTTTTTTGATTTTAGAGTTTCTTGAAGCCTATAAATAGGCTTCATTATTTTACAGCAACACACAACACACAGAGAGAGCATTGAAACAACAATGACATATATGAAGCATTCTAGAGAGAAATAAAAAACAGAAATTTTTTTAGCATTTTTTGGTTCAAGATTTTACTTTTACTTTTACTTCAGAATAATGAAGATCCAAGGCATTATGACATGTAAAACCCCTTCGCCCTAATTCAGTAAAATATCCGGCCCTTCCTTTTTATATACTTAATTATTTGGTCCTTTTGTTTTATTTATTTTCGATTTTGCACTTTCTTTTTTAAATTTTCGCATTTGAATTTTATTTTATTTTAGTCCTCTTAAGTAATATAATTTGCGTATTTATTTTTCTTTTGTAGTATCTATGTGCATTATTTTCTGCATTTAATTAGCTAAATCGTATTCTACATTAGTGCATACATGCGCGGTATTTTCTTTTATATGGTAATATTCTTATATATATGTATATAATGTATATATATATACTAATTAACTTTGTCTTTTACCTTATATATATTTTATATTCTCTTAAATATTTGTTCACTTATTTAAATATGATGTTTTTCTATGTGTAACATTTTTTATATAGTATATATAGAGTCTATGTCTTTTAAGGTAATGCATTTAAATTAATTTTTCTACCATATGCGTGATTCTCCAAGGTAATACTTTCATTTTATACCATATCTATAAATGCCTTTAATGAGTATCGTTTTTACCATACATATATATATATATATATGTATTATCTTTATTACCTATATATTTTATATGTAATATTTTCTAACATGTTAATAAGTTTATATATTATGTATGTAACAACCCGGATTTTTGAGTCAACATGTTAGCGTTGACCCGAGCCTTGGGCTTTGAGTTTTGAGTGTGTAATAACCAATTTGGGCTCTTGAATGTTGATGTTGGGCTTGGTTTAGACCTTGTGTGGCATAGTATGATAGATGAGGGTCTAAAGATGTAATTTTTCCAACCCTTGGCAGTCTATTTCCTTGTCTTCTTTGGACAAAAGCTGTCAATTACATCATCCTAATAACTTATCTTCAACCTTTCAAAAGTTCATCTCATTCTTGCAAGAACTCTTTGGAGAACACAAGGTTAAGGTCTAAACTTTGCCTTTCAATCTTGCCATCCGAGATTTTGTGTTTAGATATGTTAATCACCACCTCGCGATCTACATTTCAATGTAAAAATAATTGGAAATGGTGGTAAGATGAGAATATGGGTTTTAGTGGGGTTTTGAGTGTTGGGTGTTTTAGGGAAGATTCATGTTGTAAGTTCACTTGAATCTCGTTTCTAAGCTTTTCAGAGTGTAACAAATTTATTTTTACACTTGTTGTTTAGCTAAGGAAGTTGGGGAGCCATCCAACACCCAAGGCAAAGAGAAAAAGTGAAGAGGAGCTTGAGGGTGAAGGATTCCAGGATTTTGATCAAGGTTTGTACATTTCTGACTCCATTATGCTTCATGCTCTTCATAAATGTAATTGCTTTGCATTGTTTAAGCTTTTGGTGTTGAAAATCTTGGATATGGATGTTAATGGTGAAACTCAGATTTTGTGTTAAAACCCCCTAAACATGGCAGTAAATCATCCTAATAATTTTCCATAAGATGTAGGTTCAAGTTGAGGGGTTAAGATTTTGATTTGGGGGCTTAGGAGGTGATTTATGGGCTTCAGTATCGGACCACGAGGAGCCGTATCGATACTCTGTGTTCTATGGGATGAACACAAGCAAGTTTTAAAAAGAGTATCGGTACAGGCTCGAGTCGTATCGGTGGCCCCTGATTCATTAGAATTTTAGTAGCTAAAAATCATATCGGTATACTTGGGGGTGTATCGATACCAATGGTGTATCGGTACATATTTCCTGAGTATCAGTATAGGGTCAACGATCAACCCCCTCTCCTTAAAGTTGAGTATCGATACGCATAGGCTGGGTATCAATACCTAGAGAAGAGTATCGGTACGCGTTGCTGGGTATCGATACCCACTGGGTAATCTACCCAAAAAAGTTAATTTTCACCCGAAAGGCTAAATATTTATACCGTTCGATCCAATAGACCCCTAATGGCCTAAAATGAGTTGTAAAACTGAGCAACCGAGAATTTGCCCTATACTCAAGCATAAAACTTAAGAACTCAGTATTTTTCTTGTATGACTTATATGTTGATAGCAACCATAGTAAGATATGGTTATGTAATGATGTTTTGTGCCATGGGGCACTTGATTGGTATGGGATTTGAATACCCGAGTAACTGTATTGTTGTATGTTGCATGTTTAGAGTGATTCACAATTGGTGCAAGTGTACACGTCGCAAGTTATAGTATAGATTAGATATCGTCTCCACAGGGATTGGTGCTACTTCAGGAATCTAACTTCCTGCACTATAAAAATAAAAACACAATTGATAATAGGTGTTGATTTTGACGAGTAAAGTAAAAGAAACAAGTAAATTAGGAATATATGTAATCAAATAAGAGAAAGTAGGCCGGATTATCGTGAGTTGTGGAGTGATAATCAAATGGACTGTCATGGTGATTGAGTAGCAGTCGGATTGCCAGGGCAATTCTTCTGTGATTGCCTGATTGGATTGCTTCCGCGATTGCCAGATCGGATTGCCTGGGCAATTGGGCGACAACTTCCAAAGTTTGGCGAAGCATTCTTCAATGATTCCTCGTTATCCCTAACGTGAAATACTGTTAATTGTGCATGCCTTGATAATACATCCTTGCTTGAACCAAGGGTGAACAACAACCAATCTTGCACTCCTCTTAGCCGTTGAAATTCGTAACTTATCCCTAAGCCGAATTAGTCTTCACCAACTTTCGCTTGTATGAAAACCATGCTCATTCGTTTATTGAATCTAACTCTCCCGATATTAGATAAATAGATGATTGAAATCACGAGCTCTTCTCCCAATTCACCCGCAAACAATATTAAGAACCAAGAATGAACAAACTTTGAAATTGAATTGCAACTCAAAAACTTAAACAAAATCCAAACGTCTCACAACCACAAAAACACAATAACCCAAGCGAATTAAATTTAGTTTATGGCTTGGTGCAAAATAAACACAAGAAAGATAAATGTCGACAGCCTCTCTCATTCTTCCTTTTGTGACGGCTTGCCTCCTCTCTATATAGGATGGTTAGGTCAAAATCTTCTTATATTTGGACAGTATGAATTTGAATTGGCATTGAATGTAAAAGAGATACGTCTATTTTATTTATTTAATTTCCAAATATTTCTTCTAATCTTTTGGGAATTAATCTCCTTTTGATTTCTTCATGGAATTTTAATTCTTCTAGATTTATTCCCATAAATTCGGTAGCCACATCTTCTTGTCCTTAATTTACGCGGCAACTGCTTTGGTAATTTCCTCCTCACTTGGGCAATTTGATCCTGCATACACAAAACACACACTAACATCACCTTTTTCTACGAAAATTAACCAATTTATGTAATCAAGCATAGATATGAAGGAAACAATGAAATTATGCATGAATGACTAAATATGCAACTAAAATGAGCCTAAGTCTAACAATAATTAAGAGTAAATTGGGTAAAAATATAGTACTTTTACACACTTAACACACCCCCAAACTCGAACTATTGCTTATCCTCAAGCAATGCAAATCTAACAATTACCTGCCAAGACTTCAATCATAAAAAAATTTTGCTTTGAATTTGACTTTAATCCTCAGAACTGTGGCACAAAGTATGATTGCTTTGCAATTCTTCGGACAACACAAAGTTTACCCGGAATTAAACTATAATGCTCGTGATAATGTGTGTGTGGAGTTGTGTGCAAGTTGATTTTCAAGATTCCATATGAACAATAGGTTTATCAAATTACTTGCTGAGGTATTTTTTCTTTTACTAGAGCCAGTTTCGGGCACCTCTAGCTTGCAATTTTTTTCTCTTTTTTTCTACTAGGGACAGTTTCGGGCACCTCTAGCGAAGCATGCAAATTTTTTCTTCTCTTCTTTTCTTTTCTACTAGAGCCAATTCGGGCACCTCTAGTTCACAATTTCAATCAATCACCCCAATTTTTAATCAACCTAAGTTTACTATGTCTCCTTTAATCAATCAAGTCACAACAGTGTAAAATTATACTCAGCATTATAGTCGAATTCTAAGTGTTATCTATGCGCCTCCTAAAATCAAAAGTTCTATCAATTAAGTGTAGTGGTAAACTCATCATAGGATATCCAACAAATCTAGGCAAATTTAATCCAATTAAAGGCATGACAAGTAATATATGCAACCTATATGCTATTACTAAAAATGAATGCAACTAAACATGAAACTAACTAGAAACAAAACCCCTCCAAACTCAAGAGAAGCATTGTCCTCAATGCGTGCAAGTACAAAAAAAAATTAAAATTAAAATGCAAATGAGTTAGTCGAAAAGGTCGTTACCTTGGATGATGAGTTTTTTTCGGGCCTTATGCTTGATTCGCTTTGTTGTTCTAGGTGGTTGTGCATGTGCGGCTGGTGGTGCAGTTTGAGCTTTTACTTCCGGAACCTTATCATTTTGTTCATCCTCTTTGTCGGTCTCTTCAATGATAGAAGCTTTACGCTTTGACTTTGATGGCTCGACCGGTGGCGATTTCATCAGTTCGGGTATGGTCTTGTTTGAATCTTTATCTTGTGCAGCAGTTGCCGTGGCATCATCTGTTGTCGGGGCAAGTAGGTTGGCAGGAAACACTAGAAAAGGCACGGTGTTGTCGGGGTACTTCTCAAGTATCACTCATGTGATAGCTACATTATGGTCTCTCATGTACCGCATGAATTGTAGTTGCTGGGCCTCCATTTGCTATATTCGGTCAGATATTGGGCGGAGCATCTCTAGTATTCGATCCATGCTGACCGACATGGATGTACTTGCTCAGGCATCTGGAATTGCCGAGGAATGTTCTACCAGTATTGCCAAGGCGTGTTTAGCTGGAATTACCGAGGCATTTAGAATTACAGAGGTAATTTTGATTGCCCGGGCAATCTTTGTTGCGAGGTTATCTTTGGCTCTTCATGTTTTTTCTTCGTTCCCTCACCCATAAACTTCAAGTATTGAGCTCGGTTCCACCCGGTTTTGGAGGGCAACTTCTCGTCCATCGAATCGCTTGTCACCTTCTCTTTCTCGCATAGTTGAGAGATTAAGCACGAAAAGAAAAGAGAACCTACATCTTTTTGACTACAAGCAAATATCTCGTCACATATAATTTGTCCAACATTAATAATTTGCTTGTTCAAAATAGAATGAATCAATAAAAGGCGAGAATAAGAAACTGTGGTGTTGTGTGTGGTGGGAATTAAGCAAGATTTAACAAACTTATTCCATAGTTTAGCTTTAGGTTTTAGCATAAGGCGGTTTACCGTCTCTTTTAAGGCTCCTTTTGTTCTATTCGGCTCCTTCAATGGTGAGGTCTTGGAACACTTTTTCGACTTCTTCAGCCGTGATGTTATCCATAAAAGCTTTATTTTCATCTTTCTCTATGTATATCCCGTAGAAGGTGTTGATGGTTTCGGCATCAACAAGGATAGCCCTGCCACGAACATAGACATAGAGATTGTTTGGGTTAGGAGAATGAGCATAAAATTCTCTTACCCATGATACATTGCTGCCCTTTGGTTGATGGCAAAGGATTTGCCACTTGTGATGCTTGATGAGTTGAAAGATGAATTCATCAATGCCGAGTTTCTTATCTGAGATGTTGTAGTCAAAACCCTGCTCCTCCTATACCTTGCGGTTTGCAAACTTTGCTCGATATTTCTCCTCAATTAGTGTTGTTGCAAAGCGGCGAAATGGTGGTTCCTTGGATGAACTTGGGTGATCCATAGTTTTGAGATTTTTTGGCCATGGTGGTTGTGGTTGTTGTTGGAAGAAAACAAAGAAAATAAAGAAAACTTGAGAGTTCAAAGAGTAGAAGGGAGAGTTTATGGATTTGAAAATTTGAATGTGAAGTTGGATGTGGGAATGGTAAGTTTCGGATAATGCTAGGAAAGAAAAGAAAGTAGGAAGAATGATGAAATTAAAAGATGAAGAGGGGATTGGCTGGGGTGTGTGGCAAAGGGTATTGGGTGGTTATAAAGGGATAGGCGGCTAGGGTAATAGAAGGGGTGAAAATTAGGGTAAAAATTATTACTCACATAAGCCTTTGTAATCCCTTAAAATCAACCCATTATTCACTCTTTAAAGGCAAACTTCCCTTTTTTAATCCAACTCCTCATTGTCTTGAACTCTTTTCCTAAAATTCAAACAAAAATAAAAGATAAGCATTAATTAAAAAGATAATATGGAAAATTAAAATTAAACATCCTAAAACAAATATGGAAAGATAAGATTTAAAATTTAAAGGATGAAATAAAAAATAAAACCAAAAATAAAAATAAAATAAGTCCAAAATTAAAAACAAAACTAAAAAGTAAAAAAATACTAAAGGAGAGCATGATTATGCATCTCCTAGAGTAACCACTTCTTTGTCTCGCTCAACATGGGTGCCGACATAGTGCTTCAATCTTTGTCTGTTAACTTTGAATTCATGTCCGTCTATGGTGGACTTGATTATCACAGCACCATGGGAGAATGGTTTGACTACTTCAAACGGCCCAGACCATCTAGATTTCAGTTTTCCTAGAAAGAGTTTTAACTGCGAATTGAAGAGAAGAACTAATTGCCAGAGCAAGAATTGCCACGGCAATAGCTTACTGTCATGCCAACGCTTCATTTTCTCCTTGTAAATTTTTGTGTTGTCATAAGCTATGGCACGAATTTCTTCAATCTCATTAAGGTCCAACAATCGTTTTTCCTTGCACTTTCCCAATCCATGTTAACGGTTTTAATTTCCTAATAAGCCTTATGCTCGATTTCTACCGGCAAATGGTAAGTCTTTCCATAAACAAGTCTGTAAGATGACATGCCTAAAGGTGTCTTGAATGCTGTTTGATAGGCCCATAGTTTTTCATCAATTCTTGCGACCAATCCTTTAAAGAAGGATTAACAACTTTTCCAAGTATAACCTTTAATTCATGATTAGAAATCTCAGCTTGCCCGTTTGTCTGTGGATGATATGCCGAGGCAATTTTGTGTGTTACTCCAAATTGCTCCAACATCTTGGCAATTAACCTATTGTCGAAGTATGTACCCCCATCGCTGATAATTGCCCTTGGTGTCCCAAATCGTGTGAATATGTATTTCTTCAAGAATTTTTGCACGGTCTTTGAATCGTTTCTAGGTACTGCAGCTGCTTCAACCCATTTAGAAACATAGTCAACGACAAGTAAGATATAGATATTGTCGAAGGAGGATGGGAAGGTTCCCATGAAATCAATACCCCATACGTCAAATAGCTCGACTTCAAGGATATTCTGCAGTGGCATCTCATGTCGCCTAGAAATATTGCCCGTTCTTTGATATTGATCACACTACTTGTAAAATTCTTGAGCATCTCTGTAAAGTGTAGGCCAATAAAAACTGGATTGTAGGACTTTGGCCACGGTGCGTGTTCCTATAAAATGGCCTCCATTGGGTGAAGAGTGACATTACCGAAGCATATTGTTCTGTTCCTTCTCAAGAACACATCCTCTTATCACATGATCTGCACATTGTTTAAACAAAAGAGGCTCGTCCCAATAATAATGCTTAGCATCATGTCGGAACCACTTCTTTCCTTAGTGAGTAAGATTATATGGCAAAATACCACTGACCAAAAAATTAACTAAATCAGCATACCAGGGAATTGCCGAAGCAACTAGTAATTGCTCATCCGGGAATGTGTCATGGATCTCCAAAGAGTCTGAACCGTCATTATCTTTTTCCAACCTTGATAAGTGATCGGCAACATGGTTCTCTGTTCCTTTCCCGTCCTTAGTTTCAATGTCAAACTCATGTAAAAGTAAGATCCAATGAATTAAACGAGGTTTGGCATCATTCTTAGCAAATAGGTACTTAATTGCCTAATGATCAGTATGAACAATGACCTTAGTACCAATCAAGTAGGAACGGAACTTATCGAATGCAAAGACTACCACTAGTAATTCTTTCTCCGTGGTGGTGTAATTTGATTGTGTGTCATTTAAAGTTTTACTAGCGTAGTAAATTACATGAAAAATCTTACCTTTGCGCTGCCCTAAAACAGCCCCTATCGCGTAATTACTTGCGTCGCACATAAGTTCAAAAGGTAAGGTCCAATCGGGTGGTACCACAATAGGTGCTAAAGCAAGTTACTTTTTCAAGGCTTCAAATGCCATGGCACAAGATTCATCAAAGTTGAAAACCTTATCCTCTTCAAGCAAATTACACAAGGGTTTAGAAATTTTAGAAAAAATATGAATAAACCTTCTGTAAAAACTTGCATGTCCAAGGAAACTTCAGATTCCTTTGGCTGAAGTTGGTGGTGGCAATCTCTCAATCACGTCCACTTTAGCTCTATTTACTTCAATTTCTTTGGATGAGATTTTATGGCCGAGCACAATACCTTCGTCCACCATAAAATGGCACTTCTCTCAATTTAGCACTAGGTCGGATTCTTCACATCGTGACATTACCTTCTCTAAATTACCGAGGCAATTGTCGAAGCTATCTGAAAATACCAAAAAATCATCCATGAATATTTCGAGGAAGTCTTCCACCATGTCAGAGAAAATTGCCATCATGCATCTTTGAAAGGTTGCCGGGGCATTTCATAAATCGAATGGCATCCTTCGAAATGTATAAGTACCATATGGGCATGTAAAAGTGGTCTTTTCCTGATCATCCGGTGCTATGGCAATTTGGTTATAACTTGAGTAACCATGAAGAAAACAATAAAAAGATTTCCCTGCAAGACGGTCAAGCATTTGGTCAGTAAAAGGTAAAGAGAAGTGATATTTTCTAGTAGCTTTATTCAACTTTCAATAATCCATACAAACCCTCTAACCGGTCATAGTCCTAGTTGGAATGAGTTCCTTGCTTTCGTTACTTACCACTGTTATACCTTCTTTTTTCGATACATATTGTGCTGGACTTGCCCATGTACTGTCAGAGATAGGATATATGATACCGACATCAAGCCACTTGATGATTTCCTTCCTCACGACTTCCTTCATAACAAGGTTAAGTTTCATCTGTGCCTCAATTTTCGGTTTATGGTCATCCTCCAAAAGGATTTTGTGCATACATATCGCTAGGCTAATTCCATTCAAGTCGGCAATTGTCCATCCATTTGCCTTCTTGTGCAGTTTTAACATATCGATCAATCTCTATTCATGTTCAGACTGTAACTTAGAAGAAATAATTAAGGGCAATGTGTTATCGGTTCCCAAATAAGCATATTTCAATTGTCCTGGCAAAACTTTCAATTCAAGAATATGAGGTTGTTCAGTAGAGGGTTTTTCAATTTTACCTTCCTTACCTGAGTAATCCAATAATTCAAGGTACGTACCTGGATGACTTGCTATACAATTGGCTTCATCTTGCTCACCGTCGTCTTGCTCTTTGATCTCTTCAGGTTCGGTAATACAATTGCCAAGGAAATCTTCCTCTATTCCAAAATTGAATTCGGTGGTAGCTTGAATGACTTGACACTCCTCTGGATCATCAGCATGCTTGAGAGTTTGAAAAACATTCAACTTTACTTGCTGATTGTTCACCCTCATAGTGAGTTGTCCCTTTTCAACATCGATTAAGGTCCTTCCTGTTGCTAGAAACGGCCTCCCAAGGATAATAGGAGTGAACTCATCTGCTTCACAATCCAAAACAATAAAGTCAACGGGAAAAATAAATTATCAACTCTTACCAGTATATCCTTGATTTTCCCTATGGATGCACGTAAGATCTGTTCGCAAGCTGCAGCATAACTATTCTAGGTCTCGTCTTCCCTATGCCTAATCATTGGAAAACTAATTTCGGCATAAGGTTTATGCTTGCTCCAAGATCACACAAGGCTTTCCCGACATAGTGATTTTTGATAGCACATGGTATGGTGAAACTGTCGGGATCCTTAAGTTTAGGTGGCATGCGGTTGTGTAGCATTGCCATGCATCCTTCTGTCACTACCACTATTTCAAACTCACCTAGCCTTGTTCGCTTAGGGACAATGTCTTTAAGGAACTTGGCGTAGTTCGGCATTTGCTCTATCGCTTCTACCAATGACAAATTGATGTGAACTTGCTTCAAGATGTCTAGGAATTTCTTGAATTGATATTCTTGCTGCTGCCATTTCAACCTTTGTGGGAATGGAGGTGAAATTTGGATCTCTTCTTCATTATTTTCTGGTTTCGGCTTTTTATCGTTAATTGCCTGGGCATCAGAAATTGCCGGGGCAATTGGAGCTATCTTGCCAGCAGGAATTGCTGGGGTAGTTGGAACTACCTTGCTTCCGGGAATTGCTGGGGCAATTGTCGATTCATCAATTTTAGTATCTTTTTGCATAGGAGATCGTTCTACTGGTTGAGTGTTCTCCTTTAGGTCTTCCTCAAACTTTCGACCACTCCAAGTGATGATTACCTTACATTGCTCGTGGCCTACTCCTTTTGCGACTTCAATATCGCTAGGCAGTCCACCAAGGGGTCTTGTATTCAAGTTTTGGGCGAATTACCCTACTTGTGTCTCTAACGATTTCAAGGCTGCCTCTTGATTTTGCAATCTCATCTCAGTCCTGTTAACGAAAGTGCCAGTCCTTTTCATGAAACTACTATTCTCAACCATATAAGATTTAGTTTTTAACATAAAAGCATTGAGAGGATTTTCCAAAAAACTAGATTGTGTCGATTGTGGCTACGACATCTATTGCCGTGACATGTTCTACTAGAATCTCGATGCTTGTGTACTCTAATTGTTCTGATTGAGGGAGTTGTTCGAATTGCTCCATGAGAAATTTGGATGTTTCCTCCAGGCTGGATTGTAGGTGTTGGACGTCACATTATTGTTCCGGTTATAGTTTCCAACATAAAAACTTGATTTTGGGTTCTGTAAACACTCAGAAGAATCATGGTTACCATTACATAAATCACAAATTGAATCTACTACCTTGATCTCCTGTGTGTTGCTTGGTTCTTAACCAAATTGGTTAGTGCAGCCAATTGTGTGGAAATTGATCCCAATGGATCAAACTCATTTATCGTGGTGTTTCGTCTGACTATTCCTCTTCGGGTAGTTGGGAATTGATAGTCGTTCTTGGAAAGACAGTTTAGAATCTCTATTACCTCCTCAGGTGATGTGTCAAGTAGTATGCCATTTGTCGAGGCATCTAGCATCATCCTTGTCGGCGTATTCACTAAGTTGTAGAACATCATCACTTGTGTCTATAATGGGAATCCGTGTATGGGACATTTGTGTAAAAGCTCTCTGTATTGCTCCCACGCATCGTACATAGACTCATCGTCTGCCTGCCGAAAAGAAGTAATATCATTACGTAATTTATCGGTCATATTTGTAGAACTAAATCTAGCAATGAAATCACGACATAAATCCATCCAAGATCCTATAGATCTGGCTGAAATACTATTCAACCACATTTTTGCCCTATCCCTCATTGAATAGGGAAATAATTTCAGCCTTAGGACATCCTCATGGACTCTTTGTAGTTTGAATGAATTGCAAATCTCCAGGAATGATTTGAGATGTTGTCTGGCATCTTCAGTGGCTGATCCTCCAAATTGTCCAATTGTGTTTATCATGTTGAACATCAAAGATTTCAATTCAAAGTGGGCAGCTTCTATTTCAGGTGTGATAACTCCTGGATTAAGACAGTTTAGATCCTCCTTTAGGTAGTCTCGGATTGGTTTATTCCTGACATGCATTGGTTGTTCGATTTCAGCTCCTCCTCCTATTGCCACATTATTTTGATTGCCGTCTGGGACAATAGGATCTGACATTACTACTCTTTGCTCTCGTATTCTCCTATGAAGAACTTGTTCTATTTCGGGTTCAAACGGATATTCTGGTAATGTTGGTCTCACCCTGGTCATACACAGATGCAAAAACAAAATTGTAAGTCCCTTGAAACTGAAAAGTAAGTAAAACAAAAAGAAATAAAGGTACAAGAATTTAAAAACAAAGTCGCTATTGCCAATCCCCGGCAACGGCGCCAAAAACTTGTTGCGTGTTTAGAGTGCTTCGCAATTGGTGAAAGTGTACACGTCACAAGTTATAACATAGATTAGATATCATCTCCACAGGGATTGGTGATACTTCAGGAATCTAACTTCTTCCACTGTAAAAATAAAAACACAATTGATAATAGGTGTTGATTTTGACGAGTAAAGTAAAAGAAACAAGTAAATTAAGAATAGATGTAATCAAATAAGAGAAAGTAGCCAGATTATCATGAGTTGTGGAGTGATAATCGAATGGACTGTCATGGTGATTGAGTAGCAGTTGGATTGCCAGGGCAATTCTTCTGTGATTGCCTAACCGGATTGCCTGGGCAATTACTTTCGCGATTGCCAGATTGGATTGCCTGGGCAATTGGGCGACAACTTCCAAAGTTCGGCGAAGCGTTCTTCAATGATTCCTCGTTATCCCTAATGCAAAATACTGTTAATTGTGCATGCCTTGATAATACATCCCTGCGTGAACCAAGGGTGAACAGCAACCAATCTTGCGTTCCTCTTAGCCGTTGAAATTCATAACTTATCCCTAAGCCGAATTAGTCTTCACCAACTTTCGTTTGTATGAAAACCATGCTCATTCATTTCTTGAATCTAACTCTCCCGATATTAGATAAATAGATGATTGAAATCACGAGCTCTTCTCCCAATTCCCTCGCAAACAATATTAAGAACCAAGAATGAACAAACTTTGAAATTGAATTGCAACTAAAAAACTTAAGCAAAATCCTATCGTCTCACAACCACAAAAGCACAATAACCCAAGCCAATTAAATTTAGTTCATGGCCTGGTGTAAAATAAACACAAGAAAGATAAATGTCGACAGCCTCTCTCCTTATTCCTTTTGTGACGGCTTGCCTTCCTCTATATAGGATGGTTAGGTCAAAATCTTCTTATATTTGGAAAGTATGAATTTGAATTGGCATTGAATGTAAAAGAGATACATCTCTTTTATTTATTTACTTTCCAAATATTTCTTCTAAACTTTTGGGAATTAATCTCCTTTTGATTTCTTCACGGAATTTTAATTCTTCTAGATTTATTCCCATAAATTCGGCAGCCACATCTTCTTGTCCTTAATTTACGCGGCAATTGCTTCGGCAATTTCCTCCTCACTTGGACAATTTGATCATGCATATACAAAACACACACTAGCAGTACCTTTTTCTACGAAAATTAACCAATTTATGTAATCAAGCATAACGATGAAGGAAACAATGAAATTATGTATGAATGACTGAATATGCAACGAAAATGAGCCTAAGTCTAGAAATAATTAAGAGTAAACATGGTAAAAATATAGCACTTTTACACACTTAACACTGTATTATTTGCTTCTTCTTCACGCACTCAATGTCTAGGTGATCCTGAGTGACGCATGTTACTCGATGGCTAGGTGATTCCGAGTGTGCGTTATTCTTCCTATCTTATGCCTATATGACCCAGATAGATGATCTCGTTCATACCTGATTCCTCGTTGATTCTGAGTATATAACAAGGGTAAGTACTCGATGCCTAGATGATCCCAAGTACACATATGGCTAGCCTGATGGCTAGGTGATTCTGGGCTAAACATGTTTGTCTCCTAGTGGGGGAAACATATGTTTCACTTACTTATTCATGCTATATGCTCATTGCTTACTTTGCATGCTTACCTTTACGAGTATCATGAATTTTGTAGAGTTGCGGATGTGTTGTTTTTCCGTGCATAGGTTGACAGGTCACTCTTTGGAGGAGCACATCGACGAGGACTTCCCAACATTGAATCAACTCGAGTACAACACCCTGATTTTATTTGTAGGGATATATATCCATAGGACCTTATTGTAGTTGGTTTGCAACTTTATTTATACTTATTTTGATATATGGTGTTTAAATCGTACGAAGCTCCATTTATATTTTAGATTTGAAATTATTGTGAAACTTTATTTAAATGACTTGTTTTGAATGTTGTTTATGGCTAAACTTGGGAATTTAAAATCAAACAAAATTTTATGGGCCGGGTTAGAGGTAACCCGAATATAGCATCTCAGATCCAGTGGGATTGGGGTGTTATATTTAGTGGTATCAGAGCCTAGGTTTAACCAATTCTAAGAGATCCTCGGGGTACATGGGAGTCGTCATAAGGTGTCTAGTGGATACAAGCCCCTAAAGTTAAGATTGCACTCTTCCAAGTCTGGAAATTTGATGTGCTTTCTATATTTCTTTTGATTTTAGAATTCGTTATGCCTGGTGGTGCGGACCATGGTAACAATGGTCGTGATGAGAGTCATGCACCTCTAGGGGACGATTATGAGGATGAGTACGTCCCTAATACAAAATAGGAGAATACTGGAGAGGATGATGCCATCTACTTCTGCAATTTGAGTGGCTTTCTCTGTCATCTTGTTAAGGCTTTGTCGAGGCCTTTTGATACAAAGAGAAATCCTGTAGAGAGGATCTGTCGTTATGGGGTTAAGAATTTCTATGGTATGGGTGATTGTAATCCAGTTGATACGGATCAATGGTTGCAAGATGTTCAGTGATCCTTTAGACAAATACGGTATAGGTCAGATGACAGACTTGATTGCATTACCTCCCTCCTAAAGGGTATTACTAGAGAGTGGTAGGAGATAGTGGAAATAAGATTACACCCCGTACAACCCACTTATGAGTACTTCTTAAAGGAGTTCAAGAACAAATATGTTGGGAAAGCTTAGATGGATGTTTTGAGGGACCAGTTCTCTCACTTGGAACAAGGGAACTGTTCAGTGTTCAAATGTGGCAAGAGTTTTTACGACTGAGCAGATTTGCTCTCGAGTTGGTTTCAACTAGATATATTAGATGTAAAAGGTTTTATCGGGGTTTAAAACCCGAACTGTAGATGTATGTGATCGTTAACCCACACAAGACGTTTGTGGAGTCAACCAATTGTGCTAAATCACTCGAGTAGGTTAGGAGCTTGATTCTGAGGCATGCTGGAAGGCTCCAAGGTCAGTATAGAACGTATGAGACTAGGGGTTTATCACAGAGTTCGGGTAAGAGATCTAGATATTCACGAGATTTGAAGAGAAACAACAGGGATCAGTCTCAGAGGTCCAACCAGAGGTCTAAATTGGGTTACTGTAGGGATACTCAAATTTTTTATCGATGGCTAGTAGAAGAGGTTCATCAGGATCGGTGGCTCTACGTTTGTGTGAGCGATATAGACAACACTATTCAAGCGGGTGCTATAGAATATCTAAGACCTGTTATGGATGTGGATCTCTGGATCATTTTATCAGGGATTGTCCGCAAACTGCTTATAATGCTCAGTCTTAGAGGTTTCATCAGTCAGGATAGAAGGGCTGAGGTTTTTATAGAGAAAGATCAGAATCTATGTCGGGGAGCAGATGAGTGAAGGAACCGAGAGGTCCACTGCTAGGGCTCTAGCGAGACAGTATGATGTAAAGGCTAAGGATGACTGCGAGGCAACATATGTGATATCAGGTACCTTCACCCTATTATCTTTTCCTATTATTGCATTGATGGACTTTGGATCCACCTATTCATACATTCATAGTGAGATCTGCCAAAGGTAGAAGATTGAAGCTGAGAATTTAGAAATTGGTGTTCGCTTGTCTAGTCCTATATGGTTTGATGTCTTAGTAGACAAAGTGTATCACCGGTGTTAGGTTGAGGTTCAAAGACATGTGTTCCCAGCTGCTTTGATAGACTTACCCTTCCAAGAGTTCAATGTAATCTTGGGTATGTATTAGTTACTTAAGCATGATGCCAGCTTGAGGTGTCAGGCAAAGAATTTGACACTTCTTAGATCTGATAGAGAAAGGTTACTCGTGTAAGGTGAACATAATCATTACCTTTCCAATGTGATCTCAGTCATGTCAACTTGAGACATGTTGCTATAAGGGTGTAAGGCTTTCTTAGATCATGTGGTAGACACAAGGATTACTTGTTCCATACCTAAAAGTCTTCAGACTATATGTGAATTCGTTGATGTTTTTCCCAAGGAATTACCAGGGTTACCTCATGACCAAGTGTTAAAGTTTAGGATTGAGGTACTGTCGAGGGTAGCACTGATGTCCATTGTGCCCTATCGTATAACATCGAATGAACTTAGTAGTTAAAGAATCAACTTTAGGAGTTGCTAGAATTAGGGTTCATTCAGATGAGTATTTCACGCCTTAGGGTGCTCATGTTCTATTTGTGAAGAAGAAAGATGGGTCTATGAAGTTGTTTATAGACTATTGCCAGCTCAACAAATTAATGATAAAGAATCGTTATCATCTTCCCAAGATCGACGATTTGTCAATTGAAGGGTGCTCGTGTATTTACTAAGATCGACTTGAGGTCGGGGTATTATCAACTAAAAGTTAAAGACAAAAACATTCACAATATTGCTTTGCAAACTCGTTATGGTCATTATGAGTTTCTAGTGACGTCGTTTGGCCTCATAAATACCCTAGCGGTATTCATGGATTTGATAAATAGGATTTTCTAGCCCTTTTTAGATTAGTTTGTAGTTGTCTTCATCGATGACATCTTTGCGTTGTGCTTCAGACCCTTCAAGGAGAGGAATTGTTTGCTAAGTTCAACAAGTGTGATTTTTGGTTATCTGAGGTGGCCTTTTCGGGCCACATTTTTTTAGCAGAAGGGATCCATGTAGACCTCAGAAGATCCAGTTTGTGGTTGAGTGGAAACCACTGAGAAATGTTTCGGAGGTTCGTAGTTTCCTTGGTTTGGCGGGTTACTACCAATGCTTTATCAAGGTACTCTCTATTATAGCAGCCATTACGACCAAATTGCTTTAAAAAGAGTTTCTTTTGAGTGGAACGAGATGAGACAATTTAGTTTTGATCAGCTAAAGGCTTACTTGACAGAGGCACAAATTCTGACCCAACTGGAGTCGGGTAAAGATTTTGTGGTTTTTAGTGATGTGTCCTTAAATGGACTTGGTTGCGTCCTTAGACAAGAAGCAAAAGTATAGCTTATGCCTCGAGAAAACTCAAGGTTCATGAGCGAAATTATCCTACTCATGACTTGGAGTTGGTAGCAGTTATCTTCGCCTTAAAGATTTGGAGGCATTACTTATATGGTGAAAAGTGCTACATCTACACCAACCACAAGAGCTTAAAGTATCTACTCACGCAAAAAGAGTTGAATTTGAGGCAACGTTGATGGATTGAGCTACTCAAGGATTACAATTGTGTAATAGAATATCATCCTATAAATGCTAATGTAGTTGCAGACACGTTGAGCTGCAAATCTATATTAGATTTTAAGGCCATGTTTGCTCGATTGAGGTTAACTGATTGAACTTTGTGTTGAACTAGCCTTAGTGCAAGAGATTAAAAAGACACAAGCGTTAGACAAGGATCTTGTGGCCAAGATTGAAATGGTACAACATGGCATGGCGATAAAAATTAGAGTGCGAGATGGGATCTTGTACTTTCATGATCGTTTGTGTGTGTCGACCATTGATGAGTTGAGAGACAAAATTCTTAGAGAAACTCATAGTAGTCTTTTTGTTGTGCACTCGAGCAACAATAAGATGTATCAAGATCTACGACCGTTTATTGGTGGCTAAGGATGAAAAGGGACATTTCAGAGTTTATGACCAAATGCTTGGCTTGTCATCAAGTTAAGGCTGAACACTAAGTTCTTTCAAGAATGTTGCAGCAGATTTTAATTCTACAATAGAAATGGGATAAAGTGAAAATAGATTTCGTGATCGGTTTACCTTTGGTAGAAGAGAAACATGATGCAATTTGGGTCATTGTAGACAGATTGACCAAGGTCGCCCGCTTCTTGCCGGTGTGAATGGATTACTCCTTGGAAAAGTTGGACAAGTTATACATTAGAGAGATTGTGAGACTTCATGGGGTGCCATTATCAATCATCTTCGATAGAGACCCGAGGTTTACTTCCAGGTTTAAGAAGAAGTTGCACGAGAAGTTGGGTACCAGATTAAATTTTAGTACGACTTTCCATTCTCAAAGTAATGGTCAGTCTGAGAGGGTTATACAGATTCTTAAGGATTTGCTCTGATATTGCATTATTAATTTTGAGGGTAGTTCAGAGGAGCACATTTCGTTGGTTGAATTCGCTTACAACAACTTTTAGTCGAGCATCTAGATGGCTCCTTTTGAGGCGTTGTATGGGCGTAAATGTAGAACTCCTTTGTGTTGGACTGAGTTGAACAAAAGGCAGATTGTGGGTTTTGATTTGATCAGACAAACCAAGAAGAAGGTTTGTGTAATCAAAGATAGATTGCAAGCGGCTTTCGAATGATAAAAGGCTTATGGAGATTCACATCATAAACATATTGAGTATAAGGTTGGTGACCGTGTGTTTCTTAAGGTGTCCTTGTAGAAAAGGGTTTTGCATTTTGGGAGCAAGGGTCCGCGGTTCATTGGACCTTATGAGATCATTGATAGGATTAGAATAGTGGTTTATCGCTTGGCCTTGCCGCCAGAGTTGGAATAAATTCATAATGTTTTCTATGTTTCGATGCTTTGACAGTACCGCTCTGACCCTTTCCATATCATCCCTCTTGAAAAAATTGAGGTGAGTGTCGATTTTTCCTATGGGGAAGAACCAATCAAAGTCCTTGATGTAGGAGTCAAAGAGCTGCACAAAAAGAGTATATCGTTGGTTAAGATGCTGTAGAGGAACCATGATGTTAAGGAGGCCACTTGGGAAACTAGAGACGACATAGATTTGTTGTACTCGCACATCTTCAGATCAAGTAAATTTCGAGGACAAAATTTTCTTTAAGAAGGGGAGAGTTGTAACAACTCGGATTTTCAAGTCAACGGGTTAGCGTTTACCTAAGCTTTGGGCTTTGAGCTTTGAGTGTGTAATAACCCATTTGGGCTCTTGAATGTTGATGTTGGGCTTGGTTTAGACCTTGTGTGGCATAGTGTGATATACATGGATGTAATTTTTCAAAGCCTTGACAGCCCATTTCCTTGTCTTCTTTGGACAAAAGCTGCCATCACATCATCCTAATAACTCATCTTTAACCTTTCAAAAGTTCATCTCTTTCTTGCAATAACTCTTTGGAGAACGCAAGGTAAAGGTCTAAATTTTGCCTTCAATCTTGCCATTTGAGATTTTGGGTTTAGATATGTTAACCCCACCTCACGATCTATATTTTGATGTAAGAATGGTTGGCAATGATGGTAAGATGAGAATATGGGTTTTAGTGCAGGTTTTGAGTGTTAGGTGTTTTAGGGCAGATTCATGTTGTAAGTTTATTTGAATCTCATTTCTAAGCTTTTCAGAGTGTAACAAATTTAGTTTTACACTTGTTGTTTTGCTAAGCAAGTTGGGGAGCCATCCAACATCCAAGGTAAAGAGAAAAAGTGAAGAGAAGCATGAGGGGTGAAGGATTCTAGGATTTTGAGCAAGGTACATTTCTGACTCCATTATGCTTTATGATCTTCGTAAATGTAATTGCTTTGCATTTTTTAAGCTTTTGGGTGTTGAAAAGCTTGGATATGGATTTTGATGGTGAAACTCAGATTTTGTGTTAAAAACCCATAAAAATGGTAGTAAACCATCCTAATAATCTTCCATAAGATGTAGGTTCAAGTTGAGGGTTTAAGGTTCCAATTTAGGGGCTTGGGAGGTGATTTCCTGAGCCTAGGTGTTTGGTATTAGATCCAGATACATGAGTAATTGTATTGTTGTATTGTTTTTTCCTCTTCAAAAACTCGATGTCTAGGTGATCCCGAGTGGCGCGCGTTACTCGATGGCTAGGTGATTCTGAGTATGCGTTATTCTTCCTATCTGATGCCTAGGTGATCCGAAATAGATGTCCCATTCATACCTAATGCCTAGGTGATTTCAGGTATGTAAAGAGGGTAAGTACTCGATGCCTAGGTGATCCCGAGTACACGTATGGCTAGCCCGATGACTAGGTAATTTCGGGCTAAACAGGTTTGTCTCCTTATAGGGAAAAACTTTTGTTCGCTTACTTATTCATGCTATATGCCCATTGCTTACTTTGCATGCTTACTTTTATAAGTATCATGAAGTTTTCTAGAGTACATATGTACCATTGAGCTTTGTTATCTAAGCGTGCAAATGTGTTGTTTTTCCGTGCGTAGGTTGACAGGTCACTCTTTGGAGGAGCACATTGACGAAGACTTCCCAGCACCGAATCAACTTGAGTATAGTACCTTGATTTTAGTTGTAGGGCTATGTATCCCATTGGACCTTATTGTACTTGGTCTGTAATTCTATTTATACTTATTTTGATAAACGATGTTTAAATCCTATAGAGCTCCATTTATATTTTGGATTTGAAATGATTGTGAAACTTTATTTAAATGGCTTGTTTTGAATGTTGTTTATGGCTAAACTTGGGAATTTAAAATCAAATGAAATTTTATGGGCCGGGTTAGAGGTAACCCGAACGTAGCGTCTTGGATCCAGTGAGATTGAGGTGTTACAATGTATTTATCTAAAAATCATATTTTTAAAAGATACTTCACTCTTTTATTAAGCATTTGCATCATACATATTTTTTCATATTTGTCATCATTTATGTATGTCTTATCATTTATTATGTTCACTTTGCCTTAAATATATAAATTGTTAATGCGGTGTCCCACCATAAGGGGGTAAACTTGGTTAGCGCCAGAAGTGTTGGCGGTGATTGTCGTTTATTTTTTGGATGGCGGGGCCATTAAAATGAATTCTTATTCATAAATGGATAATACTTTAAATCTTACACGAACTTGCAAATTTCGACATTAAGACAACTTGTAATCGGCTAGGTACCAATTTTGGGCATTGTAGGGGTGCTCATCCTTCCCCACGCGTAATCGACTCCCAAACCCTATTTTGTTTTCGCAGTCCAAAATTATTGTTTTAATAAAAATAATTTTTTTTTATTAAAATAACCCATTTTTAGGTGATTCAATCTCACCTCGAAAAAGATTGGTGGCAACTCCGCGTGTTTTTAAATGTCAAGCCTGAAAAGGTTGCGACAATAACCAAGTTTTCAACAACTTCAGTTCTTGCGTAAACTAAATATTCGCTGAAGTACCGCATTCAAGTCTTCAACAACTTTAGTTCTTACATAATATCCGTTAAAACATCATTGAATCGATTGAGAATTACTCCCCCTGCAAATGAAAAACTCCTTGAAACGAAACTCCTTTTGCATGTCTCCAAAATCGCTAATAAAAGGCACAACAACAAATTCCTTTAAAACTAAACAATTAGAACCATAACTCATGATACCACTAGTTATGAATTTGTAAGTGAAAAAGCAATCAAAGTGAGATCAACATAAAATAAGACATACATACAAGAGACAAAATTTAATATGGTTCGACATTGCCTACCTCCATAGATGAAAAAAAAAACAACAATTCTATAAATTTAAAGATCATGAAGAAAACAAATACATGAAATCCCATGTATTTTATAACTCAGTATATATATATATATATGTGTGTGTGTGTGTGTGTGTGTGTGTATCTCAAAATACTCGTCTAAGTCCTGAAAAAACTCATCTTTGCAACATAGTCATAATAGTTATTCAAAACTCATCTGTCTGCTACTGTATGCAATCCTTTTGGGTTGTATCATCTGCTTGTCCTTGAAATGGTATGTGCTTAAGAGTCACCCATGGTGTAATACCCTGAAATTAGGCCTAGACGTGGGCCGGATCAGGTCGGTGGTTCAAGAGAACCGGTGTAGGTAATTCGAATAGTTTCGGAAAAATGAATTTATAAAATTAATTTTTGGGATAAAATAAAATATGGGAAAATGTTTTAAATTACTTAATTAATATTTTAAGTAATGTGGTGAAGTCAATTTGAGGTAATTAAATCTGATTTTTAGACATTTTGGTCTAGTAACTAAATTGAAAGTTTTCTAAACTGTTTTTGGTGACTAAATCAAAAAAGGGTCAAAACTTAGAATCTTTAAGGAGATATTTATCCAATCTTTTTCAACATATTTCTCTCTTAATTTAGGTTATTTTTAAAGTATTTTTAAATGGTTTAATAATTAGATAAATGAGGATTTATAAAAAGATCTTTGATTTGCTAAAAATACTTTCTTACGTAACTACTTTTCACCCAACCTTTTTCTCTCAACTTTCTCAGCAACCAAACTAGGATTTCTACTCTAAAAAATTCCAGGAATCAATTCATATTGATTTCCTTATTGATTTCTAATTGATTTCTCTAATCCTATTGCAAAATCTCTTTGGATTTCATCAAAGCTTGGTCAATTAAGGGAACAATCAGCAATTAGAGGTGATTTTAGTTTCTCTCCTCTAATTAAAGGTTATTTATTGAAATTCCCAAGTTCTTTATCATTTGTTATTGATTTATGTTAAGAAATTATGATTTTAATATGGATTTATTGGTTAAATTGAGTTTTCTTGGAAAATTGTTGGAAATTGATCTGGATCTATTTTGGTGCTGAATCTAATGGATTTAGATCCCATTTAAATGTATTTTAATGTTGAAAGAGTTGATTAATCAATGTAATCCCAAAACTATGTGAATTGTTAGTTTTCTAGGTTGTGTATAGTTGTTTTTAGCTTGATATTGTTGCTGTAGTGTTGCTGGAGGTATAAGGACATGTTTAAGGTGTTTTTAGATGTTAATTGATGTTGTTAATGTGTTAGAATCATTAGATGTTGGCTGGGCTTTGTTTAGGTAGGGTTTGGTGGTGTTCTTGATGGTTTTAGGAAGGTGTTGAGTGGATTCTTGGGAATTGAGGTTGTGTTTGTTGGTTGCTGGAGGTTTGTGTTACAAAGATGTGTTTTAATCCTCTGTTTTTGATTGGGTAAAGTAGGGGAATTGAATCCTTTGGCTTTTGAAGAAGGCGCGAAAGCTTTGGAAGCTTGATTCAAACATCAGCAAGCAAGAGTTAGATTCTTGGTGAGTGGAAAAGAGTTTTACTATTGTTAAAAGGTTTGAAAAGGAGTTGTGGGAGTTTAGATAAAGTTTGGTACACTTATCTAAGCTCGGAAGTAAGTATCGGTTGAGCTTTCTCTCAATTTCAGTTTTGCAAAATGAAATCTCATACACATGTTGTTGGTTTTAATTACTCACTGTATTATGCATGTTTTGAAAGCGAAAGATGTGGTAAATGATCATAGATAATGATTCATGAGAATGGCATACGGTTTACAAATGTGTTTTCGAGATTGTTAAAAATACATGGCTTAATGTATTTGTGTTAGATTGATTTGATGCATATGTAAAACAATGAGGTAATGTTGTTTATTGAATATATTGGCTAGTGGCTGTGTTTAAAATGATATCGGATATAGTTGGCATGCCATAGGGTTTAGAGTGCACTATAAAAAGTCGCCTCATGTTTGTCGAGGGGTGTTAAGTGTCCGTAATCTCCAACATGAGAACCGCAGCGGTTGAGGTGGGTAAATGTTCTATTTTCTCCCGCTGGTTGATTTATACATCCAAACCGTAGAGGTGGGTAAATGTTCGTTTTGAACCGTTGAGGCGGGCAAGTGTGCTGTTACTCCGATTGAGGTATGTATGTGAAGTGGTTGTGGGAACCACTCGAGAAATCCGTGTATCCGATAAGTTTTGTAAAACGAAAGGTTGCTAGTTTTGAGTCACTTAAAAGCCAATATATGAGATAATGTATCATGTGAAATAGATTATATTTGTATAATGAGATTTATACATGTGTTACTCTTTAAGCTTGTTATAAAGGTGTTGTGGTGTGAAGCTTAAATTGAGGTAGAGATTGAATCCATGATATATGTGTTGAAAATGATTTAAATGTACATACTTGAGATGATATGAAAATCATGAGATGTTTTTCCATGAGATATTACATGAGATTTGAATCAAATGGTTAAAATGCATTGATGAGTGTTTATGCGAAATCCCTCACTAAGCTTATAGCTTACGCTCTCTTTTCCTTATCAATACAGAGAAATATCTTTCTCGGACAGCACGTGAGTAAGGGAGGATCCAAGGAACATTTCATTACAAGGTATGGTTTTGTAACCCCCTAGACTGACCTATGCATAAAGTCCAATCTAGGAGATCACATTACTTACTAGAAGATTTTCATAAAAATGATTTAGTGATTTAGAATTATATTTGAGTACTAATTAATTAAAGCATAAGTAAAACTAATTAATCAAAATAAACTTTTTTATAATATATTTTATCATAATCCACATAATGCAACGTAATAAAACATATATCCGCAAAACATAGGCTCATGTCACTGTAAATAAGACAGTCTGGAAGATAGAAATATTACAACAAAAAACAAGTACAAAATATATTGATCCTCTAAGTGCCAGATCCGGTAGCCTATCCAAAAGGTATCTGAAAAGAAAGGGTTGAGGTGTGAGCTAGGTGCTCAGTGTGTTCCAACATGTGCATACATAAAAATATTTAAAACAGTCCATTAAATTATAAAACTATTTCAGTAAGACATGCTATAGGGCAACCAAAGTTTTCATTTAAAACCTAGCTACCCTTTAATTGAAAACCAATATAAAATTTTCCCGTAACTAGAGGCTGGTCCTAGGCCTGACGGTGTAGGAGGCCTAACTGAAGGTTGGTCCTAGGCTCGAAAGTGTAGGAGGAATAACTGGCGGTTGGTCCTAGGCCTGAAAGTGTAGGAGGCCTAACTAGAGGCTGGTCCTTGGCCCAAAAGCATAGGAGGCCAAACTGGAGGCTGGTCCTAGGCCTGAAAGCGTAGGAGGCCTAACTAGAGGCTGGTCCTAGGCCTGAAAGTATAGGAGGCCTAATTGGAGGCTGGTCCTAGGCCCGAAAGCGTAGAAGGCCTAACTAGAGGCTGGTCATAGGCCCGAAGGCATAGGAGGCCTAACTAGAGGCTGGTCATAGGCCCGAAGGCGTAGGAGGCCTAACTGGAGGTAAAGTTAGATCTAGGCTATACCTGAGGGTCTTCGATCACTCTGCCAGTAATGCCCATTAAAACAATTTATGCAGTAAATAGTAACAACATGAATCAATGGATAGGTATACGTTTTAGTAATCAGTAACTAAAGAGCATGCTATTAAATCAGACATACAGACATATAATAATTCAAGGAAAACATATCGCATTTAGCTCAGAAAATCATTTCAAACAATTCATATAAAACGATAATATAACATACAAGGAACACACCTCAAAAGCTGGTCGGGATCTAACGAGCACCTTCTACACTACGATCTGCGGTAGTGCTAGATCTGGTAACTATAGGAGCACGCGGAGGTGCTGATTGGGAAGAGCCGGGCTGAGCAGACGAGTGGTAGAACGTATCTTGAGTACCTTAAACAAATAATATTTCATGTCAGAATCCTTAATCCAAATCTTCGCTCTTAAATTGAATAATTTAAATACTTATGCATGATCGAATTTAAGGTCAATTTTGGAGGCTTTCAGGTTAGAATTTCGTGAAACGGGCTTCATAAACAGACTTAGGATGTCAAAAAATGTAAAATAGGAGTTTTCAAAAAATTTGACTTTTTGGTCAAATGCAACACTGATGTCAGAATGACGTCATTAGTCAACGGTCAAAGTTAATAGTTAAAGTCAACTATCAAAGTCAATGGTCAGAGTTAACACGAGTTGACTCAGAAGAGTTAACTCAGACGGATTGACTCAGTCGGGTCAAACAGGTCAGTTCAGATTAGACCGGTTCGAATCGGTTAAATCGGGTTGAGCCAGATGGGTTTATAGGTGAACCGGTCATAGCGGCTGAAAATTGCATAGACGCGCGGCCTTACACGGCCCGAAAATGCACCAAAATGAATTTTTCGACTGGATCTATCACCCACAACGCTTCACCAACTCAGAAACATCAAAAATTCATCAGAAAAATAACCCAAACTCACCTAACTTACCAAATCAGCCCAAACAAAGGTGGAGGCTCTAACGACAACGATCGAATGATCGTTGACCAAGGTCAGACTCGTCTCAAGGCGGGGAAGATGATGGTGGTCACCAAAATACAGACGGGCGTCTAAGGCGGCCAAAATTTGCAGTAAACTCACTGAGAACCCTAGGTTTGACGAAACTTTCGAACTCGATTTCCCGAAAAAAAGCGCAACGGTGGTGCGAGTGGCTTTAGGGGTTTTGATCGGTGCTCTATAATATCCCAAATTTTGGCTAGTTAACAAAATAAAAATTTTGAAAGTTTGGTGGTCAAAGTATAAACTTTGGAAAAGTTTATGGACTAAATTGTAATTTCCAAAAGTTTTGTATTTTAGTCCCGTAAATGAATAGTTTATCCCTAAGAATGATATTTTCATTTTACCCGGATTTTTCATACAAAGTTTGTATTATTGGCTATAAAGCGATAAAGTTTAGAAAAATATTCAGATAATCAAATCGAATCAGATATTCAAGATATTTTAAAGGATGATAAAGCAAGGTTAAAAATGTCATTTGTATGTTTGAAAATGATAGGATTTAACATGGACCATTGGATTAAAGTAGGTTTTCCATGTTAAATATGAGCCATTGGATGAAAATGGCAAGATGGTAATTTTGGAAAATTCCAAGGGCAAAGTTGGTAATCACTAACTATTTGGTTTATTTTTAACCCTTGGATGAGTAGATTGAAATGTGGTAAGATATGAAGCATTGGATTACAAGGTCAAAATGGTTATTTTGCCATAAAAGAGATTTTTATTTGGATTTTAAATTAAGATGACAAATGGCTTAAAATAAAGAATAGAAAAAATCAAGAAATTTCTTCATCCTTCCTACTCTTGTTCGAAAGCTACAAGGTAAGAAAGAAAAAAAATTTCTTTCAAAATTTAAAGCTATTTTAGTTAGATATTGGATGAAAGCATGAAACATAGAATTAATCTACATGAAATTCTCTATCTTTTGGTACCATTTATTAATGCTTTCCTTGCTTGAAACCTTAGTTTTATGATTTGGATGGATGAAGGGGATGCTTAAATATGAGGTTTTAAGATTAGGTTTTGATGAAATTGTTATTTTGGAATCATATTCAAGCTTGTATTATGATTGAAACTACTTGAAAGTAGCTAAATCCTAAATTGTTTAATGTTAGGGTTTTGATGTGAAGTTGAATTTGGATCGATTTTTATATGGAAATAAGTTTTAGAAGTTGAAATCATGCTTGAATCAAGTTGGAAAATTTGAACAACTTGACCCTTCATATTCGGCCTTAGGGAAAAATTGAAGAAAATTATGGAAAATTTTCCTAAGGCTAGGAATGATGTGAGAATGATTTTACAAGGCTTAGAATGTTGTTGGAATCAATTTGGAAGTTTTCAAAGTGTTGAGGACCAAATGGCATATTAAGGAAAATTTGAGAATAATATGGAAAGTGATTAGAAATTAATGTGTTAAGTTTGAATGTGTTCTTGGAATACTTGAATATGTTGTTTAATGTTTGAATTTGAAGTTCAGTGGCAATGGACCATTTTGAATAATTTGGAAAGTTGAGGTGAATTCTAAAAGAATTCATTTTATGGTTATTCTATGAGATTTGAGGATGTATTGTGAAATTGTAATGGATATGAATAATAAAGGGTTTTAGGAATTTTATTCCAAATATATGTGCCTATGTTAGAATGATACTAACATATGCTTTGAAATGTATGTGTTTGGAAACGATGATTTTATAGATCATGACCGTGATCAAGATCGTATTACAAGCAAGTTTAAGGACAAGGAAAAAGTTCAAGAGTAAAGTTAAAGCAATAGTAAGGTTTACTAGTGAGGCATTAGGTGAGTGCAATGCATACATACATAACATGATATATGGATGTTTTATACATCATTGGGAAGACTTGCGATAAGTCTACCTAATTTATATATATTGGCATGATATTTATGTCATTGATCATATGATTGGCATACTTTAAATATGTCAAAGATTGAATATAAATGCATGGATCACTAGTTATATATATGATGTTATATCATGAATGTTATTTCGGTTATGAACTGCCCAGTATTAAATTATGTTGATATACATTGCCATGGATGAAATAAATACGAAAAATATGCCCAAGCATGTCATTGAGGGACATGGTATAGTTGGCATGCCATAGAGTCTAGCAGCACGCTACATATTCGGTTATCCAGTTTAGCACTATAGTGTATATAAAGGACACTTAGTGCTTATGGTCGGCACGACCTTATGTGTATTATGGTGGGCACGACCTTATGTGTATTAGCACTTTGGTGAATCTTTGAATCGAGTACCCAAGGTCCTCATAGGTTTATATTTGGGCTATGATATTGGTAAATAATTGATAAACGGGTAAAAGAGTGTATTAACTCTTAAAGTTATGGCAAGTATAGTGGTAAGAAAACTATATCCTATTTATATTATGTTAATACATGAATAACATAATGGTAAGACATATCTAGTGATTCAAAATGCATGAATACGGTTACATGTTATTAGTTATAGTTATGTTATGTTGCACTAGATATTATTATTGCCTCACTTAGTATATGCTTAGCGTGTGATGGTTTTCACGCGTAGGTAAAAGGAAAAAATCGGAGTAAGGAGCGGGCATCCTATCTATCCGGAATATAAACACGGTATCAGTAATAACATCTTTTGATGTGTTTTGATGTTTCTAGATGGAATGTATATGTTAAATTTAGTCAGTTACATACTAGTTTATATGTACTTTTTGTAATAACATATAAACTAGCTTATGTTTATAAAGGATGATGAGTAGTTATATCAATTAGATATTAATGAGATAAGGGTAAATAGAGCAATCAAGTAGATTTTTATTTTAGGTAGTTATATTCCTTATATATTATAGAAAAGAACTGTTAAGTTGCTGCCAGAAATAGGACTTAATTTGATGGGATAAAAATTCAAATTGTGATTCTGCGCGATAAAAAAATTTATATCCTTTATGTGATACTGGTTAGGGTGTTACAGGCTCAACAGGGAACAAGGTGGTGGTGGCCGTGGCAGCCACGACGCAACGGTGAAGGATATCAGACGGTGGCCGAGATAGGGTAGGTGGGAGAGAAAATTTAGGATTTTTGGTTTGAATAATGGGAAGCTGAAGGGTCTCAATATGGTTTTATTATTTTTAGTTAACCCAATCCAACTATTATTCAAAATAAATTTTAGGGAAACACATCACTAAGAGCAACTTAGATCAGATGGTTGGGTGCAAGACACAATGGCCACAGGTTATGAGTTCAAATCCCATGACCTGTAATCCTCATTTTTTATATATAGGTGTTATAGGTTTTATATACAATAAGTAGTAATAAGAAGGCAGTGTGACCGAGTTGTTTTAGGAGCTGTATTTTGAGATACTCCCTGTTGTAATAGTTTGGATTAATGTTTTGGACTTGTATGGTGCTTTTATGCTTGGTTATGAGGGGTTGATAGACAATAAGCATGCTTGGGTAGAAATCATGTTCACATGAGATTTCTTGATTATGCCATGCTTAGTGTAGTCTCAATCTATGTTGCTATGTTCGATGATTGAATGTTTATGATGTCATATGATGACTAGAGGTTGAATGGATGGTGTTAGATTGAGCCAAAATGTCATATGTTGGACCTAGAAGTCAATACAGGTCTTACCGTACCGGTATAGGCCCCTCAGGTTTCGGTACGCGAGGACCTGTCCAGGCTCAAAACGTTTAAAATAGCCCAGGCATACCGATATGCCTGGTAACCGTGTAACACCCTTAACGTATACTCGTAGTACGAATACACATTAAGGATGTCACAATATTATTTAACAGAGTTCTAGACTTGTAATTTTTTTAAAACATCTGACATAAAAACTAGTTTATAAAATAACCATTTCTCAACTTTTGAAGTATTCGTAGCCTATTTGCAGATTGCTGGTTTTGACCCTGAATTGGTTTATAAAACATGTTAGTCAGATATTAAAACAAGTATGTAACTCAGGGTGAAAATAGGTACAATGCCTAGGCCCTTTCTTAAATTTAAAATCGTTACGCGATAAACGATAAATAAAATTTTACCAGACTAAATATCATTACCAGTAATTCTTTAACCATATGAATAATTTATATTTATCTGACTAACAATCAAACTTATAACTTTAAAACAACTAACGAATAAATTGATATATGCCCACTAGAGAATATCATAAATTAGAATGTCTTACTGACGTTTGGCAGATTGCAGCTTGATCAACATGCTTGACACCTCTTCCGGTAAGTTCCCAATAACCTACGTGTGAAACAACACATGCTAAATATTCACTTAGAAAGGCATCTATAAATTAAAGTAAAGCATTTCAATGTATCGAAATAATATAAATAAACAAATTATTGTGTATATTATATAAAAATATAGAATCATATAAAAATGACTTACCAAAGTCATTCCTCTGTCATGTAACAGTGCAGTACAGTTCCTACAAAATGGCAAGCGAGCCCCAATTACAGTTTATATCATATCGTCAAACCTTTATTTTATTAATCAAATATATGTTAAGATTTTTAACTTAACTGCCTGCATAAACACATTTCATATATTATAGCCCGACGTACAATATAATGTGATACTTTGGTACACGAGTCATCATAACTGACACCGTAGTGTCTACAACGCCGTAACGTCTAATGATGAGTACGTACTCGAGGAAGCCCTTTGCTCCTCATACTCACACATTTTGTGCTATGTAACACCGTAGTGTTTGAAAATACTCCATAGAGTCTAACTCGACTCCGTAGAGTCTATCTTGACCCCAAAGAGTCTATCTCGCACCGTAGTGCTACGACTGTAATCACTCATTTTTATCTGTTTTACAAATATTATTTAATTATTAATATATATATTATTGCATACATATATGATATTATATGTTTATTATGTACGTGTAATTAATATGTACGTAAAACATGCGTGTGATATGTGTGAGTGCATGTATGTTATGTATTACGTATGTGTACGCATTAATAACTAGTATGGCATAGGTGTGTCGTATGTTTGCATGTCATGTGCGCTTTAATTGTTTGTATATGTACTAAGGTGTATGGTCATGTTAGTTATGTACGAACAAATATGTATATATGTACTAAGCATATATGTACACACGCTAAGTTTTCACTTAGTGAGGCAATAAACAAAATTAATAATAATTTAAACTTATTAAACTTTATGGCTACATTTATATAGCATGATATATGCCAATGCATTGACTTTTATGTTGCATTAGCGATAGCTTACTATATGCTAATATCATAATATTTTCTTGTTTGTTTATTTATCATAATATATCATGTTACAAGCATGAACATATATATCATGTTACAAGCTAATGAAGTGCTTGTTCTATTCCTTTAACATCATATCAATACTTACCATTAATGTTAAACTTTTAAGTTTAACTTACTTACCATTTTCATGCCTAATAACATAAGTTGCCTCACATGTACTAACATATATCAAATTTTTTCCTTTGTCATGTAACCTGTAAAAATCAACATCTCATATACATATGTTAGGCATGGTAAGTAAAATTCAATATTCTCAATAAATCTCTTGTTTCCCTTTTGAATCATATTAAGATTACTTATATCAATTCTTTATACCTTTAGCCCAATAATTTTATATAGAGAAAGTATGCGAGATCGATACTCCCAGAGTGCTAGTCACCAAAGTGACGATAAACATATAGACACATAAAATGTCAGTAACATATAGACACATAAGTGTCGGCATCATATAGACACATAAGTGCCGATATCATATAGACACATAAGTTTCAACATCATATAGACACATAAGTGTCAGTAAATATATAGATCCAAAGATCGGTGTGTAGCTAGACGCAGTCCCAGACTGCTAGACCTCTAATGGCATACAACTATACTATAACCCTCTATCATAAACTTGGGCAAATAATTTCATATAATTGACTTGTAAATTATCATTTGATAAATGATTCATATATCACCATTATTCAACAATAACTTATCAAAATAAAACATAATAGGGCAATTCATATCCTAACATGTACTAAACTTTTTCCTTTGCCTGTGAATCATCATATAACTTATAGAAAAACCATGTTATCATTTTAATAAAAAAATAGAATTTATAAAAGTTTACTAAAATACATTTCAAAACATATAAATGCACTCACTTGAGCCATTTATTATCTTGCCTCACTAAGCTCTATTTGATCCTTTCTTTCATAGTACCTCGAACCTTCTTTTGATTCGGATCCAAACTTCATTAATCACATAAACGTAAACAACATTTGTTAGATTCAAATCTAACAATTTCTCAAACATGCTATCAAATCTAATCATTCGAATATACAAATTTCCTCTTTCCTTCCTTATAATGTCCAAAAATCATTTTGGTCCTTAATAATCATTTAGAACTTCCATTAACCCTTTTCAAGCTTACTAATTAACCTTAGATACAAAATGTATCAATTCTCATTTTCTGGTAGATTGCACTACTTTCAAAGAAATATTTATATAAAATAATCTACAACTCGGAATTCGATTCCGTTTGTTCTGAAAGAAACTAGATTCAATAAGATTTTCAACCATATAAATTAATATCCCAAATTCAACTTGTACGATTTATGGCAAATTTTCAAAGTCAATTACAATGCTGGAATTTCGGAACATATTGGTGCTCTGTTTTCTGACCTTTCGTCACTTAAAAATTCATATCTTTTGACTCGAAACTCGAAATCAGTTTCCATTTGTTGGAAACGAAACTAGACGAACAAATCTTTACATCGGTATAAAATTCATCATCTAACCATTTTGTAGAATTTATGGTGATTTTTCAAACTTACTGCCATAATCTGGTTTTCTACACAGCTTCCATAATTAACTTCAACTTTTATAATAACTTCTCCTTACTTCTCTACTTGTCAATTTAGTCCCATTATTTGCTTTAAACCACCAACTTATCACCTTCTTCATCAAATAATTAGTCACAATAGTTCCCTCTAATTTTCCTTCTTTATCGAATGGTCACTAATAATGCAAAGGTAAGGATCCAAATTTCTTAACTTTGCAAATTAGTCCTCAATTCAACATTACCACCTTAAGTCCATCATTACAACAAAAATTTAGATTTAGTCCTTATCCAAAACCTCATTTCTGAATTGGTCACTTAACTTTGACAATTTGTCAAAATGGTCACTAATTCAATTTAACATCGGTTTAGCATTCTAACATCAATTTCACATCTCCAACATCCTTAATAACATAAATACACACCAATTCCATACAAATTCAGATTTGGTCCTCTAACTTTTAAGATTGCCGAATTGGTCCCTGTCAAATAAAGAATTAATTCAACATCACAAACCCTATATTAAACTTGAATCCATAAACCCTAATCATCTTCATAATAATCTAAACATGTAGAACTTAAATCCCAACTCAATATCATGATTTTAACATCATACTAGTTTGATTTCAACTTGAATTCAATCATGGAATCATAAAATCGCAAAAGCCCCAATTTGATCCATAAACCCTAATTTATTTCTCATGTAAATTCTCATCAATCAAGCATGGATTCCATGAATTATTGACATCAAAAGATAGAACTTGAAGAGTAGAACAACTTTGCAGTTGAAGAGATTACCTAAAAACCGAGTTTCGGGGCTTGAATTGAGCTTGGAAAAATTTTATCTTTCTTTCCCTAGCTCTCACGTTTTTGGCTGGATTTTGTTCATCTTTGCACCATTATTTTACACATAACTATTATATGAATATTAAATTCATTTAATAGTGAAATTACAATTTTGCCCTTTTTATACAATGGTTGAGATTGATTTTATCATCAATCGAGGGCCAAGATTTAATCTTCCATTTCCTCTTTCCAAAATTTGCCTTATAACTTTTTAAATATTTCGAAATTGCTATTGGGGCAAAATGACCAATTTGCCCTCCAATTAGTTTTTATTTACTAGTTTGCCATTCTTATAAAAATTCAACTAAATCTAGTTGGAATCCAACCAACTATAATAAAATATTCATAAAATAGTATTTTATGACTTTTCTATGGCTTTTGGATTAGCCTCTGAAATTTTAGTTCGATCCGATTTCCCGATATTCATAAAATATTTCTACTGCGATTTTACCTTTTTCAAGCTATTGGATTTATTCCGAAAATTCTATATTTCCATATTCGGGAAGTAAACTATATTATCCCATAAAAACTTCCTTTTCCAAGGACTTAGACTGAATTTTCCTAACTTAGTCTATTATTCAGATAATTATCGAAAATCTTCATAGAATAAAATTTCTATTAGAATTCGTTTATCGATAATCCATACGAATTTTCTCTACTCTTACTGAGTCCAAAATATCGATCAGAAACACTTTTATGGGACCTTCCCAGAGGTCACCCATCCTAATATTTCCCTAGCCTAAGCACGCTTAACAATTTTATTCGATCCAAATTCAGTACCTTTTACTGCATCTTAATTCTTAAAACCGATATCAAGGTACTCATTTCGATCCGATTCACTCTTATAGTGAATAAAATTACTTATTGGGGAAATTTACACTTTAGTCCCCAAACTTTTCCAATATTTATACTTTAACCCTAAAACTTTCAAAATTTATATTTTGGTCACTAGCAAAAAATTTGGGATATTACAATACCTACGTGAGCCTCCAACAGAATGACCTATAGGATCTTACAAGGATTTGGGAAGGATGGGATCGAAGACTACAAGACTTATTCTGTGATAGTTGCGGCGACATAACACAATTGATGTTTGTCCGAGTCAACCAGCCTTTACTCCAAGCCATCTTCCAGTTCTGAAATCATGCTTTTTGCTGCTTCACTTTTAACGGACAAGATATGATGCCTACGGTAGAGGAATACACGACCCTACTTAATCAGAAAAACATCCAAAAAGATTGGATTTATGTGAAGCCGCCAAGGAACCAGAATTACCCTTCGAAACTCAAAACCTTTGTCGGGATGAGTGACGATTGGGTTAACGGCCTGATTCAAAATCGATGAGACATCTTAGCCTTTGCTTGGGAGAGTATCCGAGACATCATACCAGCGCACCCAGATGAGATAAAGAAGATTGACCTATTCGCCTTAGGAATATATGGTTTGGTCATTTTTCTAAGGGTTCTTGGAAACATCGATGTAGCCATCCTAGACCTATTTGAGCATATGAAGCAGAAGGCGAATCCAGTACTGGAAATCTTGACTGAAACTTTCATTTCCTTAAATGCAAGCCGAAAGCATGAAGAGGGACGCTTCAGAGGGTGTGCGCGGTTACTATAGGTTTGGATTCAGAGCCATATGTGGAAGACACCAACAGGGGTTTCGCCGGGAATATCATTTCGAGACTTTTCGCCTTTGCGAGAGTACTTAGCGAAAGAATGGCGAGAAGACTTGAACAGGAAGAAATGAACCCCGATCTTTAAGAGCATTCAAGACGGAGACATAGTGTGGAGAGTTCTGTGGCTCAGTAGGGTTAGTTACTTCTTATACAGCTGCGGTGATTATGACTGTCTAATGATGCTAGGGTTACATGGTGGGATTGCTTGTGCTCCGCTTTTGGTGTCCCGACAATTTGGATCATGACAGTTTATTCTCGTCACTGACGGTTTAAGTCGAAATGAGTTTCTTTTTAAGGGCGAGTTCAGGGAGAAGATTCAGACCACCATGAGAGCTTGGGATCACTGTTATCGAATTAGGGTAGAAGGAGATACCGAGTCCATGATCACCTTGAATTACGATCTTTGGAGGCGCCTGAGGATTAACAACAAGATTCCAGAACCCGACCAAGGACCAACCATATCACTTGAAGAGCATATGATGATAGTATCGTCCGAGGTTAACATTTTACGAAATGAACTCGATGAGGTTAAGAAGAAGATGGAGGCTTTACAAACTCAACATATGAGTGAGCTCTACAAGGCAAGTTTGGATGTCGACGAACGAGATGAGACCATTAGGCAATTGAAGAAGTTAAACGCAAATCTGAGTGAGAAAAATGCTCTTTATCAAAAAGATACTCTCCAGCTTCAAGAAAAAGTGCTTAATGCCAGCAGAAGCCAATTCCTAGCCGTAGAGAAGGAAAGGATGAACGATATGCGTTTAGTCGAAGAAGAACGAGACAAAGGTGCAAGTGAACAATCGAGAAGGAGTTAGAAAGCTGCAAGTTAGCCATCGAGAGTGAAAGACAATCTTTTAGGGACGCCATTTACCAAGAGAAGGAAACAGCTAGGCAAGAGATTGACAAAGGCAAGCAAGCAATCGTCTACGAAAGAGAGAACACTACCGTTTGGAAGAGGAAATCCATGAGGAGCAGGAATAGACTACTAGAGCTGCAGAACTTGTATAACGACACTGTTCAAAGCCTGAATCAGAGCCAAGATCGAAATGTCGAGTTAGAAGGGAGACTGAAAGAGTTGGAGCAGTCCTTTTAGACCTATCATCAGAGGAATGGTTTCATCGAACTACAAGAACGGGAGCGTGAAATTGGTATGTTATGAGCCCGTATTGAGTCACTTGAGGCAATAGTTCAGGATTATAGAGGGAGAATTAGGGTATTTGAAGAAGTTGCAACAGGTGGGGACAATTATTGGCTGCGAAGACTTCGTGATGCCTCCAGATGATTCAAGATAGAGACCAGTATTACACGACCCTGATGGCGGAAATACAACGAGTTATGGGACATGTGACAGATTTAGCTGCAGAAGCCGAAGCCCTTCGACCTTTCATAACCTCGGACATGAAAGAAGCGCCTAGGTTCATCAAGCTACTCAAGGCTATCGAGAAGTTAGGAGCTAGAGACAGGGCTTATGTGTAGAACTCTAGTTTACTATTTTTGTAATCTGGACCCTTTAATTCCCCTGAAAGTAGTTCAATAGGGTGATTACCAGCGAAATTAGTACCTTTATTTGCATACATTCTTGCATTGCATCATGGCATTTGCATCATTATACATGCATTCATCTATTTTTACAATAATATTGATAGTGTAAGTATTGTGACAGTGTGTGTGAAACTAAAAGATAAGCCACAACCATTCCGCATCCATACTTTACTCAGTTCCAAAGCAAACTAATGGAGGACAAAATAGTCAGTTTGGAAAAGGGGCAGAGAGATTTGGAAGCACGCTTCGATGAAGCCAAGTAGAGTCTCAGTGAACAGATCGCTCAATCACAAGCTGCGATAATATCCGATATCATTGCATTGCTGGAAAAAGGACTTGGGAAAGAAAATGTTAAAGACGAAGTCGCCCATGAGCCAGAAGTTATCGCATCCCATAGCAAGGTACAACCGAAGACGCCAAGTCCAGCAAGAAGAGTATACATTGACCCTGTGGGGATATCTGCTAGTCTTTAGGCAGGGGCATCCGAAAACCAACCCATCGATACAGAGACATTCTACGAAGAAGATGTACTGGATCTAAATTTGGTCGAGAAAATTAGAACCGAAGTGGAAAAGAAATGAGAGGAAAGATTTCATTTCATGGAGGAAAAATTTAGAGCACTACAAACTGTAGATGAACCAGGGAATGAGGCTAGTGATCTCATCCTAGTATCTAACCTTGTTTTACCACCAAAATTCAAAACTCCAGAATTTGACAAGTATGATGGAACTTCATACCCTTCCGCGCATGTGACCATGTATTGCCGAAATATGGCAGCCTTTATCAAGGATGAAAAGCTTTTAATCCATTGTTTCCAAGATAGTCTGACTAGAGCAGCACTCCGGTGGTATACCCAATTAAGCTGAGCAAATGTCAAGTCCTAGAAGGACCTTTCGAAGGCGTTCATTGAGTAGTACAAACATGTGACAGATATGACCCCCAGTAGGATCATGTTGGAAAATATGGGACAGAAGTCCAATGAGAGCCTGCGACAATACGCCCAGAGGTGGCGAGAGGTGGCCGCTCAGATTCAGCCACCAATTCCTGAGTATGAGATTACGCCCATGTTCGTGAATACTCTGAAGAGAACACTATTTGATCGACTCATCAATAATACAAATCAAAACTTCACCAACTTGATTAGGACTGGGGAATCTCTGGAATTGGCAATTAAGAGTGGCAGGATTAATAGCGGGGACAGCTCTTGAAAGTACAACAAGAAGAGAGAGAATAAGGTAAATACTACGAGTACTTACAATGTCGCAAAGAACTTTACGGTCTCTCAGCTACAAGCATCAACAGGAAAGGCTCAGAACCCAAACCAAAGAGAAGGAAGAGCTCCAAAAAAGGAACAAGAGAAAACGACCTTTACTCCGTTACCAGTTTCGTACACCGAGCTTATTCTCAGTTGTACAAAGCTTCCTTGGTCCACCCATACTATGTTGCTCCGTTCAAACCTCCGTTTCTGTCATGGAATGATCCCAACGTGCATTGCGATTATCATGGCGGTGCCCCTAGCCAGTCCATAGAAAATTGCCTTGCGTTTAAGAAACTTGTGCAGAGTCTGATTAATTATGGGGTATTAAAGTTTGAAGAACCGAACATGGCCGCTAACTCATTGCCTAATCACGAGAACCACAGAGTAAACGCTATCAAGGAGTACTCTACTAGGAAGGCCAAGGAAGATGTGTCAGAAATTAAGTCTCCCTTGCGGTGGGTGTTCCAACAATTATGCATGGCCCACTTGATTGACAGGGGTATGGTAGTGGTGCAGAAAATGTGTAGAGCATATTGCGAGTTCCACCAGGACAGAGGGCATGACATTCAACAATGTGAAGAATTCAGGAGATTGATTCAACAACTGATGGACAAAAAAGAGATAATGTTCTTCGAGGAGGTTGCAGGAAGGAATGGGCTAGATGTATGTACGTCAGATAGCCCCAACATCAAGTACAGAATAGACAGACCCTTGTCATCCCATCCAGACGAAAGGAAGTGAGTTCATCTCAAGGAAAAGCTGCAAATGTGGCCCCTAAAATCATCATCTCAGCACCATCCTTGTTTTCGTTCAAGGACATGCGACGGACTCCTTGGAATTATACCGCTAATGTGACTATACCAGAGCAATCGAAACCTTATGAGGAGAAAGAACAAATAGTAGAGGAAGAGCCAACACAGAAAGAGGAACAGACAAAGGAATGAGAAATTTTCAACGAAGTAGGCCACTTTACAAGGAGCGGTAGGTGCTACTCATCGAAAGCCTTGAAATCTGCTGAAGCTACAAAGAATAAGGGAGAAGGTACACCAACTGGTCCTGCAAAGATATTTGGTGATGAGCCCCCTCCAAAGGTTAATGAGCAGTAACTGAGGCTCAGGATTAAGAATTTCTGAAGTTCCTGAGGCACAGTGAGTACAATGTAGTGGAACAGCTGGCAACCAGCAAGGATTATAGTGTTGGAGTTGCTTTTGAGTTCGGAGAAGCATCGCGATGCATTGTTAAAGGTGCTGAACCAAACATTTGTGCCTGGTGACATTTTTGTGTCTAAACTGGATAGAATAATGGGGCATATCATCGGGTACAACCACATCACATTCAGTGATGACGAGATCCAGGAGGGAGGTATGGGGTCCACCAAGACTCTAAACATCACTACCCACTACAAAGGGTATGTTTTGCCAGGAGTACTAATTGATAATGGGTCAGCGTTAAACGTACTACCGATGGTGACTCTGCAAAGGCTATCGGTAGATGATTCTCATATGAAACCCTATCACAACTCTGTAAGAGCCTTTGATGGTACTCAAATAGGAGCGCTTGGAAAAATTGAAGTACCTTTGTTGATTGGGCTGACAGAGTACACAATTGATTTTGTGGTAATGGATATAAAACCGAGCTATAGTTGCTTATTGGGAAGACCATGGATTCACTCTGCGGGAGCCGTTCCCTCATCACTTTATCAGAAATTGAAATTTGTGATCGAAGGCAAGTTGGTCACTGTAGAGGCTGAGCAAGAGATCATCGCCTTGGTAACATTGGATGCCCCTATATCCAGAACGATAAGGATGCTGCAGAATGTTCTTTCCAAGCATTGGAACTTGTAAATGCTACATTTGCTGCAGAAGGTAATTGGATCCCCTCCCCAGGTTATCCAATTGTACTAAGATGACCGTTTCTGAAACTCTAGGCCGAGGAGCCAAGACATGAAGAGGGCTAAGAAGGAGATTGCAAGGAAGCCTGGGACTCATAAGTGTCATCACCAAGAAATATCATTTTGGTCTTAGCTACAAACCGAGTATTCAGCAGAGGAGAGAAGAGTATAGAAGGAAAGTAGAACAAAGGAGGGCTAGACTCAACGGAGAGGATATTCCATGTAGACTGATGTTTTTCCCTTATTTGAAAGATATTTTTGTCTTTGGAGGAATGGATCATACAGAACAGAAACTAAAGGAAGCAATCCGAGAAAATGACATACTTAACGAGAATGAGATGTTCAGTGAATCGCTTGAAGGGATGTCCATCAACATGATAGCTGAAGATGACAATGGCAGTAACGTGTTGACCAGCATCCACCCTTGTCGTCCCGAGGAAACTCTTAAGAACTAGAGCTACATTGATCTACATGTAGTCTTTAGGAATAGATTAGAGTAATGCTATGAACCAACCCTTTTGTTTTTGCCCATAGGCAATAGGGATCTTTTGTATGGGGCATTTATGTTAACTTTTTGTTTGCAATGAAAGAATATCTTCCTCATTTTCTCAAATGGCAAACATTTCATTTACTTCATTCATTCATTTCTTATTCATATTCATTCACTTCATTTAAAATCATTTTATTCCCAATACATTCATTTTCATTTTTTGTAGGGTCTCCATAATTAACTGTATGAATAATTCTGCATCCAATCCCGAGGTAGATTTCGAACGCCCAGAGATCTCAGTAGAAATTAAAGAGGAGGACGACGAGGCAGAATGTGAGGTTCCTGAAGAGTTGGTACGGATGATGGCCAACAAAGAAAAGCAAATCATGCCCCACCAAGAAGAAACAAAGGTTGTGAACTTGGTAACTAATGAGGAGAGAGAGTAAGTGAAAATCAGGACTACGTTTTCCTCAGAAACCAAACACGAACTGATAACCCTGCTTCATGAGTTCAATGACGTCTTTGCTTGGACTTATCAAGATATGCCAGGGTTGAACACAGACATAGTGGTGCACAAGCTACCAACGAGGCCAGAATGCAAACCAATCTAGCAAAAGCTCAAAAGAATGAGGACTGACATGCTATTAAAGATCAGAGAAGAGGTAAGAAAGTAGTTTGATGCTGGCTTTCTGGAGGTTGCCAAATACCCTAAATGGGTTGCAAACATCGTACCAGTGCCGAAGAATGATGGGAAGGTTCACTTGTGTGTAGATTGCAGGGATCTCAATCGAGCAAGCCCCAAAGACAATTTCCCTTTGCCATATATTGACACGTTGGTTGACAATACTGCGGGACACTCATTGTTCTCATTCATGAATAGTTTCTCAGGATACAACCAGATAAAGATGAACCCAGAGAACATGGAGAATACCATATTTGTAACCATATGAGGCACGTTTTGTTACAAGGTGATGCCATTCGGACTCAAGAAAGCAGGGGTGACTTATCAAAGAGTGATGGTGACTCTTTTCCATGATATGATGTACAAAGAGATAAAAGTATACGTGGATGATATGATCGCTAAGTCCCAAACCGAGGAAGAACACCTTCAAAACCTGAGAAAGCTATTCCAAAGGCTACGAAAATAATAGTTGAAGCTCAACCCGGCTAAGTGCACCTTCATAGTCACATCTGAAAAACTCTTGGGGTTTATAGTAAGTAGGAAGGGGATTGAGATCGATCGATCCAGAAAAAGTAAAGGCTATCAAGGACCTCCCACCACCTCATACTCAGAAAGAAGTTTGAGGTTTCCAGGGAAGATTAAACTATATCTCCCGTTTCAACTCCCAATTAACAGATAAGTGCAACCCTATCTTCAGACTACTTAGGAAGAATAACTCAGAAGTCTGGGATGAAGAATGTCAAAAAGCTCTAGAGAAGATTAAGAAGTACTTGACGAACGCCCTGATTTTAGTCGCACCTGTACCAAACAGGCCTTTGATCCTTTACCTGACAATTTTTGAAAACTCAATGGGTTGCGTGTTGGGGCAGCATGATGAGTCTGGGAAGAAGGAAAGAGTCATCTACTACCTAAGCAAGAAGTTCAATGATTGCGAAACACGGTACCCATCAATTTAGAAGCTTTGTTGTGCTTTGGTTTAGACTACCAAAAGGCTTAGACAATACATGTTGTACTATACCACCTGGTTGATATCCAAATTAGACCCCTTGAAGTTTCTAATAGAAGCACCGGTATTAACGGGGAGGATGGCCCGTTGGCAGATGCTGTTGTCCGAGTTCGACATTGTATATGTGAGCCAGAAAGCTGTGAAAGAAAGTGCTATAGCGAATTTCTTAGCTAGCTGTGCTTCAGATAATTATGAATCATTGAACTTCAATTTCCCAGATGAAGACTTGATGTGCATTACAACTGAGGAATACGTTGTTTTAGACGACGGCTCGTGGAAGTTTTACTTTGATGGAGCCTCCAATGCCCTTGGCCACGGAATAAGAGCCATTCTAATTTCTCCAGAAGATGTCTACTATCCCTTCACCAACAGACTAGAATTCTTTTGCACAAACAACATAGCTGAATACGAAGCCTGTGTCATGGGATTGAATGCAGCCATTGAAAGAAAGATCAAAGAACTTCAGGTATTCAGAGATTTGTCCTTAGTGATCTATTAGTTACGAGGAGACTGGGAAACTAGGGATCCGAAGCTAGTCAAGTACTACGAGTTGATCCAAGAGCTCATCAAAGAATTTGAAAAGGTCAATTTCACATACCTTCCTAGAGAAGACAACCAGATGATAGAGGCCTTGGCAACCCTGGCCTCTATGTTCAAAGCAAATACGAAAGCAAAAATGAAGCCTATAGAGATGCATACTTTTGAGAGGCCAGCTCACTGTTATAATGTGCAAGAAGAAATAGATGGCAACCCTTGGTAATACGATATCTTGCAATATATCAAGTATCAAAAGTATCCCGAAGGGGCAAACACAAATGACCGAAAAACACTTAGAAAGATGGCAATCAGATATGTTTTGGATGGGGAAATCTTGTACAAAAGGGCCCAGGATCAAACGTTGTTGAGATGTGTAGATGCCCGGAAGGCAAAAAAAAATTTGGCAGAATTACACGATGCTTTGTGTGGAACGCATGCCAATGGTCTATCAATAGCCTGAAAAATTATGAGATACGGCTATTTCTGGTCGACTATGGAGGGAGATTACATCGATTACGCCAAGAAATGCCATAAGTGCCAAATATATGCTGACAAGATCCATGCTCCTCATTTACCTTTACACACCACAAATTTGCCTTGGACGTTCGTAGCATGGGGTATGGATGTCATTGGACAGATTCATCCGAAGGCTTCCAACGGGCACCATTTTATTTTGGTTGCCATTGATTACTTCACTAAATGGGTGGAGGCAGCATGTTACATCAATATCACAAGGACAACGGTGTGCAAGTTCTTAAAGAAAGAGATCATTTGCCGATATAGGGTGCCAGAAAGAATTATCACTAACAACTCTTCCAACCTGAATAACAAATAAATAATTGAGGTGTGCAACCAATTCAAAATAACACACCATAACTCCACAACCTACTATCCTAAGATGAATGGGGCAATAGAAGCAACAAACAAGAACATAAATAAAATCATTGCAAAGACAACAGACACCTACAAAGATTGGCATGAAAAGCTGTCGTTTGCTCTGTTCGCCTACCGGACATCTGTTTGCACATCCACAAGGGCAACGCCTTATTCTCTGGTGTATAGCACGAAAGTGGTACTACCCGTTGAGGTTGAGATTCTGTCACTCTGGGTTCTAAATGAAGTAACTTTGGGTTCTAAATCTCATCGAAGAAAAGAGGCTGAAAACCATCTGCCATGGTCAAATGTACCAAAAATGAATGATGCGGGCATATGATAAGAAAGTACGCCCGAGAGAATTCAAAGAGGGAGACCTGGTGCTTAAGAAGATCCTTCCAATTCAGAAAGATTTTTTAGGGAAGTGGACGCCTAATTGGGAAGGGCCATATGTCGTCAAGAAGGATTTTTTGGGAGAAGCATTAATTTTAACTGAGATGGATGGAGAAGAATTGAAAAATCCCATGAATTTCGATGCAGTTGAGAAGTATTATGTTTGAAAAAAATGAAAAATGAGGCAAAAACTTGAAAATTCGCTTCATAAAATGAAAACCTAAGGTGGAAACCCGCAAAGAGCGCCTTAGGTGAAAAAAAAGAAAAAAGGGAGAGCTCAAGGCGAAAACCCGAAAAGGGTGTCTTCAAGAAAATAAATGATCTGAGTCGAAAACCCGTTAAGGGCGGCTCGAACAAATTTTGAGATTGGGCCTCAGGCAAGTAGAATTACCCTCATAGGCACCAGAAGAAGGAGCTCTGGGCAAAGATTCTATTTTGGTTGACAGGATCACGCATCATTCATACAGTGGATATTTGGGGTTTTGCATTTCATGTTTTCCTTTCCCTTTCCCTCATGTTTGCCATGACTTGTCTAAAACTGTTCCAAATCCTTAATGTTAATAAGATCATATTTTTGTGCCTTCCCTTTCTTGTCTTATCATTGTTTTCATAAGCATCATGCAAACAGGTTGAACATAGACTTATGATAAACAAAAGATTTTTGAGCATTATTATGATCTAACCCTGAGAATGCAGGTGATTAGAAAATAAAATTGACTTTGATCTTAAGCTTCCTGCATAATGTATGTCAAGGTACAATAAGGAGAAGACTTCGAGCATCATAATAAGATAACCAATGTCATACACCATTCTTACTTGTCTGAGAAAAATATTCAAGACAACAATGGAGATCTCCCAGGTGAAAACCCGCAAAGGGTGCCTTAGGTAATAATAATAATAATAATAAATAAAAAAGGAGAAGAAAAATGAGTACAAAAAAACTCTAAAGTGAAAACCCGAAAGGGCATTATAGAACTTAGAGTCAGAAACTCAGAAAAGAAAGGCTAAAATGGTTGAACCCAGTAGTGAGATAGGGTACCGCCACTAGAAGAAGAAAAAGAAGAGAAAACAAGTGGAGAGTCGAGATTGATTGATTACGGAAGCAGTCGTACCAAAATATTGGCACTCATGCATCATGTATAGTTAGGCATCCCTAGGATTAGGAGCATGCTAACTCATTTATCATAACATTTTGTCCATTTTAAACAGGTACATACAGATTACCAATGACTTTCGATCCGCCACTTAGAATTGAAAATGTGGTTTTGTTTAAAGATTTTGACAGCCTTAGTAGTGTGAGTCCAGAAAGTTCGGTAGGCGTCTTCGGCGTGAATCCCCAAATTTGAAGAAAGATTTTGGCAACCTTAGTAGTATGAGTCCAAAAGATCAGTAGCCATTTTGGTGTGAATCCTAAATTCGAAGATAAAGGTTCTATATAGGAAGGGCCTATATTTTCGAGCCGTCGTAGTGAAAGGTTCTATATAGGAAGAACCCGTAACTCTGAGATGTCAGAAGCTAAAAGTTCTATATAGGAAGGACTCACGGCTCCAGGGTTTGAGAACTAGTAGTTCTATATAGGAAGAACTCCCAGTCGAAAGAATCCATCCGTGATGCAGAAGGTTTTATATAGGAAAAACCCGTCGCATTGAAGGCGAAGAGTTCTATATAGGAAAGACTCCAAGCTTTACCATCTCAGAGTGAAAAGTTCTATATATGAGGGACTCATAACTCAAGACTTCAGTATGAAAGGTTCTATATAGGAAGGACCTGTAGCTCCAAGATTAGAAGGTAAAGAAGTTCTATATAGGAAGAACTTACGAACCTAAAGATTCAGCTAGGGAAAAGCAGAGAGTTCTAGAAGAACACGTGATTCCGAAGCTACAAACAGGGAGTCAGATAAAAAATGAGTGCTTATGATCTTTGCTTTGTTCCCGTTCCATGAGAACAAGCAAAGAGGGACAACTGTAATAACTCATTTTTATCTATTTTGCAAATATTATGTAATTATTAATATATATTATTATTGCATAAATATATGATATTATATGTTTATTATGTACGTGTAATTAATATGTACGTAAAACATGTGTGTGATATGTGTGAGTGCATGTATGTTATGTATTACGTTTGTGTACGCATTAATAACTAGTATGGCATATGTGTGTCGTATGTTTGCATGTCATGCGTGCTTTAATTGTTTGTATATGTACTAAGGTGTATGGTCATGTTAATTATGTACGAACAAATATGTATATATGTACATGCTTGAATGTTATGTGTTTAAATGTATGTGATAAATGTGTTACTGTGCATGTGTATGTATTATTGTATTTGATTATTATTATTGTTATTATTATTAATGGGTTGCATTTAAATGAAATCCAATATATATTAAACCTAAATAAATAAAGTCTACAGTCCAATATATATTACAAGCCCAGTAATTGCATGGCCCAATCGGCCAAACCCCAAGCCCAAACCTAATTAAAAACCCTAACCTATAACCTTAATGGCATCATTTTTCTCTGTGCAGTCAACTAAGAGCTATTAGATCTGATCTAGATCCAACGGCCACGATCAAAGGAGAGTGCCCCCCAGCTGTCGCGTGTGATACATACTCGAGACCCTTCATCTCCCACGCGCGCGTGCATCCCACGCATCAAACTCCTCGATTGCCATGCACCATGTGTCACCATCTCATGTAGTCCCACCAGTTTTAAGATTACATCTGGGCCATCCGTACATCGAACCATCTCAGCCGTTGGATCAGATCTAATCCAACGGCCAATGATCAGTCTGGCCGAGAGAACGCCTCCACCATGCTGTCGTACCAACCACCGCACTAGATGCATCACCAAAACACCAAAAATTAGATTTGTCAGTACCAAATCAAATCGAAATATATGTATTTTATATCTCATTTCTACCAAAATCACCAGAGAACAAATATGGGTATATGTATAAAAAAAATCTGTAAGAACATGAGTTTTTTCCAGTTTCTAGAAAAAAGAACAAAAAAGTTTTCAGGGTAATTTTTCTTTTCTCCTTTCTTTTTCCCATGCGTGCAGAGTAAAGTAAAAATATAATAAAAAAGGGAGTATGGTTTTACCTGAGTCGATTAGTGTCCCCTTTGTCGGCAATAAGCCTTACGTGGTGAGCCGTTCAGGGAGGGGGTTGTTTTGGGTTTCGGGATAAGGATTTTAGTTTGGTTTGGGATTATAGGTTACAGGAAGCCTTGGTCTAGGACGAATTGAGGTGGCCTTACGACCAAGACTCGCCTGAGACCAACCAGGCACGGCTGAATGCGGTGGCCGGGGTGGTTTTGGTTCTAGGGGTTCCTGGAAAACAGAGAAAAACGAGAGCATTTTCTTAAGGTTTTAAAAAAATGAAAAAAGAGAAGGGGGAGGTCGGTTAAGCTAGTTTATAGACAAAAAAATATTTGGTTTATTTACTTTATAAGTCCCACCGCGTTTTTGGTATTTTCAAAATTGTCTTGCCGCATGGTATATTTGCATATATGGTCCCTCTTTCTTTTTAAAAATTTTCAATCTAGTCCAAAAATTAACCGAAATCTGTTTTAAGATGGTAAAATCACACCCTTAGTCCTTCCGTGTTTCTGATATTTTCTCTTTGAGCTTCCCCTTTGGTTTTATTATATATTCAGACCTTTTAAGTTTTGTTTAGTTTTCAATCTCGTCCCTAAATTGTTTTTTATTTGTTTTAATTTCTGTCATCTTGTCTTATTTTATGTCATTCCGGTCCCTTTTTATATTTTAAATATAATGTCATATGTTTTTTTATTTTTGTTTTTGTTCTTTTAGCATGTTTACATTGTTTTTTTGTTGTTCTTTTTATATATTTTATGTTTTCATGTTTCTTTTTAATATATGTTTAGGTTATGGTTTTATGCTTTTATGTATTCGTTCGTTCTTTATATCGTACATGTTTGTTTTAGGAGTTATTTTTAGTTCATTTGTGTGTAGTATGTCTTGTTTTGTTTAGCATGTATATTATGATAGTTTCGTATCTTAGGTTCATGTTAGAAATAGGTGATAAGTGTTACATGTAGTTATGTTTTTTAATGTATGCATATATTGTATCATATGATAAAGTTTTGGTACCATTTTGTGGTATTGTTGCTTTTTTAATTTAGTGTCGTGTTTTTTTTCTCATGTCATGCATACATTGTTGTTTTTGTGTTAGATGTGTGCTAGTTCTATTTCGAAAGATGTTATTTCCTTTTTATTTTCATGTTTTAATTTGTGTTAGCCTTATGATGTCTAGGTTTGTGTTTACGCTTATGTTCGTATTTATGTTTTTGTGTCATATGTTAAAGTACTAAGTATTAATTTTTTTGTTAACATTTTGCTTTGATTTGTTAGTTTAGTATCATATTACATGTATGTCATGCATATATTGCATTTGTGGTTTTTTTATGTGTTTAAGCATGTTGTAATTAATTAATTTAATTTTGGAAGCATGTTTTTCTTCTTTTTCCATGTTTATGTTTATGCTTTGTTTTTTTTATCATGATATGTTATGTTATTCATGTTCATGCATTTTAATTATTTTTGCTTAATGTTATGATATTCATGTTTTTCTTATTATGTTTTTTATACCATGTCAATGTGAAAGTATGTTTTTTTAAATTTGTTTTCAAAGATTGCATAACAGAATATTATTTGTCAATGCGGTGCCCTTTTATTCGAGCATAAACGTGGCCAGTATCAAGCGCAGTGATGGTGGTCTATCGGTTTATTCTCGAATAACGGGGCCCTTAAAAATTACTCGCACTTATAACCAAATATTAATTTAATCGTCACATTAATCCGGAAAGTTTAATATTAATAAAGCGGTAATTATTAAAGTAGCAATTTTGGGCGGTGTGGGGGTTCTAATCCTTCCCCATCCGTAAATGACTCCCAAACCCAACGTTTTTAAAATCTCTGGTTTTATGGTGTCCGACCTACCTCAGTGGCCGGTGGCGACTCCATTTTTTAAATAAAACACGATTTTTCTAAAACCCCACGGAAGACATATTTTTAATACCTGAGAGACCCCAAACACCTTGAAAACCAATTTTTTAGCGAAAGAACCAGTAGGAAAAAGGGATATCGCTACAACGACGCAGCTGAAGGACTCTATGGATATCCAACTATACCAAAGACTTCACAATAGTACTTGGGAAAATCAACATTATAATCAACATTCCATGTTGAAAGCATCAATATAAATCATATAAGTCAATATTATGCAGTTCATACCCAATATCTAAAATCCGATTTATCTTACATAAATCATTATGCCATATCAATGTATCACATATGCCATTTAATATTTCATGCCATTTGCATAACTTTGATCAACATACATTTTCATTAATATCAAGGTCGACTTATAGCAAGTCTTCCTCATATAATTATATAAAATAGGTAAAAATGCACTCACCTTGGCCACATAACACAATGCCTCACTAAGTCCTAGTTCGATCATTTCTTTCATAGTACCTCGAACCTTCTTTGATTTGGACTGAACTTCATTAATCACATGAATACAATAAAATATTTGTTAGATTCAAATCTAACAATACCTTAAACGTGATGTCTAATATAATCATTCGAATATAAAATTTCCAAATATATTTCCTTTCTTCCTTGTATTGTTCAAAAACTCATTATGGTCCTCAGTGACCAATTTGAACTTCCAATAATTCTTCTGAGCTTGCTAACTAACATTTAAATACAAAATGTTTCAAATTCTAGTTTCTGACAAATTGCGCTACCTTCAATGATTTACTTATACAGGACAGAATACACATTGGATCTTAATTTCCTTTATATTGTAGAAACTAGATTCGATAACGGTTCTAACGGCATAAGCCACATAAATCAGAAAAATCTACCAAAATCATAAAAATTCTTTACATTCACGTCACATAGCTATCCAGGCAGAAATTGCTGTGTAATTTTTCTGACCTTCTTTCGAATAAAAATCATATCTTTTAACACCAAACTTGAAATCAGTTCCGTTTGTTGGAAACGAAACTAGACTAACAAATCTTTACAATGGTATTTTTGTAGAATTTATTGAAAATTTTTAAACTTACTACCATAATTCAAATTCCAACATAACTTTCCATAATTAACTTCTAATTTACACCAACTGCTCCTTATTTCTTTACTTGTCAATTTAGTCCCATCACTTTACTTCAAATGACTAGAATAAAGCTTGTATTCATATGTTCTCTTTACATCCTTCATCAAAATAGGCTTAAACCTTTACTTCTCTAATTTCTCTTGATTTGTCGAGATGGTCACCAAAATTTCAAATATAAGGATTCAAGCTTCTTAACTTTGCAAATTAGTCCTCCAATCAACATTACTACCTTAATTCCATCATTTTAAATAAAAATCAGATTTACTCCTTCTACATAACCTCTTTGCCGAATAGATCATTCAAGTTTGACAATTTGTCAAAATGGTCACTAATGTGATTAATCGTCGGTTTAGCATTCTAACTTCATTTTCATGTCTCTAACATCATTAATAATATAAATAAACATCAAATTCATAAAAATTAGATCTAGTCCCTTAATTTTGAAGCTTGCCAAAATGGTCCCTATGTATTTAACTTAGGGTTTTGCTTCCAAACAACAAATCAAGCTTACTAGATCATTAATCCAACATTATAAACCCTAAGTTAGACTTAAATCCATAAACCCTAATCTTCTCTATAAAAACTGAAATATGTAGGTTTTAAATCCCAACTCAATAACATGATTCTAACATCATACAAGCATGATTCTAACTTAAAATCAACCATGGATTCATAAAATCATAAAAGCCCCAATTTGTTCATAAACCCTAATTTCTTCCTCGTATCAAATCTCATCAACAAAGCAAGTATTCTATGAATAATTTACATCAAAAGATAGAGCTCAAAAAGTAGAACAACTTTGTAGTTCGAAAGATTACCCGAAAACCGAGATTCGGGGCTTAAATCGAGCTTGTAAAATTTCTCTTCTTTTTCTCTTCACCAACGTTTTGGAGAGTATTTTTGCTGATAATTCCTTCATATTTCATATATTTAAGACACTTATATCATTAAAATGAATTTTTAATTTAATAAATTCCATTTTCCAAAAATACCCTCCAACTAGATTTATATTTCTATTTTGCCATTTTGTAACATTCCAACTAGACTTAGTTGGATTCTAATCAGCCACTATTCATCCATAAAAGAAATCTCAAAATTCCCTCCATGTCCCTTTTGGGTAAAATGACCAGAACGCCCTTTACTGATCAACTTACTCACAAATTGTCATTCCATATATTTTGATCGATTTAAAATTTTCCTGATCTCTTTTAACATCCAAATATCCATAAAATGATATTTTATGACTCTTCTAAGTTTAATGGAACTATCGCTGAAATTTTAGCTCGATTCAATTATCTGAATATTTTTTTGACCTTTATCGCTTTATAGCCATTAATACAAACTCCGTACGAAAATCCAGGTAACATGGAAAAGTCATTCTTGGGGGTAAACTATTCATTTATGGGGTTAAAATACATAAATTTTGAAAATTACACTTTGATCCCTAGACTTTTTCCAAAGTTTATACTTTAGCCACAAAACTTTCAAAATTTACATTTTGGTCACTAGCCAAAATTAGGATATTACAATTCTCTCCCCCTTAAGAAAAACCGTCCTCAATTTTCAACACGTACCTCATTCAAAAAGGTGAGGAAACTGCTTTCTCATATCTTCTTTTCTTTCCCAAGTCGTTTCCTCAATTTTATGATTTCGCCAAAGAGCTTTAACAAGCGGAATCGACTTATTCCTTAGTTTTTTACTCCATGTGCTAGTATCTTTACCGGTTCTTCCTCATAAGTCAAATCTGGCTGAATCTCTATTTCCTCCAGGATAATGACATGTAAAGAATCTGATCGATACTTTCTGAGAATCGATACATGGAATACATTGTGAATCTTGTCCGTTTCTGGAGGTAAATCTAGTTGATAAGCTATCGGACCAACTCTTTTCAAAATCTTATATGGTCCAATAATTCTCTGACTCAGTTTCCCTTTTCGTCGAAATCATAACACCTTCCAAGGTGAAACTTTTAAGAAATACTTTATCCTTAACTTCATATTAAATATCTTTTCTTTCAAGATCAGCATATAATTTTAATCATTCTAAATAAATTCTAAGATTGCTTCGAACCATTCTTATTTTATTCCCCGTTTCCCAAAAAAAATCAGATCCAATCATCTTTTAGTTCTCTTTTTAGCTCATTATCATCGGGGATATAAATTACCCCTTGATAATATGAACATCCTTTAGACTTAACATCAAAATCTTTAGTTTTCCCTTTTTACCTTATTGGATTCTTTTTAGGCATATCTTATCTCTCGTCTATAAATCTTTGATCCGATTTGTCTATGTATACTTGAGCTGAAATTGTGTAATCAATACACTATCTTCTTCTAATGATAATTGGGCATTCAATGCTTATAAGGCAAAGAATGACTTTCAGCAAGATACATTAACTACTACTTTAGCCTTATTAAATCAATATACATCCCAACCTATTATAGGATGTATCATTAAATAACATGAAATCCTTATTAACTTCAGACTGTATTATTAGTAGTGTTATCATATTAACTTTCTTGGGATCTACTTAGATATTCTTTGTTGAGACAATATGACCTGGAAATGCAACTTGAATTAATCAAATTCACATTTGAGTAACTTTGCATACAACTACCTTTCCTACAAGGCTTGTATAACTATTCGTAAATTTTATCACAATCTTCTTTCATACTACACTTTTGATAAAGCCATATTTATACTCGATTGATAGCTGTTACTGTAAGAAATTTCATCTAGTGGCACATACTTTTCCCAAAAGCCTTCAAACTCAATCAGATAGAAACTATACATATCATTCAAAATTTGAATTAATCTTTTAGATTGTTTGTCCTTCTATGGATGCAAAGTAGTGTTGAAATTATGTCGAGTCTCTAATGTCTTATGCAATGAACTCCAAAATCTAGAGATAATCTTGGATCTTAATCACACACAATGAAAATAGGTACATCACGTCACTTTACAGTACTTCAAATTTATCGATTAGCATATTTATTCATTACAAATTGATTCAATCTGTCCATAATTACCCAAATCGAATCATCTTTAATTGGTATCATTGGTAACCTAGTTATGAAACCCATCATAATTCTTTTCCACTTCCACTAAGGGAATGGAAATTTGTTACCACATTTCTGAAGGTACTTGATGTTTCACTTCTAGTTGCTAGCCTGTCAAGCATGTAACCATAAATTCAGTTACTGTCCTTTTTATTTCTGGACATCAATATTTTCCCTTCAGACCTAGATACCTCTTATTCCTTTCTGGATGCATCGTCAAGAACATAATAATTTTCTCAAACATCCAACATACTTAACTTTGAAGTCTTTATTTTCACCATTTTCAATTTTTTCTAACCTTGGCAACATTTTTCATCTTTCAACTGAAAATCTTTAATCCGACCTAAATGAATAGGTCTAAACTAAAGTTTTGTAATTAACATACCAATCTTTTTCCAATACAATTGCACATTCATTGCTCTTAAAGTAAAGAATATCTACCAACTAAGTGCATTGGTTATTATATTGACTTTTTCAAGATAGTAGTCAATCACAACATCATAATCCTTAAAAAGTTCGATCCACCTTCTTTGCCTCATGTTCAACTCCTTTTTATTTAGCAGATACTTTAAACTTTTATGATCTGTGTAAAGGTAGCATCGCTCACCGTATAGATTATGGCGCCATATCTTTTAAGCAAATACAAATGCTACTAACTCTAAATCATGAGTAGGATAATTCCTCTCATGCGCCTTAAGTTGCCTTGAAGCATAGGCCACCACTTTTCCTTCTTGCATAAGTACGCATCCCAAACCATTATGAGAAGCATCGCTATAAACCATATAATCTCTGCCCGATCTGGTTGTACTAGCACCAAGGCTTGTGTTAAGATCTTCTTTAATGTCTCAAAATTTCTTGGCACTTATCCGTCCAAATAAATGACACATCTTTCCTCAATAGCTTGGTCAGTGGGGAGGCAATTATCGAGAATTTCTTTACAAACCTTCGATAATAACAAGTAAGTCCCAAGAAACTTCGAACCTCGAAAACATTCTTCAAAATTTTCATTCAACTATAGCCTGTACTTTCTTGGGATCTACTCTTATCCTCTCTGCTGAAACCACATGGCTAAAAAAAGAAACTTCCGGCAACCAAAATTCACACTTTGAAGCTTAACATACAACTTCTTTTCTCGAAGGGTTTGAAGAACAATGCGAAGATGGGCATCATGTTCTTCTTTTGTCTTTGAATAAACTAAAATATCATCGATGAATACCACCAAAAATTGATCCAATTAAGGTTGAAATACTCGGTTCATCAGTTCTGTAAATGTCGTAAGAGCATTTGTCAATCCAAACGGCATCACTACAAACATATAATGTTCATACCGAGTTCGAAAAGCTGTTTTCGGAATATCTTCTTCCTTGATCTTTAACTAATGATACCCCAATCAGAGATTAATCTTAAAAAATACAGTTACTCCTTGTAACTGATCAAAAAGATCATCAATCTTCATAAGAGGATACTTATTCTTTGTTGTCACCTTATTTAACCAACGGTAATCTATGCATAATCGCATGGATCCATCTTTCTTTTTCACAAATAACATTGATGCGTCCCAAGGTAGCGTACTTGGCCTTATAAAACCCCAATCTAACAATTCTTGCAATTGTACCTTTAACTCCAGAAGCTAGGTTTGAGCCATTCTATACGGGGCCATCGATATAGGCACAGTACCTAGTAACACCTCTATTTTGAATTTCACCTCTCAATTCAGAGGAAATCCCGGTAACTCATCTGGGAATACATCTAGATACTCTCGAATAGTCAGAATATCTTCCAATTTAATCTCAGAAACTCGAGTATCCACTACATTTGCTAAGAAAGCTTGGCGGCCTTGTAGCAAAAGTTTCTTGGAAGAAACATCTGAAATTACATTGGATAAGGGATTTACCCTTTCACCAACTACTATTATCTATGTGCCTTCCGAGTTCCTTAATATTAACCGCTTTAAGCAACAATCCACAATGGCATGGTAGGAATATAACCAATTTATGCCCCCTTGTGCTGTGTCCCAAGGGATAAATTACCATCATATTGAGCATTTTCCCGATCATCACAACAAAGCCCTTCTATCATCATCTTTAAATTTGTTAAACCAATAGTCTATCGACATTGGTTTTCCTTCAATATCCTACTTGAAGTCCAACACTTCAAGACTTCCCAACTTTCTAGTAATAAAAGTCTAAAGAACTTGGGATTGAATTTTCTCTAAAATCATATCCAGGGTTTGAAATAATAAACATCAGTTTAATTAGGCATTTCCAACTTCACCAGCACTTTAACATCATATTGAGCAGAAAGTGGTTAATGTCTAATCTTGTTACTACTTCTTCAAGTTTGCCTTTATCCTTCTAATAACTTCTTTAATCTTACATTTCCTTGAGAAAACCACTATTAATGAAATCTTTAGATTTCTTAATTCTTGGTCTCTATTAACCAAGTTTGCTATCCATTTAGAGAAAATTTGCTTTTCATCGAACATTCTTTCTTTACCGGGTTAAGTATAATTCCCGTCTAATAATTTCCTACTACTAAGTTTTCCAGCTTTCTTTCTCATAACTTAATCAATGTTGTCTTATGGAGTGCCATATTTCCCTCAAGCATATATATTTCTCAAGTAAAGATACTTCTTCATCTTCTTACTTCTTCATATTCGAATATCTTAATATCATTTAATCATAAACTTACAGTCTTACGATTGCCTTTTTTTCTTGAAATGTGAGCCCTTACTATCTAAATTTTCTTGTAACCTATGTTGTTATAAACATAAGTGCATATATAGATGTTAAGGACTAACATCTTATAATTACTGCATCAGCTCCTTACAATGCAGGTAACTGAACTCAAACTGAAGTTGATTACAATACTTATTTCACTTCATTATACTCGCTATGAGTCCTTTCTTAACCTCTGAGATTCGTCGATTGACGAAATCCGGTAGCGTCTTTCTTTCCTTACTATAATCTTATTATATCTTATGCTAATGAGGAGCAACTCTAAGTCATACAATCAATACATTAGTAATATGACATTCTAGGGGCATGTATTTACTGACAAACTTATAACAAACTCAATTTAGCATCTAGAACCGACTAAACATGTAGCTATGATACCACTAAATGTAACACCCTTAACGTATACTCGTAGTACGAATACACATTAAGGATATCACAATATTATTTAATAGAGTTCTAGACTTGTAATTTTTTTTAAAACATCTAACATAAAACTAGTTTATAAAATAACCATTTCTCGTATTTTGAAGTATTCGTAGCCTATTTGCAGATTGCTAGTTTTGACCCTGAATTGGTTTATAAAACATGTTAATCGGTTATTAAAACAAGTATGTAACTCAGGGTGAAAACTAGGTATACTGCCTAGGCCATTTCTTAAATTTAAAATTGTTACGCGATAAACGATAAATAAAATTTTACCTGATTACATATCATTACCAGTAATTCTTTAACCATTCGAATAATTTATATTTATCTGACTAATAAACAAACTTATAACTTTAAAACAACTAACAAATAAATTAATACATGCCCCCGCGTATCGAAACACCCTCCCGAGTACCAAAACGTTGGCCAAATTTGTCTAGGCTCGTACCGAAATGCTTGTCCGCGTACCGGGCCTGAGATGGCTTACTCGTACCAAAATGGGGACACCCGTACCGGTACGCCTGGACCTGTAATGTCCCAATTTCCTGTCTAAACATTCTTTAATGATAACCAAAACGCTCTAACATGTCTCAAACACTTATACAACAATACTAGGATACATTCCTAACCAAAACAACACAGAACCAACAACATTACAAGGCATTCATATACCCCAAGATATTCTATAGGCATGCTTCCTAATATCATTATACCAAACAACCAAAACTCACCTTAGGCACTTTTAAGGCATACTCATCATGCTCACACATCTAAAGCATCAAAACAAACTTGCTTGAATCATCAAAACATGGCAACCATCAAAGGTTAACTAGATGCATTCCTATGCAACCACCTAGTCTCAACTATAAGCAAAGATCATCAACCAACATAACAGCATCAAATCAGCCGTACAATCCAGCACATAACATGCTTAAAAACCATGGGAAAACATAATTACAAATCCCCAAAATACGGAGAACATATTGCCTTAATAACCAAAAACATAAATCGAGTTCATATTCAAAGTAGTCCTTGTCTTGGATTGCTTTAAACCTTTCCTTTGCAGCCCCCAAAATTCAATTCTCTGCATCATTAGGAAAAAGAGAGCGTAATCACACATGCTTAGTGAGGATGCTCTTAAAACAATGATGCAATATAACCCTTGAAAACTACACACTTGTTTTCAATCCATGCTTACGACCTAAGCAATTCCAATGACTCCAAATCAAACATGTATATCAACCATATGCAAAAACCATTACAAACCATATGCTTAAATTCCAAAGCATTAAATTACAAAACCATGCTAAAATCTCAAAGCATCAATTTACAAAACCATGCTTAAATCCCAAAGCATTAAAAAGTAGGTTCGATACATGAACTTGCATATATTGGCAATTATAGTGACCCCGGACAGTCGACCACTATCCTTGAGTAGCCGACCGCTAATCCTTTGTTAGCCGACTGTTAACCTTACTTATCGGATACACGGATCTCCCATGATAGTCGACTACTACGATGACCCATACCATACCGATCGCATGATACAACACCCTTTTCGACCGCAAGATCAACATCAACAAGGGGAACCGACCGCTCAACCCATGTGACAACATTATAGTCTGAGTAGCCGACCACTTACCTCAAAGACTCTTAACCATGATCGATTTTTATCATATTATAGTGCACTTCATCCTATGGCATGCCAACTATATCCGAATGTTTTCTCATCATGTCACATAGCCAATATATCATTTACAAAACCATTTACTCACTGTTTTACAATGCATTATACAAAATCACCACATATGCAAATCACATTGCAAAGCAATAACACCATTCTCGACCAGAATGAAAAACCAATGCTCACTAGCATTTCTTATACTTTTAAACCCCTGCATATGAACTTAAAATCATGCATTTACAGTTAGTAAATCAAACTATGTTTATTACCAAAACTTGAATTACACATGCTCACATATTAAAGAGCAAAAGAGGGAAAACTTACTTCCGAGCTTAGGTAAGTGTTTCAAACTTACCCTAAACTCCCAAAAACCTTCGTTAAACCTCTTAAAGACGTTTAAACCGGTTTCCACTCACTGATCACCTTGCTTTGCTCGCCAACGGGAATCGAGCTCTTGACAAGCAACAAACAACGTCAAGCTTTGTTGCCTTGATTATCCCCAATTTTAATCACATAAAACCAAAGGGCAAATGCATCATTATGCATTCAAACCATTTCCAACAAGCAATTACCCGCAACTCTTAAGTTGCCCACTCAAAAACCATCTGAAACATATCGAAAACATCCTCAAACACTTCCGAAGCTCAACCTTGCCATAATATAACGATTCAACCCATCAAACACCATCAATAAACATCCAAAAACCCTTTCCCAATGTCCATTTACTTCCAACAATGATTAAACTCAACTATCACCCCAAAAACCCTTGATTAACAACCTTAAACATTAGAGATTCAACTTATTTTGGGATTATAATGTTAAAACCAAGTTATTAACTCAATTAAACATCAAAACCATGACCTAATCTAATCAAAATCCCAGCAAAACAGAACAAGTACGAAAATCCACAAATTTCACCAATCAAAATACAATTAAACCAATATTCCTCAATTAAACTATCAAAACACATTATAAAAAAATTGTAAAGAGTCAACAACTTAAGAAGTTCAGTAAATAACCCTTCATTAGAGGAGAAGAACGAACCTTATCTCTAATGGATGCTTTCTCCCTTAATTGGATGATTTACATGAGAAAACAAAGTTAAAACAATAAGGTTTTGGTAAACTAACAACAAAGAATCATTTACAAACAAAAGATTTAAGAAAAGAAAGGTTTACCTAAAGATTTAGAAGGAGAAATTGATGTTTAACTGGAGAGATTTTGAGAGAAAATATTTTGAGAAAGTTAGTTACGTGATTTTTGTTTTAAAACTTTTAATTAAAAATTAACTCTCCCCAACCTATTTATATTTTCTAAAATACTTTAAAAATAGCCAATTAAGGGATAAAGTATGATATTAGACTTTTAGGGCAATTAGCTCCTTAAAGATTCAAAGTTTTGACTCTTTACAAAATAGCCACCAAAAATAGTTTTCAAAGTTTTCATTTTGGTCACTAGTCCAAAATATCCGATTTCCAAAACTTGTTTTCCAAAATTGAATTTACCATAATCATTAATATATTTAATAATGATTTTAGAATATTTTTCCACAATTTTATCACCTTCAAAAATATTTAATCCGATTTAATTCTGAAACTGGCTCGAATATCTAATATCGGTCCACCGAACCTTCGAACCGACCCTTAAAACATCTAAGCCCAAAACCGGGGTGTAACAAATCTCCCCCACTTAAGAAATTTCTTCCTTGAAATTTACCTGGAGGAAACAAATGCGGAAATTGTTCTAACATATCCGTCTTGCTCTCCTACGTGGCTTCCTCGACACCACGGTGTCGCCACAATACCTTATCAATCTCAATCGTCTTGCCACGAAGAAATTTTCTGCTGGAATCAAGGATGTCCGCTGGTTCCTCATCATAGGATAAATCCAGCCTCAACTCAATATGCTCCACTGGCATAACATGCGAGGGATCCGACCAATACCTTTGCAACATAGAAACATGGAACACATAATGTATTTTCTCTAACTCGGGAGGCAACCTCAACCGATAAGCCACAGGACCAACACGCTCAACAACTTCGTATGGTCCAATAAACCTCGGACTAAGCTTACCCTTACGACCGAATCGCATCACCTTTTTCCACAGTGACACTTTCAAAAATACACGATCTCCCACCGCACATTCAATTTATCTATGCTTTAAATCTGCGTAAGATTTCTGCCAATCCGCATCTGCTTTCAAGCAATCACACAACACATCTGGACACAAGATTTACCTTCTCATCCGTGTCTTTCAACACATCCGGTAAGGAAATATGCTTTTTCCCTACCTTAGCCCAACACAAAGGCGTGCGACACCTCTGGCCATACAATGCCTCATACGGTGCCATCTATATACTCGCTTGGTAACTGTTGTTATACGCAAACTCAACTAAAGGTAAGTGCTTCTCCCAAGTTCCTTGAAACTCAATAATGCAACATCTCAGCATATCCTCCAAAACTTGGATAACCCGCTCAGACTGACCATCCGACTGAGGATGATACGCGGTGCTAAAATTCAACCTCGTACCCAAAGTCTGATGCAAACTCACCCAAAACCTTACTGTAAACCTTGGATATCTATCTGAGACAATGAACTTAGGTACCCTGTGCAAACGCACGATCTCAGAAATGTACAAGTCCGCCAACTTGTCCAAAGTGTACGTCATATGCACTGGAAGAAAATGTGCACACTTCGTAAACCAATCCACAATCACCCAAATGGAATCCTTTTTAGCCGGTGTCAAAGGTAACCCTGACACAAAATCCATGGTGATTCTCTCCCACTTCCATTTCAAAATTCTCAACGGTTGCAACAACTCGGATGGAAACTGATGTTCAGCCTTGACCCACTGACACACCATGCACTTAAAAACAAACTCAGCCATATCCCTTTTCAAACCAACCCAGTAGTGCACTTCTTTCAATCCACGATACATCTTAACACTACTGGGATGCATAGCAAAAGGACTAGAATGTGCCTCCGTCAAAATAGTGTGCCTCAAGTCTGGATCATCCGGCACCACTATTTGACCCTTGAAACACAAAACTTCATCATCATCAAAATAAAAATCTGTTTGATTACCCTCCAATATATCCTTAACATGCTCGACCAAGGAATCATGAAACGGTTGCTTAGCTTTAATCATTTGTGACAACGTAGGATTAACTTGAAACTCAGCCAATAATCCACCTTCCCGAGTCACACTCAACCTCGCAAACATAGCCCTAAGCTCAACCGCAACCTTATGACTCAACGCATCCGCAACGACATTAGCTTTTCCAGGACGGTACTCGATCGTCAAGTCATAATCCTTGAGCAACTCCAACCATCTACGTTGCCTAAGATTTAAATCCTTTTGAGAAATCAAATACTTAAAACTCTTATGGTCCGTAAAAATAACACACTTCTCACCATAAAGGTAATGTCTCCAGATTTTTAGGGTGAACACCACAGCCGCAAGCTCCAAATCATGAGTCGGATAATTGCGCTCAAGAACCTTCAGTTGTCTCGATGCATAGGCCACAACCTTACCATCTTGCATCAGCACACAACCCAAACCAACATACGACGCATCACTATAAACCACAAGCTCCTTCCAGATTCAGGTTGAATCAACATAAGAGCATCTGTTAAAACTTCCTTCAACTTCTCGAAACTGAGTTGTTGCTTCTCCATCCATACATAAGGAATATTCTTCTGCAAAAACTTCGTCAACGGTGCTGCAATACTAGAAAACTCATATACAAAGTGACGGTAATAACCAGCCAGCCCAAGAAAACTGCGAACCTTCGAAATAGATTTAGGTTTCTTCCATTTGAGAATAGCCTCAATTTTCTGTGGATCAACACGAATACCCTCCGCAGAAACCACATGACCAAGGAACATCACTTCCTTAAACCAAAATCACACTTGCTCAACTTGGCATACAACTGGTCATCCTTCAAAACTTGCAACACAATTTGCAAATGCCGATCATGATCTTCTTCGGTACAAGAGTACACGAGAATATCATCTATAAACACCACCACAAATTTATCAAGATATTCATGGAACACCCTATTCATCATATCCATGAACACAGCTGGGGTATTTGTCAAACCAAAAGGCATGACCAAAAACTCATAATGCTCATACAAAATGCGATTTTATGCACACCCTCATCCTTAACCTTCAACTGGTAATACCCTAATCTTAAATCAATCTTAGAGAACATCGCTGCCCCGCAAAACAGATCAAACAAGTCATCAATCCTAGGAAAATGATACTTGTTCTTCATCGTTAGCTTATTCAATTGTCGGTAATCAATGAACATACCCATCGTACCATCTTTTTTTTCACAAAGAGAACCAGAGCACCCCAAGGCAAAACACTCAGTCGTATGAACCCATGATCCAACAACTCCTGAAGCTGTGAATTCAACTCCTTCAATTCCTCCAATGTCATCCTATAAGGAGCCATGGACACCGGTGTCGTACCCGCGTACGTCTCAATACCGAATTCTACCTCCCTATCCAGCAGTAAACCTGGCAACTCTTCAGGAAAAACCTCTGGAAAATCACTAACAGTTCGAATGTCCTGCACCCAAACACCCTTAACTTCAAGATTCATCGCGATGGCCAAATAAGCTTGGCAACCTCCTTGCATCATCCTTTTCGCTTGAGTAGCCGACACAACATTGGACAAGAAGTTCACATTCTCGCCAACCACCACAACTTCATAATCATCAGCTAACCTCATAGAAATCCTTTTGGATTCACAATCCACAACCGTCTTGTGCTCACTCAACCAATCCATACCCAAAATAACATCAAAATCATAGAATGGCAATTCCATCAAATATGCGGCAAACTCATGACCTTGCACAACTAAAAGACATCGCCTATACAACCTTCTTGTAGTAACCGTCTTACCAAAGGAACTAGTTACTAACATGCCAACATCAGGGATCTCAATAGGAACATTTAACAAAGATGCATGCTCGTTCAAGATATAAGAATGAGTAAATCCCAAATCAATCAAAGATAATGATGACGAGGATTGCAAAGTGAAGGTACCTGCGATCACATCCGTGTCATTACGACCCTCATAATGATCGTAGATCCGAGTTGGTCTATCATTGTCCGGTCGTACCGTAGCTGCATGAGCTACAACTCGCTGGCCATCCTCACGCCTCTAAAAATTACCCCTGCCAAGGCCTCGACCCCTAGCAGGTGCAGCAACATGAACTGGCACCTCTCTCACAGCCCGAGGACAATCACAGTTCACGTTATCAAGAGATCCACATATCCAACATCTCAAGGAATTTCCCTAATATACACCCGTGTGATGTCTACCACAACACTCACACTTAGCCATAATGCAAACTCCTGGGTTACTCTGACCAACATCGCCACCACGCATGTGGTTCGGCCTATGTTTCTTGTCCTAAAACCTCTTATTCTATCTCCCAGAATAGCTAGAATCGGCCACTCTCTTACCCAAGCTTGCACTTACAGCCTGAACTGATGTACCCAAGGATTGTTCAATATCCTTGGCCCTGTTGACCAACACATCAAAATCTGTATAATCTGCAGCCAGGAGATAAGTCTTAATATCCTTCACAAGACCATAGTGAAACCTATCGCATCTCTGCTGATCATCAGGAACCAACTCTGAGGCATACTGACTCAGGCGAACAAATTTCACCTCATACTCGGCAACAGACATGCCACCCTGCGATAGTGATATAAACTCGCGCTTCTTCGAATCCAAATACTGTGCACCAAGATACTTTCTCGTAAAAGCTCTCCGAAAGAACTCCCAAGTCACATCTGCCTTGGGAACACCCGTAACTGTAGTCACCCATCAATGATATGCATCACCTTGCAACAGTGACACAGTGCAACCCAACTTGCGTTCCTCATTACAACCTATCTAGTTTAGAATACGGATTGTCTTTTCCAGCCATCCCTCGACTGTATCAGGACTCAAACCCTAAAATTCCTTACCTCCCAAACTTCAAAGACACTCCAAGGTTAAACCTTAATTAGCCACCACAGTAGGTGTCGGTGCTTGCACTTGCACTCCAGCCATCGTTGCCTAAAATGCTCCTATCATTGCTTGGATTAACGAAGTCAAATTACCAAAAACTGGCACAGGAGGAGCCTGGGGTACACCACCCGCCCCAACATCAGCAAAAGGAGCCAACGGAGGACGAAGAGGTAAAACATTAGGGGGATTCCCTTCCTCAACATTATTTTGCCCAACTCCGGCATTAATAGCCATCGAACGCATCTCACTCAAGCTATGCTAACAAAAGCATCAAAACATATTAAAGTTAGGCTATCATTAGAGAAAGGATCCCAGACAACCTTATGAAACATTTTAAAACCTCGGTAATAGGCAATGTGTTCCCAATTCATAACTCCATCATGATATTAAACAATCACCGAACATATGCACACAATCACCGTGTAATTCAAACATCACCAATTAATCAAACAACAATATCCCAACTTTTCGTAACCTGGCTCTAATACCAAAAATGTAACCCTCTCGACCCGGCCTAGATGTCTGACTAAACCAAGAGAACTACATTAGGTTTACTGAAGCAAAACTGGGGAAAGATTATGAAAACTGGTCCTTTTTTTCTTTTATCTTATCTAGATTCATATTATTTATCCTATGTGTACATACTTGCAGCGGGTGAATTTACAAAGAAATCGGACCACGGAAAAACAACCAATTTCATAACATACATTTTAAGGACTAAAATGCAAATCTGATAAAATAAAGGACCAAAATTGAAATAAAAGTTACAAATCCTCAATTAGTCCAGTTACATGCTTACATGTCAAATTTCAGGTCAAAATAATATCCAATCTCATACAATTGCATTTACAAAGTTTAGTGACCAAAATGAAAATAATAGAAACTTTCAAATATTCCAATAACTAAAATAACTGCAGCTCGTATCAGTACTCGTGTAGGTGTTTTGGTATGCCTCAATAATTTTCAAAACTCATATTCCAGTAGCTAAAATCCGTTCCAATATGCCTCCGCGTATCGAAACGCCCTTCATAAAATCCCTGTACCGTATCGAAACACCATCTCGAGTACCAAAGTGCTGCTCAAATTTGCCTATGCTCGTACCAAAATGCTTGCCCGCGTACCGGTACGCTAAGCCTAAGATGGCTTACTCGTACCGAAACGAAGACACCTGTACCGGTACGCCTAGACCTATAATGTCCTAATTTGTTGTCTAAATATTCTTTAATGATAACCAAAATGATCTAACATGACTCAAATACTTATACGACAATACTAGGATACATTCCTAACCAAAACAACACAGAACCAACAACATTACATGGCATTCATATATCCCAAGATATTTTATAGGTATGCTTCCTAATATCATTCTGCCAAACAACCAAAACTCACCTTAGGCACTTTTAAGGCATGCTCACACATCTAAAGCATCAAAACAAACTTGCTTCAATCACCAAAACATGGCAACCATCAAAGGTTAACAGATGCATTCCTATGCAACCACATAGTCTTAACTATAAGCAAAGATCATCAACCAACATATCAGCATCAAATCAGCCGTACAATCTAGCACATAACATGCTTAAAAACCATGGGAAAATAAAATTACAAATCCCCAAAATATGCCGAACACATTGCCTTATTAACCGGAAACATAAACCGAGTTCATAATCAAAGTAGTCCTTGTCTTGGATCGCTTTAAACCTTTCCTTTTCAGCCCTAAACTTCAACGCTCTGCATCATTAGGAAAAAGAGAGCGTAATCACACATGCTTAGTGAGGATGCTCTAAAAACAATGATGCAATATAACCCTTGAAACCTACACACTTGTTTTCAATCCATGCTTACGACCTAAACAATTCCAATGATTCCAAATCAAACATGCATATCGACCATATGAAAAAACCTTTACAAACCACATGCTTAAATTCTAAAGCATTAAATTACAAAACCATGCTAAAATCCCAAAGCATCAATTTACAAAACCATGCTTAAATCCCAGAGCATTAAAAAGTAGGTTCAATACATGAACTTGCATATATTGGCATTTATAGTGACCCCGGATAGTAGACCACTATCCTTGATTAGATGACCGCTAATCCTTGGTTAATCGACCGTTAACCTTATATATCGGATACACGAATCTCCCATGATAGTCGACCACTACCATGACCCATACCTTGCCGACCGCATGATACAACACCCTTGCCGACCGCAAGATTAACATCAACAAAAGTAACTGACCGCTCAACCCAAGTGACAACATTATAGTCCGAGTAGCCAACCACTTACCTCAAGGACACTTAACCACGATCGATTTTTATCATATTATAGTGCACTTCATCCTATAGCATGCCAACTATATCCGAATATTTTCTCATCATGTCACATAGCCAATATATCATTTACAAAACCATTTACTCACTGTTTTACAATGCATTAAACAAAATCACCACATATGCAAATCACATTGCCAAAGTAATAACATCATTCCCGACCGGAATGAAAACCAATGCTCACTAGCATTTCTTATACTTTTAAACCCCATGCATATGTACTTAAAACCATGCATTTCCAGTAAGTAAATCAAACCATGTTTACGACCAAAACATGAATTACACATGCTCATATTCGAACTGATATTAAAGAGCAAAAGAGGGAAAACTTACTTCCGAGCTTAGGTAAGTGTTTCAAACTTACCCTTAACTCCCAAAAACCTTCGTTAAACCTCTTAAAGGCGTTTAAACTAGTTTCCACTCACTGATACAACTCGTTTTGCTCGCCAACGTGAATCGAGCTCCCAGCAAGCAAAAAACAACATCAAGCTTTGTTTCCTTGATTATCCCTTGTTTTAATCACATAAAACTAGAGGGAAATGCATCATTATGCATTCAAACCATTGCCAACAAGCAATTACCCGCAACTCTTAAGTTGTCCACTCAAAAACCATCTAAAACATATCGAAAACATTCTCAAACACTTCCGAAACTCAACCTAGCCATAATATAATGATTCAACCCATTAAACACCATCAATTAACATCCAAAAACCCTTTCCCAACATCTTTTCACTTCCAGCAATGATTAAACTCAACTATCACCCCAAAAATGATTGATTAACAACCTTAAACATTAGATATTCAACTTATTTCGAGATTACAATGTTAAAACTAAGTTATTAACTCAATTAAACATCAAAACCATGATCTAATTTGATCAAAATCCCAGCAAAATAGAAAAAATACAAAAATCCACAAATTTCATCAATCAAAATACAATTAAACCAATTTTCCTCAATTAAACTATCAAAACACATTATAAAAGAATTGCAAAGAGTCAACAACTTGGGAATTTCAACAAAGAACCTTTCATTAGAGAAGGAGAACGAACCTTACCTCTAATGGATGCTTTCTACCTTAATTGGATGATTTACATGTGAAAACAAAGTTAAAACAATAAGGTTTTGGTAAACTAACAACAAAGATTCATTTACAAACAAAATATTTAAGAAAAGAAAGGTTTACCTGAAGATTTAGAAGAAGAAATTGATGTTTGGCTTGAGAGATTTTGAGAGAAAATATTTTGAGAAAGTTAGTTACATGATTTTTGTTTTAAAGCTTTTAATTACAAATTAACTCTCCCCAACCTATTTATATTTTATAAAATACTTAAAAATAGCCAGTTAAGGGATAAAGTCTGATATTAGACTTTTAGGGCAATTAGCTCCTTAAAGATTCAAAGTTTTGACTCTTTACAAAACAACCACCAAAAATAGTTTTCAAAGTTTTCATTTTGGTCACTAGTCCAAAATGTCCGATTTCCAAAACTTGTTTTCCAAAATTGACTTTACCATAATCATTAATATATTTAATAATGATTTTAGAATATTTTTCCACAATTTTATCACCTTTAAAAATATTTAATCCAATTTAATCCCGAAATCGACTCGAATCTCTAGTCCCGGTCCAACGAACCTTCGACCCAACCCTTAAAACATCTAAGCCCAAAACAGGGGTGTTAAAATGGAACTATCTCTAAAATTTTAGCTTGATCCGATTATCCGAATATTTTTTCAAACTTTATCGCTTTATAGCCATTAATACAAACTCCGTACAAAAATCCAAGTAACACAAAAACATCATTCTTGGGGGTAAACTATTCATTTACGAGGTTAAAATATATTTAAAAATTACACTTTGATCCCTAAACTTTTCCAAACTTTATACTTTAGCCACAAAACTTTCAAAATTTACATATTGGTCATTAGCCAAAAATTGGGATATTACAAACCGTATCGCTATGCATAGTGGTGAAACAATGTTCATTTTGGTACATGGGTTACCGTATCGATAAGTGCTTAGCAACTAGAATTATAATTTTTGAAATATACAAACCCGTACCGATACGCCTTAAGACCGTATCAGTACGCCTTTGTCCATTTGTGTTGTATCGAAATGCAAGTCATCCATACCGATATGCTGACCGTTAAATTAGTTGTATAAGCATATGTGGTTTGAAATCTTTGCATTTTGGTCCATGTTTCTTAAATGTGCAATTAAATGTGAATGAATGATCATTTTAAGTTGAGATTTAACATGAAGGCATGTAACATGACTAATTGAGGATTGATAACTTTAACTTCATGAAAGTCCTTTTAAATATTAGAAATTGCGTTTTAGTCTCTGTAGAGCGTATATGAGCAATTGGATTTCGAAACGACGTTCGATTGAGTTATAATTTTAACCATAACTCGTATGAACACCTTAGGATCTAATAATGCATTTAGATAAGATAAAAGAAAAAATGGACCGTTTATTCATAATCTCTTCAGGGTCGCTCAGTTCGGTCTTTCGGCTAAACTGGGTCAATGGGGTTACATTTGGTGGTATCAGAGCTAGATTATAATTGTTGGAAGGTGGGTTATGGTTGTTTGGTTGATTGATGATGTTTGAATATGTTGTTTGACATGTACGGTGATTGAATTTGTGAAATTGTATTCAATATGTAGTATGTTTGGGGTGTTTAAACTTGGGACACATTGCCTTATTACTACTTGAGTTAAATGATTTTATTTTTAAACAATAGTGACTTGGATTCTTGCTGCGAGCTGGCCTAATTGTTTTGTTTTGTTGCATTATCATGTTTAGACTTATATTTTCGCGTATGAGATCGAGACTAGAGACTAGAGATCACATGGGTACTGTGATAGAAACACACGATGATGAGTTGCCTCCTCCTCCACTGAATCCTCCTGCTGGTGTAGAGTAGAGAGAGGTGCGCCTTATGCACCCCAAGCATATGCTTTTGGTGATATGACGCCATTAATCCAAGCGATGACTGGAGCTTTCCAGGCGGCCATAGCTTGAGTGCGTGTACCTATACTGGCGCCTGTAACTGTTAATACTGGGTTACCTTTGGAGCGTTTACGTAGCCTTGGTGGTGTTGAGTTTAGAGGTTTGATTCATGATGCATTTGAGGAATGGTTTGCTAGTACTGAGAGAATCCTTGGCTAGATGGAATTTACTGATGTAAGCAAGCTGGGATGTATTGTGTCGTTGCTTCAGGGTAATGCTTACAATTGGTGAACAACTGTGATTGCAAGAATGAAACCTGCCAATGTTACGAGGGAATTCTTGTGAGGCTTTTAGGAAGAAGTATTTGGAAACTCGATATAGAGATGCAAACAAGAGGGAGTTCATGGCTTTGAGCAAGAAAACATGTCTGTTTTTGAGTATGAGATCCAGTTTGTACAACTGAGTAAGTATGCTCATGAGTTGGTTTTAGATGAGCAGCAGAGGTGTGAACAGTTCCATTACGGGTTGATCAAGGAGGTGAAGACATACATGCTGGCCACTGACTACACAGAGTTTGATGTCCTGGTTTCCCAAGCAAAGGATATAGAACAAAATTTGGGCTTGTCTGCTCATTTTGGGAGTTCTTCAGCGGGAAAGAGGAGTGCAAAGTTTGATGTTGGTAAGGATCGTTATATGAGGCATAAAGACAAGAGGTACTGTTCAGATTAAAAGTAGGGAAGAAATGGTGATGGGCATGGTTTTCAAGGTCATAATACCTTTGTTGGAGTTTCTGAGTGTAGGAGGTGTGGAAGGAAGCATTCGGGGGAATGTTCGGGGTGCTATAGGCACATGTTGGAGTTATGGATCGAGGGATCATCTTAGGAGGAATTGTTCGCAATTAGCCAGAGAGAGTCAAGCTCATGTACCAGTTGTTGTGGCGTAAAAGGTTCGTGGGTGTGGCCGTGGATATTCCAGCTCATAGATGATGGTCAGAGAGTGGTAGCGCATACCGTAGCGGTTCAGCCTAAGGAGGGTAGACCGACGAGGGTCTTTGCTCACCGTGTAAGGAAGAATAATATCGATGTGATTGCAAGTACCTTTACCTTGCAATCTATTCCTTTGTTATCTTTGATTGACTCCGATTTTGCACATTCCTACATTTTACACGAGCATGCATGTTTGTTGGATTTACTTGTAGAGTTGTTAGATGTTGGTATGTAGGTAACAAGTTCCTTTGGTGAGACAGTTGTAGCTAGGAAGTTGTATAGGAGTTGTCCCTTAATGGTTCAAGGGCATGTGTTTGAGGATGACCTCATAGAGTTACCATTTCACGGTTTCGATGTGATCTTGGGTGTGGATTGGTTGTCTCGACACAAAGTTGTAGTAGATTTTGAAGCCAATTGAGTTTCCCTAAAACTTGCTGAGAATTATGAAATTGTGGTTGTGGGCGAGAATGTAAAGTTCATGTCAAATGTGGTTTCTGTTTTGGAGGCTCGAAAGTTGTTAGAGTTTGGGAGTCAAGCATACCTAGCCTATGTTATGAACCCGTATATGAAGAAAGTACGTGCCTAGGATATTCGCACAGTTTGTGACTTTTTAGAAGTGTTTCGAAAGAGTTGTCTAGTTTGCCGCCAGATAGGGAGGTAGAGTTTTGCATTGAGACATATGCGGATACGGTTCCGGTGTCGATTGCTCTGTAATATATGGCACCAAAAGACTTGAAGAGTTGAAGACACAGTTACAAGAGTTGTTGGATCGTGGTTTTATTCGGCCAAGTGTGTCACCGTGGGGAGCACCTATGTTGTTTGTGAAAAAGAAAGATGGAACGATGAGAATGTGCATTGATTATCGACAACTGAACAAGTTGACAATTAAGAACATGTATCCTTTGCCGAGGATTGATGATCTGTTTGATTAGTTCCGGGGTGTTATACTATTTTCTAAGATTGATTTGTGGTTAGGGTATTATCAATTGATTGTGAAGGATAAGGATGTGCTGAAGACAATTTTTTGCACACATTATGGGCGTTACGAGTTCCTAGTGATGTCATTTGGTTTGACAAATGCACCAACATCATTCATGGATATGATGAATAAGGTGTTCCATGAGTTTTTAGACCAATTCATGGTAGTGTTCATCGATGACATTCTTGTGTACTTGCGTACCAAGAAAGATCACGATCGACATCTCTGAATTGTGTTACAAGTTCTGTTGGACGACTAGCTTTATGCCAAGCTAAGTAAATGTGAGTTCTGGATCAAGTATTGTTTCGATTGAGGGTACTCGTGCGAATCCACAAAAACCCATTGTGAATTAGAAGCAACCGAAGTCTATATCGAAAGTCTGTAGTTTAGTGGGGTTGGCAGGATCCACCGACACTTCGTAGATGGGTTTTCAAATATTGTTACCCCTTTCACAAAGTTGTGGCAGAAGGATGTGAGTTTTTAGTGGACGAAAGCTAGGTAGCAATCTTCCGACAAGTTGAAGAAAGCTTTGACGCAAGCTCCAATCTTGATTCAACCTGAGTCAGGGAAGGAGTTTGTCGTATATAGTGATGCATCCTACGTGGGTTTAGTGTGTGTACTGATGTAGGAAGGAAGGGTTGTAGCTTATGCATCTAGGCAGTTGAAGGTGAACGAGCGCAACTACCCCATGCACGACCTTGAGTTGGTTGTGGTGGTGTTTGCCTTGAAGATTTGGCAACATTATTTGTATGGTGAGAAGTATATCGTATACACGGATCACAAAAGTTTGAAGTATTTGATGTCACGTGACCCACCATTAAATAAGAAAAAAATCTAGCCTTCCTTTTCATTGAAAATTTTATGCCCTAATGCTAAAAAAATAAATTTTAAACTATAACCTTAAATTTTAAATCATAAACTCTAACCCCTAAAAAGAATTCTACCCCAATTCCATAAACCTTAATCATAAACCCTAACTCTAAACACTAAACCTATTTTTTTAGTGTGAGCCATAAAGAGGAGCACAAAAAGGGCATGCGATTTCTATTCTATTATGCATGGGTAGCTTTAGAAGGGTTATATTTGCTCTTTTGGGATTAATTTATATGTTGACCATTCAAGTTTTGCCTGTAATTTATTTTAAAATAATTTTACATAATTATTTACTATTTTAATCCTTTCAAGTTGTATTTTTTTCAATTTGATCTTTTAGCATGTTTATATTTATTTTCCAATTTATTTGTAGTCGTTATGATGTCCTAATAATTTATAATTTGAATTTTTATGATGTTTAAATGTATCTTTTCATACTTATTCATTTCACACTCGGTTTACATGCGATTGTATTTATTGTTGTTTAGTGGGACAAAAATCCTCAACCCTTTTCTACGCCTAACACTAAAATATTAAATGCTAAGCCCTAATCCTAAATTCTAAATCCTAAATCATAAACCCTAAAAATATACTCTAACTTTAAACCTTAACCATATATCCTAAACCTAATTTTTTTAGTGTGGGACACAAAAAAGGCATCGAAAGAGAGCAAAAAATTTCTATTCTGCTTAGTGAACCACCAAATTCAAATTTTTGGATCTGTCCCTTAGCCATGATTTGTCCTTGGAATGTTATTTAATTTTTTACCATATTCACTTCCCCTAATCATCACCTCTGAATTACATAAATACAACATGTGGCAATGGAGGGGACATATATATAAGCAGTGGCAGATGTAAGTGCATCTTAGAGTAGGCTCGTGCTCACCATGAATTTTTTAAATTTCACGTATTTGACTTTATTTTTTTAATTTTTATGAGCTAATCATTAGATTTTTTTAATATTTATAAGTTGTATTCATCTTGAAATTTTGAGATTTCATATGTGCACACCTTCAAAAATATTTCTAGATCCGCCGTTGGATATAGAGTTGCCGGAATAAGAAGGGGAAAAGTTGAAAGTGCTTGCTGTTACGACCACCCCCACATGTATCTTCCTTGACTGAAACCGCAGCTGTTTCGGCTCCGGCTGTCATTCGAAACGGGTTACCCTGCCTTCCACAACCGCCGGACCAAGAACCAGAACACTTCCTTTTGCACGGGATATTAAATTAAAAATAAAAAGAAAGATAGAAATGGAGATCCGGGGCGCTCTACCATTTAAGCTACATCCCCTGTTGTTGAGAGGTTTTATAGAAACTTTTAAATTTACTAGTTTTATACTCGGCGACTCCATAGTCCATACTTATCCTAAGATGCCTGTATTTATTTATAAATAGTATAATCTTCTAGATATATTCAAAACTAAAGTATAGTAAATCCAAATATCATAGGTTAAAATACGACATTACTATTGATCAACAAATGTTACTCAAATAAAACAATAATGTAAAATATTGCTCAAATTTATAGGATCAAAACAAAACATTTGGAAAACAGAAAATTAAAACAAAATAGATTCGGTCATCCCAAGATATAACAACGGTATGAACATGACACAGATGCAGTGATCAAATTCAATTACAGAAAGGTTCAACCAGTCCAGACATTTCTCATTGTTAAATATCCGTAGATTTAAAATATACATGATTAAAATATCCGTGAAATCTAGACATTTCGCATTGCGAACAACGGCGGATCCACGTTTATGCTCGGGTGGTCCCGTGATCACCGTGAACTTTTCAAAGTTCTTACATTTAGCTTTAATTTTCTTAATTTTTATGAATTAGTCTTAAATTTTATAACTTGTGCAACCCTGAAATTTTGAGATATTTATGACTTGTGTCTACCTTAAAAATTATTTTGACTTATGCCTACCCTAAAAAAGAAACTATGGATCCGCCACTGATTGCGGACATTGTGCGGGTGGACCCCAACATCAAGAAGTTTGGAATTGCACCCTTGCGTGGGAAAAAAATAATTTAACTTAATAATTCAATTATCATTAAGTTGGTTCATGTATATAAACATATCTCACACTTGATATGTACATAATGTGAGATTTGAGCCACCCATTTTCCTCAAATAGCCTATTTTGAGCATCAATTTCTCATTCACCACTCAACCATTTCGAGCATATGATATACCGTTGTAAAGGTCTAATAGGGCATAATATAAAATTATAATTTTATGATTCAAATATCTATCTTTATCAATAAAAAATATGCCTCAAAGTTTTCAAAAATTCATTTCTTCCCAACAACTATACGTGATGATTCCAGAACTCAGATTCATTTATAGTACTTTTATAAGAGGATAAAGTCATTTATGATATATGTATATTAAGAAAATGATTAAGGTGATATTTGTAAATTTAAAATGTGATGTGGTACATGTATTTTGACATATTGTCTATGGGGTGCTTATAGTTTTATAGTAACATAATATTTGATCACCAATAAACGTTATTCTATAATACCTTTACCTAAATATAAATATTTATTTATCAAGTAAACTTAATTATCAAATAATTTTAAAATACTAGAATTACAATAAAATTTAACTTAATTGTCAATTAGAATTTGAGTCAATATATATCTCTTTCGATCTTTTTAAATTATGCTTTCGAAAAATAATTTTTGTCAACCACACACAGCACGAGTAGAAAGAGTATATAAAAGAATAATAACCAACTTAGACTGACCAAACCAAGGAAATACAATATCCAGCCTACTAATGGATGAACTGTAGGAGGAATAATGGCGAAGGGAACTATATAGGCTGGCAAGAATGGATCATATCGTTATACCCTTTCAGGCTCCTTTGCATCAAAGATGTGCTTGTATCCGTGTTCCGGTAGGCGGTAACACAGCTCGGAGATGCTGGGGCGAGCTAGTCGTGCCATCACAATGATTCCGAGGAAGATAACCGATTGAATCATTACAATGGGGCATTTCAGCAGCATACCTGTAGCAATCATTAAATAAGTGGCTACGTTTTATTTATCTACCAGTGTTGTTGCACCATTATCTGTATACATTATACATGTCTATCTTACCCCGGAGTTCGACGACGATTTTCATGCCGTCGAATGCCGAGAGGCAGGTCAGGCCAAGACCACCAATACATGGTACTGTCCAAAACTCAGATTTGCAGCTGTAATCAAAGCATTATAGATTTGATCATCACTATTTCACTCACAATAGTAAGAGGGATCCATTTGATAGCCCATAGGATAGGAAGTCTGTATTGTCCATCCAAGGTGGTGCCATTTAGGTTTGGATAGAACCAAAGATTCAAATAGCAGTAGTGGCACAATCCGAAATCGTTATTGCGTAAAATAATGGTCCGTAATGACAGCAACCGTGATAAAACACCACGGCCGCAACCACAATTTAAATCTCTGGATAAAACATTGGTTTGGCACCATCATGGTTTTCTTACCAGTTTCCAGTTGATGAATGTCTTCCAAACAATGCCGCAGCCTGCGCAGGTTATCTCAAATTTGTAGAGCCCAAAGATGCTTTCTAAAACAAAAACAAAGGGTGTTAATAAATGGAGATGCGGGAGATCAAACCCGTACCTCTTGCATGCAAAGCGAGCGCTCTACCATTTGAGTTACATCCCCTAATTACAAGACATTTTACAAATATATATATATATATATATATATTCACTAAATAGAGAGCGTGAGATTTTCTAATGCAATCTATACTCGTCGAACCAGACTTTTTTCTTCTTCTAAAATGACTATCTATAAAACATATAGGCACGATTATACCTAGTATATTAAATTCGAATAGTATAAGTTAAAACACGATATTAAATTTCATCACTTAATATTATTAAACATAATTACTATTATATTTATATAAATACTAATAATTTTAAGTCCACGTAAGCCAATATATGAAATTATCTAACAGAAACTGTATGGTGGCCATTAGCATATAAATTGAATAATGGCATTAGACGCCATTTTCATGTAAAGTAAAAACAAGAATGACATTTCACCACAAAAGAAAAGAGTGATTTCAACTTTCAAGTGATTGAAATTAAGATTATGAACGAGAAATAAGTTCTCTATTAAAGCAACATTGGAATTTCTCTATATTGACAAAGAGTTCATTGTCAAATTATTATTTATGTCACGTCACATTATTACATAATACACATAACTGTTTACATTATAATTAATATTTTTGTAACGATTTTATTAACATCAATTATGATTAGCATATACTAATAATTTGGGATGAAATTAAACATTCAAAAGTTTTTAGATCAATTTAGATTGAGAATCATAGTTTGAGCATGAAATTAGAATGCTTAAAAGTTTGGGGGCCAATTTAGAATGATGATCATAGTTTGAGGATGAAACTGAAATGTTCAAAAGTTTGAGGACCAATTTAAAATGATGGTCATAATTTATAAACACGTGTTGCGATTAACTCCCAAAAAAAAACATGTCCCACGAACCAAGTACTCATACGTTAAGCTTCGTATATGTAGGCCATTCATGTCCTACACAAACATTGAAATTGAACCATCATGGTATACATATCTAATCTTAGATTCTTTTTTAGAAAAGGTGTATATAAATAGGGGAAGAGGGGACCTCTTTATTATAAAGTATTATCACAATGAATTAGGAATATGGAGTGGCGTAAGATATAAATGGCATGATGTGCCCTTTTGTCTGCCCTAAAATTAACTAAAGTCTAAAGCTTTCTTAGCTTAAGCTACTGCTTAATGTTTATTTTTAGCATGTGTGCATATGACATGGGGCCATTTGGAACACTTGCCAACACACCCATGCTTCTTAATGCCATCCTACTATCACTAGAAATAAATTTTTCATGGTCAAGTAAAAAGAATCAAAACAGGTTAAACCGATTAAGCTTAGTTGGTCTTCGGTTTGCTGTTCATTTTTTCTAATTTGGATGAAGAGTCGGTGGTGGTGACCATAGAAGGTTTATGCACGATGAGCCATTTTAAAAAAAAAAAATGATAGTGCTCTGGTTATGAGAAGAGGAAGAAAACTCTGAAGAACCTACTGAGAAATGAAAAAGAAACTCGCAAAACTTTATGTTAGGGGGCGAGCCTATAAAATTATAGAAGAGGCAAATTTATAAAGTTTTAAGGGGGGCGCAAATAGATTTTCAATAGAAAATATATAATAAATTTCTAAAACATTCTAAATTACATTGGAATTTCAAATTTTTAGGGGGACGACCGTCCCCTCCAGCCCCCTCTAGGTTCGTCCCTGCTTTTGTTGGAGAAAAGAAGAAGAAAATTACTCTTTGGTTTCTACGGTCATAGGATAACAACTATAGGGTGACCGTTGACGAGAATTTAAAAGGTCTTGTAAATATTATTTATGATTTTTCTTCATGATTCATAAATTCTCTTCAATTTTGTTGTTGTTGTTGAAGTAATTGAGAAAAATATATAGAATTGTTGTTATTAATATGCCCAAATTTTGGTCATAGTGAAATAGTTGGGGGATGTCCTTGATACATTAATTGTTAGGTTGGGTCTTTATTTGATATGAAGTGATTTGCTTGCACATGCATTTCCACGACAGAAATTAATGAGCACATGCATCTAAGGGTATCATACACTATAAAAAGCTTCCATCCATGTCTACATCATGCCCCCTTGTGTTCCCATGCACCATTCTTACGACCACTCGCATTTTCAATGTCTTACCCATAAATATTACGCAATATATTTTTAATATATTGATGTAATTATATGGCAATACATGCTTATATTCTTTTTTTAATTCTTTAGTAATTTATAAACACATTGCACACATAGATATTCGAACCTAAGTCTTTTAAAATAAATATTATCATCTCTTTCACTGGATTCAATCATTGGGTTCATTACACAATATTTGAATATGCATATGTAATATATATTTTAAATGTTTGGAAATGTTTAAAAATAGATTTAAATGCGTGACGTAACCAGAGTAGAACCTTGGGGCACATTCTAATATTATTGAATTTGACAAAGACTTAAGAAATATTTAAACCAAATAACTTGACGTTTAATTTGTTTAGTTTTAAAATTTATTTGGACCTAATAAGTATTTGAAAATAGAAGTTGAGGTTTAAATTAACTAGTTTTAAAACTGATAGGAACCTAAGAAATGATTTAATTAGAGAAGGGGGTTAAGACTTAAATTACCCAGCTTTATAATTGTTGAAGCCTTGAAAAAATTACACCGAAAAAATTTGGGGTGAATGTAGAACAGAACCAAATAAATAATAAATTAAGGAGATTAATCATTTTAATAATAAAATAAATTAAAAGAACATTCCTTTATAAAGAATTCATATTTTTAATATCTCTAATTAATTTAAATTAATATTAGTTAAATAATAAATAAAGAAGAATAATTATTGAAATAATCTATTTCGAAGAAACCATATTCTACAAAAGCTCTCTCGTTGGCATCATAGAAAGGTAAACTACTTTATTTGGTCACTCAACTTTGCTCATATTTCTATTTTGGTCAACCAACTTTAAAATTTTCATTTATTATTAAACTTTTGAATTTCGGTCAATTTGGCCACTCAAGCGTTAAGTCTTTGATGCCATTTAAATGTTTTTGGTAAATTTATATAAAAAATCATTGAAACTGTAACCCCTAAATTTAACCTAATTTCTTAGGTTAAATCTTGGGAGTCAAGTTTGAAAACTTGTCCTTTAAGAAACGCATATTAGGTTTATTTATTTATGAAACAAAAGTATTATTAAGTAATAATATTTAACGTAAAATATCTCAATTAATGACGAATCACATCATTAAAACATATCTTAAAAATTCAATAAAAACATCCGAATTAAAATCCAGAAATGCATGTTAAAACAAAATCACAATTTAAATGAAACAAATGTCCAAATTACAAAATGTTCCAAAAATATGTTAAAACATTAATCTGAAATAATTGAAAAGAATTCGTACTGAATAACAAATTAACTGAGTAAAATGCAAGTTGCTCCAAGTACCGAGTCGCCTAATCAGTCTGAGTATCTGAAAGAAGAAACCATGAGGGTGTAAGCTAAAAATCTTAGTGTGTCTCGAAAGTACAAGCAATACAAAAAAAAACAGTATTTTGATTTTCTCATAGTCTTTTTTGAAGGCATAATAAATTCGATAAATCCAAATCATAAAGTTATAATGTCCGATGTATGACTCAATACCCGACTATTCGATATCATACAGAGTGGAGGTTGCCCTCGCCAGAGTGGAGGTTTCCCTCACTTTTTCTGAACACAATTCCGATCCCATGTCACATTATATGATTTGTAAAATCATAAATTTGATCTCTTACAAGTGTTTCATTTTTCGAAAATCCGATACTTGATTTAAAAACACAATTTAATATGACTTGCATGATGTTTTCAAATCATTCTCAAATCACAATCAATTAGACAATAAATCAAGCAAAATATAAAACATTATTTTTCAGATTATAGCACAATAGGAACACACAAATATATGGCACATGAAAAGACACACCTTAGCAAGCAGTAGCTCTAATGCCGAGAAGAACGCGCCTCACGTTCAGGTCTAGCTGAACCAGAACCTACGATGATAACTCTATATTAAAAACCATTCATAACACTAAGCAACCACTAAAAACATAAGACTAATCTGAAAGAATACTTAGGCATAGACCTCAAAGAACGTGTACAATCAATCTGAACAGAATGAGGTGGTAACTCGTCAGCCTCAGAGACGATACCTCAACCCGAAAATAACTCGAGTTAATCCGATACTCAATTCTTCTGAAATTACTAAGGTAAAAATTAATCAAAATTAGCAAAACGAAACTTTCGGGTCAAACGGGCAGCGAATTTAGACTCAGGACGTCAAAAAAGATCAATATAAAGGTTATCTTCAAAAGTCAACCTCGGGTCAAAAGTCAAATTCAACGCTAGTTAAAGTCAACATGTCAAGGTCAAATGTCAAAGTTAATTGGTCAGAGGTCAACTCTAATCAAAGGTCTAACTGGTCAATCTTGATGTCATCAAAGTCAACGCTGACGTCATCATGATCAACGCTGACGTCATCATGGTCAACACGTCAGGTCGGGTTAATAATCGGGTCGAGTCGGTCAACAGTCGGGTCGGGCTGGGTCCACGATCTAAGGTTAAAATCAGTTTTGCCTGTTCAGTTCACCCATCCGGTTGCAGGTCACCAGGTCTGGTTCGGTTTAACCTACTCTTATATCGGGCTTCACACTAGACTCTCAAAATTGGCTCAACCAGATAAGACCTTCACCACACCCTCACACACGGGAACACCAAGCCCAAACCAAACACTCACCCACAACCTACCTCACTCGCACAACCTAGCAAGCCCAAATCCATTTCCCCTTAATCTGTTATACTAGGGTTTTAGAATACCCAAAGACGACAGACGGCGGCAGAGATTTCAACGACGATGACAGAGGAGATATTAACGGCAGTGACGGCAAATAGATACGGCAACTCACTGGCGGTCCTCACCAGAAGCACAAACCAATAGCATAACGATGATTCACGACCCCCCACACGAACGAAATCCAAAATAACCACAACCCGCAACCCAAAAACAAACACTGATTTAAAACCAAAGATAGGGATTCGAGGTTTACCCAAAACACACTTGCTCGAACAGAGACGAAACTCAACGGCGGAGCTCACGGCGCCGCATGGAAATCAAACGGTTTCCTTGTGATTTATGACAAAACCGAACAACGAAAAGGAAAAGGGTGGCCCGAGTTTGGTTCGCACAGACAAGGGAAGAGCGGTGAGGCTCACGGACGATAGCCAACCCTTCGTTGGTGGCTCGCCGGAACACGAGAGGGAGAGGGGAGAGTTATCGAGAGAAAGATATGCGGCTGGGCAAAAGAAATCTGGGAGTCGAAGGGTTTCCATTTGCTGATAAACATGTTAAAATACCCAACTTAATGGATAAAACGCAAAGCATGCCCTTGAAATCTTTAGGGTTCACAAGAATAGGTATTAAACTTTACCCTCATCACATATTAGCCACAAAATTCCGAATTAAGCCCTTCAACTCTCTATTTAATCAATTTAATCACTCAACTAAATTAGGGATTTTGAAGCAAAATTCTTAAAAATTGAGGTTTTTAATTTGGGGATTTTTTTTTTAAATTTGGGTTTTCTAAAATAGGGCAAATTTTGGGTGTTACAGAAACTTTCCTCCCATGCCCAGATTTTTTAGCTCCCTTTGAATCACCAACGTCAGAGTAATTTTTTTTCAAATTCAAATGGTGGGAGGTCGAAAAGTAAGGAAAAATAATAATATATCTCTCTTCCATGTTGATTAAACGATGGAGATTGCATATCAAACCAAGATAAGTTAAAGTTGTGATTTGAATTTTGTTGGTTTCGAGAAAAACCAAACTGAGAAGAAGAAAGATGAGAGAAAGAAGAACATTTGGTAGGCAACAATCAAATGAAGGCAGATAAGAATTTCATCCAATTGGAAAAATTTTAAAATTTAAGGAGAATTATAGAAACAAAAAACCATGAAACACAATGTTTTAGCGTTAGCAAAAGACATTTAATGATCGGGTGACCAAAACAAGCGAAATTTAAAAATGTAGTGATGAAATTAAAAGTTTTATAGATGACTAACCAAAACAAAAACACAGGTAAAGTTGAGTGACCGAAGAAACTTGTTACCTTTATAAAAAAGATCATAGTAGCGACTAAAAGAATCCGGGTGTTCCCTCGCTTTGAAAAAAAATTGATTTCGGGGGGAATTTGGAAAGCTCGTATTTTTAAAACAAGACTTGGAGTCGCCACCGGTCACTTGGATAAGGTAGACCGGACACCAAAAAATAAAACCAGAGATAAAATGGGTCCGGGAGTTGGTTATGAATGAGGAAGGGTTTGCACCCCCACCATACCCTAAAATCGGTACCTAAAGGGTTCGTATCGTATTTATTAAGAAAAATAAAAATTTGACTTAATTTAACTATTAAATCATACTATTAAAAAAACTATTAAACCCTAAAATGCATAAATGTACGGCTGTAACCCCCTCGACCCGGCCTAGACGCCCGACCGATCCAAGCGAGCTACATTAGGTTTGCCGAAGCAAGCCGAAGAAAGATTACGAAAACCGATCCATTTTTTTCCTTTTTTCTTGCCTAGATGCATATTATTAGTCCTGAGTGATCATGCTTTCAGCAGATGAAGTTACACAGGAAACGAACCTCGGAAAGGTAACCAATTGCATACAATACATTTTAGGGACTAAAACGTAAAACTAGTAAGCTAAAGGACCATTACTGAAATTAGGGTTACCAATCCTCAATTAGTCAGTTTACATGCTCACAGGTTATTTACAGATCAAACCGACCATCCAAACTCATTTAATTGCTTGTAGAACATTCAAAAACTGAGAAAGAAAACAGAACTTCAAAACATCAAGTTAACTAACTTAACTGCTTGTCGTATCGGTACACTAAGGGGAGTATCGGTACGCCTTGGCTAGTTCAAAATCCCCAATTTCCAGTGGCATAAAGCCGTATTGATACGCGTTGTTATTTTACCATGGCATGTACCTGTAATCACTAATTTTATCCGGGGTTAGCCAATTTTTTAAATATTCGAATAATGGGCTTTGATTATTATCATTTTATATTACTTAGTATATGTATGGTTTTTGTTATAATTTCTATACGAATTACTATTAGTTTGTTATTATATATTACTATAGGTTATTTTGATTTAGAAGAAAAAACAAAACACAAAAATATTATTGTTTTGTATTGTTACTATTATTATCATATTATTATTATGGTATTATTATGATCATCATTATATTATTATGTTACGTTACGGTTATCATATCATATTATTATTATATTACTATTATATTATTTATTATTATATTTATATTATTAAATAAAAATAAAAATAGAAACTATTAAATATTAAATAAAAGCCCAATAAATATATTAAGAGTCCATTTACATTTATAAAAAGTCCAAAAAATTAATATTACATTCAGCCCTTTTAGGCCCAATAATAAACTAAACACTAATCTGATAATAGAAACCCTAATTGCCATTCATTTTCGCGCAGCCACACAAGAGCCGTTAGATCTGATCTTGATCTAACGACCCATATTGAAAGCAATGAGGCTTCTGGAACCTTCACGTGCTCACGCCCCGACCTTCCCGCTCCTTCACATGCGCGTGCGTTGCACGCATGACCCTTCAAAACTCCACGCGCGCCGCGCCTAACGCCTGTATTGCCACTGTTGTCATTCTCTTCCATGTAGCAACCACGCGCAACTCTCCAGCTTCCACATCTGTCTCTTTGCTGGTCCCCTCCTCCCGGCCATCACATGCAACAAAAAAACAGAGCAAGCATTAGTAAAAAGCACAAAAGGCATATCGAACCAAAACGAGCAAAAATCATAAGGATTCTGGCAGATTTCAGAGAGGATTGTAACGAGTTTTTATTTTATTTTCTCTTGCATGTAATCACTTCGGTTATATAAACCGAAACCCAACATATTGTAACAAGTGGATAAGAAATACAAAAAATAGAACCTTTTAGAGGTATTCCCTTCTCCTTTAATATTAGCATGCATATATGTAAAAAAAAGTAAAGTAGATTTGTGTTGTGAGAGTTTACCCTTCTGTTTCTTGTAGCCGCATCATTCTCCGGTGACAAACCCACGGCCTCTGTTCCTTTAGGGTGAACCGAGATGGTGTTTGGCGGCTTTATTGGTTGCCGATAAGGTTTCGAGTGGTCTGTTGTTTTTCAAAATGAGAAGAGGATGTTGTTTTTTCGAGTTTACTTCCCTTGATCTAGATCAGAATGAAGTTTTTTTTGGAAAACAATGGTCATTTTTTGGTTTCGGAGTAAAAAGAAGAGGCTTTTTTAGATGGCTTTTGAGTTTCCCGTCGCAGACGTACGAGGTCGGAAGAAGAGCGGTGGCCATTTTTGGAATGCACATTGGTTTTGGAGTTTTTGGATGAACACCACGGTGGCGTTCATCCCAGGTTGAGAGTGTTTGGGTTTTTCTGGAAGTAGAAAACTTTTTTAAAATGACCAATGGTCTTTTTTTGCCCGAAATGGTCTGTATATACCCCCATTATTAAAAAGGGTTTATCATCATTTAAACCCTTCCGCGTCGTGATATCTGCGCGCGAAAGGGTTTCTGTTTTTTAATTACGTTCCAAGTCCTCCAAATATTTTTCAAAATCGCAATTTAGTCCAAAATTAAGACCGACCAACTCTTTTAAAAATGGTTTTATTCTTCCCATGTCCTTCTGTGTTTCTTAAATAACTTTCAAGCCATTCCGTCTTTTTAAATTACCCATAAGTCCTTCTAACTTTCACTTGCATTTAATTTAGTCTTGTTTTCATTTTAATTTGTTCTTTTAAAAGGGTTAAAAACCCATTAAGTCCTTGTCTTTTTGAAACCCCTTCAATTTGATCCCTTCTAGCATTTTAAATTACCTATTAGGTCCTTTAGTTTTTATTTTTGCCCAAATTTAACCTTTATTGCATGTTTATATAATTTTTCTATTTTATGTCTTGTATTTATTTATTCATTTATTTTAATTGTGTTTTTAGTTACATTTGTATTTACATTTGTTCATCTTTATTTTTTTGGGTAAGCCTTTTAGGTTAGTTTAGATTTTAGGATTTAATCAAAATTATGTGCTCGTTTTATTGGGACATAATTTAAATTAATTAAATTAAATTTAGGGTTAGTTTTTAGAGCCTTAGTTAGATTAAGGGTCCGAATCAATCTAATTCATTTAAATTTACCTTTGGCTTATTGAGGTAAATGTTAAATGCAATAAATTGGTCGAACATCTCTTAATTACCTTTTAGGATAAAATTAATATTTGACTTAGGCAGATACCTAATTAAAAATCATGATTAATTAATTCAATTCATTTTAAATAAAATCATTGGCTTATTGGGATACTAGTTTAAAATCAATCAAATTAGCTGTTTTGATTCAAGATAATCAATAAAATATTCAGTTTTATAGTTTTTAGAATTTAATTAATTTAGGGTTAATATTAGACTAACCTAGCTAACAATTAGATCACTAATTGGTCTTTTTCATAATTTGGGCCTTTTTAGGTTAGGACTTTAGTGGGCATAGGTTCTATTTTATGTCATTCTATGCCATACATTTTAATTTTCATTCATATGACTTTTATTTTAATTGCATATGTTTTTAACTAATTAGCTTAAATTATAAAACAAAGGTATTTATTAATTTCGATATTTGTGTCATAACAGTCCTGGCTCAATGGATATTGACCAAATATTTGAATTAATTCCTACCGTCTAAAGGTAATTTAATTTGACATAAAATGTGGACAAGTCATCACATCATCCGTAACTGCTTGCATCATGCATAAAGGTGATGAACGAAGTTCGAACCATAAATTAACACGGTAGTCGGGCTTACTCGATGTCGGTTTAATCTATGGTTCAAAGTATTGTCACCCTTATTAATTAAACGATTAATCAATTCAAACCATGAATTTGACAAAGCCCGTTTAATTAACGTCTTCAACCACGAACCATTTAATTAAGTTCGATTTGAAGTTCGATAATTTCCATCAATTAAAAGCAACATATATTTTGGTACCGATTTCCGAGCGTGATGGGGGTGCTAATCCTTCCCCATATGTAACCAACTCCCGAACTCGCTTTTTTTAACGAATCTCTGGTTTTATGGTGTCCGGTGGCGACTCCAAGTTTTTTTATTTTCAAAAATACGAAAAGAATTCCTTTTGTTCAAATATTTTCCAAAAAGATGAAAGGAAACCTATTACTCCTTTTTGGCGACATCGAGGATTTCAAAAAAGGTCACTATAGCTGGCGACTCTGCTTGGGACTACTTTTGTTTTTACAAAACAAAAACGAGAGTTAAGCCAAGAAAATATATATTGCTTTTAATGATGGAAATTTTGAGATTTATATTGACTTTGATTAATTTGTTCTTTCTTGAAGATATGAATTTAATTGTACGAGCTTTGATAATGGGTGATTTTGAATTAATTGCTCATTTAATTTCTAAAGAATCACCGACATGTGTTGCATCATGATCATCAAGCTCTATACCCGAGCTTTGTCCCTTTAGTGGGAGTGAAACGCCACATGCCCGCGTGAGTAGCCCTCCACAGGTCGATAATTCACTTCCGAGATCCACGCCTTTTGACACGTGAGCAGCCCTCCACGTCACTAGGTCGTGCTTTCCCTCGAACCGAATTCAATTTGCAAGCCTGTAATGGGCCAGAATTGATGTTCTTGTTGTCTTAGTAGGCAACAAGATAGATTCGAGTACCCTTTCTAGAACCAAACCCATGTGTGAGAATTTAGGAAGCCCACCCCAATTAGAGCCATGCGGACAACCATAGCAAATTAGAATTTATGTGGTTAGGGTTTTCTTTTCGTGTTTTTCTATATGTTGCCCCTAATTTATGTTTTATTTCAGATTTGTTATTTGTTTATTTCGTTACTAACATGTTTCTTTTGTTTTTATTCCTCCCCCTTTATACTTTGTTTGCATATTTTATCATATAATGAAGAAACCACTAATTCGAAAATAATCTGATGTTAAAGACTTGATCAATGGGAGACTTGGTCCGTAGCACTGATAAAAAGAATTCTGAGGTACAAATATGGTCAGAAGGTGAGTAGCTTCATGATGGGGACAATATTTCTGCCGGATATAGGTCGGTGATGTCACTCAAAACTTTTATGAACACAAAATACAATGATGTGTCGGGGTTGAGACTAGTATGGCACAATTGGGATTATGAAGCGAAAAGTGTTTTCAAAAGCAAATACGGTGATACAACATACTTGTTAGATGTCTCAGTTGATCAGTCACTACTCCAAGCCTTGGTGAGATTCTGGAACCCAACTTACAGTTGTTTTACAATTGGCAACATTGATTTGACCCTGACAATCGATGAGTATCTAGCCCTTGTGAATTGTAAAAAGATTGATGAGAACCTAGTTTACTTCAAACCACCCAAGAACATGTCCTTCCGGGCCAAGCTAGGAACTTGGGTTGAAGATCAAGTTACAACTTGGAACAAAAAGGAATACCTCAAGTGGGAAGGAATCCTACAATTAGCTTCAGTTCATCCAGTACGCTGAGTTTAGCAAGACCTCTTTGCGTTGTTGATCTATGGATTAGTTCTGTTTTCGAAGGCATTAGGACTCATCCATCCATAAGTATTGGACTTGTTCGATTGCTTAGATGGAAAGGCTAATCTGGTGCCTGTTATCTTGCCCGAAACTTTCCAGTCTTTGAGGTTCTGTAGGAGACATGGTAGAGGTCGTTTCTTAGAATGCCCTCAGCTTCTAACAGTCTGGTTTTATAGTCATCTGTGGTCTGATGTTCACTTTTCAAGGCCTTTCTTCGATGGCAAATTCTCACCATTAGAAGAGTTCTTACAAAAGGGAGATTGGTCGACAGGAAGATTCGAAGAGGTATGGCTAGACGTTCTACAAAATCTGAAAGATGAAGATACGGTGATATAACATACTTGTTAGATGTCTCAGTTGATCAGTCACTACTCCAAGCCTTGGTGAGATTCTAGAACCCAACTTACAGTTGTTTTACAATTGGCAACATTGATTTGACCCTGACAATCGATGAGTATCTAGCCCTCGTGAATTGTAAAAAGATTGATGAGAACCTAGTTTACTCCAAACCACCCAAGAACAAGTCCTTCCGGGCCAAGCTAAGAACTTGGGTTGAAGATCAAGTTACAACTTGGAACAAAAAGGAATACCTCAAGTGGGAAGGAATCCTACAATTAGCTTCAGTTCATCCAATAGGCCGAGTCTAGCAAGACCTCTTTGCGTTGTTGATCTATGGATTAGTTCTGTTTTCGAAGGCATTAGGACTCATCCATCCATAAGTATTAGACTTGTTCGATTGCTTAGATGGAAAGACTAATCTGGTGCCTGTTATCTTGCCCGAAACTTTCCAGTCTTTGAGGTTCTGTAGGAGACATGGTAGAGGTCACTTCTTAGGATGCCCTCAGCTTCTAACAGTCTGGTTTTATAGTCATCTGTGGTCTGACGTTCACTTTTCAAGGCCTTTCTTCGATGGCAAATTCTCACCATTAGAAGAGTTCTTACAAAAGGGAGATTGGTCGACGGGAAGATTCGAAGAGGTATGGCTAGACGTTATAGAAAATCTGAAAGATGAAGATATAGTTTGAAAAGCTTTGTGGTTAAGCACGAGGAATATTCTTTATCGTTGTAGAGAGCATCCATGGGTATCGTTACTTAGTCTTTGAGGGCATACGGCTTACGCACCCCTTTTGGTTATAAGACAGCATGGTTCCAAACAGTTTATACCAGCCACGAGCGGACTAAATGAGTTCAACATAGACTACGGGATCGAGAAAGGCTATAAAGGGAAGGTGTACAATACTTCTTCTACATGGAACAATGTTAGACGAGTAAGGGTTTTAAGTGTTCCATACATGATGACTCCTGAATATGAAGTGTGTCAGTTCAATCGCGTCAATGACAATATTCCTCAGTTGAATCCTGATGGTATGAGGTCTGTTCAATAAAGGTTGGCTACGCTTCCCACTGAAGCTGACTTGATGAGAAAGCAACTTGAAGAGGAGAAAAAGAAGTTTATTCAGCTAGAAGAAAAAGCCAATTAAGATAGGTTCAACTTCGATTTAGACAAGACAAAGCTTGAAGAAGAAATTAAAAGTCTACAAAGGAGGAATGATATGTTGAAATCCGAGCTCAAGTCAGAAAATGAAGAAATTCAGAAGTTGCAAAGGCTAAACAAGAGTAAGAGGGTCGCAAATGATTGGCCAAGAGGAGGATTAGAGCTCAGACTCAAGGAGGAGAAGGTAGGAACTGAGGCTTACAAGAGGAAGTTTTATGAGCACAAAGATCAAGTACTTGCCATGACACAAAAAATGGAGAGCTTGAAGACTTCTCATTCAACGAAGCTTGAGAATGAACGATGTCGAAACGAGGCATTAAAGGCTCAGATAAAATAGTTGGAGAAATCTCTTCTCAAGCATAAGGGTTCTACCCAGAAGCTAGAAGCCAGTAGTTCAGAAAATCGGGTTTTATAAGCAGATTGAGGATTTAGAGACCGAGTTCCATCAACTCAAAGATCAAATGGCAAGCTTTAGGGGAGCGATTCAAGTACATTGGATGCCTACAATAGAACAACTTTATTTTTCTGCCTTCACCATTTGGAGGCAAGAGCAAGATTTGGCACACTTGATGACTCAGATGCAAGGTGTCGCCTGAAAGTTGCAGTTCCTAGTAGAAGATGCTACCGAGCTTCAATAGTGCGGGGATGACGAATTCGAGGAAGGAAAAATGATTGTCTGGACCTTGAGGGAGAATGTTGATTTAGGCACTAGCTTAGAACCATGTGCGTATCAAATTTTGTTTGAATTATTGTAATGAAGCAATGTTTTCATCAATGCTGGTCGTTTAATGATGATATATGCCGGCATCAGTGTTTCTCTTTGCATTCATGCATGACACATTTATTTTCATAATTTATTAAGTTATCTAAATTAATTAAAAGACTTCTTATTTTAGAGCATTTTGATTTTGTTAATTACAAACATTCCACATCCATATCGCACACATCTTCAAGCTAAGAAAATGAAAGAGAGTTTTGCTAAGCTAGAAGCCGATCTTAGAGGCCAGTTGGAGCGAACACAACAAGAACTAAGAGAAACCATCATCAAATCTCAGCAAGATATGATGAGGGAAATATCTCAGATGCTGTAAATCGGTTGTGGGGAAGACTTAAGAGGGAAAAGTACCATTGTGAATCCTACTCAGAACCCGAAAGACCCATCATATTCTCTAATCTTTAACCCTCTCTTCATTAATCCTACACCGAACCCCCCACAAGGGGTATCCTCATCCCACCAGGTCGGTGCCTCTACTCCACCTCAGCCAGCCATGACATTCACAAATTTTGAACATATTGGAGATAGTATCATAGACTTTGATGAACTAGAAAAATTGGACCAAGTGTAAGCGGAGTTCTCAAAGCAGTTGGAAGAGACTAGAAAGGATCTTGAAGAAAAATTTCGGGTAAAAGAGGATGATGATGGTTCGTATGGACTGAACACTAGGGATCTCAGTTTAGTCCCTGATGTAGAAATCTCGTACAAGTTCAAGAACCTGGAATTTGAAAAGTTTGATAGAACATCTTGCCCAACTACCCACATAACAATGTTTTGCCGCAAAATGGCTGGCTACACCAACAATGAGAAGCTGTTGATACACTATTTCCAAGACAGTTTAGTGGGATCCTCTACAAGATGGTACAATCAGCTTACACGAGCTCAGATTAAATCGTAGAAGGATTTGGCTAAGACTTTCACTGATTAGTATAAGCACGTAACTGATATAGTCCCCAACCGGCTTCTATTGCAAGGAATAGAACAAAAGAGAAATGACAGCCTTCGGGAGTATGCCCAGAGGTGGCGTGATGTGGAAGCTCAAGTTTAGCCCCCCTTCGTGAGAATGAGATTGCCCCAATGTTTATTAAAACACTAAAAGGGGTACTCTATGATCATTTGATCAATAATCCCATTAGTAATTTTTTTGATATGATAATGGCTGGTGAACGCATTGAAGCCACCATCAAGAGTGGGAGAATCGATGGAGGAGAACCATCGCGCAAGCAGTTCAAGAGGAAAGATCATGAAGTTAACAACACAAATACCTACGAGGCTGTTAAGAACTTCACCATAGCTCAGCCCCAAGCTTCTGTTGGGAACCCCCAAAGTTTTAATAGAAGGGAAGAATCGGCACCCAAAAAGGAAAAAGAGAATAGATCTTTCACTCCGCTACCGATTTCTTACAAAGAACTATACTCACAACTATACAAGGCAAATTTAGATCGGCTTCAGCATGTTACTCCGTTTAACCCCCCTTATCTGGCATAGTATGACCCTAAAGCACACTGTGAATACCATGCCGATGTCCCAGGCCATACTATTGAGAATTGCATAGCATTTTAAAAGTTTGTTCAGAATTTGATCAAGACTAGAGTGCTACAGTTGAGGGAGCCGTGTACAACCAATAACCATTTGCCAAATCATGGTGGTCAAGGCGTAAATGCTATTGAGGAAAAGTGTGCAAGAAAAGCTAAGGCAAGCGTGTCAGAAGTTAAGTCCCCTCTGAGATGGGTCTTTCAATTGTTATGCATGGCTCGTCTCATTGTCCGGGGAATGGTAACTATAAAAAAGGGTTGTGGCCCCTATTGTGAATACCATGAGTCGAGGGATCACAGATACAAGACTGCGAGGAGTTTCGTCAAGTAGTTCAAAAGTTGATGGATGATAAAGAGATTAAATTCTTTGAGGAAGAAGAAAGAAGTAGCGAGTCAGAAGTTTGCACGTTGGATGCTCTAGATACCAAATACAACGCAAGAAGGCCATTCGTCCTTGGCCTCAAACCAAGGATACTCGGATGGTTCCATGGAACTACACCGCCAGTGTTTTAATACAAGGAAGTTCCAGTTATCAAGAAGGAGAGAAACCAATTGTGGAGGTAAAAACCACCGAAGGAGAGCCAGTAAAACCAAACCCTGAAGAGATAAATGATGTGGGGCATTTTACAAAGAGCGGTCAGTGCTACGCTCTCGAAGCTCTAAAGGCAGTAGAAGAATTAAAAGGAAAATGTAATGCAACCGAATCTGAACCCGTGAAGATATTTGGGGAAAAGCCGCCTCCAAAACTCAATGAGCCAGTAATTGAGGCTCAAGCTCAAGAATTTCTGAGATTCTTAAAACATAGTGAGTAAAGTGTGGTAGACCAACTCAAAAAATAGCAGACCCGAATTTCAGTGCTCGACCTCCTATTGAACTCAAAAAAACATTGTGAGGCACTGTTGAAAGTGTTAAACCAAACCTTTGTCGAAAGTAATATTTTGATCGGTAAGCTAGACCAGATCATCGGCTATATTGTTGATTGTAATCATATCACCTTCAGTGATGATGAGATACTGAAGGAATGTAGGGGATCTACAAGGCCCTAAACATTACCACTCACTGCAAATGATACATACTACCGGGAGTGCTCATTGACAATGGCTCTTCCTTGATTGTTCTGCCCTTAGCTACTCTACAACATCTACAAGAATGTTGTGCGTGCATTTGATAGGACTCAAAGAGAAGTGGTTGGGAAAATTGAAGTACCTGCTCATAGGTCCAAGTGAATATACCGTAGATTTCGTGGTTATGGACATTCGGCCATCCAACAATTGTCTATTAGGAAGACCGTGGATCCATTCTGCCAGAGCTATCCCATCCTCTTTGCAGTAGAAATTGAAATTTGTCATCGAAGGAAAGTTAGTAACAGACAATACCGAGCAAGATGTCGTGGCTTCAATAACTTCAGACGCTCCATACATTCCAACTGATGAGTAGGCTTTGGAATGTGCCTTCAGGGCATTAGAGTTTGTCAACGTCATTTTTGTCGCCGAGTGAAACAGGATTCTATGCCCGTGATTGTCAAATTGTACTAAGATGGCGGTGATAGAAACGCTAGGAAGAGGAGCAAAAAAAGGAAGGGGGTGGAAATAAACTACAAGGACGCCTGCGGCTTATAAGTGTTATCCACAAGCTTGACCGTTTTGGGCTCAGCTATGAACCTAACTTTCTGCAAAAGAAACAAGAATGGAAGAGAATAGAAGAACAACGAAAGGCCCGACTCAGAGGAGAGGAGATTCTGTGGGCTCCCATCCCTTATGCTGATCTCAAGAATATTTTTTTATTTAAAGGAGTCGTGAACCCCGAGCTAAAGGTCCAAGAAGCCAATCAAGAGAATGAGAAAATCCTTAATGAAGAGTTGATCAGCGAAGCTATAGAAGTAATGGATGTCAATGTGATCTCTGAAGGTGGCAAGATTGTTCAACCTTTGGATAAGACCTGCCCATGCTTCCCGAGATAAGAGCTTAGCAATTGGACCAGCATAGGTCTGCCCGTAGTTTTTAGGATTAAATCAGAGTAATGGCCAAAATCACCTTGTTGCTTTGGGCCCGAGAGCAATAAGAAGCCTTTGTAAAAGGGCTACTATGTCAATTTCTATTTACTTTCAATGAAAATGATGCTTCCTATGTTTCTCAAATGGAAAACATAACCCTCATTTCATTAATTAGTCATTCATTATTTATTCGTTACAAAAATTATTCATTTCTATTCCCAATACATGCTTTCAAACTCGTGCAAGTCTTAAATATTAACTGTATGAATGATTCTGAGTCTAATCTCGAGGTAGATTTTGAGCAACCCTCGTGCTCAGCAAAAATTGACGAAGAAGATGATAAGGTGGGATATGAGGTCACGGATGAGTTGCTAAGATTGATGGTAAGTGAAGACAAATAGATTCTGCCCTATCAAGAAGAATTAGAAGTTTTAAATTTGGGGACCGAAGAAGAAAAGAAAGAAGTGAAGATTGGTACCACTCTATCACCGAAGGAGAGACAAGATTTGGTGGAATTACTTTTAGAATTCAAAGATGTGTTTGAGTGGACATACCAAGACATGCCGGGTTTAGACACTAATATTGTAGTGCACAAAATTCCAATAAAGCCAAAGTGCAAGCCAGTCCAGCAAAAGCTCCGGAGAATGAGACCTAATATGCTGTTAAAGGTCAGAGACGAAGTAAAGAAACGGTTTGAAGCTGGATTTTTGAAGGTTGCCAAATACCCAGATTGGGTAGCCAACATAGTCCCAGTACCCAAAAAGGATAGAAAAGTGCGTATGTGTGTAGACTACAGGGACCTCAATAGGGCAAGTCCTAAGGACAATTTTCCTCTGCCTCATATTGATACCATAGTCGACAATACTGCGGGGCATTCTTGGTTCTCCTTCATGGATGGCTTTTCAGGATACAATCAGATTAAAATACACCCTAAGGACATGGAAAAGACCACTTTTGTAACTATGTGGGGCACGTTTTGCTATAAAGTAATGCCTTTTGGGTTGAAGAATGCCGGGATAACTTATCAAAGAGCCATGGTAAACTTGTTCCATGACATGATGCATAAAGAGGTCGAGGTGTACGTAGACGACATGATGACCAAGTCTCGGACCGAAGAGAGCATATTCAGAACTTGCGAAAGCTGTTCCAAAGGTTAATAAAGTACCAGTTGAAGCTCAACCTAGCCAAATACACCTTTGCAGTCACTTACGGGAATCTCTTAGGTTTTGTGGTTAGCCGAAAGGGAATAGAGATTGTCCTCGAAAAGGTAAAAGCAATTCAAGATCTTTCGCCACCTCAAAATGAGAAGGAGGTCTGAGGATTCTTGGGAAGGCTTAATTACATTTCTAGGTTCATCTCCCAACTGACCAAAAAATGAGATCCCGTCTTCAGACTACTCCGAAAGAGGGACCCAGTGAAATGGGATGAAGATTGCCAAGAGGCCTTAGAAAAGATTAAGAAGTATTTGACCAATGCCCCAATCTTAGTAGCACCAGTACCGAACAGGCCGTTAATACTGTGCTTAACGGTTTTTGATAATTCGATAGGATGTGTGCTAGAGCAACATGATGAGATGGGATAGAAAGAAAAGGCTATTTATTACTTGAGCAAGAAGTTCACCGAGTGTGAATCGCGGTACTCGTTGATCCAAAAGCTGTGTTGTGCCCTAGTATGGGCTACTAAGCGACTCAGGCAGTACATGTTGTATCATACTACTTGCTTGATTTCCCAGATGGATCCACTAAAATTTCTAATGAAGCACCAGCACTAACCAGAAGAATGCCTCGTTGGCAAATGATGTTATCAGAATTTGATATCGTTTATGTAAGCCAGAAAGTAGTAAAAGGAAGTGTGGTAGCAGATCATTTTGCTAGCTGCACTTCAGATGACTATGAGCCGCTAGATTTTAGTTTTCTGGATGAAGACCTGATCGGTACTCTATATGAGGAGAGGCCCGCCAATAAATCTTGGAAGCTCTATTTTGATGGGGCATTCAATGCCCTAGTCCACGGGATATGGGCAGTATTAATTTCTCCCGAGGGGGTTTACTACTCCTTTACTAGTAGGTTGGAGTTCTTTTGTACAAACAGCATAGCTGAATATGAGGCTTGCGTCATGAGACTCCGGGCGGCCATAGAAAGAAAAATTAAGGTGCTCCAGGTCTTTGGGGATTCGTCTTTGGTGATCTACCAGCTTTGAAAAGAATGGGAGATGAGAGATCAGAAGCTAGTTAAATACTATGATTTGATCCAGGAGTTGATTAAAATTTTTGAAGAAATCAGCTTTGCTTATCTAACAAAAGAAAATAATTAGATGGTTGATGTCTTAGCCACTATATCCGCCATGTTTGAGGTGAGCCCGACTATCAAAATGAAACTGATTGAGATGTAGATTTTTGAGGTACCAGCTCACTGCTATAATTTAGAGGAGGACGGAAACCCGTGGTACTACAATATCCTTCAGTACATCAAGTTCCAAGTTTACCCGAGGAGACCAACGATAACGATAAAAAGGACCATTAGGAGGTTGGCGTCGGGTTATGTCATTGATGGAGAGGTTTTTTACAAAAGAAGTAAGGATCAGATATTGTTGAGATGTGTCAACTCTCGAGAGGCCGAAACCATCTTAGCCGAGGTACATGATGGCCTATGTGGGACCTACGCCAATAGTTTTTCAATGTCTAGGAAGATTATGAGATACAAGTATTTTTGGTCTACCATGGAGGGAGATTGTATCAATTACGCGAAGAAATGTCACAAATTCCAGATATATGTCGACAAGATACACTCTTTGTTGGTACCGCTTCACACCATGAACTCGCCATGGCCTTGTGCTACTTGGGGCATGAACGTTATCAATATCAAATACACCCAAAAGATTCTAGTGGGCATCACTTCATATTGGCAGCCATCGATTACTTTACCAAATGGGTGGAAGTCGCCTCTTATACTAACATTACAAGAAAAGTTGTATGTAAGTTCTTAAAGAAGTAAATTATTTATCACTACGGTCTGCTACAAAGGATCGGTGATGATTATGCTTCCAATTTAAACAACAAGATGATAAATGAAATATGTGAACAGTTCAATATTGTGTACCACAACTCTACCACTTATCTTTCCAATATGAATGGGGCAGTTGAAGCGACAAATAAGAATATCAAGAAAATTATAGCCAAGACAATCGACATTTTCAAGGATTGGCATAAAAAGCTGCCCTTTGTACTATTTGCTTACCGGACATCCGTAAGGACCTCTACAGGGGCAACACCGTATTCTCTAGTCTATGGCATGGAAGCAGTATTATCTATCGAGGTGGATATCCCATCACTTAGAATTTTGAATGAGACAAAGTTGGATGACGCTGAATGGATACAAGCAAGGATCGATCAGTTGAACCTCACCGAGGATAAAAGAATAAGGGCAATCTGTCATGGCCAAACGTATCATAAGAGGATGATGTGTGCCTACAACAAGAAGGTTTGCCCGAGAGAGTTTCAAGAGGGGGATTTGGTGCTCAAGAAGATCTTGCAAATTCAAAAGGAATTGCGGGGGAAATGGATGCCTAACTGGGAAGGGCCTTATGTTGTTAAAAAGGCTTTTTAGGGGGAACATTAATTCTAGCAGAGATGGATGGGAAATAATTGAGCAATCCCGTAAATTCAGACTCTTTCAAGAAGTATTACGCTTAAAAAGGAGGGTTCAAGGTGAAAACTCGAAAACGGGCGTCTTGAAATCGAAGGAGTGTCTGAATTAAAAATCTAAAAAGGACGGTTACGATAAATTTTGAGACTTGGCATTTGATTGATAGGCTCTATTGCAGTTGAGGGGGCTTACTCTGATTTATGATGGAATCCCGTTTGGTTATCAAAAATTTTAGTCTAGGACAGACAGTGAGAGATCTAGCACGGTCGACGGGCTCTCGCATCAATCATACAGTCGATGTTCGGGAAAGTTGCACTATACTTTCCTCCTGTTTCACTTTCTCATGTTTGCCATGACTTTCAAATTGTTCCAACATCTTTTATTAATGAAATTTTATTCCTCTCCCTTTTGTTGTTTATTTCATGAGTATCCTGAAAATAGATTGACGTAGATCATTAAAAACAAATGATTTCTTGTCATTACTATGATTTAACCCTTTGAGTGCAGTTTGTTCCAAGATAGAAACTGATTTCTCCAAAAAGAGTATGCTGGAGCAAAGGCTAAGGACATCAAATGTAAAGTGGAAAAGTTTTGCCAAAGAGATGACAAACGCCCTCTTTATTGAGGTACAGGACAGAAGAGCCAGTGGTAAAAACCCAAAAGAAAGAAAAAAAAAAGAAAAAAGAAGAAAATTCCAGTCAAAGTGAAAACCCGAAAAGGGGCTTTGAAAGAAATAAAAGATGAAAAAAATCTCCAAAGTGAAAACTTGAAATAGCACTTTAGAGTAAAGTTTTGGAGAATATAAGGGTTAAACGAGGGCTGAGTCCGGACACAAGGAGAAACAACAAATGTGCAAAGACGAAGAAGAAAGGAAAAAAGCCAAAAAGAGAAGCCAAGAAAGAAGACAGCTGGGCGTTAATTAAATCTTGTCATGCATCATGAATAGATAGACATCCTTAAGATAGGTGCATGTTAACCAGCATCATCAAATCATTTTGTTTGTTTCTTTCAGGTATTTGAAAAAATAGAAAATAGATATCATATTCCACAAAAGAAGAAATAGATACCAATACAAAGTCAAAGATCCATGAAAAGTTTTCCAATCTTTAACTATTTGGGAGTTACAAAGTTGCCAAAATGATAAAGATCCAGGGCATTCCAGAAGGCTTAAAGCAATATATCATTTGGTGTCAAGACGACCAGCAATCGAGGCATCATTAGGTGGGATCCTCAAGGCGAGGTATCACCCCATGCCAAGACGATAAAGATCGAAGGTATTCCAAAAGACTCAAAGCAAGATATTTGGTGTCAAGATGACCAGCAATCGGGACATCATCAGATGGGATCCTCAAGGTGAGGTATCACCCTATGCCAAGACGATAAAGATCAAAGGCATCCAAAAGACTCAAAGCGAGATATTTGGTGTCAAGACGACCAACAATCGGGATAACAGCAGGCGGGATCTTCAAGGTGAAGTATCACCCTATACCAAGACAATAAATATCGAAGGCATTTTAGAAGACTCAAAGCAAGATATTTGGTGTCAAGATGACCAACAATCGGGATATCATTAGGCGGGATTCTCAAGGTGAGTTATCACCCCATGCCAGGACGATAAAGATCGAAGGCATTCTAGAAGACTCAAAGCGAGATATTTGGTGTCAAGATGACCAACAATCAGGACATCATCAGACGGGATCCTCAAGGTGAGGTATCACCCCATGGCAAGACGATAAAGATCGAAGGCATTCCAGAATACTCAAAGTGAGATATGTGGTGTTAAGACAACCAGTAATCGGGACATCAATAGGCGGGATCCTCAAGGCGAGGTATCACCCCATACTAAGACGACAAAGATCGAGGGCATTCTAGAAGACTCAAAGAGAGGTGTCACTATGTGCCAAGGCAATCAAGGATCGAGGCATCACTTCAGGGGGTTCATTTCTTCAAGCCTTACATAGTCTATATAGGAAAGGAGAATGGCTTCATTTCTTCAGGAGTTTTAGAATTCCTGGAAGAGGAAGGGCAAACAGTTCTATATAGGAAGGACTTTGCAGCTTGAAATCTTCAGATAGGGAATTCGGATAAAATTAGTACTTATGGTCTTTGCTTTATTCTTGTTTTACAAAGATAAGCAAAGAGGGGTAGCTGTAATCACTAATTTTACCAAGGGTTAGCCCATTTTTTATTTTTTGTAAATATTCGAATGGGCTTTGATTATTATCTTTTTATATTACTTAGTATATGTGTGATTTTTGTTATAATTTCTATACGTATTACTATTAGTTTGTTATTATATATTACTATAGGTAATTTTGATTTAGAAGAAAAAAACAAAACACAAAAATATTATTGTTTTGTATTGTTACTATTATTATCATATTATTATTAGGTATTATTATGATCATCATTATATTATTATGTTATATTACGGTTATCATATTATTTTATTACTATTATATTATTTATTATTATATTAATATTATTAAATAAAAAAATAGAAACTATTAAATATTAAATAAAAGCCCAATAAATATATCAAGAGTCCATTTACATTTATAAAAAGTCCAAAAAATTAATATTACATTCAGCTCGCGCAACCACACAAGAGCCGTTAGATCTGATCTTGATCTAACGACCCAGATTGAAAGCAGAGGAGGCTCCTGGAAACTTCATGCGCCCACGTCTTGGCCTTCTCGCTCCTTCACGCGCATGTGCGTTGCACGCGTGACCCTTTAGAACTCCACGCGCCTGACGCTTGGACTGCCAATGTTGTCATCCTCTTCCACGTCGCAACCACGGTCAACTCTCTAGCTTCCACGTCCGTCCCTTTGCTAGTCCCCTCCTCCCAATCATTACATGCAACCAAAAATAGAGCAAGCATTAGTAAAAAGCACAAAAGGCAGGTCGAACCAAAACGAGCAAAAATCATAAGGATTTTGGCAGATTTTAGAGAGGATTGTAACGAGTTTTTATTTTATTTTCTCTTACACGTAACCACTTTGGTTATATAAACCGAAACCCCAACATATTGTAACCAGTGGATAAGCAATACAAAAAAGAGAACCTTATAGAGGTATTCTATTCTCCTTTAATATTAGCATGCATATATGTAAAAAAGGAAAGTAGATCTATGTTGTGAGAGTTTACCCTTCCGTTTCTTATAGCCGCATCGTTCTCTGGTGATAAACCCATGACCTCCGTGCCTTTAGGGTGAACCGAGATGGTGTTTGGTGGCTTTATTGGTTGCCGAAAAGGTTTTGAGTGGTCTGTTGTTTTTCAAAATGAGAGGGGGAGGTTGTGTTTTTGAGTTTACTTCCCTATATCTAGATCAGAATAGAGTTCTTTTGGAAAACAAAGGTCGTTTTTAGGTTTCGGAGTGAAAATGAGAGGCTCTTTAGGTGGCATTTTGGTTTCCCGTCGCCAGCGTACGGTGGTCGGAGGAAGTATGGTGGCCGGTTTCTGGAATACACGTAGTTTCTGGGTTTTGGGATGAACACCACGATGGCTTTCATCCCAGGTTGAGAGTGTTTGGGTTTTTCCGAAAGTAGAAAACTTTTTTAAAATGACCAAGGGTCTTTTTTTTGCCCGAAATGGTCTGTATATACCCCTCATTATTAAAAGGGTTTATCATCATTTAAACCATTCAACGTCATGATATTTGCGCGCGGAGGGGTTTCTGTTTTTTTAATTACGTTCCAAGTCCTCCAAATATTTTTCAAAATCACAATTTAGCCCAAAATTAAGATCGGCCATCTCTTTTAAAAATGGTTTTATTCTTCCTCAGTCCTTCCGTGTTTCTTAAATAACTTTTAGGCCATTCCGTCTTTTTAAATTATCCCATAAGTCCTTCTAACTTTCACCCGCATTTAATTTAGTTCTGATTTATTTTAATTTGTTCTTTTAAAAGGGTTAATAACCCCCATTAAGTCATTGTCTTTTTGAAACCCCTTCAATTTGATTCCTTCCAGCATTTTAAATTACCTATTAGGTCGCTCAGTTTTTATTTTTGCCCAAATTTAACCTTCATTGCATGTTTATTTAATGTTTCTATTTTATGTCTTGTATTTATTTATTCATTTATTTTACTTGTGTTTTTAGTTATATTTGTAGTTATATTTGTTCATCTTTATTTTTTAGGGTGAACCTTTTAGGTTAGTTTAGATTTTAGGATTTAGTTTAATTAATTAAAATTATATGCTCGTTTTATTGGTACATAATTTAAATTAATTAAATTAGATTTAGGGTTAGTTTTTAGAGCCTTAGTTAGATCAAGGGTCAGAATCAATCTAATTCATTTAAATATACCTTTGGCTCATTGGGGTAAATGTTAAATGCATTAAATTGGTTGAACATCTCTTAACTATCTTTTAGGATAAAATTGATATTTGACTTAGGCAGACACCTAATTAAAATCATGATTAATTAATTTGATTCATTTTAAATTGAATCCTTGGCTTATTGGGATACTAGTTTAAAATAAATCAAGTTAGTTGTTTTGATTCAAGATAATCAATAAATATTTGGTTTTCTAGTTTTTATGATTTAATTAATTTAGGGTTAATATTAGACTAACCTAGCTAATAATTAGATCACTAATTGGTCTTTTTCATAATTTGGGCCTTTTTAGGCTAGGACTTTAGTGGGCCTAGGTTCTATTTTATGCCTTTCTATGCCATACATTTTAATTTTCATTCATATGACTTATTTTAATTGGATATGTTTTAAATTAATTAGCTTAAATTATAAAATAGAGGTATTTATTAATTTCGATATTTGTGTCGTAGCAGTCCCGACTCAATGGATGTTGACCAAATATTCAAATTAATTCTTATCGTCTAAAGGTAATTTAATTTGAGATAAAATTTGGACAAGTCATCACATCATCCTTAACTGCTTGCATCATGCATAAAGGTGATGAACAAAGTTCGAACCATAAATTAACACGGTAGTCGGGCTTATTCAATGTCGGTTTAATCTATGGTCCGAGGTATTGTCACCCTTATTAATTAAATGATTAATCAATTCAAACTCACCAATTTGACAAAGCCCGTTTAATTAAAGTTTGTCTTCAACCACGAACCATTTAATTAAATTCGATTTGAATTTCGATAATTTCCATCAATTAAAAGCAACATATATTTTGATACCAATTTTCGGGCGTGATAAGGGTGCTAATCCTTCCCCACACGTAACCAACTCCCAAACCCGCCTTTTTGAACGAATCTTTGGTTTTATGGTGTCCGACCTACCTTAATGGCTGGTGGCGACTCCAAGTTTTTTATTTTCAAAAATACGAAAAGAATTCCCCTTTTTCAAATATTTTCCAAAAAGACAAAAGGAAACCTATTACTCCTTTTTGACGACATCGAGGATTTCAAAAAAGGTCGCTACAGTACCGAAACACTTCCCCTCGTATCGAAACACTATGCCCAAACCATATTTCTCGTACCGAAACGGCTACCACTCGTACTGAAACACCATGCCTGAAATGACTTATCCGTACCGGTACGGGGATACACGTACCGATATGCCTGGACCAAAAATGTCCACTCTTGCTGGTTTATCACACTATGATGGTTCCAATACACTTAAACGTGCTTCAAACACTCAAGCAACAATACCAGGGATCGATCCTAACCATAAAATCACAGAACCATAATCAACACATGACAATCATGGATTTAAGGTAAACTATAGGCATGCTCCCTAGTCAATCAACCAAACCGTATACCATATGCATAATCCAACAAACCAAGCTTAATACAAGTCCAAAACAACAATATAAACTTGCTCAAATAGAGAATTAAAAACTCATACCCTCCCAACAACATTTAAGCCACATTGCCTTTATTACTACTTTAATACTCAACGTACTTTTCAAAACCAAGTCTTGGAACTCATTTCCTTGCTTGCTAGGTCCCCTTGTACTCGATTAATCTGCATTGATGATAAAAGAGAGCGTAAGTAATCATTTCTTAGTGAGGAGCGCTCAAAACACAAAACATCATCCAATGCAATTTAAAACCATTTCAAAACAAACCATCATGCCATTCTTTCAAAATATGCACTTAATCTTTCCAAAATCAGCATATTAAACCATATGCACATGTATCATGGATTTCACAGCAAAATCCCATAAGCAATTCCCTCCACTTAAGCCCTCTCATGCATAACATCCCATATGCAAAGCTTAAGAAGTAAAACATGTATAAATCACATTATACAAACCAATCCATCAACATGATACATTTAAACATTATATTGGCTTTCAAGTGATCCATTACCACGTACATCATTTCCATAAATCAACTTTAACATCGGATACACATATTTCCCAAGAGATTTCCCAATCTCTTACAGCTTAATGGCATGGAGTTGTGCAATACGTGCACCACCTCAACACTACCAAGGCTCATCCTCCAATGTGGAGTGAACTCACTCGATGCAACAACCTCTACACCCCATGGCTGGAGTAAAAGTCATCTAAGTGTTACCTCAACAACATTGGGGTTCACATGATCGGAGTAAGTACCTCACGTACTACATCTACAACCACGAGCGACTTATTATAGTGCACTTTAAATCCTATGGCCAGCCAATTATATTTGATAACTTTTCCATATCATTTTCAATTCATCACTGGCCAATATAATCCACTTTTATAAACATACCTCACTATTTTCATATGCATCATTCAAATCATTTCATCATGCATTAAACCATGCATAAGCCATGGTCATAAACATTCTTTAAAACCATGCATTAATTTCCAAATGCATCTAACACCATTTCATATCAATTTTCATCATTAAACCATGCTCATTTTATGCATAAAATATGAGGTAACCAATCATTAAACAAGTGCATTTCATAAATCGTTTGACAATCGAAATTGAGAGAGAAAACAACCCATACTTACTTCCGAGCTTAGGTAAGCATTTCAAGCTCTACCTAAACTCCCAAAATATTATTTCAAACCCTCAAAACGCTTTAAACCACATTTTCACTCACCAGCAAAGCAATGTCTCTCTTGCCGATGCCAAATCAAGCTTCCGATAACTCTTCAACACCAATGTTCACTACCGGATTAATTTCCCATGTTTCAAACACATCACAACAGATGATCCAATGCATTATAATGCATTCAAACTCACAGTAATCAACAAATAACATTTATCCAACTATGATCCTCCACAACACCACATTTTATCAATCGGAAACATCATTGATTCATCAAAAACTTCAACCTAGCCAACAATTGCGAATCTCAACCTTCAAATAACATCTAATAACAATCTCAAAACAACCTTATACCTCCAGCAAACAATAATCACTCACAACACCTCAAAATCTCATAACTATCAATCTAACAAATTAGAGATTTCTATCATTAAAACTCACTTCATTAACATATTAAACATCAAAACCAAGTTGTAAATCAATCCTTAACTCAACAAAAACAAGTCAACTACGAATTTCCTCAATTTCTATCATAAATCACTAATTAAACCATAAATTCGAGTTTAATTAATTAAAACCCAATGAAAATCATATAAAATGGATCAAGAACTTAGGAATTTCAATAAATGACCTTTCATTAGAGGAGAAGAATGAATCCATACCTCCAATGGTGATTTCTCCCTTAATTGCTTGATAAAACATGAAAATCAAGATAGAAATAATAAGTATTTGATGTAAAAGCTTTAGGAAATCAATTAGAAATCAAAAACTTTCTGAAATCTTGATTTTTACCTGAATAAATTGAAGTTGGAAATGTGTTTGGCTGGACATAATATGAGAAAAAGAAGTTACAAAGTTTGTTACGTGAATCTTATTTAAAAGCTTAATTAAGATTAATTAATTATCTCCACTATTTATAGCTCTTAAAAACCCATTTAAAATAGTTAATTAAAGGGAGAAATCTGATGAAAACCTTTAGGATAATTAGCTCCTTAAAGATTCAAAGTTTTGATCCATTTATAAAACAGTCACTAAAAATAGTTTCGCAAACTTTGCATTTTGGTCACTAAATCAAAATGTCATATTTACGAATTTCATTTTCCAAAATTGTTTTCACCAAAATCATTTCTATTTTTAATAATGATTTTAAACTATTTTCCATATTTTTATCTCCTATAAAAATATTTAATTCAATTTAAATCTCGAATCTGACTCGAATCTCTAATCCTGGTCCACCGGACCGACTAAACCACCCCAAAACTCCTAGTCCAAAAAATGGGGCATTACAATGGCCATATGATTCGAATATAAAAATATCACAATTTACGGTACCCAAAGAAGATGACGCCCGGAGACCCGGGACGCATGGGCGAAGCCACATGGGGGCTGGCAGGGGCCAGACCCTCGTGGTCCACTCTTACGGACCATTCTTTTTTTTACTTTGGCCCATGTAGAATTTTAAATTATAATTTATTTTACTTGTTTTAATATTATAGAGTGGGTGTTGTTTTAGTGATAAAGAGTGTACAAGAAATTAAGTTTGTTTTACTTGAAGTTAGTGAATCGAATCCTATTGATGACATTTTGCAGTCTTTTATTCGTTTTAGTCTTAGGTGTAAGAATCCCTTGATTTTTTGAAAAAAAATAATTAAGCCCCTAAACTTTTTTTTTGCACTCAATTAAGCTCTAGAACCAAGAGATTAAATTAATTAAGCTCTTTGATCAATTTTGACCATTAAATCTTGACTATTTTTTTCTTTAAATATTACTGGCACATGATATACTACAGTTTTATCGTGTTGCATTTACAAATTTCTTCAAAAAAATTATATTTTATACATTTTTTAGAATTTTTAAAACTTTTAAACAATTTTATAAATAATATTTTTGAAATGTTGAGTCGGGACACTGTGATACAACGCACTGCACCAATGGATCCAAAAACAACTATCAAATTTTAATGGTCAAAATTGATTCAACGGTTTGGTTCAAGGATTTAATTGGGTACAAAAAAGTTTAGGGGCTTAATTGATTTTCCCCCAAAGTTCAAGGACTTTTATACCCTTAAATTTTTTTATTTTCGGCCCCCTTAACTTTTAATTCCTGACTTCGCCCCTGCCGAGACGACACTCCCAATAGGGTACCAAAACCTTGAAAACTAAATCTAAACTAATACGACAAAATATACTATGCATGCACAAGATATGATGCCAAAATAAATACAAGGCAAGAAATAAATAAAATAAATGCAAAGAAAGACGACAAATAAATGATTTTAAGCAAAATATAATGCATAATATAAGAACAGCACATATATACATATAGTACTTAGATAAGAAAACCATATACAACATACAACCTATATATATATATAGCGTATAATTTAAAACATAAATATATATATATTACATAGATAAAGTTATACGTATACAGTACAATATAAGGCCAGAAAACTATATATAATAAAACAAATATATTTAGAAAAAAGTATTATAATAGATAAATTATATATATATATAAATTATATGTATATATATATAGTGGCGGAATCAAGATTTTCATTTAGTGGAGTCAGGAGTAAAGTAAGGCGCATGAAAGATTCTCATACCACTACAATAAGTATTGTTGACCTTATACCCCAACAAATTAAGTGGGGTCAAATCTAATATTTCCTATAAAAAATTATATATTACCACATTGAAAACTTTATACCAAAAAAATCGTATTGGTTTTAAAAAAAACTTGCGTTCCATATGCATATATATTATAATAAATACTTTATATATTTACACAAATTAAAATGGTAAAGGATTAATATGGTAAAATGAATATGTAAACAATTAATTTAAATTTAAGGGTATACTACACGAAATGCCACTAAACTCTAACTTTTGTATCAAAAGTACCATTAAACTATAAAATGATACTATTATACCACCGAACTTTATTTTTTGCTACTATTATACCAGTGAATTTTGTTTTTGGCTTCAATCCAAGCACTCAACCGTTAAACTGTAATGGACCGTTAAATGCAAAACGACGTTATTTTGGTATAGTTGTTTTGATGCCTAAGATAGGCCAAAACGACGTCGTTTTGTTAGAGAAAAATAAAAAAAAACACTGCATTTTGGAAGGCTTGAACCAAAAACCTCTAGAATGAAAGGTTTACACCAAACCACAAGGCAAACTTAAAGACTTGATATAATCCTAACGCAAATAATATATAAATAATACTGCAGTTGAACTTAATTTCATTTATCTCATGATATAATTTTATAATATTTATAATATAATTTAATAAATATATTAATTTTATAAATAAATATTATAAAACTAAAATATTATTTATAATATATATAACTAAACCCTAATCCCCAAACCCCAAATCCTAACCATATATATAACTAAACCCTAAACCCTAAACTATATATATAACTAAATCCTAAACCCTAAACAATATATGTAATTAAAATCCAAACCTAAACCTATATATATAACTAAATCCTAAATCATAAACCCTAAAGTCTAACCCCTAAAACTAAAATATTATTTATAATTTATATTACAAATCCTAATATATATTGTAAATAATATTTTAATTTTAGGGTTTTGGGTTTGGGATTTAGTTATATATATATATATATTTAGGTTTTGGGTTGAGATTTTAAATTTAATTATATATATTTAGGGTTTAGGGTTTGTAGTTTAGTTAGTCACATGTGGTTTGGGTTTAGGGTTTAGTTGTATATATTATAAATAATATTTTAGTTTTGTAATATAAATTATAAGTAATATTTATTTATTTATTTTGATAATAGGAGGGGCCTTGTTAAAAAAAACCCTTCATAACCGAAAATGAGTCGAAACCCAGTTTCAGATAGTAAAAGGAGGAAAAGAGTGTCCGATAACTTTATTAATAATAATGGAGAAATACCTCATACAAACCGTCGCAATACACCGACCCTCAAGCAGAAATTCGATCATGCTCAACACAAATCATGAGACTATAAATGGAACAAGCAAACTATAAATATAAAGCAATCGAACACAAAAAACCTAAAAAAACTATTGCTTCAAGAGGGGGCTCCCTGGAAACCTAATAATAGTTATTTATAAAGTTAATAAATTTATATTATAAATATTATAAAATTATATCATGAGATAAATAAAATTAAGTTCAACTACAATATTATTTATATACTGTTTTCGTTAGGATTATATCAAGTTTTTAAGTTAGCCTGGTGATTTGGTGTAAACCTTTCATCCTAGAGTTTCTTGGTTCGATCCTCCCCAAGTGCAGTGTTTTCTTAATTTTTTTTCTAACAAGACTATGTCTCTTTGGCCTATCTTAGGCATCAAAACAACTATACCAAAATGACGTCGTTTTGCATTTAATGGTCTGTTACAGTTTAACGGTCGAGTGGTATAATAGTAGCAAAAAACAAAGTCCAGTGGTATAATAATATTATTTTATAGTTTAATGGTATTTTCGATACAAAGGTTAAAGTTTAGTGGCATTTCTCGTTGTTTACCCTAAATTTAAACAAACAATTAAATATAAAACATGCCATATAAATCTAATCTAAATAATTAATTAAAGAATAAACAAGGATCGAGATATAAAATAACGAACAAGCAAAGGGACTTAAAGAGTGAATAACCCACTGGTCTTCGGACCAAATTAAGAAAAAAAAGACGAGATTGAAAGGTTTTGAAAACCTCCAGGGGCTGTTGCGAAGATAATTTTAGGGTGGAAGCCCTTAAATGAGTAAAAAACCCATTTTTAAAACCAGGTATAAAAGCTAAAAAACACAAACATATTTCATTTTTTTCTTTTCATAAAACCGATCAAAAACCAACCCGAAAAATTATCTGCCCTGTTCTTTATCTGTTATTGTGTTCTTCAAGAACTCAAGGTGAAAACCAGATTCCGACAATATTTTATCGGGTCAGTCGCCGTCCATCATCGCCGATCACTGTTAACTTCTAAAAAGTACTAATTTTTATGCATATTTTACAATTCTTTTGCTTGTCTTTAGGTATATATGTTTGCATTTAGTTGTTAAAATCATGCATTTGCATAAGGAGTTATGGAGTTGTTCTTTTTCCAGTGTGAAGAGTTGTTATGCTGGTGTTGATGCAGGTCAGGAGCAGGAAGGTATGGCAGGTCAGTGCAGGAGGAGAAAACAGGAGAAGAAGAAGCGAATTTCTGAGTCGCAGTTGGCAAAGTGGACCAAAGATTGCCAAACTCGGTTGGAAAAGAATTGAAGTTCGATGCCCGGTCAAAGTAGCCGTTGAGCCCAGTACACGTCAGCCCTAAAATTTAAAAGCTGATAAGCGGATAACATGCCTATCCTGGTGCGTAATCAAATTTCAAATTTCAAACCCATCCTAGGGTTTCCATGAGTGCCTATTTAAAGGAATCTGATCATTGAGCTAAAAGGGGCTGCACTGTGGTGAAAGAGGAAGCTAGAGGGCAACGTGGTTCAATGGAGCATATGACGGGCTACATCGACAAACCTCCTTCTTTGCCTATTCTCTTAGTTTAATTTTTATTTGAATGATGATGTTGAGATACGATATATTTTGGATGGATCCCTCAACCATGAACTAAGCTTCTACAGCTGGTTGGGGATGTCTGTGATGAATGGTTAATTTAATTTTAGTTTTTAATAATTGAATGCCTTGGAATTTTTTTCTATCCTGGTAGCACTTCATTTCCTTAAATTCTTTGCCATACGACAATTGGCATTGTATGTTTATCATGCCTTAATATCTTAACAGACTTAAGGGGTAACGATCAACTGCTAGGTACTAAGGAGAGAAACTTCGACAGAAGATGTTCAAGTAGATGAGCTTACTTCGGAAGTGAATGTACCCCTTAGGAGTATAGATTGAAACTTAATCAAGTTAATTAATGTAAAGCTTCACTATAGACATATAGAGTTTTTATCGTAGTTAACTTAGGGTATTGCCATCGACAGAGGAAATACTATTCTTAAAATATGCTCGGCAATAAATCCAAGGCATGAAATTATTAATAACCAGCTTTACTAGCGTGAAATCCAAGCATCCCTTGCCAACGCTCATCATCATTTGAATACTCTTATTTGCCAAACTATTGTTACTTTCTCTGTATTGTCTTAGCTATTTTTTAAATCAAAAACCCAAATCAAATTCAACATTCTTGTTCCCTTCAACAAGTAAAATATTGAGAAAATAAATTATTGGTTAATCCCTGTGGATACGATACTCGACTCACTATTGTATTACTTGCTGATCGTGTATACTTGCACGCTAGTGTTAGAAAAGTCGACAAGTTCTTGGTTAATCCCTGTGAATCCTCAATCTTTTGCCAAGTGTTAGCAAAGTCGACATGTTTTTGGCGTCGTTGCCAGGGATTGCAACAGAATTTAATGTTTTGATTTTTACTTGTTTTTTGTTTTATTTTACATATTTGTTTTGTTTGGTGTATGACCAAGAGTCTCACTATGAAGGACGAATTGTTATATGGCCTAGAGATCGAGAGAACCCTATGCAGATTAAGGATAAAGCTTTGAGAAATGACTCTTAATGGAAATGGTGGAGCAGATGGTGTCGTTAAATATCAAGAAAATCTGCCAATACATGAAGAAATACTGCTCGCACCTACTATGGCAGCGGAAGGAGAAAGACCTTTCATAGAACACTTGGCACCAACCATAGGAAATTTGATGCCAGGACTGATTGGTCCAGAGGTAAATACAAATAATTTTAAACTTAAACTGGTAACGATACAAATGCTTTTGAATGTAGGACAATTTGATGGATCACCTACTAGAGACCCGAGGCAGCACTTGAAGCAATTTATGGAAGTTTGCCAACTATTTCAGCAACTTGGAGTATCTGAAGATACAATGAAGCTAAAATTGTTCACATTTTCCCTGATAGATAGAGCAACATTATGGCTAAGTTCTTTGCCACCTGGTTCTGTTACTTCATGGGCAGACTTATGCCAAAATATTTTGTTGCGGTTCCAGCCACCTAAACTTAATGCCAAGCTGAGGAGTTAAATTATTACTTTTAGGCAGACTGATGATGAGACCTTATATGACGCATGTGAGAGATTTAAGGACTTGTTAAGGAGGTGCCCCATGCATGGATTCTCTAATTGGACCCATATTGAGACCTTTTACAGCAGACTCAATGCTTATGCCAAAAGTGTTGTTGATGCTTCAGCAAATGGTTCGCTGCTAGACAAGAATTATACGACAGCGGTTAACATCCTTGAAAGAATTTCTGCCAATGATTTTCAGTATCCTACTGCCAGCCTAGGAATTAAGACAAAAATTGCTGGAAAATTGGAGCTTGATGACTAACATCTATCAACGCTAAGATTTCCATTCTCACTAGCATTGTGAAAACATTGCAAAAGAGTAATAAATCCCAAGAAGTCAAGGCATTAGACCTACTCTGCACAATATGTGGAGAGGGTCATCATATGGAAGATTGCACAACAAACCCTGAATCGGTAAATTTTATTGACAATTTCAATCGTAATTGTTGCGACCATTTTTGAAACCGGGTGTGAAAATAGCCTGCCGATCGATCTTTTAGAAAATTAGGATTTTATGGCCATTTTTAATTTGATCTTGAAAATTTAGGGTTTTTCATATTAAATCGATTTTTATTTATCCTTGAAAAAAATTTGGAGTCGCCACCGATCACTTCGAGGTAGACCGGGCACCGGAAAAATAAACCAGAGATTCTGTCTTAAAAATTGGGTTCGGGAGTCGCTTACGTGTAGGGAAGGACCAACACCCCTACGAACGCCCATAACGGTACCTTTAATTTTACGTGGTATTTTGACATTTCGAATAATTATTTGAATTTAATTTATCCCATAATTATTAATTGAATTTAAATTCCAAATGCATATATCCTTTTATAAGGAAATTCAATTTGTTCGAATATGAGATTAAAAGCACCCCATTAAGTGGCACCCCTATTCATATTTAAAAATGAATTTCCAACATAAAATGTTTTTAATGAATGTATTTTTATTGTCTTGTTGATTTTAAGTATTATCCTAAAAAGGCTCTAATTAGTTAATTATTTATACTATGAATATTAATTAATTTAATGACTTTTATGAGAAAATGCCAATTGCTTGAACACCTTCTATATATTTAAAGCCCTTAAATTAATCATATTCCTAATTAATTAATCCTTCTAATTAATTAAAGTTCTAGTCCTAATTAAGGCTCTAACAAATAATTAAGTCAATATTATAAGTGAAAATGTATATTAAATATACACCTTTAAAACCAATGTTGAGATAACACCCCATTGTAAACAATGGAACACCATCCAAATTTGAGCCCCAAAGGTTCTATTTAATATACACTTAATTAACTACAATGCTTCCTAATTAATTGTTTAATTTCAATTAAAGAACTCAATTAATATTCAATTATAAGTGTGAAATATATATTAAATATAATTTATTAAAATCCATGTTGTGATAACACCCATTGTAAACAATGGAACATCATCCAAATTTAGATTTTAAAGTTATATTTAATATACATTTAATTACTACAATTGACTATCATATTTAATTATTGAATCCTAATTAGAGAACCTAGGAAAAAGGCTCTAATTAATTAATACTATGCGATTAAATCATCTAACAAATATACTATATGCTTAATTTTAAAAGAAATGCACTCAAACATATAAATTAATTGCATTCAATTAAATAAAACAAATAAATAATGACCAAATTGAAATCAGATTGAATCACAAAGCCAAATTTATTAGTTATGGTGACTAAATTGAACTAGTACAAAAAATTATGCCCAATTACAAAACTTTAGGGACTTAATTGAGAAGAGGTGTAAATTGTAAGGCTCAATTAAGGGAATAGGGGACTAAATTGAATGAAATTCAAAGCTTCGGGTCAAATTAGGGGGAAATTGGACTAAATTGAGAGAAATCAAAACTTTGGGGAAAAACCAAAATGATCCATATGAAAACGCGCGGGTCAAACCTGACCTGTTTGAAAACGCGCGGGTTGAGTTGACTCGGCACCAAAATGGTGTCGTATAGCTCAGCCTATAAAACGCATGAAACGAGTCAACTCGGACATAACCCTCAAACCCTCTCTCTCTTCTCTCTTTCTTCCTACCAGATTCTCTCAACTTCAACATGAAAAACCTAGAAAACAGTTTCATTTTGATTAAAACCAGTTGTTCATCACGCGTTTAACCAAAAAACCTCACTTTGATTCACTGCGAACACCTAAAACCAATTATTTCATGTTTTCCTCGATCAAACCTCATATCCTCTTAAAATTCAACCCTCGTTCTTCACAATTTCCCCATTTGATCTTTAAAAACACAAAATCTCCTCCTCAAATTTGTTTCTAAGAATCAAAAACCCAAATCCTTGCATATGTTCTTAATTGTTCATCCCAAATAGAACAAAACCCTAGAAATCTGGCCTAGCTCCGCCTTAGCCACCACCACTAGATCTAGGCCTGCCGCTCTAAACCTTTTTGACGTGTTTGCCGGCCACCTCCGGTCATCGTCTCTGGTCATCTCTGAAACTTTGATCACATCTAACCTACCTCTGACCACCGTTAACCTAGCACCGACCACCATCTTCTGCCGTGAGGTAATTTTTGGCCACCGCACCGAAACCCCAAATTACCCAAAAACCTCTATTTTTCTCAATTTTCCACCTAAACTACCCGATCCGACAGGATCTCCTGGCTTCCCCCTAGATCTACCTAAAACTAAACCCTCTATATCATTTTCAACTCCGCCTGGAACCTAATCACTCTTCGACGATCACTCAAAAAAAAAACTCCGGCGAAGATAAGTTCCATTGACCTTAAAAATTTTCAGCAACCTTTTATATTTTCCTTACTGTTTTTATATTTTTAAAACTGGATCTAATATTTTATTTATTTTTCATTTGCAGGAAATAAAGGATTCGAAAAGTAAATTACCTTCTGATGAACTCTGGTGGCGATGTGTTGGTTCCGATCGTCTTCTCCGATGAGCGCTTCGACTTCCAAACATCCTTTCAACTTCGATATTTTCTCTCTCTCCCTTAATTATCACTGCATTTACTGTTGTATTTATTATTCTCATAATTACTTTCTCTCTCTATTTATAGCAAGGATCAATGCTGACGTTAGGGGCTAATAAGTTGTTGACAGCTATCTTGGGCAGGGTTTAATCCATGTGATACATGGACGGGCCAGTAGCAAGGCACCACGTGGCCATTTGGGCGTGCTAAACAAACACAACTATGTTTTTTGGGCCTCTTTATCTGATAACATGTATTTGGGCGGGAACTTTGTTGTAAATGAAACAAATGGGCTTTGTTTATTTGTAATTTGGGTTTCAGATGTTTAAACTATGTGTATGGAATGTATTTTTTGGACTTTTTATATTATTTAGATTATTGGATTTATTATTTATTTAATTAATTAATTATTAAACCTGGTCAAAATTTGGGTATCACAGTTACCCCTCTTTGCTCATTGTTGTTGAACAGGGATAGAGCAAAGACTGAAAATACATGAATTTTGTTCGAATTCGCAAGCTACCCTCTTAACAACTAAAGTTTGAAGTTGTTCTTCTGATTATGAAATTCTTCAATCTTCTACCAAACCATAGGATCTGAAGTTGTTCTTCTTATTATGAAATTCTTCATCTTCTAAAATCTGGCATTGTGATAAGTGTTCAAAAATACTATTTTTCTTACCCTTTTTACTCATATTATTGTTAGACTTAGGCTCATATTAGTTACATAATTATTCATTCAAGCATTAATCCATGTTTCCTTCCATCGTTGAGCTTGATTGCATAACTTGGTTGTTTTTGTGGGAAAAGATGTTGCTTTGGTGTGTTTTGTGTGTATGTGCAGGATCACTTGCCAAAGCAAGGCTAGAGCTAGTTGCTAGGGCAATGCATGAAGGAGATGCCGAGCTAGTTGCCAGGGCAATGCATGAAGGAGACGTCGAGCCAGTTGCCAGGGCAATTGTTGACAAAGAATAAGGTGATATGGTAGTCAAAATTGATGACTAGACAAACCTAAGATGACGTGGAGCAAAGCTAAATCCCAAAGGAGTTTGATTTCCATGAATAGTTTAAAGAAGAATTAAATTCCAAAAAGATAGGAGAAGTTCTAGAAGGAATATAATTATAATAAAGAATTATATTCTTTAAAAATAATTTAATTCCAACTTAACTTCCTCCTCAAATAAGAACTTTGACCTAGCCCTATAAATTAGAGGCCATGCCGTCAACTCCAAGGGGGAGGGAAGAGAGAATTTTTGACAACATCAAGGGCAAGGAGGATTTCGACAAAGCTCCATCCATTCTTCATCTTTTTCTTTCTTTTTCAATTAGGTTCATGCTAGGGATTCTTTATCTTGTGTTTCTTTGGAACCTAACCATGAACTAAATCTATTTGGCAAAGGTTATTGTGTCTTGTGGTTGTGAGAAACTGTTGGATTTTGTTTAGGTAATAAGAGTTTGCACTTTTCTATTCAAGGTTTATTCATTCTTGGTTCTTATTCTTGTTTGCGAGTGAATTTGGGAGGATCTCGTAACTTCATGTATTTATCTAATATCGGGAGAGTTAGATTCAAGAAACGAATGAATGTGATCTTTATTCAATCTATTGATGGTGAAGATTAATCCGGCTTAGGAATAAGTTAAGGATTTCAACAGCTAATAGGAGCGCAAGATTGGTTGTTGTTCACCCTTGATTCACGCAGGGATGTATTATCAAGGCATGCACAAGTAGCTAGATTTTTGACTTAAGGATAAGAAGAAACCATTGAAGAACGCTCTGCCGAACCTTGAAGGTTGACGCCCAAGTAGTTGCCCAACTAGTCGCCCAGGCAACCATCAATTAGTTGCTAAGGCAACCCCATTGTGCAAGTTGCCACGGCAACTGAGTTGCCCTTGCATTCTTTTACCAAGACGATCCAATCGGCTATCACACCTCAACTCACGATAACATGGCCTATCTTTCTCATTTGATCTCATCTATTATTTTACTTTATTGCTTTCTAGTTTAGTTATTAGTTTAAACTCCTATAATCTTCTATTTGTGTTTTTACTTTTTATAGTGCAAGAGATTAGATTCTAGAAGTGGCACCAATCCCTGTGGAGACAATATCTTTTATACTATAACTTGCGACGTGTACACTTGCACAATTGCAGAGCACTTATTACGCGCAACACATTGCTCTTTGAGATCCTTTACTTTCTAAGGTTTGAAAATGTTCTTCTCATTATGAAATTCTTCATTCCTCACTCTGTGATGATCCACCTTTCTATAAGGCACCGAATAAGCAAGCTCTTCTCATTAGAAACTTCCTCACTCTTCAAAAGGGTGAACTCTTCTCATTAGGAGCTCTTCCTTCTTCATTGGGCGAGTTCTTCTCATTAGGAACTCTGGGACAAACACTTCTCATTAGGAGCTCTTCATTTTTGATGGGCGAATTCTTCTCATTAGGAACTCTGGAACAAACTCTTCTCATTAGGAGCTCTTCATTCTTTGCTGGCCGAGCTCTTCTCATTATGAACTCTGAAACGAACTCTTCTCATTAGGAGTTCTTCATTCTTGATAAATTTCTGACAAAACAGATTAAAATGCTTTGATGAGGATTAGTATGACCCTAATTTCTACATATGATGCATGGACAATGCTCCATTAGGAATCGAAAAGCAGCTTCCAATTTCTGGGTAACCAATCTAACTCCACTTAATTGTATTTATTCACTAATTCTCGACTTACTCGGACACTTCATCTCATATATCGGACTAGCCTTCAAACCCTCTTTCTGCGTTTATGGTCTTGTGCTCTAAAGCGCCCTTTTGGGTTTTCACTTTAGGTTGCTTTTCTCAAAGCGCCCTTTTAGGTTTTCACTTTGGCCTTTTTTTAGGCGCCCTTTCAGGTTTTCACCTTATTTTCTTTTTTTCATTTTTCTTTTTCTTTTTCTTTTTTCTTTTTCTTTTCCTTTTCCTTTTTCTTTTTCTTTTTTTCTTTTGGTTCCCTTTCAGGTTTTTACCTTATTTTTCACATTTTCCTTTTGTTCATTTTCTGTAACCCCAACTTATTGGTTACTGCTTGATTCAAGCATTTCTTTATTTTTTTATCTTCATTTCTGCTGGCACAATAATCTACTCAATCTTCTCTTTATACACTCCTCTTCAATATCCTGGAGTGCAAAGGTTCACCTGCATTCTTTAAAACACAGTAATACCAAGAAATCATCTGTTTTTCATGAATTATGCTAATCTACCTTCATGATGCTTTGGAAATAATAACAGAAAGCTCGAAAGAGAATTCATGAATTTTATTGAGGCTTATCAATAGAAATACAATAGATTTGAAAGAGTAATGGCAAATTGAAACAACAAAAACAAGAAACAGGGTCAAATCTTCAGGTATCCATAGTATGAAGGATTCAGGAACCCTTTCGACCAGATGTAGCTTTGAACTTGAGCCCTTGTCCAGCAGACTTCAACGTTGTCGAGATGTTTACAGATGTGAAATCCCTTCCAAAATATCGAGTATCTGAGAGGTTTTAATTGTTGGATGCCCAATCACAACCCATCTGAGCCGCCCTTTATGAGTTTTCAACTCATATCCTCTTTTGGTTTCAAGACGCTCTTTGCGAGTTTTCATCTTGAACCCCCATTTTCTTTTTTTTCTTTCTTTTTTTTATCTTCAGTGCCCTTTGGGTTTTCACCTAAGATATTCTATTTTTTGAAGTGCCCTTTTCAGGTTTTCACTCTGCTTTTTCTTTTTTTTCCTTTTTATCTATTTTTTATTCTTCAAACGTAATATTTCTTAACTGAATCGAAGTTCATTGGCTTGTGTAACTCTTCACCATCAACTTCAGTTAAGATCAACGATCCTCCAGAGAAGGCCTTTTGGACAATATAAGGTCCTTCCCAATTAGGCATCTATTTCCCATGGAAATCTTTGTGTATTGGCAAGATCTTTTTCAGCACTAGATCACCCTCTCAAAATTCTCTAGGTCATACTTTCTTATCATAAGCCCGCATCATTCTCTTCTGGTACATTTTACTATGACATATGGCTTTCAACCTCTTTTCTTCGAAAAGATTTAACTGATCATACCGAGTCTGTACCCATTCTGTTTCATCCAATTTTACTTTAGACAAAACTCAAAGAGACAAAATTTCAACCTCGATTGGTAATACTGCCTCTATTTCGTAAACCAGAGAATACGTCATTGCCCCAGTAGAAGTTCGCACTGAATTTCGATATGCAAACAAGGTAAAGGGCAACTTTTCGTGCCAATCTTTGTAAGTATATGTCGTTTTCGCTATGATTTTCTTAATATTCTTATTTGCTGCCTCTACTGCGCGATTCATCTTTGGACGGTAAGCTAAAAAATTGTGATGCATAATTTTGAACTGCTCACACACCTCTTTCACCACCTTATTATTGAAATTAATGGCGCTATCAGTAATAATTCTTTTAGGTAATCTATAGCAACAAATGATCTCTTTCTTCAAGAACTTGCAGATTGTTGATCTGGTTATATTGTCATAGGAGGCTGCTTCTACCCACTTGGTAAAGTAATAAATGGCCACAAGGATAAAGCGATGTCCATTAAAAGCTTTGGGATAAATCTGACCGATGACATCCATGCTCCAGACTGCAAAAGGCCATGATGAATTCATTGTATGAAGAGGTACTGGTGAAGAACTAATTTTATCTGCATATATCTGGCACTTGTGACATTTCTTGGCATACTCTATGTAGTTGCCCTCCATGGCCGACCAATAATATCCATACCTCATAATTTTCTGGACTATTGCAAAACCATTGGCATGCGTCCTACATATTTCATCATGCACTTCTGCCAAGATACTTCTAGCTTCTCGAACATCAACATATCTTAACAATATCTGATCTTTGCCTCGTTTATACAGGATTTCACCATCAAACACATATCTTGAAGCCATTCTCCTGATTGTCCTTTTATATTAGCATCATTCGCCTCTTTGGGATAAGTCTGGAATTCGATACACTGCAGAATATAATAATACTATAGGTTTCCATCTGCCTCTTCTTCTATGCTGAAACACAATGAGCATAGGTCTCGCAACTCTGCATTTGAATTGGCACCATATCTTCTAGTTTGTTTGCTAGAAATACCGAAGCCAGTGTAGCTAAGGGATCTGCCATTTGATTATCTTCTCTGGGAGGTAAATGAAAGTGATTTCTTTGAACTCTTTCATCAACTCAAGGATCAATTTTCGATATTCAATCAAATTTGCATCCTTTGTTTCATATTCTCCACGAAGTTGGTAAATCACCAATGCAGAGTCTCCATATACCTTCAGAATCTCTATTTTCCTTTCAATGGCAACTCGCAGACCCATAACACAAGCTTCATATTCTGCCATGTTGTTAGTGCACAAAAATTCCAGTTTACTTGTGAAAAGATAATGTGTACTATCTAAGGATATCAACACTGATCCAATCCCACGTCCTAGGGCATTAACCGCTCTATCAAAGTATAATTTCCAGGCATCTTTCTCTGTACTTCCATTTTCCTCCATTGAGATATTCATCACATCCTCATATGGAAAGTCAAATTTCAGGGACTCATAATCTTCAGAAGCATGACTAGCCAAGAAATATGCTATTACACTTCCTTTTATTGCTTTCTGGTTTACATACACAATATAAAATTATGATAACAACATTTACCATCGAGCCAATCTTCCAGTCAAAGTTGGTGCTTTCATCAAGAACTTTAATGGATCAAGACGAGATATCAACCAAGTAGTGTGGTATAACATGTGTTGTCTAAGTCTACGAGTTACCCAGACCAAGGCAAAGCATAACTTTTGAATTAGTGGTTACCGTACTTCACACTCTGTGAACTTCTTGCTTAAGTAATAGATAGCTCTTTATTTCCTTCCTGTATCATCATGTTGCCCTAGTACACACCCCATCGAATTCTCATGAACAGTCAGGTAGAGAATCAATGGTCTATTTGGAACCGACACTACCAGAATTGGAGCATTTATCAGATATTTCTTTTTCTTGTCAAATGTTTCCTGACATTCTTCATCTCATTCTCCTGGACTGTTCTTACGAAGCAGCTTGAAAATTGGATCACATTTATCAGTCAATTGAGAAATGAACCGAGAAATATAATTCAATCTTCCTAGGAAGCCTCGAACTTCTTTTTGTGAACAAGGTGGTGGCAGGTTCTGAATCGCATTCACCTTGTCTAGATCAATTTTAATTCCTTTTCTGCTAACCACAAAGCCTAGGAGTTTACCAGATATAACTCCAAAAGTGCATTTATTCGGATTAAGTTTCAACTGGTACTTCCTCAATCTTTGAAACAACTTCCTCAGATTCTGAATATGTTCCTCTTCAGTCTGGGACTTGGCAATCATGTCGTCCACATACACTTCAATTTCCTTATGCATCATGTCATGGAAAAGAGTCACCATGGCTCGTTGGTATGTTGCCCCAGCATTCTTCAGTCCGAAAGGTATTACCTTGTAACAATATGTTCCCCACAAGGTTATGAATATCGTTTTTGCCATGTCTTTTGGGTCCATCTTTATCTGATTATATCCCAAAAAACCATCCATGAATGTCCTGATGTATTATCTACCAAAATATCTATGTGAGCCAGAGGGAAGTTATCTTTTGGACTCACCCTATTCAAATATCTGTAATCAACACACATGCGCACTTTTCCATCTTTCTTTGGCATTGTAACTATATTAGCCACCCATTCTGGATATTGGGCCACTTTCAGGAAACCAGCATCAATCTGCTTCTATACCCCCTCTTTGATTTTCAACACCATTTCTGGTCTCAATCTTCTAAGCTTTTGTTGAACCGGCTTACATTTTGGCCTTATTGGCAATTTATGCACCACTGTATCTGTATCCAGTCCTGGCCTATCTTGATAAGACCAGGCAAAGACATCTTTAAACTCTCGCAACAGATTGACCAACTTTTGTTTTATCGCTGGCGAGAATGAATCACCAATCTTTATCTCCTTTTTAACTTCTTCTATACCCAAATTTAGAATTTCTATCTCTTCTTTATGAGGGAAGATTTGCTTATCTTCTTTTTCCACCAACCTTAGTAATTCATCAGGGATTTCACATTCTGTATTATCTTCGACCTCATTAACTTTGATTGAACACTCTGGTCGCTCAAAATCTAATTTAGGATCAGGTCCAGAATTATTCATACAATTAATAGTTGAAGACCTGCAAGAAAAAATAACAATATATGTTTGGAAAGGATACGAAAAAAATAAGAAACATGTTTGCCATTTGAGAATCACGATGAAAGCATCTTTATTGAAAGTAAACTTGCATAATAGCCCTTTATAGATAATCCCTCATACTCGCGGGCAAAAGTATGAGGTGGTTCTTGACATTTAGTCTGTTTTATTCTTAAAGACTAGGGGGAGATCTTCAGAGGTCCAATTGTTCAAGGCTTCACCAGGAAAGCATAGACGTATTCCTTCCAGAAACTTGTCAGGCTAGGATCCCTTAAATACACCATTGATGCACAGCTTTCCCGCACTTTCACCGAAGATCTCCTCTTTCTGGAGCCTTAGTGTCTCCTGGTTGTCTTTCTCCAGTTTCTTCTCTACGTTGACGAACCCACATGACTTGAAGATGCTTGTCAAGTTTGGAAATATCATGGGCTCCCAAGTTGTCTCGATTTTCAGAAGACGGGCCCTTCTTCAATCCTCGTTCTTTTTTAGATCTTACTTTTTCTATTGAAGAGTAGGCTTAAAACCAAGCCCAAAGCGTTCTTTCTTCATCAAAATGGGCTTAAGATGTAGACAACCTTGTAAATCCTTCTTAAGTCATTTTCTGATCCTTGCCCCTTTGTCAAGTGTTTCACGAACCGTCATCTTGGTGCAATTTGACAACTTTGGGCAGGGCATCGGCTTCCCTTCAACAACAAAGGTTGCATTTATGAATTCAAAAGCTTGAAAGGAGCATTCCAAAGCATTTGCATCAGTTTTGATATACGGAGCTTCAGTTGTCGCAGAAGCAATAATGTCCTCTTCAGGTCCAATACTCACTAGCTTTCCCTTAAACATGAACTTCAGCTTTTTGTGCAAAGATGATGGCACTGCGCCAGTAGAATGGATCCAAGGCCTTCCCAACAAGCAATTGTAAGTTGGTTTTATGTCCATGACAACAAACTCAACATTGTAAAGCACAGGCCCAATTAACAATGGCACCCCAATCTTTCCCAAAACTTCTCGGGTTGTTTCATCAAAAGCCCTCATTGTATTCTTGTAGGTCTTCATATGGGAATCATCAATTGGCAATCTTTGCAAAGTTGCCATTGGTAAAACATTCAAAGCTGTCCCATTATCAACCAATACTCCTGAAAGAATATGCCCCTTACAGTGAGTTGTGATATTTAGAGCCTTTACAGACCCCATCCCTCCTTCTGGGATCTCATCACCACTAAAGGTGATGTAGTTATCAGCAGCTATGTTATTTACAATCCTGTCCAGCTTATGTACCGATATATCATTCGGAGCAAAAGTCTGATTGAGCACCTTAATCAAAGCATTACGGTGCCCTTCCAAGCTCAACAATAGTTCAAGTATAGAAATCCTAGCTTGTTGTCTCTTTAACTGCTCAACAATACTATACTCACTATGTTTTAGAAATTTTAAGAATTCCTGAGCTTGTTCCTCAATAACAAGCTCATTTATTTTCGGGGCTGGTTCCTCCCCAAATATTCTCTCTGATACCACTGGAGCCTTTGCTTTCTCTTTTTCTGAATCTTTAAAAACTTTTGGAGAATAACATCTTCCGCTTCTGGTGAAATGCCCAACTTCATTCACCATCTCTCCATCAAACTTTTCCACTTTTTCTGTTTCTTCTAGCACCTTTACCTCCTCCTGAGGCTTTGACTTTTCAGGTACTGTCACATTAGCGGCATAATTCCACGGGACCCTTTGAGTGTCTTTGAATGTAAATGGTACCGGGGAGAGATAACAACCTTACAAGTTACTACCGGCTTTACATTACTGGAAACACTTCTAACTTTTGGTTTAGCAGAAATGACCAATGGCTTTTTTACTCCATATTTACCTCTAGAACTTTCAAAGGTACACACCTCTGCTTCTTTCCTCTTACCCATCTTCTCAAAGAACTCAATCTCCTTGTTATTCATTATCTTCTAGATCAAACATCTAAATTCAGCACAATGTTGGATCTCATCACCATCCTCTTGATGATATTCATAGTAAATGCTCGACTTCACTTATTTTTCAACCTTTATGTCTATCTGTATCATTCCAACATTATATAACTGTTCAAATACCCATTTCAAAGGAGATCTGATTTCATATACGTCAATATTTAGCTACTTGGCTTCATCATCTTCCTCTATTATGTTCACCCCACGTCCTCCATGATTTGGCAAGGGATTCGCTATTATATTAGGCTCATCAAACTTCAACACACCAATATTTACCAAATTCTGGACTACCTTTTTGAACACTGTGCAATTTTCAATTGTATGACCTGAGATCCCAGCATGATATTCACAGTATGCCTTCAGATCATACCATGGAGGATATGGAGGTTGAAAGGGCGTTAGATAATAGGGTCTCACCAGATCCGCATCAAATAACTACAGATATAGCTCTGTATATGATATTGGTAGAGGTGTGAAGTTTATTCTGCCATTTCTTGAGCCTCGAGAATCATTCCTATTTGAATTATGTAAACCTCCTGATACTCCAGTCGATGAAATTGTAACATTTTTCGGGGCCTCATAAGCACTTGTATTGTTCACTTTATTGTCCTTCCTTTTAGAAGTCTTACAAGAACTCTCTCCACTTTCCAATCTTCCACTCTTAATTACTGCTTCTATGAATTCACCAGTCATCACCATGGTAGCAAAATTATGAGTAGTATTACCTATCAAATGCTCAAAGAGTGGTCCCCTCAGAGTGTTTACAAACATGTGGTTGACCTCATTTTCCAACAACGTCGGTTGTACCTGTGCTGCCAGTTCTGTCCACCTCTTTGCATACTGGCAGAAACTCTCGGTGGGTTTCTGTTCCATAGCTTGCAACATGACTCGGCTAGGAACCATTTCAGATACATGCTTATACTACTCCTCGAAAGCACCAGAAAGGTTTTCTATGATCTAATGTTAACTCGACTTAATTGTGCATACCATCATGCTGCTGAGCCCGTCAAGCTATCTTGAAAGCAATGAATCAACAATTTCTCATCCTTCAAATAAACAGCTATAGCGATGTCCCTTTTTTCTCATCGCTAAATAAAAACGAGGGTTTTCGAAGTGTTTTTGAAAGGTGTTTGTGATTCTTTTGGATATAAAATATTTATTCCGTGGGGTTTTAAAAAAAACCACATTTTAAAAAATGGAGTCGCCACCGGCCACTTAGGTAGGCCGGACACCATAAAACCAGAGATTCAAAAAGATTGGGTTTGGGAGTCGGTTACGGATGGGGAAGGATTAGCACCCCCACACCGCCCAAAATTGATACTTTAATGATTACCGCTTTATTAATATTGGATTTTCCGGATTAAAGTGACGATTATTTTAAAATTCGGTCATAATTGCGAGTAAATTTTAAGGGCCCCGTTATTCGAGAATAAACGCCCAACCACTATCACTACGCCTGATACTGGCCCCGTTTACGCTCGGATAAAAGGGCACCACATTAACAATTTATATACCATATGCAATTTTAGTGACAAAAATATAAGACATAGCAGATAATTTAAGAACAATAAATATTCACATAATAGAATACTAATCTAACATATATGAAATACGTAATTAAAATACACATATAGATACCAAGCTTAATATCAGATAAAGCAAACTTAACATGCCACAATAACAAGGTAGGAATAGATACATATATAGACAAACATATATTTCAAAAAGACATACATACTAGTAATAAAACATATTTCAACATATATGGGACAATATATCCTACAAAAAAGAAAATACGCTAACATGTAACCTAAAAAACCAAGAGAACATACACATATAAAAATATATAAAACATGTTATGTACGAACCAACTAGAACATAACATACTTAATACGAATAACCGGATAAAAAAAGATACATAACTGTCATAAGCTTAATACACATATACATGTAAACATAAAAATAGGAGGCATATACGAGGGATATAAAATAAGACAAAAGAATACATTAACATATACGATTATAATATGAACATGAGTATTTACAAAGAAACATGACTGAAATGAAAGAAAAATAAAAGTCAGTGGCAGAAATTAAAGAACAATAATATGTAATTTAAGGACGAAAATGCGAAGTAAATGGAACCTAAAAGGATCAAAACTGTAATTGGACCAAGGGGAAGACCCAAAATGAAAAGTTCAAAAACGCGGGATGGTTAAAGGCGTTATTTTACCATTTGAAAACTGATTCAGTGTAATTTAGGGACTGGATTGCAAGATTTTGAAATACAAGAGGGACCAGAGTTGTAAATATACCATGCGGCAAGACAAAAGTGAAAATATTGGGAACGCGTGGGGATTTAGTATGTAATTTACCCATTTAACGAAATAATAATAACTATATAAACCCTATTTTTAGGCCGAAACCAATTTTTCCTTCATTTTCTTCATTTTCAGTTTTTATAACCAGCCCTTGTTCTTGTTTTCTCTCAAACCGATCCCATGAAACCCAGAATCCGGCACCGGCGAGCCTCAAAAACCTACCAAAATAACCCCCGTCTCACCCTCGACACGAATCTGAGGTTGGATTCAGAGGATACACCTCTATTTGCCCTAGATCTAGGAAATACGAAACGAAAAAAACCCATTTTTTAAACCCGAAACGAAACTATAAGGGGTCTCCCCTTCCCTTCAGTTCACCGTATCTGGCTTGGGGAAGCCGAAAGGCTTGTCACTGAGGAGGGGAGACCCACAAACGGAGACGGTAAGACCACTCCATCTCTTTTTTTTTTACTTCTTTTGTGTATGCATGCAAAAATAAAAAAAAAGAAGCGAGTATTTACCACTGGACTGACTTTTGTATTTCGATTATAACTTCTGGTTCGATTACAACTTGTTCTTTTGATTACTACTCTCTGTTCTTGTCTGTTACAACTCTCTCCGTTACAAAATATTTGTTTCCTACATATATATGCTTGTCTTTGTTTTGGTACAAGTTGCATAATATTTTCTTTTTTCAGATCTGGGGACTGACATTTCTTTTCTTGCTGTGTTTGACATGTTCTAAGCGCGGTGGTTGAAGATCGGCATGGTGGCGGTGTGGGGGTTCTGCCAGCGACCAGACGTGTTCTCGGCCGTTAGATCAGATCTGATCTAACGGTCGAGATGGCTTGAAGGATGAACGGCCCAGATGAAGCCTCGATTTGGTGAAACGGCTCCAGATCGTGCCACGTGGAGCTCAGCAGTCGAGGAGTCAGAGCGCGTGGGGCTCACGCACGCGTGGGATATCAAAGCGTCCGCGCGTGACACTCAAACGGTCCATACGTGTGGAGCACGCAGCTGACAGATATTTTGGTCCTTGGTTAGATCGTGGCCGTTGGATCAGATCTTTGATCCAACGGCCCACAGTTACCTGCACATAATAAATGTAATTAGATAGGGTTTGGGTTTGGGCCAACCGGGCCTTGTAATTATTTGTAATTGGACTTGGACTGTAATTTATTTATTTGATTTAATATATATATTTTTTTGGATTTCATTTTATATATCAGCCCAATAATATAATAGTATAATTACAATACCCATACGATAATACAAACGTATATACTTATACAAACATTAATTAATATAACATACTAGCATACGTACATATAATCATACACATAATTAACATAACATCTATATGCATTAAACAAATACGCTTGTACTCTATAGATACATATGCGACACACATACACATTAATACGTATACATACATAGCTTATAATATACATGCACACACCACACCTTATATTTATATTAGTAACACTAATAAACATATAATATAATAAGTATACATGGAACTCTAATATGTATTTACAGGTAAAAATGAGTGATTACAGTTGCCCCTCTTTGCTTGTTCTCATGGAATGGGAAACAAAGCAAAGATTCATAAGCACTCATTTTTATCAGACTTTCTTGTTTGTAGCTTTGAAAAAATGTGTTCTTTTGGACATCTCCGCTCTTCCTTAGCTGAATCTTCGGGCTCGTAAGTTCTTCCTATATAGAGCTTCGTCACCTTCCGATCTTGGAGCTACAGGCTCTTCCTATATAGAACCCTTCGCTCTGAAGCCTCGAGTTATGAGTCCCTCCTATATAGAACTTTTCACTTCGAGACTGTAAAGCTTGGAGTCCTTCCTATATAGAACTCTTCGCCTTCAACACTGATTTCTCCTATATAAAACCTTTTGCGCCGCTGATGGATTCTTCCGACTGGGAGTTCCTCCTATATAGAACTGCTAGTCTTCAAACCCTGGAGCCGTCAGTCCTTCCTATATAGAACTTTTGGCGTCTGAAATCTCAGAGCTACAGGTTCTTCCTATATAGAACCTTTTACTCTAAGACAGTGAAGCTCAGAGTCTTTCCTATATAAGACTCTTCGCTTTCGACACAACAGGTTTCCTATATAACCTTGTGTGTCATAGGTGAATTCCTTCGACTGGGAGTTCTTCCTATATAGAACTGCGAGTCTTCACCTTGGAGCCGTCAATCCTTCCTATATAGAACTTTTGGCGTCTGAAATCTTGGAGCTACGGATTCTTCCTATATAGAATCTTTTACTCTAAGACATTGAAGCTCGGAGCCCTTCCTATATAGAACTCTTCGCTTTTGACACATCAAGATTTCCTATATAATCTTGTGTGTCATGGGTGAATTCCTTTGACTGGGAGTCCTTCCTATATAGAACTGCTAGTCTTCACCCTGGAGCTGTCAGTCCTTCCTATATAGAACTTTCAGCTTCTGAAGCCTCGAAGCGGAGGATTCTTCCTATATAGAACCTCTCTCTGGAGCTTGGAAACATATGCCTTTTGTATGTGAAAACACTGTCTTCTCATTTGGGATTCACACCACGATGGCCATCAATGTCTTTGGATCTGCAGATACCTGTCTGAGATAAAAACAAAATGCTATGACAAATAAATTGACATGCTCCTAATCCTAGTGATGTCTGACTATTCATGATGCATGAGTGTCAATATCTTGGTGGGCTTGTTTTGGTCCTTATTTGATCTTGATGTTCGCTTTCTCCTTTCTTACGGGCATCGATACCCTGCTTCACTGTCAGGTTCAACCATCCCAACCTTTCTTTTTCTCCAGTTACGACTTGGAATTCTAAAGTGCCCTTTCGGGTTTTCACTTTAGAGAGAGTTTTTTTTAGGGGTGCCCTTCTGGGTTTTCACCCAAGAGATCTCTCTTGTTGTCTCGCATGCCTTCCTTGAATAGACAGGACGTACGCCATTGGTCATCCTATCCGGTTGTTTGAAGCTTTTTGTCTTCCCTATCAACAGCCATTATGTAGGGAATTAGAGGGCGGAGTTAACATCGTTTTCTTTGATCACCTGCATTTTTAAGGTTAGATCACAGTAATGCTCCGAAATTTCTTGTTTCATTATAAGCCTATGTTAACTTATTTGACTGAAATTAACAAGAATGCAAGGAATGGATGCTCAAAGACACAGTTTTATTACGATTAAGGGCTTCGGATATCTTAAAAAAAAGAAAGGTATGACACACATGAGAAAGAAGAAAAGTTAAGTATGAAATACAAGATCTCTAATTATCTTCGATATGAATGATACATGATCCTATCAACCGGTGTAGAATTTTTGCCTGGAGCCTCCTCTTCATGATGTTCATGGGGATACCCTTCTCTTCGGATATTCAACTTTTCAATTTACTCGAGCCGCCCTTTGCGGGTTTTCAACTCGGGTCCTCCATTTGCTTCAAGACGCCCGGTTTCGGGTTTTCGCCCTGAGCTCTCCATTTTTGTTATCTTTTTCATTTTTTCATTTTTTTGTTTGTTTTTTTTTTCAAAGATAGTATTTCTTGACAACATCAGAATTTACAGGATTTTTCAGCTCGTCTCCATCCATTTCTGTTAGGATCAGGGCTCCTCCTGAGAAGGCCTTTTTTACGACGTACGGTCATTCCCAGTTGGGCATCCATTTTCCTCGAGAATCTTTCTGGATATGGAGGATCTTTTTGAGCACCAGATCCCCTTCTTTGAATTCTCTTGGGCGCACTTTTTTGTTGTATGCCTGCACCATCCGCTTTTGGTACATCTGACCATGACAAATGGCCTTTAGTCTTTTTTTGTCAATGAGATTTAGCTGGTCGTATCTGGCCTGCACCCATTCGGCTTCTTCCAATTTTACTTCATTTAGGACCCGGAGAGACGAGATCTCTACCTCGATTGGGAGTACTGCTTCGGTACCATACACCAAGGAGTAGGGTGTTGCCCCCGTTGATGTGCGAATGGACGTCCTATAGGCAAGAATGGCAAATGGCAACTTCTCATGCCAATCCCTGTAGGTATCCGTAGTCTTCGCTATGATCTTCTTTATGTTCTTGTTTGCTGCTTCCACTGCTCCATTCATTTTAGGACGATAGACTATGGAATGGTGGTGTGTTATCTTGAATTGAGTGCACACGTCCGTCATCATTTTGTTATTCAGATTGGAAGCGTTGTCGGTGATGACCCTTTCCGGCAATCCGCATCGACAAATAATCTCCCTCTTTAAGAACTTACATATTGTAGTCCTTGTGATGTTGGCGTAAGATGCTGCCTCTACCCATTTAGTGAAGTAGTCTATGGCGACCAAGATGAAACGGTGTCCATTGGAAGCTTTCGGATGAATCTGCCCGATGACGTCCATGCCCCACGCCGCGAAAGGCCATGGAAAATTCATGGTGTGTAAAGGCGATGGGGGTGCGTGAATTTTGTCAGCATAGATTTGGCATTTGTGGCATTTCCTAGCGTAATCAATGCAATCTCCCTCCATGGTCAACCAAAAATAACCATATCTCATAATTTTCCGGGCTATAGACAGCCCATTGGCGTGCGTTCCACAGAGCCCGTCATGTACTTCGGCTAAAATCTCCTTCGCCTCTCAGGCATCCACACATCTCAGCAATGTCTGATCATGACTCCTCCTATATAGGATCTCCCCATCTAGGACATATTTTGTTGCCATTTTTCTGAGCGTTTTTCTGTCATTGTCGTTTGCCCCTTCTGGATACTTTCGAAGCTTGACATATTGCAAGATGTCATAGTACCATGGGTTTCCATCAATCTCTTCCTGTACATTACAACAATGAGCAAGCCTTTCAAACGTCTGCATCTCAATGGGCTTCATTTCTGCCCTGGCGTTTGTTTTAAACATGGATGCCAAGGTTGCCAATGCATCTGCCATCTGATTTTCTTCTCGGGGCAGGTAATTGAAGCTGACCTTTTCGAACTCTTTGGTGAGCTCTTGGATCAATTCGTAATATTTGACCAACTTCGGGTCCCTAGTTTCCCATTCCCCGCGTAATTGGTAAATGACTAAGGACGAATCTCCGAACACTCGAAGTTCCTTAACCTTTCTCTCAATAGCTGATTTCAGTCCCATGACGCAAGCTTCGTATTCAGCTATATTGTTTGTGCAGAAGAATTCCAATCTGCTGGTGAAAGGATAATAGACGTCCTCAGGAGAAATTAGCACTGCTCCTATCCCATATCCGAGGGCGTTAGAGGCTCCATCGAAGTAAAGTTTCCATGATTTATCATCTGAAACCTCTTCTTCGGTTGTAATGCATATCAAGTCTTCGTCTGGGAAATTAAAGTTCAATGCCTCATAGTCATCTGAAGCACGACTAGCTAGGAAATTTGCTACGACACTCCCCTTTACGGCTTTCTGGTTAACGTATACGATGTCGAGTTCGGATAAGAGCATCTGCCATCGGGCCATCCTTCCCGTTAATGCTGGCGCTTCCATTAAGAACTTCAATGGATCTAGCTTGGATATCAACCAGGTAGTATGGTACAACATGTACTGTCTAAGCCGCTTGGTAGCCCAAACTAGAGCACAACACAGCTTCTGCACTGGCGGGTACCGCGTTTCGCAATCATTGAATTTCCTGCTTAGGTAATAGATGGCTTGCTCCCTTTTTCTTGACTCATCGTGTTGCCCCAGTACGCATCCCATTGAATTCTCAAAAACTGTCAAGTAGAGAATTAATGGTCGACCAGGTACTGGTGCGACTAAAATTGGAGCATTTGTCAAGTACTTTTTGATCTTTTCTAGGGCTCTTTGACATTCCTCATCCCATACGCCAGGATTATTTTTTCTAAGAAGTCTGAAGACCGGGTCACATTGGTCGGTTAATTGGGAAATGAAACGAGAGATATAATTCAGCCTCCCCAGGAAACCGCGGACTTCCTTCTGAGTGCGGGGTGGTGAGAGGTCTTGGATGGCTTTCACTTTATCTGGATCAATCTCGATCCCTCTTCTGCTTACCACGAACCCTAGGAGTTTTCCAGAAGTAACGGTGAAGGTACACTTGGCAGGATTGAGCCTCAGTTTGTACTTCCGTAGTCTTTGGAATAGTTTTCTCAAGTTTTGTAGGTGCTCTTCCTCTGTTCGAGACTTGGCAATCATATCGTCCACGTATACTTCTATTTCTTTGTGCATCATGTCATGGAAAAGAGTCACCATTGCTCTTTGGTATGTTGCCCCTGTGTTCTTTAGCCCAAACGGCATCACTCAATAACAAAAAGTGCCCCACATGGTTATGAATGTGGTCTTCTCCATGTCGTTAGGGTCCATCTTTATCTGGTTGTACCCTGAGAAGTCGTTCATGAAGGAAAACCATGAATGTCCTGCGGTGTTGTCAACCAGCGTGTCAATATGTGGTAAAGGGAAGTTTTCTTTAGGGCTGGCTCGGTTCAGATCCCTATAATCTACACACATACGAACTTTCCCGTCTTTCTTTAGTACTAGTACAATGTTTGCAACCCATTCGGGGTATTTGGCTACCTCCAAGAATCCAGCATCAAACTGCTTTTTCACTTCCTCTCGGATCTTTAACAACATATCTGGTCTCATTCTCCGAAGTTTTTGTTGTATTGGTTTGCACTCCGATTTTTTTGGCAATTTGTGCACCACTATGTCGGTATTCAACCCTGGCATATCTTGATAAGTCCAGGCGAAGACATCCTTGAATTCCTGAAGTAGGGTTATCAATTCATGCTTGGTTTTCGAGGAAATCGTCGTTCCTACTTTTATTTCTTTTCTCTCTTCTTTAGTCCCCAAGTTTACAACTTCTGTTTCTTCTTGATGGGGCATGATTTGCCTTTCTTCGTTGTCCACCATTCTTTTTAACTTTTCCGGGACCTCACTTTCTATCTCATCATATCCTTCCTCCATTCCTTCCGAGACCTCAAGGCATTCAAAATTTACTCCAGGATTGGATCCGGTATCATTCATATTGTCAATCATGAGCAACCTGCATTAAATGAGAATGAATTGTATTGGGAAAGAGACAGCTTTATATGAAGGGAATGAACATGAAGAATGCATGAATGAAATAAATGAAACTTTGGTCATTTTAGGAAAGTGGGGATATTTTCATTTCAATCAAAAAGTTAACATAGGTGCCCCGTACAAGAGATCCCCATTGTTTACGGGCAAAAACAAAAGGTTGATTCGGAGCATTACTCTGATCTATTCCTAAAAACTATAGGTAGATCAATGCAGCTCCAGTTATCGAGTGTTTCCCCTGGGACGGCAAGGGCGGATGTTGGTCAACATTTTGCTGCCTCGGTCCTTTTCAGCTATCATGTTGATGTACATCCCTTCAAATGATTCACTGAGTATCTCCTCCTGGTTGAGTACTTTATTTTCCTTCATTGCCTCTCCAACATCTTGACCTGGCTGGTAGAACCCTCCAGAGACAAAAGTGGTTTTCAAACTAGGAAAGAACATTGGTCTCCACGGAATATCTTCTCCTTTAGATCAGGCTTTTCTTTGCTCCTCATTCCTCTTATATTCCTTTTTCTTCTGTTGGGCACTTGGTTGGTAACCCAGCCTGAAACGATCCTTCTTGGATATCATATTCTTGGGTCTCAGGTTTCCTTGTAATTTCTTCCCCAGCCCTTTTCCTACTTTGGCTCCTCGGCCCAAAGTTTCTGCGACGGTCATCTTGGTACAATTAGATAACCTGGGGTATGGGATCCGACTTCCCTCTGAAACGAATGTGGCATTTACTAGTTCTAATGCTCGGAACGAGCATTCTGCAGCATCTTCATCATTTTGAATGTAGGGGGCGTCTGATGTCACTGAAGCAACAAATTCCTGCTCTGCCTCTACTGTGACCAATTTGCCTTCGACTACAAATTTTAATTTCTGATGCAATGATGAGGGGACAACTCCTGCGGAGTGGATCCATGGTCTTCCCAACAAGCAACTGTAAGATGGTTTTATGTCCATCACCACAAAATCGATCACATATTCAGTTGGTCCGATCAATAGGGGCACTTTAATTTTCCCCATTGTTCCTCTTTGCGTACCATCAAAGGCTCTTACCGAATTGTGACAGGGCTTTAGGTGCGAACCATCTATTGGCAGTTTTTGCAGGGTCACCATAGGCAAGACGTTCAATGCTGACCCGTTGTCGATCAGTACGCCTGGTACTACATACCCTTTGCAGTGGGTAGTGATGTTGAGGGCTTTGGTAGACCCCATTCCTCCCTCAGGGATCTCATCATCACTGAACGTTATATGATTATAGGCAGTGATATGCCCCACTATCATATCCAGGTTTGTTACAGAAATTTCCTGGGGCACAAAAGTTTGATTCAGCACTTTTAGTAACGTCTCCTGGTGCTTTTCTGAACTCAAGAGTAATTCCAGTACTGTGATCCTGGCCGGTTGCTTTCGTAGTTGTTCCACTACGCTGTACTCGCTATGTCTAAAGAACTTTATAAATTCTTTGGCCTGGGCCTCAGTTACCAGCTCATTTATCTTTGGGGGAGGTTCTTCTCCAAATATCTGCGTGGGGCTAACTGTTGTATTCTTCCCCTTATCCTTTTCAGCTGCTTTCAAGGTCTCAGAGGAATAACATCTGCCGCTCCTTGTAAAATGGCCTGCCTCACCAGTATTTACATCGTTCTGGCTTTGTTGGTCTTTCAGCGTAGGCTCTTTTACCTGACCGTGTTCTGGTTTTTCTGGCGTGGTCACATTTACAGCATAATTCTAGGGGGTTTGCCGCATATCTTTGAATGGGAATGGAGATGGTGCTGAAATGATGATCTTGGGACTTATCTTGATGGTTTCTCCTTGGGAGACACCTGCATTCCCTGGCCTGGGAGAGATGATAAAAGGTCTATCCTTCTCGTATTTAGATTTGGGGTTATCCGTCATGTGTACGTCCGACCCCTTCTTCCCCATGGGCTCCTCGAAGAATTCTATTTGCTTTTCATTCATCAATTGCTGCACCAATTTCTTGAACTCATCGCACTCTTGGATATCATGCCCTTCAGTCTGGTGGAATTCGCAATACACTCCACATCCCTTCTGCCTTGTTATCATGCCTTTGTCGATCATACGGGCCATGCATAACTGTTGAAATACCCACCGTAAAGGAGACTTGATTTCTGACACATCATCCTTAATCCTCCTGGTAAAGTATTCTTCAATAACATTTACCCCTCTGCTCCCATGATTAGGCAGCGGGTTGTTGGCTAGACTCGGCTCTTCAAACTTCAATATCCCGGAATCGATTAAGTTATGCACAAGCTTTTTGAAGGCAAGGCAGTTCTCAGTGGGATGTCCAGGGGTACCGCCGTGATAGTCGCAATGCGCGCTCGAATTATACCAAGACGGGAAGGGCGGATTGACAGGAGTAACGATGTATGGACGGACCAGGTCTGCTTTATACAACTGGGAGTAAAGTTCTGAGTACGAAACAGGTAGGGGAGTGAAAGTTCTTCTCTCTTTCTCTTTTCTGGCGATTCTCTCATCTCTTTGATTCGAGTTTTGTGTTTTTCTCACAGGTGCTTGTGGCTGTGAGACTGTGAAGTTCTTCAGGGCGGTATAAGTGCTGGTGGTGTTTAGTTCATTTCTCTTATTATACATCCGAGACCGTTCCCCGCCATCAATTCTACCGCTCTTAATTGCCAGTTCAAGGGACTCCCCAGTCCTGATTAAGTCAGCAAAGCACTACGTTGTGTTATTAATGAGACGATCAAAGAGTGCCCCTTTCAGAGTATTGACAAATAACGGCATAATTTCATGCTCCGGGATAGGTGGCTGAATTTGGCCCGCAGGCTTTCGTTGGACTTCTGCCCCATATTTTCCAACATAATTCTGCTGGGGGTCATATCTGTTACATGCTTGTATTACTCAGTAAATGCTCTTAATAGATCTTTCCATGTCTTAACATTTGCTTTGCTCAACTGGGTGTACCACCGTAATGCCGCTCCAGTTAGACTGTCCTGGAAACAATGGATCAGTAACTTTTCATCCATATGGTAGGCCGCCATCTTTCGACAGTACATTGTCATGTGTGCGGAAGGACACGTGGTTCCATCGTATTTGTCGAACTCTGGCGTTTTAAATTTTGGCGGTAGGACAAGATCGGACACCAGACTTAAATCGCTAGCGTCATTTCCTGATTCTTCATTAGCTTGTAACATTTTAAATTTTTCCTCCATGAGGCGAAACCTTTCCTCCCACTTTTTCTCTACCTCAGTCCTGATCCTTTCGACCATGTTCAAGTCCGACACTTCTTCTTCATAGAGTGCTTCAGCATCGAGGGGTTGAGTTTCAGGTGCCCCCGTTTGAAAACTAGATGACATTCCTCCAGGGTCGATATACACTTTCCTAGCCGGATTCGGTGCAGTTGGTTGAACCTTGTAGTGAGCTGGGGTACCCTCTGGCTCTTGAACATTTTCTCCTCCCACTCTTTTTCCAAGGCTCTTAGCCAGCAATGCGGTTATGTCGGATACTATAGATGCTTGCGACTGCGCAATCTGATCACTGAGGCTTCTCTGGGCCTCTTCAAGCCTTGTCTCGAGCTCTTTTTGCCCTTTTTTTAGACTGATTATCCTGTCTTCCATGAGCTTGCTTTGTAACCGGGTAAAGTATGGGTGATGAATGATTGCGGGTTAACTACACACAATGCCACAATATTCATAATGTTAATATGGTTGTAAGAAAGTAGATGCATGTATAATGATGTGAATGTCATGATGCAATGCAAGAATGTATGCAGATAAGGTACTGATTCCGCTGGTAATCACCATTTTGAACTACTTCCACGGGAATTAAAGGGTCTGGATTACAACATAGCTCATATTACAAAATGAAGATTCCTAACACAAAAGAGCTAAATACAACACAAAGCCTTATAGATAAGCCCTAGCTCTATCTCCTAATTTTCCAATTGCCCTGAGCAGCTTGAGGAACCTAGGAGCTTCTTCCATTTCTGGGACTATGAAAGGTCGGAGTGTTTCAGCCTCGACAGCCAAATCATTCACATGCCTGGCGACTCGCTGTATGTCCACCATCAGGTTTGCGTAATATTGGTCCCTATCCTGTACCATCCGGGCAGCGTCACGTAATCTCTTTTGCCAATAGGTGTCGCCTCCGGCTGCAGCCTCCTCGAACACACTAATTCTTTCCTTGTAATCCTCAACAGTTGCTTCGAGGGACTCAATTCGTGCTCGTAACACGCCCACTTCGCGCTCTCTTTCTTACAGCTCAGTGAAGCTATTTCTCTGGCAGTACATTCGAAGGGAGTGCTCAACTTCCGCCAACTTCCCTTTTAATTCGCCATTCTAATTTTTGCTTTGCTCCAGACTTTGAATAGTGTCATCGTACAGTTTTTGCATCTCTAACAGTCTATTTCGGCTACTCATGGACTTTCTTTTCCATACGGCGACGCTTTCTCTCTCATGATGGACAGCTTGTTTTCCCTTGCTGATTTCTTGCCTAAATCTTTCTTTCTCTTAATCAATGACCTTCTTGGCGGACCGTTTTTCTTCCTCCATAGCCAAACGGCGGCTTTCTATCTCTTTCTCAATCGCTCTCTTGTTGATTTCTCGTTCTTCTTCCACCAAACGGATACCGTTCATTCTTTCTCTTTCCACAGCTATGAATTGACTCTGGTCGGCCTTCTGTACTTTTGCTTGTAATAGAAGGGCATCTTTTTGATAAAGAGTGTTCTTGTCGCTCAAATCTGCATTTAATTTCTTCAACTGCCTAATGATCACGTCCCGCTCGTCAACCTCTAAGCTTGCCTTATAGAGCTCGATCGCATGTTGAGTCTGTTGGATGTCCATTTTCCTTTTAACTTCTTTGAGTTCATTCCTTAAGATGTCAGCTTCAGACGGTACCACCCTTGTAAGTTCTTCGAGTGAAACTGCTGGTCCTTGATCAGATTCGGGAATCATATCGTTTACCCTCAAACGTCTCCAAAGATCGTAGTCTGGGGTGGTCATGTACTCGGTGTCTCCTTCCACCCTAATCCGGTAACAATGGTCCCAAGCCCTCATGATAGTCTGAACTTTCTCTTTGAACTCCCCTTTAAAAAGAAATTCAGTTCGGCTTAACCCGACGGTGTTGGGAATGAACTGTCGCGATCTGAATTGTCGGGACACCAGAAGTGGGGCACAAGCAATTCCTCCATGTAGTCCTAACATCATCAACCAATTGAAATCACCACAACTATATAAAAAGTAATTAACTCTACCGAGCCACAGGACCCTCCATACTATGTCTTCGTCTTGGATATTTCTGAAGAAACCGGCCCATTTTATTGTTTTCAAGTCCTCTCGCCACTCTTTTGTTAAGTATTCCTGTAAAGGCGAAAAATCTCGGAAGGATATTCCCGGCAGAACCCTCGTTGGTGTCTTCCACATGTGGCTCTGAATCCATACCTGTAACAGTTGTGCGCATCCTCGAAAACGCCCTTCTTCATGCTTTCCACTGGCATTTAGAGAAATAAAGGTCTCGGCCAAAATAGCTGGTACTAGGTTTGCTCGTCGTTTTATCCGCTCAAACAAATCTAGAATGGCCACATCAATGTTTCCTAGAATTCTTGGGAAGATCACCAATCCATATATTCCCAAGGCAAGTGTTGCGCGTAATAAGTGCTATGCAAATGTGCAAGTATACACGTCGCAAGTTATAGTATAAAAGATATCGTCTCCACAGGGATTGGTGCTACTTCAAGAATCTAGTCTCTTGCACTGTAAAAATAAAAACACAAATAAAAGATTATAGAAGTTTAACTAATCTAGAAAGCAAATAAGTAAAAGAAAAGATGAATTCAGTTGAGAGAGATAGGCCAGGTTATCGTGAGTTGAGGTGTGATAGCCGATTGGATAGTCTTGGTAAAAGAGTGCACGGGCAACTCAGTTGCCGTGGCAACTTGTACAACGGGGTTTCCTTGGCAACTAATCGATGGTTGCCTGGGCAACTAGTTGGGCAACTACTTGGGCATCTGGGCAGCAACTTCAAGGTTCGGCGGAGCGTTCTTCAATGGTTTCTTCTTATCCCTAATTCGAAACTCTAGCTACTTGTGCATGCCTTGATAATACATCCCTGCGTGAATCAAGGGTGAACAACAACCAATCTTGCGCTCCTCTTAGCCATTGAAATCCTTAACTTATTCCTAAGCCGGATTAATCTTCACCATCATTGGATTGATTAAAGATCATATTCATTCGTTTCTTGAATCTAACTCTCCCGATATTAGATAAATGGATGAAATCACGAGATCCTCTCCCAATTCACTCGTAAATAATAATAAGAACCAAGAATGAATAAACCTTGAAATAGAAAAGTGCAAACTCTTATTACCTAAACAAAAACCAATAGTTTCTCACAACCACAAAACACAATAACCATAGCCAAGTAGATTTAGTTCATGGCTAGGTTCCAAAGAAACACAAGATAAACAATCCCTAGCATGAACCCAATCGAACAAGGAAGAAAAGATGAAGCTTGTCGAAAATCCCTTGCTTTCTCCCTTGGACTTATCGAAATTTCCCTCATGCTCTCTCCTCAAGTTGTCGAAATCTTCTTGCTATTTATAGGGCTAGGCCAAAGTCCTTCTTTGAGGAGGAGTTTGAGTTTGAATTAAATTATCTTTAAAGAATATAATTCTTTATTATAATTTTATTCCTATTAGAACTTCTCCTATCTTCTTGGAATTTAATTCTTCTTTAATCTCTGCATGGCAATCAAATTCCTTTGGGCTTGGGCCTTGCTCCATGTCATCTTGGGCTTGTAAAGTCATTAATTTCGACATCCCTATTGCATTTTCTCTTTGTCGACAATTGCCATGGCAACTGGCTCGGCGTCTCCTTCATGCATTTCCCTGGCAACTAGCTCGGCATTGCTTTGGCAAGTGATCCTGCACATACACACACAAAGCACACCAAAGCAGCATCTTTTCCACAAAAACTACCAAGTTATGTAATCAAGCTCAACGATGGAAGGAAACATGGATTAATGCATGAATGGCTAACTATGCAACTAATATGAGCCTAAGTCTAACAATAATATGAGTAAAAAGGGTAAGAAAATAGTACTTTTGAACACTTATCACACCCCTAAACTCGAACTATTGCTTGTCCTCAAGCAATGCAAACTCATAATTACCTGCCAAGACTTCAATTTTCACAAACTCAGCTTTGAACTTGATTTCAATTCTCTGAACCGAGGCACAAAGTATGATTGGCTTTTTATTTTTCAGAAAATTGAGGAATTACTCGGAATCAAACTATAATGCTTGTGAGTGTGTGCGGAGTTGTGTGCAAGTTGATTTTTCGGATTCTATGCAAACAATAGGTTTTCAAATTACTTCATTGGGTTCTTTTTAACATGTTTTAACTAGAGCCAATTTCGGGCACTTCTAGTGTTTTGTTTTTAGTTTTCTTAAGTTAATTTAATCGACTAGAGCCGGTTTCGGGCACCTCTAGTTAAATTTTTTTTAACACATCCTAAAGCCAGTTTCGGGCACCTCTAGTGATCAATTTTTTTAGCACATGCTAGAGCCAATTTCGGGCACCTCTAGCATTCATCCAATTTTTTATTCTAATCCCCCAATTTGTTAATTATCAACCTAAGTTCACTAGAATTCCTTAAATCAATCAAACCACAACAGTGTTTCATCAAATTTAGCATCATAGTAAAATTCTAAGTTTTTCCATGGTTATCCTATAATAAAAATTCTATCAATTAAGTGCATTGGCAAAGTCATCATCGAATATTCATCAAATTTAAGCAATTCTTGTTTCAATTAATGGCATGGCAAGCAATTTATGTATCATAAATGTAATACTTAAGTGAATGTAACTAGACATGGTAACTACTAATAACAATCCCCCCCAAACTCGAGTTAGGCATTATCCTCAATGCATGCATAAAATAACGAGAAATAATAAAAATAAAAATAAAAATGCATACGAGGACTTACTCCGAGAGTTCGTCATCGTAGATGATTAGTTTCCTTCTAGTCGGTGTCTTGATTATCTTGCTTGAACGCGATGGTTGTTTTCTTGTTGCAGGTGGTGGAATCGATCCTCGTACGGGGTTGTCCTCATCATCCTCTTCATCAATGTCAATGGCTTTTCGCTTGGAGGATTCAATTGGTGCGGTCTTTATTGGTTCAATGGAGGACTCGTCCAAATCTGAAAAATCAGAAAATGATTCCGTAGGAGTTGATTTGGGCATAGGTGCTTTACCTTTGGCTTTTGCAGTGGTTGTCGGGATGTCTTTAGCTTTGGTTGCCGTGACATCTTTAGGGTTGGTTGCCGTGGCGTAAGCTTCCTTGGTTGCCGTGGCGACTGCTTCATTGGTTTCCGGGGTAAGGATCTCGGCGGGAAAGATTGGGAACGGCACACGATTGTCCGGGTACTTTTCTAGGATGACTTGGGTGATGGCATTGTTGTGCTCCTTCATGTACCGCATGAACATTAATTGCCGATCTTCAATTTGCCTTAGGCGGCTTGCCAATGGGTGCAAAAGTGCTTCAAAGTGTCCCGGGATTAATGGCCAAGTTGCCCTGGCGTTAGGTGCTTGGGCATTAGGGATTGTCGCGGCGGCAGGAGTTGCCGTGGCAATTGGAGGCCTTGAAGAATCTCCCGGTGCCTCTCCCATTAGCTTTCGGATTAGTGCTTGATTCCAACCACACTTGGGTAGGGCCTTTTCATCGGTGGACTCATTCGGGACATGCATCTCCTTGCAAAGATTAGAAATTAAGCAAGGGAAGAAAAGAGAACCCTTATCTTTTGAGCTGCATACAAAAATCTCATCACAAATAATTTTTCCAATGTTAATGATGCGATTATGCAAAATAGAATGTATGAGCAAAAGACGTGGTATAGCAACGGTAGTATTGTGTGTGGAGGGCATTAAAGAAGTTTTAACAAACTTATTCCATAGTTTTGCCTCGGGTTTAAGCCGGAGGCGATTTACTGTGCCCTTGTATTTACCGTCATTCCAATGAGTTCCCGGTTGAGTGAGTTCTTGAAGCACCTTGTCGAGTTGCTTGGGATTGATTTGGTCAACGAAGGCTTGATGCTCGTCCTTCTCAATGTTAAGTCCATAAAAGGTATTGATGTTTTCGGGACTTATAAGTATGGCCTTGTCACGAACAAAAACATAAGGATTATCCGGGTTAGGTGAGTGAGCATAGAATTCTCTTACCCATGAGATGTTACCCGGTTCCGGTTGATGGAAAAATATTTGCCACTTTTGATGTGCAATCCTCTTGAAGATGAATGGTTCAAGGCCGAAATCTTGATGAGAGTTGGAGTATTCAAAGCCTTGTTCTTCATGAATCTTCCGACTTTCAAACTTGGATTGAAATCTTTCTTGAACCGCCGGTGTAGCAAACTTCTTGTATCTTGGTTCTTTGGAGGAACTTGGATGAACTAAAAGTTTAATCTTGGATGTCATGTATGATCTTGGTTGTGAGTAAAAACAAAGAAAAGAAAAGAAAAGAAACTAAAAAGTTGCAAGATAGAAAGTAGGAATAGGTTAAGGGTGATGGGTTTTATAGAAAAGATAGGTGGGTGGGATTGGGGGAAAACGAAAAAGGGTTTAGGGTTTGGTAGGAGTTTTCGACAAAGGGGTTTTGGTTAGGATGAATTGGGGGCTTTATATAAGCTTTAGATTCAGCCCCTTAGTTTCCTTGTTGAAGATGTTTTCCTACTTGGTTTAGAATTCCTTCTTTATCTTGAACTTATTTTCCTACAATTCAAAGACAAATCAAATAAGGATTAAAATTAAATATAAACTAATAGAGAAAATAAATAAAGATGTGTAATAGGATTCTTAAACTTGAATAAAAAAAATCTATCCTAAAACTACTAATAATCAGAAAAATAATAAAATAATAAAAATAAATGAAAAATAAATGAAAAATAAATAAAATAATTAAATAATCGAAGAAAAAAAATAAAAATAAAAATAAATAAAAATAAAAATATCAAAAGGGAGAGCATGCTCATGCATCTCCTAAATTGACCACTTCCTTGTTACGTTCCACATGGGCACCATTGTAGTGCTTCAATCTTTGTCCATTAACTTTGAATTCATGGTTGTCAGAGATGGACCTGATTATCACAGCACCATGGGAGAATGGTTTGACGACTTCAAATGGTCCCGACCATCTTGATTTCAGCTTTCCCAGGAAAAGTTTTAGCCGAGAATTGAATAGGAGAACTAGTTGCCCTGGCGTGAATTGCCGTGGCAATAGTTTCTTGTCGTGCCATCGCTTTGTTTTCTCCTTGTAGATTCGTGCATTGTTATAGGCGAGTGCACGGAATTCTTCTATCTCATTGAGATCCATCAAACGCTTTTGTCCGGCACTTTCCCAATCCATATTCACGGTCTTGATTGCCCAATACGCCTTGTGCTCGATTTCCACCGGTAGATGGCAAGTTTTTCCATAGACAAGTCGGAAGGGGGACATACCTAAGGGTGTTTTGAATGCAGTGCGATATGCCCAAAGTGCGTCATCTAGTCTTAATGACCAATCCTTCCTTGAGGGATTTACAACTTTCTCGAGTATTCCCTTCAACTTCCGGTTGGAAATTTCTGCTTGCCCGTTGGTTTGTGGGTGATATGCCGTGGCGATCTTGTGTGATATGCCGAAGCGTTGCAACATCTTGGAAATTGGTCTGTTGTCAAAATGCTTGCCCCTGTCACTGATAATTGCTCTCGGCATCCCAAACCGTGTAAATATATTTTTCTGCAAGAATCGTTGCACAGTCTTGGAATCGTTGTTGGGAACTGCAGTTGCCTCCACCCATTTAGACACATAGTCGACGGCAAGTAAGATGTAGAGGTTGCCGAATGAAGATGGGAAAGGTCCCATAAAGCCGATTCCCCATACATCGAACAGTTCCACCTCGATGATGTTCTGGAGTGGCATCTCATGTCGTCTAGAGATATTGCCCGTCCTCTGGCAACGATCACATTGCTTGTAAAAGTCTTGGGCATCTTTGTACAATGTTGGCCAATACAACCCGGATTGCAAAACTTTGGCCGCGGTACGAGTTCCTCCAAAATGTCCTCCATAGAGTGAAGAATGGCATTGCCGGAGTGTATTCTGTTGCTCTTCTTCAGGGACACATCGGCGTATAACTTGATCTGCACATTGTTTAAACAAAAGAGGCTCATCCCAAAAGTAATGCTTAGCATCATGGCGGAACTGCTTCTTCCCTTGGTGAGTAATGCCATAAGGAAAATACCACAAACAAGGAAATTAACTAAATCTGCGTACCAGGGTATTGCCGAGGCATGTGCTGCCGTGGTGACTGCTCCCAAAATTGCCGAGGCGTGCGCGTCAAGGGTTGCCGAGGCGTCGAGGGTTGCCGAGGCGTCGAGGGTTGCCGAAGCAACTAAAATTTGTTCATTCGGGAATGCATCACATATCTCTAGATCTGCGTCCTCCTCCCTATTGCGTTCCAAACGTGATAAGTGATCGGCCACTTGATTTTCTGTTCCTTTCTTGTCCTTAATTTCAATATCAAATTCTTGTAAAAGTAATATCCAACGAATCAAACGAGGTTTAGCATCCTTTTTAGCAAATAAGTATTTGATTGCCGAATGGTCCATATGAACAATTACCTTTGTACCAATTAAATAGGATCGGAACTTGTCAAATGCGAAAACTACAACTAGTAACTCTTTCTCCGTTGTTGTGTAATTCACTTGAGCACCATTAAGAGTTTTACTAGCGTAGTATATCACATGGAAGGTCTTACCTGTGCGTTGGCCTAGGACTGCTCCTACCGCGAAATCACTTGCATCACACATGAGCTCAAAAGGTAGCGTCTAATCTGGTGGAACGACAATAGGTGCCGAGGCAAGCTTTTTCTTTAGGGTTTTGAATGCTTGGGTGCAAGAATCATCAAAATCGAAGACTTTATCTTGTTCAAGCATATTATACAAGGGTTTAGTGATTTTAGAAAAGTTATGAATGAACCTCCTGTAAAAACCTGCATGTCCGAGAAAACTTCGAATTCCTTTAACCGAATTTAGTGGGGGTAATCTCTCGATCACGTCCACCTTGGCTTTGTCTACTTCAATTCCCTTGGATGAAATCTTGTGGCCGAGCACTATTCCTTCATCTACCATAAAGTGGCATTTCTCCCAATTGAGGACTAAATCCGTTTCTTCGCATCTTGCCAACACCCTCTCTAAATTGCCGAGGCAGCCATCGAAGTCATTACCAAAAACTGAAAAATCATCCATGAAGATCTCAAGGAAGACTTCGACCATGTCTGAAAAGAGTGCCATCATGCATCTTTGGAAGGTTGCCCGGGGCGTTACACAATCCGAACGGCATCCTTCGGAAGGCATAAGTACCATATGGGCATATGAAGGTTGTCTTTTCTTGATCTTCTGGTGCTATGGCAATCTGATTGTAACCTGAATAACCATCAAGAAAACAATAAAAGGGTTTACCTGCAAGATAGTCAAGCATTTGATCAATAAAGGGTAATGGGAAGTGATCTTTCCTAGTGGCTTTGTTTAGCTTTCGATAGTCCATACAAACCCTCCAACCGGTCACAGTCCTGGTTGGGATAAGTTCATTATTTTCATTGCTTACCACTGTTATACCTCCCTTTTTCGGTACACATTGTACCGGACTTACCCACGTACTATCAGAGATAGGGTATATAATGCATGCGTCAAGCCACTTGATGATTTCTTTCATTACAACCCTTTTCATGGCATGATTCAGTCTCCTCTGGGCCTCAATTGAAGGTTTGTGATCATCTTCCAACAAGATCTTGTGCATGCACACCGCCGGGCTAATTCCCTTCAAGTCGGCAATTGTCCACCCTATTGCCTTTTTGTGTAGCTTCAACATCTTGATCAGCTTCTTTTCCTGCTCAGGCTGTAACTTAGAAGAAATAATTACAGGCAATGTATTATCGGTCCCTAAGTATACATATTTTAGTTGTTCGCAATTGTTTCAACTCAAGAATTGGTGGATGTTCAATAGAGGGTTTTTCGAGCTTACCTTCCTTACCGAGTAGTCCCGGTGGTTCAAAGTATGTACCTGGTCGATTGACTAGCCAATTTGCCTCTTCTGGTTGTTCCTCATCGACCGGTTCTTCATACTCCTCGGGTTCCTCTTGATTGGCAATGTAGTTGCCGAGGCAACTAAATTCCTCATCAGTTAAACTCGTCGTGGCATGAAGTAGTTGGCATTCTTTCGGATCATCGGCATGCCTTAGTGTTTGGAACACATTTAGTTTGACTTGCTGGTCATTCACCCTCATTGTGAGTTCTCCTTTTCAACAACAATCAAGGTTCTCCCTGTTGCTAGGAATGGTCTCCGAGAATGATAGGTGCATGCTCATCCGCTTCACAATCCAAAATAATAAAGTCACGGAAAAATAAATTTATCAACTTTTACCAATATGTCCTCGATTTTTCCCTCTCGGATGCACATAGGATCTGTCGGCTAGCTGCAGCATGATGATTGTAGGTCTTGCCTTCCCGATTTCTAGTTTTTGGAAAACCGATTTAGGCATCAAGTTTATGCTAGCCCCAAGGTCGCATAATGCTTTCGACATAGTGATTTCCAATGGAACAGGTATTGTGAAACTCTCGGGATCCTTCAACTTAGGTGGCATACGATTGTGCAACATTGCCATGCATCCCTGTCGCAAGAATCAAGCTGTTTCAAACTCTCCTAGCCTTGTTCTCTTGGACACAATGTCTTTAAGAAACTTGGCATAGTTTGGCATTTGTTCAATTGCTTCCACCAATGGCAAGTTGATGTGGACTTGCTTTAGGATATCAAGAAACATCTTGAATTGGTATTCTTGCTTTTGTCGCTTCAACCTTTTTGGGAATGGTGGTGGAAGTCGGATATCTTCGATCCTTTTACTGGTTTGAAACCTGATTGACGGCATTACCGGGACATCTAGAGTTGCCGAGGCGTTATCAACTGGGGTTGCCGAGGCATGCTTATCGCAAGTTGCCGAGGCGTCGTCGGTTGCCGAGGTATGCTTATTGCCGGTTGCCGCGACAATTCCTGGTTCAGCATCTGAGGCTTTGCCGCTAGGTTCGTCTTGATCTTTTTATGGAGTTTTGTTTGATGAGCGGGTTTGAGCCTCTCTAAGTTGTTGGCCACTTCTAGTGGTGATCGCCTTACATTGCTCATGGCCAGTTCCTCTTGCGACTTTAGTATCGCTAGGTAAACCTCCTTGTGGTCTAGTATTCAGATTTTGAGCAAACTGTCCGACTTGATTTTCCAATGATTTGATTGCCGCCTCTTGGTTTTGCAATCTCATCTCGGTCCTGTTAATAAAAGCATCAGTTCTTTTTATGAAATTACTATTCTCAACCATATAAGATTCAGTTTTCATCATAAAAGCATTTAGAGAATTTTCCAAAGAACTAGATGTTGTCGGTTGTTCTTTGAGGCATCCATTTGCCGTGGCATATTTTTTTTGGAATCCCGATGCTTGTGCATTCTGATTGTTCGGTTTAGAGCATTGTTGGGATTACTCCATGAAAAATTTGGGTGCTTCTTCCAAGCTGGATTGTATGTATTGGACATCATGTTGTTGCTCGATTGTAATTCCCCACATAGAATTTGGATTCGGATTCTCGCATACATTCGGAAGAATTATGGTTATCACCACATAACTCACAAAAAGAATCCATTACCTTGACTTCATGTGTGTTGTTTGGTTTTTGCATGTTCTGGACCATCTTGGTTAAAGCGGCCAATTGTGCCGAAATTGAATCTGATGATCCTAGTTCATATTTTGTGGCTTGGCGTCTAACTCCTCATCTTCTAGTAGATGGGAATTGATAATCATTTTTGGCCAGCCTGTTTAAAATTTGCATTGCTTCTTCCGGCGACTTATCTAGGAGTATGTCGTTTGCCGAGGCATCTAGCATCATCCTTGTTGGTGTATTCACGACATTGTAAAACATTGTTACTTGAGTCCACACCGGGAATCCGTGTAAGGAGCATTTGTGTAGAAGTTTTCTATATCGCTCCCAAGCCTCGTACATGGATTCATCATCTGCCTGCCGAAAAGAAGTAATGTCGTTACGAAGCTTATCAGTCAAATTTGTAGGATTAAATCTAGCAAGGAAATCACGACAAAGATCAGTCCAAGATGCTATGGATCCGGCAGGAATGCTATTCAACCATGCTTTCGCCCTATCCCTCAGTGAATAGGGGACTAATCTTAATCGTAATACATCGGGGGTAACTCCGTGTATCTTGAACGAGTTGCAAATCTCGAGGAAATATTTCAGATGTTGTCGTGCATCTTCAGTTGCTGAGCCGCCAAATTGACCTATTATGTTGATCATATTAAACATTACCGGTTTCAACTCAAAGTGATCGGCTTCAATTTCAGGTGCGACAACTCCTAGGTTAAGTCCATCAAGATCTTCTTCAAGATAGTCTCAAATAGTTCTGTTTCGTGCAAGAATCACTCCTGCTCAAACATCTTGATTCATATTGCCGTCTTGATTTGCCATTGCTTCTCTTATCCTTCGTCTAAGTCTTTGTAAGGTTCGTTGGATTTCTGGATCAAAGGGATATTCTGGTGAAGTCGGTCTCGCCCTGGTCATATACCAATGCAAAACCAAAGTTTGTTAGCCCTTTGAATTTTAAACAAGAAAAATAAAAAGAAAGTGCAAGAAAGTAAAAACAAAGTCGCTATTGCCAATCCCCGGCAACGACGCTAAAAACTTGTTGCGCGTAATAAGTGCTATGCAAATGTGCAAGTATACACGTCGCAAGTTATAGTATAAAAGATATCGTCTCCACAGGGATTGGTGCTACTTCAAGAATCTAGTCTCTTGCACTGTAAAAATAAAGACACAAATAAAAGATTATAGAAGTTAACTAATCTAGAAAGCAAATAAGTAAAAGAAAAGATGAATTCAATTGAGAGAGATAGGCCAGGTTATCATGAGTTGAGGTGTGACAGCCGATTGGATCGTCTTGGTAAAAGAGTGCACGGGCAACTCAGTTGCCGTGGCGACTTGCACAACGGTGTTGCCTTGCCAACTAATCGATGGTTGCCTGGGCAACTACTTGGGCGTCTGGGCAGCAACTTCAAGGTTCGGCGGAGCGTTCTTCAATGGTTTCTTCTTATCCCTAAGTCTAAACTCTAGCTACTTGTGCATGCCTTGATAATACATCCCTGCGTGAATCAAGGGTGAACAACAACCAATCTTGCACTCCTCTTAGCCGTTGAAATCCTTAACTTATTTCTAAGCCGGATTAATCTTCACCATCATTGGATTGATTAAAGATCATATTCATTCGTTTCTTGAATCTAACTCTCCCGATATTAGATAAATGGATGAAATCACGAGATCCTCTCCCAATTCACTCGCAAACAATAATAAGAACCAAGAATGAATAAACCTTGAAATAGAAAAGTGCAAACTCTTATTACCTAAACAAAAACCAATAGTTTCTCACAACCACAAAACACAATAACCATAGCCAAGTAGATTTAGTTCATGGCTAGGTTCCAAAGAAACACAAGATAAACAATCCCTAGCATGAACCCAATCGAACAAGGAAGAAAAGATGAAGCTTGTCGAAAATCCCTTGCTTTCTCCCTTGGACTTGTCGAAATTTCCCTCATGCTCTCTCCTCAAGTTGTCGAAATCTTCTTGCTATTTATAGGGCTAGGCCAAAGTCCTTCTTTGAGGAGGAGTTTGAGTTGGAATTAAATTATCTTTAAAGAATATAATTCTTTATTATAATTTTATTCCTATTAGAACTTCTCCTATCTTCTTGGAATTTAATTCTTCTTTAATCTCTGCATGGCAATCAAATTCCTTTGGGCTTGGGCCTTGCTCCATGTCATCTTGGGCTTGTAAAGTCATTAATTTCGACATCCCTATTGCATTTTCTCTTTGTCGACAATTGCCATGGCAACTGGCTCGGCGTCTCCTTCATGCATTGCCCTGGCAACTAGCTCGGCATTGCTTTGGCAAGTGATCCTGCACATACATACACAAAGCACACCAAAGCAGCATCTTTTCCACAAAAACTACCAAGTTATGTAATCAAGCTCAACGATGGAAGGAAACATGGATTAATGCATGAATGGCTAACTATGCAACTAATATGAACCTAAGTCTAACAATAATATGAGTAAAAAGGGTAAGAAAATAGTACTTTTGAACACTTATCAGCAAGCATGTCTAACTTTTTCTCCTCATCCGGATGTGCAGGTAGGATGTCTCGAATGTTTTCCCATGCAAATACTGTACTATCTCCTCGAAGTCGGATCAAGCCATTGACCCAATCGTCGCTCATTCCGGTAAAGGTTTTGAGCTTGCAAGTGTAATTCTGATTCCTCGGAGGTTTTGCGTAAATCCAATCTTCCTGAACATTTTTATGATTAAGAAGAACGGTGTATTCTTCTACTGTAGGCATCATGTCCTGTCCATTGAAGGTGAAGCAGCAAAAGGCAGGATTCCAGAACTGAAAAATGGCTCGGAGTAGGGGCTGGTTGACCCCGGATGTACATCAGCTGTGCAATGTCACCATAACTATCACGGAATCTATTTTGTAATCTCTGGTCCCATTCTTCCCAGATACTTTGAAGATCCCCTAAGTTATTCTGTTGAAGACTCACATAGGTGTACCCGGCTATCACGCGTTCACTTGGTAAACTGTCCCCTTGGGCCTTCTGGCTGACTTCTGACCAATGTCTAACAGACAAGTTGAGTTCCTCTTTTCTAAGGCACCTTTTTTCCATGGTGAAAGACTTTCTGATCGGGTAAACCACTTGATCCAGTACCTTTATGTAATGCGAATACAATAATGCATGAAAAAATAGCCAAAAAAGAACCAAGTCAGTACCGGATAGAATTAATTAATACACAAATAAAAGGACAAATTAAATAAGGTAAACAAACAAAAACAAAGAAACCTATTTATCCGTCTAAAACACCTAAGGTTATCCGCATGGCTCTAAAGGGGTGGGTTTCTCTATGTTCTCTACATGCAGTGTTGGTGCTAAGAGGTACCCAAATTGTCCTTGCTGTCCTCTACTAAGAGTAGCAAGGCCCCCGATCATCACCCATTATAGGCTCCTTTCAACCGGGTTCAATTCAGGGGGACCCATTCGCTTATGCCTGCACGAAGGAACGATATCCTTACGAAAACATAAGGTACTCGAGCCCCGAAGGTACTTGCTAGGCCTACACGGGAGAACGATATCTCCATGAAAGCATTAGCGTTTCCCCCCACATAAAAACGGGTTTATATGCCAAATTTTAAATGCGTTAAAATAAACGCACAATTACAACCGAATATTAATTTAATAGTCACTTTAATCCGGAACTTCTAATATTATTAAAGCGGTAATTATTTCAAAAAGCTCGACTCTCTTTTTGTTTTTTTTAAAACAAAAAAAATAGTCCCCAGCGGAGTCGCCATCTGTAGCGATGTCCCTTTTTTCTCATCGCTAAATAAAAACGAGGGTTTTCGATGTGTTTTTGAAAGGTGTTTGTGATTCTTTTGGATATAAAATATTTATTCCGTGGGGTTTTAAAAAAAACGCATTTTAAAAAATGGAGTCGCCACGGGCCACTTAGGTAGGCCGGACACCATAAAACCAGAGATTCAAAAAGATTGGGTTCGGGAGTCGGTTACGGATGGGGAAGGATTAGCACCCCCACACCGCCCAAAATTGGTACTTTAATGATTACCGCTTTATTAATATTGGATTTTCCGGATTAAAGTGACGATTATTTTAAAATTCGGTCATAATTGCGAGTAAATTTTAAGGGCCCCGTTATCCGAGAATAAACGCCCAACCACTATCACTACGCCTGATACTGGCCCCGTTTACGCTCGGATAAAAGGGCACCGCATTAACAATTTATATACCATATGCAATTTTAGTGACAAAAATATAAGACATAGCAGATAATTTAAGAATAATAAATATTCACATAATAGAATACTAATCTAACATATATGAAATACGTAATTAAAATACACATATACATACCAAGCTTAATATCAGATAAAGCAAACTTAACATGCCACAATAACAAGGTAGGAATAGATACATATATAGACGAACATATATTTCAAAAAGACATACATACTAGTAATAAAACATATTTCAACATATATGGGACAATATATCCTACAAAAAAGAAAATACGCTAACATGTAACCTAAAAAACCAAGAGAACATACACATATAAAAATATATAAAACATGCTATGTACGAACCAACTAGAGCATAACATACTTAATACGAATAACCGGATAAAAAAAGATACATAACTATCATAAGCTTAATACACATATACATGTAAACATAAAAATACGAGGCATATACGAGGGATATAAAATAAGACAAAAGAATACATTAACATATACGATTATAATATGAACATGAGTATTTACAAAGAAACAGGACTGAAATGAAAGAAAAATAAAAGTCAGTGGCAGAAATTAAAGAACAATAATATGTAATTTAAGGACGAAAATGTGAAGTAAACGGAACCTAAAAGGATCAAAACTGTAATTGGACCAAGGGGCAGACCCAAAATGAAAAGTTCAAAAACGCGGGATGGTTAAAGGCGTAATTTTACCAAAATGAAAAGTTGTAAATATACCATGCGGCAAGACAAAAGTGAAAATATTGGGAACGCGGGGGGATTTATTATGTAATTTACCGATTTAACGAAATAATAATAACTATATAAACCCTATTTTTAGGCCGAAACCAATTTTTCCTTCACTTGCTTCATTTTCAGTTTTTATAACAAGCCCTTGTTCTTGTTTTCTCTCAAACTGATCCCATGAAACCCAGAATCTGGAGCCGGCGAGCCTCAAAAACCTACCAAAATAACCCCTGTCTCACCCTCGACACGAATCCGAGGTTGGATTCAGAGGATACACCTCTATTTGCCCTAGATCTAGGAAATACGAAACGAAAAAAACCTATTTTTTAAACCCGAAACAAAACTATAAGGGGTCTCCCCTTCCCTTCAGTTCACCGTATCTGGCTTGGGGAAGCCGAAAGTCTTGTCACTGAGGAGGGGAGACCTACAAACGGCGACGGTAAGACCACTCCCTCTCTTTTTTTTACTTTTTTTGTGTATGCATGCAAAAATAAAAAAAGGAAGCGAGTATTTACCACTGGACTGACTTTTGTATTTCGATTGTAACTTCTGGTTCGATTACAACTTGTTCTTTTGATTACTACTATCTGTTCTTGTCTGTTACAACTCTCTCCGTTACAAAATATTTGTTTCCTACATATATATATATGCTTGTCTTTGTTATGGTACAAGTTGCATAATATTTTCTTTTTTCAGATCTGGACTGACATTTCTTTTCTTGCTGTGTTTGACATGTTCTGAGCGCGGTGGTTGAAGATCGGCATGGTGGCGGTGTGGGGGTTCTGCCAGCGGCCAGACGTGTTCTCGGCCGTTAGATCAGATCTGATCTAACGGTCGAGATGGCTTGAAGGATGAACGGCCCAGATGAAGCCTCGATTTGGTGAAACGGCTCCAGATCGTGCCACGTGGAGCTCAGCAGTCGAGGAGTCAGAGCGCGTGGGGCTCACGCACGCGTGGGATATCAAAGCGTCCGCGCGTGGACCGCACGTGCGCGTGGCACTCGAACGGTCCAAACGTGTGGAGCACGCGGCTGGCAGATATTTTGGTCCTTGGTTAGATCGTATTCGTTGGATCAGATCTTTGATCCAACGGCCCACAGTCACCTGCACATAATAAATGTAATTAGATAGGGTTTGGGTTTGGGCTAACCGGGCCTTGTAATTATTTGTAATTAGACTTGGACTGTAATTTATTTATTTGATTTAATATATATAAATTTTTTGGATTTCATTTTATATATCAGCCCAATAATATAATAGTATAATTACAATACCCATACGATAATACAAACGTATATACTTATACAAACATTAATTAATATAACATACTAGCATACGTACATATAATCATACACATAATTAACATAACATCTATATGCATTAAACAAATACGCTTGTACTCTATAGATACATATGCGACACACATACACCATTAATACGTATACATACATAGCTTATAATATACATGCACACACCACACCTTATATATATATTAGTAACACTAATAAACATATAATATAATAAGTATACATGCAACACTAATATGTATTTACAGGTAAAAATGAGTGATTACAACAGCCATTTTGCGACAATACATAGTAAGATGTGCTTTAGAACAGGTCGTCCTGTCATACTTTTCAAAACCATGAGCCTTGAATTTGGGTGGAAGGATAAAATCAGTAACCAAACTCAGATCAGAAGCACTAGACCCCTGATTGTTCATTTTCTACATCTCTAACAATCTATCCTTTAGAGCCTAACAGCGTTCCTCATACTTTCTCTCGATCTCAGCACGAATCCTTTCGACTTCATTGACTATATTCAGATCTGGGACTTCATCGCCACTTCCAAAATTTGCTCCAATATGGACCGAGTGGCTAGCAGTTGCTCCATCTAGATTAATTTGGACCTTCTTTATAGGAGGTGGTCCTTCAGGCTGTTCCTTCGTATGAGATGTAGTGTTTATATGTTTGTTGTCTGCAGTACCCTCCTACACTTTGCCCTTTCCAGATTTCATTAGTCCTAGAAAAGTAGTCAGGTGACTAATAATATCCCTCTATGTCTGAGCAAAGTGGTCCTTCATGGATTACTCAATCCTATCAAATATGTTCTGTACTTCGACACGATCATTCTCAAGACTAGCAATTCTATCTTCAACGACCATGGTCCTAAAGCGTAAGCGTGTTCCGTATGAATACGGAATGATTACGATTCAAAAACAAACTGTCATAGAACCTTTCTTTATTAAAACCTTTGTTAATAATAAAATAATATCATGTGTTGATGTATGAATGAATGCATGGATGCATGAATACATTAGGGGTATTAAGCTCAAAGACAAATCTTTAGAAAAGCATCCATTTAACTAGGAAAAGTCGAATATAGGAAATGGATAACTTTAATTACAAGAAACTATTAACCCTAACTCCTAGGTTAACTATCTCGTTCAGCAAGCAGACAACCATTTCTTCAAGCTCCAGATCAATGTCAGGGCGTTGTTGCAATTTAGCAGCATCTTTTGACAGTATTTGAACATATTGAGCAATGCCCCTTACTCGTCCCTTGAAGATGACAAGTTCATTATTCTAATCTTGAATCATACGCTGAGCTGCTTCGTACTTCTATTTCCACGCTCCATTTTCTTGATATAGCTCACTTTCGTAATTTGTGAGCTTTCTTTTTAAGACCTGAACTGTGTTTTCTAACTCCGCCACTTTTCCCTTCAACTCTTCCTTCTCTTCATCCGGAGCATTCCTTTCTTCATTGTAATGCCCCACGAGAACTTGTTCCATTTGCGATATCTGAGACCTTAGTTCTTCACTTTGTGCTTCTAATTTCGAGTTCTGAAACAAAAACCCTAAATTCCGTGTTTCCTTTTCCTCTAACTTATTTTTGGTGCAGCTATACGATTCCTTCAAGTCTTGTATCTTTTTTCTTGGAAAATTTCATGATGTCCTCATAGATTTTCTTCTAATCATTCTTCTCTTTTCCGGCTCTATCTAACTGTTCGTACAAATCATTGATCATCCTGATCATGCTTCCCTTTTGTGCATTTTTACATTCTGAATGAGTTTTCTTTAAATCCTTTAATTCTTGATTAACTTTCCGATTCTGTTAAAAAAACTCTTTTTTCTTACCCTTCTGCATATCTATCTCTAATGTTGCCATGGAAATCTTTTGCTTCAGCTCCTTGATTCGCTTCTCATAGCCTTTCAATTCTTTCTCGTGGTCATGTTTCAACTTCTCCACTACTGATGACGCATCTCTCACACGTTTATTAATCTGACCAGTATTACCAACATTTTTCTGTTGAATGCCATCATTAACCCTTCGAGCCTTCCATTGCGCATAATTTGGCATGAATTCTAATCCATCCTGAAGCTTTACTCTCATCGGTGTTTCCCACGCTGTTATGATGTCCTTTATTTTTTCTTGTAGCCTTCCGTCTTATGCATGTACTTGAATTCTTCTATGCTAGTAGTAGCAGGAATGAACTGTCTTGATTCGAACTGTCGGGACATTAATAGTGGGCAATAGGTTGTTTCTCCCTAAATTCCCAGTAGTGAAACCCAGTCAAATTTTCCACATCGATATAGGTAGCCAACCAAATTTAGCCAAGGTGCCTTCCAAACTATCTATGAGTCTTTCATATTCAGAAAGTGTTCTTTTCATTGTTCTTTCGTCATTCTCTCAATCGGGCATGCTGCAAGGTGTTCCTTCAGTGGTGAATAGTCAGTACAAAACCTACGAGCTCTATAAGGCGCAACCCATCTATGGTCTCGAAACCAAACCTCTAACAATTAAGCACAGCCTCAAAATCTTCCTTCCCCCATTCTTTTGCAAGCAGTCAGTATTCTATAGGTTTCTGCAAGACAGCTAGCACCGGATTTACCTTGTTCTTTAAGCGCTCAAACGGACCAAGAGTTGATGGATCAATATAGTTTGAGGTCCTCGAAAATAACACTAATCCATAGATACATAAGGCGTACAAGCTTATTTTTCTTTATGGCTCATCACTTGATAGAATCAATTCTTGAATTACTTTCCAATGTATACGTTCATTACCCTCATTTACCTCGTCGTTCCCTTTTTGACTTAATTTTCCATTAAAGCAAACTTTATTTTTCCCGATAATCATTTTCAACTTCCTTCTAAAGGTTGAATTATTAGGGGGCCTCGTGTAAATATTATCTTTCTCAAATCTCGAGCAATGTAATAAGGCCTCATACTCTTCCAGTGTAGGTGTCATATCCACTTCTCTGAATGTGAAGCAATTATATGTCGGTTCCAATATTGCGTCATGGCCCTAATTAATTCTTGATCCACTGGACGTCTAATAACATTACTATATCCCGAACTCTATCTGAAAAGACTTCTTCATAGTTTCATCCCATTGTTCCCACATCATTTTGAGTTCCAGGTAAACAACCATTTTGCCCTGAATTCATTCTCGCAATTTTCTTGGTTCATGATACATAGTTTCCTCTAATATTGTCTCCCTTGACGAACTGGGTTTCCTCGAACCATGACCAGACTGTAGTATTATCCCCTCCCTGTCTATCGGAACCTTCAGTTGTATGAGACATTTCCTATTCAATTGACTTCGAACTTAATACCCTTATGAATACAATTATGATGCAAAATACATATAGCAAAACACAGAAAACAAAACAAAAAAACTGTGTCAGTATAGTGAAATAATATTGTAAGCAAAAATAATTGCTAAAAACAATTTATATTGCGTAAAAATGACTATAGAACAATTTATATTGTGCACAAAAAATAACCAGAGAAGTGAATTTAAATCAGCAACACCCTGTCCTAGGTCCCTGTCTGGCTCTAATGGGGTAGGCTTCTATTACAGCATGTGGGTTTTGATCTAGACTCTGGGTACCCAAACTATCATTATTGGACTACATCAAGACATCGATTCGGGAGTATACGGCCCCTTATAGTGGAGGCGTAACCTTACGGTGTATAAGGTTGGTATACCGAAAGGAGGACAAAATTCTGATCACGGAGCTGAATAACTCACGTAAGATCCTGCCTCAGTCCCACTTAAAGGTAAAAAGCCCGGGTGTAAGGCTTATGCATGAATGAAAATTTATATCACACAGGCAAAAAGCTATCTGCATTTTTCTTGAAAATTCATCCAATAATTATGGAAAAATTAAATTCAAATTACTGTCATAAAATGCCAAAATTCAACGTAAAATTAATTAGGCCTGACTCTCAATTTTTTTTAAAGTCCCCAGCGGAGTACCCAAGCTATCGTGACCATTTTTGAAACCGGGTGTGAAAATAGCCTGGCAATCGGTCTTTTAGAAAATTAGGGTTTTATGGATATTTTTAATTTAATCTTGAAAATTTAGGATTTTTCATATTAAATCAGTTTTTATTTATCCTTGAAAAACATTTTAGAGTCGCCACCGATCACTTTGAGGTAGACCGAACACCGAAAAAACAAGCCAGAGATTCTATCTTAAAAATTGGGTTCGAAAGTCGCTTACGTGTTGGGAAGGACTAGCATCCCTACGAACGCCCGTATTGGTACCATTAATTTTACATGGTATTTCGGCATTTCGAATAATTATTTGAATTTAATTTATCCCATAATTATTAATTGAATTTAAATTCTAAATGCATATATCCTTTTATAAGGAAATTCATTTTATTTTAATATGAGATTAAAAGTACCCCGTTAAGTGGCACCCTATTCATATTTAAAAATGAATTTCCAACATAAAAGGTTTTTAATGAATGTATTTCTATTGTCTTGTTGATTTTAAGTATTATCCTAAAAAGGCTCTAATTAATTAATTATTTATACTATGAATATTAATTGATTTAATGGCTTTTATGAAAAAATGCCAATTGCTCGAACACCTTCCATATATTTAAAGCCCTTAAATTAATCATATTGCTAATTAATTAATCCTTCTAATTAATTAAAGTTCTAGTCCTAATTAAGGCTCTAACAAATAATTAAGTCAATATTATAAGTGAAAATGTATATTAAATATACACCTTTAAAACTAATGTTGAGATAACACCCCATTGTAAACAATGGAACGCCATCCAATTTTGAGCCCCAAAGGTTCTATTTAATATACAATTACTTAACTACAATGCATCCTAATTAATTGTTTAATTTCAATTAAAGAAATAAATTAATATTCAATTATAAGTGTGAAATATATATTAAATATAATTTATTAAAATCCATATTGTGATAACACCCCATTGTAAACAATGGAATATCAATCAAATTTGGATTTTAAAGTTATATGTAATATATATTTAATTACTACAATTGTCTATCCTATTTAATTATTGAATCCTAATTAGAGAACCTACAAAAAGGCTCTAATTAATTAATACTGGGAAAAAACCTCATATCCTCTCAAAATTCAACCCTCGTTCTTCACAATTTCCCCATTTGATCTTTAAAAACAAAAAAACTCCTCCTCAAATTTGTTTCTAAGAATCGAAAACCCAAATCCTTGCCTATGTTCTTAACTGTTCTTCCCAAACCGAGCAAAACGCTAGAACTCCAGCCTAGCTCCGCCTTAGCCACCACCACTAGATCTAGGCCCACCGCCCTAAACTTCTTCAACGTGTTCGCCAGCCATCGGAGGCGATGTCGGCCACCTCCGGTCATCGTCTCTAGTTATCTCTGAAACTCCGATCACCTCTAACCTACCTTCGACCACCGTTAACCTAGCTCTGGCCACCGTCCTCTGCCGTGAGGCAATTTTCGGCCACCGCGCCGAAACCCTAAATTACCCAAAAACCTCTATTTTCCCGATTTTCCCGCCTAAACTACTCGATCCGACAGGATCTCCCGGGTTCCCCCTAGATCTACCTAAAACTAAACCCTATTTATCATTTTCAACTCCGCCTGAAACCTACGAAGATCACTCAAAAAAACTCCGGCGAAGATAAGTTCTAGTGACGTTAAAAATTTTCGGCAACCTTTTATATTTTCCTTACTATTTTTATATTTTTAAAACTAGATCTAATATTTTCTTTATTTTTTATTTGCAGGAAATAAAGGATTCATAAAGTAAATTACCTTCCGATGAACTCCGGTGGCGGTGCGTTGGTTCCGATCATCTTCTCCGGTGAGCGCTTCGACTTTCAAACGTCCTTTCAACTTCTATATTTTCTTTCTCCCTCAATTATCACCGCATTTACTTTTGTAATTATTATCTTCATAATTACTTTCTCTCTCTATTTATAGCAAGGGTCAATGCTAACGTCAGGGGCTAATAAGCTATTGACAGCTGTCTTGGGTAGGGTTTAATCCGTGTGATACATGGACGGGCCAGTAGCAAGGCGCCACATGGCCATTTGGGCGGGCTAAACAAACACAACTATGTTTCTTGAGCCTCTTTATCTGATAACATGTATTTGGGCGGGAACTTTGTTGTAAATGAAACAAATAGGCTTTGTTTATTTGTAATTTGGGTTTTGGATGTTTAAACTAAGTGTATAGACTATATTTTTTGGACTTTTTATATTATTTAGATTATTGGATTTATTTATTTATTATTATTAATTAATTAATTATTAAACCCGGTCAAAATTTGGGTATCATAGTAATTATAATCCAAATTCCAATACTTATAATGCAGGTTGGAAGTAGCACCCAAACCTATCTTTGGCAACCCAAGGAGGTAATCAATTTAATGGCCAGCATCAGAATAACAATGCACAGCAAGGTTTCAACCGAAATGCAATGCCACAGAAAGTACAAAACAATTGTCATGCAGGACAAAGAACTACCCAAGGGACTTTGACGGGGTACATGGAGCAAAATGATGCAACTGTCTAGAGTTTGGCAGCATCTATACGGAACTTGGAAGTTCAGATCAGAAATATTGTTAATGCACTCAGCAATAGAACCCAAGTAACTTTGCCAAGCGATACGAAAGAAGCTCAGCATAAGAAAAATGAACAATGCAAAGCGGTAACTCTTTAGAGTGGCAAGCAATGCGAGGCTGAGACACCTGTCAAGCAGCCAATTAATTGCCAGGATGAAGAAAAGGTACTAGCAGATAAGACAAAAGGAGCAAAGAAGAAAGAAGCAAGCACGAATAATGCCAAACCTCAACCGAATACCAACAAAACCTTGGCAAAATCGGTGGAGTCAACATTCACCTATTCACCTCCATCTTTTTTACAAAGGCTCCAGAAACACAAGCAAGACCAGAAATTTAAGCGCTTCTTAGAAGTTCTTAAATGGTTGCAAATTAACATGCCATTAGTGGAATCTCTAGATAAAATGCCCAACTATGTCAAATTCATAAAGGACATTCTGTCCAAAACGAGGAAATTGGGTAATTTCAAAACTATCGCTCTTACTGAGTGATGTAGTGCAATGATACTCAATCGCTTGCCACCAAAGTTGAAAGATCCTATAAGTTTTACTATTCCTTGAACCATTAGCAATAGATTCATGGGTAAGGCATAGTGTGACCTAAGAGTTAGCATCAATTTAATGCCAATGCCAGTTTTCAGAAAGCTTGGAATTGAAGCAACGCCTACCACGATAACGCTTTAGCTGATAGACCAATCTTTTGCATATCCTAAGGGTAAGATTGAGGATGCGTTGGTGAAGGTAGACAAATTTATATTTCCAACTAATTTTATCAGTTTAGATTATGAGGCAGATGTTAGTGTCCCAATTATATTGGGAAGACCATTCCTTGCCATAGATAGGACCTTATTGATGTTCAAAAAGGTGAAATTACTATGCACATGAATGATCAACATGTTACATTTAACGTATTTCAAGCTCTTAAATACGCACATGAACCTGAGGAATGCCAAGCTGATAAGATGATGGAGTCTATTTTCAAAGTGAACGTGGCAAAGATTTGCCAAGACCTAGATGATGATGTCAGAAAAGTGGATGTGAAGTTGAGATGGGCGAAGAACATGAAGGACCAACCTTGGAGAATGAAGTTGTGAGTTACATTGGACAGGCAGAGCCATTAGAGTTGGCTGGCAAACAAATCAAGGCACCCAAACCATCTATTGAGGAGCCACCAGAATTGGAGCTAAAACCTTTGCCAGACCACCTCAAATATGCTTATTTAGGTAATAACTCAAATTTTCCAGTCACCATTGATGATGATCTAACTAATGATTAGGAGGAAAAACTACTGGAAATACTAAGCAATTACAAGCAAGCTTTGGGATAGACCTTGGCTGATACCCGAGGAATAAGCCTAACTATTTGCATGCATAAAATCTTTTTAGAGGATTATCATGGCAAAATAATTGAGGCATAGAGAAGACTAGACCCGAACATAAAAGAGGTAGTTAAGAAAGAAGTTATCTAGTGGATGGATACCGAGATAATTTATCTTATTTCTAATAGCTCATGGGTCAGCCTGGTGCAATTCGTGCCAAATAATGGTGGAATGACCATGGTACAAAATAGAAAAGATGAGTTGATTCCCTCTAAAACTGTTACAGGATGGAGAGTGTGCATGGATTACAGGAAGCTAAATAATGCCACTCGGAAAGACCACTTTGCATTGCCCTTCATCGATCAAATAATGGATAGATTGGCAGGTAAGGTATTTTATTGCTTCCTAGACGCCTACTTAGGCTATAATCAGATTACCATCGCTCTGGAAGATTAGGAGAAAACCACGTTCACTTGTCTATATGGGACATTCGCTTTTAGAAGAATATCATTTGGATTGTGTAATGCTCCAACAATGTTTCAACGTTGCATGATGTCGATTTTCTCTAACATGATCGAGAACAATCTAGAAGTTTTCAGGGATAACTTCTCGGTGTTTGGAAAAACTTTCGAGACATGCCTTCAGAGTTTGGAACTTGTTTTGAAAAAATGTATTAAAACCAACCTGGTGTTGAACTGGGAAAAATGCCATTTTATGGTGAAGGAGGGCATAGTTCTCGGACATAAAGTGACCAAGAGATGACTAAAAGTAAACAAAGAGAAAGTTGAGGTAATCAAACAATTGCCACCTTCGACGAGCGTAAAAGGTATCAGAAGTTTTTTGGGACATGCAGGTTTTTATCGTCATTTTATTAAGGATTTCTACAAAATTTCTAAACCTTTATGCTTGCTTTTGGAACAAAATACCACTTTTGCATTTGACGATTCTTGTTTAAAAGCATTTTAGGAACTTAAAGATAGGTTAATTAATACCTCAATGGTCGTGGCACCAGATTGGAGTGAACCCTTCGAGCTCATGTGCAATGCCAGCGACTATGCCTTTAGAGCTATGTTGGGACAATGGCGTGGAAAAATTTTCCATACCATCTATTATGCAAGTCGAATGTTGAATGATGCCCAGCTTAATTACTCTATAACCGAGAAAGAGTTTTTGGCGATTGTCTTTGTATTTGACAATTTAAGATCTTACTTGGTAGGTAACAAAGTTGTGGTGTACACAAACCATTCGTAACTAAAATATCTTTTGAAAAAAAAGGATGCCAAACCCATAATGATCTGATTGACACTCTTGCTGCAAGAATTTGATCTCAAGATTTGAGACAAGAAGAGGAGTGAGAACTTGGTAGCTGACCATCTATCACGGCTAGAGCATCATCCTGAGGATGGTAGAGCTACTTCCATAAGAGATGAATTCCCTGATGAGTATGTACTTACAGTCGATTCTATGCCATGGTACACTGACATAGTCAACTACTTGGTAAGCAATATTTTGCCAACAGATTTGGCGAGTAATGCCAGAAAATGATTTCTATGAGATGTTCGACAATATTATTGGGACGAGCCTTTTTTATTCAAGCAGTGTTCTGATCAAGTGATACGTCGGTGTATGCCAGAGGATGAAAAGTACAACATACTACAATTATGCCATGCAACATTGCATGGAGGCCACTTTGCTGGGATAAAGACCGCGACCAAATTGCTGCAGTCGGGATTCTTTTGGCCTACACTGTTCAAGGACACCCATTATTATGCCAAAGAATGTGATCGATGCCAGCAGACGAGTAACATCTCCAGCAGACATTAATTGTCACTCCAATACATTATGCAGTGGATCTGTTTGACGTTTAGGGAATAGACTTCATGGGTCCCTTTCCCCCATCATTTGGTAACCTGTATATCCTTATGGCCATTGATTAAGTTTCAAAATGGGTTAGAGCTATTGCTCTTCCAACCAACAAAGTCAAGGCTATTGCCAAGTTCCTATACAAACGCATCTTTACCCGATTCGGTGGCCCTAAAGCCATCATTCATGATGAAGGTGCCCACTTTAAATGTAATTTATTCTCTAAAGCTCTGTGCAGTTATGGAATTCATCAAAAAATTGCCACAGCCTACCATCCCCAAACGAATGGCCAAGCAGAGATCTCAAATAAGAAGATTATAAACATTTTAGAGAAAACTGTGAACCCAACGAGGAAGGACTGGTCCCTGAGGCTAGATGACTCCCTTTGGGCATACAGAATAGCTTTCAAGACTCATTTGGGAACCTCCCCATACAATCTCATTTTTGGGAAGGTATGCCACTTGCCAATGAAGTTAGAACATCAAGCTTATTGGGAAACTAAAAAGTTTAATATGGAATGGAGGGTTGTTGGTACAAAACGTTTATTAGACCTGAATAAACTAGAGGAATTCAAAATGCAAGCCTACGAGAATGCCAGACTTTACAATGAGAGAACAAAAAGATGTCATGACAACAGAATATTATCAAGGTAGTTTGAAGTTGTCCAAAGAGTTCTGTTATTTAACTCAAGGTTAAAGTTATTTCCAAGGAAGCTTAAGTTTAGATGGTCGGGCACCTTTGAAGTTGTCAAACCATATGCTCATGGAGCAGTTGACACCAAGGATATGAAGACTTGAACAACTTTTAAGGTAAACTACCAAAGGTTGAAACACTATTTGGAAGGTAGTCATAAGAATGCCAAGGATATTGTTCTCCTGGAGAATATTCAATAAACTCCTGGTGTTTAATCAAATTTCAAACTCATCATAGGTTTTCCACGATTGCCTATTTAAATGAAGCCGATCATTGAGCCAAAGGCGGTTGCACTGTGGTGAAAGAGGAAGCTAGAGGGCAACGTGGTTCAACCGTCTTAGACCGAGAGCTTTGGAGCATTTGAAGGGTGGTATCGATGGACCTTTTTCTTTGCATATTCTCTAAGTTTAATTTTTATTTGAATGATGATGTTAAGATACAATATATTTTGGATGGATCCCCTAACCATGAACTAAGCTTTTATAGTTGGTTTAGGATGTTTGCGATGAATGCTCGGTTTAATTTTATTTTTCAATAATTGAATGCCTTGGCATTTTTGTCTATCCTGATAGCACTTTATTTTCTTAAATTCTTTGTCATACAATAATTGAACTAAGCTTTTTGTTATAAACTTTTTTTACTTGGGGTATACTTTTGGGGTATGATTTGAAGTCTTTGCAGGTATAGCCCAAATCCAACTGGTAAATCCTTCGATTAAGCTCCTACGCTCAATAGGCCTAGGGTAAGTCTTTCTGGACCTAAGGCATCCCCTTAGGTAGGCTCCTACATCCACATGCCTAGAGTAAATCCTTCAGCATGCAGTTTTTGGGAACTGCATATCGGTGTTCAATTTGAGGGTAGCTAGATTTTAAATGAAAACTTTGGTTGCCATTATAACATGACTTACTAAAATGATTTATGCATGTCTAAAATATTTAAATGTTTAATCTGCACGTATTGGTACACACTGTGCTCCCTAGCTCACACCTCCAAACTTTCTCTTTCAAATTTTGGATAGGCTTCCCTTGGACTTGGCACTTGGAGGATCGACACATTCAGTTCACATATTTTGTTGTAATGTTTCTATCTTCCAAACTATCTATATTAAGGTGACATGAGTCTATATTTTGATATCGCTTACTTTACTACCTTGCCCGATGTGGCATTATTTTGTAATCTAATTCTGATATAGTTTTAAACTAATTAACCATTGTTACATATGTATGATGTATAAATACTATTGAATTGAACTTTAAATCCTTATATTTTTCTCGAAAATTTTTTGGTATGGAAAGGAATGTGACCTCCTAGAATAAGGTGTGACGTTTAGGCGAGTCTAAGGGGTTATATTTAGTTGGTATCAGAGCTTTTTGTTTTATAAACCTCAGACTGTGAATGGGTCCTAAATAAAAAAAATTATAAAATGTTTTAGAAATGTTTTTTTCAAAAAAGTCATGTCACCAAGTTTTATATGTTTAACTGTGTGCGGTACTCTAGTGCCAGTTCTGACCCTAGGTTTTACCTTTGTGTAGAGAGCCTAAGATCATCTGATGAGCACCAGACGAGGACGTCGACCTACTCGTGAGCGAGATCAAGCTGCTAGATTCTATAATTCAATAAATGGTATAGCTAGTGATCCTCTAACCTCTGTAGATCCTTCATCCCCTGTAGATCCTCTTGCCCCTAGAGGTCTTACAGATCCGATAGATACACCGTCTACCTCTGGTATAGATATGACGACTCCAGTTAGAGGAGCACCTATGTCTAGTACTGAGCTATCAACGGTAGTGACCGATAAAACTCTCAACAAATAGTTCTTACACTTGATCTAGGGCGTGGTTAGAGTAGCTGGTATCGTACCCGAGGTCCCCATTTCTCAAACCCTTATCACTAATGGGGCTACAATAATCGAAGGCCCTACTGGTGGAGCTCCGACTGAACGAGAAGAGTGGCTTTATGATCTTGAAAGACGCATAGATCAGTTGGGTCTTGAGTCATCCAATAGATATTTGGAATCCATTTCTATGCTTTATGGGAATGCCCATACTTGGTGGGAGTCTAGAGTGAGCAACATCCCTGCCACTCGTATAACCTGAGACTTCTTCAAAGAGCGTTTCAAGAGCTGTTACATTGGAGAGCGTTATCTGGGGGAGATGCGAGAGCGGCTCAAGAATCTGACATAGGGGGATATGACTATATCAGAGCATAAGATGGAGTTCTTGAACTTGTTGAGATTTGGATTTATTTTGGTACCCACTGAGTAGGAAAAGTGTTGTAAGTTTGCACTTGGTCTCAGATATGAGCTGTGTGTACAAGTCATTAACCATCTTGACGAGGTATTTGATAAGGTAATGGAAAGGGCGAAAGATTTAGAGGAGGTTGAGTTATTGGCCACAGATGGTAATAGAGTAGATCGAAGTCGATCTAGGAGGCCTTCTAGCATTGAGTCTTCTGTAGATACTGGTAAGAAGGCTCGTACTACCACTCTTCAAAGGATTAATACCGGTTCTAGACCTACAGTCCCTCCACCCTCAACAGCTAGTAGAGGTGGGTTGTCAGGTTTCTCACAGATGCCATTATGTGAGCAATGTGGTAATTGCCATCGATGAGAGTGTAGAAAGTGTAGCGACGTCCCTCTCGCTAAAAAAATGAGTTTTCGACTGTATTTGTTGTCTTTCAGATATAAAAATGTTTATTCTGTGGGGTTTTTTTAATTAAAAAGATGAGTTGCCACCATCCACTTAGGTAGGCCGAACACCATAAAAACTAGAGATTTTGAAAACTTTGGGTTTGGGAGTCAGTTACAGATTAAAGTGGCGATTAATTTAAAATTTGGTCATAATTGCGAGTAAATTTTAAAGACCCCGTTATCCGAGAGCAAACGCCCAACCACTATCACTACTCCTGATACTGGCCCCATTTGCGCTCGGATAAAAGGGCACGACATTGACATTATATATTCCAATTATGCAAACTGAGTGAAATAATATATAAGAAAACATTCGCATGAACATCGTATGAAAAACATAAAAAAAAGAAAATTATAAAATATGAAACATGAATGTAACATAACATACCATAATGAATAAACAAAAATATAAATGTAAATACAAAGGGATCATATTTCCAAAACTAAACTAATTAATTCTAATATGCTTGATCACACGAATATATGACATGCGTGAAATGTAATGCTAAACCAGCATAACAACATGCTAATACAGAAAAGAATTAAAACTTGACTTCTATAATATAACATAATTTACAACCGCAAATTAACATGATATTTAAATATGATAAAAACACCGCACTAACATATAACCAAAAAAGAAAGATGAACATAAAATCCATGCTAAAACATGCTATCTACACATAAACTAGACAAGCACCAATCAAACATGTAATATATGAGCTAACAAACGAAAACATAAAGGCAAAATACGATCAACTAAACAGACATTATAAAACCTAAAAATATGAAATAAAAACATAAGAGCATACAATGGGCAGAGCAAACATACTAAAAACATAATCACAAAAGCATGCACAATAAAACATCAATGATACTAATATACAAACAAAATAAACTATCCTTAAACATGATATATTAACGATATTAATGAAACTGCAACATGACTGAAATGAAAAAAAAATAGAAGTAAAAGGAATAAATAAAACAAAAGCAAATTTAGGGATGTAATAACAAAACCAAGAAAGCCTAGGAGGACTGAACATGTCATTTGACCAAGGGGCAAGCCCAAAGTGCAAATATTCAAAACGTGGAAGGACTAGGGAGGTAGTTTCACCATTTGAAAACGGATTTTGGGTAATTTAGGGATCAAATTGAAAACTTGGGCAAACCAGGGAGGACCGGGGTTGTGAATATCCCATGCGGCGAGACAGAAGTGAAAATAACGAAACCGCAGGGGGGTTATGACGTGATTTCACCAATTAAAAAATAAAATACTTATAAAATCCCCCTTTTCGGCCCAAAATCAAACTTTTCCCATTTTTTTAGCCTCATTTTTATTAAAACACTCAACCCTCACTTTTCTCTCAAAACCCAACCCCGAACCATTGATGAACCCAAAAACCGGCGGCCAACCGTCGTTCCCTCTGCCGCCGGCCGCCGCTAATCGGCACCGGCGAGCCTAAGAAAAATACCAAAACAAACCTCACTTCAACCTAAACCCTAATCTAAACTTAGATTTACCCAAAGGCTCCCTATTTTGCCTAGATCTAAGAAAGACCGGAAGCGAAAACCACCCTTTTAAGAAAATCGAGACCGAAAGAACATCTCCCTCCTTAATCGGCTCACCATGTTTAGGCTTGTTGCCGGTGGGGGAACCGATGACCAAAGGTAAATCACTCACTCTTTTCCCTTTTTTTCTATTTCTAGAGTATATACATGCATGTAACACCAAAGACGAATAGCTACCTTTGTATTTTTTGTGTTCGAAAGATAAACAAAAGGGTGATAACTCTTTTTTGTATTTCTAAAAACTCCAGATCCTCTGATTTTGCTACATCTACATATATATATCTGTTCTTTTCTGGTCATTTTTTGGTAGACCTAATATCTGAAAATACATATACTTTGGACTGGGTAACCGACATAATCTCTACTTTTTTTGGAGACTTTGGCACGAATAATTTGATGTGATGGTTGGTACGACTGGCATGGGGAACGACATGGTGGAGATGACCGCTCGGCTACGTGGACTGTCATCTCAAGAGATGAAATGATTATTACTGCCAGAACTATTCCTATCCGTTGGATCAGATCTGATCAAACGGTTAAGACCGCTCAATGATCAGACGGCTGAGATGAGGCCTCGAAAATGATATAGCGGCCCTGGATAGCGCCACGTGGCCTGGAGAGGATGGCCGGCCTTGTACGTGTCTCATAAGCACGAGTGGATAATCCAACAGCCCGCGTGTGGGCTTTACGCGGTAGATGAGGGGTCTTCATGCTTCATCCGTGGCCGTTGGATCCAGATCTATCCAACGGCCCTTGTACAGCTGCGCATGATGAAAGGAGGCCCAATGTAAGATTGTGGGTTTGTAAATTATAATGGACTGGATATTAATTTATTTTTTGGGGTTTATGACACTTTATCTATTTACAATAGTAATAATAATACTAATAATAATAATTAATATGTATATATACACGTATGCAAATGTACACGTACATGGACAAATACACATACATGCTTACGTGCACACATATACAATTCATGCAATACTCTTTCGTATACGTAATAATGACTTTAATAATACACACATGCAAACATATATACGAATATTAATATATTACACATTTTAATTAATATCATATACGATCATACATGCATATACAATCACACACATAATCAACATGAATATCCACACATATAGATGTTACGCATGCATTAATCACACGTACACACATACATATATATAAACACGCAAAAATATTAACCGATTATTATATTATTACGGCACAATATTAACAAACTCAGATAAAAATGAGTGATTATAGTTTCCCCTCTTTGCTTGTTCTTGTGGAACGAGAACAAAGCAAAGATCATAAGCACTCATTTTTATCCGACTTCCCTATTTGTAGCTTTGAAGTCACGTGTTCTTCTGAAACTCTCCGCTCTTCCTCAGCTGAATCTTCGAGCTCGTAAGTTCTTCCTATATAGAACTTCTTCACCTTCCGATCTTGGAGCTATAGGCTCTTCCTATATAGAACCCTTCACTCTGAAGCCTCGAGTTATCAGTCCCTCCTATATAGAACTTTTTACTCTGATACGGTAAAGCTTGGAGTCCTTCCTATATAGAACTCTTCACCTTCAACGCGGCGGGTTTTTCCTATATAAAACTTTTTGCACCATGGATGGATTCTTCCGACTGGAGTTCTTCCTATATAGAACTGCTAGTCTTCAAACCCTGGAGCCGCAAGTCCTTCCTATATAGAACTTTTAGCTTCTGAAATCTCGGAGCTACGAGTTCTTCCTATATAGAACCTCTCACTCTAAGACAGTAAAGCTCGGAGCCCTTCCTATAAAGGACTCTTCGCCTTCAACACAACGGGTTTTTCCTATATAAAACCTTCTGTATCATGGGTGAATTCCATCAGCTGGGAGTTACTTCCTATATAGAACTGCCAGTCTTCACCCTAGAGCTGCAAGCATTTCCTACATAAAACATTCAGCTCCTGAAGCCTCAGAGCGGCGGATTCTTCCTATATATAACCTCTCACTGTGGGCATTTGAAAATATAGGCCCTTCCTATACAGAACCTTTATCTTCACATTTAGGATTCACGCCCAAAATGGCTACCGATACTTCTTTAAATCTGCAGATTCTTGTCAAGAATAAGATAAGATGCTATGGCAAATGAGTTAGCATGCTCCTAATCCTAGGGATATCTAACTATTCATGATGCATGAGTGTCAACATCTTGGTGCACCTGCTTTAGCCCTCAGTCAATCTCGACTCTACGCTGCTTGTTTTCTCTTTTTTTCTTCTTCTAGCGGCGATACCCCATTTCACTGTCGGGTTCCACCATTCTAATCTTTCTTTTTCTGAATTTTTGGTTCGGGGTTATAAAGTACACTTTTAGGTTTTCGCTTTAGAGGTTTCTTGTTTGTTTTGTTCTCTTTTTTGTCTTTTTTTTCTTTTTATTTTTTCTCTTTTTTAGGTGCTCTTCTGGGTTTTCACCTGGGAAATCTCTCTTGTTGTCTCGAATGCTTTCTTTAAACAAGCAGGGCGTGCGCCATTGGTCATCTTACCCTGGTACTTGAACCCTTCTGCTTGCCCCATTTCATCATACATCATGTAGGCAGCTGGAGGGCAAGGTTAACACCATTTTCTAACCACCTGCATCTTCAGGGTTAGATCACAGTAATGCTCAGAAATCTCTTGTTTATCATAAGCCTATGTTAACTTATTTGCATGATGTTTACAGGAAATAACAAGAAGACAAGGAATGGAAGCTTAAAAAAGTGATTTTATTATGATTAAGGATTTGGAACAATTTTGAGAAGGTCATGGCAAACTTGAGGAAAAGGAGAAGCCATACATGAAATGCAAAACCTCCCAGTATCCACAGTATGAATGATGCCCCATCATGTCAACCAGAGTAGAATCTTTGCCTGGAACTTATTCTTCATGGGGCTGATGGGGACGACTCCTCTCTTCGGAGGTCCAACCTCCAAATTTATCTGAGTCGCCCTTTACGGGTTTTGACTCAGATCCTTCATTTGCTTCAAGACGCCCTTTTCCGGGTTTTCGCCCTGAGCTCTCCCCTTTTTTCTTTTTTTTCTTTTTTTATTATTATTTGTTTTTTATTTTTCTTTTTTCTTTTTCTTTTTTCTTCTTTTTTTCCTTCTTTTCTTTTCAAACGTAGTACTTCTTAACGGCATCGAAATTTACAAGATTTTTTAACTCGTCTTCATCCATTTCGGTTAAGATTAAGGCTCCTCCTGAAAAGGCCTTCTTAACAACGTATGGCCCTTCCCAGTTGGGCATCCACTTTCCCCGAGAATTTTTCTAAATCGGGAGGATTTTCTTAAGCACCATATCCTCCACTCTGAATTATCTCAGACGTACCTTCTTGTTGTATGCCCGCATCATCCATTTTTTGTACATTTGACCATGGCAGATGGCCTTTAGCCTCTATTCTTCGATGAGATTCAACTGGTTGAATCTGGCTTGCACCCATTCGAATTCATCCAATTTTACTTCGTTCAGGACCTAGAGCGACGAAATCTCAACCTCAATGGGGAGTACTACTTCGATGCCATACACTAAAGAATAGGGCGTTGCCCCTTGATAAGTGTTCAAAAGTACTATTTTTCTTACCCTTTTTACTCATATTATTGTTAGACTTAGGCTCATATTAGTTGCATAATTAGCCATTCATGCATTAATCCATGTTTCCATCCAACGTTGAGCTTGATTACTTAACTTGGTAGTTTTTCTGGGAAAAGATGCTGCTTTGGTGTGTTTTGTGTGTATGTGCAGGATCATTTTCCAAAGCAAGGCTAGAGCTAGTTGCCAGGGCAATACATGAAGGAGATGTCGAGCTAGTTGCCAGGGCAAAGGAGATGTCGAGCTAGTTGCCAGGGCAATGCATGAAGGAGACGACGAGCCAGTTGCCAGGGCAATTGTCGACAAAGCACAAGGTGATATGGTAGTCGAAATTGATGACTAGACAAGCCCATGATGACATGGAGCAAAGCCAAATCCCAAAGGAGTTTGATTTCCATGAAAAGATTAAAGAAGAATTAAATTCCAAGGAGATAGGAGAAGTTCTAGTAGGAATATAATTATAATAAAGAATTATATTCTTTAAAGATAATTTAATTCCAACTTAACTTCCTCCTCAAGAAGGACTTTGACCTAGCCCTATAAATTAGAGGGGAATTTCGACAACTAAAAAGAGAGGAAGAGGAGAGAATTTTCGACAAGCTTCAATTCTTCATATTTTTCTTTCTCGTTCAATTAGGTTCATGCTAGGGATTATTTATCTTGTGTTTCTTTGGAACCTAGCCATGAACTAAATCTATTTGGCTATGGTTATTGTGTTTTGTGGTTGTGAGAAACTATTGGATTTTGTTTAGGTAATAAGAGTTTGCACTTTTCTATTCAAGGTTTATTCATTCTTGGTTCTTATTCTTGTTTGCGAGTGAATTGGGAGAGGATCTCGTAACGTCATCTATTTATCTAATATCGGGAGAGTTAGATTCAAGAAACGAATGAATATGATATTTATTCAATCTATTGATGGTGAAGATTAATCCGGCTTAGGAATAAGTTAAGGATTTCAACGGCTAAGAGGAGCGCAAGATTGGTTGTTGTTCACCCTTGATTCACACAGGGATGTATTATCAAGGCATGCACAAGTAGCTAGAGTTTCGACTTAGGGATAAGAAGAAACCATTGAAGAACGCTCTGCCGAACCTTGAAGTTTGCTGCCTAGACGCCCAAGTAGTTGCCCAAGTAGTAACCCAGGCAACCATCGATTAGTTGCCACGGCAAGTGAGTTGCTCGTGCACTCTTTTACCAAGACGATCCAATCGGCTATCACACCTCAACTCACGATAACCTGGCCTATCTCTCTCATTTAATTACATCGCCTTTTACTTATTTTCTTTCTAGATTAGTTATTAGTTAAAACTCTTATAATCCTTTATTTGTGTTTTTACTTTTTTCAGTGCAAGAGACTAGATTCTTGAAGTGGCACCAATCCCTGTGGAGACGATATCTTTTATACTATAACTTGCAACGTGTATACTTGCACAATTGCGTAGCACTTATTACGCGCAACAAGTTTTTGGCGCCGTTGCCGGGGATTGGCAATAGCGACTTTGTTTTTATTTTCTTGCACTTTCTTTTTACTTTTCTTGTTTAAGATTCAAAGGGCTAACAAACTTTGGTTTTGCATTAGTATATGACCAGGGCGAGACCGACTACACCAGAATATCCCTTTGATCCAGAAATCGAACAAACCTTACAAAGACTTAGACGAAGGATAAGATTAGCAATGGCTAATCAAGACAGCAATATGAATCAAGATGTTCCAGCAGGAGGAGGAGTGATTCTTGCACGAAACAGAACTATTTGAGACTATCTTGAAGAAGATCTTGATGGACTTAATCCAGGAGTTGTCGCACCTGAAATTGAAGCCGACCACTTTGAGTTAAAACCGGTAATGTTTAACATGATCAACACAATTGGTCAATTTGGCGGCTCAGCAACTAAAGATGCACGACAACATCTTAAATCTTTCCTCGAGATTTGCAACTCGTTCAAAATACACAGAGTCACCCCCGATGTCTTACGATTAAGATTATTCCCATATTCACTGAGGGATAGGGCGAAAGCATGGTTGAATAGAATTCCTGCCGGATCAATAGCATCTTGGACCGATCTTTGTCTTGATTTCCCTACTCGGTTTAATCCTACAAATTTGACTGATAAGCTTCGTAACGACATTACTTCTTTTCGGCAGAAAGATGATGAATCCACGTACGAGGCTTGGGAGCGATATAGAGAACTCCTACACAAATGCCCCCTACACGGATTCCCGGTGTGGACTCAAGTAACAATGTTTTACAACAACGTGAATACACCGACAAGGATGATGCTAGATGCCTCGGCAAACGGCATACTCCTAGATAAATCGCCGGAAGAAGCAATGCAAATTCTAAACAGGCTGGCCAAGAATGATTATCAATTCCCCTCTACGAGAAGAGGAGGAGTTAAACGTCAAGCCACAATACATGAACTAGGATCATCAGATTCAATTTCGGCACAATTGGCCACTTTAACCAAGATGGTCCAGAACATGCAAAAACCAAACAACACACATGAGGTCAAGGTAATGGATTCTTTTTGTGAGTTATGTGGTGATAACCATGATTCTTCTGAATATATGCAGAATCCGGAATCCAGCTTCTATGTGGGGAATTACAATCGGAACAACAATGTGATGTCCAATACATACAATCCACCTTGGAAGAAGCACCTGAATTTTTCATGGAGTAATCCCAACAATGCTCTAAACCAGAACAATCAAAATGCACAAGCATCGGGATTCCAGCAGAATATGCCATAGAAACAGTTGGCGCAGCAACAACCGACAACATCTAGTTCTTTGGAAAATTCTCTAAATGCTTTTATGATGAAAACTGAATCTTATATGGCTGAGAATAGTAACTTAATAAAAAGAACTGGTGTTTTTTTATTAACAGGACCGAGATGAGATTGCAAAACCAAGATGCGGCAATCAAATCATTGGAAAATCAAGTCGGACAGTTTGCCCAAAATCTGAATACTAGACCGCAAGTAGGTTTACCTAGCGATACTGAAGTCGCAAGAGGAACTGGCCATGAGCAATGTAAGGCAATCACCACTAGAAGTGGCCAACAACTTAGAGAGGCTCAAACCCGCTCATCAAACAAAACTCTACAAAAAGATCAAGATGAACCTAGCGGCAAAGCCTCAAATACTAAACCAGGAATTGTTGCGGCAACCGACAATAAGCATGCCTCGGCAACCGACGATAAGGATGCTTCAGAAACTTGTGAAAAGCATGCCTCGGCAACTTCAGTTGTCCTGGCAATTTCGTCAATCAGGTTCCAAACCAATGAAAGGATCGAAGATATCCGACTTCCACCATCATTCCCACAAAGGTTGAAGCGACAAAAGCAAGAATATCAATTCAAGAAGTTTCTTGATATCCTAAAGCAAGTCCACATCAACTTGCCATTGGTGGAAGCAATTGAACAAATGCCAAACTATGCCAAGTTTCTTAAAGACATTGTGTCCAAGAGAACAAGGCTAGGAGAGTTTGAAACATTTGCCGCAACAGAGGGATGCATGGCAATGTTGCACAATTGTATGCCACCCAAGTTGAAGGATCCCGGAAGTTTCACAATACCCTGTTCTATTGGAAATCACTATGTCGGGAAAGCATTATGGGACCTTGGGGCCAGCATAAACTTGATGCCTAAATCGGTTTTCCAGAAACTAGGAATCGGGAAGGCAAGACCTACAACAGTTATGCTACAGCTAGCCGATAGATCCTATGTGCATCCATAGGGAAAAATCGAGGACATACTGGTAAAAGTTGATAAATTTATTTTTCCCGCTGACTTTATTGTTTTAGATTGTGAAGCAGATGAGCATGCACCTATCATTCTCGGGAGACCATTCCTAGCAACAGGAAGAACCTTGATCGATGTTGAAAAGGGAGAACTCACAATGAGAGTGAATAACCAGCAAGTTAAACTAAATGTGTTCCAAACACTAAGGCATGTCGATGATCCAGAAGAATGCCAACTTCTTCATGCCACGACAGAGTTTAACTTCGACGAGGAATTTAGTTGCCTCAGCAACTATATTGCCGAACAAGAGGAACCTGAGGAGTATGAAGAACCGGTCGATGAGGAACAACAAGAAGAGGCAAATTGGCTAGTCAATCGACCAGGTACATACTTTGAACCACTGGATTACTCAGGTAAGGAAGGTAAGCTCGATAAACCCTCTATTGAACAACCACCGATTCTTGAGTTGAAACAATTGCCAGAGCAACTAAAATATGCATACTTAGGAACCGATAATACATTGCCTGTAATTATTTCTTCTAAGTTACAGCCTGAGCAGGAAAAGAAGCTGATCAAGATGTTGAAGCTACACAAAAAGGTAATAGGGTGGACAATTGCCGACTTGAAAGGAATTAGCCCGGCAGTGTGCATGCACTAGATTTTGTTGGAAGATTATCACAAACCTTCAATTGAGGCCCAGAAGAGACTGAATCATGCCATGAAAGGGGTTGTAATGAAAGAAATCATCAAGTGGCTTGACGCCGTCATTATATACCCTATCTCTGATAGTACATGGGTAAGTCTGGTACAATGTGTACCGAAAAGTGAGGTATAACAGTGGTAAGTAATGAAAACAATGAACTCATTCCAACCAGGACTGTGACCGGTTGGAGGGTTTGTATGGATTATCGAAAGCTAAACAAAGCCACTAGGAAAGATCACTTCCCATTACCCTTTATTGATCAAATGCTTGACCGTCTTGCAGGTAAACCCTTTTATTGTTTTCTTGGTGGTTATTCAGGTTACAATCAAATTGCCATAGCACCAGAAGATCAAGAAAAGACAACATTCACATGCCCATACGGTACTTATGCTTTCCGGAAAATGCCGTTCGGATTGTGTAACGCCCCGGCAACCTTCCAAAGATACATGATGGCACTCTTTTCAGACATGGTCGAAGACTTCCTTGAGATCTTCATGGATGATTTTTCTGTTTTTGGTAATGACTTCGACAGCTGTCTCGGTAATTTAGAGAGGGTGTTGGCAAGATGTGAAGAAACTGATTTAGTCCTCAATTGGGAGAAATGCCATTTTATGGTAGATGAAGGAATAGTGCTCGGCCACATGATTTCATCCAAGGGAATTGAAGTAGACAAAGCCGAGGTGGACGTGATCGAGAGATTACCCCCACCAAGTTCGGTTAAAGGAATTCAAAGTTTTCTTGGACATGCAGGTTTTTACAGGAGGTTCATTCATAATTTTTCTAAAATCACTAAACCCTTGTGCAATTTGCTTGAACAGGATAAAGTCTTCAAATTTGATGATTCTTGCACCCAAGCATTCGAAACCCTAAAGAAAAAGCTTACCTCGGCACCCATTGTCGTTCCACCAGATTGGACGCTACCTTTTGAGCTTATGTGTGATGCAAGTGATTTCGCGGTAGGAGCAGTCCTAGGCTAACGCACAGGTAAGACCTTCTATGTGATATACTACGCTAGTAAAACTCTTAATAGTGCTCAAGTGAATTACACAACAACGGAGAAAGAGTTACTAGCTGTAGTTTTCGCATTTGACAAGTTCCGATCCTATTTGATTGGTACAAAGGTAATTGTTCATACGGACCATTCGACAATCAAATATCTATTTGCTAAAAAGTATGCCAAACCTCGTTTGATTCGTTGGATATTGCTTTTACAAGAATTTGATATTAAAATTAAGGACAGGAAAGGAACAGAAAATCAAGTGGCCGATCACTTATCAAGTTTAGAACGCAATAGAGAGGAGGACACGGATCTAGAGATATGCGATGCATTCCGGGATGAACAAATTGTAGTTGCCTCAGCAACCATGGACGCGCATGCCTCGGCAACCCTCGACGCCTCGGCAACCATAGACGCGTACGTGTCGGCAAATCTCGATGCTACAGCAGCCTTTGATGCGCAGCACATGCCTCGGCAATACCCTGGTACGCGGATTTAGTTAATTTCCTTGTTTGTGGTATTTTACCTTATGGCATTACTCACCAAGGGAAGAATTGGTTCCGCCATGATGCTAAGCATTACTTTTGGGACGAGCCTCTTTTGTTTAAATAATTTGCAGATCAGGTTATAAACTGATGTGTCCCTGAAGAAGAGCAACAGAATGTACTCCGGCAATGCCATTCTTCACCCTATGGAGGACATTTTGGAGGAACTCGTACCGCAGGCAAAGTTTTGCAATCCGGGTTGTATTGGCCAACATTGTACGAAGATGCCCAAGACTTTTACAAGCAATGTGATCATTGCCAGAGGACGGGCAATATCTCTAGACGACATGATATGCCGCTCCAGAACATCATCGAGGTGGAATTATTCGATGTATGGGGGATCGATTTTATGGGACCTTTCCCATCTTCATTCGGCAACCTCTATATTCTTCTTGTCGTCGACTACGTGTCTAAATGGGTTGAGGTAGCTGTAGTTCCCAACAACGATTCCAAGACCGTGCAACGATTCTTGCAGAAACACATATTTACACAGTTTGGGATACCGAGAGAAATTATTAGTGACGAAGGCAAGCATTTTGACAACAGACTAATTGCCAAGATGTTGCAACGCTTCGGCATATCACACAAGATCGCCACGGCATATCACCCACAAACCAACGGGTAAGCAGAAATTTCCAACCGGGAATTGAAGGGTATACTCGAGAAAGTTGTAAATCCCTCTAGGAAGGATTGGTCATTAAGACTAGATGACGCACTTTGGGCATATCGCACTGCATTCAAAACACCCTTAGTATGTCCTCCTTCCGACTTGTCTATGGTAAAACATGCCATCTACCGGTGGAAATCGAACACAAAGCATACTGGGCAATCAAGACCGTGAATATAGACTGGGAAAGTACCGGACAAAAGCATTTGTTGGACCTCAATGAGATAGAAGAATTCCGTGCACTCGCTTATAACAATGCACGAATCTACAAGGAGAAAACAAAGCAATGGCATGACAAGAAACTATTGCCTCGACAATTCATGCCAGGGCAACTAGTTCTCTTATTCAATTCTTGGCTAAAACTTTTCCCGAGAAAGCTGAAATCAAGATGGTCGGGACCATTCGAAGTCGTCAAACCATTCTCCCATGGTGTTTTGATAATCAAGTCCTTCTCTGACAACCATGAATTCAAAGAAAAGAGTTCAAGATAAAGAGGAATTTTAATCCAAGAAGGAAAACATCTTCAACAAGGAAATTAATGGGCTGAATCTAAGGCTTATATAAAGCCTCCAACTTACCCTAATCAAACCCCCCTTGTCGTCACCCTTCCCCTAACCCAAAACCCTCTTTTTGTCTTCCTCTAATCCCACCCACCATATTTACCACCTATCTTTTCTATAAAACCCATCACCCTTAACCTATTCCTACTTTTTATCTTGCAACTTTTTAGTTTCTTTTCTTTTCTTTTATTTGTTTTTACAAAACTCACAACCAAGATCATCTATGGCATCCAAAATTAAATTTTTAGTTCATCCAAGTTCCTCCAAAGAACCAAGATACAAGAAGTTTGCTACACCGGTGGTTCAAGAAAGATTTCACTCCAAGTTTGAAAGCCGGAAGATTCATGAAGAACAAGGCTTTGAATACTCCAACTCTCATCAAGATTTCGGCCTTGAACCATTCATCTTTGAGAGGATTGCACATCAAAAGTGGCAAATCTTTTGCCATCAACCGGAACCGGGCAACATCTCATGGGTAAGAGAATTCTATGCTCACACACCTAACCCGGATAATCCTTATGTTTTTGTTCGTGACAAGGCCATACTCATAAGCCCCAAAAACGTCAACACCTTTTACGGGCTTTACATTGAGAAGGACGAGCATCAAGCCTTCATTGATCAAATCACGCCCAAGTAACTCGACAAGGTGCTTCAAGAACTCACTCAACCGGGAACTCATTGGAACGACGGTAAATACAAGGGCACGGTAAATCGCCTTCGCTTTAACCTGAGGCAAAACTATGGAATAAGTTTGTTAAAACTTCTTTAATGCCCACCACACACAATACTACCGTTGATATACCACGTCTTTTGCTCATACATTCTATCTTGCATAATCGCATCATTAACATTGGAAAAATTATTTGTGATGAGATTTTTGTATGTAGCTCAAAAGATAAGGGTTATCTTTTCTTCCCTTGCTTAATTTCTAATCTTTGCAAGGAGATGCATGTCCCAAGTGAGTCCACCGATGAAAAGGCCCTACCAAAGTCCGGTTGGAATCAAGCACAAATCTGAAAGCTAATGGGAGAGGCACCGGGAAAATCTTCAAGGTCCCCAATTGCCGCGGCAACTCCTGCCGCCCCGGCAATCACTAATGCCCAAGCATCCAATGCCCGGGTAACTCGGCCACCAACCCTGGGACACTTTGAAGCACTCTTGCAACCATTGGCAAGCCACCTAAGGCAAATTGAAGACCGGCAACTAATGTTCATGCAGTACATGAAGGAGCACAACAATGTCATCACCCAAGTCATCCTAGAAAAGTACCCGGACAGTCGCGTGCCGTTCCTAATCTTTCCTGCCGAGATCCTTGCCCCGAAACCCAATAAAGAAGTCACCACGGCAACCGCAACAGATGATGTCGCGGCAACCTACATCGTGCCTGCACAAGCTGATGCCACGGCAACCAACCCTGAAGATGCCACGGCAACCAAAGCTAAAGACATTCCGGCAACCACTGCAAAAGCCAAAGGTAAAGCACCTATGCCCGAATCAACTCCTACGGAATCATTTTTTGATTTTTCAGATTCGGACGAGTCCTCCATTGCACCAACAAAGACCGCATCAATTGAATCCTCCAAGCGAAAAGCCAATGACACTGATGAAGAGGACGATGAGGACAACCCCGTACGAGGATCGATTCCACCACCAGCAACAAGGAAACAACCATCGCGTTCAAGCAAGAGAATCAAGACACCGACCAAAAGGAAACTAATCATCCACGATGACGAACTCTCGGAGTAAGTCCTCGTATGCATTTCATTTTTTGTTATTTTTATTTTTCTTTAATGCATGCATTGAGGACAATGCCTCACTCGAGTTTGGGGGGATTGTTATTAGTAGTTACCATGTTTAGTTACATTCATCTTCAGTATTACATTTAGGATACATAAATTGCTTCCCATGCCTTTAATTGGAACAAGAATTGCTTAGATTTGATGATTATCCGATGATGACTTTGGCAATGCACTTAATTCATAAAATTTTTATTCTAGGATAACCATGGAAAAACTTAGAATTTTACTATGATGCTAAATTTGATGAAACACTGTTGTGGTTTGATTGATTTAAGGAATTCTAGTGAACATAGGTTGATAATTTAACAAATTGGGGGATTAGAATAAAAATTGGATGAATGCTAGAGGTGCCCGAAATTGGCTCTAGCATGTGCTAAAAAAATTGATCGCTAGAGGTGCCCGAAACTGGCTCTAGTATGTGCTAAAAAAATTGCTAGAGGTGCCCGAAACCGGCTCTAGTCGAATAAAACTAAAAACAAAATACTAGAGGTGCCCAAAACTGGCTCTAGTTAAAACATATTAAAAAGAACCCAATGAAGTAATTTGAAAACCTCTTGTTTGCATAGAATCCAAAAAATCAACTTGCACACAACTCCGCACACACTTACAAGCATTATAGTTTGATTTCGAGTAACTCCTAAGTTTTCTAAAAAATGAAAAGCCACTCATACTTTGTGCCCCGGTTCTGAGAATTGAAATCAAGTTCAAAGCTAAGTTTGTGAAAATTAAAGTCTTGGCAGGTAATTATTAGTTTGCATTGCTTGAGGACAAGCAATAGTTCAAGTTTGGGGGTGTGATAAGTGTTCAAAAGTACTATTTTTCTTACCCTTTTTACTCATATTATTGTTAGACTTAGGCTCATATTAGTTGCATAATTAGCCATTCATGCATTAATCCATGTTTCCTTCCAATGTTGAGCTTGATTACTTAACTTGGTAGTTTTTGTGGGAAAAGATGATGCTTTGGTGTGTTTTGTGTGTACGTGCAGGATCATTTACCAAAGCAAGGCTAGAGCTAGTTGCCAGGGTAATACATGAAGGAGATGCCGAGCTAGTTGCCAGGGCAATGCATGAAGGAGATGCCGAGCTAGTTTCCAGGGCAATGCATGAAGGAGACGCCGAGCCAGTTGCCAAGGCAATTGTCGACAAAGCACAAGTTGATATGGTAGTCGAAATTGATGACTAGACAAGCCCAAGATGACGTGGAGCAAAGCCAAATCCCAAAGGAATTTGATTTCCATGAAAAGATTAAAGAAGAATTAAATTCCAAGAAAATAGGAGAAGTTCTAGTAGGAATATAATTATAATAAATAATTATGTTCTTTAAAGATAATTTAATTCCAACTTAAGTTCCTCCTCAAAGAAGGACTTTGACCTAGCCCTATAAATTAGAGGGGAATTTCGACAACTAAAAAGAGAGGAAGAGGAGAGAATTTTCGACAAGCATCTAGGGCAAGGGGATTTCGACAAGCTTCAATTCTTCATCTTTTTCTTTCTTGTTCAATTAGGTTCATGCTAGGGATTATTTATCTTGTGTTTCTTTGGAACCTAGCCATGAACTAAATCTATTTGGCTATGGTTATTGTGTTTTGTGGTTGTGAGAAACTATTGGATTTTGTTTAGGTAATAAGAGTTTGCACTTTTCTATTCAAGGTTTATTCATTCTTGGTTCTTATTCTTGTTTGCGAGTGAATTGGGAGAGGATCTCGTAACTTCATCTATTTATCTAATATCGGGAGAGTTAAATTCAAGAAATGAATGAATATTATCTTTATTCAATCTATTGATGGTGAAGATTAATCCGGCTTAGGAATAAGTTAAGGATTTCAACGGCTAAGAGGAGCGCAAGATTGGTTGTTGTTCACCCTTGATTCACGCAGGGATGTATTATCAAGGTATGCACAAGTAGATAGAGTTTCGACTTAGGGATAAGAAGAAACCATTGAAGAACGTTCTGCCGAACCTTGAAGGTTGCTGCCTAGACGCCCAAGTAGTTGCCCAACTAGTTGCCCAGGCAACCATCGATTAGTTGCCAAGGCAACCCCGTTGTGCAAGTTGCCACGGCAACTGAGTTTCCCGTGCACTCTTTTACCAAGATGATCCAATCAGCTATCACACCTCAACTCACGATAACCTGGCTTATCTCTCTCATTTAATTACATCTCCTTTTACTTATTTGCTTTCTAGACTAGTTATTAGTTAAAACTCCTATAATCCTTTATTTGTGTTTTTACTTTTTTCAGTGCAAGAGACTATATTCTTGAAGTGGCACCAATCCTTGTGGAGACGATATCTTTTATACTATAACTTGCAACGTGTATACTTGCACAATTGCGTAGCACTTATTACGCGCAACGCCCATGTCGATGTTCGAACGGATGACCCATAGGTGAAAAGAGCGAATGGTAGCTTCTCGTACCAATCCTTATAGGTATTTGTCTTCTTCGCGATGATCTTCTTTATGTTCTTATTTGCTGCTTCCACTGCCCCATTCATTTTGGGGCGATAGGCTGTGGAGTTATGGTGTGTTATCTTGAATTGGTTGTACACCTTCGTCATCATTTTGTTATTCAGATTGGAAGCGTTGTCGGTGATAATCCTTTCTTGGCAAATCGTATCGACAAATGATCTCCTTCTTTAGGAATTTGATACCGCCGTCCTTGTACTGTTGGCATAAGATGCTGCCTTCACCCATTTAGTGAAGTAGTCTATGGCGACCAAAATAAAACGGTGCCCGTTGGAAGCCTTCGGGTGAATATACCCAATGACGTCCATGCCCCACGCTGCAAAAGGCCATGGAGAATTCATAGTGTGTAAAGGTAACGGAGGGGCGTGAATCTTGTCAGCATAAATTTGGCATTTGTGGTATTTCCTGGCGTAATCGATGCAATCTCCCTCCATGGTCGACCAGAAATAGCCATGTCTCATAATTTTTTGGGCTATAGACGGCCCATTGGCATGCGTCCCACATAGACCATCGTGTACCTCTGCCAAAATCTCCTTCGCCTCCCTGGCATCCACACATCTCATAATGTCTGATCATGGCTTCTTTTATATAGGATCTCCCCATCCAGAATGTATCCCGCTACCATTTTTCTGAGTGTTTTTCTGTCATTGTCATTTGCCCCTTCGGGATACTTTTAAAGTTTGACATATTGCAAGATGTCATAGTACCACGGGTTGCCATCAATCTCTTCTTGCACATTACAATAATGAGCCGACCTTTCAAAAGTTTGCATTTTAATGGGCTTCACTTCTACCCCCGTGTTTGCTTTGAACATGGAAGCCAAAGTTGCCAAGGCGTTTGCCATCTGATTTTCTTCTCTGGGGAGGTAAGTGAAACTGATCTTTTCAAACTCCTTGGTGAGCTCTTGGATCAATTCGTAATATTTGACCAACTTTGCATCCATGTTTTCCCATTCTCTGCGTAACTGGTAAACCACTAAGGATGAATCTCAGAACACTCAAAGTTCTTTAATCTTTCTTTCAATAGCTGCGTTCAGTCCCATAACATAGGCTTCATATTCGGCTATATTGTTGGTGCAGAAGAATTCTAGTCTGCTAGTGAAGGGATAGTAAACATTCTTCGGAGAAATCAGCACGGCCCCTATCCCGTGTCCAAGGGCGTTGGAGGCTCCATCAAAGTAAAGCTTCCATGAGTTGTTATCTGAAACCTCTTCCTCGATTGTAATACACATCAAGTCTTCATCCAGGAAATTAAAGTTCAATGACTCATAATCATCAAAAGCACGACTAGCTAGGAAATCTGCTATGGCGCTTCCCTTCACGGCTTTCTAGCATACATACACAATGTCGAATTCGGATAAGAGCATATGCCAGTGGGCCATCCTCCCTGTTAGTGCTGGCGCTTCCATTAGGAACTTCAAGGGGTCTAGCTTGGATATCAAACATGTAGTATAGTATAGCATGTACTGCCTAAGCCGTTTGGTGGCCCAAACTAAAGCACAACATAGCTTCTGAATTGGTGGGTACCGCGTTTCACCATCATTGAACTTTTTGCTTAAGTAGTAGATGGCTCGCTCCTTCTTCCCTGACTCATCGTATTGCCCCAATACGCAACCCATTGAATTCTCAAAGACTGCTAGGTAGAGGATTAAAAGCCTTTCTATTATCGGCGCGACTAAAATCGGAGCATTCGTCAGGTACCTTTTGATCTTCTCTAGGGCTTCTTGACATTCCTCATCCCAGACGCCGGGATTATTCTTTCTAAGTAGTCTGAAGACTGGGTCACACCTATTTATTAACTGGGAGATGACACGGGAGATATAATTTAGCCTCCCCAGGAAACCAAGAACTTCCTTCTGAGTATAGGGCGGTGGAAGATCCTGGATGGTTTTCACCTTATCTGGATCGATCTCAATCCCTCTTCTTCTCACCACGAACCCTAAGAGTTTTTCAGACGTAACGGCAAAGGTGCATTTGGTAGGGTTAAGCCTCAGCTGGTATTTCCTTAGTCTTTGGAATAGTTTTCTCAAGTTTTGTAGGTGCTCTTCTTCTGTTCGGGACTTAGCTATCATATCATCCATGTATACCTCTATTTCTGTGTGCATCATGTCATGGAAAAGAGTCACCATCGCTCTTTGATAAGTTGTTCCCGCGTTCTTGAGCCTAAAAGGCATCACCTTATAGTAAAAAGTGCCCCACATAGTCACGAATGTGGTTTTCTCCATGTTGTTCGAGTCCATCTTTATCTGGTTGTACCCTGAGAAGCTGTCCATGAATATCCCGCGGTGTTGTCAACCAGCATGTCAATATATGGTAGAGGGAAGTTGTCTTTAGGGCTAGCTCGGTTGAGATCCCTATAATCTACACACATACGAACCTTTTCATCCTTCTTCGATACTGGTACGATGTTTGCAACCCATTCAGGGTACTTGGTCACCTCCAAGAAGCAAGCATCAAACTGTTTTTTCACCTCTTCTCTGATCTTTAACATGTCCAGTCACATTCTCTGGAGTTTTTTCTGTATTGGTTTGTATTCTGGCTTCGTCAGCAGTTTATGTACCACTATGTCAGTATTCAAACCCGGCATATCTTGATAAGTCAAGGCGAAAACATCTTTGAATTCCTGGAGTAGGGTTATTAGTTCGTGCCTGGTTTTTGAGGAAAATGTCGTCTCGATTTTTACTTCTTTTCTCTCTTCTTCAGTCCCCAAGTTTACAACTTCTATTTCTTCTTGGTGGGGCATGATTTGTCTTTCTTCATTCGCCATCATCCTCATCAGCTCTGCAGAGACCTCGCATTCTATCTCATCATCCTCTTCTTCGATTCCTGTTGAGATCTCGGGGCATTCAAAATCTGCTTTAGGATTGGATTCGGCATTATTCATACAGTTAATTATGGGAGACCTGCATTAAATGAGAACGAATGTATTGGGAAGAGAATGGTTTTATATGAGGTGAATGAATAAAGAATGATGAATGAATGAAATAAATGAGATGTTTGCCATTTGAGAAAATGGGGAAGATATCTTTTCATTTCAGACAAAAAGTTAACATAGGTGCCCTATACAAAAGATCCTCATTGTTTATAGGCAAAAACAAAAACGTTGATTTGGAGCATTACTCTGATCTAGTCCTAAAAACCACAGGTAGATCAATATGGCTCCAGTTATCAAGAGTTTCCCCGGGGCGGCAGGGGCGGATGCTGGTCAACATACTGTGGACTTGGTCATTTCCAGCTACCATGTTGATGGACATCCCCTCAAGTGATTCACTAAAGATTTCTTTCTCGTTGAGTATGTCATTTTTCTTAATTGCTTCTTCGACCTCCTGTCCTGGTTGGCAGAATCCTCCAGAGACAAAAGTGTTTTTCAAACTAGGGAAAGACATTGGTCTCCATGGAATGTCATCTCCCTTAAATCTGGTTCTTCTTTGTTCTTCCATTTTCTTGTATTATTCCTTTCTTTGCTGGGTACTTGGTTTGTAACCCAGCCCGAAGCGCTCCTTCTTGGTTATTACGCCCATGGCTCGTAGGCTCCCTTGCAATCTTCTCCCTAAACCTTTTCCTACTTTGGCTCCTCGGCCCAGAGTTTCGGCAACGGTCATCTTGGTGCAATTAGATAACCTAGGGCAGGGGATTCGATTACTTTCCGCAACGAATATGGCGTTCACCAGCTCTAACGCTCGAAAAGAGCATTTTGCAGTGTTGCGCGTAATAAGTGTTACGCAATTGTGCAAGTATACACGTTGCAAGTTATAGTATAAAAGATATCATCTCCACAGGGATTGGTGCCACTTCAAGAATCTATTCTCTTGCACTGAAAAAAGTAAAAACACAAATAAAGGATTATAGGAGTTTTAACTAATAACTAATCTAGAAAGCAAATAAGTAAAAGGCGATGTAATTAAATGAGAGAGATAGGCCAGGTTATCGTGAGTTGAGGTGTGATAGCCGATTGGATCATCTTGGTAAAAGAGTGCACGGGCAACTCAGTTGCCGTGGCAACTTGCACAACGGGGTTGCCTTGGCAACTAATCGATGGTTGTCTGGGCGACTAGTTGGGCAACTACTTGGGCGTCTGGGCAGCAACCTTCAAGGTTCGGCAGAGCGTTCTTCAATGGTTTCTTCTTATCCCTAAGTCGAAACTCTTGCTACTTATGCATGCCTTGATAATACATCCAATGCGTGAATCAAGGGTGAACAACAACCAATCTTGTGCTCCTCTTAGCCGTTGAAATCCTTAATTTATTCCTAATCCGGATTAATCTTCACCATCAATAGATTGAATAAAGATCATATTCATTCGTTTCTTGAATCTAACTCTCCCGATATTAGATAAATAGATGAAGTTACGAGATCCTCTCCCAATTCACTCGCAAACAAGAATAAGAACAATAATGAATAAACCTTGAATAGAAAAGTGCAAACTCTTATTACCTAAACAATATCCAATAGTTTCTCACAACCACAAAACACAATAACCATAGCCAAATAGATTTAGTTCATGGCTAGGTTCCAAAGAAACACAAGATAAATAATCCCTAGCATGAACCTAATTGAACAAGAAAGAAAAAGATGAAGAATTGAAGCTTGTCGAAATCCCCTTGCCCTAGATGCTTGTCAAAAATTTTCTCCTCTTCCCCACTGGATTGTCGAAATTCCCCTCTAATTTATAGGGCTAGGTCAAAGTCCTTCTTTGAGGAGGAAGTTAAGTTGGAATTAAATTATCTTTAAAGAATATAATTCTTTATTATAATTATATTCTTACTAGAACTTCTCCTATCTTCTTGGAATTTAATTCTTCTTTAATCATTTCATGGAAATAAATTCCTTTGGGATTTGGCTTTGCTCCATGTCATCTTGGGCTTGTCTAGTCATCAATTTTGACTACCATATCACCTTGTTCTTTGTCGACAATTGCCCTGGCAACTGGCTCGGCGTCTCCTTCATGCATTGCCCTGCCAACTAGCTCGGCATCTCCTTCATGCATTGCCCTGGCAACTAGCTCGGCATCTCCTTCATGTATTGCCCTGGAAACTAGCTCTAGCCTTGCTTTGGCAAATGATCCTGCACATACACACAAAACACACCAAAGCATCATCTTTTCCCACAAAAACTACCAAGTTAAGTAACCAAGCTCAACGTTGGAAGGAAACATGGATTAATGCATGAATGGCTAATTATGCAACTAATATGAGCCTAAGTCTAACAATAATATGAGTAAAAAGGGTAAGAAAAATAGTACTTTTGAACACTTATCACACCCCCAAACTCGAACTATTACTTGTCCTCAAGCAATGCAAACTAATAATTACCTGCCAAGACTTTAATTTTCACAAACTTAGCTTTGAACTTGATTTCAATTCTCAAAACCGGGGCACAAAGTATGATTGGCTTTTCATTTTTCAAAAAACTTAGGAGTTACTCGAAATCAAACTATAATGCTTGTGAGTGTGTGCGGAGTTGTATGCCAGTTGATTTTTCGGATTCTATGCAAACAAGAGGTTTTCAAATTACTTCATTAACATGTTTTAACTAGAGCCAGTTTTGGGCACCTCTAGTGTTTTGTTTTTAGTTTTATTCGACTAGAGTCGGTTTTGGGCACCTCTAGCGAAATTTTTTTTAGCACATACTAGAGCAAGTTTCGGGCACCTCTAGCGATCAATTTTTTTAGCACATGCTAGAGCCAATTTCGGGCACCTCTAGCATTCATCCAATTTTTATTCTAATCCCCAATTTGTTAAATTATCAACCTAAGTTCACTAGAATTCCTTAAATCAATCAAACCACAACAATGTTTCATCAGATTTAGCATCATAGTAAAATTCTAAGTTTTTCCATGGATATCCTAGAATAAAAATTCTATCAATTAAGTGCATTGGCAAAGTCATCATCGGATATTCATCAAATCTAAGCAATTATTGTTCCAATTAAAGGCATGGCAAGCAATTTATGTATCCTAAATGTAATACTTAAGATGAATGTAACTAAACATGGTAACTACTAATAACAATCCCCCCCAAACTCGAGTGAGGCATTGTCCTCAATGCATGCATTAAAGAAAAATAAAAATGACGAAAAATGAAATGCATACGAGGACTTACTCTGATAGTTCGTCGTCGTGGATGATTAGTTTCCTTTTGGTCGGTGTCTTGATTCTCTTGCTTGAACGCGATGGTTGTTTCCTTGTTGCCGGTGGTGGAATCGATCCTCGTACGGGGTTGTCCTCATCGTCCTCTTCATCAGTGTCATTGGCTTCTCACTTGGAGGATTCAATTGATTCGGTCTTTGTTGGTGCAATGGAGGACTCGTCCAAATCTGAAAAATCAGAAAATGATTTCGTAGGAGTTGATTCGGGCATAGGTGCTTTACCTTTGGCTTTTGCAGTGGTTGCTGGGATGTCTTTAGCTTTGGTTACCGTGGCATCTTCAGGGTTGGTTGCCGTGGCATCAGCTTGTGCAGGCACGATGTAGGTTGCCGCAACATCAGCTGTTGCGGTTGCCGTGGTGACTTCTTCATTGGGTTCCGGGGCAAGGATCTCGGCAGGAAAGATTGGGAACGGCACGCGACTGTCCGGAGTACATTATGTTGCTCTTCTTCAGGGACATATCAGCGTATAACATGATCTGCATATTGTTTAAACAAAAGAGGCTCGTCCCAAAAGTAATGCTTAGCATCATGGCGGAACCACTTCTTCCCTTGGTGAATAATAAGGTAAAATACCACAAACAAGGAAATTAACTAAATCCGTGTACCAGGGTATTGCCGTGGCGACTGCTCCCAAAATTGCAGAGGCGTGCGCGTCCATAGTTGCCGAGGCGTGCGCGTCAAAGGCTGTTGTGGCATCGAGATTTGCCGAGGCGTGCGCGTCCATGGTTGCCGAGGTGTGCACGTCCATGGTTGCGGAGGCAACTAAAATTTGTTCATCCGGGAATGCATCGCATATCTCTAGATCTGCATCCTCCTCCTTATTGCGTTCTAAACGTGATAAGTGATCGGCCATTTGATTTTCTGTTCCTTTCTTGTCCTTAATTTCAATATCAAATTTTTGTAAAAGTAATATCCAATGAATCAAATGAGGTTTGGCATCCTTTTTAGCAAATAGATATTTGATTGTCGAATGGTCCGTATGAACAATTACCTTTGTACCAATCAAATAGGATCGGAACTTGTCAAATGCGAAAACTACAGCTAGTAACTCTTTCTCCGTTGTTGTGTAATTCACTTGAGCACTATTAAGAGTTTTACTAGCGTAGTATATCACATGGAAGGTCTTACCTGTGCGTTGGCCTAGGACTGCTCCTACCGCGAAATCACTTGCATCACACATGAGCTCAAAAGGTAGCGTCCAATCTGGTGGAACGACAATGGGTGCCAAGGTAAGCTTTTTCTTTAGGGTTTCGAATGCTTGGGTGCAAAAATCATCAAATTTGAAGACTTTAACCTGTTCAAGCAAATTGAACAAGGGTTTAGTGATTTTAGAAAAATTATGAATGAACCTCCTGTAAAAACCTACATGTCCAAGAAAACTTCGAATTCCTTTAACCGAACTTGGTGGGGGTAATCTCTCGATCACGTCCACCTTGGCTTTGTCTACTTCAATTCCCTTGGATGAAATCTTGTGGTCGAGCACTATTCCTTCATCTACCATAAAATGGCATTTCTCCCAATTGAGGACTAAATCAGTTTCTTCACATCTTGCCAACACCCTCTCTAAATTGCCAAGACATCTATCGAAGTCATTACCAAAAACAGAAAAATCATCCATGAAGATCTCAAGGAAGTCTTCGACCATGTCTGAAAAGAGTGCCATCATGCATCTTTGGAAGGTTGTCGGGGCGTTACGCAATCCGAACGGCATCCTTCGGAAAGCATAAGTATCGTATGGGCGTGTGAAGGTTGTCTTTTCTTGATCTTCTGGTGCTATGGCAATTTGATTGTAACCTGAATAACCATCAAGAAAACAATAAAAGGGTTTACCTGTAAGACGGTCAAGCATTTAATCAATAAAGGGTAATGGGAAGTGATATTTCCTAGTGGCTTTGTTTAGCTTTCGATAATCCATACAAACCCTCCAACCGGTCACAGTCCTAGTTGGAATGATTTCATTGTTTTCATTACTTACCACTATTATACCTCCCTTTTTCGGTACACATTGTACCGAACTTACCCATGTATTATTAGAGATAGGGCATATAATGCCGGCGTCAAGCCACTTGATGATTTCTTTCATTATAACCCCTTTCATGGCATGATTCAGTCTCCTCTGGGCCTCAATTGAAGGTTTGTGATCATCTTCCAACAAAATCTTGTGCATGCACACTGCCGGGCTAATTTCCTTCAAGTCGGTAATTATCCACCCTATTGCCTTTTTGTGTAGCTTCAACATCTTGATCAGCTTCTTTTCCTGCTCAGGCTATAACTTAGAAGAAATAATTACAGGCAATGTATTATCGATTCCTAAGTATGCATATTTTAGTTTCTCTGGAAATTGTTTCAACTCAAGAATCGGTGGTTGTTCAATAGAGGGTTTATCGAGCTTACCTTCCTTACCTGAGTAATCCAGTGGTTCAAAGTATGTACCTGGTCGATTGACTAGCCAATTTGCCTCTTCTTGTTGTTCCTCATCGACCGGTTCTTCATACTCCTCATGTTCTTCTTGTTCGGCAATGTAGTTTCCGAGGCAACTAAATTCCTCGTCGAAGTTAAACTCTGTCGTGGCATGAAGAAGTTGGCATTCTTCTGGATCATCGGCATGCCTTAGTGTTTGGAACACATTTAATTTAACTTGCTGGTCATTCACTCTCATTGTGAGTTCTCCCTTTTCAACATCGATCAAGGTTCTCTCTGTTGCTAGGAATGGTCTCCCGAGAATGATAGGTGCATGCTCATCTGCTTCACAATCCAAAACAATAAAGTCAGCGGGAAAAATAAATTTATCAACTTTTACCAGTATGTCCTCGATTTTTCCCTCTGGATACACATAGGATCTGTCGGCTAGCTGTAGCATAACTGTTGTAGGTCTTGCCTTCCCGATTCCTAGTTTCTGGAAAACTGATTTAGGTATCAAGTTTATGCTAGCCCCAAGGTCGCATAATGCTTTCCTGGTATAGTGATTTCCAATAGAATAGGGTATTGTGAAACTTCTGGGATCCTTCAACTTGGGTGGCATACGATTGTGCAACATTGCCATGCATCCCTCTGTTGCGGAACTGTTTCAAACTCTCCTAGCCTTGTTCTCTTGGACACAATGTCTTTAAGAAACTTGGCATAGTTTGGCATTTGTTCAATTGCTTCCACCAATGGCAAGTTGATGTGGACTTGCTTTAGGATATCAAGAAACTTCTTGAATTGATATTCTTGCTTTTGTCTCTTCAACCTTTGTGGGAATGGTGGTGAAAGTTGGATATCTTCGATCCTTTCATTGGTTTGGAACCTGATTGACGGTATTGCTGAGACAACTGGAGTTGCCGAGGCATTATCAATTGTGGTTGTCGAGGTATGCTTTTCACAAGTTGCCGAAGCATCCTTATCGTCGGTTACCGAGGCATGCTTATTGCCGGTTGCCGCGGAAATTCCTGGTTCAGCATCTGAGGCTTTGCCGCTAGGTTCGTCTTGATTTTTTGTGGACTTTTGTTTGATGAGCGGATTTGAGCCTCTCTAAGTTGTTGGCCACTTCTAGTGGTGATTTCCTTACATTGCTCATGGCCAGTTCCTCTTGCGACTTCAGTATCGCTAGGTAAACCTCCTTGCGGTCTAGTATTCAGATTTTGGGCAAACTGTCTGACTTGATTTTCCAATGATTTGATTGTCGCCTCTTGGTTTTGCAATCTCATCTCAGTCCTGTTAATAAAAGCATCAATTCTTTTTATGAAGTTACTATTCTCAGCCATATAAGATTCAGTTTTCATTATAAAAGCATTTAGAGAATTTTCCAAAGAACTAGATGTTGTCGGTTGTTGCTACGACAACTGTTGTCGTGGCATATTCTGCTGGAATCCCGATGCTTGTGCATTCTAATTGTTCTGGTTTAGAGCATTGTTGGGATTACTCAATGAAAAATTCGGGTGCTTCTTCCAAGCTGGATTGTATGTATTGGACATCATATTGTTGTTCCGATTGTAATTCCCCACAGAGAAGCTGGATTCCAGATTCTGCATACATTCAGAAGAATCATGGTTATCACCACATAACTCACAAAAATAATCCATTACCTTGACCTCATGTGTGTTGTTTGGTTTTTGTATGTTCTGGACCATCTTGGTTAAAGTGGCCAATTGTGCCGAAATTGAATCTGATGATCCTAGTTCACGTATTGTGGCTTGGCGTCTAACTCCTCCTCTTCTCGTAGAGGGGAATTGATAATCATTCTTGGCCAGCCTGTTTAGAATTTGCATTGCTTCTTCCGGTGATTTATCTAGGAGTATGTCGTTTGCCGAGGCATCTAGCATCATCCTTGTTGGTGTATTCACGGCATTGTAAAACATTGTTACTTGAGTCCACACTGGGAATCCGTGTAGGGGGCATTTGTGTAGAAGTTCTCTATATCGCTCCCAAGCCTCGTACATGGATTCATTATCTGCCCGCCGAAAAGAAGTTATGTCGTTACGAAGCTTATCAGTCAAATTTGTAGGATTAAACCGAGCAAGGAAATCACGACAAAGATCGGTCCAAGATGCTATTGATCCGGCAGGAATGCTATTCAACCATGCTTTCGCCCTATCCCTCAGTGAATAGGGGAATAATCTTAATCGTAAGACATCGGGGGTGACTCCGTGTATTTTGAACGAGTTGCAAATCTCGAGGAAAGATTTAAGATGTTGTCGTGCATCTTCAGTTGCTGAGCCGCCAAATTGACCAATTGTGTTGATCATATTAAACATTACCGGTTTTAACTCAAAGTGGTCGGCTTCAATTTCAGGTGCGACAACTCCTGGATTAAGTCCATCAAGATCTTCTTCAAGATAGTCTCGAATAGTTCTGTTTCGTGCAAGAATCACTCCTCCTCCTGCTGGAACATCTTGATTCATATTGCCGTCTTGATTAGCCATTGCTACTCTTATCCTTCGTCTAAGTCTTTGTAAGGTTCGTTCGATTTCTGGATCAAAGGGATATTCTAGTGTAGTCGGTCTCGCCCTGGTCATATACCAATGCAAACCAAAGTTTGTTAGCCCTTTGAATCTTAAACAAGAAAAGTAAAAAGAAAGCGCAAGAAAATAAAAACAAAGTCGCTATTGCCAATCCCCGGCAACGGCGCCAAAAACTTGTTGCGCGTAATAAGTGCTATGCAATTGTGCAAGTATACACATTGCAAGTTATAGTATAAAAGATATCGTCTCCACAGGGATTTGGTGCCACTTCAAGAATCTAGTCTCTTGCACTGAAAAAAGTAAAAACACAAATAAAGGATTATAGGAGTTTTAACTAATAACTAATCTAGAAAGCAAATAAGTAAAAGGCGATGTAATTAAATGAGAGAGATAGGCCAGGTTATCGTGAGTTGAGGTGTGATAGCCGATTGGATCGTCTTGGTAAAAGAGTGCACGGCAAACTCGATTGCCGTGGCAACTTACACAACGGGTTGCCTTGGCAACTAATCGATGGTTGCTCGGGCGACTAGTTGGGCAACTACTTGGGCGTCGGGCAGCAACCTTCAAGGTTTGCAGAGCGTTCTTCAATGGTTTCTTCTTATCCCTAAGTCAAAACTCTAGCTACTTGTGCATGCCTTGATAATACATCCCTGCGTGAATCAAGGGTGAACAACAACCAATCTTGCGCTCCTCTTAGCCGTTGAAATCCTTAGCTTATTCCTAAGCCGGATTAATCTTCACCATCAATAGATTGAATAAAGATCATATTCATTCGTTTCTTGAATCTAACTCTCCCGATATTAGATAAATAGATGAAGTTACGAGATCCTCTCCCAATTCACTCGCAAACAAGAATAAGAACCAAGAATGAATAAACCTTGAATAGAAAAGTGCAAACTCTTATTACCTAAACAAAATCCAATAGTTTCTCACAACCACAAAACACAATAACCATAGCCAAATAGATTTAGTTCATGGCTAGGTTCCAAAGAAACACAAGATAAATAATCCCTAGCATGAACCTAATTGAACAAGAAAGAAAAGGATGAAGAATTGAAGCTTGTCGAAATCCCCTTGCCCTAGATGCTTGTCAAAAATTTTCTCCTCTTCCCCTCTGGATTGTCGAAATTCCCCTCTAATTTATAGGGCTAGATCAAAGTCCTTCTTTGAGGAGGAAGTTAAGTTGGAATTAAATTATCTTTAAAGAATATAATTCTTTATTATAATTGTATTCCTACTAGAACTTCTCCCATCTTCCTGGAATTTAATTCTTCTTTAATGTTTTCATGGAAATCAAATTCCTTTGGGAATTGGCTTTGCTCCACGTCATCTTGGGCTTGTCTAGTCATCAATTTCGACTACCATATCACCTTGTGCTTTGTCGACAATTGCCCTGGCAACTGGCTCGGCGTCTCCTTCATGCATTTCCCTGGCAACTAGCTCGGCATCTCCTTCAGGCATTGCCCTGGCAACTAGCTCGGCATCTCCTTCATGTATTGCCCTGGCAACTAGCTCTAGCCTTGCTTTGGCAAATGATCCTGCACATACACACAAAACACACCAAAGTAGCATCTTTTCCCACAAAAACTACCAAGTTAAGTAATCAAGCTCAACGTTGGAAGGAAACATGGATTAATGCATGAATGGCTAATTATGCAACTAATATGAGCCTAAGTCTAACAATAATATGAGTAAAAAGGGTAAGAAAAATAGTACTTTTGAACACTTATCATGCAGCATCCTCATCATTTTGGATGTAGGGGGCGTCTGATGTCACCGAAGCAATAATCTCCTGCTCAGCCTCCACTGTGACCAACTTTCCTTCGATCACAAATTTTAATTTCTGGTGCAGTGATGATGGGACGGCTCCTGCTGAGTGGATCTATGGCCTTCCTAATAAGCAGCTATATGATGGTTTTATGTCCATCACCACGAAGTCAACTACGTACTCAGTCGGCCCAATCAATAGAGGCACCTCAATATTTCCCAGTGTTCCTCTTTGTATGCCGTCGAAGGCTCTCACGGAGTTATGACAGGGCTTTAGGTGAGAATTATCTATTAGTAGCTTTTGTAGAGTCACCATAGGTAGCACGTTCAGTGCTGACCCGTTGTCAATCAATACCCCCGGTAACACATATCCCTTGCAGTGGGTCGTGATGTTAAGAGCTTTGGTGGACCCCTTTCCTCCTTCAGGGATCTCATCATCACTGAATGTTATATGGTTATAAGCGGTGATATGTCCCACTATCCTGTTCAACTTTGATACAGAAATGTCCTTGGGTACAAAGGTCTGGTTCAGCACCTTTAGGAGTGCCTCGCGGTGTTTTTCTGAACTCAGGAGCAACTCTAGCACTATAATCATTGCCGGTTGCTTTCGTAGTTGTTCCACTATGCTGTATTCACTATGTCTCAGGAATTTCAGAAATTCTTTGGCCTGACCTCGGTTACTGGTTCATTTATCTTTGAAGGTGGTTCCTCACCGAATATTTGTGCGGAGGTAACCGATGTATCCTTTCCTTTATCTCTGGCCACTTCAGCAGCCTTCAAGGTCTCTGACGAGTAACATCTGCCGCTCCTCGTGAAGTGGCCCACTTCACCGACACTCACATCACTCTTGTCTTGCTCGTCTTTCGGTGTAGGCTTTTCTTCAACTTTCTGCTCTTTTACCTCACCAAATCCTGGTTTTTCTGGTACGGTCACATTTACAGCATAGTTCCAGGGAGTTTGTCGTATATCCTTGAATGGGAATAGGGATGGTGCTGTGATGATGATCTTGGGAGTCACCTTGGTAGTTTCTCCTTGGGAAGAACTTGCACCCTCTGGCCTGGAAGAGATGACAAAAGGTCTGCCTCTCCCGTATTTAACGTTGCAGCTGTCTGTCATATGTACGTCTGACCCCTTCCTTCCCGTAGGCTCCTCGAAGAACTCTATTTTCTTGTCATTCATCAATTGTTGCACCAATCTCTTAAACTCATCGCACTATTGGATGTCGTGTCCTCCGTCCTGATGGAATTCGTAGTACGCTCCACATCCCTTCTATACTACTACCACGCCCTTGTCAATCAAACGGGCCATGCACAATTGCTGAAATATCCACCGCAAAGGAGACTTGATTTCTGACATATTCTTCTTAACCTTCCTGGTAAAGTACTCCTCAATAGCATTTACTCCCCTGTTCCAATGATTAGGCAATGGGTTTAGCAGCTACACTTGGTTCTTTAAACTTCAGTATCCCAGAATCGATTAGGCTCTGCACTAACTTCTTAAAAACAAGGCAATTCTCTGTAGGATGACCAAGGGCACCACTGTGATAATCTCAATGCGCGTTCAGGTTATACCAAGATGGGAATGGCGGTTTGAACGGAGTAACGTAGTATGGACGGACCAGATCCACTTCATACAACTAAGAGTAAAGCTCAGAGTACGAAAAGGGTAGTGGACTAAAAGTTTGCCTCTCTTTCTCCTTTCTCGGGGTTCTCTCCTCTCTTTGGTTTGAGTTTTGTGCTTTCCCAGTAGACGCTTGTGCTTGTGAGACTGTAAAATTCTTCGGGGCGGTGTAAATACTGGTAGTGTTCACCTCATTCTTCTTGTTGTACTTCCGGGAACTTTCCCCGCTATCAATCCTACCACTCTTGATTGCCAATTCAAGGGACTCCCTGGTCATAATTAAATCAGCAAAACTCTGGTCGTGTTATTAATGAGGCGATCAAATAATGTACCATTCAGAGTATTAACAAATAAAGGTGTAACTTCATATTCTGGGAGGGGTGGCTAAATCTGGGCGGCCACTTCCCGCCACCTTTGAGCATACTATCGTAGACTTTCGTTGGACTTCTGCCCCATATTTTCTAACATAATTCTACTGGGCGTCATGTCTGTCACATGCTTTTATTGCTCGATGAACGCTCTTGAAAGATCTTTCCAGGTTTTAATATTTACTTGGCTCAACTGGGTATACCACCGCAGCGCCGCCCTAGTCAGGCTGTCCTGGAAACAGTGCATTAGTAGTTTCTCATCCTTGAGGTAGGTTGCCATCTTCCGGCAATACATTGTTACGTACGCGAAAGGACACGTAGTTCCATCGTATTTGTCAAACTCTGGTGTTTTAAATTTTGGTAGCATGACAAGGTCGGATACCAGACTCAAGTCACTGGCATCGCTTCCCGATTCTTCCATAGTTTGCAGGGCTTTAAATCTTTCCTCCATGAGGCGAAACCTTTCTTCCCACTTATTTTCCACCTCTGTCCTGATCCTTTCAACCAAGTTCAGGTATGGCACCTCCTCCTCGTAGAGTGCTTCTGCGTCAAGGGGTTAATTCTCAGATGCCCCTACCTGAAGATTAGCAGACATCCCAGCAGGGTCGATATATACCCTTCTAGCTGGATTTGGAGAAGCCGGTTGAACCTTACTGTGAGCTAGGGTACCTTCCGGCTCTTGAGCGACTTCTCCATCAATTTTTTTTCTGAGGCTCTTGGACAACAACGCAGTTATGTCGGACACTATTGACGCTTGTGACTGAGCAATCTAGTCACTGAGGCTTCTTTGGGCCTCATCAAATCTTGCTTCCAGATCTCTCTGTCCTTTCTCTAGGCTGATTATCTTGTCTTCCATGAACTTGCTTTGTAGTCGGGTAAGATATGGATGATGAATGATTGCGGCTTAACTTCTATTTTCACACTGCCACAATATTTACAACATTAATATGATTGCAAAGAAAATAAATGCATGTATAATGGTGCGAATGTCATGATGCGATGCAGGAATGTATGCAAATAAAGGTATTGATTCCGCTGGTAATCACCCTTTTGAACTACTTCTACGGAAATTAAAGGATCTGGATTACAATAGAGTTTATATTACAAAAGGAGGGTTCCTACTACAAAGAGTCCTAATTAAAACACAGAGTCCTACAGATAAGCCCTGGCTCTATCTCCTAATTTTCCAATAGCCCTGAGCAGCTTGATGAACCTGGGTGCTTCTTCCATACCTGGGGCTACGAAAGATCGGAGTGCTTCGGCTTCGACAGCTAAGTCACTCACATGCCTTGCGACTCGTTGTATGTCCACCATTAGGTTCGCATAATATTGGTCCCTATCATGTACCATCCGGGCAACATCACGCAGTCTTCTTTGCCAATAATTGTCCTCCCCGGCTGCAGCCTCTTCGAATACTCTGATTCTTTCCCTATAATCCTGAATAGTTGCTTCAAGTGACTCAATATGGGCTCGCAACGTGCCTACTTCATGCTCCATTTCTTGTAGCTCGATGAAGCCATTCCTCTGACGGTAAGTTTGAAAGGAGTGTTCTAATTCTACCAACCTTCCCTCTAACTCGACATTCTGACTTTAGCTCTGATTCAGGCTTAGGATGGTTTCATCGTACAATATTTGCATCTCTAACAGTCTATTCCTACTACCCATGGACCTTCTTTTCCAAGCAGCGGTGTTCTCTCTTTCGTAACTGACTGCTTGTTTTCCTTTGTTGATCTCCTGCCTAGTTCTTTCCTTTTCTTGGTTGATGGCCTCCTTGAAAGACCGCATTTCTTCCACGATAGCTAACCTACAGCTTTCTATCTCTTTCTCGATCACTTGCTTGCCAATCTCTTGTTCTTCTTCCACCAAACGGATACCATTCATTCTTTCCTTTTCCATGGCTATGAACTGACGTCGGCTGGCCTTCTGTACTTTTTCTTGGAGTAGGAGGGTATCCTTCTAGTAAAGAGTGTTCTTCTCGCTCAAATCGGCCTTCAATTTCTTCAATTGCCTAATAATCTCGTCCCGCTCATCGACCTCTAAGCTCACTTTATAGAGCTCATACGCATGCTGAGTCTGTTGGGTGTCCATCTTCCTCTTAATTTCTTCGAGTTCATTCCGTAAAATATCAGCTTCAGACGGTACCACCCTCGTAAGCTCCTCAAGTGACACAACTGGTCCTTGATCGGGTTCGAGAATCTCATCATTAATCCTCAAACGCCTCCAAAAATCGTAGTCCGGAATGGTCATATGCTCGGTGTCTTCTTCCACTCTGATCTGGTAACAATGGTCCCAAGCCCTCATGATAGTCTGGACTTTTTTCCTTAAACTCACCTTTGAAAGGAAATTCAGTTTGGCTCAATCCAGTGGTATTGGGAACAAACTATCGTGATCCGAATTGTCGGGACACCAGAAGCGGAGCACAAACAATCCCACCATACAGCCCCAACATCAACAACCAGTCGTAATCACCGCAACTGTACAAGAAGTAATTAACTCTACCGAGCCACGGGACCCTCCATACTATGTCTCCGTCTTGAATGTTCCTGAAGAAACTGGACCATCTCTTCGTTTTCAAGTTTTCTCGCCACTCTTTTGCTAAGTACTCTCGTAAGGGCGAAAAGCCTTGGAAGGATATCCCCGGTATGACCCTCGTCGGTGTCTTCCACATGTGGCTCTGAACCCATACCTATAACAGCTGTGCACATCCCTGTAAACGTTCTTCTTCGTGCTTTCGACTAGCATTTAAAGAAATGAAGGTCTCGGTCAAGATTGCTGGTACTGGATTCACCCTCCGTTTCATACGCTTGAACGGGTCTAGAATGGCTACATCAATGTTTCCAAGAGTTCTTGGAAAGATTACCAACCCATATATTCCCAAGGCAAATAGGTCTATCTTCTTCCCCTCATCTGGATGTGCAGGTATGATCTCTCGAATATTCTCACACGCAAAGACTGTACTGTCTCCTCCAAGTCAGATCAGGCCATTAGCCCAATCGTCACTCATCCCAGCAAAGGTTTTGAGCTTCGAAGTGTAACTCTGATTCCTCATAGGTTTTGCGTAGATCCAATCTTCCTGAAGGTTCTTCTGATTAAATAAGGTAGTGTACTCTTCTACTGTAGGCATCATGTCTTGTCCATTGAAGGTAAAGCAGCAAAAGACAGGATTCCAGAACTAAAAAATAGCTCAGAGTAGGGGCTGGTTGACTCGAACGTATAACAGCTGCGCAATGTCGCCATAACTATCACATAACATGTCTTGTAGTCTTCGGTCCCATCCTTCCCAGATGCTTTGAAGATCTCATAAGTTGTTCTGTTGAAGACTCAAGTAGGTGTACCCTGCTACTACGTGCTCGCTCGGCAAACTGTCCCCTTGGGCCTTCTGATTGACCTCTGACCAATGCCTGACTGACAAGTTAAGCTATTCTTTCCCAAGATACCTTTTTTCCATGGTGAAATACTTTCTGATCGGGTAAACCACTTGATCCAGTACCTTTATGTAATGCAAATCCAATAATGTATGAAAAAAACAAAAGAAAAAAAGAAAACAAGTCAGTACCGGATAGAATTATTAAATACATAAATAAAAGGACGGATTAAATAAGGTAATCAGACAAAACAACCATATTTATCCCGTCTAAAATACCTAAGGTTATCCGCATGGCTCTAAAGGGGTGGGTTTCTATGTGTTCTCTACATGCAGTTTTGGTTCTAGGAGGTACCCAAATTGTCCTTGTTGTCCTCTACTAAGAGTAGCAAGGCCCCCGATCATCACCCATTATAGGCTCCTTTCAACCGGGTTCAATTCAACGGGAACCATTCGCTTATGCCTATACGAAGGAGCGATATCCTTATGAAAGCATAAGGTACTCGAGCCTCGAAGGATACTAATAGGGCCTACACGAGAGAACGATATCTCCACGAAAGCATTAGTGTTTTCTCCCACTTAAAAAGGATGGGTTTATATGCCAAATTTTAAATGCGTTAAAATAAACGCGCGATTACCACCGAATATTAATTTAATAGTCACTTTAATCCGGAACTTCTAATATTATTAAAGCGATAATTATTTAAAAAGCTCGACTTTCATTTGTTCTTGAAAAAAAACAAAAATTGGTCCCCAGCAGAGTCGTCATCTGTAGCGATGTCCCTCTCGCTAAAAAACAAGTTTTCGACTGTATTTGTTATCTTTCGGATATAAAAATGTTTATTCCGTGGGTTTTTTTTAAAACGCGATTTAAAAAGAGGAGCCGCCATCGGCCACTTAGGTAGGCCGGACACCATAAAAATCAGAGATTTTGAAAACTTTGGGTTCGGGAGTCGGTTACGGATGGGGAAGGATTAACACGCCCATACCGCCCAAAATTGGTACTTTAATAATTACCGCTTTATTAATATTAGACTTTCCGGATTAAAGTGACAATTAATTTAAAATTTGGTCATAATTGCGAGTAAATTTTAAAGACCCCGTTATCTGAGAGCAAACGCCCAACCACTATCACTACGCCTAATACTGGCCCCATTTGCGCTCGGATAAAAGGGCACCGCATTGACATTATATATTCTATTTTGCAAAATGAGTGAAATAATATATAAGAAAACATTTGCATGAACATGGTATGAAAAACATAAAAAAATAAAATTATAAAATATGAAACATGAATGTAACATAACATACCATAATGAATAAACAAAAACACAAATGTAAATACAAAGGGATCATATTTCCAAAACTAAACTAATTAATTCTAATATGCTTGATCACACGAATATATGACATGACATGCGTGAAATGTAATGCTAAACCAACATAACAACATGCTAATACATAAAAGAATTAAAACTTGACTTCTATCATATAACATAATTTACATCCTCAAATTAACATGATATTTAAATATGATAAAAACACTGCACTAACATATAACCAAAAAAGAAAGATGAACATAAAAATCCATGCTATCTACACATAAACTAGACAAGCACCGATCAAACATGTAATATATGAGCTAACAAACGAAAACATAAAGGCAAAATACGGTCAACTAAACAAACATTATAAAACCTGAAAACATGAAATAAAAACATAAGAGCATACAATGGGCATAGCAAACATACTAAAAAATAATCACAAAAGCATGCACAATAAAACATCAATGATCCTAATATACAAACAAAATAAACTATCCTTAAACATGATATATTAACGATATTAATGAATCTGCAAGAGGAGTGAAATGAAAAAAAAATAGAAGTAAAATGAATAAATAAAACAAAAACAAAAGCAAATTCAGGGATGTAATTACAAAACCAAGAAAGCCTAGGAGGACTGAACATGTCATTTGACCAAAGGGCAAGCCCAAAGTGCAAATATTCAAAACACAGAAGGACTAGGGAGGTAGTTTCACCATTTGAAAATGGATTTCGGGTAATTTAGGGATTAAATTGAAAACTTGGGCAAACCAGGGAGAACTGGGGTTGTGAATATCCCATGCGGTGAGACAGAAGTGAAAATAATGAAAACGCATAGGGTTTATGACGTGATTTCTCCAATTAAAAAATAAAACACTTATAAAATCCCCATTTTCGGCCCAAAATCAAACTTTTCCCCTTTTTTAGCCCCCTTTTTATAAAAACACTCAACCCTCACTTTTCTCTCAAAACCCAACCCTGAACCATTGATGAACCCAGAAACCGGCAGCCAACCGTCGTTCCCTCCATCGCTAATCGGCATCGGCGAGCCTAAGAAAAATACCAAAACAAACCTCACTTCAACCCGAACCCTAATCTGAACTTAGATTTACCCAAAGGCTCCCCTTTTTGCCTAGATCTAAGAAAGACCGGAAGCGAAAACCACCCTTTTAAGAAAACCGAGACCGAAAGAACATCTCCCTCCTTAACCGGCTCACCATGTTTAGGCTTGTTACCGGTGGGGGAACCGATGACCAAAGGTAAATCACTCACTTCTTTCCTTTTTTTTTTGCTATTTCTAGAGTATATACATGCATGTAACACCAAAGACGAATAGCTACCTTTGTATTTTTTGTGTTCGAAAGATGAACAAGAGGGTGATAAATGTTTTTTGTATTTCTAAAAACTCTAGATCCTTTGATTTTGCTACATCTACATATATATCTGTTCTTTTTTGGTCATTTTTTGGTAGACCTAATATCTAAAAATACATATACTTTGGACTAGGTAACTGACATAATCTCTGCTTTTTTGGCAACGTTGGAACGAATGATTTGATGCGGTGGTTGGTACGACCGGCATGGGGAGCGGCGTGGTGGAGATGACCGCTCGGCTACGTGGACTGACGTCTTAGGAGATGAAACGATTATTATTGCCAGAACCATTCATATCCGTTGGATCAGATCTGATCCAACAGTTAGGACCGCTCGATGATCAGATGGTTGAGATGAGGCCTCAGAAATGATGTAGCGGCTCTGGATTGCGCCACGTGGCCTGGAGAGGATGGCCGGCCTTGTACGTGTCTCATACGCGCGAGTGGATAATCCAACAGCCTGCACGTGGGCTTCACGCGGCATATGAGGGATCTCCATACTTCATCTGTGGCCTTTGGATCCAGATATGATCCAACGGCCCTCGTGCAGCTGCGCAAGATGAAAGGAGGGCATCAGGGTTCCAATATTTGACATGGGTTAGAGTTTTTTAGGATGTGGGATGGCCGGTTAGGGCCCAATGTAAAAGATTGTGGGTTTGTAAATTATAATGGACTAGATATTAATTTATTTTTTGGGGTTTATGACACTTTATCTGTTTACAATAGTAATAATAATACTAATAATAATAATTAATACGTATATATACACGCATGCAAATGTACACGTACATGGACACATACACATACACATACATACTTACGTACACACATATACAATTCATGTAATACTCTTTCGTATACGTAATAATGACTTTAATAATACACACATGCAAACATATATACGAATATTAATATATTACACATTTTAATTAATATCATATACGATCATACATACATATACAATCACACACATAATCAACATGAATATCCATACATACAGATATTACGCATGCATTAATCACACGTACACACATACATATATGTAAACACGTGACAATATTAACCGGTTATTATATTATTACGGCACAATATTAACAAACTCAGATAAAAATGAGTGATTACAGAAAGATGATGGGTATTTGTTTTCATTGTGGATCCATAGATCATTTCATGAAGAGTTGCCCAATTCTACCTTTTGGATCTCGAGTATCCTCCCAGACTCCTGCACATTCACAAACTTCTACTCAGACTTCGGCTAGGGGTCATAACCAGAGTAAACCTTCTGGATCTCTACCATGACTGATAGTAGAGCCCGTTCACATCAGAGTAGGGGACCAGTTTTATCTGAGGCTAGGCATCCAGGCCTTGCGTATGTTACCAGGCACCGGGATGATAGAGATGAGCCAAATGTCATTGTAGGTACATTTTCCATTTATTTTGTTCCATATTTTGGATTGCTCGATAACCGTTCCACTCACTCCTATATTTTAAGATCTGTATCCCGAGACCTTCAGATTTCGATTGAAGCCACAAAAAGTGTGGTTACTGTCATGAGCCCAGTGGGTCAGCCAGTGTTTGTGGATAAAGTATTCAAGCATTGTCTTCTTGAGATTCAAGGGGGTTATAGCGACGTTTCAAGACCGAACAAGTATAAAATCCTAAGAGCTTTCCCATTTTCTTTTTTATTTCGAAATGCAAAAAATAGAAGAATACTTTTTTGAAATCTTTTTTTTTTTTGCTTGTATTGATTGATAATCCAAATTGATTACAGATGAATCTTTTACATCATTTTTATATCTCTATTTCTTTGTTTACATGGATAATCAAACATTAAATGGTGAAATTATTTCTTATTAATCTATGTTTTCCCCTTTTTTACGCTCTCACGGTGGTTAGAGGAGCCGATACAAGGACGACGTCCTCAGTCTGCGAAGAAAGGGCCACCATCGATCATGCCACATGGCAACCATCAGTTGAAGGGAGACAGAGAGTCCCTCACGGTCAGATTTGATCTAGGCCATTAGATCAGATTTGATCCAATGGCTGAGATCTCGCTTGAAGTGGACGGACCATATGGCTCTTGGAGGATGACGTGACAACATGAGATGAAGACAAGTGGCGCTTGGGTGTCCAGCAGTCTCGGCGTCCATTGCACACGCGCGTGGGAGAGGAGTGGCCCGAACGTACATCTCACGCGGTATCAGATTGGGCTCCGTGCTTTGATCATGGTCGTTCGATCAAACCGATCCAACGGCTCTAATGTGGCTGCGCAAAAGGAGATCGTAGATGATATCAGATTAAGCTAAGGTTTCTTACATTTGGGGCAAACGAGCCTATATATTATATAATTTTGGGGGATATTAAACTGTAATTGGACTTGAACTAATTATTAATTGGGTTTTTATATTATTAATCTGTCTTCTTATAAAGCTTATCTTATATATTTAATAATAACAATAATATTAATAATAATATCACCGATAATAATACTAATAATAATAGTAATAAAGCATAGATAAAAATTAGTGATTATAATCACATGCAAACCATTCGACAGAAATTTAGAAATCAAAACTTAAAGAGAAGATTTTGAAGAATTGAAGCCTTCTTTCGAAAATCTCAAAAATAGCATAAGACAACGGAAACTTAAAAAATATAAAAGAGAGAGGTGGGATTCTTGAAAATATACTAAATAATCTAATATTTTTACAATAGTTTGATCTTAAATTTACTATGAAATCAACCATTTTGTTAGCCTCATCAAACCTATGCTTGAGCTGTTGAACAACAGTTGTGATATCACTCTTCAACAATACTTGTTCATAATATAATCATTCCATAAAACACAACCTACAACTAAACTTGTTTTACACGACATCCTACCTCGTTTTAATCATAACCTACAATCCTCCTTCCCATATTGTCATGGATTAAGTGATTAATTCTGTAAGTGTCTATTATGGGAACGATCCTACTAATTTAATTTATTTCATTCATAACGTCGGAATTCAAACATCTGATATTATTCGAGAGATCTAGTACCTCATCCTACTACATCAATTGGTTGTTGGTCTATCATTATACTTTAATTGCCCCGTCTATATTTAATTTAATCCAACATTCAATCAGTGGTGACCATCCTATCTTCTGACCGTCATACCATGACCATGCAAATCCTGTCTTAATTCTATACTAATGTTTCAATTGCCCCAACCACAAAATTCCGTCTCTTTACATACCTGTCAATGTAAACCCTGGACGCATAACCCACTGTGAGATATGCTAGGCTTCCGAAGTGATATTGTCCCCTACATGCACATACATATATTAATATACACGAACCCATAGAATGATCTCAGTGAAAAATAAAATGTCGTTATCTCTAGACATGGACAAAGCTCCCTACAAGCCCAAGGGGGCTAGGTCCTGGTTACAAATTTCAAATATTTAATAAATTTTGATCTAATAACAATTTGGCCCCTGTAAAAAATAAATGTGCAAATTAAAAACTATAATGGCTTGTTAAATATTTAATTAACTAGGTGCTGAATCAAAGAAAGATGAGCCCATCCGTCAAATTTTTTGGTCTAATAATAATTTAGGTCCCTATAAGTTTAAAATTTGGACAAATTAGACCTTTCCCTTGAATTTTGTGTTTAAATACTTAATAAGCCCTTATATTTTTTAAATTCAATATTTTGGTCCCTTCTAATGTTCAATCATGGTTTCGTCCATGTCTCCAGGAGACTCAAGTTCGAACAACTTGTCTGCATGGTATGTATGCGTTATTAAAGGGCTAAAATTAATGAACATATACTATCATGTAATCACACTAAAATGTTAAATATATATATATATATACACATACACAAACTTATTTGTTAAATAAGCTAAGAATTAAATGGATTAAGAGAAATTAATAAAATTAGTGAGGTGGTTTGTTTGTCGTTTGGAATAAGTTCTCGTGGCATATTGGTCCTAGTCGTATGAGGCTCTAAGTGAACCATCTTTATCATTGCTGTATAAACTTTTACTTCCTATATAAAAAAAAGAACTTATTATTTTCTTCAATAAAATATAACTTCAATATTTTAGGTTCATTTTGATGTTTAAATGAAGTTTTGAGGACCACTAATTTACCATGATTTTGACACAAAATTAACATTTTGTACCATTTTGATATTAACTATACAAAGAATAGAAAATATAGCTGATATTATAAAATTATTACACAAATATGATATGCTAGGGAAAATAACTTGATATATGAATGTTCTAAAAATAATATAATTGGAATTTCAATTATCACATTTATACAAAGCTTAATTGTAAAATAAGTGTTTAAAGTAACTTATTTTTATTTTAAGAGTTTAATTTTTTTCATCAAAATAAGTATCTAATATTTTATTTTATCATATTTTAAGGTCGGACCATTAATCTCCGTTAAAAATTCATGTGGCATAAATTTTAATTACCTCAATAATTCTCTCTAGTTTTCTCTAGAGAAAATCGAAGAAGAAAATGAGGAAGAGAGACGTGTTAAGGTGGGGGAAAGAGAATCCAACTAAATACTAAATAAAAAATCCGATCACGAATTTGGATCGTGAATTAGATTGGTATTAATTAATAATATGTGTAATTATTTTTAAAAACTATTTAATATATTTTTTATATTAAGAATATGTTTTTTGCCTTTTTGGTTTTTCAAGGCTTTGTCATGACTAATTCGGATCGATCAGCGTCGCATACTTAGCTTTGGTAGGTGAGTCTCTTAGTGAGAATTTTTTTAGTACACAATACATCGAACTCGGGACATGCTTTGGACCAACCCATTGATGATGGATAGAGCTCAATGAATTTTCATACGAAAAATTTAATAAATTATACTTTTACTTAATCTTACATTAAATTGAACAAACGCTAAAATTTTACATTCCGATCAAAAAAATAAAATAAGACAATGTAACAACTAATCTTTCATTTCGGTATTTTTATTTTTCAAAAGAGTCTTATTACAACATAAGTGTTTAAATTATACCTCTTTTTTGCTTTAGGTGTATAACGATGTTCTTTTTGTTAAAGTATGTGTCTAATCATCTAATGTTTCAATTTGTTAATATTTTAAGGTCAAATTGTTAACATCTATTAAAAAAACTTAGTCAATGAATGTAAAACTCACAGATCGATACGAGTGACCCGATACAATTTGAGGCGTCACATTCGGGTTATGATCCACATTAAAATTTTCAAATAAACAAATAGTCTATCCATTTAAAATCGTAAAACAAGTTACAACTTGAAACATAAGTTCAAAATCATTCAACAATAAAATAGAGTTCAGAATACATGTTATACAAACGAGTTTCAGAATTAAATATAAAACAAAATATGACATACATGCCCCCTAATTACACAAGTACCGTACTCCGCAAGCCAGCTGAAGGAACTCCTATGCTGATGTCAAAAACTGCACAATGATCAATCTTTTAACATGCGATGGTAAAGAACAGCATGAGCTTGAAAAAGCTCAGTGATACAGAACTACCAAGAGATGTTAAAGGCACAAGCATGTACTTGTCAAAGCGTACTGTTGTCATGGTGTTCCGAAAAATAATAGGGTCCAATTTTGATTTGATATTCTAGTAAAATGGTTTATCTAAAGGTAACATAGTTGTTCTTTCTTCAATCATAGAGTATCAGGCGAAAAGCCGATAGTCTGAAGAATCAGAAGAGAGGTAAATTACAGAAGTTAAGCTATGGAGTTTAGTGTGCTCCATTCAGTGCAGACATGGAAGTATCAGTGTGTTTCAGACTTTGGTAAATTAATTCAGTAGGGTAGATTTAAAAGAGGCATGAAGATTTTATTTAGCACCTAACTACCCTCCAATCGAACTTCAATATGCAGTTCCCCAAAACTGCGTGTATAAGGCGTTAACCCAAGCCCATAGGGCGTAGGTGTCATCATAAGGGGATATCTTAGGTCCAATAAGAATTACCCTAGCTGAAGTATAGGAACCTGATACAGTAAGAATCACCCTAGCCGAAGCATAGGAACCTGAATCAGTAGGAATTACCAACCGAATCAGGGCTGAACCTGTAGAAACTTCATATCCTATCCCAAGTATCCTAGTAAAACAATCTAAGTAGTAAATACAGTAATCGGTAGTAAACAGTAATAATAGTAAGCAGTAGTAAATAGTGGTAATAGTAGATATAAAGCGGACAATTGTTTTCATTGAAATAGTAACCAGAGAGCATATTTTTCAGATCATATATAAAGGTATATTTTAGACAGATAGAAGTCATGATTTAGATCAAAGAGACTATCTTGGTTTCAAATCGGAGTGAATATTCATGTGCACGTGGAACACACTAGATCGAACAATTTATTTTTTGGGGCACCTTTCAATCACAAGAAAAATGACACTTATCTTCTGACAATTCTAACCGATTTTAGAAGTGAGATCCCTAATACAAAGAGGTTCGGTACTAATGGATCCAACCAGACATTCAAAAGTTGATACATCAAGATCATTGAGACTTCAGATATATCATGAGCAATCCAATCATTTAAGCTTACAAGGGAATTACTGTCGTTCTAACCTTCATGGGCAATTTGGTAATTTAACCCGACAAGGTATAAATGGTGACTTGCAGAATTTAGGAATTCTAATTGCTCATCAGGTTTTCAAGTCTCTTTGAACTAATTAGAACCCATCATTACGGAGCTTACCATTCAACTAGATATATATACCTTACAGGTATTCATTTCTTAAAACTAACTACATTGCATAACAAGATAGCTCACCTTCACCAATCAATCATTGACGTGCTACGAGAACCGAACATGTATTCATGAGGTATCTTTCTAACACTGTAGCAATAACAAGAGTGACCTTCGTTCATGAGTCATGCTTTATGTCACGTAGGGACATTACGGTCATTTAAGTTGTATCACTATTTTCCAAGATTATAGAGGCTGTCACTTATTCCAAGTCTCTAAAGTACTACAAATATTTTAGTGCCCGAGGGTGTTACAGTCGTTTTGATGCTTAACAGTATGTTCAGACATTTCGAAAACCTAAGGATATTTTAGTCATCTCAATTAATTCGGTCATAGAGTGTATTTTCGGTAAATTGGTCTTGAGAAATTTATTTAGACTATTTCTAGGAAAAATATATTTAGGTGTTTATTTAGAAATTAGGAAAATCTACGCATTTCACAACCTCAAACGTTAGAAACCTGATTTTAGATTTTTTCCAAATGGATCTGAAGTTTAACGGGTTGAATCAGAGATTCTATCAGGTCATATATGAATTCCCAAATCATTTCCACTTCTAGGGGTATTCAGGTCTTTTTTACACCTCGAGGGTATTTTCGTCATTTCTCATCCAAATGTTTCAGACATTAGATCTTGTAACAAGAAATAATCAAAATTTAAGGTTTTGAGGTTAGTTGCTTTATTGGTTATTCACTGAGCCTATATTTTTTAACGATCATTAATTTCTTATTCGAGTCATTTGGTCTTAATCAATTATTATCCTTTTATCGCAAATAGAACAACTTTAAAATAATCAACGGTATTCAGATGACCAATTATGTTCATTCATATATTAACCAATTACCAACGTGTTCCGTAAAGCTTGCAATAGGTAGTAATGTATTACCTTGACTCTGAGCCACATCGATCGACCCTTGAAACTCCCTTGGATCGTTCTTGATCTCGAATCCGATGTCCCTTAAAATCCCAGATACACGGAAATGTAAATACCTTCAATTAAACATAACCCATAATCAATCATTTACTAAATCATGTTACTCTTAAACTGATTAATACAACACTTATGCCTACTCAGGATCAAGGTCAAATTCGGAGGCTTTCAAGTTAGAATTTCGCAAAACGAACTTCAAAATCATACTCAGGATGTCGGAAAAACCCAAAATAAGAGTTTTTAGAAAAATTGACTTTTGGTCAAAATCAACAGTCAACGAATCAATTGAGTTGACTCAGTTTAGTTAACTTGACTGTGTTGACTTAGTCAGGTTTGATTAGAAGGGTCCGAACTCGAGTCAGACGGATTTTGAGTCGAGTCTAGCGAACACAGGTTGGGTTATCCAGATTTGGCCTTAACAGGTCGGCCCAATAATATTGTATGCCCAATTTTTGGTTTCTTAGGCCATACCTGTTTTGGCCAGACCGGTTTATAACTAAACCAGTTCGATTCAATGGAGAATCAACCACGGTGGTCAGAATTCTCCCCCAAACGGCGCGTACTCGCCACACGTGGCCCTAAATCGATTAGAAAACTCAAAAACAACATAAATCGATGTTACAACTAAAAAAATAGATTTCCAAGCTTACCAAGCTTGGATAGGCGAAAAATAATGTCGAAAACCCATGAACCAGATAAAAAAAAATAGGGTCTCCCTTCACCGAAACTTTTAATCGATCTCCATAACAACCAGTACGACGGCTCGGCGAGTGGCCAATAGGGTTTTGATCGCAGAACGACAGAGCACACATGGACAGTGGCAGTGCGTTGCACGAACGACGGACGGAGAAGCAATCAGCAGAGAACAAGGAAGAACCTTTGGGTTTCAGACGAACCTTCAAACTATTTTCTACGATGAACGGCGGCTGCTCGTCGCGAGTGGCGGCTAAGGCTGAAGTCGCGGTGTGGCGCTGGTCACGCCGGCGCTGGCGGTGACGGTCATTGTAGGGCGGTGTGAGAGATTAGAGGTCAAACAGTGGTAGGGAGTTGAAGAGTTTAGAACTCTCTGAAACTCTCTCACTCTCGATCTGAACCAGATGAGTGCATTCATTGCCAAATGGTAGCTGGAGATTATTTAAAATTAGTATAACTCATAATACAAGCCTTAAAATTAAACTTGGATAGGTTTACGTCAAAAATAGCCTTAGCTCAATTATCTAAGGCATAAGCTCACTAATTAAGGACACGAGTTCGAGTACCCATAGCTAGTATCTAATTTTTTTTAATTGCTTTCCTTATCCTTTAATCTTTAATTTACACCATTAAAATATTATGAGTGTGACAATAAATGTACGACACGTGACTTATTTTTAAAATAATTAATAATTTATATTTAAAATAAAAAATATTTTTAAAAAAAAAAATTTAAAAATATAGTTTAAACACTTATTTTATAATTAACCCTTTTAAAATAGTCTTACATTACATAAACCAATTAACTAATTAGATAAATCTAATTATCACATACTAATCTAATAAAAACGTTACTTTTTTTATTTTTGAATGAAGTAAATCCAATTCTCATTTTGTTTTTGGGTAAACTACACTTCAAGTCACCTAATTATGGTTTTGGTAACAAATATATCATTTTTTCTCTAAAAGTTACAAATAAATCATTCAATTAAAATATTGTCAGAAATGGATCATTGATGTTTAATATTAGTCAAGAATAGTGACATAGTCTAGTATAATAACAATTTTAGTCCTTAAAACTTATACAATTTATTAATTTGGTCTTAATCTGAAACGATTCAGTAATGTAACTCTTCATATTTAAAATTCATCATTTTAGTCTTTGTTCTTCTCCTAAATTGATATTCTTCCTTTATTGTTACTTTTCTAGTATAATAATAATTTAACAATAACTTGTTGCTTCTTTTATGACATAATGCAGTTATCCAACAACTGCTTTAATATGATAGGCTCACTTGACAGTATCAAAAAAATTAAATTGATGAAATTTTTAAATATGAAAGATTAAATTTGTTGAATTGTTTCAATTTAGGACAAAATTGATAAAATATATAAGTTTTGGGACTAAAAATATTATTATATCAAGCCACATTAAAGGTTCATTTTAATTATAATGATGAAGTGACATATTTGTAGTAATATTTTAATTGAATGACATATTTATAATTTTAGAGCAAAAAATATCAATATGTTACCGCACAATTAAGTGCTTTGAGTGAATTCTACGATTAACCCCACATATTTTTTTAAAAGAAAAAAACAGATAACAAAAGTAAACCCTTATAAAGGTAATCAAACCATTGCTCCAACCTTTAATTTAGAGAGGTAAAACATATTTTTTTAATTTAGAGAGTAATTTATAATTGGATTAATTTGTGATTTAGTAGAAAAAAATCCACAAGCATGTGTATATTTAATCTTTAAAATCTAAAACTTAAATCTCTAACTCTAAATCACTAAATCATAAATCTTGAACTCTAAATTCTAACCATGAATCCTAAATTCATAACATTAAATCTTCAACTACTAAACTCTAAACCCTAAACTAAACTTTTAACCCCTAAAATAAGCATACTTGAACTAAAGTTTACACTGACAATACATCAAATATTTTTTTTCTTTATAATTATCCAATATTTTTTGAATTTATTATATAAATTAAAGGTATTTTTTGGTTGTTGGCCACAACCTCTCTCACCTAGTGAATAACTTCATCTCTGCATATATATGGACAGATCCTGACATTGAACTTTGAGGAGCCAATTATAAAATTAAAATAATTTTAAAGATTTTAAGAGCCATTAAGATTAAAAAAAAAATTATGAGCCATTATATATAAAGAGTAATTTTTAAAATTTTGAAGGGACAAAAAATAATTTTTTAAAAATTTGAGAAATCAAAGCTCCAACTTTATCTCCATAGAGGATCCGCATCGGTATGTATGAAATATATATCATATATAAGCCTGACTCGAACTCGATTGGATCGACCGAAAACACAGATAGCTTACACATGATAGTTAATGGTACAAAAACTCTTTACAGCATCAAAATATTCTCTTATAGATGAAGCCAATTTTGGTTTTTGTCTTTCTCATTCATGTAATATTGTTACCATATGTGCTTGTGACTATGGCGTTGAAAGTATTCACTTAAACCACCAAACAGTTTTCGAACCAAAAAAAAAAAACGAACAGTTAAAAGTAGTCTTAAGTTGATGATGGCTTCGTTCGTGCATCTGTCCCCTCCATTGGCCCCCCCCCCCATTAAAATCAACGCGTTTTTATGCCCAGCTAACTCCATCTACTTTCCACAAAATCATCATAAAACACTATTAGTCTATTACCATTACACCGGTGTTCGAGTTGAGTTCTTCAAGTTTACAAGTCTTATTTTACGATTCAAATTTTATTTAAATTTTTTTAGAGATGAATTTATGAAATTCGAGTCGAGTTTTTGAGTTTCTGTACAAATTTAATTGTATTTATTTATAATGTTGTAAGGGTTATATTTTGAAACACAAGTTGTGTAAAAAAAAATTTACACAATCCTTTATATTTAAGCTATAAAATCTAAAACCTAAATCCCTAGCCCTAACATCCTGAAACCTAAATCTTAAACCCTAAACTCTAAACTCTAACCATAAACCTTAAATTCTACACCTTCAACCTAAACTCTTAAACCCTAAACCACAACCTAAGTCTTTAAATCCTAAAAATAAAAGGTTTGTGTAAAGTTTACACAAGATTGTATATCAAAGTATTTTCCATGTTATAATACATATTGATTCCAATTTTAATGGCTTTCTATATCCATATACGATATACATATATATTTCTTCATATTTTCACATATAATATACAATAGGCTTAAATGAAAAATAAGTGTCCAAAGTTTGCTTTTTTAAATTTTAGGTGCATAAAGCATTTTTTTGTAAAAATAGGTGCACAAAGTTTCAAAAGTTATAAGCTTAAAGTATATTTTTGTAAAAACATGTGCACGAAGTTTCAAAAGTTATAATTTTAGGTACCCCAATATGCCACGTGTCAAGCATTGATTGGTTAAAAAAATTAACACCCATTAACGGACAGGTGCCTAAAATTATAACTTTTGAAACTTTGGGCACCTATTTTTACAAAAAAAAATACTTTAGGCACCTAAAGTTCAAAAAAGGCATACTTTGGGCACCTATTTTTCATTTAAGCCTATACAATATTATACATAACATATCAGACAGAATTGACTGACTCGACTCGAACTTGAAAATTGATCAATTAATTAATAAATATTTCGAGTTATTCGAATTTCTATTTTATAACTCAAACTTTATTTGAAAATTTTTCGAGTCGAATTTATGAAATTACGAGTTGAGTCAAAATGAGTCGAGTTTTTTGTTTCGAGTCAAGTTGGATAATTACGTTTTTTCGAGTCGAGCCGAGTTTTGCTCACCCCTAATTACAGTCTCTTTGTCCCAACAAGGATTTAAATAGCGGGCCGCAACCACAATAGTGGTCGTTATATATCGGTTTTGACATTGTCTGAAATCACGATACTCATAGTCGTTATGTCCACAACAGCATCTGTTATTAAAAAAATCACGAGAGCGATACTCAATACCATTAATTATATTCGTAACCGCGACTAGGGGTGAACAAAACTCGAATCGACTCGAAAAAATCAAATTTTTTGACTTGACGCGAAAAAACTCAACTCGTTTTGACTCGACTTGAAATTTCATAAACTCGACTCAAAAAAATTCAAATAAAGTTTGAGTTGTAAAATGAAAATTCAAAAAACTCGAACTTTTAGTAATTAGTGGATCGATTTTTAAGTTCGAGCCGAGTCTCCCTTCCCCCCTCTCTCTCAATCTATATATATATATATATATCACATATGAAGAAATATATATATGTATTGTATATGGATATAAAAATTCGTTTAAATTAAAATTAATATGTATTGTAACATTGTAAATAATTACAATTAAATTTGTACAGAAACTCAAAAACTTGGCTCGACTCGAATTTTATAAACTCGAATCGAAAAGAATTCAAATAAAGTTCGAGTCGTAAAATATAACTCGTAAACTCGACTAACTTAAATTTTTTATTTAAACTCGTTCGAATATTCACCCCTAACCGCGACAAATGCAACGCGACAGTAACTGTAATTTAAATCCTTGGTCCCAACAGCTCAAATGGTTTGATTTTGACTGCCCTCTATTTATTCCCCTTCAAACACCCCCCACTCCCTTCATTTCAATAAACAACTTTTTTCAAGGTCCATTCCTCTTTTCACTTTTGCTGTTTGCTGTTGCAGTGCTTGATTACGCTTGTGTTGATTCATGAAGTTTGTGTGTTTTCATGTGCAGGGGAATGGGGAATAGGGGGTTTCCTGTTGTTGTTGCTGCTGCTGTATTAGTTCTTCAAGTCATCGACTTCGTCGATGCTTTCCCGTGGAATCATCGGCACCATGCTATTCGTCCAAATCGTGGCTATCATGGACCATGGATCAATGCTCATGCCACATTTTACGGCGGCGGTGATGCTTCCGGAACAATGGGTACATTTCGATTTTCATCCCGCAAGTCGTTGTATTTATGTCTGAATATTTGTCGGAGAACGATGTACGAAAATTCGGTTTACATTTTGGGACTTTTGGTGTAGGTGGAGCATGTGGGTATGGGAACCTGTATAGCCAAGGATATGGTGTCAATACGGCAGCATTGAGTACTGCCTTGTTCGACAATGGGTTGAGTTGTGGTGCATGTTTTGAGCTAAGGTGTGTCAATGACCGGAAATGGTGTCTGCCGGGTTCGATTGTCGTCACCGCCACTAACTTCTGCCCGCCGGGTGGCTGGTGCGACTCTCCTAACCACCACTTTGATCTCTCTCAGCCTATTTTCCAACACATTGCTCAGTACAAAGCCGGAATTGTCCCGGTCATTTATAGAAGGTAACCATACTCCCCGGGTCAACCGGTTTACGGTTCAACCGCTCGGTCTTTTTAAATTTGTTATTTTATATGAAGTGTTGGGTTTTTTATTTTCAGGGTGAGATGTAGGAGAAGAGGCGGAATAAGGTTCACCATTAATGGACATTCTTACTTCAATTTAGTGCTTGTAACTAATGTTGGTGGTGCCGGGGATGTTCACTCTGTCGCCATTAAAGGTTCGAGGACCAGATGGCAACCGATGTCCCGAAACTGGGGCCAGAACTGGCAAAGCAATGCTTACCTCAATGGCCAAAGCCTCTCATTTCTCGTTACAACCAGCGACAGTCGCAATGTTCTCTCTTACAACGTCGCTCCGCCGGGTTGGTCCTTCGGTCAGACCTACACCGGCCGCCAATTTCGATTTTAAGCTTGGGATTTAAATAACGATCGTAACACGAAAGATTAAATACGAGATAAAAAGAAGAAATTGAAGCAAACGCTTTGTTTTTGCAGTTGAATTGAAGTCTGCTAAGTTAACTGCTAATATCAAATTATAAGTAGAAGTTTAATTTTAATGCCAAAGGCACTTTTTTACTTTGCTTGTGGAAAGCCAGTGAAAAGGCTTTCTTTTTTAGCTTATGATTATTGTGTTTGTTTTTATGTACTTTTGAACAATTATTGGTGACTTTTTTAAAAAAGATTCAGCCATTTGTGATGATGGAAATATCTTTTTTTGTAAATTAGTGAAGTAGTATGTATCATTTTTATGGGTAAAATACGTCCTAGATCATTGAATTATACTCAAATGATCGTATTAGTCATTGGATTTTTAAAAATTACAAAATAATTATTAAACTTTTTGAACAGTTACAGATGGTCACCGTGAAATTATTGTAATTAACGGGGTGACGTGACACATTAACTTAATGATTAATCTCTCTTTTAGCCCCTTAATTGTAATTAAAATTTAATTTTGATCCTTTTTTCCAATATTTTTAAGTAATACTTTAAAAAAAATTCAAAAAATAAAACACATAAAAAATTGTATATACTTTTCGAAATTATAAAAAAATTATAATTATAATTGTAATTTTATGAATTGTTTTAAAATTATAAAAAAAATATAGAAAGAAAAACAAATTTTAATTCCCCTTACTTGTAATTAAAATTTAATTTTGATACTTCTCCAATATTTTTAAGCAATAATTTAAAAATGAAAAATTCAAAAGTTAAAATAAAATATATAAAATTTTGTATATGTTTTTTGAAATTATAAAAAAAAAATTATAAATGTAATTTTATTAATTTGTTTTAAAATTATAAAAATATTTTTGAAGTTAATGTTGTTGTGATTTTTCTTATATAACCACCTGTATTTGGTTCATTAGTCGTCTAATCTAGATGAGATTTTGTAAAGACCCATTATAAAGATAACCCTCTAAACTCAATTTGAATCTCTGATTTTGCTCAAGGAACTTAAATGTTATGAATTTGATTAGGTAGAAGATATTTTTGCATGTAAAGTATACTAAAATTAGGCAGGGAAGTTGCCAATTTGATTCCCTTGATGTATGCCTCATAATTTTCCAGTTTAGACTAAAACAAACTTACCCTAAATTAAACTTATTAGTATATAATATATATTAGATTCATTTATCGATTAGTTTAAATCGAATACTACATAGATTCATTATAAAATTGACCTTTCTAAACTTGTTTTTTTATTTGAGCTAAGGTATTCACACTGTTGATAGTAGTGATTAATCTCCTCGCCTCGGGTGCTCTTACTAAGAGGTAAACGACTGGTCATGAAATGTACTCCATTCACATTGGTAGAAATCGAACTCCTGACCTCGTGGTTAAGGGATGAGGTAAGCAGCCACCATACCACATCTCGTGGTTTTTCTAAACTAGTTTGCTCTATTCATAAATCAATATCATAATTTAATAATATATATAATTATTCTTTTAATATATTGGTGTGATTATATAATACTATCTGTTTATATATATATATAATGTAACCATTATTATGGCATTTAAATCATTAAAGGAATAGAAAATAAAATAAAAGAAAGTATAGGAAAATGATGTTGTAATTTAATTGTTGCATAACCTATGGGTCATTCCCGCCACGTCATCCATGAGACCAACCAATTAAATGCATTCATTTTATTAAAATTTTCATCTCATCTTTTTACCAAGTGAATCTTCACTTGGTAAAAACTGTTTTTAAATTTAATTTACAGTAAATATTAGTGAAGATTTAGTTGATAAAAAGATGAGATAGAAAAATTAATAAAATAGATGCATTTGATTGGTTGGCCCCATAAATGACGTGGAAGGAATGACTCATGATATAATTTTTCCCTCAAATTATATTTAAAAAAACTAACACGTGGTAATTTTTAACTCTAATTATAAAATTAAAATACTTCCGTGTATCAAATTAATGATCCATAATATTACGTTACAATTCAACAAGTTATTATTTACCAATTATCGGTTAATCTAAAGAAATAAATTGTTAAGTCTTTTAAGCAAGATTAGATATTTGAATCTCGTCGTTGTGAATGAAGTAAATTGGGATGGAAAGGTTGTCCCATAATCAGGAACGGGTCATAAGAAGAGCTCAAGTGATCTTGGTCCCAAAATTTTAGAAAATTCATAATAAGTCCTTTAATTTTTTTTTTGAAAAATTAATTTCTCCTCTCAATGTTTTAGAAAATCATTAAAAATTTTGAGTATTTTTAATTAAATCCTCTAAAATTTTATTTTATTTTCTTCAGATGTGTTGGTCTAATGGCAATTTAGGTCTTTATATATTTATATAGATAAATTAGGCCTTGTCCCAAGTTTTGAGTTTAAATAGATAAAAAGTCATTGTTTTTAAAAGTTCAGTATTCTAACAAATCTCGATGTTGAATCCTAACTACTTCTTCATCAAAAATAAATCTTTACAATACTTAATCCGATTTTTTTTAAAAGACCTCATTAAAAACCTCCTTCATAAGAGAAATCAAGCCAAGATCGGTAATTATATAAAATAATAGGAAAACTACATATTTAGTACCCAACTGTGCTCACGTTACTGTTTTGGTACTCAAACTATTATTTTTGGCAGAATAGTATCTAATGTTACGTTTTTGTTATGTTTAGGTACCTCGACCGTTAAAAATTAACAGAGATGATAATGTGGCTTGATATAATCACAGTTTTAGCCCAAAACACACACACACGCATATATATATTATCAATTTAGTCCAATATTCATTAATTTAAAACATCATCTTAATTTTAATAAAATTTTGTCTCACCCCTCGTATTCTCGTTGGTATCCCGATCGTGGAGTTTGCATTAGCTCCCCATTGATCCCTAAATCCTAAAGTTTGATTATCCCTAGCGTGTTTTTTAAACCCCAAAACACAAAAAACCGTTCAACTGGAAGAAGAAGAAAATTGAAGAATTTATAATTTTAATCCAAAAATTAAAATAATATTTAAATTGATAGAGTTTTAAACTAAAGTGATAGATTGTATAAGTTTTTGGACTAAAATTGTTATTAACCCAAGCCACGTCATCAATTTTTGTTAATTTTAAACGGTGAAGGTACCAAAACATAACGTTAGATATCATTTTACCAAAATTAATAGTTGGAGTACCAAAATAATAGTATAAATATAATTAGAGTACTAAATATATAGTTTTCCCTAAAATAATTCAACAGGTTTTGATCTGGTTTTTCTTTGGAGAAAGTGGGAATTGTGTTTTGAGAAATTGTCGGCAGATTTTTTTTTCCCTTCAGCACACAAAAAAGTAGAATTGTACAACACCTTTGACACCCATGTGAATGTACAATGGTATTTTCTTAGAATGACAAAAAAGTGCACTAAATTCATTAATCTTTTCTTTCAAAAATTAAGTCGTTGGTCCATCAACTTGTCATTATCTGTTCCATTCATGTTTAAACGTTTCTTAAATTATATTGATTCGATTCTATTCAAATAATTATTTTATTAATAAAATATTTATTTTAATTTAATTATTATAATATAAATATGAATATTTTCATCAATGTTGTAAAATTATAAACTAATAAAAAATTTGACTTTTTTTGTTGCCCTTCCGATTTCTAGAGCTTCACCCTGATTAATCCGATCGATCCGCGTCGCACATCTGATTTTAGTGAGTGAGTCTCCCAACATAGATTTTCCGCATACACAACGTCTCGTACTCGAGACCTGCTTAAGTTATATTAAGCATCTTACGACTTGGACCAACACATTAGTTAAAAGTTTGACTTAGTTTAAAATTTAATAAAAATAAAAATTTCCTAATTAAATCTAAACTTTGAATTGATCTAATCACTCTCCACTCAGAGTTTAGACCACGACTGCTAACCAAGCGCAGTTTCCGCCTTCAATCTCTGCTTTTGATATTCATAAAGTAGCTTTTTCACCATAGTACTTCTCCAAAGGTACCAACAAACTGTTTATATACGGCATAATGCGAATAAAATATTTTTAATATTTGATTAAATTGTTATTTTGGTATTTAATTTTTTAAAAGTAATTTAGCTCTCAACGTTTCATATTTTGTCAAAATAACTCTTCTGTGGATAAAAATTATTAGTTAACTAACAGTAAATAGCTTGAAATGATATGATAAACCTACATGACAGTGCATGTCGCAATAACATTGTCATATAGACAAATATGTTGACTTTACAAAATGATACATCAATCAAAAAACAATTTTATAAAATTGTACGAAATATAAAATATTTTTTCTTCTGACGTGTCATTCTGCCAAGTCATTTCAAGTTGTTTATCGTCGGTTGACTAACGATTTTCATACGTAGAGGGGCCATTTTGACCAAAAATGAAACGTTGAAGGCTAAATTGCTTCAAAAAAAATAGGGGTCAAAATGACAATTCAGTCAAACGTAATGGGCATTTTTTGGCATTATGCCTTTATATATTGAGATGAGACATTAGATGTTTTAAGTAAAGTTAAAAATTTGAATATCGACATTATAAATTAGATTATAAGGATCTTTTCTCATAATGGACATCTATAATATTCAATCCAGATTAACCTATAAATGAGTAAAATACCGATGATTATACAAAAAAATAATAAAAATTTAAAGGAGAAGGAAATGGCATTTCCATAAATTAACAATACAACTAAATTTGTCAATTGGGTTTGTTGAATTAGCTGAGTTTAGTCATATTTTATAAGACTAGTTTAAATTTTTTTTTAGATAAGAGTTATTATTTTATGTATTGATAGTGAAAAAATATTCCACAAACATGTCTAATTTTATTTTAAAAACTAAAATCTGAAACAGATAAAAAACTTAAAACCCTAATTCTTAAAGCATATACCTTAAATTCTAACCATAAACACTAAATTTTATACCCTAATCCCTAAAATAAACACATAAATTCTAAAATAGACCCGCTTGTAAAAAAAAATTTCTAACGCTAATGCATGAAATATTTTCCCTAGCTGACTCACATGATTTTAAATTCAAATTATTTTGATTTTCGAATTAATTCAAACTTCAATTTTATTGATTTTAAGTCATTTTAAATTTAAATCACGCAAGTTTAATTTTTGAATTATTCAAAATTTTGTTATCTCGAATTCAGACTATAATTTAAAAAAAAAATTGAGAGCCCATTTTACCAAGAAAACTAAGAAAAGTGAGTGAGTTAATGAGATAATGTGAGCCAGGCTGGCCAAGTGGATGATATCTAATAAAAGATAAGGCAAATTTGGGGAATGGGCCCATTTATTTAGACTAGTATTATAGGTGAAGTATATAAATATTCACTAAATTAAATAAAAATTATATTTTTAGGCTTAATTATAAAATAAGTTTTTAAATTATACTTTTATGCAATAGATGTTTAAAGTGGTTTTAGCTTAAATATGTGCTTCAAGTTTTTTTTTGCCAAAGTAAGTGTTTCAATTGACTTTAAAACAAGCAAAAAAAATGAAAATTTAAGCATCTATTTCAGCCAAAAATAAAACTTAGGGCACCTATTTCAGTCAAAAAATACTTTTAGGCACCTATTACAAAAAATGCATAGTTTAGACACTTATTTTATAGTTAAGCCTATTTTTTACTACTTAAGTTTTAGATTTTATAAAATGATTATTAAATTTGTTAAATTGTTATAAATTGTCATTAAACTTTATTAATTTAGTACAAAATGATCATTAAATCTTAACGAAATTTATCATTATTTTATAAATTTAGTAACAATTGTATAAGAGTTCGATAAATTTAATGAACATTTTGTAATATCTTAAAATTCAGTGGCCAAAAAAATTATTTTTCTTAATTTAGTGGTTATTTATGTATCTACCATAATATTTTTATGCAAGGACTTAAAAACTATTATGCAAAGTGTTTGAAAAGTCTTAAAAAGCTTGATTTGGGTGTAATTGTTTGTAATTACATGTGTATAGTGTCATAACCCATTTTGAGCCCGAGTGACCCAACCAAACCCGAAAACCCGTTTACAACCCATGACCCGACCCTGTAACCAAAAACCCCAAAAAAACCTAACCCTAAAATGAACCCGATGCCACCACCACCCTCCACTGCCGCCGCCGCCGAGATATCGCCACCGCCGGCCACGCATTCAAATCATAACCCCAAATCAACCCTAAAATCTAATATAAAATCCCTAAATTACCCTAAATCAAATCCAACCAAACCCTAAAATATAACTTACCACATCAACCCATACCCTGTCAAACAACTAAAACCACTGCCATATCCCCAAAATTCGGATTGTTCCCATCTACTCAGATCTACAGCAACCAAATAAAATAAAGGTAGTTAGTTTTGATAAGAATGATCAATTTTAAAAAACCAAATTGAAGGTAAAAAAAAGGGGGAGATCGGAAAAATCTTTTCGAACCTGGAAAAATTGTAAGGGGAAGAGAAAAAAAGAGAGAGAATCAGGGGGAATTTCAGATCAAAAAATCGAAAAGGGAGATAAGTGTAAACGAAAAATTTTAATAAAATTTCAAAAGAACTTTGTGGAAATAAAATACGTTTCTTATTTTCGTTTTTTTATTTGAAATCTAAAACCAATTTTTTGTTTAAAATTTTGACCTGAAACTAAGGGGGAAAGGGGTTTCGAATGCCTGCCAATGTGGTTGCCGAAAGCCCATTCTTCGCCGTGAGGCCACGGCGGCCAGTGAACGGCGTTCGGCCAAGGATAGAGCGGCGTCGGGAGTGTGAAGTTGAGAGGATTATGCAATTAGGGTTTCTTCTTTTTTATTTCAATCTGGTTCGAATGAAAAATACCCTATTAATGTTGTTTGAACATGATACAAAACAGCGCCGTTTAACACCCCTGACCCGCGCGATGACCCGACCCGAGGGGAGGATCCGCGCATTTCGGGTTAATGGGTAAATTACACAAGCGTTTCTTCCCCCTTTTCCCCGTTTACATTATTGTCCTGGACTAATTCGGCCCTTGGTCCTTATGTTTTTATGTGCTTTTAATCTTGCCCATTTGTGTCTTTTATTTTGCATTTTGTTCGATTTTAGTCACTGTTCTGCTGGGTATTTAATTTTTAGCACTTTTATTTTATGTCATTTATATTTCTGCCCATGCATTTTATATTTTGTTCATTTTAGTCTTGTAATATATATATTTTTCATACCATGTAATTTAATGTTTGTGCATTTTAGTCCTTAAGTTGTTATTTCCATGTTGTTTTATATATGTTAGTATAAATCCTTGGCTATTGCTATCATTATTATTATTATACTTTTAGATTATATTAGTATTTTATTCATGTTAGATGTCAAATTTTTAGTTTTTTATATTTGCATGTTGCTTTGTTAATTTAGTGTATTTTGTCATATGTATATGTCATGCACGTGTTATAGTTGTGGTTCGTATTAACGTGTTTAAGCATGTTAGAATTAATTAGTTTAGTTTTGGAAGCATATCTTTTTTGCATGTTTATATTTATATTTTGTTTTATGACATGTCATGTTATTTTTGTTCATGCATTTCATTTTTAATATTATTATTTATGTTTTTATGTTTTTTTAGTTCTATGTCTTTATGAATATTTGTTTTATAATATTTTCTAAGATTGCATATTGGAATATAAAATGTCAATGCGGTGCCCTTTTATCCGAGCATAAACTGGGCCAATATCAGGCGTAGTGATGGTGGTTGAGTGTTTACTCTCGGATAACAGGGTTTTTAAAATTTACCCGCACTTATAACCGAATTTTAATTTAATCGTCACTTTAATCTGAAAATTCTAATATTAATAAAGAGATAATTATTAAAGTACCAATTTTGAGCGGTGTGGGGGTGCTAATCCTTCCCCATCCGTAACCGACTCCCGAACCCCATCAATTTTAAAATTTCTGGTTTTTACGGTGTCCGGTCCACCTTGAGTGGCCGGTGGCGACTCCATTTTTAAATAAAACACGAGTTTTATAAAACTCCATGCGGAAGACATTATTTTCAAAATAAAGTAAAACAAAATAAAAACCACATTTTTTAGCGAGAGGGACATCGCTACAGATGACAACTCCGCTAGGGACATTTTTTTGGTTTTCAAAAAATAAGAAAGTCGAGCTTTTTTCAAATAATTACTGCTTTATTAATATCAGAAATCCCGGATTAAAGTGACTATTAAACTAGCATTTGGTTATAATTGCGCGTTTATTTTAACGCATTTAAAAAAAATTGGCATATAAACTCGTCCTTATTAAGTGGGGGAAAACGCTAATGCTTTCGTGAGGATATCGTTCCTCCGTATAGGCCTAGCAAGTACCTTCGGGGCTCGAGTACCTTATGCTTTTGTAAGGATATCGTTCCTTCGTGCAGGCATAAGCGAATGGGTCCCCCTGAATTGAACCCGATTGAAAGGAGCCTATAATGGGTGATGATCGGGGGCCTTGCTACTCTTAGTAGAGGATAACAAGGACAATTTGGGTACCTCTTAGCACCAAAATTGCATATAGTGAGCCGTATGAGCCAACCCTTTAGAGCCATGTGAAACTCTTCCCAATTAGTGGTCACCCTATTTAGGCTCTGGTGCCTTATTTCTTGTTTATGTACAATTTTTTTATTACTCTATTTTTGTTATATTTATCATTTGTTTTATTTAATCATTTTATTTGGTAATAACTCGTTTCATCTTTATTTTATTCTCATCGCATCGATCTCGTCTACATCATTGCACAACATCATCACAATCTTAATTTTGCATTGCATCGATTTAGGACAAATTTTGCATGCATTCATTTTTAGAATAATAAAACCGATCATCGGGATGCCCTGTGGCAGCAATGTTGGGAAAGACAAAAGACCAGTCAATTCAACACCCCTACAGAACAAAAAGCAGGACAAAGTCGGGGGCACCGCCGCATAAAAAAACCAAGATCCTGATGGGACCAGTGAGGAGTCAGAGGCATCCTTTTGAGGATAGAAAAAATCATGTCACATTCATGTATGTAGTTGCATTTATCTTACATGGAATTATTTTTGCATACGTCATACATTTAGATTAAGTGTATACACCAAAATCACCATGCATTTAGGGTAGACACATGCATTTAGACATAAAATTAGATACATTCATGCAATCTTGCTTGTACATAACAGGGCTACGAAAAAGATCGAGTACCCTCAACATGGGGGCAATGACAAGAGGGTCAACCCTAATCTTGAAGGAGGCCAGACACGAAGAAGATGCTAAAACACCCAAAATAAAAGGTATCAGCGACAAAATCTTTGACAATTACTGACCAATTTTTTCCTTTGTAGGATTTGATTCCTTCAACGATGGTGTGACGGACGCCAACATTTTCCCGACTATCACTCTTGCCAACAGAAATAACTCATTCCAGATCTTGCCTCTGTCAGTGGTGTTGCAGATCAAATTTTTCATTCGGCCCTACCTCTCCGTCGGTGATGTAGCAGGTCTCACATTTTGCCGATCTAGTCTCTCAGTCAGTGGTGTAGCAGATCAAATCCTCTCCAAGTCTTGCCTCTTCGATGGTGTTGCAGCTAGACCAAACTTTTCCTTGGAATCTATTTTTAGTTACAAGAAAAAGATCAAAAAATCAAGAAAAAAATTTAAAAAATGCAAAAAAAAAGAAGAAGAAATGCAAAAAAAGAAAAAAAGAAAAAATTCAAAAGGAAAAAAAGAAGAAAAGAAAAAGGAAAAAAAATCAAAGAATACAAACAAATCCGAAAAAAAAATCAAAATGAAAATCAAGTTGTTATCATTTGCCAATCTTGCTCCTCCGTTGATGGTATAGTAAGATCTGTGAAATCCGATCTTACCCCTCCGTTGATGGTGTGGATAGATCCAACTTTATAAATGTAAGGTTTTGCCTCTTCATCAGTGTTGTAGCTGAACCAAATTTGCCAAAGTCTGATCATGCCTCTTCGTTAGAGTTGTAGCTTGATCGAAAAAAAATCAATCAACTATCTGATCCTACCTCTTCGTCGGTGTCGTAGCTGGATCAAATCTTCAGACCTTGCCTCTTCGTCGGTGTTGTAGCTTGGTTAAATTTAACTTCCGGTTCTGCCTCCTCGTCGGTGTTGTAGCTGAACCAAATTCACTAACTTCCGGTCCTGCCTCTTCGTCGGTATTGTAGCTAGACCAAATTCACTAACTCTTGATCCTGCCTCTTCGTTGGTGTCGTAGCTGGATCAACATTACTAACTTTAGACCATGACTCTTCGTCGGTGTTGTAGCTTGGTCAAAATTTACTAATTTTCAAATTTTATCAATATTGTTTCTTGAAAAAATAAAGAAAAAAGCAAGAAAGGAGAAAAAAATGAAAACAAGCAAAAATGAAATTCAAAAAAAAGAGAAAAAAGAAAAAATGAAAAAATGAAAAAAATGAAAAAGAAAAAGGAAAAGGAAAAAAGAAATAAAAAATCAAAATGAGCTTTCAATCCTTCGGTCCTACCTCTTCGTCTGAGTTGTAGCTGGATCAAATCTTCAGACCTTGCCTCTTCATCGGTGTTGTAGCTTGGTCAAATCTAACTTTCGATTCTGCCTCTTCGTCGGTGTTGTAGCTAGACCAAATTCACAAACTCTTGATCTTGCCTCTTCGTCGGTGTTGTAGCTGGATCAACATTACTAACTTTAGACCATGCCTCTTCATCGGTGTTGTAGCTTGGTCAAAATTTACCAACTTTCAAGTTTTATCAATGTTGTATCTAAAAAAAAGGGAAAAATGGAAAAAAGAAGAAAAATAGAGCAAAAAAACAACAAAAAAAAAAGAAAGAAAAAAAAGCAAAAAAGAAAAAGAAAGAAAAAAAAGAAGAAGTTTTCAATTTTCTGATACCGCCTCTTCGTCAGAGTTGTAGTTGGATCAGACATTGGAACTTTTATCCACCGATCCAGCCTCTTCATTAGTGTTGCAGCTGGATCAAATTTTGTAGACCCTGCCTCTTCGTCGGTGTTGCAGCTGGGTCAAATTTTCTTTAGGTATTATCGTCGTCAATAATATAGCAAGTTGAACTCATTTTGCTTTCCCAACAAACAACCCTCTATTTTAAAGGCTTTGCTTCCCCAAGAGTGACAAGGTGGATCAATCAAGACAATAAAGAAGACATGCATCAGAGAGAAAGAAGATCTACTGAAGAAAGAAAACATACGTCAAGAGAAGAAGCTCAGTCGAACTGGGCAAAATGGGTCATTTTTAGTCTTTGCTCTGCTGTTGTTACACAACAATGAGTAAAGAGGGGCAACTGTCATAACCCGTTTTGAGCCCGGGTGACCCAACCAGACCCGAAAACCCATTTATAACCCATGACCCAACCCGGTAACCAAAAACCCAAAAAAAACCTAACCCTAAAATAAACCCGCCACAACCACCAGATATCGCCACTGACGGTCACACATTCGAATCATAACCCCAAATCAACCCTAAAATCTAATATAAAATCCCTAAATTACCCTAAATTAAATCCAACCAAACCCTAAAATAAAAAATCTAACTTACCACATCAACCCATACCTTGTCAAACAACCAAAACCACTGCCATATCCCCAAAATCCGAATTGTTCCCATCTACTCAGATTTGCAGCAACCAAATAAAATAAGGGGTAGTTAGTTTTGATAAGAAGGATCGGTTTTAAAAAACCAAATCGAAGGTAAAAAATAGGGAGATTGGAAAAATCTTTTCGAATCTGGAAAAATTGTAAGGGGAAGAGAAAAAAAGAGAGAATCAGAGGGAATTTCAGATCAAAAAATCGAAAAGGGAGATAAGTGTAAACGAAAATTTTTAATAAAATTTCAAAAGAACTTTGTGGAAATAAAATCCGTTTCTTATTTTCGTTTTTTATTTGAAATCTAAAACCAATTTTCTGTTTAAAATTTTGATCTGAAACTAAGGGGAGAAGGGGTTTCGAATACCTGTCGATGTGGTTGCCGGAAGCCCATTCTTCACCGTGAGGCCACGGCGGCCGCTGAATGGCGTTTGGCCGAGGGGAGAGCGGCGTCGAGAGTGTGAAGTTGAGCTGATTATGCAATTAGGGTTTCTTCTTTTTTATTTCAATCTGGTTCGAATGAAAAATAACCTATTAATGTTGTTTGAACATGATACAAAATGGCGCCGTTTAACACCCCTGACCCGTACGATGACCCGACCCGAGGGGAGGATCCGCGCATTCCGGGTTAATGGGTAAATTACACAAGTGTTCCTTCCCCTTTTTCCCCGTTTACATTATTGTCTTGGACTAATTCGGCCCTTGGTCCTTATGTTTTTATGCGCTTTTAATCTTGCCCATTTGTGCTTTATTTGTGTCTTTTATTTTGTATTTTGTTCGATTTTAGTCACTGCTCTGTTGGGTATTTAATTTTTAGCACTTTTATTTATGTCATTTATATTTCTTCCCATGCATTTTATATTTTGTTCATTTTAGTCTTGTAATATATATATTTTTCATGCCATGTAATTTAATGTTTGTGCATTTTAGTCCTTAAGTTGTTATTTCCATGTTGTTTTATGTATGTTAGTATAAATCCTTGGCTATTGCTATCATTATTATTATTATACTTTTAGATTATATTAGTATTTTATTCATGTTAGATGTCAAGTTTTTAGTTTTTTATATTTGCATGTTTCTTTGTTAATTTAGTATCATATTTTGTCATGTGTATATGTCATGCACGTGTTATAGTTGTGCTTCGTATTAACGTGTTTAAGCATGTTAGAATTAATTAGTTTAGTTTTAGAAGCATGTCTTTTTTGCATGTTTATATTTATATTTTGTTTTATGATATGTCATGTTATTTTTGTTCATGCATTTCATTTTTAATATTATTATTTATGTTTTCATGTTTTTTAGTTCTATGTCTTTATGAATATTTGTTTTATAATATTTTCTAAGATTGCATAATGGAATATAAAATGTCAATGCGGTGCCCTTTTATCCGAGCATAAACGGGGCCAATATCAGGCGTAGTGATGGTAGTTGGGCGTTTACTCTCGGATAACGGGGTTTTTAAAATTTACCCGCACTTATAACCGAATTTTAATTTAATCGTCACTTTAATTCAGAAAGTCTAATATTAATAAAGCGGTAATTATTAAAGTACCAATTTTGGGCGGTGTGGGGGTGCTAATCCTTCCTCAATCGTAACCGGCTCCCGAACCCATCAATTTTAAAATCTCTGGTTTTTACGGTGTCCGATCCACCTTGAGTGGCCGGGTGGCGACTACATTTTTAAATAAAATACAGGTTTTATAAAACTCAATGCGGAAGACATTATTTTCAAAATAAAGTAAAACAAAATAAAAACCACATTTTTTAGCGAGAGGGACATCGCTACATATAGTATATTTAATTTTAATAAATTTGAAAATGTATACATTTTAAAATCAATGAGATCCACTAATTAGCCTAGTGGCTAAGAATGCTAATCTTATATGTGTTCGAATCTCAATATGGGAATGTAATACCTCTCTATTTAATAAAAAAAATATGTGAGCCTATTAGTTAGACATGTCTAAAGAATTAGAATCCATTATAATTACAAAGGATATGATTATTAGCACAAAAATATATATTTTTATAATGCCCAAGGGATATTTTTGTCCCTAAATTTATAACAAATAATCGGTTTAACTCATCCAGAAAAAACACTCTTAATTTGGCCCTCAAACTTGCGAATTCCATCAGTTTAGTCATTTGAATAACGTTGATAGTTAATGTGTTGACATGGCTGTTAACGGTGCTGATGAGGCCACCTACATGTGAATGATAACTTGACATAGGTCAACATTTGATTTTTAGAGAGTTTGAGGGCAAAATTATTTTTTAAGAAGTTCGGGGACTTAATTATTTTTATGTGATATTTTTTAAAAAAATTAAAGAATTAAATTTAAAACTATTAAAAATAAAAATACTATTAAAATTTTCAAAACACTAACTGAAACTAATTTTTTTAAAAATATCAAAATCTATAAAGATAAAATACAAATAAATAAACAATCAACATTAAAAAAATATTTATAAAATGTTAAAATTATAAAAAATAATTTAAAAATTTATTCAAGTTATATAAAAGTTGACATTATATATAAAAATAGAAAAAATATTTAAAAATTTGAAAAGAAAAATCATATTAGATAATGATGATGATAAACTACCTAAAAAACATGTTTTGTATATGAACATTATGGCATATCACAACACAAATAAGATTTTAGATAAATATAAACACACAACAGATAAAATAACATGACAAACACTTAACCAGTTCGACAAGTGATCATTTAGGAAATAACCAACGACATGCTTGTTCACTCAAGTCAATGCATACAAAAAGATCAGACCAAAGCCAACATGTAAAACCACAATAACAAGACAAAACAATACATCCGTGAACCAAAGTTATTATGAGTGTTGGCGATGTGCAAAGCTATTGTATATTAGCAAAAGTTAAAGACCATGAGAAACATCACATGGATTTAGAAAAATATGACCTCAAAACATTCAACAACTATACAACAAATATTCAAGTTACCACTTCATTGAAAGAAGCATAAGATATCAACACACTCAGAGTTAGATTACACGTTGGACAAATACATTCCTTAACTAGTTTGTCAGCTTCACTGCAACCATACAAAATCTAAAATACAGCAATATAAATATTTTAAATTTTTTTACAATGTCAAGTACTTTTATATTTTGATTTTTAATAATTTTAACTCTTTATAAGTATTTTTAAATTTTAAATGTTTACTAATTTATTACTTTATAGCTTCTATAATTTTTTATTTTACTTATTTTTTAAAAAAATAATAGTATTTTTATTTTCAACAGTTTTTAGTAGGATGAATATTTGATACGTTGTTAGTGTAAAAATATTTACACAAGTATGCTTATTTTCAAGCTAAAATATAAAATCTAATTTTTTTAACCCTAAAAACTTAAAACTCTAACCCAAAACATAGACCATAAACCCTAAATTCTAAATCATATAACCTAAACTCCTAACCTCTAAACCTTAAACTAAAACCCTAAACCCCAAAATAACCCCGCTTGTGGAAACTTTTTTTTCACCACCACTGTATAGATAATAATCATTTTTGGTATTGATTTTTTAAATTATTATAATAATAATTTTGTATTTATTTATTTTACTTTCTTAATTTTTTGTTTAAATGTTAAAAAAACAATCCAGTCCTTGAACTTCCTTAAAAAAATCAAATGTTGTCCTTTTACCACATCATCATTTACATTTGGACCATGATGTCAAAATAGTTAACAACCATGTCAGCACATTAACAATCAACATTAGTCAAAGGATTAAATTGAAGAACTGAATTAATTATCTGGTACAAAAGGATAAGAACACTCCTTAAATTTTTATAATTACTTTATGATGTCTAAACAAATCAATCGAAGTATCAAAAATATTGTAATGACATTTGTTTCCAAAATTTTATATTTCTTTAAAATGTGAGTATATGTTTAGGCCCAAGTTTTTCATTGTTAGGCAGCCCATAAATGCCAAGAATCATATGATATTTTCCCCAGTCCAAATTAGTCAGTGGGCCTAAAAGCCCACCATATAGTTCTTCACTGTAGCTTTAATTAAAGGTGGCAAAATAAGTTTGAACTTGAAAATTTCGACTCAAACAATTTGAGTCTGGAACTTTGAAAAAGTTTGAACTCGTAAAATTCCATGTCTAACAAATCCAGACTCCAGACTAAATCAAATTCAATGCTAAAAATAAAATAATTAAATTCAAGTTAAAATATTTTATAAAACTATAATTATTAGTTTTACTCAAATATTTTTAATAAATATATATTTTTAAAATAAATTAATAAATATATTATATATTCTATATGTAATGGAATAGCAAATTTTGATGTATAGATAAAAATGATACTGCGAATATGCAATTTTGTATAGAATGGAAGATCATTTCTTGATCTTCATATAGGGTTTGATAACAACGCATTTTATCCTAAAAAATTGAGGATTTTTTTAAAGGGAAATTAGAATTATCACACTTAATTAATTACAAAAGCTCTATGCTATTTCATTGCATTTCATTCACGTTATTTTAGATTCTAATTCTTTAAACAAAATATTAAATTAGAATATTTAATTCCTTGTTTAGATATGATTCAGATTAAAAATAATTTAGGTTTATTAAAAAAACGCATAAAGTATACTGCATTTTTTTTTGTTTTCAGATGCCTTTTTTTTGTCAAAGTGTCAAATGTTTCATTATGATCTCATTTTCAAGTTTTTATGTTATATTTGTTTAAAAAAATTATCGAATGAATTTAATAAGTAGTTCTAGCAGAAAAGAGAATGATGTTCATCTTAAGAGATCAGTGTTCAATCGTAATGTCTATAAACTGTGTGTACCTTGTTAAAAGATTTAAAGTATTTATAAACAAATATTACCTTATAATCTTTTTTAGACTATTAAAAAAAGTTTATCGAATAAATATGTGGCATGTTGTTTTCCATATTTTCTTCAATATTTAAATTCTCCCTATTTGTTTCTTCTTTCAACTTTATAGGTAAACAAACAGAAAAGAAAGAGAAAAAAAATAAATGGAGATAACCCAAAATCACCCTTTACCAATTTCATAGTCCCTTCTACTCTTTTTTTTTTTTGACAATGACAACAAAATATTATTAATAAAATAAGGAGGATATTACAAGTACAACGCATCAAGAAGGAAGAATAATGAAGATTAGTTCACTAAAATCCCATACAACCTAAAGGTGCAAACAAAAGTAAATACTTTCATAGAATTAGCATACCGTCAAAATCTAGAAGCCTTCTTGAATCTCCGTGTCTCTATCCATACGAGACGTTTTACGGGGTGAAAAGGAGTGGTGAGCGAACCAAACTATCAGGCAAATTGTTCCGCTATCCAAGTCTGATTATATTGGCAAACAACCATCAATCGAGTGGGGATCTATCTTTCTATGACTACAGACAAAATCAAAATCAGAAACTAACATCGTGAAGATCTCGGTATGAGCATCAAACGACCGCTAAGATATGCTGAAATCATGCCAAAACGACATATAAAACGAACCACAAAAACAAAAAAAAGCGTGTCATACAAGCAGAGATAAACGTGCCACAAAGGCAGAGATAAGCGTTCCACAAAGCCAAAATTTCTTATTAAATATATATATATAAAACAATGATCTCCAGTGATCGACAACTAATACTAAGACTGATTATCGATCACCGACCAATAAAACAAATGAGAAGAAAAAGAAGATTGCTTGCAGCGGCAGTTAAGAGAAAAGTCTAGGTTTAAAAAATATATATATATGTATATTAAAAAATAAAGAAAATAAATTGATTCAACTAAAAAAAATTAAATTTTAAGTTTATGAAGGAGTTTCTACTCCTGCTTATTTTTATGTGCAGGTCTCGTTTGGTCCACCGCTGCTTATATCGAGTGCATGTAACAGCAGTGGCCAGGCAAGTCAAGTTTGATGCTAGCTGCTGGTTGGTCTGTGCAATCCCTAGTGCTTGTGAATTGTGATTCATTTTCTGTTGTCCATGAGGGATACAGATATGGTATTTTCTACTGGGGGAACATTGCTTTTTATTGGACATAGGTACTCTTTTTTCTCTATTAAACTTTGAGGTTTTTAAAATGACGCTTGTGTCAAAGTTCCAGTCTAAGTATGATTTCAGTAATAAAAATCATACTTTCTTCTTTTCAAAAAAAAAAAAAGAATAATTCAAATGTAATGATTTGATTCAACTAAAAAAATTAACTTTTAATTATTTTAAGTTTTAATATTTAAGATTCAAATGTAATGATTTGATTCAACTCAAAAAAATTAAATTTTTTGACTCGAAAATTTTCAAGTAAAATTTGAGTTATAAAATAAAACTCGAATAACACAAAAGTTTTTAGTAATTAGTGGATTGATTTTTAAGTTTGAGTTGAGTCCCTTAATTATGTATGATATATGTATATCATATATGAGAAAATATGAATAAATATATATGTATATTGTAAATTGTTAAAAAATTTGTTTAAATTGCATCCAATTAGCATCGTAATATTATAAATATTTACATCTAAATTTGAATAGAAACTCAAGCAGCTCGACTGGACTCAGCTCGAATTTCATAACTCGAGTCGACAAAAAAATCAAATAAAATTTAAGTTATAAAATAAGACTCATTAACTCGACTAACTCAAAATTTTTGACTCGATTCAATCAAATACTTACTCTTGAATTAAGGCAAGAATATCCGAATATCTAGGCTCCTTTTATAAACGGGGTCACTTTTTCCTTGGACACTTCTCTATCGTTTTCTCCATTTTGTATCATATACATGGTGGGAGTAAATGGGTGAAAATTAACCTACAATATAAAAATAAAAGGGTGAAATTTTAATAATAATTTTACGCAAGCTTACATATTTACACTATAAAATTTAAATTATAAATTTTTAACATTAAATTTTAAAAAATTAAATCTTAAACTATAAATCATATACCTTAAATTTTAAATAATAACCTTAAATTCTAAACCTTAAAAACTGAACCCTAATTTTAAACCCTAAACTAAACCTCTAACCCTTAAGAATAAAAAAAAGGTATGTAAAGTTTTTTTCCCCAAAAAATAAACACATACAAATAGTACATGGATTAGTTTACTTATTTTATATTTGGCCTAAGAGGATTGAAGTTTGGTTTAGGGGAGAATAAAGCTCGATTCAATTTGAAAAAAATTAAATTGTTTTACTCGATTCTAATTTTATAAACTCAAATCGATTTGACTTGACTTAAATCTCATAAACTTGAATCAACTTGAAAAAATCAAATAAAGTTTGAATGAAAAAATATGACTTGAATAACTCGTATACCTATAGAACTTCAATTCCATTTTTCGTAAACAAATTTCTTCTTTTTTTTAATTTAGTCTCTCAAATTTGTATTTTATTCAATTTAATCCTCCAATCGCAACTCTTTGAAAATTCTTTCTTTCTATCAATTCTTTGACTCTATTATACTCTCATCAATAATTTTTCTGAAATCTCTCTTTTTATTAAAAAAATATGATTATAAATATTTATAATTAAATTTGAACATAAACTTTAACAACTCGACTTGATTAAAAATATTTAAATAAATTTTAAGTGATAAAATATGACACATCAACTTGAGTATTTAAAAAAAATTTAATTCGACTTAATTGAAATCATTATTGATGGGAGAAATGGGATATATGGAATCTGTTATTTTCTCCTTTGAAATCATTGTTGATTCCTTGGGGAAGATTGTTTCTACTTTTTAGACCTTTTTTTCTCGGTTCCCAAGCACAAATTCATACCCAGAATTACAATAACAAAAACAAACAAATATAAAAAAATATATAAAAAAAGAGCAGATAAGAAATTGATATGAAAACAATATATTATTAATTTTGCAAGAAAAAAGGGAACTGAATTGATTCCGCAAATACCGATCCCCATGAATTTTACAAACTCCTTAAACCCAATTTTCCCATCTCCATCTTCATCAAACCTGTCAATCATTTTCCTGCAATTCTCAATCTCCAATCCATTTTTCAATCCCAGAACACAAAGAACTCTCTGCAATTCATCTGCATCGATAAACCCATCTTTATTCGCATCGAAAGCTTCCTTCAATTCACCCAAACTCGGCTCCTCCTCTTCAAACAGCCTCGAAACTTCATCAAACCCAAACGATTCATTCAGTTCTTCACTTTCTTGGCTGCAAAAAATCCCCAGGTTTCGCATCAGTTTCTCCACTTCCTTTTTATTAATCCCCTCGTTATCTTCTTTCTTCTCGATTAAACAGTCAAAACCCAGATTTTTCCTGCTGCTTTCATGGTGGGATTTCCGGGAAAACCAATGATTTCTTGAGAAAAAACTTTTGAAAGTAGTAACAAGTGAAACTATGGAATAAGAGAGTGAATATCAAGAAATGGGAAGTGGTTTGAGTCTGGGTTTTCTGCGAATAATTCCATTGAAAGAAATCGTCAGCCAGTTTTGAGAGAGATTGGATGTGGAAATGAGAGAGGAATTTGGCATGGATTGATGGGAAACTGAGGTTTTTTGGGGGTATTTAATGGCGATCAATACAACCTGGTCAGTAACGAGTAAGTTGCCTGTATGCTGCAGACAAGACTACCACCACCAAGAAGAATGTAATAAAAAATGGAGCATGAAAGACATTAAGAAAAGATTGGGCCCTTCCGGAGAAATTTCCAAAGTTGAAAAAACGAACCCAAACTGAACTCGAATAAGAAGGAACGGTTTTCATTCAATCAGTTTTGTTAGTTTCATCTTAGGAAGTTTGATTTCGATTAATTTTTTTGTAAAGTGTGTGTTATCAAACAATTAAGAAAACTAACGGGATTAATACATGTGACAATCAATTTGGTATCACTTAAGTAAATTTCGAATTAGAAACTTTTTGTATATAGCATGTAGAAAATCCTCGCTGGAGACACACCTACCAAAACTAGGTGTGCGACACGAGTCGGTCCAGAATAATTAAAATGAAACCAAACTGAACTCGAATATGGCGAAATCGGTCCTCGGTTCAGTTGATTTAATTGAGTTGTTTCATATTTAAGCGTACCTAAGCCCATGTGGTCAATAGAATTATGATTCAACTAGACTAAAAGAATATGTGGTTTTTGATGAGATTTTTGGTTCTTACCTATCGAATTTTGATGTATAAATTGATATTCAATTCTTTAATTGATTAATTCGAATTAAATATTTAAAAATTTATTTTAAATAATTGATATTCAATTCTTTAATTGATCGTTAGATCGATCGACTAGTTGGATCACCACACCTGTTTGCTTAAGAGGTCACATTTTGTTATTTAAATAAATAGAATTTGGCATAACATTAATAGAAGCTCTTAAGTCTAGCATGGACTTTTTAATTTTTACACTACCGATTTGGCAAGGGATTGTGAACATACTTGGGTCCTTGCATTTTTTTAAAAGTTTACATTTTAGTACTGCTGACACATTCTTACCATGCGTACCTTTTCATTTTCGGTCAGCTTCTGTTTATTCGTACATAGGTCATTGAGAAATCTCGTAAATTGAAGAACCTATTTGATCGCATCAATGAGTAAAATGTTTACCTCAACTTTGCGGAAGGTTTTAAGGATTTCTCTCTTGTGTTCATCATTTTTTTGTCTATATGAACCATTATGGGAAAGGTGGTTGAATCGCAATCGGTGGCACAGGGCTTTTCGTAGGGGCATCTCTCTTCGCAGGTTCATACAGTATAAAGCTACCATCTTTTTTAGGGAAGGGTGTGAGCCAGAATTTTGATGGTCTGCTGGCATTCACACCGGTCTGTTCGTAGTTCACGTTGAACAAGTTTTTCTTATGGACGTTCGCAGATGGCTTGCTAGCTTTTTGACTCCTCTGTTCACTGTCAGCTTTTTGTGTAAGATCTTCGTTCGTATCTTTCTCACCTGCTGAGGGTTTTGTTACCTCATTCTCTTCTGTTAGCCGGTCGCAGTTGGCCTTATGGGTCCCTGTAAATCCTTGCTATTTTGCAGAGTAATAGCATTTACATCTTGCTTAGGATTTATAACAGTTTAAGAAGGTAACTTACCTCACGATTCTGTTTGGATAAGAGATGAAGCAATTTGACTTACCCGAGTCTCGAGGTTTTTAATGTTGGACCTGGTCTCTTTCTATAATTGCTCAAGGTTGTGTGCGAGCTTGTACACGATATCCTCCAAGGGAGGCTTTGCGGGTGTGGACGATTAGGCTTGGTGGTATGCTTCTTGTAGATTTCCATGCTCGTAGCGTAAGTTGGGATGATCCTTTCAGCCTGGGTTGTACATGTTCGAGTAGAGGTTGTACTTCTATTGGCTGAATGGTCAGCCAATGGCGTTCGTATCCTTTGTGCTACCGTCTTGGAGTGTTAGACATACATATATTGTATGCTCAATGCTTGTGCAAATTCCACATACCATTGTCGTTTGTGTATTACCTGTAGCAAATTCCACATACCGTCTTCGTTCATACGTTGAGAGACGGTGTCTTGTAGTGGGCCAAATTGTTGAGAGTTCATGGCCATGATGTTGATTAGCTCTTTGGCTTGGGTGGAGGTTTTGTTCACTATGGCTCTTCCGTTCGCGACATCCATCATCTTTCGCTCCATGGGTGTTAAACCCTCATAGAAATACTGGATGAGTAATTGCTCGGACACCTCATATTGCGGATAGCTTGCACAAGGATGTTTGAACCATTCCTAGTATGCATGCAACGTCTCATTGTCCCGCTAACGTGCTTCACATATTTTCTTACAGATATTGGTGGCTCGCGAAGCTAGAAAGTGTTTTTAAAAGAAAAGCTTCACCATATCTGTCCATGTCTCCATCAGTCCAGGCGGTATGAAGTATAACCAGTCATTTGCATCATCCGCGAGTGAAAAGGGAAATGCTCGCAGCTTAATATGATTATTGTTTACGTTGTGTGAATTCATGCTCGAGCATACTACATGGAATTTCTTGAAATGCTTGTGTGGATTTTTATTCTCGAGTCCCCTGAAAGTAGGTAATAAATAAATTAGTCCAGATTTAAGTTTGAAGGGGACTGCGAGGTCTTGATAATTAATGCACAAAGGTTGTTGAGCAATCTCATGGGCAATTAGTTGGTGTAGAGTTTGTTCAGCCATCTCGCGAACGTATGTTGTTCGCAGGAGAGGTTCGCAGGGTATTCTTATACTTGGGCGTTCACTTAGGTTTGGTCGCAAACACCGTTAGGCTTCTCGCTTTAGTCTTCGCAAAGTACATTCAATTTTTAAATCAAATAATAAATCTGTATCCGCACTCTTAAAAGATCATACCATAAAACACGAAAAAGAAAAAGAAAATAAACAAGAACTAAAATAAAATAAATTAAATTAACCTTTTTGGCACCATTCCTTGACAACGACACTAACTTTTGATAAGTGTCGAATCCATTAAGAATAAATACCTGCGTACGTTCTATGGATTTGTAGTGTGGTAAGTAGGCTCGAAACCACAGAGAGCGGTCAAAAGGTGTAAGTTCTACTAACTAATACTAGTGCGAGTGAAAAGTAAAAATATGGGTTTGTTTGTTAGCGAAAAGGTCGAGAAAGTAATAATAAGTAAGGGTTGTGTGAATGGTTTGGTGATGTCTAGCCAAGTCGTTCGTCGTGTTTCAATCTAATTTATTAGATCATAGACTTCAAAAGATAACCTACATAATTACTCAAGTAGCTTGGTTCTTAAGTTAGATGATAATCCACAAATAACCTAAGAGTTTTCTTCTTTTAATTAGCTATCTAATAGTCCATAAGTTGTTTAACACTTATTATCTAGGTTAAATCCTTAGATAGTCCACTTTAGCTAAAACCTATCAAATAACACTAAGTGATTAAGAGACCAAAGCACATATATTCAAAAAGTGATAATCCACACAAGTTAAAGATACGATTTTATACCTTCAAAAACCATAGTCCAGGTTTTCTTACTGTTTGCATCAATAATATATAATAGGTTGATTGTGCACGTATAATCCAACACACACAATTGAATGAGCCTGGAAGTTTTAAAAATACTTTGAATTATGAAGAATATTTAAGAACAAGAAGTCTCACTAATAAATGTATTGAAAACCTAGAAACAAACTTGATTACAATCGCCAGGAGATCATTCTCTGAAAGTTAGAGACTGCCGAGGAACTCAATGATAAGATGAGGCACTACACAAAGGAGAGGGATGTTATCATTAGGGAAGTTCTTTAAAAAATGTCCCCTGACTTTGTGCCAGCATTTCCAGATCTCTCTGCCGTGCCGACGATGATTTTTTGAGACTCAGGATCCTAAAGTAAAAATGAGACTGATATGAGGAGTAAAATAGGATTGATAAGAACTTTTTAGCCTTGCAAATCGTTGCTTGATTAATTGATCTTATAGTTGGATGGATGGAATTGGACACAACATAGGCCATTTTGTGAGAATTGAGCCTAATAAGCATACATCTTTTATACTTCATATTTTTCTTTCAATGAGTGTTTGTCAAGCATGATTAGTTTCTTCTATAACTTACAATGTTATACGTGTTGAGACTACATAGGATCGAATTATTTGAGATGATTAAGGCACTTAGGTATGAACTTTGAGCCAAAAAGCCTACCTTGGTAAATATGACCATTAGAGAACCACTTTTGAGCCTAAGCCTTTTGTTTGGAAATTAACCACATTACAAGCCTAATTCCTTTTTTTGTTGTTGATTTCCCTAATTTGTACCCGAATTTGGAGAACTATACACTTTCCTTACTTGAAAAAAAGAAAAATCAAGCAAAAGAAAAAAGAAAGAGATAAAATCTTGAAAATAAGGGAAAAAAAGCAAAGAAAATCAAAAAGAAAATTGTTCTGTTCTTAAAAAAACGTAAAGAAGATTGAATCCTTGTTTCTTCCAAAACTAAATTTGTTCAAAAAGCTTGATACAAAAGAGAAAAAAGGAATGTAAAGTTCTTCGATTCAAAAAGCCTAAAATTCTTTCTCATCATACCTTGTCCTAAGCCTCGTTACAACCAAATTCAAAGACCTTTTGATCTTGTAATTCGGCCCAACTGGTGGTGGAGATGTGATATATTTGCAAGCCTATGGTAAGACTCTTTTACATGCTTTGACTTGAGTGTTGTTGTCCCTTAAACACCTTGAGCAAAATTGAGTGAACCCTATGTGAGTGTGTTTGATTCTATTCTATCTTTGACTTTATAATAATTAATTAAGTGATTATTTGTTTGTGCTAAATTGTAATCATGGACTTATTACTTCTCTTATCTTTTCTATTTACTGAAAGGACACTAGGTTTTTGAGTTTCAATATGCTTGAGGACAAGCATAATCTAAGTGTGAGGGTATATGATAAGTTGCATATTTGCATGTTTTTCATATATAAATTCCTATGTTTTAGCACACTAATCTATCTCAAAGCATTTCTTTTGATTTTTATTTGATTTCTCAGGTGTTTTTATGGCTAAAGAACGTTTCATACATAAAAGCGGAGTTTTAGCATAATTTGGACACTTTAGGAGATTTACTTGCGTAAGACAGTAGCATTCGACAGATAAGGCGTTGGCACGGTCAAAATTTCTTTAAGAAGAAGAAACCCTACTCAAAGTGGACTTATACTTTATTGCATTTAATGTATTTAATGTAGGGTTAAGGTTTTGTACTTTAATATAATTTATTCCCCTTATTAATGTAAAAGACTTTTCTTATAAATAGGATCATAAGGGGAAAAGAAAAACGAACCCTTAATCACAGATTAAACCCTATAATCCCTTGTAGCCGTTGCTTACTCCATGTGTAGATTCAAGGTTTTTAATTCAAGTTTTAGTGAGACTTCTTGTTCTTTATCTTTTTCATCTATCTACAAGTATTTTTATATCGTTTAAGCTTATTCTTATTGCATATGTTGGATTATGCGTATGCAACAACCAAATCATGGATTATTGATGCAAGCGGTAAGAAAACCTGTATTATGATTTTTGAAGGTATAATTTCATATTCTTGATAAGTGTGGATTATCGCTTTTTTTAGTTTATGTGCTTTGAGTCTCTTAAGTTCGTTAGTTCTATTTGATAGGTTTTAATTCTTAAGTGGTTTGTCTAAAGAATTCTAATCTTAATAATAAGAGTTAGCGATTTATGGATTATTAAGTTACTATTTATCAAAGAAGAGAGTTAGTTATTTGTGGACTATCATCTAACCTAAAACCAAGCGATTTGAGATTTATGCAAGTTTATCTTTTGAAGATCGATGATCTAATTACTTGGATTAATATACTAAGAACTACCTTGGCTAGAACTTATCCCATCATCAAACTCCTTTACTTTTAAATTGTTTTCTTTAGTCTTTCACTCAAACACACCCCCATTTATTTTATTTTATTTTTATAAACTTAATGTCTTACCGCTCTCTGTGGGATCGACCCTGCTTACCGCTACTACAAAAATCTTAGTTCAAATAGGTATTTATTTTTTAACATATTCGACACCCATCAAAGGTTTGAACCAAGAACCTCTAAAAAGAAAAGCCCCAACCAAACCACTAACTAAACTAAGAACTTGTCATGCATTTAAACAAAAATAATATATAGGTTAAATTGCATTGAAGATTAAATTGATTTACTTAACAATGATACCGTTAAGTTATAAGGTCTTTGCTCGAAACAATCTAATGAAATTCGCGGTGGCGAAACTGCTACTATTGTTGAGAACACACGCGCACACATAATTTTTGTAATGCATAACATGTTTTTCAGGTTGGCTCAATAGTTAGGTGTCTTTCCTTTTTAGAGGTTCTTGGTTCAAACCTCTTTAAGAGCATATGTTGATTTTTTTTTAATTTTTCTCATCAAATCGACGTCGTTTTAGACAACAAAATAGCGCGATCAAAATGACATCATTTCGTTGTGACATCCACGTCGGCGGTCGTTATCGAATTAACGATTCAATGGTATAATTGAAGAAAAAATTAAATTTTAGTGTTATAATTGAACAAATTAAAAGCTCAATGGTATAAATGATACAACGCCGAAAATTGAGTGGTATCTGATGTAGTTTACCCAAAGTTTTAAAAACTATAATATTTTTTGAATATGAGCACGCTAGTTTTATTTAAAGAGTAAAAATCTAAAAATACAATGAAAGTTTACAACTCAGATAAACAAATTTGATCTGGACATATTCCTAAAAGCATGAAAACTAACGATTATATATTATAAACAGAACTATACAAAGAAAAGGTAAAAATCCTAACTCGAATGCTCGAAAAAAATAGATACAAACATCACCAATACTCGACGATGAAACGTAAAAATTAACAACAAACAATATTAATGAAATGCATATTATAATAATAAGGCACGTTGACAACTCGATCATTACCACAACTCAATCACGAACAGGAAAATATATTCAACATTAAAAAACTACCAGCAATTGAAAAAGATATATTCTCATATTTCCTATTATTTTGACAAAAGGATTCACCATTTTCCATTCTTTTCATCCTTGTTTTGGGTACTAATCCCATTGACTTCCAAATGACCTTTTATAGTATTTTTTCTAATTGATTGCAAAAGAAAAAGGCTTAAACGTTAGAAATATGTTCAAATTATATTTTTTTTCAATTTGGTGTCTAACGTTTGTTTCGGGTCAAATTGGTGCCTAGTGTTACATTATGTAACCCAAATTAGGTTTTTCCATGATAGACTTTAAAATTTTTCCGTTATCCAATAAAAACACAACACATGGCATATTTTTTATATTTATTTTAATATTTATTATTTAAAAATTAGAGAATCTTTAATTTTATAAAATAAAATAAAATCTTTAATTTCTCTAAAAACCTCAAACCCAAACCCTAAATTCCTCCCCTCCCACCACCAGCCACCATTGCCTTCATCGAACCCCTATGACTGAAAACCCCATGATATCGTCATTAAAAACCGTCGAATGAACTGTCGATGAACATCAAACAATGAAGAAAAAGAGACTGATTGGGCTTTGACCGACGACTAGAGGATGAAGGATGCCGAATGGTGAGGTACACGACGCTTGGGTGGTGAACGGTGAACCACCGACATGTGGGAGATGTGATTTGAGGGTTTGATTGAAAAAAATTAAAACTTTTGGGTTTTTTTTAAAGGAAATCATATTTTTAAAGAAATTTAAAAATCATATAAATAAAAAATCAGACCACGCGTCATGTTATAATTGGGTCACGATATTTATTTAATGACCGTTGACGGAAAAACCTGATTTGAGTTATGGAAGTAAACGTTAGGCACCAAACTGAAAAAATAGAGCTCAGTTTGGGAACCTTTTTGAAGTTTAAGCCAAGAAAAAAGTTCATAGGCTATTGCTAGTAAATTTCTTTCCAAACATATCTGGATTTTTTTAACATACAGTTTGATATAATGTCTATAATATTCATACAGCTTTTCATCCATAAATAAAAAGATATTAAGTGTTTAGACATGCTCAACTCCATATTTTTTTGTGCATTACACTGACAAAAATTTTAATCAAGTTAAACTCATTCGATTAATAATGCAAAATTTTCAGATGTAAGGATTTAAGAGTTAAAATGAAGAAATTACTTTTTTCGATGATTTTAAAAATTAAAAATTTATTTATTTATAACATAATTTTCTAGCTTTGGTCCCAAATTGCAAAACCTTATAGGAGGTTGACATGAACTCTTGGGTGATCCTTAGGGTCAGGGATGGACCGAGTGGGATGGAGGGAGCGGTCGCCCCCCTAAAAATTTGAAATTTCTATACAATTTAGATTTTTTTTATAAAAAATTTATATGTATTTTCTATTAAAAATATATTTTCGTCTCCCTAAATTTTATAGGTTCGCCCCCTTAACTTAAAGTCCTGCGTCCGTCCCTGCTTAGGGTTGTTTAACTCTAAGATCCATTAAATCTAATATAGTTAATATTAAGTTTGCTTTCTTCATAATAAACATCAGGAATTTCGAATTTTCTTCGTAATAACATTCACATATTTCAAATATAAATTATAGAATGGACATATAATATGCTTGAAAAACTTTGGGTTTGCTTTCATTCCTTGTATCTTCTATCCTTGTTGATAATCAAGGGGTTTGCAATTATTTCCGCGTGTTTTGGTTGACTAGTGATGGTTGAGACTTGCATTAGGGTTTTGAAAAGACTTTTAATTTGTTTTTTTAAAATGGTTTTCAAACCATCAATAACCGGTTGATATAGTTGAATGAGACGCTAGATCTTTTAAGCAACATCAGGTGTTCAAATTTTAGTGTTGTGAATGACGTAAATTGAGTTAGAAGAATTATCTCATAATAAATTTTTACAATACCTAATTTAAATTAATCATTTAATATGTTGAATATTTTTCAAGGATAGCTTTCAAAATAGAAAAACGTGTTGCCATATTTTCTCTCCACTTATATCACTACGCAATCATGAAATTCACTCCATCAAAAAATCATTTAAGGTTAAAATATGTTTATTTAATTCTGTTCACATTGATGTTGTTATAATAAAATTTACGGTAAAATATATAAATTATCACTGAATTTTACTCTTTAATCTATTTTGATCATAAAAGTTTTAAAATGTTTATTTTACTCACTAAACTTCGTATATTATTTTTTTCATCACTTCTCCATTAACCATCTAATACCGTCATAACATGGACCATAACATGTGAAATCTCAGTGACCAAAATAGGTCAGAGAGCAAAATTCAGTGATAATTTACATATCTACCCATCAAATTTTATTATTATTTTATAAGTAAATTACATCGTTCATCACTCAATTTTTTTCTTACTCATATCTTGGATGACATAACTTATTTTATTAATATTTTTCTATGACATTGAATATGTTATTAATATTTTAATACCATATTAGATTTAAAATAAAAAATAAAATCTTAATCTCAATCCCAAACCTCAAATCAAAAGAAAACCCCCTAAACTTAAACGACACTTCCTTTCCGGCCACCCTCCATCCACATACACTGCGCTTACAGACTGATAAAATTACATGAATTACGACTCAATGGTGACTCAATCAACCAGTATCTTGGAAATTGATTGAATTGAACATTCCTTGGCTGTTCAGGCAATTCTGAGATTTTATCCAAAGTTTGATCCCAAAATAAAAATAAAAACAAAAACAAGCAGAACAAATTACAAGAACAAAGGAAAAACCAATGGATCTTGACTGATCCAAGAACCAATCAATCCAAAATTCAGAAAAAGAAGCAAATCCAATAACAAGTACGGGTTTTCAAAGATGGAAATTTTGGTGAATTCTAGAACATGGGGTAATGTGAAGAAGTAACATAAAAAAATGAATTTTCAAAGATGAAAACTTTTGGAAGTCTTGGAGAAATGAGGTTTTAGTTTTAGGTTTTTTTTAAAGTAAAACTTGAACTGAAAATGAGAGTGTAATCACTCATTTTATTCATTGTATATATACTGTATTAATCTATGTTAGTTTAATAATTAACATATTATTATTGCATGTATACATATCGTATTACGTGTCTGTTATATATGTGTGATTAATGTGTGCGTAAAGATCGTATGACATATGCGACTGCATACATGTTATATGTATTATGTATATGTTAATATTTATTATAGTATATGAATGTCATATGTGTGTTTATATTTTATGTGTGCATTGTGTGTATGTGTGGGTATTCATGTTAATTATACCTATGGTTATATGCATATGTGTTTGTTTGTCATATTAATAGAGGATGTATTACGTATTAGTGTTTGCATGTTAAGTATATGTGTACCGTATATCGTGTATGTGTGTGCTTGTATATACGTACATCGTATGTGTATGCACGTATCATTATTATTATTATTACTTTTTTATTAATATTATGAGTAAGGTTGGGCTAAATTAAATACAAATAAACAAATATATTAAAAACCCAAACATATAGTTAAGTGTTCAGTCCATTATATATTGCACAACCCAAATTACATTTACATAGGGCCAACCGGCCAAAGCTCTTAATAAATAAAAACCTTAAAAATATATCTAACCATGACCACATTTTATTATTATCTGTGCGCAGCCAGCCTAGAGTCGTCAGATCAAATCCAGATCCAACGGATCTGATCAAGCCAGGGTATTCTTCCATCTGATGCGCGTGACACCACTTAATGCCCAGCTGTCATCCACGCGCGCGTGGCTCGCACTCTCCAGACCTTTCAGATCACCGTACGCCACATGTCATGATCTGGTGCAGTCTTCCAGTTCCAATATTGAATCTCGACCGTCCAAGCTTCAAGAAATCCTAGCCGTTGGATCAGATCTGATCCAACGGCCAGAAATGGATATGGCAGAATGAGTCTCTCCACCATACATCCTCCATTAGATCCCAAACCACTGCCATGCTCGAGGACGTGCGAAGACAGAGGAAAAAACACAAAAGAATGGCCTTTGTCAGTACCAAATCAAATAGAAATGTGTATTTTATTTTATTCCTGCTGAACCAAATCAGAAATCAACATATATGTAAAATTTTGTAAGAACAATGCAATCACCAGATTCGAAATAATTACATACAAAAAAAATCAAGAGTCCACTGGTAATCCTTTTTTCTCTTTTTTTTCTTCACATGCATGAGAAAGTAAATAATAAGGATACAAGTAAAAATACTTTATCGGGGTTGGTTGGTTTCCTCCTTCGTCGGCGATAAGCCATGTAAGGTGAGCTGGTAAAGGGGGAAAGTCAAGGGTTTTGTGTGGTTTCATGTTTTCTTTGTTTTTTTAAAGGAGGGTTTTGAGGGGAATCGTTTTAGATCTAGAGGGAACGGGTTTAGATTTTAAGATTCGGAAGTCAGATTTGGGTTTTGAAGGCGAAAATGAGTTGTTTTTAGGTTCGCCGCCGCCGGTGAGCGACGGCCGACGGTGGTCGGTGGCAGCCGGTACGGCAGCTGGTGGTCGAATTTTGGGTTCGAACCCAGAATTCCCTCTTTGGTTGAATATTACAGGGAATAGGGGAAGAGTTTATTAAAGGTTTTAAAAAAAATGATAAAGGGTCTAAAAACTGGCTTTCAGGTGTGATTTATAGAGTCCTCTCAAAAAATAAAATGGTATAATTGCCCACTAAAACCCCGCACATTTTGGGAGTTTTTAAAACGAGTCTGCCCCTTGGGGGTTATTTGCAAACCCGGTCCCTATAACCTTTCAAAATCCTTAAATTTAGTCACTAAATTCAACTATAATCAATTTTAAATGGTGAAATTACCTCCCCAGTCCCACTGCGTTTTTGAACTTTACATTTGAAGCTTCCCCCTTGGTTTTATTGCACGTTTGGTCCTCTTGCGTTTTACCCGTTTTGCAATTTTCCCCTTTAATGTACTTTTTATTTATTTAATATACGTTTTCTAGTTATGTTTTTATTTCATTTCAACCCCTTTCTAGTTTTAAATATTTATATTTTTTTGTTTTTTTGGCATGTTTATTTTGTTTTTTTCTTGTGAATATATAGCTTCTATAGTATGTTTTTAGGTTTTTTATGTATACATTAATATGGGTTGTACCGCGCTTCTAGCTTATTAATTTGTGTTATGCTTTTGTTTGATTTATTAATTATGTTTTAGTTTTTAGTTAGTACTATGTTTATGTGTTTGCATGATTTTTATGATCTTTGTGTATTGTAGGTTGTACATTGGTTGTGGATAACATGTTTATCACGTGTTATGCATGTCATGTATACCATATTTTTGTTTTAATGTTTTAAGCATGTTAGAGTTAATTATTTTAGTTTTAAAAGTGTTTCTTTCTTGTTCATGTTCATCTTTGTTTTTATTTCTTCATGGCATGTTATGTTTTTATATGCTCTTTTTATCTTTTTTAATCTTGTAAAAATTCACGTGTTTATGTTCTTTAGTACCATGCATGTAATTTGTGTCAATAGTCAAGTGTTAAGTTTTTATGCTAGAAACAAGCTTTTACTCCATTGCCAGTTTCTTATTCTGAGCTTTACTCTCAGCTGCACAAAGCGGATTTGGTTCGTCTGTACTATGTTACTCTGTTCAAACCCTATTTCCATCTTGGTATGATCCGAACTCGCATTGCGATTATCATGGCCGTGCCCCTGGTCACCCCACAGAAAATTGCCTTGCATTTAAGAAGCTTTGTGCAGAGTTTGATTAATTATGGGGTATTAAAGTTTAAGAAGCCAAATGTGGCTGCAAACCCGTTACCTAATCACGGGAACCGATGAGTGAATGCAATCGAGGAGTACTATGCCAGTAAGAGCCAAGAGGATGTGTCAACAATTAAGTCTCCCTTACGATGGGTTTTCGGCAATTATGCATGGCCCGTTTAATCTACAGGGGCATGGTAGTAGTGCGGAATGGATTGAAACTTATTGTGAGTTCCACCAGGATAGAAGGCATGACATCCAGCAATGTGAAGAGTTTAGAATGTTGGTTCAACAATTGATGGACAACAAAAAGATAGAGTTTTTCGAAGAGATTGCAGGAGAAAATGGGTTAGAGGTATGTGCATCTGATAGCCCCAATCTCAAATATGGGAGAGACAGACCTTTTGTCATCTTCTCCAGGCCAGAGGGAGCAAGTTCGTCCCAAGGAAAATCTACGAAAGTGCCCCCCAAAATCATTATACCAGCACCTGTCCCATTCCCATTCAAGGATATGTGGCAAACTCCTTGGAATTATGCCGCGAGTGTAACCATACCAGAGAAGCCAGAATCCGGTAGAGAGAATGAACAAAAGGTAGAAGAAGAGTATGCACTGAAAGATGAGCAAACAAAGAAGGACGAAAATATCGGCGAAGTAGGCTACTTCACGAGGAGCGGCAGATGCTACTCTTCGGAAGCTTTGAAGGCTGCTGAAGCTGCAAAAGGCAAAGAAGAAGGTACATTAACCAATCCTACCCAAATATTCGGTGAGGAACCCCCTTTGAAGATAAATAAACCGGTAACCGAAGCTCAGGCAAAGGAATTTCTGAAGTTCTTGAGGCACAGTGAGTACAATGTAGTAGAGCAGCTGTGAAAGCAACCAACGAGAATTACGGTGTTGGAATTGCTTCTAAGTTTGGAGAAGCATCACGAGGTATTGCTAAAGGTGCTAAACCAGACGCTTATACCCGATGGTATTTCTGTATCCAAACTAGACAGAATAGTGGGGCATATCACAACATACAACCACATCACATTTAGCGACGATGAGATCCCTGAGGGAGGCATGGGGTCCACAAAGGCTCTTAACATCATAACCCACTGCAAAGGGTATGTTTTTCCCGGGGTTCTGATTGATAATGGGTCGGCACTAAATGTACTATCGATGGTGACTCTGTAAAAGCTACCGGTAGATGATTCCCATATGAAACTCTGTCATAACTCCGTGAGAGACTTTGACGGTACACAAAGAGGAACATTGAGAAAGATTGAAGTACCCTTGTTGATCAGGCCGACTGAGTACATGATTGACTTCGTGGTGATGGACATAAAGCCAACCTACAGTTGCTTGCTGGGAAGACCATGGATCCACTCTGCTGGAGCCGTCCCTTCGTAATTTCATCAAAAATTGAAATTCGTGATAGAAGGTAAATTGGTTACCGTAGAGGTTGAAAAAGAGATCATTGCCTCAGTTACATCAGACGCCCCCTACATATAGAACGACGAAGATGCCGCGGAATGCTCTTTCCTAGCGCTGGAACTGGTAAATGCTACATTTGTCGCGGAAGGTAACAGAATCCCTTCCCCAGGTTATCTAACTGCACCAAGATGACCGTTACCGAAACTTTAGGCCGATGGGAAAAAATCAGAAGAGGGCTAGGAAGGAGATTGCAAGGAAGCCTACGAGCCAAGAGCGTCATCACTAAGAAGGATCGTTTCGAGCTGGGCTACAAAGCAAGTGTTCAATATATGGGGAAAGAGTATAAGAGGAAGAAATAACAAATGAGGGCTAGACTCAAGGGAGAAGACATTATGTGGAGTCCAATGTCTTTCCCTCATGTAAAGAATATTTTTGTCTCTGGAGGATTTAGCCGTATAGGACAGAAGGTCGAAGAAGCAATTAGAGAAAACGACATACTCAATGAGAAGGAGATGTTTAGTGAATCTTTTGAAGGGGTGTCCATCAACATGATAGCTGAAGGTAACAATGGCAGCAGAGTGCTGACCAGCATCTACCTTTGTCGTCCCGGGGAAACTCTTGATAACTGGAGCTACATTGATCTACCTATAGTCTTTAGGTCCAGATCAGAGTAATGCTCCAAATTAAACTTTTTGCTTTTGCCCATAAGCAATGAGGATCTTTTGTATAGGGCAACTATGTTAACTTTTTGTTTGCAATGAAAAGATATCTTCCCCATTTTATCAAATGGCAAACATCTCATTTATTTCATTCATTCATTTCTTATTCATACTCATTCACTTCATTCAAAATCATTCTTTTCCCAATACTTTCGTTCTCACTCCATACAGGGTCCCCATAATCAACTGTATGAATGATTCAGAATTTAATCCCGGAGTAGATTTCGAATGCCTAGAGATCTCGACAGGAATTGAAAGGGAGGATGATGAGACAAGATGCGAGGTCCCTGAAGATTTGGTAAGGATGATGGCCAGCGAAGAAAGGCAAATCATGCCCCACCAAGAAGAAACAGAAATTGTGAACTTGGGGACTGATGAGGAAAGAAAAGAAGTAAAGATTGTGACTAAATTTTCTTCAAAAACCAGACACGAACTGATAGCCCTGTTTCAAGAGTTCAATGACGTCTTTGCTTGGACCTATCAAGATATGCCATGTTTGAATATGAACATAGTGGTACACAATCTACCAACGAGGCCAGAATGTAAACCAATCCAGCAAAAGCTCAGAAGAATGCGGCCTGACATGCTATTAAAGATCAGAGAAGAGGTGAAAAAGCAGTTTGATGCTGGTTTTCTGAAAGTGGCTAAATACCCTGAATGGGTTGCAGACATTGTACTGGTGCCGAAGAAGGATGGGAAGGTCCACATATGTGTAGATTACAAGGATCTCAACTGAGCAAGTCCTAATGACAACTTCCCTCTGCCACATTGTTGCGCGTAATAAGTGCTACGCAAATGTGAAAGTATACACGTCGCAAGTTATAGTATAAAAGATATCGTCTCCACAGGGATTGGTGCCACTTCAAGAATCTAGTCTCTTGCACTGTAAAAAGTAAAAACACAAGTAAAAGATTATAGGAGTTTAACTAATAACTAATCTAGAAAGTAATAAAGTAAATGAATATATGAGATCAAATAAGAGAGAGATAGGCCAGGTTATCGTGAGTTGAGGTGTGATAGCCAATTGGATTGTCTTGGTAAAAGAGTGCACGGGCAACTCAGTTGCCGTGGCAACTTGCACAACGGGGTTGCCTTGGCAACTAATCGATGGTTGCCTGGGCAACTAGTTGGGCAACTACTTGGGTGTCTGGGCAGCAACCTTCAAGGTTCGGCAGAGCGTTCTTCAATGGTTTCTTCTTATCCCTAAGTCGAAACTCTAGCTACTTGTGCATGCCTTGATAATACATCCCTGCGTGAATCAAGGGTGAACAACAACCAATCTTGCGCTCCTCTTAGCAGTTGAAATCCTTAACTTATTCCTAAGCCGGATTAATCTTCACCATCAATATATTGAATAAAGATCATATTCATTCGTTTCTTGAATCTAACTCTCCCGATATTAGATAAATAGATGAAATCACGAGATCCTTTCCCAATTCACTCGCAACAAGAATAAGAACCAAGAATGAATAAACCTTGAATATAAAAGTGCAAACTCTTATTACCTAAACAAAAACCAATAGTTTCTCACAACCACAAAACACAATAACCATAGCCAAGTAGATTTAGTTCATGGCTAGGTTCCAAAGAATCACAAGATAAACAATCCTTAGCATGAACCCAATCGAACAGGAAAGAAAAAGATGAAGGAGGAGGCTTGTCGAAATCCTCCTTGCCCTAGATGCTTGTCGAAAATTCTCTCCTCTTGCCCTCATTGGAGTTGTCGAACTTCCCCTCATTTTCTCCCTATATTGTCAAAATCTCCTTCCTATTTATAGGGCTAGGCCAAAGTCATTCTTTGAGGAGGAGTTTAAGTTGGAATTAAATTATCTTTAAAGAATAAAAACTTGTTGCGCGTAATAAGTGCTACGCAAATGTGCAAGTATACACGTTGCAAGTTATAGTATAAAAGATATCGTCTCCACAGGGATTGGTGCCACTTCAAGAATCTAGTCTCTTGCACTGTAAAAAGTAAAAACACAAATAGAAGATTATAGGAGTTTATCTAATAACTAAACTAGAAGGCAATAAAGTAAAAGAAAATATGAATTCAAATGAGAGAGATAGGCCAGATTATTGTGAGTTGAGGTGTGATAGCCGATTGGATCGTTTTGGTAAAAGAGTGCACGGGCAACTCAGTTGCCGTGGCAACTTGCACAACGGGGTTGCCTGGGCAACTAGTTGGGCAACTACTTGGGCGTCTGGGCAACAACCTTCAAGGTTCGGCAGAGCGTTCTTCAATGGTTTCTTCTTATCCCTAAGTCAAAACTCTAGCTACTTGTGCATGCCTTGATAATACATCCCTGCGTGAATCAAGGGTGAACAACATCCAATCTTGCGCTCCTCTTAGCCGTTGAAATCCTTAACTTATTCCTAAGCCGGATTAATCTTCATCATCAATAGATTGAATAAAGATCATATTCATTCGTTTCTTGAATCTAACTCTCCCGATATTAGATAAATGATGAAATCACGAGATCCTCTCCCAATTCACTCGCAAGCAAGAATAAGAACCAAGAATGAATAAACCTTGAATAGAAAAGTGCAAACTCTTATTACCTAGACAAAAACCAATAGTTTCTCACAACCACAAAACACAATAACCATAGCCAAATAGATTTAGTTCATGGCTAGGTTCCAAAGAAACACAAGATAAACAATCCCTAGCATGAACCCAATCGAACAAGAAAGAAAATGATAAAGGAGGAGGCTTGCCAAAATCCTCCTTGCCCTAGATGCTTGTCAAAAATTCTCTCCTCTTGCCCTCCTTGGACTTGTCGAAATTCCCCTCTTTTTCTCTCTATTGTCGAAATCTCCTTCCTATTTATAGGGCTAGGCCAAAGTCCTTCTTTGAGGAGGAGTTTAAGTTGGAATTAAATTATCTTTAAAGAATATAATTCTTTATTATAATTGTATTCCTACTAGAACTTCTCCTATCTTCTTGGAATTTTATTCTTCTTTAATCTCTGCATGGAAATCAAATTCCTTTGGGTTTGGCCTTTGCTCCACGTCATCTTGGGCTTGTTTAGTCATCAATTTCGACTACCATATCACCTTTGCTCTTGTCGACAATTGCCATGGCAACTGGCTCGGCGTCTCCTTCATGCATTGCCCTGGCAACTAGCTCGGCATCTCCTTCATGCATTGCCCTTGCAACTAGCTCGGCATTGCTTTGGCAAGTGATCCTGCACATACACACACAAAGCACACCAAATCAGCATCTTTTCCACAAAAACTACCAAGTTATGTAATCAAGCTCAACGATGGAAGGAAACATGGATTAATGCATGAATAGCTAATTATGCAACTAATATGAGCCTAAGTCTAACAATAATATGAGTAAAAAGGGTAAGAAAAATAGTACTTTTGAACACTTATCACACCCTCAAACTCGAACTATTGCTTGTCCTTAAGCAATGCAAACTCATAATTACCTGCCAAGACTTCAATTTTCACAAACTTAGCTTTGAACTTGATTTCAATTCTCTGAACCGGGGCACAAAGTATGATTGGCTTTTTATTTTTCGGAAAACTTAGGAGTTACTCGGAATCAAACTATAATGCTTGTGAGTGTGTGCGGAGTTGTGTGCAAGTTGATTTTTCGGATTCTATGCAAACATTAGGTTTTCAAATTACTTCATTGGGTTCTTTTTAACATGTTTTAACTAGAGCCAGTTCTGGGCACCTCTAGTGTTTTGTTTTTTGTTTTATTAAGTTAATTTATTCGACTAGAGCCGGTTCCGGGCACCTCTAGCGATCAAATTTTTTTAACACATACTAGAGCCAGTTTCGGGCACCTCTAGTGATAAATTTTTAGCACATGCTAGAGCCAATTTCGGGCACCTCTAGCATTCATCCAATTTTTATTCTAATCCCTCAATTTGTTAATTATCAACCTAAGTTTACTAGAATTCCTTAAATCAATCAAACCACAACAGTGTTTCATCAAAATTAGCATCATAGTAAAATTCTAGGTTTTTTTCATGGTTATCCTAGAATAAAAATTCTATCAATTAAGTGCATTGGCAAAGTCATCATCGAATATTCATCAAATCTAAGCAATTCTTGTTTCAACTAAAGGCATGGCAAGCAATTTATGTATCCTAAATGTAATACTTAAGATGAATGTGACTAAACATGGTAACTACTAATAACAATCCCCCCAAACTCGAGTGAGGCATTGTCCTCAATGCATGCATAAAAATAACGAAAAATAAAAATGCATACGAGGACTTACTCCGAGAGTTCGTCATCGTAGATGATTAGTTTCCTTTTGGTCGGTGTCTTGATTCTCTTGCTTGAACGCGATGGTTGTTTTCTTGTTGCTGGGATGTCTTTAGCTTTGGTTGCCGTGGCATCTTCAGGGTTGGTTGCCGTGGCATCAGCTTGTGCAGCACGATGTAGGTTGCAGCGGCATCTTCTTCATTGGTTGCCGGGGCAAGGATCTTGGTAGTAAATTTCCTTAGCATAATAGTTGTGAGTCTTGTTGTGAAAAAGAAAACAAAGAAAACCTGAAAACTAAAGAATATGAAGAAAAATAAAATATCTCCTAAAAAAATAAAAATAAAAATAAAAATAAAAAGAAAAAGAAAATATTGAAAGGAGAGCATGCTCATGCATCTCCTAAGTTGACCACTTCTTTGTTACGTTCCACATGGGCACCATTGTAGTGCTTCAATCTCTGTCCATTAACTTTGAATTCATAGTTGTCAGAGATGGACTTGATTATCACAGCACCATGGGAGAATGGTTTGACGACTTCGAATGGTCCCGACCATCTTGATTTCAGCTTTCCCGGGAAAAGTTTTAGCCGAGAATTGAATAGGAGAACTAGCTGCCCTGGAGTGAACTGTCGTGGCAATAGTTTCTTGTCGTGCCATCACTTTGTTTTCTCCTTGTAGATTCGTGCATTGTTATAGGCGAGTGCACGGAATTCTTCTATCTCATTGAGGTCCATCAAACGCTTTTGTCCGGCACTTTCCCAATCCATATTCACGGTCTTGATTGCCCAGTACGCCTTGTGCTCGATTTCCACTGGTAGATGGCATGTCTTGCCATAAACAAGTCGGAAGGGGGACATACCTAAGGGTGTTTTGAATGCAGTGCGATATGCCCAAAGTGCGTCATCTAGTCTTAATGACCAATCCTTCCTTGAGGGATTTACAACCTTCTCGAGTATACCCTTCAATTATCGGTTGGAAATTTATGTTTGCCCGTTGGTTTGTGGGTGATATTCCGTGGCGATCTTGTGTGATATGCCGAAGCGTTGCAACATCTTGGCAATTAGTCTGTTGTCAAAAATGCTTGCCTTCATCACTGATAATTGCTCTCGGCATCCCAAACCGTGTAAATATGTTTTTCTGCAAGAATCGTTGCACGGTCTTGGAATCGTTGTTGGGAACTGCAGCTGCCTCAACCCATTTAGACTCGTAGTCGACGGCAAGTAGAATGTAGAGGTTGCCGAATGAAGATGGGAAAGGTCCCATGAAATCGATCCCCCACACATCAAACAATTCCACTTCGATGATGTTCTGGAGTGGCATCTCATGTCGTCTAGAGATATTACCCGTCCTCTGGCAACGATCGCATTGCTTGTAAAAGTCTTGGGCATCTTTGTACAATGTTGGCCAATACAAACCGGATTGCAAAACTTTGGCCGCGGTACGAGTTCCTCCAAAATGTCCTCCATAGGGTGAAGAATGGCATTGCCGGAGTACATCATGTTGCTCTTCTTCAGGGACACATCGGCGTAAAACCTGATCTGCACATTGTTTAAACAAAAGAGGCTCGTCCCAAAAGTAATGCTTAGCATCATGGCGGAACCGCTTTTTCCCTTGGTGAGTAATGCCATAAGGTAAAATACCACAAACAAGGAAATTAACTAAATCCGCGTACCAGGGTATTACCGAGGCATGTGCTGCCGTGGCGACTGCTCCCATAAGGTAATAAGTGCTACGCAAATGTGCAAGTATACACGTTGCAAGTTATAGTATAAAAGATATCGTCTCCACAGGGATTGGTGCCACTTCAAGAATCTAGTCTCTTGCACTGTAAAAAGTAAAAACACAAATAGAAGATTATTGGAGTTTATCTAATAACTAAACTACAAGGCAATAAAGTAAAAGAAAAGATGAATTCAAATGAGAGAGATAGGCCAGGTTATCATGAGTTGAGGTGTGATAGCCGATTGGATCGTTTTGGTAAAAGAGTGCACGGGCAACTCAGTTGCCGTGGTAACTTGCACAACGGGGTTGCCTTGGCAACTAATTGATGGTTGCCTGGGCAACTAGTTGGGCAACTACTTGGGCGTCTGGGCAGCAACCTTCAAGGTTCGGCAGAGCGTTCTTCAATGGTTTCTTCTTATCCCTAAGTCAAAACTCTAGCTACTTGTGCATGCCTTGATAATACATCCCTGCGTGAATCAAGGGTGAACAACAACCAATCTTGCGCTCCTCTTAGCCGTTGAAATCCTTAACTTATTCCTAAGCCGGATTAATCTTCACCATCAATAGATTGAATAAAGATCATATTCATTCATTTCTTGAATCTAACTTTCCCGATATTAGATAAATAGATGAAATCACGAGATCCTCTCCCAATTCACTCGCAAACAAGAATAAGAACCAAGAATAAATAAACCTTGAATAGAAAAGTGCAAACTCTTATTACCTAAACAAAAACCAATAGTTTCTCACAACCACAAAACACAATAACCATAGCCAAATAGATTTAGTTCATGGCTAGGTTCCAAAGAAACACAAGATAAACAATCCCTAGCATGAACCCAATCGAACAAGAAAGAAAAGGATGAAGGAGGAGGCTTGTCGAAATCCTCCTTGCCCTAGATGCTTGTCGAAAATTCTCTCCTCTTGCCCTCCTTGGACTTGTCGAAATTCCCATCTTTTTATCTCTATTGTCGAAATCTCCTTCCTATTTATAGGGCTAGGCCAAAGTCCTTCTTTGAGGAGGAGTTTAAGTTGGAATTAAATTATCTTTAAAGAATATAATTCTTTATTATAATTGTATTCCTACTAGAACTTCTCCTATCTTCTTGGATTTTATTCTTCTTTAATCTCTGCATGGAAATCAAATTCCTTTGGGTTTGGGATTTGCTCCACGTCATCTTGGACTTGTTTAGTCATCAATTTCAACTACCATATCACCTTTGCTCTTGTCGACAATTGCCATGGCAACTGGCTCGGCGTCTCCTTCATGCATTGCCCTGACAACTAGCTCGGCATCTCCTTCATGCATTGCCCTTGCAACTAGCTCGGCATTGCTTTGGCAAGTGATCCTGCACATACAAACACAAAGCACACCAAAGCAGCACCTTTTCCACAAAAACTACCAAGTTATGTAATCAAGCTCAACGATGGAAGGAAACATGGATTAATGCATGAATAGCTAATTATGCAACTAATATGAGCCTAAGTCTAACAATAATATGAGTAAAAAGGGTAAGAAAAATAGTACTTTTGAACACTTATCACACATATTGACACATTGGCAGCCAATACTGCGGGACACTCATGGTTTTCATCCATAGATGGTTTCCCAAGGTACAACCAAATAAAGATAGACCTGGATGACATGGAAAAGACCACATTTGTAACCATGTGGGGTACGTTTTGTTACAAAGTGATGCCTTTCGGACTCAAGAACGCAAGAGTGACTTATTAGAGGGCAATGATGACTCTTTTCCATGATATGATGCACAAAGAGATAGAAGTATACGTGGATGATATGATCGCTAAGTCCCGAATAGAAGAATAGCACCTTCAAAACCTGAGAAAGTTATTTCAGAGACTGCAGAAATACCAGCTGAAGCTTAACCCGGCTAAGTGCACCTCCATAGTCATATCCAGAAAACTTTTGGGGTTTGTAGTGAATAGAAAGGGGATCGAGATCGTTCCAGAAAAAAGTGAAGGCTATCCAAGACCTACCACCACCTCATACTCAGAAAGAAGTGTGAGGTTTCCTGGGAAGGTTGAACTACATCTCTCGTTTCATCTCTTAGTTGATGGATAAGTGCGACCCTATTTTCAGACTACTCAGAAAGAATAAGCCGGGGGTCTAGGATGAAGAATGTCAAGAAGCCCTGGAGAAGATTAAAAAGTACTTGGCGAATGCACCGATTCTAGTCGCGCCGGTGCAAGGTGGGCCTTTAATCCTTTACCTGACAGTTTTTGAAAGCTCGATGGGGTGCGTGTTGTGGCAACATGATGAGTCTGGGAAGAAAGAAAGAGCCATTTACTACCTAAGCAAGAAGTTCAATGATTGTGAAATACGGTACCCGCCAATTCAGAAACTATGTTGTGCTTTGGTTTGGGCCACCAAAATGCTCAGACAGTACATGTTATACCATACCACCTGGTTAATATCCAAATTGAACCCCTTGAAGTTCTTAATGGAGGCGCCGCCATTAACAGGAAGGATGGCCCGCTGGCAGATGCTGTTATCAGAGTTTGACATTGTATATGTGAGCCAGAAAGCTGTGAAGAAAAGCGCCATAGCAGATTTCCTAGCTAGCCGTGCTACGGGTGATTATGAATCATTGAATTTCAATTTCCCAGATGAAGACTTGATGTGTATTACAACTGAGGAAGACGTTCCAGATGACGGCTCATAGAAACTTTATTTCGATGGAGCATCCAATGCCCTCGACCACGGAATAGGAGCTGTACTAATCTCTCCGAAAGATATCTATTATCCATTCACTAGTAGGCTGGAATTCTTCTACACAAACAACATAGCTGAACACGAAGCCTGTGTTATGGGACTGAACGCAGCCATTGAAAGAAAGATCAAGGGACTTCGAGTATTCGAAGATTCATCCTTAGTGATCTATCAGTTGTGAGGAGAATGAGAAACTAAAGATCTAAAGCTAGTTAAAGAATGAGAAACTTTATTCCAAGAGCTCGTTAAAGAATTTGAAAAAGTCAGTTTCACTTACCTTCCAAGAGAAGAAAACCAGATGGCAGATGTCTTAGCAACCCTGGCCTCCATGTTCAAAGCAAATACAGGAGCAAAAATAAAGCCAATAGAGATGCTGACTTTTGAAAGGCCGGCTCATTGTTGCAATGTGCAAGAAGAAATAGATGGCAATCTGTGGTACTATGACATCTTGCAATATATCAAGCTTCAATAGTATCCCGAATAAGCAAATGATAATGAATGAAAAACACTCAAAAAAATGGCAGCATGATATGTCCTGGACGGAGAGATTCTGTATAAAAGAAGCCTTGACCAGACATTATTGAGGTGTGTAGATGCTCGTGAGGCGAAAGAAATTTTGGCTGAAGTGCATGATGGTTTGTGTGGAACACACGCCAGTGGTTTGTCAATAGCTAAAAAAATTATGAGATATGGCTATTTCTGGTCGACCATGGAGGGAGATTGCATCGATTACGCAAGGAAATGCCATAAATGCCAAATATATGCCGACAAAATCCATGTTCCTCCTTTACCTCTACACACCATGAATTCGTCATGGCCATTCGCAGCATGGGGCATGGATGTCATTGGGCAGATTCATCCGAAGGCTTTTAACGAGCACTGTTTTATTTTGGTAGCCATCATTTACTTCACTAAATGGGTGGAGACAGCATCTTATGCCAACATTACACGGACGGCGGTGTGTAAATTTATGAAGAATGAGATCATTTTTCGATACAGTTTAACAAAAAAAATTATCACCGACAATGCTTCCAATCTGAATAACAAATTGATGACTGAGGTGTGCCTTCAGTTCAAGATAACACACCATAACTCCACAGCCTACCGCCCTAAGATGAATGGGGCAGTAGAACGGCAAATAAGAACATAAAGAAAATCATTGTGAAGACAACGTACACATACAAAGATTGGCCATTTGCTCTGTTCGCCTACCGGATATCTGTTTGCACATCTACAGGGGCAACACCTTATTCTTTAGTATACGACACAGAAGCGGTACTACCCATTGAAGTTGAGATCTTGTCACTTCAGGTTCTGAACGAGGTGAAGTTGGATAAATCAGAGTAGGTCCAAGCCAGGTTCGACCAGTTAAATCTTATCGAAGAAAAGAGGCTGAAGGCCATCTGCCATGGTCAGATGTACCAGAGACGGATGATGTGGGCATATGATAAGAAGGTGCGCCCGAGAGAATTCTGAGAGGGAGACCTGGTGCTTAAGAAGATCCTCCCAATTCAGAAAGATGCTCGAGGAAAGTGGATCCTAATTGGGAAGGGCCATATATTGTCAAGAAGGTCTTTTTCGGGGGAGCGTTGATCTTAACTGAAATAGACGGAGAAGAGTTGACAAATCCTGTGAATTCTGATGCAGTTAAGAAGTACTATATTTGAAAAAAATAGAAAAAAGAGAAGAAAGATGAAGCGAAAACTTGAAAAGGCATTTCATCCAAAAAAATGGAGAACTCGAGGCAAAAACCTAAAAAAGGGTGTCTCAAAGCAAAAGAAGAATCCGAGTTGAAAACCCGTTAAGGGTGGCTCAGATAAATTTTGAGATTGGGCCTCCGATAAGTATAGTCGTCCCTGCGGGTACTAAAAGAATGAGCTCCGGGCAAAGATTCTATCTCGGTTGATAGGACCACGCATCATTCATACTGTGGATACTTGGGGTTTTGTATTTCATGTTTTGCTTTCCCTTTTCCTCATGTTTGCCATGAATTTCTTAAAACTGTTCCAAATCCTTAATGTTAATAAAATCACATTTTTGTGCCTTCCTTTTCTTGTTTCCTCATCATTTTCATAAAATTCATGCGAACAAGTTAACATAGACTTATGATAAGCAAAAGATTTCTGAGCATTATTATGATCTAACCCTGAGAATGCAGGAGATTGGGAAACAAAATTAACTTTGATCTCAAGCTGTCTACATGATGTATGTTGAGACATGACGAGCAGAAGGCTTCAAGCATCAGGATAAGACAACCAATGTCACATACCATTCATGCTTGTCTGAGAAAGCATTCGAGACAACAATAAAGATCTCCCAGGTGAAAACCTGAAGGGGCAACTAAAAAAAACTCTAAAGTAGAAACCCGAAAAGGCACTTTAGAACTTCAAACTTGAAACTTAGAAAAGAAAAGCTAAAAATGTTGAACCCAACAGTGAGATGGGGGTATTGTCACTTGAAAAAGAAAAAGAAGAGAAAGTAAACCGGAGAGTCGACATTGACTGATCGCGGAAGCAAGCGCATCGAGATATTGACATTCATGCATCATGTATAGTTAGGCATCCTTAGGATTAGGAGATGCTAACTCACTTATTACAACATATTGTCCAGGTACTTACAAATTGCCGATGACTTGTGATCTGCGACTTAGAGGTGAAGAACTGATCATTTGAAGAAAGATTTCGGCAACCTTAGTAACGTGAGTCCAGAAAGATTAGTATCCATTTTGGCATAAATTCTGAAAAGATTCAAAGATAAATGTTCTATATAGGAATGGCCTATATTTTCGAGTACTCGCAGCGAGAGGTTCTATATAGGAAGAATCCGAAGCTCTGAGATTTCATAAGCTAAAAGTTCTATATAGGAAGGACTTGCGGCTCCAGGGTTTGAAGACTGGCAGTTCTATATAGTGAGAAATCCCAGTCGAAAGAATCTATCCGTGACGCAGAAGGTTTTATATAGGAAAAATCCGCGTTGAAGGCGAATAGTTCTATACAGGAAAGACTTCGAGCTCTACCGTCTCAGAGTGAAAAGTTCTATATATGAGGGACTCATAACTCAAGACTCTAGAACGAAAGGGTCTATATAGGAGAGACCTGTAGTTCCAAGATCGGAAGGTGAAGAAGTTCTATATAGGAAGAACTTACGAGCCTGAAGATTCAGCCGAGGAAAAGCGAAGAGTTCTAGAAGAACACGTAATTCTAAAGCTACGAACAGGGAAGTTGGATAAAAATAAGTGCTTATGATCTTTGCTTTGTTCCCTTTCCACGAGAACAAGCAAATAGGGGCAACTGTAATCACTCATTTTATCCGTTGTATATATACTGTATTAATCTATATTAGTTTAATAATTAACGTACTATGTATTCATATCATATTATGTGTCTGTTATATATGTGTGATTAATGTGTGCGTAAAGATCGTGTGACATAGCGACTGCATACATGTTATATGTATTATGTATATGTTAATATTTATTATAGTATATGAATGCATATGTGTGTTTATATTTTATGTGTGCATTGTGTGTATGTGTGGGTATTCATGTTAACTATATGTATGGTTATATGCATATGTGTTTGTTTGTCATATTAATTGAGGATGTATTACGTATTAGTGTTTGCATGTTAAGTATATGTGTACCCGTATGTCGTGTATGTGTGTGCTTGCATATACGTACAAATTATGTGTATGCACATATTATTATTATTATTACCTTTTTATTAATATCATGAGTAAGGTTGGGCTAAATTAAATACAAATAAACAAATATATTAAAAACCCAAAAAAATAGTTAAGTGTTCAGTCCATTATATATTGCACAACCCAAATTAGATTTACATAGGCCCAACCGGCCAAAGCCCTTAATAAATAAAAACCCTAAAAATATATCTAACCCTGACCACATTTTATTATTATCTGTGCGCAGCCAGCCCAGAACCGTCAGATCAAATCCAGATCCAATGGCTGTGATCAAGCTAGGGTGGTTTTCCATCTGATGCGCGTGACACCACTCGCTATTCAGCTATCTTCCACGCGCGCGTGGCTCGCACGCTCTAGACCTTTCAGATCACCGTACGCCAAATGTCATGATCTGGAGTAGTCTTCCAGTTCCAAGATTGAATCTCGGTCGTCCAAGCTTTAAGAAATCCTAGCCGTTGGATCAGATCTGATCCAACGGCCAGAAATGGATCTGGCAGAATGAGTCTCTCCACCACACCTCCATCAGATCTCCAACTACTGCCATGCTCGAGGACGTGCGAAGACAGAGGAAAAAACACAAAAGAATGGCCTTTGTCAGTACCAAATCAAACAGAAATGTGTATTTTATTTTATTCCTACTGAACCAAATAAAAAATCAGCATATATGTAAAATTTTGTAAGAAAAATGCAGTCACCAGATTCGAAATAATTACATACAAAAAAATCAAGAGTCCACTGGTAATCCCTTTTTCTCTTTCCTTTCTTCGCATGCATGAGAAAATAAATAATAAGGATAACAAGTAAAAATACTTTACCGGGGTCAGTTGGTTTCCTCCTTCGCTGGCGATAAGCAGTGTAAGGTGAGCTGGTAAAGGGGGAAAGTCAATGGTTTTGTGTGGTTTCATGTTTTCTTTGTTTTTTTAAAAAGAGAGGGTTTTGAGGGGAGTCGTTTTAGATCTGGAGGGAACGGGTTTAGATTTTAAGATTCAGAAGTCAGATTTGGGTTTTGAAGGCAGAAATGAGTTGTTTTTTACGTTCACCTCCGCCGGTGAGCACCGGCTGCGGTGGTCGGTGGTAGCCGATACGGCAGCTGGTGGCCAGATTCTGGATTCGAACCCAGAAGGCCCTCTTCTGTTGAATATTACAAGGAATGAGGGAAGGGTTTATTAAAGGTTTTAAAAAAATGATAAAGGGTCTAAAAACTGGCTTTCATGTGTGATTTATAGAGTCCTTTCAAAAAATAAAATGGTATAATTGTCCACTAAAACCCCACGCGTTTTGGGAGTTTTTAAAATGAGTTTGCCCCTTGGGTTATTTGCAAACCCGGTCCCTATAACCTTTCAAAATCCTTAAATTTAGTCACTAAATTCAACTATAATCAATTTTAAATGGTGAAATTACCTCTCCAGTCCCACCGCGTTTTTGAACTTTTCATTTGAAGCTTCCCTCTTGGTTTTATTGCACATTTGGTCCTCTTGCGTTTTACCCGTTTTGCAATTTTCCCCTTTAATGTACTTTTTATTTATTTATTATTTGTCTTCTAGTTATGTTTTCATTTCATTTCAACCCCTTTCCAGTTTTAAATATTTATATTTTTTGTTTTTTTGCATGTTTATTTTGTTTTTTTTCTTGTGAATATATATGATTCTATAGTATGTTTTTAGGTTTTTTATGTGTACATTAATATGGGTTGTACCGCGCTTCTAGCTTATTAATTTGTCTTGTGCTTTTGTTTGATTTATTAATTATGTTTTAGTTTTTAGTTAGTACTATGTTTATGTGTTTGCATGATTTTTATGATCTTTGTGTATTGTAGGTTGTATATTGGTTGTGGTTAACATGTTTATCACGTGTCATGCATGTCACGTATACCATATTTGTGTTTTAATGTTTTAAGCATGTTAGAGTTAATTATTTTAGTTTTAAAAGTGTTTCTTTCTTGTTCATGTTCATCTTTGTTTTTATTTCTTCATGGTATGTTATGTTTTTATGTGCTCTTTTTATCTTTTTTTAATTTTGTAAAAATTCATGTGTTTATGTTCTTTAGTACCATACATGTAATTTGTGTGAATAGTCAAGTGTTAAGTTTTTATGCTAGTACGTTACTTTGGTTTATTAGTCTAGCATCATTTGGTGTATGTCATGCATTTGTGGCAATTGTGACTCTATAAGTTCAAGCATGCTAGGACTAATTTAGTCTTGAAAATATGTTTTTTTGTTTGTGCCCATATTTCATTGTCATCATGATATGTTGGGTTTTATGTTCATGTGTTTAACTTTTTTACTATTTTGTAATTTTCTTTTTATGTTTTAATATCATGTCAATATAAATTTAATGTTTTTATTTGCCATGTTTTAAGTTGCATAATGGAATATAAATTGTCAATGCGGTGCCCTTTTATCCGAGCGTAAACAGAGCCAGTATCAGGTGTAGTGATGGTGGTTGGGCATTTACTCTCGGATAACGAGGCTTTTAAAATTTACTCGCACATATAACTAAATGTTAATTATATCGTCACTTTAATCCGGAAAGTTTAATATTAATAAAGCGATAATTATTAAAGTACCAATTTTTGGGTGGTGTGGGGGTGTTAATCCTACCCCATCCGTAACTGACTCCCGAACCCAATATTTTTAAAATCTCTGGTTTTATGGTGTCCGGCCTACTTAAGTGGCCGGTGGCGACTCCATTTTTAAATAAAATATGATTTTTGTAAAATCTCCACGGAAGACATTATTTTCAAAACAAAATAAAATAAAAATAAAAATACTTTTTAGAGAATATAAAATAGGGACATAAAATATTTTTTTAGAATTAAAATACGTTTTTCTAAAACCCCACGGAATAAACATTTTAATACTCGAGAGACCCCAAACACCCTTAAAACCTCGTTTTTTTAGTGAACATAAAGAAAGGGACATCGCTACAGAGAGACATGAAAAAAATATGTCAAATGACAACATGACAAAATCTAGGTTGCAGTTGCAGATGGACGAAGGGTGGTCGGAAAGGAAATGGTGTTTAGGGATTTCTTTTGATTTGGGGTTTAGGGTTTAAAATTTTCATTTTATTTTGAATCTGACATGACATTAAAATATTAATAAAATATATCAATCCATAGGAAAATATTAATAAAATAAGCCATTTTATCCAAGAGTGACCAAAATAGCAGTAATTCAAAAGTTGAGTGATTAAATTGAAAAAATTTAAGCTTTAATGACCAAAATAGGAGTGAGAAAAAAGTTGAATGATAAACGGTGTAATTTACCCTTATTTTATTCCACGTCATAACGATGTTAGAGGGTTAACGGAGGAATGATAAAAAATCAATGTATAAATTTAGTGAGTAAATTGAACGTTTTTAAACTTTATTGATCAAAATAAATTAGAGAACAATGTTTGATAATGATTTATGTACTTTACCCTAAAATTTAAATAGTTTTTTAAATATAATTTATTTGTTTTGCTCGATATTATTATTTATCAATAAAATCTCGTTATTTAAATTTAATTATAAAATATATAAGTATTATAATAAAATATTATTTTAAACATTAACGAGGGGTTTTGAGTTGCTTGAGTACTTGAGCCTAATTCGACCCAACCTAGCTATCGATGTCTTCATTAAATGCATCTTAGTGAAATGATTTTGACAATAAAAAAAAGTCTAAATGAAGTTTATGTTAAAAATTATTCGTAGGATTATTCACAATCAGTTGGTCTAATGAGTTTAGGTATTAAATTTTTTTAAATAATATTAGTGTTTTGAAATTTAGTGTTGCGAATGGAGAAACTTAAATTAAGTGAAGCATTCGATATTAGACTTCTACAAAACTCGATCCATATTAGTCGATTAATGAGGTAGATACGAATGGTTAAATTAAAAAATATTCATAAGAATTAAATTCTATTTTTAAAAAGTGTTAAATGAATTAAAATTCAATTTGTAAAATTATTATTTTTATTTTATATAAGAATTAAAGAATATGGAAGAAAAAGAATGTCATCATCATCAAACTTGACTAAAAGGATGATCAGGTTTGACTAAAATTAGAAATTTCAAGTTTCAACCTCAATAAAAGTTGGAAACAAACTTTAATATACATATCGTATAAATTTTAGTTTATACGTGCCTTTTAATTTTAGGGATTAGAGCATAAAGTTTATGTGTTTAGGATGTAGGGTTTAAAATTTAAGGTTAATGTTTAGAATTTAAGATATATGATTTAAGGTTTACGGTTTAATTTTTTATGATTAGAATTAAAAATTTAAGATTTATAGTTTAAATATGCATGCTTATGTAAAATTAGTTTTATAGAGAATGTCTATCAAAGTTTTACCCATAAAAGTTCTTAATCTGACTTACTTTCTTTTGGATTTTTTCTAAAAAAAGGTATACATTGAAAAGTAATGAAATTTCGAGAAAGTACATTAACACTTTTGGTTCGTTCAACACTTTCACTAAAATGTGATGATAATTTATGAAATTCACATTCGGACACGTTATGTTAAATTGTCACAATCTTTTCGGGCACGTTGTGCTTATGTTTTTTTTTTTTTCATTTGGACGTAAAAAGAAAGGGGAAACGGTGAATTTCTTGGTCAATTCCCTTTTCTGCCTCTTCCAATGGTCTTAGTAAATGCACACAATTCATTCTTTCTTACAATTCTGAGTTCCTAGTAATTTAATTTCACTTCATCATATTCCTTTTTTAAAAAAAAAACTCATCTCAACAACTAGTTGTCCGGACAGGATAAACGTTAGATCCCTCAAGTAATTTTAGAAATTTGAATTTTTACATTGTGAGTGAAGCCACTATAATAGGTCTCTACAGTATCCGATTCGAATTAGTTAACCAATAGAATGGATATCGGTGGTTATAAAAAAATACAGAATATTCTTAAAGTGTTACAAGTCTTTAAAAAAATTTAATTTAATTTTTTTTTAAATTTTTAAATAAAATCGTAGTTAAAATTTTTAAAGTGTTACAAGTTTTTAAAGAAATTAAATTTAGTTGCATTAGGATGTTAGAATCATGCATTTGCATAAGGAGTTTAGAGTTTTGTCTATGTCAGTGTGAAGGGTTGTTTTGTTGGCAATTTTGCAGGTTTGGCATAATATTTGGCCTACAAAGCAACACAGGAAGGAATACCAGAGAGAATGCCGAGTGTTGTTGGCACAGATGGACCAGACAATGCCAAGCACCGGATGACAGAGAAGTGAACTTGATGCCACGCCAAGAGGCTGTTGGACCCCAAAAAAATAGGACATGATCAGGCTCCGAAAAAATAGCAATTGGAACAATCTCCGAAAAAATAGCAGGTAAGATGGTGCCAAGACTTGTTGGCAGACTCATGCCAAGCTTGGATGCCAGGGCAGCGTCGACAGGATGACGTCAGCCTTAGCCTGATCAGCTCTCATTCAAATCTGGATAAGAAGATAATCCCTTATCCTCTGGGCAGCTAGAATTTAAAATTTGAAGAGCTAGTCATATCCCTTCTTTGCATACCTATTTAAACACCAACCAAGCTAGACTTTAAAAGGTGAGGAGAAGATTGGATCATAAGGAGTTGGTGTGTGTGTGACGATTGACGACCGGCTGCACCGTGGAAGGGTGGTCTGACCAACTTGGACGAGAAGGTTGCATCGAGAGACCCCTTCTAGCCATTCTCTCTCTCAAGTTATTTTATTTTGTTTTTAAGGATGATGTATTCCGAAAACTTTTGTGGATGGTTGGTTCACTCCTTCACCATGAACTAATTTAATAGTTGGTGGAGATGTTTGGTTTTTATGTTATTTTCATGCTTTATCTTTTAATAATAAATCTGTCTTGGCAAAGTTTCATCTATTCGGCAAACTTTAATATTTCCTAAATACTCTACCAAGCGAGAGCTGGCACTATTGGCCTATTGCATCTTAATATCTTAACAGACTTGGGGTGGCAACGAATAAGTTATCGAATACTGAGGAGAGAAGCTTCGAGAGAAGTCGTTCAAGTAGATGAACTTACTTCAGGAGTGAAATCTACCCCTTAGGGGTATAGATTGGATCTTAATCAAATTGGTTTATTTAAAGACAAACACTATAGAGATATAGGGGTTTTTACATGATCAATTTAGGGCAATGACCATCGAGAGAGGCTTTGCTACTTTTGAATCTGCTCGGCAAATAATGCAAAGACAGGTTGTTATTAACGGCTGGCACGACATAAATAGTGTGAAAACCAGGCATTCCCTGCCAACGCTCATCATTCATTAAAACACATTCCTTGCCAACGTCTTTACTTTTCTTTCATTTCTTTACTTTTTAATTATTTTCCAAAACCAATTTCAAATCAGCTTTTTCTTAAAGCAAGTAACAATCAAGGCAATTGAATTCCAAGACAATCTCTGTGAGATCGATACTCAGCTTACCAGCTGTATTACTTGCAGACTGTGTATACTTGCACGCAAAAGACTTATTTTGGCACATTCTTATATTTTTCCAATTCATATTTTCTGTCACTTTTGCCAGCATTTCATCTAGAGAGTCTACAAGTTTTGGCGACGTTGCCGGGGATTGCAACAGAATTGATTGTTTTTAAATTTTTACTTGTCTTCCTTTTATTTTTGTTTTTATTTTTACCTTTCATTTTTGTTGGTGTATGACCAGAAGCCATCCTGTGGTGGATGAGTGGCCATACGATCTGAAAATTGAGAAAACCTTACGAAGGTTAAAAAAAAGATTTCGAGAGATAAACCAAGATAATGGAGGGAATGGTGTGGTGAACAATGGGGGAAATCCACTTAACAATGAGATACCACCACCACCTGTTGCCCCAGTTGTTAATGAGAGGCCTATTAGAGAACATTCGGCACCAACCATTGACAATTTGATGTCAGGACTTGTTGGCACAGAGGTAAACGCTGTCAATGTTAAACTTAAGCAAGTAATGATTCAAACTTTTTTGAATGTAGGCCAGTTTGATGGCGCACTCACTGGAGATCCGAGGCAACATCTTAAACAGTTCATGGAGATTTGCCAGCTATTTCAACAAAATGGAGTACCTAAAGATACCATGAAGCTGAAGTTATTTACTTTTTCTTTGAGAGATAGAGCAAAGGCTTGGCTTAATTCCTTGCCACCTGGCTCAGTCACTTCATGGGCAGACCTATGCCAGAAGTTCTTGACAAGATTCCAGTCGCCAACACTTACTACCAAGCTGCGGGGTGAGATCATTACATTCAGGCAGGCTGAGGATGAGACCTTATATGATGCCTGAGAAAGATTCAAAGACTTGTTGAGGAGGTTTCCTATGCATGGATTCCCGAATTAGACTCAGATTCAAACCTTTTACAATGGATTGAATGCACAAACAAGGACGGTTGTTGATGCTTCAATAACTGGCTCATTGCTTGACAAGACATATACTGAGGCTGTTGACATTTTAGAAAGGATTGCAATCAATGATTTTGAATATCCTGTTGCAAGACTTGGGACCGGAACTAAAACCAATGGGAAATTTCAGGTTGATGAACTAACATCCATTCATGCCGAGATTTCCAACCTTATGAGCATGGTAAGAACGTTGCAAAAGAACAATGAGTCCCAAGAAGTCAAAGCGTTAGACCAATTCTGTACGATCTATGGAGAAAATCATCATGTGGATAAATGTCCTGCCAACCCTCAATCGGTAAATTTTGTTGGCAATGTTAATCGTTACTATAACCCTAACTCCAATACTTATAATGTAGGTTAGAGACAACACCCTAACTTAGCTTGGGGAAATCAAGGAGGTAACCAGTACAATGCCCAGCGCCAGAATACTTAGAGGCAGAATAACAATGCCATGCTAGCATTCTATCAGAATGCCATGCCACAGAAAACCCAAAACAATTTTCAGCAAGGGTAGAGACTCAACCAATGAGGCACTCTCACAGAGTACATGGAAAGGAATGATGCCATAGTCTAGAGTTTGGCTGCGTCAATGAGAAATTTGGAAGTCCAGCTTAGGCAGATTGCCAGTGCACTCAGCAATCGACCCCAAGGAGCATTGCCAAGTGACACAGAAGATGCTCGGCACAAAGACAATGAGCAGTGCAAAGCTATAACTCTTCGGAGTGGTAAGCAGTGCGAGATGGAGAAGGTTGCTAAGCAGCCAATTAATTGTCAAGATGAGAAGCCTGTGCTAGTAGATGATCCCAGGGAAACAGAGAAAGAGGAAACAAAAACAGATGATGCCAGAACTAATGCTAGACAGCACACTAATGCCAGCATCGATGCCAAACAGTTTGATGCCAGCACTGCGTTGGCAAAGCCAGCAGAGCAGGCACGTATCTATCCACCGCCACCATTTCCAACAAGACTTCAAAAGCATAAGCAAGATTAGCAGTTCAAGCGTTTCTTGGAGGTTCTTAAGCAATTGTAAATCAACATTCCAATGGTAGAAGCCCTTGAACAAATGCTCAACTATGTCAAATTTATGAAGGACATTCTTTCCAAAAAGAGGAAGTTGGGAGACTTTAAAATTGTCGCCCTGACCGAAGGATGCAGTGCCATGATCCTAAACCGTTTACCACCAATGATGAAAGATCCAGGAAGTTTCACTATTCCCTGCACCATTGGCAACAAATTCATGGGCAAGGCACTGTGTGACCTAGGAGCCAGCATCAACTTGATGCCAATGTCAGTTTTTCAGAAGCTTGGTATATAAGCAAGACCTACCACGGTGACACTTCAGCTGCAGACCGATCCTATGCACATCCCAAGGGTAAGATTGAAGATGTGTTGGTAAAGGTAGATAAATTTATTTTTCTTGCTGATTTTATCATTTTGGATTATGAGGCTAATATTAATGTCCTGATTATTTTGGGGGGGCTTTTCTTGCCACATGTAGGGCTTTGATTGATGTTCATAAAGGGGAACTAACAATGCGCATAAATGATCAGCAAATTACATTTAATGTGTTTCAAGCTTTGAAATGTGCAGATGAACCTGATGAGTGCCAAACAGAGTAGATGATGGAGTCCATTTACACTTTGGACATGGCACAGTTATGCCAGAATACAGAATTTGATGCCAGCAATTTAGATGGCATAGTTGATCTGTTTGAGGAACTAGAAGAACCAGTCTTAGGGGCTGAATAGGCGAGTTATTTTGAGCCACTACAGTTGGCCGGCTGAGAAATCAAGGCATCTAAACCATCAATTGAGGAGCCACCAGCATTGGAACTGAAACCACTGCCAAATCACTTGAAGTATGCTTATTTAGGTGAATGCTCAACTCTGCTAGTGATCATTGCCACTGGTCTCACTAATGATCAGGAGGAAAGGTCGTTGGCAATATTGTGTGACTATAAGCAAGCATTGGGATGGACTTTGGCAAGCATTAGGATTGTGTAGTCCAACCATTTGCATGCATAAGATTATCTTGGAGGAGTACCACGGCAAGACCATTGAAGGCCAAAGAAGGCTAAACCCAAGCATGAAAGAAGTAATGAAAAAAGAGATCATAAAATGGCTTGATGATGGGATTATATATCCCATTTTCGACAGCTCTTGGGTTAGCCCGGTGCAATGCGTGCCAAAGAATGGTGGCATGACCGTGGTACAAAATAGTGAAGCTGAGTTAATCCCCTCCAGAACTATCACTGGATGGAGAGTGTGCATGGACTATAGGAGGCTGAACAATGCCACGAGGAATGATCACTTCACATTGCCATTCATTGATCAAATGCTAGACAAGTTGGCAGGTAAAGCTTTCTATTATTTTTTGGATGGTTATTTAGGTTATAGTCAGACTGCCATTGCCCGTGCTAATCAAGAGAAGACTGCGTTCACGTGCCCATATGGGACATTTGCGTTTAGAAGAATGACATTTGGCCTATGTAATGCACCGGTAATATTTCAACGTTGCATGATGTCCATTTTTTCCGATATGATCGAGCACAACATGGAAGTATTCATGGATGACTTCTCAGTGTTTGGCAAAACATTTGAGGAATGTCTTTAGAGTTTGGAGCAAGTCTTGAAGAGATACATAGAGACGAACCTAGTGTTGAACTGGGAAAAATACCACTTCATGGTGAAGGAGGGCATTGTTCTCAGGCACAAGGTAACTGGGAGAGGGTTAGAAGTGGATCAAGCAAAAGTTGAGGTAATTAAGCAACTACCACCCCAACAAGTGTCAAAGGTATACGAAGTTTCTTAGGACATACCGGTTTTTATCAACGTTTTATTAAAGACTTTTCGAAAATTGCTAAACCCTTATGCTTGTTGTTAGAACATAATGCCACTTTTACATTTAATGATTCTTGTTTGAGAACATTTCAGGAGCTTAAAGAAAAGCTGATCAATGCCCCTATAGTTGTGGCACCGGACTGGAATGAGCCTTTCGAGCTCATGTGTGATGCCAACGACTATGCCGTCGGAGCAGTTTTGGGACAAAGGCATAGCAAGGTTTTCCATGCCATATACTATGCCAGCCAAACCTTAAACGAAGCACAACTGAATTACTCCACGATCGAGAAAGAATTTCTTGCGGTTGTATTTGCTTTTGACAAATTTAGATCTTATTTAATTGGTAACTAAGTTATGGTTTTTACATATCATTCGGCATTAGAGTATCTATTGGCAAAGAAGGATGCCAAGCCCAGGCTAATCCGATGGACGCTCCTACTTCAAGAATTTGACCTTGAGATCCGAGACAAAAAAGGGTAGTGAAAACCTAGTAGCTGACCATCTCTCACGTTTAGAGCATCATCTTGAAGATGGTAAGACCAATTTGATAAGATATGAGTTTCCTGATGAGTATTTGCTTGCAGTTAATTCCATGCCATGGTATGCCGATATTGTCAACTACTTGGTAAGTAACATTTTGCCACCAGATTTGGCATACAATGCCAATAAAAGGTTTTTGCGGGAAGTTAGGCAATACTATTGGGATGAGTCAATATTGTTCAAACAGTGTGTCGACCAAGTGATCCGCCGATGTGTGCCTGAGGATGAACAACATAACATATTGTATCTATGCCATACTGCACCATATGGAGGTTACTTTGCTGGAGTAAAAACTGCTGCCAAGGTACTGCAGTCAGGATTTTTTTGGCCCACACTATATAAGGATACCCACGAGTATGCCAAGGCATGTGATCGATGCCAAGGACAGGAAACATCTCTGGCAGACACCAACTACCGCTTCAAAACATTATGCATGTGGATTTATTTGATGTATGAGGGATAGACTTTATGGGTCCTTTTTCCACCCTCATTTGGTAATGTATACATTCTTGTGGTTGTTGACTACGTATCTAAGTGGGTAGAAGCCATTGCTTTGCCAACGAACAATGCCAAGGTCGTTGCCAAGTTTTTACATAAACGTATCTTTACCATATTTGGTGCCCCTAGAGTGATTATTCATGATGAGGGTACTCATTTTAAATGTAGTCTAATTTATAAAGCCTTGTGCATGTATGATATACAGTAGAGAATTACCACAGCATATCATCCACAAACAAACGGGAAAGCTGAGATTTCAAACAAGGAGATCAAAAACATCTTAGAGAAGACTGTTAATCCATCAAGGAATGACTGGTCCTTGAGACTAGATGAGTCCTTGTGGGCTTACAGGACTGCGTTTAAAACTCCTTTGGGTACTTCACCGTTTAGACTTGTTTTCAAAAACCATGCCATCTGCCAGTGTAACTTGAGCATAAAGCCTACTGGGCCATCAAAAACCTTGGCATGGCATGGAGAGGAGCTGGAGAAAAAAGGTTACTGGACCTAAATGAGTTGGAAGAATTCAGAATGCAAGCTTATGAGAATGCTGGGATCTACAAGGAAAAAGCAAAACGTTGGCATGACAATAGGATAATGCCAAGACATTTTGAGGTAGGCCAACGTGTTTTGCTATTCAACTCACATCTTAAGTTGTTTCCAGGGAAACTTAGATCAAGATGGACGGGCCCTTATGAAGTTGTGAAGCCCTATGCTCATGGAGTTGTGGACATTAAGAACTTGAAGACGAGAGAAATCTTTAAGGTGAGTGGCCAACGCTTAAAGCACTACATGGAAGGTGATCATAACAATGCCAAATAGGTGGTCCTCTTGGCAGAGGTTACATGAAAGCACCGTCAGGTTTGAATTTTTGTAAATATTAGGTTAGTGTTTTTCTTTGTTTTTAGGTTTTTAGTTTTTTATTATTTTTCTTTCTTTTTAAGTTCCATGTTTTTATTCCTTTAATGTGTTGAAAGGTTTCCTTTGAGTTGCGCAGATTCATTGTGCCAGGAACACTGCCAGGGTTGCTGGTAGGAGCCAACGCTTTAACAGAAAAATCTGCCAGACGCAGTGCCAGAGTAGCTTGGCATGCAGCGGTGCAAAACATTGAAGGAAGAGGGAAAAACCCTAGTTTTATCAGCCCAGTAAAAAATTGAGAGAGTTATCTTTATTTGACTTTAAGCCCTAGCCGCCCAAATTTTGGTTGAAATTTAAATTTCAAATCAATTACCTTATCACTCCAATCCTTACCCTATCACCTTATCACTTCAACCTTATCACTCCACCTATTTTTAAATTAATTCTTTTTATTCCCCATCGTTATCCATAATTACTACTCCCATTAAAACACTCAACCAACCTAAAACCTTTCACTTTCTTACTCTTGTCGGTTAAAGAAGCCAAAACATCTTTCTCACTTTTTACTTCCTTTTCGATAAGAAAGTACAAACCCAAATCGTCATTTGCCTTCATCTTTCAACATCGTTCCAAGCTTCAACCAGTTTTAATGGCCTCATCGTCTCTTCCTTTTAAAAGATTCTTCAACGAGGAGATCGAGAAAAAGTTCGAAACAAATTTTACCTCGAGGAGTTTTTACTACGGGAAGCACTTCGAATTCAAAACGGAGGCAACAACTGAATTCCCTTCAGAAGTTATGTCTACGATTAACTTGCACAAGTGGAGTCTATTCTGCCAGCAAAAAGGGGAGATCTATGCCACCATCGTTCAAGAATTCTACGCGCACCTTGTGACCAAGGATTCGCCTTTCTTGATGATTAGGGGTAAGTGTGTGCGTTTTGATGAGGGATATATTAATAATATGTTTGATTTGGATGGTGCAGGAGATGAGTATTTTGAGTATATTAATTCGATGACTGCTGCCAAGAGGAAAAAGCTGTTGACGGATCTGTGTGAAACTGGCACGACGTGGATAGTTTCATCGACGGGCCACTGGACAGTGAAGAGGCTAGCGTTGAAGCCAAAAGTGAGAGGCTAGAATCACTTCATTAAGGCAAACCTATTGCCTACATCCCACAATGAGACGGTCTCAGAAGAAAAGCTGATTTTGTTGCACTCCATCATAAAAGGGCGCAAGATCAACATTGGAAAGATTATCATAGAAGAGACTTATAAGTGTGCTGCGAGAGGTAAAGGTAGTTTGTTTTTCCCTTTGCTTATTTCTAACATTTGCATACGCCATGATGTGCCTAGGCTTGATGAGGAGCAAGGCCAGATAATAAAGGGAACGACCATCACTGCTTCCATATGGAGAAACCTCACTGCGGTTGAGCCAAAGGACAAGGCCAAGGGAAAAGCAAAAATGGCCATGCCTAAGCCAAAGATGCCAAAAGCTATGCCTGTGACTGTGCCAGACGATTATGTGGTAATGTTGTCTCAAATCTACCAACGCTAGGAGATGATACTCAGTAAGATGAAAAGGGTTGAGGAGATTAATGTCAAGCTACGACATTACATGCAGGCCAGAGATGTGATAATCAGGGAAACTCTCAAGAAAATATCTTCTGATGTTGTGCCAGAATTCCCAGATTTCCCTACCGAGCCCTCTGCCAATGATGAAGCCATGCCAACCAGTTCAGCTAGTCCAGTTATTCCAGCCAGTTCAGAGTCTGATGCTACAGTCCCACTATCTCCAATTCAAGTTGAGTCTGCCAGTTCTGATTCTGTGATTGAATCAAAGGAACCCAAAACGTCTGCCAAAGCAAAGTCTGCCAAGAAGCCTGCCACATCACCAGTGAAGCCTGCGCAGTCCGATGCCACCACTACTCCTACTGCGTCAAACCCTACCAAGATTGTAGAGGAAGTCCTCTAAGATGTTGGAGTGTCCACTATCGCAAAGCCAACAATGAAGGGAAGAAAGAGAATGGCCCCTGATCGTAGGCCATTTATAAAGAGAAAGACCCGAGTCACACGAGAAGATGCATTAGGGACAATGCACATCTTGGGTTTGGGGGTGCATTTCTTCACATTTATGCCATGCATATCATGTTTAATTTCTGTTGCCATGTCATCGATGTCATTTAGAGTATATGCATACCGAACTGCTAAAAAATAAAAATAAAATTTTGTCGCAACTTAATTTTGAAAAATGTTAACAATTGTTAAGCAAGCTTAATTTGATCTAGGTGTCTGTCCAATGAAGAGACTTTAATCTTTAGTTGTCATGCCGTGCCCGCAGAGTAGTATGCCAAGATTGCTTGGCAATTGATCTCTAGTTTAGGGAATTCAACTTGCACTTAACACGTAAGATGTATCTAGTCCCTTAGCAAACTTAGACTTTTTAAAACTATGCTCAAATTTAAAAAAATAATGCCAGGGTAAAAGAAATAAATAAGGCAACAATGTTCTGCCAAGGTAAGAAAAAATAAAACTCTCATCTACCTTAGGGATAATAAGCTAATTGGGGCTTCGTGGTTTGCTCCCTCTTAGTTCTCAAGTCCAAAACCTTGGGGTGTGAGTTGAAGAGAAAGCCTAGTGATGTCTAGATTATGGTGGGGATTCGTGGTATACTCCCTCTTATCTCTCACGCTAAATAGTGTCACGAAGCAAGCTTAAAAGAATACCAGGAGAAACCCTTGGCAAAAAGAAAAAATGAAAAAAAATCTGAGTTTAGGTAGTAAAAATTGTCTAAGGGAGTGAAAGGAAACTTGATGCATATTGCCTATACTCATGCACTCTTCGTGAACTTTGACTAGAGTTATATTGTTGCACTTGAATTACTACCTGCTTGGCATTATTGCACTGAGATACTGAGGACAGAAATAGAGCCAAATTCTGCTTGCCAGCACGTGTTGGCATTCAACCAAAATTTTGTCGAGGTAACTTTTTCACAGTTTTTGTTTTTATTTTGATTGCATTACTTGAGAACAAGCAATGAGTTAGGTTTGGGGGTGTGTTACCACTCCAAAAGTACTATTTTTAATGCCAATCTTAAAATGCTTTTGCTTGTTTTTAGGTACATTTAGTTGCATTAGGATGTTAGAATCATGCATTAGCATAAGGAGTTTACAGTTTTGTCTATGTCAGTGTGAAGGGTTGTTTTGTTGGCAATTTTGTAGGTTTGACATAGTATTTGGCCCAGAAAAGCAATACAGGAAGGAATGCCAGAGAGAATGTCGAGTGTTTTTGGCATAGATGGACCAGAAAATGCCAAGCATCGGATGGCAGAAAAGTTAACTTGATGCCACGCCAAGAGGCTATTGGACCCTAAAAAATAGGACATGATCAGGCTTTGAAAAATAGCAATTAGAACAATCTCCGAAAAAATGGCTGATAAGATAGTGCCAAGACTTGTTGGCAGACTCATGCCAAGCTTGGATGCCAGGGCAGCGTCGGTTGGATGACGTCAGCCTTAGCCTGATCAGTTCTCATTCAAATCTGGATAAGAAGATAATCCTTTATCCTCTGGGCAGTTAGAATTTAAAATTTGAAGAGCTAGTCATATCCCTTCTTTGCACGCCTATTTAAACACCAACCAAGCTAGACTTTAAGAGGAGAGGAGAAGATTGGATCGTGAGGAGTTGGTGTGTGTGTGACGATTGACGACCGGTTGCACCATGGAATGGTGGTCCGACCAACTTGGACGAGAAGCCTAGATCTTGAAGGGCTGCATCGAGAGACCCCTTCTAGCCTATTCTCTCTCTCAAGTTATTTTATTTTATTTTTAAGGATGATGTATTCCGAAAACGTTTGTGGATTGTTGGTTCACTCCTTCACCATGAACTAATTTAATAGTTGGTGGGGGATGTTTGGTTTTTATGTTATTTTCATGATTTAGCTTTTAATAATAAATCCGCCTTGGCAAAGTTTCATCTATTCGGCAAACTTTAATATTTCCTAAATACTCTGCCAAGCGAGAGCTGGCACTGTTGGCCTATTGCACCTTAATATCTTAACAGACTTGGGGTGGCAACGAATAAGTGTCGAATACTGAGGAGAGAAGTTGTTCAAGTAGATGAACTTACTTCGGGAGTGAAATCTACCCCTTAGGAGTATAGATTGGATCTTAATCAAATTGGTTTATTTAAAAACAAACACTATAGAGATATAAGGGTTTTTACATGATCAATTTAGGGCAATAATCATCGAGAGAGGCTTTGCTACTTTTGAATCTGCTCGGCAAACAATGCCAAGATAGGTTGTTGTTAACGGCCGGCACGACATGAATAGCGTGAAAACCAGGCATTCCCTGCCAACGCTCATCATTCATTAAAACACCTTCCTTGCCAAAGTCTTTACTTTTCTTTCATTTCTTTACTTTTTAATTATTTTCCAAAACCAATTTCAAATCAAATCAACTTTTTCTTAAGGCAAGTAACAATCAAGGCAATTGAATTCCAAGACAATCTCTCTGGGATCGATACTCAGCTTACCAGCTGTATTACTTGCAGACCGTGTATACTTGCACGCAAAAGACTCATTTTGGCACATTCTTATATTTTCCAATACATATTTTCTACCACTTTTGCCAACATTTCACCTAAAGAGTCTATAGCTACTGACTCGAATTATTGTATTGTGAATGGACCAAACTGGGTTAAGAAGTTCACTCTTATAATGAACCTCCGTAATTTTTTATCTGAATTAGTCAGCCAACAAATCAGATATTGATATTATAACTAAAATAGATTTTAAATAAAAAATTCACGAAAAAGGATTTTGATAGAGTTTAAGACTTTGATTAGTGTTTCAATAGATTAGTTATGCTTTAGTGAAATGAGCTAGAAAATTCAAATCTCTACAAATGTAAATCAGATGTTTACTTGGGCTTTATCTCCTTAACCTTTACATTCACAAACAAGAATGGTATGATAGCTATTGCATGGGAATCATATTTAGTTATAATTAAGAGGATTATGTTATTCCTATTGTTACTTCTTTAAAAGTAATTATGTGGAACACAATGGTATAATAGGATGATGTTTATCTTAAGAGATTCAGGTTCACGCACATGTGAATAAAGTGTGTTACTTGTGAAAGAGTTAAAGAAAAATTATGAACAGTTACTCAAACTAGTATATTTAAAAACATAAAACTAATTGTGTCTTTTTTATATATTTTTTGAACAATTCCTACTTAGGGAAAGGGGAAATTTGCTCCTAATGGGTCTAGAACCCACAACCTAGGAGAGGTGAAGGTGTCAACTGAGAGATTTTAACCACTTATTATAGAGGTTGTTGACTAAAATAATTGTGTCTTAAATTTATATTTGATACACATCTAAGTAAAAAGCTTTAAGACATAATCTCTTAAGAATTTTTAAATTCCAAAATAAAAAAAATTGAATACACATATATCAACTTTTAGGAGGTATTTATATGGCTTATTTTATTTTTAAAATTTAAGTTTTTAAATAGAAACTTTATAAAAAATTTAGGGTAAACTACACCAGATACCACTCAACTTAGAGTGTTGTATCTTTTATATTATTAAACTTTCGATTTGTTCAATTATAACACTAAACTTTGAGTTTTGCTTCAATTATACCACGTGCGCTTAACTTAGTAACTACGCGATGATGTGGATGACAATTGCCTATGTGAATGCCACATTGAAACGACGCCGTTTTGATCGCATTATTTTATTGCCTAAAACGATATCATTTTAATGAGAAAAATTGAAAAAAAAAAGCAACAATAGATGACTCTTGAAGAAGTTTAAACCAAAGGCCTCTAGAAATAAAAACATAACCAAAACACTAAGCCAATCTAAAATCCTGTTATGCATTTAATAACAATAATAGATATGTTAAATTGTAGCGAAGATTAAATTAATGTACTTAATGATGTTATCATTACATTGTAATGTCTTTGCTTGAAATAATCTAACGACATTTACGGTGGCGAAACTGTCACTGATACTGAAGAAGATGACTGAACTCCAGAATCCGACGATGATTGAAGATGACTGAACTCCAGAATCCGACGATGATTCTATGATAATCACCAAACAGAAAAAAAAATCAACTTTTGAACCAATAACGAATTAGCAACCTCCAAACAATTTATTTTCCCAATTAATATGACAAAAGAGAAGTTTTTTTGGAAATGACTTGGGGATTATCAAACAAGGGTTTATGACCATTTTCAAAGGGGAGGCAGGGATAGACCGAAAGGGGCTGGAGGGGACAATTGATCTCCTAAAAGTTTGAAATTTCTATACAATTTAGAAAAAAATTTTAAAATTTATTTTCGCCTCCTAAATTTTTATAAGTTCACCCTCTAAAACTTTATAAGTTCACTCGCTAACCTAAAATCCTGCGTCCAGCCCTGAAGTATTTTTGATTTTCTTGAGTACTGCTATTCGGTGGTGGTGGTTGAGATTTTCGTCTGCAATTTAACATACATATCATTTTTGTAATGCATAACATGTTCATAAGTTGGCTATGTAGTTAGGAGGGGCTTTTTATTCTAGAGATTTTTGGGTTAAACCTCTTCAGGAGCATATGTTGCTTTTTTTCTCTCCGATTATTCTCATCAAAATGACGTTATTTTAGGCAACAAAATAATGCAATAAAAATGACATTGTTTCATTGTGGTATCTACGTTGGCGGTCATTATCGTGTTAACGGTTTAATGGTATACTTGAAGCAAAAATATTAAAGTTTAGTATTATAATTGAACAAATTAAAAGTTCAATGGTATAAATGATTCTAAAAAATTAATAATTTTATTTATTTTAAACATATTTTTTTTTTATCTTTGGTCCCAAATCTCAAAACCTTATATAGGTTGACATGAACTCTTGGGAGATCCTTAGGGTTGTTTAACTCAAGATCCATTAAATCTAATAGAGTTAATATTAGGTTTGCTTTCTTCGTAATAACTATCCCGAATTTCAAATTTTCTTCGTAATAACAGTTACAAATTTTGAATATAGATTATAAAACAAACACATAATATGCTTGAAAAAGTTGGGTTTGCTTTCATTCCTTGTATCTTCTATCTTTGTCGATAATTAAGGGGTTTGCAATTATTTCCACATGCTTTGGTTGACTAGTGATGCTTGAGACTTGCATTAGGGTTTTGAAAAGACTTTTAATTTGCGTCTAAAATATCTTTTAAGCTACAAATAATCAGTTGGTCCAGTAGAATGAGACACTAGATCTCTTAAGCAACATTAAAAGTTCAGATTTTAGTATTATGAATAGAGTAAATTGAGTTGGAAAGATCACCAAATAATGAGTTTTTGAAGTATATGATTCAAATTAATTAATCAATAAATCGATTACCGATGGTAAAAAAAATTCTTTCAAGCCTACCAAGGATTGCTTTGAAAAGAGAAAAACGCGTTGCCACATTTTCTCCCCACTTATATCACTATGCAATCACGAAACTGACTCCCAAAATAAATCATTTAAGGTTAAAATATTACTTATTATATTCACTTCATATTGATGTTGTTATATTAAAATTTTAGTAGTTTTTTTATGAACATTTATTATATTATAATCACTTTAAAATTATTTTAAAAAATTAAATAATATTTAAAAATATATATAAAAATATCAAATTTATTTATTTTGCTCGATATTATTATTTATCAATAAAATCTCTTTATTTAAACATAATTATAAAACATATAAGTATTATAATAAAAATATTAACGAGGGGTTTTGAGTTGCTCGAGTAATTAAGCCAAATTCGATCCAACCTAGCCATCGATGTCTTCAGTAAGTGCATCTTAATGAAATGATTTTGACCAAAAAAAATTATAAATGAAGTTTATGTTAAAACTTATTACTCCAGTAAAATTACCCAACACCAATTGCTCAAACGATTTAAGATGTTAGGTACCTTAAGCAAGATTATGAGTTTGAATTTTAGCATTGTGAATGAAAAAACTCGATTGAGAAACTTTTTTTTAATAAAATGTGGCTTTATTATTTAAGAAGCAGAAAGCTGCTACAAAAGAACATTACAAGCTGAAACACAGGGGCAGCCTAAACTAAAAAATCCCCCTCTATACACAATTGTTTGTTTACCCTATCACTTTTTTTATACATTTTTCGTGAAATTTGATTTGAATTATATCCTTTATACAAGTAAAAACAACATCAATGGATCAGAATTAGTCCATCAATAAATTAAATACCAATAGTTAAACAAAAAAGAAATTATTCGTAAGAATTAAATCATTTTCTGAAAGGTGTTAAATGAATTAAAATTCAATAAGTAAAATTATTATTTTTATTTTATATAAGAATTAAAAGAATATGCAAGAAAAATAATGCGATGGTCATCATCATCAAACTTGACTAAAAGGATGATCAAGTTTGACTGAAATTAGAATTTTCAAGTTTCAACCCCAATAAAAGTTAAATTTTTTTGATATACAGACCTTATAAATTTTAATTTATACGTACCTTTTAATTTTAAGGGTTAGAGTTTAAAGTTTAAGGGTTTAGAATTTAAGGTTAGTGTTTAAAATTTAGGGTTTAGGGTTTAATTTTTTTAGAATTAGGGTTAAAATTTTAAGATTTAAGTTTTATAGTGTAAATATGCATGCTTGTGTAAAATTAGTTTTACACATAATGTCTATCAAAGTTCTACCTATAAAAGTTCTTAATCTGAATTATTTTCTTTTGGATTTTTTCTGAAAAAAATTAGAAACCATTTAAACTAAAATTATGGTTCTTAAATTACTCTACAAGGTATTCATTGAAAAATAATGGAATTTCGAGAAAGTACATTAACACTTTTGGTTCGTTCAACACTTTCACGAAAATGTGATGATAATTTATGAGGTTATCTTTATTAAATAAAATAATAATTTAATATCTGATAATAATATTTATTATTAAAAAATATTTATTTCAATATTTATTAATTTTTTAATTGGACAATAATCAAATAACTCTCTATGTAAAATGACATCTCAGCTAATTTTTTATTTAAATTGAAATTTGATTATACTTGCGGTGACCTGATAATTTTTTATCAGTCGTTAATTTGTTAACATGATAATATATGATTGGTTGAATTTTTCTTTTAAAATTAATAGAAAATTAAATAATTAAAATAATTAAAAATAATCATATTAATACAAAAAAAATTCTTTAAAATTTTGAAAAAAGCGAAAAAAATCTAAAAAAATCAAACAGTATAAAAGTATATACAATTATTTTTAATTATATAAATTATAATAATTCTAGAAAAATTAAAAAATATCTAAGAAATTGTAATATAGAAGTATGAATATCCATGTTATAATTTTAATTATTTTATTTTTTGGCATAACTATCAAAATTTGATCTATTGACATATAATTTAAATCAGATATTTTTTAACAATAAATCATAAATTTAAAGGCTCATTATAGGAACAATCCTCAAGAATTCGAACTCTTAATGTTGGTTAGGGGATCTAACGTCTCATCCTACTGAAGAATTCAAAAAAGATTATAAAAAAATTGGTCCAACATAATGAGACATTAGATCCCTTAAATAACTCCACAATTTGAATTCTATTATAGTAGCAATGATATGGTACATTGTTAGAAAAGATAGTCTTAAATTTCAAATACAAATTATAAAATAGAGATGAAAATCTAAAAAAAACTAATTTTATTTTTTTAGGTAAAAACTAAATTCCAAACTATATTTATAGCGTTTTAAAAAATACCGTAGCTTTCTAAATATTTTCCTTTTTTTAATAGTAGTTCTCATAGGCGTTATATTGAATTTGAATCAGATTTTAGATCAATTTATGTTGATTGAGTGCCTCCATTATGTTGTTGCTAGCAAATAATATTATTTTTGGTTTTGGACCTTTCAAATCGATCTTGCGGGAGATTCGAACCCTTTTTTTTCATGATCTTTTAATAAAAAGATTTTTTTTCATAAAAAATAGGAGGTAGAACATATAAAATTTTCTTTATGGAATTGAATACCTCATTCAAAAATTATTTTTGATGCAATCCGTAAGAATTAATAGAAAAGGCAAATCTCATATGATACACCAGATCTGGTTCTGTTATTGATAAAGTGAATAGATCTGTCATTTCTTGAAATTTTTCTTTTGATTCGAAATTGTGGTGTAATGTGTATCCCTTATCCTGATCATAGAATAGATAAAATAAATCAAAAAAATAGATTTTTGTATAATTACAACATAGCATCCGTTGATACATCTTAAGTCATTGACAATACATATACATTTTATGACCGAAACGATTTAAATTTAAATTTTTTAATAAGAATATTATCTATTTTTCTACTGGGTTCAGATATTTTTTTCTAATCGGCTTATTTTGTTAATTTTTTATTAGCCTTTTTTTTCTAAATAAGCCAAAAATATGGTTAGGGTAAAAAAAATATCACGAAAGAAATAACAATGTATAAGGTTAAAATGGACTATTCCTCTGTCCCCTTTCTCTCTCTATTGATATAAATTATTGCAATCCCAAATCTTCTTTTGCTCCTCATTCAATCTCAGATCTCATTTTGGATACTAAGAAACACCTGATCGTGAGGAAAATCGGTTGCTTTTTGAGGTTTTATGAGGTGGGTTTGATCTGGATTTACAGTTTGGATTGAAGGAAAATTGACAGATTCAATTTTCGTTTGTAGGGTTTCTTTTTTCTTTTCGATTTTTGGATCTAAAGTTCTGGGTTTGATTTGAGATGATCAGTTTCCATAACTCAATCTCAGTCTCCGTTGGCCAGGCTTCCTCAGCTACAATCATGGCGAATTCTTTTGATTCAAATGGTTCTCTGATGAACCCCAAATCATCATCATCGCCAAAGAACAATTTTCCCAAGAAACAAAAGGTACCCAATTCACCAAGTTGTTTAAAGATTCCATCTTGTGAAGGATCGAGTTCTGCTGCCATTGATGTATTCATCTTAATTGCTGTGATTGCTGCTTGTGGATTCTTGTTGTTCCCAACTCTAAAGTGTATATCTTTGAAAATGATCGAATTCATCGAACCTGTCTTTTATATGTTTAAAGAGGAAATTATGAGAACTCCAATGATATATGCATCGATAGGATTAGGCTTTTCTTGTGCTGCAATAGCTACTTGGATTTTGCTTCTGTGTACAACTAGGAAATGCAGGAACCCTAATTGTAAAGGTCTTAGGAAGGCGGCTGAATTCGATATCCAATTAGAAACCGAGGAGTGTATTAAGAACTCCAACACTTTGGTTAAAGATGGTGCTAAAAGAGGACTTTTCGAGTTGCCACCGGATCATCACAAGGAATTGGAAGCGGAGTTGAAGAAGATGGCACCAATTAACGGAAGAGCAGTGCTCATTTTTCAAGCTCGGTGTGGATGTCCTGTTGGCAGATTGGAGGTCCCGGGGCCAAAGAAGCAAAGAAAGAACAAGAAGTAGGATTTCGGGATTACAATAGAGAGATGAATTAAAACAATAGAGAAAGTAGTCATAATGCAGAGAGGAATGCCTTCTCTGGTTAGTTTATTCGAAAACTATGTTTTTAAATAAGCTCTAATGGCAATAAGTTGTAAGGATTATATACAGTTGATTAAAGTGGAGAATACCAGAATATTTTATTTTCATTTGTTTAACCACTTTTTTATGATAATTTGCATCTTAAAGCTTTTGTGTTCATTGAAGTTTGAAGCTTTCTCGATATTAAATTTATACGTGTTATGTTGAACTATTCGATATTGTTAATTGCTTTCTTTTGATATGTTGCTCGTTAAGCTCTAATACCCTATTGTGTTAAATGTCTTTCCCTGTAGTAGTCTGTCCTTTGAATTAATTGAGATATGAAGAGTAAGGAATACTCTGACTTAATTGATTGCAACATTTTCAGCTGCTATTTGATAGATCTGAAATCTTTCCAGAAATTCCAGCAAGAATCGAGGAGATTTTGGCGGACATGCTGGACTCATTTGACCAATACCTCCATGACATAGAAACCATAGATTTGCATACATTTTTAGCTTCATAGTCGTATTTCGCAAATAACAATTGCTTGGTCTAGTTATTGTGGGAATTATTGCTTGCTCATAAGCATCTTGAACTCGATATTTCCTGAAGTTAAATGTCTCTTGTGATAGTCCATCCCGTATTATCTGCCCAATTTTCATGTTCAATTGTTATGTAATATCTTCTTTTCTACTTGATCAAATGTGAGAACAACTTATTGTACAGGTGCAGCAGTATTACTATTACACTTCGTATCCAGGTTTGATATTAACTAATTGCTTTCGTTGATTACGTCTCCTATAGTGGATCACCATGTAAAATGTCTATTGTTGTATTGCAGTGCCTTGTTGTTTTAGAATATGTTAAATTGAGAAAGCGGCATATATGGCATCGGTAAATTACTTGTTTCCTTTCCTTTCATTTTTGGTTCATCGCAATTTATTGTTACTCTGCTTGTTGTCCAGCAATTTCTTTATCAGTCTAAGCTGTAAGCTACGATTCTGGAACCAGAGTTCAAAAGTGGGATGTGGTATCAAAGCTTATTTTACCTTTTATCTAATTTCTATCTGCATTAGAAGATGACTGAGTTTTGCTTTTATGTATCGGTTTAACCATGTTTCGATCTCATGAGTATACACATTCCATTGATCTTTTCTTCTATATCTCGAAGAGATATAAATCATTTGCTAAGTCGGTATTGTATTTTCAAACTTTCCAGAAATTTCCCTCTTCAATATCCTCTATAAATTCTTCTCTTTCCTTTCGACTTTTATTTAACTCAAAAAGATTTATTCTTCAAGAAATACTTGAAGTTTAGATTTTTTCCTATGACATGCCAGATGCTACTTGGGTCGTCTATGTTGTTTTCCACCTTGGCGACGGTGGAGCAGGCGGTGGCAGTAAACCTGGGCCGGCGCTGGTTTCTAATGCTTCCATGGAAGCAATGTGAGGATGAAAGTGATTGAGAGTGGCAATGATTGTAGTATTTGTTTGGATGAGTTTGAAGTTGATGAAGAAGCTAGGGAGATGCCTTGTAAGCAGGTGTTCGATTCCGGTTGTATCGAGAAGTGGTTACAGATCCATGGATCATGCTCGGTTTTTCGGTTTTTGATGCTTGCTGAGACGGTCGAAACTGGAGGTAGTGACGGGTGGTCAGAGAAGTTTAGAAGGTGGGGAGATTAATGGCTTGGAGTTTTCCCATCAACCTAGTTCATGCAGGGGTTCCCATCAATTTTGTTCGTGGCGAGTTGATGATTATTCGTCTTCCAATCAAACCACTAATTGCTACTGAAACATATAAAATATACTCCTTAAAAGAAGGGATTAAATTGTAGAGAAATTTTTAAAAAGTAGTTATTTTGTTATTAACATATTACTTATTAGGGTAAACCACATCGGTAGGCACTAAATTATTTTTTTTTAATCACTGAACCAATTTTTTTTTTATAAAACCATCATTAGTCCCTGATTGTTAAAATTTTATTAAGTTTTAATAAAAATGACGACGTTGCATGGTATAATAATAACTTTAGTCTTAAAATATATACGTATCCACTTATAAATCATATCGTGGTCGTCCATCTTTGCCGTTGGCTTCTCTAGTGAGATCCTTCGAGTTGAAACTTCACAAGCATTTCCATCGGTGGTCTTGCTTCTCAGAACTGCTATCAGGAGACTTCACAAATAGGTCCTTTGAAAAATATATTAGAGCAGGTAGACTCAAAACAATTGACTTTTAATGTCAATAATTCACTAATTGATCGAATGATCGATATTTATGTTGTCCCATTTTATATGAGTTTGAGTCTCGACATTTTCCCTGAAAATATAAATACTTCTCTACTTAACAAAGAAAAAAAGACAAACAAGGTTTACATGAAACTGATTTTGAAACTGGGGTTTGATTGAACCATTTTCCTTGGTGAATGCATTAATATAACACTTTTCACATTACACATCATTAAGAATATACAAAAAAAAAAAAATCTTCAGTTTATATATCATTAAGCTAAAAAGTATTAAACAAGTTAATTGCTTAAACTCCAGTGGAAAAGAAATCCAGGTTTGAAAGCACTCCCATTAGACCACCAGCTTGTAAACATGCAGTTGGTTGATTTTGAGATATCTTCTTCAATTTCAGCATTTCCACCATAAATGTAAGAATCCAATCATACTATTTTTGATCTTCTTAATTTAAGTTTACAGTTATAAACAGTGGCACGGATTCTTTTGTCTAGAAAACAACACAATAGAAAGAGAGAGTGAGAGGACCAAATTATAAAAAAGTCAGAAGAAATAAGTTCAACTATTGAAAATGAGGAGTAAGTTGATGAAATATACTCTATATGTTTTAACAGTCGGTGACCAAAATAAAAAAAGTAGTATTATACCATGCAATGTCATCATCTTAGTTAAAACTTAATAAAATAGAAGAAAAAAATAACGTTAGTGATAATTTTGTCAAAAAATTTAGTTTGATGACCAAAATAGTAAAAGAATAATGATTCAGTGACTATTGGTTTAGTTTACCCTATTTATTAAATATAAATTAACCTGTTGATATTTTTGAACTTAATAAATTTAAAAATGGTACTTATATGTTATTAGTTTTATTGGGATATTGATTTTCTTATTTTTCTCACTATATGGTGAGAGGTTGCATTCGTTGACATAATATAAAATTTAAGAGTTTTACACGTATTTTAAACGTTGAATTAGTGAAATAAAAAATTGAAATTAATAATAAGTAGTGATAAAATAAGTAAATTATCTTTAATTTAAAAGTTAATAATTTCAGTAATCAATATTACTTAATTAATTATCCAAAAAATAAGTGGACTGTTTTTAATTTAAAAGATAATAATTTCAGTAATCAATATCAGTTGATAATAAAAATTTTATGAAATAATAAGTGGGTTATCTTTAATTTAATGTTAATAATTTTAGTTAATCAATATCATTTAATTAATTACAAGTTTTAGACCTTTTTTGGATTGGATCAATGAAAACAAATGACTAGTAATGTGAATTTTAATTAATCCAACAATCTAAAAATGTATCAACGGGTCATAATCTTATTTGATGTAGGATCTGTTGACACGGTATAACATGTCTTTTGGATCATTGGACTAGTAAAAGTGAATAATTGAGATTAACAATAAGTAATGAGGAGGTTTTTACAAGAAAAAAACAAGTCGATTAATCTTAATCATTAAAATTAATTAATCAATTAATCCAATGGTTTTAATCTCAATCATTAAATAAGTTAATCCAACAATCTAAAAAAACATGTGAAACTCTAAAGTTTTACAATGTGTCAACGAATCCTAACTCTATATGAGGTAAGATTTATTGACACAATATAACATGTGTTTTGGATCGTTAGACTAATGAAAATGAATGATTGAGATTAACCGTAGATAATGTGAAGCTTTTTATAAAAAAATAATTAGATTATTTTTAAATTTAAAAATTTTAATCTCATTTTATTCGTTGAGTAATCCATATCGAGTATTGCAAAGGTTTATTATAGAAGTGACCCTCCCAACCCAATTGCTCCACCAGAATCCGAACTCCTAACCTTCTTTAAGGAATTTAGTGCCACATCCCACTAGATCAACCGATTGTTAGTACAATAATTCAAATTTTAGCACTAATTTAATTTATTTAAAAAATTCTAAATTATAGTTTTAATCCTCTAGTATATTTAAAATTTGTGTTTAAGTTTTGTATATTAAATTGAAGTATAATTTCATCAATTAATAATTAATATACATTAATTGTTTAGGTTAAAATGTTTACGCCTACAATTTTTGAAAACCACAATTCCCAACTAAAAAAGTCATGCTTGCCTAACAAGTTGGAAGAAGCGTTTTTAAGAAAAAAATTAATAATAAAATAGTTAACAATTATTTAGTCTAATCAATGACATGATAGAAGTAGGGACCAAAGTATATCAAATTAAAGTATAATGACAATTGAAATTATGTCAAAATTTCAATTTTTGACAAGAAAATACCCAATTGTTTTTGATAGAAGTAGGGACATCTTCGAGGGCGTGCTCTATCTTGCGCCTGTAGAGCTTTGGGTTTTTTCTTTCAATTTTGACATTTTTTCCTTCGATTTCAATCATTTTTCTTTGATTTTTTCATCATTATTTTGGGTTTTGCCGGTTCTTTTGGGTTAGTTTCTTCTCCTTGCTATTTGGATTTGTTCATGGTTGATTTGAAGGATTCGGACAAGTAGAAATCTCTAGTTGGGGGATTTTCCGCCGCTTCCTAGAGCTGCGCTGGAGATAGGTGGTAGTAGTGTTGTGCCTGAGACTGGAAAGGATGCGGGTGATGCTATTAAAGCTGAGGACGCGTCGGCTGCTACTGGGAAATTGAGTTGGAATTTCATCAATCAATCCTTAGGGTTTTTTCGCCTGCGAAGGAGGGGAGAGCTACAGTAAAGCCTCCTCCAGATGTGCTTCAGAGTGGTGCAAATCAATGGTCTAATTCTCTGATTATAATTTCGTTGACAAATCTCCTCCATTGACTATTTTCCAAAAAATTGCTGATCGATTATGGGGAATGGAGGATTCGGTGGTGATCCGTTTTCTTGCGCCAAGCGTATACATGATAAATTTTCCTTCTTAGCATGCATGAGATTGGGTTCTGGAGGCTGGACCTTGGCATATTCAACATAAGCAGATAATTCTAAGGAAATGAAAGCCTGGCCTAACTTTTGATGTTCTAAATTTGGATTCTGCTCTGCTTTGGGTGAAGCTTTCTCACGTCCCGTTGGAGCTTTACTCGCAACAAGGGCTTAGTTACATTGCTAGCACTCTGGGAAGCCGTTGTACACCGGTAGGTCTACTGCCATGAAGTTGCAGCTTGAGTTTGCTAAAGTGTGTGTTGAGCTAAATGTAAAAGATGAATTATCACGTTCTGTTATGGTTGAAATTGGAGAAGACTGTGGTGGATGTTGTGGTTGAGTTGGTTTGGGCTCCCCCTCGTCATTGTTCTATATTTGGTCATAGGACTGAAAAATATAATGTTGTGGTATCTGAAGGGCTGTCTGGGAATGCTATTAAGGGAAGGGTTGAAGTTCCAGTAGAACTAAGGTCTGAAGCAGTAGAGGATAAAATTGTTGCAGAAGGAGAAGAGCCAAATTTGATTGATGTAGTTGGTGATAGTATTCTTAGTGGTCGGGTGGAAGTGCCTAGTTCGAGTGTTTCAATTAGCTATGGGACTCTAGTTGAGAAAGAGCCAGAAAGGGAATGGCAATAGGATTGAAGTTGGGACTAAAATGGCGAGCCCAAACAGGTTTGATCTGTTGTGCACTGTAGTTGAAGAGCAAGAGGTTAATGATGTTTCTCCTCAAAAAGGTCAAATTGCAACTAGTGGTGTTGTCGAATTGATGCAGCAACTAAAACATAAGGTTAAGGATCCAATGAAAAAGAAACAAGGAAAATGGGGAAGCAAGGGATAAGTAAGGTGAAAGGTAATTCTTCTCCTTTGCAATGACTTTTCTCTGTTGGAATGTGCGGGGTTTAAATGACCCCTTGAAGCATGATAGCATTTTAAAGGTAGTTAGGAAACTGAATATAGAAGTTTTGTGTTTACTGGAAACTAGGGTGCGTGAACAGAATTTTGAATCTATTGTTGGTGGTAGATTTAGGGATTAGAAGATCATTCATAATTATTCGCATGCTTCGAATGGTAGGATATGACTTTTGAGTAGCGGGGGTGGTTGTTGGATGAGGTGTTTAAATCTGATCAAGTATTAACTTGTACTGTTTTGAAAGGTGATGACAAGTTTACTCTTTTTGTGGTTTATGGTAGCAATGGAAGAGATAAACGTAAAATTCTATGGAGTGATTTGCTGGAATTAAAACATAGGGTAGGTGATTGCCCTTGGGCTTTGGTCGGTGATTTTAATATCACATATGCTCCTCAGGAGAGTTCAGATTATAATGGTGGTCAGAGTATAACTGGGGCTACGCAAGAATTTAGAGACCGTGTGTAGCGATCCTAAAAAACGAAACGAGGTTTTAAGGGTGTTTATGCGTATTTCGGATATTAAAATGTTTATTCCGTGGGGTTTTAAAAAAAATCGTATTTTATTAAACATGGAGTCACTACCGGCCACTAGGGTAAGCCGGACACCATAAAACCATAGATTTGAAAACCGTTGGGTTCGAGAGTCGATTACGGATGGGGAAGGATTAGCACCTCCACACCGCCCAAAATTGGTACTTTAATAATTACCGCTTTATTAATATTAAACTTTCCGGATTAAAGTGACGATTAAATTAAAATTTAGTTATATGTGCGAGTAAATTTTAAAAACCCCATTATCCGAAAGTGAACGCCCAACCATTATTACTAATCCTGATACTGGCCCCGTTTACGCTCAAATAAAGAGGCACCACATTGACAATTTATTCTGAAATGCAACTTAAAACATAGTAGACATAAATAAATACAATGCGATAAAAATATAAATAAATAAGAGCATAATAAAATATTAATCTAATATAAAAAAATTAATTTGAAATATGCATGAATATTAATCTAACACATAAAAATATAATAACAATAATAATAATAATAATAATAATAATAATAATAACCATGCTAAAATATATGAATCAAATAAAAACATGGACTAGTGATTAAAATGCATGATGTAATAATTTACAAGACATAAATGATAAGTATCATGGACTAAAATGAAACAAATATAAAACATGAGGGAATAAACATGAATTGACGGAAATGAAATGCTAAAGAAAAATAATGACTAAATCGAAACAAATGTAAAATAAAAGACCCAGACGAAACATAAAAGGGCGTAGTTAAAAACGCATAAAAAACATAAGAACCAAGGGCGAGATTATCTCGTAGATATGAGTGAAGACGGGTGAGAAGTGGGAGGACCCAGGGCATAATTTGCCCATTGAAGGACACGCGGATCCTTCCCGGGTCACCGCGGGTCGGGCTGTGCGAAACTACGTCGTTTGATGTTGCTGGATTTTAAAACAGTAAGGGTTGTTTATTTATTTTTCATTCGAGCAGATTAAAACAAACCCTAAATTTGCATCATCTCATTTTCTCTCCTCTCAACCCTAGAAGCAGCGGCTGCCACTCATCTCCTTCGTGATACCGGTCATCGGCCGGTTAGCCTCGCGGCGGAGCACAATGATGGCGACGAAGTTAAGCTCTCTGATATCTCTCATTTTTTTGCTATTCGAAACGAAAATAAGAACTAAAAGACCTTTTGATTTTTTTTAAAAATTTGGATATTCAAAATAAAGGCCCCGATGTGGTTCTGAAAATTTCTTTTTGATTTTGACTCAAACAAAACGAAGGTAAAACGAATGAGAAAATACCTTAAATTTCTTTTGATTTCAAAATGAGTCTCATTACAAAATTTTTTTAGATCTAAAAAACCATTTCTCTCTGATATTCGAACAGAAAAGCCCCTAAATTTTTCTCTTTAGATCCCCCATTACAATTCTGATTTTGGTTTCTTATATCCCCTTACAAACTAACAATTCCCTCATTTTTTAATATGTAGATCCTTGATGGCTGCCGGATTTCCTGGGATATGGCAGATGATGGGTTGTTTGACAGGGTATGGGGTTGGTGATAGGGTGACAGTTTAGGTTATTTTTAATTTTGGGGTTTTGATTGATTCAAGGTTTAGGGTTGAAATGGGGTTTAATTTAGGGTTTTAGGTTGTGGGTGGTTATGGTCTTGGGTTGGTCGCCGAAAATGGTGAACGGTGGCGGCGGCGGCTACGGTAGAGGAGGTGGCGGCTAGGGTTAATGATATTGGAGTTAGGTTTTTGGTTATTTGGTTTTAGTTTCTGGGCCGGGTTGGATCATAGGTTTGGGTTTGTATGGGTAAGTGGGTTATTTGTTTGGGTCAATTTTAGTTTAGGGCCCAAAACGGGTTATTACAACTGCCCCTCTTTGCTCATTGTTGTGTAATAGCAATAGAGCAAAGACTAAAAATGACTCGTTTTGTCCAGTCTGGCTAGGCTTCTTTCCTTTTGACGTATGTCTTCTTTCTTCAGTGGACCTTATTTCTCTTTGATAATGTCTTCTTTCTTGACTTGATTGGTCCACTTTGTCACTCTCGGGGATGCAAAATCTTCAAAATGGGAATTGTTTGTTGGGGAAGCAAAATGAGTCCAACTCGCTACATTATTGACGATGATAATACTTAAAGACAATTCGACCCTGCTGCAACACCGATGAAGATGCAAGGTCTGTAAAATTTGATCCAGCTGCAACACTGACGAAGTGACGTGATCAATGAATGAAAGTTCCAATGTCCAATCCAGCTACAACTTTGACGAAGAGGCAATATCAGGAAATTGAAAACTTCTTATTCTCTTTTTTTTTTTTCTTTTTTTTTTTTTTTTTCTTTTTTTGCTTGTTTTTTTTACAGCACTGATAAAACTTGAAAGTTAGCAAATTTTGACCAAGCTACAACACCGACGAAGAGGCATGGTCTAAAGTTAGTAATGTGGATCCAACTACTACACCGACGAAGAGGCAGGATCTAAAGTTAGTGAATTTGGTCTAGCTACAACACCGACAAAGAGGCAAGACCGAAAGTTAGTAAATTAGCTTCAGCTACAACACTAACGAAGAGGTAGAACCAAAAGTTAGGTTTAACCAAGCTACCACACCGACGAAGAGGCAAGGTCTGAAGGTTTGATCCAGCTACGACACCGATGAAGAGACAGGACCAGGGAGTTAATTTCTTTACGATCAAGCTAGGACTCTGAGAAAAGGCATAATCAGAATTTGGCGAATTTGGTTCAGCTACAACACCGACGAAGAGGCAGAATCGAAAGTTAGATTTGACCAAGCTACAACACCAACGAAGAGGCAATGTCTAAAGATTTGATCCGGCTACGACACCGACAAAGAGGCATGATTGGAGAGTTGATTTATTTGCGATCAAACTACGACTCTGACGAAGAGGCATGATCGGAATTTGGAAAATTTGGCTCAGCTACAACACCGACGAAGAGGCAGAACTGTAAATTCATAGAGTTGGATCTACCCACAACATCAACGGAATGGTAATATCGGATTTCATCAACTTAGATCTTATTATACCATCAACGGAGGGGCAAGATCGGCAAATGATAACAACTTCATTTTTATTTTGATTTTTTGACCATTTTTCATTAATTTTTTCTTTTTTTCTTAATTGATTTTTTGAAACTATAATAATAGAAGTAAATTTTGTGTAAAATTTTGGTCTAGCTGCAACACTGACGAAGAGGCAAGATCTTGAGAGGATTTGATCTGCTACACCACTGACGGAGAGACTAGATCAGCAATATATGGGATCCACTACACCCCTGACAGAGAGATAGGATCCGGATGGAAAATTTGATCTACATCACCACTGACGGAGACAAGATCTACATTGGTTTGATCTGCTACACCATTGACGGAGAGACTAGATCAACAAATATGGGATCCACTACACGACCGATGAAGAGATAAGATCTGGATAGAAAAATTGATCTGCAACAACATCGACGGAGGCAAGATCTATACTAAGTTGGCTTACCACAACTAACGGAGGCATGATTTGCAAGATGTTGGATTGTTGACAGCGAGACTATGTCTGAAAAATTTACTCGGCTTCTCTATCGGCAGAGGGTAAGATCTGGAATGAGTTGTTTCTATTGGCAAGAGTGATGATCGGGAAAATGTTGGCGTCCGCCACACTATCATCGGAGGAATGAAATTCTACAAAAGGAAAAACATTTGTCAGTAATTGTTCAAAAATTTTGCCGCTGATACCTTTTTATTCGATATTTCAGCATTCTCCCCCCTTTTTTGTACGTGTGCTTAGCCTCCTCCAAGACTAAGGTTGGTTGTCGTAATTGCCCCCATGTTGATAATGTTCAATCTCTTCTTCGAACCTATCTGTATGTACAAGCAAAAATGCATGCCTGAATTTTATACCTAAATGCACGTGTCTATCTAAATATATGGTGACTTTGGTGTATGCATTTAATCTAAATGTACGACGTATGCAAAAATGATTCAATGCAAGATGAATGCAATTAAATGCATGAATGTGATATGATTTTTGGCCCTCAATGGGATGCCCCTGACTCTTTACTGGTCCTGTCAGGATCTTGGTCTTTTGTAGCGGTGCCCCAACCTGTTATTGGGTTTGATCACCTTTCTGTGGAACTTTTATCTAGGTGCATGCCCCAACATTTTGTTCGTTTCATGCCATCGTCTGAAACTACTCTTGAAACTTTAGAGTGATGTCATTTATGCATTTTGGATGTTCAAGACTCATATATGAACAAAATATATTTGCATTGCAACTTGTAGTTTTGTTCCCTTACAAAATATTCTCATTACTATCGTGTTTAAGTCAGTGAGATTGGTTTACAAAAGCATTACTCTGAAAGTGATAAAAACTACAATGGGACCTACTATGGTCAAGACAATGCAATATTTAAGCTGGATAAATATGGTCCAGTTCAAAAAACCTTCGACACATCCCTAATTGGCATCTTCGTGCTTCGGCAAAGGGTCTTTGTTTGTAGCGGTTCCCGCCGAGTCGTCAAAGCTTACCACCCCAAGCTTAATAAAATTTTCCACCAACTTTTTGAAACCAAAGCAGTTTTCAATCGTGTGGACAATTTGCACTGCGTGATAATCGCATTTTGCGCTGGGATCATACCATTTCGGGAAGGGAGATTGTACCAGATCTCGGTAAAAAGGTGTCACTATATGGATGTCGTACAACTGTTTGTACAATTCTCCATAAGAAACTAGTAATTGAGTAAACTCTATCTTTTCAGTATTCTACCTCTGACCATAATCTGGGCTCGAGTAACCGTGAGCACTTGGCACGACTTTAGGTTGCACAACTGTGATAGGCTTAGAATAATTAGCATTATAAACTCCCAAAGAGTTTACTTCGTGATCCTTCTTTGTATGGTAGGGCTTTTTGTGGGACGAACTACCTCCATCATCGATTTTGCCAGTCCTGACAGCATTCTCAATAAGCTCACCGGATAACACGAGGTCGGCGTAGTCGCGTTGCCTATCAAGTGACCCAAGATCAGACCCTCCAAAGTTTGGACAAATGTGACCAGCGTCTCTCTTTCACTGAGCAGGGGTTGAACTTGAGCCGCCACATCTCTCCAACGTTGGGCATATTGTCTGAAGCTCTCATTTGACTTTTGTTTTATGAGTTGTAGGGTCCAACAGTCTGGCATCATGTCACTGACATGTTGGTACTGCTCTAAGGAAAGCTTTGGCCAAGTCTTTCCATGACTTAATCTGATGTCGGCTCAATTGATTATACCAACGAGCAGCAGATCCTGATAGACTATCCTAAAAATAGTGGATCAAAAGCTTGTCATCTCTATCGAACCCAGTCATTCTCTGACAGAACATAGTAAGATGAGTGTGAAGATAGCTTGTCCCATCATACTTCTCGAACTTTGGGACCTTGAATTTAGGAGGTAAAATCAAATCTGGGACGAGGCTAATTTTGTTAGCATCGAATCCACTGAAAGTATCACCCACTTCTATAGCTTCCAGCTTCTCTTCGAGCCTTTTGCATCGATCTTTGATTTCCCTTGAAGTTTCCACCTTCGGTTTCTCAGTTTCGAATAGATGGTCCATCTCTGAGATAAGATTTTCAGCTTGATTGCCTCTAGTCTTAACTTCTTATATAGATGGCAGTTTTATAGGGATCGAAGTACCAGCCTGATGTAGATGAGACTTTCCCTGATAAATGATCACCTGAGGTTGAGTTTCTAGTTGCATCATGGCTTGAATGGGAGTGAACCCTTGAGGATACATAAGATCTTCATTTTCTTCCCCGGGACCTGCCCTAGGGTTGATAGCAGAGGCCTCTCATTGTTCAGGAAACTTGCATCATAGCATCTGTGCTAATTTCACCAGTATGTCCTGCTGAGATCTTGCAAACTGATCCCTTATCTCTTTCTGAGCCTTGGCTAACTGGTCCTCTATTTTTTGGGTTAAATATGCCTGCAAAGTCTTCTGGTTCTGCTCAATCCTATCCAGTCTGTCTCTATTTGCCATCTGTGTCTTACTTCTTGTTCTGTATGGATGTTGAATCGATTGATCTTTCGTCTTTACCAGTATTGTTGCCACATGGCATCTCGAAGATCAGTTTCAAAATGAATGCGTGTAAGAAACAATGTATATGTCCTATATGCGAATGCACCAATGCAAAAATCATAATATGTCATGCAACAAACGCCAAAATGAATAGATATAATGTCATGTAATGCTAATACAACAAAATTACGTGTAAAGTAAAAAGAAAATAAAAAAAAAAAGAAACAAGTTAGTACCGAATAAACTTAATTGATAAAAAAGTGAAGCAGATAAGGCAACAAGCAGAGCAATCCTATTTATCCAATCTAAAACACCTAAGTTATCTGCATGGCTCTAAAAGGGTGGGCTTTCTATATTCTCTACATGGAATTTTGGTGCTAAGAGGTACCCGAACTGTCCTTGCTGTCCCCTACTAAGAGTAGCAAGGCCCCCGGTCATCACCCATTATAGGCTCCTTTAACCGGGTTCAACTCAGGGGGACCCATTCGCTTATGCCCCTACGAAGGAACGATATCCTCACGAAAGCATAAGGTACTCAAGCCCCGAAGGTACTTGCTAGGCTCATACGGAGGAACGATATCCTCACGAAAGCATTAACGTTTCCTCCACTTAAAAAGACGAGTTTATATGCCAAATTTTAAATGCTTTAAAATAAACGCGCAATTATAACCGAATGTCACTTTAATAGTCACTTTAATCTAGAACTTTCGATATTAATAAAGAGGTAATTATTTAAAAAGCTTGACTCTCTTTTATTTTTTGGAAAAACAAAAATGTCTCCAGCGGAGTCACCATTTGTAGTGATCCTAAAAAGCGAAACGAGGTTTTAAGGGTGTTTAGGGGTATTTCGGGTATTAACATGTTTATTCCGTTGGGTTTTGGAAAAACCGTATTTTATTAAAAATGGAGTCGCCACCAGCCACTAGGGTAGGCCGAACACCATAAAACCAGAGATTTGAAAATCGTTAGGTTTGGGAGTCAGTTACGGATGGGGAAGGATTAACACCCCCACACCGCCCAAAATTGGTACTTTAATAATTACCGTTTTATTAATATTAAACTTTCCGGATTAAAGTGATGATTAAATTAAAATTGGTTATATGTGCGAGTAAATTTTAAAAGCCCCGTTATCCGAGAGTAAATGCCCAACCACTATCACTACGCCTGATACTAGCCCCATTTACTCTTGAATAAAGAGGTACCACATTGACAATTTATTCCGAAATGCAACTTAAAACATAGCAGACATAAATAAATACAATACGATAAAAATATAAATAAATAAAAGCATAATAAAATATTAATCTAACATAAAAAACTAATTTGAAACATGCATGGATATTAATCTAACACATAAAAATATAATAATAATAATAACAATAACAATAATAATAATAACCATGCTAAAATATGTGAATCAAATAAAAAATGGACTAGTGATTAAAATGCATGATGTAAAAATTTACATGGCATAAATGATAAGTATCATGGACTAATATGAAACGAATATAAAACATGAGGGAATAAACATCAATTAACGGAAATGAAATGCTGAAAATTAAATGCTGAAGAAAAATAATGACTAAATCGAAACAAGTGTAAAATAAAAGACACAGACGAAACATAAAAGGGAGTAGTTAAAAACGCATAAAAAACATAAGGACCAAGGGCGAGATTATCCCATAGATAGGAGTGAAGACGGGTGAGAAGTGGGAGGACCCAGGGCATAATTTGCCCATTGAAGGACATGTGGATCCTTCCCGGGTAACCGGGTTACCGCGGGTCGGGCTGTGCGAAACGACGTCGTTTGGTGTTGCTGGATTTTAAAACAGTAAGGGTTGTTTATTTTTTTTCATTCGAGCATATTAAAACAAACCCTAAATTTGCATCATCTCATTTTCTCTCCTCTCAACCCTAGAAGCAGCGGCTGCCACTCATCTCCTTCGTGATGCCGGTCATCGGCCGGTTAGCCTCGGGGCGGAGCACAACGGCGGCGACAAAGTAAGCTCTCTGATATCTCTCTTTTTATGCTATTAGAAATGAAAATAAGAACTAAAAAACCTTTTGATTTTTTTTTAAAATTCGGATATTCAAAAAAAGGACCCGATGTGGTTTTAAAAATTTCTTTTTGATTTTGACTCAAACAAAACGAAGGTAAAACGAATGAGAAAATACCTTACAATTTATTTTGATTTCAAAATAATTCTCCTTACAAAATTTTTTTAGATCTAAAAAACCTCTTTCTCTCTGATATTCGAACAGAAAAGCCCCTAAATTTTTCTCTTCAGATCCCCTCATTACAATTCTGATTTTGGTTTCTTATATCCCCTTCCATACTGACAAATCCTTTATTTTTTTAAAATGTAGATCCTTGATAGCCGCCGGATTTCCTAGGATATGGCAGATGATGGGTTGTTTGATAGGGTATGGGGTTGGTGATAGGGTGACGTTTAGGTTATTTTTAATTTTAAGGTTTTGATTGATTTAAGGTTTAAGGTTGAAATAGGATTTAATTTAGGGATTCAGGTTGTGAGTGGTTATAGTCTTGGGTTGGTCGCTGGAAATGGTGAACGACGGCGGCGGCTGCGGTAGAGGAGGTGGCTGCTAGGGTTAATGATATTGGGTTAGGTTTTTGGTTATTTGGTTTTTTAGGGTTTTATTTGGTTTTCGGGCCGAGTCAAGTTTAAACCCGGGTCGGATCATGGGTTTGGGTTTGTATGGGTAAGTGAGTTATTTGTTTGCGTCAATTTTAGTTTAAGGCCCAAAACGGGTTATTACACCGTGTTGAAGATTTGGATGTGTTGGATCATTCTTTTCTGGGTTCTATATTCACTTGGTGCAACTTTCAGGAGGATAGACCATTGTCTCAGAAATTGGATAGGATGTTGATAAACCAGGCTTGGCTAAGAGTTTTCCCTGCTTCTTTGGTTGAGTTTTTGGCCTTACGGGTGCTCGGATCATAGCCCTTGCCATTTGGTGTTGCGTGCTCCTATTTTCAGGCCCCCAAAACCATTTAAGTTATTTAATTTTTGGTCTGGGCATCCTGATTTTTTGACAGTTGTAGATGAATCTTAGAAGCAACCAGTAAGAGGCAATCCTCTGCAGTGTATTTGAAACTTAAAAGACTGAAGGAACCTCTGAAGCAGTTGAATATGAGAGTATATGGTGGGATTTCTAGTAGGGTTTTCACAAAGCATATTGAGTTAGAGAATCTGCAGAAGATTCTGCTGGAAAATCCAAATGTTGAACGGGAAAGAGCTATGGCTGGGGAATTGAGGGAGCTTTTGCGTGTTGGGGAGCAATTCTTTAAACAAAAATTTAGAGTCCAATATGTCAAGAAAGGTGATAACAACTCTACTTATTTTTTAAACAAACTAATACAATCTCTGTGTTGCAAAATAATCTTGGGTCTAAGTTGGTTACTTATGATAGCATTTCTAAGGAGTTCATAAGATTTTTTCTAGTTCATTTGGTTCTGTTGACCCTGGTGTGGAGTTAGTTCCTGGTGTTCTTTTTAAAGATTTGCTAGGGATAGAACTGAATGAAAGTGTGGGGGATAGTTTGATTGGCCTGATCACAAATAACGAAATTAAAGATGTACTATTCTCTATGAATAGAAGTAAATCCCCAGGGCCAGATGGTTATACAATAAAGTTTTTCCAAGCAGCTTGGAGTATTGTGGGGGATGATGTACTAAAAGGTTTCCAATATTTCTTTTTAACAGGGAATCTGCCTACTCGTTTAATGCTACTGCTATCACTCTTGTCCCGAAGGTGGTGTCTCCAGTTAGGGCTACTGATTTCAGGCCCATCTCTTGTTGCAACACTATATACAAGTGTATCACTAAGATCATTACAAATAGAATGAAAGCTAGTTTGCCTGATATTATTATGAAAAATCATAGTTCATTCTTTGCTGGGAGGGACATTGTTGACAATGTGGTGCTTACCCAAGAATTAGTAAATAGATATGGTAAGAAGAATATCTCACCTAGATGTGCTTTGAAGACCGATTTGAGAAAGGCTTTTGATTCCCTTAATTGGGATTTTGTGCTTCAAGTTCTCCGAGTTCTAGGTTTTCCCATGAGGTTATGTAAATGGATAGAAGCTTGTGTCATGCATCTAAGGTTCTCTATTAACCTAAATGAGGGTTTGGTAGGCTACTTTGAGGGGGCAAAGGGAGTTAGGCAAGGGAATTCCTTATCCCTTTACCTATTTATTCTAATTTTAAATGTCCTATCTTGTTTATTGAACAAGACTGGGGAATTTGGAGTATTTGATTACCACCCGAAGTGTAAAGGGATCCAATTTACCCACTTGTGTTTTGCAGACGACCTATTGATCTTTACCAAAGGTAATGTCGACTCTATTTTGGGAGTTAAGAAGATTATAGATGTTTTTTACAAGTACTCAGGGCTGCAGATTAATATTGCAAAGTGCAAGATGTTTTTTGTTGGGGTTAGTGAGGATATGGTGGAATTGTTGAAGGCCCAATCGGGGTTTAAGGTAGGGTTTTTGCCTGTCCGGTACTTAGGTGTGTCCTTAGTGACCAAGAATTTAACGGTGATAGATTGTAATGGTTTGGTGGAGAAAATCACAAATAGAATCAAAGATTGGCCTGTTAAATGTTTATCTTTTACAGGACGTCTGCAACTGATACAATCTGTGTTATTTAGTATACAAAATTTTTGGAGTAGAATGTTTGTTTTGCCTTCGAAGGTGGTAAAGAAGATTGGACAGGTCTGCAATGCTTTTCTTTGGAAGGATACAGTTAGGGATGCTCGGGGAGCTCGTGTTAGTAGGGAGATGGTCTGTCATCCAAATGGGGAGGGGGCCTTGGAATATATGATGTTTTGGCCTATAACCGTACATGTATGGTGTGGTGTTTATGGTTAATTTGGGTCGCAATCTAATTCTCTTTGGGTTGCCTTGGTAAACTATTACTTGCTAAAGGGTATTTCTATTTTAAATGCCCAAGAAAAATGATATCACAGTTGGATATGAAAGAAAATGCTTAAATTGTCTGACAAATTGGTGTTGCTGAGAGACCTGTACGGTGAGTTTAAAACAAAGAAGATATGAGAGGTTCTCAGGCACAAACAAGACAAGGTGCCATGTGCTAGAATTGTATGGGGTAAGTTAGCAATTCCCCGCCAATCTTTTATATCATGGTTAGTTATTTTTTATCGTTTTTCCACAAAAAGTAGAATGATTCGATGGGGTTGTAATGTGGATTTAGAGACTAGAGATCATGTTCTTGGAGACTGTTGTTACTCGAAGTATGTATGGGAGTTGGTTTTGGATGCTTGTGAGGTGCGATTGTCACATGGTTGTTGGCTTGAGAAATTGGACTAGATGTCAGTACAAGGGAAATGAAAGTCAATAAGGGCCACTATCCTTCGTTTGGCCTGAAGGGAGTAAATTACTACCTATGGCAAGAATGAAATGGAAGAATTCATGGGAGGATGGCTCATATGGCTCTTGAAATTTTTTGTCTTGTAAATCATGATGTTAGGGCTAAGCTTTCTGATTGTAAATGTTTTAATTTTGATACTTGTATAGCTTCAAATTGGGGCCTTAGTTGACAGTCTGTTTTTATTTGGGGGTTTTGGCAGGTGGGGACCTGTTTGTAAATAGTGGTGAATGTTATTTTAGGTTCTTGGATGAATAAAAGTTTCATTTATCAAAAAAAAAGAAAATTTACATAGTCGCTAACCCTAATCTTTTTTATTAACTTCTTTTTTCTCCATCTTTGTTTGACCGGCAGTATCATTAATTTTAATGTTGATCATCGACCATTAATATTTTTTTCTTTTCTTTTATTACATCTTATCTTTATTGTTTTTTTGTTTTTAATAAGAATAACTTTGTCTTTGTGATACATTTTTCTGCCTTTTAGCACATTTTTATCTTCTTTATTAGTCAGTTGACTGTTATTTCCAGTTTATGTTTTCTCATGGTTGAATTCGATGCCATCACGATTGATCAAGATGACACATATTTGTTATCTTGCTGATTTTCCTTGCTTTGAACCCTTGGACTGGATTTTGATACGCATTCACAATCATCGTTTCTTGTCCGCGATTGAGGTGTAAAAATGATCGTTTTGTAAATATGTCTTAAGTGTTATATGCATTTTTAATGTTAGTGTTGATGGTTTTATCATTCATCATCGATTATTGATGTTGTTCGTATCTATTCTTTTTTTTTTCGAGTCTTTAATTAGATTTTTTTTATCTTTTTCTTGTATGATCTCTAGTGATTAATTAATTATTTCAATAGTTTTAGGGAAATGTCCGGATTATATTTTTAGTTTATGGGTGTAAACGTTTATTATAATTTTAAATATATACAACTTTTAATAAAAACTAGTGAGTTTTATAAAAAAAATATGTGAAAATTTTCACATCATATTTGAACCTGGCCCAAATGCATCAATATAATTATATATTAAAATTTAATTTGATTTTTCCAAACATGATGAACAAAAATATTCTAGTAGTAGTAAAATTAAGAAGATGTTTTTATTATGTCATTCAATACCATTTTTTGAAAAATAAGAAAATAATTAATATAACATAAAAAAATATAACTAATATAGACATACTAACTTTATAAAGTAGTATTTGTTCATATTTTTTCTTAACCCTTTAATAAGATACACTTTGCAGATAAAGTTGGTTGAATATGAGTATCTTAGGATAAATATCATTTTTTCCTACTAGCTAAATGCCTTAAAATCTAAATATTGTATAATATTAGAGGATAAAAACTGTATTTTATCATATTATAATTGTGTAAAATATTTTATATTTATACTAGGTTTAATTGCATCAAATGTCCCAAAATTTTGGCATAAATATTAAAAGTATCTTCCTTCAAGCCCAACAAGATCTATTGTCAATAAGAAGGCCCAAATCTGACCCAAAAGTTTAATTATCTTACGAAACTATCAAGACCAAGACTCGAGTCAAGTCAACTCTCGCTCATTGACTTAAAAATTTGGATCATTACATTTAGTACTTCATATTTTAATATTTCATCATCAAATAATGTTTTCTCACGTGGCCTCTAATTCTCACAATTAAGACCTCTAATAGAATTGGTTGGACTTTGCGGTAATCTTAATTTATTAAAATAATACTCCGATTACGACATCGAAAAAGTTGATATGTTAGAGTGATTATACAATCCTTAAATTTATATTAAATATATTTATATTCGAATTCATATCTGAATTCAAATAATATGTTGTTCGCAATTTACAAACACGAATTTGAATATGTCCTCTAAAATGGAGAAATAAGGATAAAATTGAATAGAATAAATAGTAAAATATAGATTATTTTACACAACAAATACATGCTAAATTACAATTGTTGTTTACCAAATAAGATAAAATATATGAATAAAATAGAAAGTCCTGTAGGCTGTTTAACTTATTTCTTATGTCATCAAATCTTGGAATTTTCTATATTTTCGAACTTTCCAGAAATTTCGATCTTCAAAATCCTCTATATATTCTTCTCCTTCCTATCGACTTTAATTCAACTCAAAAAGATTTATTCTTTTTATTATAAAAAAGATTTCTTCTTTTTGAAGTTCTTATTTGATTTCCTTAGCAAAGAAACCCCTTCGATTTTCCCTACGTTGACATGGCTGATACTCCGACCCAAACCCAACAACCACACCGGCTTTTCTACGTCGTTTTCCACCTTGGTGACGACGGAGTAAACGGTGGCAGTAAACCCGGGCATCCGCCGGCTTCCAAAGCTTCGATCGAAGCAATGCTGAGGATTAAAGTAAAAGAGAGTGGTGGCGATTGCAGCATTTGTTTGGAAGAGTTTGAAGTTGACGAAGAAGCTAGGGAGATGCCATGGAAGCACGTGTTTCATTCGGGTTGTATCGAGAAGTGGTTACAAATCCACGGGTCATGCCCGGTTTGTCGATTTTTTATGCCCGTCGAGACGATCGAAACCAGAACCGGAGACGGTGGGCGGGAAAGTTTGGAAGGTGGGGAGATTAATGGCTTGGAGTTTTTCCAATCGGTTTTAGCTCTTGCAAGCTTGGCTAGCACGATGGGTTTGGTGGGTTCGGGTCGGGCTTATAATCAACTTGTTTCGGGTCATGGCTCCAACCAACCTGGTTTGGGTCGAGTTGATGCTGATAGGTCTTCCGGTCAAAACACCGATTGCAATTGAAACAAATTCTATATTTATTAATTTTTTATTTTTACCCCTTAAAGAAGGGACTAAATTGTAAAAAATTAAACAAGTAATTATTTCGTTCTTAATATACTATTTTATTTAATACAACTCATTTGTTGCTCGAGCTACTTTGTTCAAGAGAAATATCAATTGGATATCATTGATTATAAAAAATAAGCTCCTTTATTTAAACTTTTGAAACTTATTAAAAATAACTAATATTAACGACTAATTTTAGTGACTAAATAGTAAATACAGCAAAACTATAAGAAAAATTTACAAAAAATTAAAATAGATTAACCAATAATTTCCCTAATAAACAACGTAAAAAATTGATAGACTAGAAAGATAACTAAATGAACGTCAACTTGAAAAATTTGTAATAAGAACAAACAAAATCATTAACCATTGAAGTGTAGATCGATCAACAAGGTTCAGAGGAAGTGCAACAAACAAATGGGAGGCATGTAACAGCCTGAATTTTTGAATCCGCGGTTTATTAGTCCGATGACGGAAATGTTTTAAAATAAATATTTTATTGATATTTGGAGACCGATAAATTATTCTAATATTTCAATTTATTATAGAATTATTTCAGGAATTTTAATCGGAAAACTAAACAATTGAGATTAGTTCAGGGATTAAATTGAAAGTTTAAAAAATAATTAAGACTTGTTTAGAATTTTAACCACTAAAAGTTAGTGGGATTTGACGAAGAAAATTAGAAATGAAAAGATAAGGGTTAAGAGTCCTTATGTTGTAATTTGACCATTAAATAGTAGCGGAAGATGGTGGAATTGATTATAAAAGAAAAAGAGAAGAATAATAAGTTCTAAAGTGGCAATTACACCCAAAGTCTAAGACAGTGAAAAATTCCATGACAATATTTTTAGGCTAAAATTTTGATACACATGCCGTGTAAAATTTATTTTACATAAGCCTGCTTGTTTACACCGTATAATTCAAACCATAAATTCTTAACTCTAAACTCTAAAAACTAAACCCTATACCCTAAATTCTAAACACTAAAACCTAAACTCATAAACTAAACTTCTAACCCCTAAAAATAAAGAATTGTGTATACTTTATTTTACCCAACCTATTTCAGAGTTTTTTTCTTCATATTTTAAGTCTAATTTCTTTAATTTCATTTTCATATTTTGTATATTCTTTTTTTTTGAACAATTTCTACCTAGGGAGATGGGGAGGGGGGATTTGTTCCTAATGAATTTCGAACCCACAACCTAGGAGAGAGGGGAGGGTGTCAACTGAGAGCTCGAAGAAAGAGAAAATGCATGTGAATTTTAATTGCATTTTTGAGAAATTTGAAGCTTAAGCTATCTAATGGCGGTCTTAAATTCTCAATCCAAACAAGGTGTTAGTGAACTCTAAATCCCAAGTGAAACTCTTCATTTGTTGTCACATATGAACAATTAAATAAAGTTCAAATCTTAATAATAATCTTATTTGAGATTATGAAAAAGATTAGGAGATTTTGATACCTAAATTTTGTTCCAAGTGCAACTTAGTATCTAATATTTTTATTCAATTAGATACTTGAGCTTGATTTTAAGGTTCAATTCAGTACCTTGAGTTTTTTCAGCCAAATTAAATACATGTACTAAACTTATTGGTTCAAACGAGCATTTGAATTCGACTTATTGGTCCAAATTAATAATTACAATAAAAGAGTTATTTGAATCATGAAGCCAAATTAAAATACTAATTTAAACCTTGAATTACGTAGCTTTTAAATATATATCTTTTAAATTTTCATTATTATAATAATTATATTCAAAGTCTAAAACCTTAACCATCAAAAAGTAAATAAAAGACAAATTTAATGATACGATGAAGTAATATTTATCAGTGTTTTAAAAAATACATCTCTAATTTTTATTTAAGCATGGAGGGACCATTTTGATCTAAATTAAATATTAAGAATTAAAGTGCTTCAAAAAAATAAATATGGACCAATGTGACTACCCAATCAAACGTTAGGGAAATTTCTTTAATATCATGTCTATAAAATTTATATTCGTGTTTGTGTAAACGTAAATATTTTATGAGTGAGGGGTTGCGGCCCTATTTTTTTTATCAAATCATTTTTAGATACTCATACTTGTGAATTTAAAAAAGAAAGAAATAATTTTTACCATTAAACTTTTTAGATCTAATTACTTTTAAGGTCTTTTTTAAATTTAAATTTAAAAAATTAAATTATTTACGTATTCTTTCAATTTGATCTTTAAAGCAAAATTTCATTATTCATAACATTCAAAATCAGAGATGACAATGGGGCGGGGTGGGGCGGATTTTTCACCGCCCCGACCCGCCCCAAAAATATTATAATTTTACTCGCCCTAAACCTGCCCTTTAGTTTGACATGTAAACTCGTCCCTGATCCGACCCGACTCGACCCTAATTTTTCAATTTTTTTGTCAATCAATTCTGGATTTTCTCACCAACCAAACAAAACAAAGTAAAAAAATCTGGATATCTCTAAAAAAATAACTTGAAATAAAATTTCCATGAAGAACATACACTTTTTTCTTTTCATGTTTACTGTTGTTTGAAAAAATAATACTTTTTATGAAAAATACTCATAAAATACCAAAATAAAAATTACCTAAAAAACATCTATCATAATAAGAAAATAACATAAAAGAAATATCTAAAAAAATGCTTTTAACAACAAAATGATAAATGAAAGATAGATAACGCGTCCACGCTTGAACGATTAAGCAAGAACATGCAATGAGAAAAAAATATAAATAAAAAAGAGAAGAAATAAAAGAAAATTAAAGAACAAAGGGAAAAAAAAGTTCAGAGAATAAAGGTGAGGGGCGGCAGAAAGCAAAAAGAAAAAAAATGTATGACCTAAATTAGGTATATATATATTGATAATATAATACAAATATTTATATAATTAAAATATCTCAGGCAGGGTCGAATCGAGAATTTTTATCATAAAACCTACCCCAAGTTTTTTATACCTAAAATCCGCCCTTATATAGTCGAGTCGGATCAGGATCCGTCGAGTTCGGGTTTTTTTTTTGCCATCCCCATTCAAAACCTTCAATTTATCCATTTCCTCCTTGAAGACCTGTAATTTGTACTTCTTTGTCCGAAAATTGAGAACTAAAACCTCAACTTCTGCCGCTTGAAATGAGAATGTTTGATCTGTGAAAACAAATGGCACGAGAAGTTAGTGGAAGGATATAAATATTTGAATCGTGTAGAGATAAACAACCTGTGGAGATAGACAAGAGGCGAGCACCAAGTGGTTGCTGCTTTTCTTCCAACCACCAGTTAGGAACTCTACCATTATCCGCTTTCTTTTTTCATCATCTATCCTGTTGAATAAGCAACAATAGCTAAGCACCTATACCGCAAACAATAATTCTGATAACAAAGTCAGGATTATAATAGATATAAGTATGAACTAACTAGCATACCTCATGACTACTAGATTAACCAGATTTCTGTCAGACAGTTCATGGAGGTTGTCAACAGCATCACCATCTTCATGTTGTTTCACTCGTTTTCGACATATTGCGACAGGTTGTACACAAAGCGACCTACCAACCACTTCAAGGGACAGTGGAAGTCCTTTACAGTTTTTTTTTTTATTATACAGAGCAAAACCATTAAAGGTTAGTCCTGAGCACTAAGCTGGCAATCCCGGTAGACCATGTCCATAGCCTCCCCTGGTGGTTCGGCAAAACATAAATGGACCAGCTGCTGCCCTCTGCCCTCGTGATAGATTCGCCAGTCGATCTGCCACTGCATTCTAAGTTCGTCGAATGTGCCGCAATGAAACCTCCCATTCTCGCTTTAAAAATTCCTGAATTGTTCAGCAATGCACTCACCGCCTCAAAACTATCAGACTCTATTTCAATTCACCTATATCCAAGTCTCCATGTGTGTTGTAAGCCATCTGCCCATAGCTCTGCGTTCAACACAGAGCATTTTCCAAAAGCCAAATAACCATTCTCCATTGGAGGACCTAAGGACTCCTCCCGCACTGGCATGGCCATCAATAATGTCCACTGCACCGTCTGAATTCACCTCGATCCAACCATCCCTTGGTCTCTGCCACGATAAGTTGGTCCGGGTCCAAGTTGATGAAGTCAACTTTCTTTGTGATCGTACCTCTAAGGGTCCTTTAATTTCCTCCATAAATTGTAAACTCGAGGGAATGAGATCCTCCCTCTCCACATATTCGACATCAAATAATAATTTGTTTCGCTTATTCCACAACTTCCAACAAATGATGGGGAAAAGAGTAGCCCATGAATCGTATCGCTGCCCACAAAGATTGGATTGCCGAATGTTAAACTGAAACCATTCCACCAGGGGCAATGAATTGAACTCCCGAAGTTTGTCATGTGGGATAAAATATTTCCAAATACCCTGGGCCTTGGGAGAATTCCTTAAGACATGAAGAACATCCTTATGACTAGATTTATACGAATCACATCTAGTATCCGAAGCCATATGACATCTCGACCTCTCCACATTTGTGAGCTAATTGCCCCTCAATGCAAGCCACATGAAAACCCGAATACGGTACCTCTAAAGACCACACCATTTTCCATATATTATCTCCATTTGCAGCAACAGTTCCATCTAAAGCCATATAAGCTGACTTGACAGAAAAATTTCTCTTAGACTCCCATTTCTAAGTCGGTCGATCCTTCCCCAAATTAGTCCTAGGAGCTACTGCCGCCATTATACGCTGTACACAATCATCTGGTAAAACAGTTCGCTAACCATCTATGTCCCACAGCCCTGAGCCAGACGTGAATGAAACCACTGGACTGTCTGGACATGGCATAGGTTGTGTTTCATTTCGGTACTTGTGTACAAGCAGACCAACATCATCTAGCCATTCATCATACCAAAAATCCACTTGATATCCATCGCGGACACTCCAAATCAGCCCCTTTTGCACCTCATCCCACACTCGGCTTATCCCTGACCAAAGGCGATAGCAGCTATAAGATCGTAAGGCCAAAGGAACTACTCCATTCCATCCATATTTTGCCCGTAGAACCCTCGCCCATAGATTGTGCCCATCCCGAACTAATTGGACTCCCAATTTCATTAAGAATGCTTGGTTGTATTTCTCTAGATTCCAGAAACCCTACCCACCCCGATTGATAGGCTGTTGCACTTCTTCCCATCGAACAAGGCTAATCCCATGGTGATCGGTTGAATTACCCCATATGAAACCTCGAATACACTTTTCAATCTCTAGACAAACCCCCTTCGGCAACCAGGATTCTTGCATAGTGTAAGTCGGAATTGCTTGCAATACTGATCGTGCCAAAGTAATACGTCCGACAAGTGACAGGGAAGATGCCGACCAAGGAGATAAACGACCTATAGCCTTATCTAGTAGATATCCATAAGTAGAGTTGGTTACTCGATGATGCAACAAGGGTATACCAAGATATTTACCAAGGTCAGCAAATCCAAACCCACGTGTGATGTCCTCACGAATAGAGTCGCAGGTGTTCTGAGAGAAAAAGATTTGAGTTTTTGCCGCGCTTATTTTATGACCAGAAATCCGACAATAGCACTGAACAAACTACAAGCATTTGCTCAACTGTAGCTTCACAGAGCAAAACCAAAATCATCCGCAAAAAATAAATGTGAGATTCCAGGCCCATGTCGGCTATGTTTAATTTCACGCCATTAATCTGTTCTTGGATAGCTTGCGAAAGTTAAATCAAGAGGTGAAAGTAAATCAAGTCTTTGGACTGATAAAACACTCGATTTTTTCTGGAATGCAAGGTGTTTCATTTTGCAGGAATGCACAGTGATGGAAAATGGTCCTCGCATGATCATCATTTAATGGTTTCAAACAATACGTAAAACCAAATCTTCGAAAGACAAATCTTGATGTTACCAAGATTTTATAATCTGGCAATTTAAACTTGAGTTTGTTAACAAGGGATTCAGACCCATATTATGCTAGTTGCGTACTTTGGAATTTTGTTAAGAACCAATTGAAAGAATGTGTAAATAACGATGATTAAATTTAATGAATTTTTTTAATTATGACAATTGAAAGAATATGTAAATATGAAGATTAAATGTGCTATTATACAAAGTTTTATAACATACAAAGTTTAATTGTTACTTTGTAACATTTAAAAGTTTGATTACCATCTTATTCTTTTAACAAAGTTTAGTGACCGTTTTGGTACTTTACCCTTATATTAAATATTTTTTTTGAACAATTTCTACTTAAGGGAGGGAAAACAAAAAATTTACTCTTACTGGGTCTTGAAACCCACAACCTAAGAGAATGAGAGAACATCAAACAAGAGCGTTAACCACATGCTCTAGAGATTGTTGACTCTTTGTATTAGATATTTACTTTTTTTAGCAATATTTTAAATATTTACTTGGCCTAGATTAAACAAAAAACTAATAATGTTGATGTAACAAACTAGCATTAATAACCACGGTTAAACAAAAAGGCAATAACTTATAAATATATATATATATATATATATTAATTCTTTCAATAAAAGAAATTATTTTTGATTTCTTTACAGTTTAGTCCCTTCTTCGAGGATAAAAATAATTTAAAAATAAAAATAATTGATTGAATATTCAGTTGCCCTCAATATTTTGATTGGAAGACGTATCATCATCAACTGGACCCGAACCAGGTTGTTGGAAAACCCGACCCGAACCCATCACACCCATGAAGCTTGCCAAGCTAGCAAAAGCCAAAATCGACTGTAAAAAATTCAAGCCATTAATATTTTCCCCGCCTTCCAATCTCTCCCGACCACCGTCTCCATCTCCGATTTCATCCGTCTCATCGGCGGGCATCAAAAACCGACAAACCGGGCAGGACCCATGGATCTGCAACCACTTCTCGATACAATCCGAATGAAACACGTGCTTACATGGCATCTCCCTAGCTTCTTCGTCAACTTCAAACTCTTCCATACAAATACAACAATCGTCGCCACTCTCTTTCACTTTAATCTTTGGCATTGCTTCGATCGAAGCTTTTGAAGCCGGTGGCGGCCCGGGTTTACTGTTCTCACCGGCGGCTCTACCGCCGTTAAGGTTGATCATGACAAAAACAACCCGAGGAGAGTGTTGAGATCGGGTGGGAGTATCCGCCATGTCAACGTAGGAAAAATAAAAGACTTGAGTAAAAGTCGAAAGGAAAGACAAGATTTTTATAGGGATGTTGAGGATGCTTGCAATTGCTTTAAACAGATTCTAGATTCTATATTTTATTAGTGTATTTTAGCATGTATTTGTTGTGTAAAATATTATATATTTGTCTTGGACTTATCTATTTGTTTAAATTCATTATTCATTTAGGGTAGACTTAGACACTAATTTTAGTAATGAGAAGATTATAAGGAATTTTAAATTTTTAGATAAATTTAACTAACACAATGTAATTATATTTTTAATTTTTTTATAAATATCGGTATTTAATTTGTTGGTCGATTAATTTAAATCAGGTATTGTAGAAATTTATTATTGGGCGACCCTCCAACCCAATTTGTTTTAGGCTTAATACAAAAACAAGTGCCCAAAATATATCTTTTGTTAACTTTAGGTGCCTAAACTATTTTTTGATAAAATAGGTGTTTAACGTTTCATTTTGATAATTTTAGGTGCATGATAGTTAACTGTCATTAAAATTTTGTTTACCAATTAAAATTTGACACGTTACATGTTTTAATTACTAATTTCTATTAATTAAAATTTTATTTTTAATAATTTAAAATTTTCAAAAAAATCATGAAGTTCTAAAAAATTCTAAAATAGTCCCCAAATCCCTAAAATCTCAAAACCCCAAATCATTAATGTTGCCACCGTTAATAACCGTATCGGAACCCACCCCTTCATTCGTCGGACCCAAACAACCATTTCCCCTAACGTTCCATTGTAAGAAATCGAAAGACGACATGCCAGATGAACATTGAATGATGAATGTGAAATCGTCATTTGATTGATATATTGTTCGTCGATTTTCGACAACGATACGTCGGGGAAATGACCGCTAGGATTCGATGACCGAAGGGGTGGGCTAGGCTAGGGGTGTGCATTTCGGATATCCTATCCGAAATTTTAGACATCCAAAAATTTTAGATTGGTAATTTAGCAATCTGTGATCCAAAAAATCGAATATCAGATTTTCGGATCAGATATTCAAAAAATTAAGTATTTTTTAATTTGGTCATCCTATCATGAAAATTTTGGATTATCGAATATAAAAATCAACAAATTATTGAATATAACAATATTTGTATCCATGGAAATTTCAATTTTTCATATATAACAAGTAAAAATATTGAATATAACAAGATTCATATCTATAAAAAATTTGAATTTTCGGATTTCAGATAATCGGATATACATTCCGAATGTGAAATAATTATTCGTATCCAATACGAAAGTTTCAGATATCCAATCCGAATTATCGGAAAAATAAAAAACAGATCGGATATCCAAAATTTTGGATCGGATCGGATTTTTTTGCACACCCCTAGTCTCAGTAGCGGCAACAGTGAGGATTTGGGGTAGGGATGGCAATGGGCCGGATCTGGACCAGATCCAGACCCATTTTTACATCCTGGATCCAAACTCGCCCCGGATCCGCGGGTCTAGAAAATTGGGACCCAGATCCAAATCCAACGGATCTCACGGATCCGGGTCCAAAACGGGTCTGTTAAAAAAAATGACCATTCGACTTATTTTTTAACATAATAAAACTGTCATTGACTAATTTCACATCACATTTCCAATGAAAAAAGATTAATTTCAATACAACTAGTAACAAAATAAAAAACGATAAACTAAAGTCTCAAAAAAACTCCAACACAATTACACAAATGTCTTTTGAATAATAGAAACATTAAAAAATGTAGATCAAGAAACATTCCACTGTCACAAGCCGAGTACCGCACTTCTATCTCCTTAGAGTGCTAGTCTTCATCACTACTCAACATCCTAAAACAAACAAGAAACAACCAACCAAAGAGAAAAATTTGTTTAACGAAAATAATATTTGTGAAATTTAAATATTAATATTAAGGTTATGTAATATAATAACTTTCTTCTTTACCATGTCAATGATATCCACCACTTCCGCATCATTATCACAATTTTCATTAATAGTGGAACAAGCATGTGTCCCTTCAAAAGTGTCTGTCATAAATAAATAAAAATTACATTAGAGAATAATGTGAAATATAAAATTAAAGCAAAGGATGGGAAATAATATTTTAAAACCAAAGGTGAGTTTTTCTATAAACGGGTAAATGGGTCCAAGTCCGAATCTTAGTGTCAGATTCGGACCCGGATCAGTACTTAAATCAGAGGATCCAGATCCGATCCAAATCCGTCGGGTCTAAAATTTTAGGATCCAGACCCTGTAAAATGAATCTGGATCTACGGATTCGGGTCGGGTCCAAGATCCATTGTCATCCCTAATTTGGGGTTTTGAGTTTTGCGATTTTTAGGATTTGATGACTGATTTAGGCATTTTTGAGATTTCGGGATTTAAAAAAAAAACTAAAATTTTAGAGTTTTTTTTTCAATTTTTTTAAATTAAGATTATTTCCACGTGTCAAGCATTGGTTGAATAACGGATTTTTTAAACGGACTTTAACAACCAGACACTTAAAATTCTAACGGTCTAAACGTTAGACACCTATTTTTACCAAAAAAATATTTTATCCACCTAAAGTTAAAAAGATGTATAATTTAGGCACTTATTTGCATATTAAGCCTTTTTTATTCTCAACCTCGAGATTCGAACTTCTAACTTTACTTAAGGAATCTAACATCTTATCTCATTAGACCAACTGATTACATAAATTTAAATTCTAAAATAATAATATTAATTATTATAAAAAACTCTAACGTAATTGTTTTCATTACATAATCTCTTAAATGCCATTCGATATTTTGAAAACCCTTAGGTTTTTCTCTCATCGCAGCATCTTCATCTCTTTTCATTGTTTTAAAACGTACCAAAAATATGTTAAATTCAAAATTTGATATGAAAGATATGTGACTGGCTGATACGATTATGGGTATCCAAATCAAAAGGTCAATTGAATGTCTCATATTGACTCAGTCACACTATGTGGACAAGATTCTGGAGAAATTTAACAAGGATGATTATGGCATAACCACAACTCCATTAGAACCTTGTTCACATTTATTTAAGAATAAATGGGAAAATATTCATCAAGTGGAATATGCAAGAGTCATAAGCAGCTTAATGTATCTCATGAGCTGTACTAGACCATATATCGCTTTTATTGTGATTAGTCTAAGCAGAACCATTGTGAGGGTATTGTGATATCTCAAATATACCCGGGGACTACGGATTGCATTATTTCAGAGACACCGCTGTCTTAGAAGGATACTCTGTTGCCAGTTGGATATCTAACATTCAAGACACCAAAGGCACAAGTGGATATGTATTCAATTTAGGAGGAGGAGCTATGTCATGAAAATCCTCAAGACAAACGATTATAACCAGATCTATAATGGAATCTGAGTTTATTGCTCTGGACAAATCCGGAGAAAAAGTTGAACGGCTTAGGCAATTTCTTGAAAATATTCCTGAATGGCCAAAACCTGTGACCACAGTATACATATACTATGACAATCAAGCAATAATTGCTAGAGCACAGAATTGCATGTACAACGGTAAGTCGAGACATATGCATCGTCGACATAATATCGTTAGACAATTGATCTTAAATGGAGTTATCTCTATTGATTATGTAAGATCAAAGGATAACACTGCGGATCCATTAACCAAAGGGTTAAACCGAGATCAAGTTGAGAAAACATCTAAAGGAATGAGATTAGAGTCCATGAAAAATAAAGGTGCTATGTGAAGGAAAACCCTACCTAGCTGATTGGAGATCCCAAGATATAAGTTCAAAAGGACAACCTAATTGCCTAGACCTGTTCGGTCACTGTGGGGTACTCATCCCCAAGTTCGTTCCTATGATGTAAAAAGTGATCAAAGTGAGATAGGCTAAACTAAAAGCTTTTAATGACCATTGTGTGCTTCGGTGAGACGAGCAACATAAGTCACCAATGTAAGAGTGAAATGGGGCCGCTTCAAGGAGACTACTAGGCATAGTTCTTTCAAACTCTTGTAGAACCAGGCGATGTCCACGGCCATATGAACATAACCATGCGAACAAATACTCTTGTTAGAGAGGTAGTTGTGTGGAGTATATCATCGTTTACACAAACGACTGAATAGTTCAAGGACATCACGTCTACTAGTTAGCTAGTAAAGTAAATATACTTTCACAAGGGAAGGTTCAAAGGAGGAAACCTACCTATCCTATGCAACCATCGATCGTAGAAGTTATCACCACATCGAGTCAAAATATTTTGATAAATCATCAATTTCATTCATGTGGGGGATTGTTGGAAAATTGTGAGGATTGGCAACTTTGAGCCATAATTCGAAAAGGTAAAAATGGAGATTCGAATAAGGATTTTGTTGGGTCCTATTCTATTCCATGAGACTTTTACAACGATATCTCATATGCTCAAAATGGTTGAGTAATGAATGAGAAATTGATGCTCAAAGTAAGGTAGTTGTGAATTGAGTAAGGAAGATAAAACCCCCTTATCCCACGTGGATAGGATAAATGGCATAGAAAGTGTTTATATACACTTACCCACTTGTGGTCATTGAATCACATGAATGGAAACTGTGTAAAGGGATATTATCTGTTTTTCTTAAATTTGAATGTTAAAACGATAATACTTGCAATTGACAAAAAATATTCGATTATATATGGCATTAATTGTATGTTTTCGAATTATATAGGAAAAGAATCAATGACCATTAAAACTCGGAATATTTTGATTCCCACGTTTAACCTAATCACTCCCCTATTAACACCATAGGTGAAGTAATTTCCATCTACTTTAACACCTTTCGGAGGTGGGGTACTTGGTCTGACAATGAAACCCCAGCAAAGCACCCACAAGCATGAAACTTCCCTCCAACGCACGCAAACATAGGATCTTCTGGCCGAAATCAACATTTCCTTGATGGGCATGGACAGTTCTTCTTCGAGGTTCAAGCTCCTTCCCCAGCAAAAGACTCTTGAATTGAATTCAACCCTCCCAAAATCCCACATACGTGACAACCACCAGCAGCAACCTTTTCTAACCTCATTTCTCTAGGAATCAAGCTAATGACACGGCTACTCGCCCCAACACAAAACAGTCCGAGCCTGCAGCCGAGTGATTCGATCCGCCCATCAAACGCATACATAGCACAGTATTAAATTGCGGTCGCAACACAGTGTAACGGCCTCATCGTAACGTTTTTTAAGGTTATCGCGACGCATTATAAGCACAACGCAATGAAAGAACTGCATAACGATTTTTACGGTTCGAAATTGTTATGTAACCCCGCAATATGTCATATATTGCGCCGCAACGCCGCATCACCACAATAAATATCGAAAAATAATCCAAAATGTAAATCTCTATACATAAAATACTTGAATGTACTTAAATTTAATAAATCAACTACACCGGTGTGACATCGATCAATCAGTTAGCCTCATTTTCTAACTTTGTAGGAAGCATGGGAACTTGAAGCTTTTACTATAAAAAATTTTCATTTTGTCGGATTACAATTTACCATATCAGATATTTTCTTTTACCAATGCATCTTACAATGCTCACAAAATGATGCATTTTTCATATGAAATGGAAAATGATCAAAATCAAGGCAGTAACGGAATTGGAGATGCTTTAGATCCTCCACGCCATTCATTTTGGTGGTGAATTATCAGAAGTGGAGTTTTTATATTTGTATGCATGTATTTTTTTTAAGTTAATGTAAACTAAAATCGCAGTGTTGAAATATGGCACTATTTAGTATTTATATGCTTTTTAGCATGCTTTTATTTACATGTTATTCATTAAAATTACGGTTATAATGTTTATATAATTTGTATTTTAATAGTTTTTTATCTATAAATTAGAATTTTGTTTTTAAAAATTAAATAAAATACATAAAATAGTATATTAATATTAGAATATTAAAATATAGTTGCAAAATGTACATATAAATAATATTTATGAAAAGTTATGAATTTTTAGAAACAAATTACGACCGCATCAGCCGTTACGAGTAGGGTGAGCAAAACTCGACTCGAAAAAACCGAATAACTCGACTCGACTCGAGGCAAAAATACTCGACTCGACTCGAGGCGAAAATACTCGACTCGACTCGAAAAAATTTCAAATAAAGTTTGAGTTGTAAAATAGAAACTCGAATAACTCAAAAATTTTAGTAATTAATGGATTTATTTTTAAGTTCGAGACGAGTCCCTCAATTTTTTTATTATTATTATATATACCAATATATAAAAATATGAAGAAATATTGCAACATATGAAAAAATATGAAGAAATATATATATATATATACATCTTATATGATTAGAGAAAGTGATTTAAATTGGAATCAAACCGTACTATAACATGATAAATAATTACAATTAAATTTTTATAGGAACTCGAAAACTCGACTCAACTCGAATCGAAAAAATTTCAAATAAAGTTTGAGTTGTAAAATATGACGCGTCAACTCGAATAACTCAAAAAATTTTGACTCGACTCGATCGAACGCTCACCCCTAGTTACACGTTATGTAACGCCCGCAACCGCTTTACTACAACTGCAATTTAATACTATGATACATAGTTCTTGGTCCCAACAATCAACAAAAGCATAATTTCTGCGCTTTCTCAAGCCACATAAATGGTAATCTCCTGCACTGATTTCTACATACTCGGCTCCCTTGAATACTCTTTGAATTTAATCTGACTGTTATAAATATTTTATCACATTGTATATTAAAAAAATTAGTCACATGAATAAGATTTACTCAATAAGTAATAATAACACATTAATAAATAAATAAATAAATTGTGAAAATTCTTTCAATATTTTTTTGCAATTTAAAAAATATAAAATAATATTTGTTTGAATTTTCAATTGCCGTCCGTGTTTTGATTGGAAAACGTATCATCATCAACTGGAACTAGGCTGATGGAAATCCCGACCCGAACCCATCACACCCATAAAGCTTGCCAAGCTGGCAAAAGCCAAAACCGATCGAAAAACATCCAAACCATTCATATTCTCCCCACCTTCCAATCTCCCCCGACCGCCGTCACCGTCTTCGGTTTCATCCGTCTTGTCGGCGGGCATAAAAAATCGACAAACCGGGCAGGACCCATGAATCTGCAACCACTTCTCGATACAATTGATCCATAAAATTGAAGGCATTTACCCCTCCATATATAAAATGGCTTCGTCCCTGACGGAGTACATTTTCAAAGCGCTAAAATTAAAGTTCAAATCAGTTTAGTTTTTATAGATTATGGTCAGTTACATCGTTTTTGTTGAAAAACCAACAGGAAAAATCCGATTGCTCCCCCTTGTTATTTAACTAAACATGCTAAGGTGTGTAATTAGACCAACTTTTCAAACCCTTTTTAATATTTAAAATACTAAAAAAATACTAGTTTGATCAATACTTATAAATTTTTATAATTAAAAATAAATAAATTAATATTTAATAATCCTAAAGAGTTATGGTAGTGAGTTTTGGTCATAAAAATCTGAATCCATTTTTATCTGTAAATTATCTGGGTATTACTAACAATTTTGAATTAAATATTATTATCATCAAACATTTGAACCCATAAAAATAAATTCAAATTTTAAATCATATACCGAATACACATAAATCTAAGTCCGCTAAAAGTTAGATGACCAAAATCCGAATCTCTTTAAAAGCAAACATTATTCTCCATTCTGTAATACGAAATTGGATTTTGATATACAAATTTGAATAATGGATATCAAATTCCACCTAGTCAACTCGGACGTTGAGACATTAAAAACTTTACATCAAACGCCAACAAAATCATACCTCAAATATTAATAACAAAATAAGCACACTTTCAATGCCACCGGCAATGTTGCACACAATACAACAAACAGAACTAAAACATATTACACAACACAGGAAAAAAATAATACAGACACGATACTAATACAAGTTTCCACTAACATCGTAACCAAGTCCCGAAAATATTTGTGAAAATCATAAAGGCCTCACCATTGGTATTTGGCAGCAACAAGGACTTCCTCGTACTTCTCAGCTGCATTGTCCCAGCTGAGATCTTGCTTCATTCCCCGCATCTGCAACCCTTCCCAGCTCGTTTTATACTCCCGATAAGTCAACAAGCAATTGCCGAGAGCATTTATCAACTTGTTTGTATCGGCACTGTCAAACGTCCAGCCGAGCCCGGACTCTTCAAACGGATTGAATTGCTGCACAGTGTCCCTCAATCCGCCAACTGCATGGACAACCGGGATCGTTCCATAGTTCATAGCATACAGTTGGTTTAACCCACAGGGTTCGAATCTTGATGGCATGAGTAAAACATCAACCCCAGCTGTTATACGGTGAGCTGTCTTTACCGAAAACCCTACCCATCCTCGTATCTTGTCACCATGTTGGTTTTCAAACTGTCTAAGCATCTGTTCTAGGTCGGGTCTGCCGGTGCCTAACATGACTAACTGTACATCCTGGCCCACCATCCAAGGAATTGCCTCAGCGATTAGATCAACACCTTTCTGTTGATCCAGTCTCCCAATAAAGCCAAGCAGTGGGACATCTTCACGAACCGGCAGCCCAAGCTCCTTCTGTAAGGCAGCCTTGCATTGAGGTTTGCCGGTTTTGAATGTTTCCAAGGAGTAGTTAGTATAACCATCTGACTTGAGGTGAATATCGTACTGCGGATTCCAGTCTGCAGTATCGATTCCATTGACTATTCCCCTCAATTTCCAGTCGTTTTCGTTTATGATGCCATGCAAACCCCAACCACCTTCAGATGTTTTAACCTCCCAAGCATATCCATGGCTCACAGTGACCACTCGATCAGCTGTCTTTAGTCCAGCCGCAAAGGTATTGAAGTGATCACCTCCTACCGGGTCATATAATTTGAAAAGGTCCTTGTAGTGTTCCGGTAGACCAACATACTTGAAATCCTCCACAGGTCCCCGACCCTGGATTCAATTCAACACTTAGAATACAGCTATGAAGAAATTCAAATAATCATACCCGTGTCGGACATCCAAACCCGAGTCTGAATAAGTAATTCCAATCTTCCACTTTGGGATATTAATCATGTAATCAGTTGTAAATTCAATGAAATATAAAGCATTAAAACAAAAACAAAATCAATGATCCGATTCCTTTTTCAGTAAAAGAGATTGCATGAGTGGATTATCACCTTTTTCAGTAAAAGAGATTGCATGAGTGGATTATCACGACAAACCTGGTGAGCAATGTTATGGATAACAAGAATGGATCTTGTGAAGGACATCAAACCATTGTCCCGATAATATGCCTTCAAGTACACCGGCAACAAGGCAGTATGCCAATCATTAGCGATGAAAACCAGATTTCCATCTCCGTAGCAGACACCCCCACACGGAACATGCCATGGAACCTGAAAAAAATAAAAAAACCTTCACTTAATCAATATTTGAAAAAAGTAAAACAGGGCTTCACCAGAAAAGAAGAAAGTGAGCCGTAGAGCTGATCCTAAACAAATAATACAGATGTTAAGAAGACCTATATACTTTGGCAATTGTATCTAGCAGCTGTTTTGGAAACAAGCTGATATTGAGGTCAATCGACGAACTCCACAATACCTTCACCATTGTTTATATTAGTGAGAAGAATTTAAAGGCTATTGGGAGACATGCCAATTATGGAGACCCGACATTTAATATTTGATGATGTAACGCTAAATTTCTTTTCTAGTGTATGATCAAGTTTGCATGTTGGTTTTTCCAACCAAGTGAAATTTAAATAACAGAAACTATAAAATCGAGAGACAGAGCAAGTCAAATTCTACATATTTCTAGGCAATTTAGTAACTGTACCTCAACCGCTGCTTTGCAAAGTATTACCATGCGCTTCAAAATATCCTGCATCAAAAAGACCAAAGTCGTTTAAAATTCAAAGTATAGTTTGCGACACATATTGCTCGAAACTAATGCGTAGTAAGTAATACATGCCTAATTGCAACCTATGTTACTCCAACTCATCAGCTTTTTCCTAGAGAACCCATATCCGATGCACATGCGGACAATTATATGGGTACAGAACACTCCATATACATGGAAATAAATTGAAAATTTTGAACATAACCATGTCAGAAACATACTGACATCCAACACATCCCAATCACACTAATAAGATGTAAAAGAAGCACAAGTTTTGGAGAAACCTATAATATGTTGTAATCAACCTTGGATTAAAACATTAAAATTAAGCCTTTGATGGCCAATTTCTTTTAACCTTGTAGTAATAGCTTTGGGATTTTACGAAAATCACGCACGTATTCTAAGATCAAACTATTAACTAATCATAAGAAATCCATAAGAAAAGATAATTCCACCACACGGTTTCCTCCGTATATGTTATTCTGCATATGGCGAAACCAGGGACTGTCCAAGAAAACAAAATCCACACCATCAATATAGGCGTGGAAGCAGGATACTTCCATATCCTGCAAATAACATAAAATCGAGATTGTGCTGTCAAATTAGACGATTATGTTTTAACAATCAAAAGTTAAGTAACTCACAACAATACAAAATAGTGCTCTGTCATACCTGACCATCTACCTTATACCTCTTTCGAACTCCAATATCTTGAGAATCAGCATAATCAGCATACCGAGGTACCACCACCTAATAAAAAAAACGATAAATTGTTCATAACTGATAGAAAGAAAATGTAAAGAGTTAAACCTAAGTTTAAACTTGATTTGCTTCATTTAATGAGTCTGCTCGGAAGTAAATATATTATACTTTATATCTTGAATGCTACGACATTCAATTTAACAAAAAAAAAAAAACAGAGACGAAATATTACCATAACCCTGTGTCCACGTCGAGCCAAAGCCTTTGGCAAAGAACCAGTAACATCTCCAAGCCCACCTATAATACAAATATGTTACTCTCCAATTACATATAAAAGGGCAAGTTAACATGCCATCTGCGAATCGAGAAAGGAAAATAGAGACTGCCAGCTCGGATTATCTACCAATGATACATTACCTGTTTTAGACCACGGGGCACATTCGGCAGCTACTAATATAACATTCATGACGTTTGCACCGGCTAGTGGTGGGGGGTTTTCACCTTCAACGGCAGAATCTTCTACCTGAGCAGCCTCTTTCAAGACTGCTTCAGTCAAGTTTTTGTTTTCTTCGTCTATAACTCGGGCTTCTTCAGATGAACTTGAGAGATAAGAAGGAAGCACATCAGACTTAAATGCTTTAGAATCAGTGGTTTTTGATTGTTTGATTGAACCTATAGTAGAAGATGCCTTCTCGGGGCGCAAATATAGTTCGGGTTCCTCTCCAACTTCATCCAAAGGTAGGATACCCGATACATTCTTTGTAACTGAATTAACACGTCTAGTTGAAGGACTGCTACCATTTTTGTCTTCATCCACTCCGTAGGAGCTGCTAGAAGCAAGGTCTGGATTGGGAAGAGAGTTATCTCTCTGTTTAAGAAAATCTTCATCTTCATCTTGATCAGATGAAACCATTTTCCTTTGTTCTGCAATCTGACATGGATACAGAAACTTATTTCGCAATGACATGGCAGATATGAGCAAATAGATATTTCAAGGACATATGAGTACAAATACCCTTAATGAATGCAACTTTGAAACCTAAAAGCATGTAGAGTAAACAATTAGATATGAAATGGCAGATTACAGTTGGAATCCTGTCTCCATGAAAGCTATTGAGTATTTGTTTCTTGTTTATTGGTTCAATGGATTTTCATTGCAAGTTAGGAATAGATTATAGAATTTAAAAGTTGCCAATTACAATTCAGATTTATAACCATAATTACAATTACAAAGTCCCACATTCAATAAAGTACCAAAGAATGAATCACAACCCAGAAAAGAAACAGCCATCATATACATAAAAAGCACATTTTAATCCAAAAGAAACAGAATTTCACCATAAAAAAACTAAGATTTCCATGAAAAGCAAAAGCTATAAAAAAACAAAAAGTAAAAAGAAAGAAAGAAAGGTACCTGAAGTAGGTCTTTTTGCATGGCAAGAACCTTCTTGTTCTTCTCAATTGTTTCCTGAAGCGTATTCTCTGAGCTATCAGCACCAAGTCCATCCGTAGAATCAGCCACTCTAACAGGCTGAAATCTCCAGTGTTGCCCGTTGTTACAAAACAAAGAAACCCCACATTTTGAACCATTCAAAACAGCCAAAGTTTCAATCTTTCTTGGCCTTGAATTTGAGAAAACAAAAGGTTTACTTTCTCCATTTCTTTCAATCATAAAAGATGAAGAACTACTACCAATGGAAGCCATTTCCGAGGGACAGAAACTATTGAGTCAAAAACACCAAGAAAATCTCTCTCTCTCTCTTTCTTTTCTTCTTCTTTTTATTGAATTCTGTAGCAATTACAACATAGTTTGGGGAAATGGGTCTTTTACATCAAGAAAATGAAGGGGAAAGAAAAACTGTGGAAATGAACAGAATGATCGGTGGAGTGTTGTTCTTAAAGTGGGTCCCAAAAGGTGGGAAATCATGGAGGACAGAATGAATGGTAAGGATGAAATTTACTGAGAATTTAGGGAAAGAAAATGGAGGGTTTGCTTTGTTAGAGATCTGGTTTAGGGCCATGCTTGGAAATACAGATGAGAGGTTGATGAAATTTTCAGTTATAGCTCTAATAATTTTTTTATAATCACACGTACATACCGATCAATTAATTTAAATTAAATATTATAAAATTTATTATTGAATTAAATATTGTAAAAAATTATTATCAAGTTATTCTTTCAACCCCATTTAGTATATTGATAACATTTTATATGATTTAGTAGTCAATTAATTCGAAGTAGATATTGTAAAAGTCTACTATCAAATGACTTTCTCAATCTGGTTTTAACTAATATTTGATTAACTGATTAATAATTTAATTAAATTGGCGAAACTGATTAAATTTTTTATGTAACTTTAATATTTGTTAGTTTATACAACAATTTAATTTGGATTAATTTTATTTAAAAAAAAAAAGAATCCTTTTAACATATGCTGGTTGATTTGAGTAAATATAATGTTTTTTTATATTAGGGGTTTGGTAGTGGAAAATTTATAAATATATTTAGCCATTTGTTCAAATTAAACTTGTAATGTATATAGGGGATGGGAAAAGGTCGAGTTTTTGGCTGACCCGACCCAAAAATACTTACTCTAAAATATTTGATTCGATCACATTCTTAAAAAATTTGATCTGACTCGATTTAAAAAAGTTCAGTTTTAGAGACCTAATTGTAAAAAAATTAATTTTAAGGACTCATTTGTAAAAAAATCAATTTTAACGACCTAATTAAAGATATAAAGAGAGGGCATTAATGCAAATATCTTTAAAATTATAGGAGAAAATTACATTATTAGTGTCGGGTCAAATATTTTCATCCTAAACCCGAACCAACCGACCTCACCCTTAATAAAATCCCGACCCGAACCAATTGTTTTTAAATAAAACCGACCCGATCGGGTTGGGTTGGAATTCGATCAGATTGTGTGAAATGTTGTGTGAAATGTTCATCCCTAAATGAATATAAAATTTGGTAAAATATTTTTGAGGTATACATTATAATGTCTAAACTATTGATATTTTTTCAATTTTTAAATCGAAGATAAATTACATTTAAACACGCTCGAATGTATGATCTTTTAAATATTATAATAACAACCATATCGATTCTTGTACTTAATTGATAATTTAACATTATTAAATTTTGAGTTAATACCACACGTCCCAAAACTATGACACTTATTTTAAATTTGTTCCTAAACTTTAAAACATTCTAATTTCATCCTCAAACTATGACTTTCATTCTAAATTGGTCCCCAAACTTTTGATCATTCCATTTTCATCCTCAAACTATGACTCTTATTCTAAATTGGTCCTCAAGCTTTTTGAACGTTCCAATGTCATCCCCAAATTATCAATATATACTAATCATATCTTATGCTAATAAAATCGTTATAAAAATTATTAATTATCATTAAACACTGATATGTACTATGTAATAATATGATGTGGTATAAACAATAATTAGAGAATGAAATTAGAACGTTCAAAAAGTTTGAGGACCAATTTAGAATGAGAGTCATAGTCCGAGGATGAAACTAGAATGCTCAAAAGTTTGGGGACCATATTAGAATGAAGGTCATAGTTTGAGGATGAAATTGAAATGTTTTAAAATTTAGGATCCAATTTAAAATGAGCGTCATAGTTTGGGGACATGTGTTGCAATTAACTCTTAAATTTTCTACCTAACTGATTCACTTAATCCAACCTTATACTTGAGATTTCTATGAAAATATTAATGCTTTACGACAAAAGTAATGGGGTCACTTTTCACCATAATCTAAAACGTGGATGAAAAAGACCAAGAAACATGAACAGTAGTGTCAATTTTAGTTATAATTAACTCTTGACGTTATTAAGATATGCACTTTTTTATTACTTATTTATAATACTCGATTTAAATTAGTTAATTGTTTTGAATAGACTTGAGATGATGATAAGATAATATCTGTTCATACATATTCTTAACCTTTTGGCAATGAACACACGTTACAGACAAAGCGATTTGACTCGGGTCTCCTAGGATGAACATCATATGCTTTTCCACTAGGACTACTTGTTGGGTTCTTCAAATTAGTTAATTTAAAAAATTAAATATTAGTAAGATTTATAACTATTGGCATAAATATCTAAACGTTTTTATAATCATCTATCTTGTCACAGTCATTATACTCTTTCCAAAAGACATATCTTATATGATGTGTATCGCCACTGTTTTTATAGCCAATGGTCCACCTATCTTTTAAGACATGATATTATAATCGATTGATTCAATTGTATATTGTATAGATCAATTATTTAACAATCATATCGATACTAAAATTTAAGCTCTGAATATTATTTAAAAAATATAATGTCTCATCCAATTAAACTTATTTAAAATTAAAAACTCCTAAAGGAAATATTATCATTCTTTCCCTCTATTCTCTCACTATGCTCATCCATCTGGACCATCTGGAATCAACTTGTGGGTCTCAATCTTATAGGGTGAACCGATCCAAATTATGTTCGTGTTTACTTATTTAAAATAATAAATGGTTAATGTTAATTTATCTAAATTAAATGAATTTGTATGCGAACATTTATATTCATGAGCATATAATAGAATATATTCGTGAACAATTAAAAATGTTTGTACTAGGACTTCTCCTATTTGCTCTGAGACGGTTACTAGGAGCTTTCTAAATTTTTAAAGTTTTTTCTTCTTTTTTATTGAATTTCTTCTTCGTCGGCGGTAACATTTGGTCGTTTTGCTGGTTTTGTACATAAATAAAAATTTATCTTTGCTGATGAATATCATTTTCAAGTTTTTCTTCTTTTTTACTTTGCCAGTTTCATATTATATATGCTTTTTTGCAGTTTTTTTGTCTGCTTTCATGGCAGTTCCTTCTTCTGCTTTTATGACATTTTAGTCTGTCTTTGTGACAATGTTTTTTTTCTTTTTAGCAGTTTAATGTTCGTATGAAGAATATCAATCGAGCGTTGCTAGCAGCGAAGATCGGTGGTCTGTGAAGTTTTTGATTCCCTTATGTGGTTTTGTCGATGTGCCAAGATCAAGTAGCATAAGAATTTGCTTTCTTCTTAGAGCACTCTGGTCAAAGTAGTAGTTATGTTGGATTTTTATCAAAAGATTGTCAGATCTTTTGCAAGTGATAGGATTTGTACTTCAATGTCTTTCACATCTTTAGATCTTTATTATTTTTATTTTTACACATTGAAATTTCAATGTTTGCGGTGTGATCCCTTTGTAATCTTTTCACTATGAATATAATCCAGTTTCAAAAAATGTTTGTACTAGGTGAAGGCATCTAAAGTAACGAGTGTGATTCTAGAATCACAATAATAAAAGTGTCTATGGTTGTGTTGGTCTTGGATAAGTTTAGAGTCCGCTCGAGTAGGTGTAGTTTGGTGTCTCCCATTACAAGGAGTACTTATATTTAATGTAGATAGGTTAGCGGGAGGGAAGCCAGGGTCAATCGGATGTGGTGGGGGTGTACGAGATGGATATTATTATATTTTGATGTTATTCTTCGGTACATTAGGGTGATTGATTCTAATAAGGTAAAATTTCATGTTATTTGTCATATGTTGACTCTACTACTTCGCGTACAATAGTCAGTTGATTGTGATTGAATCAAATTCGGTGATGATGATGTTGTGGGTGTAACACCCAAAATTTCGTTAAACAGTATTTAGGTCATTTGTTACTAAGTTAGTAGCTTAAAAGCTAACTCAGTGATAAAAATGCAAAAGTTAGGATTTCTTCGATTATGGGTTATGGAAAAGGAATTTTTGAGATTTAAAAGCATAAGATGATAGAGGGCAAGCTAATTAGGGTACTTGCAAAGTTTGGTCGAAATTCGAGGAAAATTGGAATGGGAATTGAAGTTTAAAATTTAGTGGCCAAAATGATAACTTTTCAAAAGTTGGTGTTTAGAGAATAAAGATGGGAAAATATGAGCCCCTAATGAAGAATTTTACCATTAAGAATTTTTATTCCATGGATGGATAGACCGGGTTAGAATGTGTATTTTAGCACTACCCGGATTTCGGTATGAGAATTATGTAAAAAGTTATTCTCAGTCGAATAATTAGGTGATGCTCGGATATGACTCAAATAAAGAAAATTATTTGGTCATAATTTTTATTTTGTATATGGATAAGACAGGATATGATACGAAATATGATAAAAGTTTCAGGAAGAAAAATGCAGTTCAAGATACCGAATTTTGACCGAACTTCGTAGTTAAGCATGCTCAGGCCTTATGATGGATGACCATCTGTGAAGGTCCCATATCTGTATGGATGAGTGGAAATACATGAAATTTTATTAGATGATGGAATAATATGAAGTCATGGATTCAATTCGATAATTCGAATATCGAGAAATCGTAGTAAAAGTTCTAAGTAATTATTGGAAAATTGGATCGAGCTAAAATTTCAGAGATAGTTCCTTAAACCTCGGAAGAGTCATAAAATATCATTTTATGGATATTTAGATGTTAAAAAGATCGAGAAAAATTTAAATCGATCTAAATGACATGGAATGGCAATTTTGTGAGTAAGTTAATCAGTAAAGGGCATTTTGGTCATTTTACCCAAAAGGGACATGGAGGGAATTTTGATATTTCTTTTATGGATGAATAGTGGCTGATTAGAATCCAACTAAGTCTAGTTGGAATGTTACAAAATGACAAATTAGAAATATAAATCTAGTTGGAGGGTATTTTTAGAAAGTGGAGTTTATTGAATTAAAAATTCATTTTTAATTATACAAGTGTCTTAAATATATGATCAGAAAAAATACTATGCAAAACGTTGGTGAAGAGAAAAATAAAGAGAAAAATTTTACAAGCTCGATTTAAGCCCTGAATCTCGATTTTCAGGTAATCTTCCGAACTACAAAGTTGTTCTACTCTTCGAGCTCTATCTTTTGATGTAGATAATTCATAGAATACTATCTTGGTTGATGAGATTTGATATGAGGAAGAAATTAGGGTTTATGAATAAATTGGGGCTTTTATGATTTTATGAATCCATGGTTGATTTTAAGTTAGAATCATGCTTGTATGATGTTAGAATCATGTTATTGAGTTGGGATTTAAACCCTACATATTTCGATTTGTATAGAGAATATTAGGGTTTATGGATTCAAGTCTAACTTAGGGTTTGTGATGTTGGATTAATGATCTAGTAAGCTTGATTTGTTGTTTGGAAGCAAAACCCTAAGTTAAATACACATTGACCATTTCGGCAAGCTTCAAAATTAAGGGACCAGATTCGATTTTTATGAATTTGATGTGTATTTATATTATTAATGACGTTAGAGACATGAAAATGAAGTTAGCATACTAAACCAACGATTAATCACATTAGTGACCATTTTGACAAATTGTCAAACTTGAATGGTCTATTCGACAAAGAGGATATGTAGAAGGAGTAAATCTAATTTTTAGTTAAAATGATGGAATTAAGGTAGTAATGTTGATTGGATGACTAATTTGCAAAGTTAAGAAGCTTGAATCCTTATATTTGAAATTTGGTGACCATCTCGACAAATCAAGAGAAATTAGAGAAGTAAAGGTTTAAGCTTATTTTGATGAAGGATGTAAAGAGAACATATGAATACAAGCTTTATTCTAGTCATCTCCCCCTTTAAGAAAATTTGTCCTCGAATTTTTAACTCATGTCCAATCCTTTGTTACAAGTACTACTTCTTCAATTTTGTCTTGATCCTTCTAATAACTTCTTTTATCTTACATTTCCTTGAGAAAAAAAACTATTAATGAAATCTTCTGATTTCTTAATTCTTGGTCTCTATTAACCAAGTTTGTTATCCATTCAGAGAAAGTTTGCTTTACCTTCTCACTTGTACAAAATATTCTGAGAGATACCCTCTTATTACTTGACTATTCTTAGTATCGTATGCCAATTTAGCCATTGGCAAATATTTCTAATCTGTCATCCAAAGTTTGAGTAATCCATTCCAACTGTCCACCAGTTTGTGGAGGAAGAACAGGACTGAATCTTAATTCAATATTCCAAACCGCATGTAAATACTTCATAATTCTTAGAATAATCTTTAGACCTTTATTGGATACAATAAGTACCATGACACCATGTAGTTCTGACTATCTCTTCTTAAAATACATGTTTATGCACTTATTTAGCTTTACAAGCTGAGATAAAACATACAAATTTAATCTAACTTTCATCAATCACCCAGATTGAATTCTTTCAGTTCAGATTTACTAGCAATCCTCTTATGAAATCCATTGTACTTATTTATGTATTCCTACTAATCCAGGAAGTACTTAGTACCCCGTGCTGTCTCTTTCTAATCAAAATTGCAACTCTTGCTACTCTTGGTTATTTCCAATATGTATAATTAACAGGCTACATTTGTCTTCTATGAATAGATTTTCTTTCAAGTCACTATCACTAGAAATATAAATTCTTCTTTATTAATATCAGTAACCGTCAATCTCAATCTCATGTCTTGATTTTCATCTAATTTAGTTTGCTTTTCATCAAACATTCTTTCTTTACTGGGTTAAGTATAATTTCTGTCTAATAACTTCCTACTACTAAGTTTTTCACATTTCTTTCTCATAACTTAATCAATGTTGTCTTATGGAGTGCCATATTCGACCCTCAAGCATATATATTTCCCAAGTAAAGATGCTTCTTCTTCTTCTTCTTCTTCTTCTTCTTATTACTTCTTCATATCCAAATATCTTAATATATTTAATCACAAACTTACAGTCCTGCGACTGCCTTTTTACCTTGAAATGTGAGCCCTTACTATCTAAATTTCCTTGTAACCTATGTTGTTATAAACATAAGTGCATATATAGATGCTAAGGACTAACATCTTATAATTACTGCATCAGCTCCTTACAATGCAGGTAACTCAACTCAAACTGAAGTTGATTACAATACTTATTTCACTTCATTGTACTCGCTATGAGTCCTTTCTTTACCTCTGAGATTCGTCAATTGACGAAATCTGGTAGCATCTTACTTTCCTTACTATAATCTTATTCTATCTTATGCCAATGAGGAGCAGCTTCAAGTCATACAATCAACACATCAGTAATATGACATTCTATGGGCATGTATTTACTGACAAACTTATAACAAACTCGGTTTAGCATCCAGAATCGACTAAACATGTTGCTCTGCTACCACTAAATGTAACACCCTTAACATATACTCATAGTACGAATACACATTAAGGATGTCACAATATTATTTAACAGATTTCTAGACTTGTAATATTTTTTTTACATCTGACATAAAACTAGTTTATAAAATAACCCTTTCTCGACTTTCGAAGTATTCATAGCCTATTTGCAGATTGCTAGTTTTGACCTTGAATTGGTTTATAAACATGTTAGCCAGTTATTAAAATAAGTATGTAACTCAGGGTGAAAACTAAGTACAATGCCTAGGCCCTTTCTTGAATTTAAAATCGTTAAGCGATAAACGATAAATAAAATTTTACCCGATTAAATATCATCACCGGTAATTCTTTAACCATATGAATAATTAATATTTATCTGACTATTAATCAAACTTATACCTTTAAAACAACTAATGAATAAATTGATACATGCCCACTAGAGAATATCATAAATTAGAATGTCTTACTGATGTTTGGCAGATTGCAGCTTGATCAACATACTTGACTCCTCTTCTGGTAAGTTTCCAATAACCTACGTGTGAAACAACACATGCTAAGTATTCACATAGTGAGGCAACTATAAATTAAAGTAAAGTATTTCAGTGTATAGAAATAACATAAATAAACAAAATAATGTGTATATCATATAAAAATATAGAATCATATAAAACCGACTTATCAAAGTCATTCCTCTATCATGTAACAGTGCAATACAGTTCCTACAAAATGGCAAGCGAGTCTCAATTGCAGTTTATATCATATCATCAAACCTTTATTTTATTAATCAAATATACGTTGAGCTTTTTAACTTAACTGTCTGCATAAATGCATTTCATGTATTATAGCTCGAAGTACAATATAATGTGATACTTTGATACACGAGTCATCATAACGACATCGTAGTGTCTACAATGCCGTAGCGTCTAATGATGAGTACGTACTTGAGGACGCCCTTTGCTCCTCATATTCACACATTTTGTGCTATGTAACACCATAGTGTTTGAACCGACTCTGTAGAGTCTAACTCAACTCCGTAGAGTCTATCTCGACCCCGAAGAGTCTATCTCAACCCCGAAGAGTCTATCTCGCACCGTAGTACTATGACGCAGCTGCTAGGACTCTATAGATATCCAACTATACTAAAGACTTCACAATAGTACTTGGGCAAAATCAACATTTTAATCAACATTCTATGTTCAAAGCATCAATATAAATCATATAAGTCGATATTAGGCAGTTTACCCAATATCTAAAATCCGATTATCTTAGATAAATTATTATGCCATATCAATGTATCACATATGCCATTTAATATTTCATGCCATTTGCATAACTTTGATCAACATACATTTTCATTAATATCAAAGTCGACTTATCGCAAGTCTTCCTCTTATCACATATATAAAATAGGAAAAAATGCAATCACGTTGTCCACTTAACACAATTCCTCACTAAGTCCTACTTCGATCCTTTCTTTCATAGTACCTCGAACCTTCTTTGATTCGGACTTGACTTCATCAATCACATGAATACAATAAAATATTTGTTAGATTCAAATCTATCAATACCTTAAACATGTTGTCTAATATAATCATTATAATATAAAATTTCCAAATATTTTTCCTTTCTTCCTTGTACTGTTCAAAAACTAATTATGGTCCTTAATGACCAATTTGAACTTCCAATAATTCTTCTGAGCTTGCTAACTGACATTTAAATACAAAATGTTTCAAATTCTATTTTCGGACAGCTTACGCTACCTTCAAAGATTTACTTATACATGGCAGAATACATACTAGATCTTAATTTCCTTTATACTGGAGAAACTAGATTCGATAACGGTTCTAACAATATAAGCCACATAAATTAGCAAAATCTACCAAAATTATAAAAATTCTTTACATTCACGTCATAGAGCTATCCAGGCAGAAATTGCTGTGTAATTTTTCTAACCTTCTTTCGAATAAAAATCATTATCTTTTAACACCGAACTTGAAATCAGTTTACGTTCGTTGGAAAAGAAACTAGACTAACAAATCTTTACAATGGAATAAAATTCATCACCTAACCATTTTTTTAGAATTTATGGCGAATTTTTAAGCTTACTGCCATAATTCAAATTCCAACATAACTTTTCCATAAATAACTTCTAATTTACACCAACTTCTCTTTATTTCTCTACTTGTCAATTTAGTCCCATCACTTTTTTCAAATGACTAGAATAAATCTTGTATTCATATGTTCTCTTTACATCCTTCATCAAAATAAGCTTAAACCTTTACTTCTCTAATTTCTCTTGATTTGTCAAGAGGTCACCAAATTTCAAATATAAGGATTCAAACTTCTTAACTTTGCAAAATAGTCCTCCAATCAACATTAGTACCTTAATTCCATCATTTTAACTAAAAATCAGATTTACTCCTTCTACATATCCTCTTTGACGAATAGACCATTCAAGTTTGACAATTTGTCAAAATGGTCACTAATGTGATTAATCGTCGGTTTAGTATGCTAACTTCATTTTCATGTCTATAACATCATTAATAATATAAATACATATCAAATTCATAAAAATCATATATGGTCCCTTAATTTCGAAGCTTGCCGAAATGGTCCCTATGTATTTAACTTAGGGTTTTGCTTCCAAACAACAAATCAAGCTTACTAGATCATTAATCCAACATCACAAACCCTAAGTTAGACTTGAATCCATAAACCCATTCTTCTCTATACAAACCGAAATATGTACGGTTTAAATCCCAACTCAATATCATGATTCGAGGTGTTACCTAAAATGACCTAAATACTGTTTAACAAAATTTTGGGGTGTTATAGTAGGTCTTATATCATGAACGACACTCATAACAGTTTTGAAAATAGTTTAAACAAAGAAACATGACTTATCAGTGTTGTCTTGTGTTTGTTTCTATAATGTGGTTCTTAAAATTCAAATATCTTATCTTGTTTAAAGGGTCAATGTCTTATCTCACTAGACCAATTGATTGTTGGTTATATTTTTATGTTTTTGAATTGACTAAGGCTTTGCTTGGTAGAGAGGAAAGAAAATTGAAGAATGGAAAATTGAATTGATAGAAAAATAAAAGGATAAAAAATATTTTTTTTCTTTTTGTGTGCTTGGTTGAGAGGATGAAAAACTAGAAGTAAAATAAGTTTCTTTCCTCTATATTGCTTAATACAATGGAAAAGCGAGAGGAAAGAAAATTAAGCTTTTAAAATTATAATTTATTTTTAATTTTTATAATTTAGTATAATATTTTTAATTTAATTATTTTTATTCAATTTAGTCCCTAATGTAACCCCCTCGACCCGGCCTAGCCGCCAGACTGACCCGAGCGAGTCACATTAGGCTTATCGAGGTAAACCGTAAGAAGAAACCCCAAAATGAGACCATTTTTTCTTTTATCTTGTCTAGATGCTTAATTAATATCCTACATGTTCATGCTGATAGTAGATGAAACCCAACTCAATCGGGCATCGATTGACATCCAATTGGTCTCAAATGCAAATTAGGGACCACATTGCAATTCTAGAAAATTACAGGATTAAAGCTTACTTTTAATGTTACCCAGCCTTCATTAATCAAGATTCAATCATACATGTCAAATTTCAGCTCAATCCGTTCATTCAAGCACATTTAATTGTATAAACAAAACTCATGGACTAAAATACAAAGGCCAAAACCGTGCTACAATGACATTAACAGCTTTGGCTGCTATCCGTATCGATACAGTTGCAACTGAATCGATACGGTATGAAATGCCCTGTTCCGATACACCTCCATGCCACACCGATACGCCCAACTAACTTACCGAACTTTTGAAATCCTTAATGATCGTACCGATACATGTTCATGTGTTTCGGTACACGGGTTTGGATTGAAAAAGCAATTTTCAGAGGCTAAAACCCGTACTGAAACACCCTTCTCCGTACCGGTACGCTAGGCCAAAATTGCCTTGGCATATCAGAACACCCATGGCTCGTACCGATCCCTCAAGCCTGGAAATACCCAGCCGTACCGATACGGTGCCACACGTATCGGTACGCCTGGACCTGTAATGTCACTTTTGCTGATTTTTCATCCAAATAACGCACTCAAATCACTCCAACAAGTTTAATACATAACACCGACATACTAGGCATACCACAAGCATCCAAGCTTCATAAACATATCAGAACACCCATGGCTCGTACCGATCCCTCAAGCCTGGAAATACAAAGGCTAAAACCGTGCTACAATGACATTAATAGCTTTGGCTGTTGTCCTTACCGATACGCCCAACTAACTTACCAAACTTTTGAAATCCTTAATGACCGTACCGATACAGGTTCATGTGTTTCGGTACACGGGTTTGGATTGAAAAAACAATTTTCCAGAGGCTAAAGCCTGTACCGAAACACCCTCCTCTGTACCGGTACGTTAGGCCAAAATTGCCTTGGCGTATTGGAATACCCATGGCTCGTACCGATCTCTCAAGCCTGGAAATACCCAAGCGTACCGATACGGTCCCACGCGTATCGGTACGCCTGGACCTGTAATGTCACTTTTGCTGATTTTTCATCCAAATAACACACTCAAATCACTCCAACAAGTTTAATACATAACACCGGCATACTAGGCATACCACAAGCATCCAAGCTTCATAAACTTAGCATCCTAGCATGGCATCTTTTCATCAAATGAAAACATAGAGGCATGCATCCTAGTTTTCATCCAAGAAACATTTCAAAAATGTAAACCAACACTAAAATACCAACTTTAGAGGCATTTTACAACTCAAGAGTAAACAAGCAACATGCTCAAACAGGGAGTTCAACAAACATCTCCCAAAACCAAAACAAGTACCCTATTGCCTTTATTCTTAATAGTCTAATCCAAACATACTTTGTTAGCCAAGTCTTGCTAGGATCCCCTTGCTTCTTGCTGCCTTTCGAGACCTTAATTCTCTGCATTGATGGACAAAGAGAGCCAAGCACACTAGGCTTAGTGAGGAGTGCTCAAATACAATACATCATCAATGCATTTAAAACCATTGTTCAATAGCATATTGGAAATCCCTTTTTAAATCATACTTTTCATCATATTAAACATCATGCCTTAAAAACCACGCATTTAGCACTTTCAAAGCCAGTATATTAAACCATATGCTACATGTATCATTAACCAACAACAAATCCCATTGCTAACCTCAATTCAAGCCTACCCATGCATAACAACCATATGCAAAGCTTAAAGAATAAACATGTATAAATCACATTATACAACATAAACCTTTCAATGATACATTAACAATTATATTGGCTTACAAGTGATCATTAAACAAGTCCAATACCAAAAGAGTTCATCGGATACGCGGATTCAACAAGTGTTCAACCAACACTTCAAGCCATCTCAACTGGAATAATGGTACAATAACAATCGCGGTACATTACCAACCAGGTACTTACACAACCCTTGGGGACACCAACCCCTTTCATCGGTTAGATGTTTAATCCACTAATGGGAGTTTTTGGTACTGTTTAACCCCTCTACTGTTAGGGTACTCGGATGGAGTTTTTGATACACGGATCTAAACCCCTCAATATCCAAGGCGACTTATTATAGTGCACTCAATCCTATGGCCGACCAACTATATCCGATAACAATTTTAAAACCACACCACTTGCCAATATAATTAACCATTTTAACATTTATCTCACTATTTTTAACAAACATTAACCAATCTTTTTTTCCAAAGCAACAACCATGCTTTAAACCACAAGCATAGACCACTTACTTACAAGGATCACTTACCATGTGCGTCCTTCAGCATTTAATGCTCAAATACAGTATTTCAAATACTTTAAAACATGCTTAGATAGTAGGTAACATGTGAATTAAAACAAGTGCATGAAACCATTACAACATAGCACGACCGAGAGAGAAAATCCATTTTTACTTACTTTCGAGTTTAAACCAGCGTATCATGCTAAGCTTAAACTCCTATAAACCACCTTTAAAACATTCCAAAGCTGGAATCCACATTCTCACTCACCAATACGCGAAACCTCGATTTGCCGACGCGAAATCAAGTGTCCGAAGCCTCCAACGCTTCATCAATCACTTCTGGATCAACTTCCCCTGCTTTGACCACAACAGAACAGAGGATTAATGCATCTCAATGCATTCAAGACACTGCACTAACAAATCATTTCTGATTTCCACAATCCTCACAAGATTACCCATCCGCAACAACCGAAATCATCATCAAAACCTTCTCAAACACAACCCAGCCACAACCTAACAATCTAACACCGCTTTTATCAACAATCAACACCTAAAACAGAATCAAAACAACCTAACACCCCCTGCATTCATGCAGTCATCGAAACACCCCAAGAACACAAATCTAGCAACCTAAACAATTAGAGATTCAAGAGTTTCGGGATTCCATTGACAACAACAACTTATCAACATTATAAAACATCCACAATATGAATTAAATCATCCTTAATTACTAGAAAATAGATTCAATCCGTGAATAATCTCATTTCACCCAATTAACTCAATTAATCATTGAAAAATCATTAAAATCAGATTAGAAACATAAAATCAAGGATCAAATGCTTGGGAATTTTAGTAAAGAAAGATACAATAGAGGAGATCTCGGACCTTACCCCTATTTTGAAGTTTCCCCCTCAATTGATTTGATAAAAGCTAAGGAACACAAGATTAATGTAAGATTTTGTATAAATAATCTTAGTTAAACAATTTGAAACCATAAAATCAAGTTAGAAACCATCTCAACTCTGGAATTTGATGAAAACTTGAGTGTTTGCCTGAGGAGAGAATGGAGAGAAAAGTGGAGAGAAAAATAATGTGATTTATTTTCCAAAACCAATAACCATCTTTTAACCAAAAATCTCTTTTAATTGAATAATAATACACATGTTAAAATAAGTCTAATTAAGGGAGAAGCCATCAGAAACAAATTGGTAAAATATCTCCTTAAAGATTCTAAGAATTTGACCCTTTTCATTTTAGTCACTAGAAAATCACAGTTTTCAAAAATTGCATTTTGGTCACTATCCAAAATGTCCGACTTCCAAAACTCATTTTCCAAAATTGATTCCACCAAAAATCATTATATATTAAAATATGATTTTTAATTATTTTCCATATTTTATCTCACCGAAAATATACTGTCCCGAATTCAACTCGAATCTCTAACCAGTCCACCGGACCATCTAATAACCCCCAAAACTGCTAGGCCCAAAAATCGGGGCGTTACACCTAATTTTTTTATTTAATCTAAAATTTACCCATATATGTTTCTAAATTTTATAATTTAATCTAACATTTTTAATATAGTTTTATTTTTGTTGAATTTAATACCTAATGTTTTTCTTTAATTCAAAACTGACCTATATGTATTTCTATTTTTTTAATTGAGTCCAGTATTTTTGATATGGTTTTATTTTTGTCCAGTTTAGTCCATAAAATTTTTATTTAATCCGAAATTAACCTTTATTTATTTCTAGTTTTTATAATTTAGTCTAATATTTTTATAATATAATCCCGAGAGTTTGACTGTCAATGTAACACCTAATATACGTACAAACGAATCCAACCCGAATATGGAATGCTACAAATGTCCCATTTGTGGCCTATTTTTTTAAAAAAACAAGCATATTTGATTACATGAAAGTAAACAATCAACATGAACATAAACGAGAAACAATTAACTAAAGTAACCCGAGAAGTAAACCTTTAAAAACTTTAGAAAATAAATGATTTAACAAAAATGTATTTTGGTAATTTTATAAGATTTGAACCCAAAAGAATGCAAAACTTAAATAAAAGTTTAATATAAGTAGAAACATTATATACGTCTGTTTTGCTAAACAAGAAGTTCAAACCGAAGTAAACTTAACTGAATCAGGGTTTAGGGACTAAAATATAAATAATTCACAAGTTGGATTTTAAGTTAAAAACTCAATTTCAGGCCCGTTTTAGACTCATTAATTCCAATTAGACTTAATGGTAAACTTGTGTTGAAATCAAATTTGAAATAGAGTGTTAATTACCAAAAAATAAGTAGTTTATGGGCCATTTTGAAAAAATTCATAAAATACAGGGGCCAATTTTTCAAAAATTGAAATTAAACCTCCCTTTATGAAATAAATATCATCATTGACATATAGACCAAGTTTCAGGTTAATCCGAGCTAAAACAAGTCCTTAATTGCAGTTATAAAATTAGTGACTGAAATGTAAAGTTTGCTATTATAAGGTAATGGACTGAATTATAAAATAGACGTCAATTCCAAATTAAAAAAAATAGGGATTAAATTGAAAAAAAGTAAAATCATAGTGAAAAAAATTAGATAAAATTATAAAAATTAGAAACAAATAGGGTTTAATTTTGGATTAAATAAATACTTTAGGTACTAAAGTGAACAAAAATATTATTATATTAATATTATTGAATTTAATAATAAAATAAAAACAAATAAGGGTAAATTTTAGTTTAAATAAAATTTTTAGGGACTAAAATGAACAAAATAAAATCATAATAAAAATATTAGATGAAATCATAAAAATTAATTATAAATATGTTTAAAATAAAATTAGAATATTTTAAACATAATTTCATAATTTTATTATTAAAGTGGGATAGCTTTCACTTTTCTTTCCTATTTCCCACCTAATTTGGAGAGAAAACTATCTGTATAGGAGCAAAGAAAACTATCTTCCCTCCTATTTTCTTTCCTTCTAATTCTTCACTCTACCAAGCAACCCTTAAATTTATTTTCTTTCCGATTTTCTCTTCCCTCCTTTTTCCCTTCCACTTTTCCTCTCTACCAAGCAAAGCTTAAGATAGTTTTTATTTTGTATTATATTATTAATTTGTCATTAAAAATAAATTTTTAAAAAATAATTCTTTAAAAAAATATAATTATAGTTATTTTAAGGCGTAAACCAAAAAACCCCTCAAGCTATGTCTTTTTTTTTGCTTTTGGCCCTTAAACTATGATTGGGGAAAAATAAGCCCTTAAACTATCATTTTGGCCACTTTAAGCCCCTAAACTATGATTTGGGCAAAATAAGTCCTTAAACTATCATTTTTGGTCACTTTAAGTCCATGGTTACAAAAATATCATTTTATAGGCTTTTCTAACATATATAAATATTTATGTTCTTTTTAAATTTTAAAATATCATATATCAAAATAACCCCTAAACTATCATTTCTGATATTTTAAGTCTGATAGTTATTTAAGTCAAAAGAAAATTATTTCGACTAATAAGATGTTGATACATCACAAAGATTTTTTGAACAATTAATAGTTTTGGGTAGGGGTGTTCAAAAATACCCGACCCGATTACCCGAACATAAATAACCAGGTATTTACCTGGAATTTTTTTTTACCCGGGTCGGGTACCCGGCCCGTCACTTCTCGGGTCGGGCCCATGTCACAAAATTAAGAATTTTCGAGTACCTAATTACAATCGGGTACCCGGATATATTTAAAATTAATATTTTTTATATTCAATATACATATTTTTATATTAAACTAATAAAAAATCTAAGATTTTTTATATTTTATATTTAATAAATACATATTTTTATATTAAACTAATAAATACATATTATTTATATTTTTATATTAAACTAATAAAATATTTTATATTTAAAAAATATATATTTTTATATTCGGGTACCCAAGTACCCGAATTTTCGGGTACCCGCAAAAATCGGGTCAGGACACGGGTTGCATTTCCTACTACCCGAAGATCCGGGTACCCGGTACTTCAGGTACCCGAATACCCGGATTTGAACACCCCTAGTTTTGGGGACTAAAAAAAGAAAAAATGATATAGTTTAGGTACTTATTTTGACAAAAAATAGTTTAAGGACTTAAAGTGACAAAAAATGATAGTTTAAGGGCCTATTTTGCCCAAATCATAGTTTAAGGGCCAAAAGCAAAAAAAGACATAGTTTGAGGGCTACTTTTTGGTTTAAGCCTTATTTTAAATAGAAATTCATTAATCTATTTTTAATAGGGTAATTCTACCATGTACTGGCAGTGGAAACTTTTTGTTTATACAAGCACCCTAATTTTAGTAGTTAGAGATCTAGTTTAGGGTTTATAGTTTAGGGGTTTAGGTTTATGTGCCTAGATTTTATAGATTATGGTTAGAATTTAGAGTTTAGGGTTTATAAGTAAAACCTAAATCCTTAACATATTATCCTAAACCTTAAATTCTAACAGTTAACCCTAAATTATAAACCATAAACCTAAATTCATAAACTTTAAACCCTAAACTAAACTTTAACCCCTAAAATTAAGGCACCTGCGAAAACAAAAAAATTCTATTGCTAGTGCATGAGATATTTTCCATTTTTAATATATTATTATTACTAGTGTTATAGTTTTTTTTTTTAAGAAAAACGGGTACGATCACGTGCCTCATTAAAACCCCCTAAATCTACTAGGGTTATATTTTGATACACAATTCTACGTAAAAAAATTACACAACCCTACTTTAAAATCTAAAATTTAAATTACTACACCAAAAACTAAGCACTAAACTCTAAACTCTAACACTAAATCCTAAAGTCTAAACTCAACAACATAAACCCCTAAACCCTAAATTTAACAAACTTGTGTAAACTTTTGTTTATCAATTTTTTCCTCGATATTATTATTTTAGATAAAAATCCATTTACACATAAAGTTGATTAAATTAATTTAAAATTTACAAAACTTTTTTTCTTGAAAAATAAAACAATTAGAGGCGAGTATAATAAAATTAAAAATCAGTTTATATGAAATTGATTAATTTAAGAAGTGTAGACTAAGAATTTATTTAATACTATGGAAGACTATGAACATTGAATAATATAATTTGACACTTAACCAATGATTTTTTTTATTTTGATAAAAGGGGAGAAGGAGCACATTGGATAATATCCAAACCTCATTAAAAATATATCTAAACCTAAATAAAAGAAAAGAGTACTAGAATAATATCTACTTAACTATATAAAACGAATAATATCTACTTAACTATATAAAACAAAATAAAGCAAGATAAACCAAAACAAAACAAAGAACAACCATCATGTCACTCCATCACCATCATTCAAAAAGCATGCTTGAACGGCTGCCGGCGGGACCAAAAATATTGTACCTTCATCTCTTCTAGCTTTGCTAACAAAAAAACAAAAAAAACCATATATTTACATAATAATATAGATATTTAATATAGATATGTAAAAACAATTAAACGGGTATATATATATATATATATTAATATAAAATAGTTTACATATAATTGGTAAACAAATACCATAAATATAAAAATATATATTAAAGTATTACCAAAAATAAATTATATTAAAAGAAAGAGATAAGTTTACATGTGTACATATTAAAAAGGCAACACAAAAAATAATGAAATCAAATGCTGAAAACGCACATCCCATGCACGCCTACGTAACTCCGTAATATGTAATAAAAGTGAATGACTACGCCCACCATCGCTCGAATTGGATATTAACTCAACGCATCCAAACTATCAACTTCAATTATAACCTTGCGCAAGCCGTAGTCCCAAGCACAAGAAACCCATTCCAAAATACCCCAAAGTTCGGCATTAGTCGCAGAGCAAATACCAATGAACTTATTAAAAACAAAAAACCATACGACATATTGGTCTCGCCCGACCCCTCCACACACAGCAGAGTCATCGGCAACATTACAAGCCTCATCCGTATTCACCTTTACCCATCCAGCCGCAGACGGTGACCACACACAAGGACCTCGACCCAACGATATGCCAACAACGGGAGTTGGCGCAGGCATGCCTAGCACCGATCGAGCCAACACAACCAGTTTGCGGCTACGCTCAAGAACTCCCCCAATCTCATCAACAGGAATCCCAAAAACTAACGCGTTACGCTACAGCCAAAGGTTCCAAAAACACGGCTCCACTCTCTTGATACCTTGGAAAAATACGTTGGATTCAATAGATTATCCGAACCAGTCACTCCATCGCAAGAAACTCAACCAATTTGCGTGCCCGAATAAGAATATGCCAAATTGACAACGCCACTAGACATTTTCTAAGGACATGAGAAATATCATCTACCGTCGCTTGGTAAACCACACATCTACTATCCACTTCGAATGTACGATGTACCCGCTCTGCGTTGGTCATCAGTTTCCCACAACAAACGAGCCATGGAAAGATTCAGATTTTTGAGGCCCTTTAAAAGAATAAATAGCTTTCCACACTTTGTCCACAGCATCAACCTGAACAGCCGCACTTATACTATACGCAGACTTCACTGTAAATTGGCGATTTACATCACCCGGCCATCCAACAACATCATTAGCAAACTGCGGTTGCGGGCACTTGACTAAATCAATTCACAACATCATTGGGAGAGGAATAAATGTTTGAATCAGCAGCCACAACCACTCCTCCGCCCCAGATCAGACTTTGCCGCAACTGAAACAGCAGCGAAGAAACAAGGTTGGTTGGAACATGCTTGGACAACGATCCTACATTATCGATCCATGCATCAAACCAAAATTCCATATTCATTCCATTCCTGACATTCCATACAATATTACTAAGAACATCATTCCACACAACACTTAGCCCTTTCCAAAGTCTAGAGCAAGTTTGATTACACAGCGCATTAGGAATTCCCGTCGGACACTTATATTTAGCACGGAGCAAACAAACCCACAAAGCATCTTTATTCGCTAATAATTAAAGGCTAACTTCATAAGAAAAGCCTCGTTTTGCTCAGCCATCTTCCGAAAACCAAGTCCACCTTGATCCATTGGTTTACAAAAATCCAACCGTGGTACCAAATAGATTCTATCCCTTTCTGATGTGATACCCCAAATAAATTTTCAAATCAATTTTTCCAAATCAAGGTATGTGCGTTTCGGCAAGACAGAAAATTGTATGGCATATGATGGAATTACAGCCAATACTGAGCACGCAAGGGTAATTCTCCCAGCAAGCGAAAGAGATTTTGCCATCCAACCATTAAGTTTTCTCTACACCATTTGAACCATGTAATTATACGAAGCTATAGTAACTCGTTGATGAATCAGTGGCACCCCTAAATATTTACCAAGGTCGTTAACCTCACTGAACATGAATAATGTATTGATGCTTTGCCTAGTAACCATGAGAACATTTTTAGAGAAGAAAATATTTGTTTTTGCATGAGTAACCTTATGCTCAGATACATGACAAAAAGTATCTAGCACAGAACAAATAGTCTCTATCTGCTCAAATGAGGTTTCAGCAAACAAAATAAGATCATCTGCAAAAAATAGATGAGAGATACCCCCGAGCTATTACGCGAAGTTCAAAACGCTGTCATTTACCATCATTAACCATAACCTGAATCAACAGCGCCAAGCGTTCCATGCATAACACGAAGATGTAAAGGGACAGAGGGTTACCTTGCCGAATACCACGTGAGGGAAAATGCATCCATCACCGATCCATTCTAGAGGATCTGAGTAGACACAGATGTTATGCACCGCATAATTAAAAGTCGAAACATATCTGGAATACCCAAATCAATGAGAGTGTCATAAATGAAATCTTATTCCAACCTATCATATGCTTTATCCAGATAGATCTTAATGGCCATCCATCATTTTCCCCTTTTTTCTTCGCATAGAATGGATAACATCCTGAGCTATAACAATATTATCTGTAATCGACCTCCTTGGCACAAAACTCGTTCAGTTTCTGAAACCCAATGAGGAAGAAAAGGTTTAAGTTTGTTGACAATGACTTTAGTTATAACTTTTTATATAACCGTGCAGAGACTGATTGGTCTGAATTGGGATATCTTTTTCGGTTTGTTACCTTAGGCAGAGCAAAGTCTTGTTCAAATGATTCGACAATACACTTGTAACAAACACTTGAGAATACATTGACAGACCGACTTTCCCATAATATTCCAATTCTTTTAGAAAAATGTTACATACAAGTTATCAACACCAGGAGCTTTATATGGTCCCATATCAAATATAGCTTTCCGAATCTCATCATCCAACACTGGTAATGTTAATCGGTTAATGTCCCCAACATTTAAGCGAGGAAATAAACCTCTCACGCACCATCTATGATCATCAACGCTAGAACTCGTAAACAAGGAGATGTAAATTTTACGTGCCATACTTAAAAGTTCTGATTTTTATGTACACCACGATCCATCAACTCTTTGAAGCGCAGAAATAGAATTAGCACGACGTTGTGCCACTGTTAAAGCATGAAAATATTTCGTATTTCTATCACCCTCGATAAACCATTGTGTGCATGCTTTTTGATGCCAGAAGCTCTCTTCTTTCTCTAAAACCACATCAAGCTCTTCCCGCAACTCACCGGCTAGATTAATAAGGAAATCCGAATGGCGCATCATAAGAACCTTATCAATTCCAAGTAATCGAGCTAGAATTCATTTCTTCCTCTTCCCAATGTGCCCAAACACATCATAATTCCACACCGCCACCTCAAAAGCAAATATGGAAATATTTTAGGCTAGAGAGACATCCTCCGTCTAGACAGACTGAAAAAAACCTTGGAACTAAGCATGATCTTTTCAAGCAACGATATATCTAAAAGGGCATGTATTCGGGCACAGAGAAGAGCCCAATAACCGTAAAAAGTGGGTGATGGTCAGACCCTAAACGATCCAAATGTAAAACTAAATAATTTACAAAACAAGACAACCATTTGGAATTAACTAATCATCTATCAAGATGTTGATCTAAATCCCCTCATAACTATGTGAGCGACGATCCAACAAACCCTATACCGTCAAACCACAATTAAACATCAGATCTGTCAGCAAACGACTATCTTTACCCCGACCAGTAGCTCCACCCATACGCTTATCTGCCAAGAAAAGAACATTAAAATCACCGCCAAAAACCCAAGGCAAACTATTACCCGGATTCAGTGCTTGAAGATGCTGCCAAAGATATTTCCTGCGTAAACTTTTTGGGCTCGCATAAATTGTTGTAAATTGAAGCCAAGAATTAGAATCAACCAGTCGTACCCTTCCATTCTGAAACTGGTTAGATATATGAAGAACTTCTAACTCAACCGTATCCTTCCATAAAATCCAAATGCCCCCATTGAAAGCATGAGCTTCAACTCTAAGCGATTACAGAAAACCCAGCTTTGATATTATCCCATCCACCAAAATAACACTCACTCTTGGTTTAAACAACGCGACAATAATGGGATAATGATCTCACATAAACTCCTTGAAAATTCTCCTAAAAGGAAGGCTAGCAGCTCATTGACAATTCCAGAACATTAACTTAATCATCATAAAATATAGTAAAATATAAAAGAAACCTTACTAGACATCCACGCAATTGGAATCTGATCGGGCAGCCATCTCAACAACCTCATCGTTACTCTAAGAGTCAACCTATTCCTCATCATCTGAAGAATGATCTATCATGGCTGGAACACCACCATCAGGCGGATCACCCAACAATGTTGCCCCTAAATTAGTTATATTAACCAAACTAGCATCAACATTCTAGACCTATTTCCCCAGTACTGGTCAGTTTACTAACCGTGACTCGGACGCCTTCCAGACCTTTAAACCACGAGAAACATTTTTTTATTCATCTTACCACCACTACCTCATTGTCGACCAATCATGACCCCCGCTGCCTCACGAGTTCCCCATTCCCGGTTCCACAATGTTAACTACCGAGTGAACCCCTTTTCTTGAACCTTTTTGTACATTCGCAACATGGACTACGGCCTGCACCCCTTGTTCTTCCTTAGTGGGAATGACCACCGGTTCTTACCTCGCCTTATTTGTTATCTGTAGCTGCCTTTCTTTTGACATTCAAAAATTAAAGGTTTCGAACGAAATCGATAAAAAGGAGTAATAGAGTTCCTTTTTATTTTATTTTGAAAATATTTGGAGAATGAGGAATTTCTAAAAGTTTGTATTTTTGAAAAACAGTAAAACTTGGAGTCGCCACCGGCCACTATGGTAGGTCGAGCACCATAGGATTAGCATCCCATCACGCCCGGAAATCGGTATCAAAATATATGTCGCCTTTAATTGATGGAAATTATCGAAATTTAAATTGACTTTAATTAAATGGTTCGTGGCTGAATATAAACGTTAATTAGACGGGCTTTTGTCAAATTGGTAAATTCGAATTAATTAAACATTTAATTAATAAGAGTGACGATACCTCAGACCATAGATTAAACCGACATCGAATAAGCCCGACTGCCGTGTTAATTTATGGTTTGAACTTCATTCATCACCTTTATGCATGATGCAAGCAGTTAAGTATAATGTTATGACTTTTCAAATTTTAATCCAAAATTACATTTACCTTTAGACGGTAAGAATTAATTCGTATATTTGATCAACATCCAATGAGTCAGGATTGTCACGACACAAATATCAGAATTAATAAATACCTCCTTTTTTAATTTAAATTAATTAGCCAAATGCATGTCCATTAAAATATTAAAGTCATACAAATGACAATTAAAATGTATGGCATAGAAAGACATAAAATAAACCCTAGGCCCACTAAAGTCCTAACCTAAAATGGCTCAAATTAAGAAAATTCAATTAATGATCTAATTATTAACTAGATTAATCTAATATTAACCCTAAATTAATTAAATCCTAAAAACTAAAAAATCCTAATATTTTATGGATTATCTTGAATCATAATAATTAATTTGATTAATTTTAAACTAGTATCCCAATAAGCCAAGGAAACTATCGAAAATGAATCGAATTAATTAATTATGATTTAAATTAGGTGATCTAAATCAAATATTGATTTTATTCCTAAAAGTAACTAAGAGATGTTCAATTAATTTAATGAATTCAACATTTATCCCAATGAGCCAAGGATAAATTTAAATTAATTCGAACCTTAAATCTAACTATGGCTCTAAAAAATCTAATCCTAAATTTAATTTAATTAATTTTAAAATTATGCCCCAATAAGCCGAGTGCATAATTTAAATTAATTAGATTAAATTTAACTCTAAACTAAATTAATTTTAATTAATTTAAACACATACCCCAATAAGCCAAGGGCATGTTTTAAATTAATTAAAACAAATTCTAGAAAGCTAAACTATCCTAAGAACACCTACAAGCAAATAATAAATTAAACTACATACAACAAATAAAATAAAACACATAACACAAACAAATAAATTAAATAAAAACATATATAAAAAAACTTAAACAAATAAAGAGGATCATCAACAAATCTCATCCATATTTCTATTAAATCATAAGAATGATTACACAATAAATAAATAAGGGAAGAAAATACCAAAACCTAAATATATGCTCCATCGATCAATCCACGTATCGTTGTTGTTGAGGTTGAAAAGCTTGATTTAAGGGTTGGTGGTCCGAATGGGTGTTGGTTTTTCAGCTTCGAATGGTGGGGGTTGGGGAAATAAAAATGGGCATCGGTTGTGTAGTGGGTGGTTGGGAGCTAAGGATAGGAAAAATGAATTTTGGGGCTGCCGAGAGTATATAGTTTCTTGGGGGATAAATGGATTCAGGGAATTGAAGTTTTTGGGAACTGCCATTGCAGTGAGGGAGGGTGTGCGGCTAGAGTAGTAAAATGAAAAAGTGTAGTGGTTTTTCTAGGGGGAAAATGTCATGGAAATGAAAAATGCCCGTGTAATTAAGGGTAGGGTATATATATATATATATATTATATTTATTTTTATCCCATAAAATATGACCAATGAGATTCAAGACCTTACTCATTAAGTAGTGGTCCATCCAATAGGATTGAGGTATCTATCCATCCAATGGGAGTAAAGCCTTAATGCTGAAGGAGTTGGGATTTTTACTTCTTTTTGTATTTTTTTATTATGTAAAATATTATATAATGGGCCATGTAATTTTGGGCTTAGGATATAAGGTTTTGGGTATTAAAAGGGTGATATGGATTGATCTTATTTCTAACATTTTAATTTAAACTCGGACAAAATATAGTGTCTACAGCTGCCCCTCTTTGCTCATTATTGTGAAATGGGAATAGAGAAAAGACTAAAGACGCAAATTTTGTCCCAATTTCCCTGTCTGAAGATTTCGAGCTGTTAGTTCCTCCTACATAGAACCGTTCGCCTTTCATCTCCATGAAATTCTCGCTTTGAGACTCCCGAAAGATGATTTCACGTTTGCTGGTTGCCTTGACACCGAATGATATCTCACATAGAGACTACTGGAATGCCTTCGATCTTTATCGCCTCGGCATGGGGTGGTACCTCGCCTTGAGGATCCCACAAGATGATGTCCTGATTTCTGGTTACCTTGACGCCGAATGATATCCCGCTTAGAGACTAATGGAATGCCTTCAATCTTTATCGCCTTAGCATGGGGTAGTACTTCGCCTTGAGGATCCCGGTCCTTATTTCTGGTCGCCTTGACACTGAATAATATCCCGCTTAGAGACTACTGGTATGCCCTCAATCTTCATCGCCTTGGCATGGGGTGGTACCTCGCCTTGAGGATCCCAAAAGATGATGTCCTAATTTTTGGTCGCCTTGACAACGAATAATATCCCGCTTAGAGACTACTAGTATGCCCTCAATCTTCATCGCCTTGGCATAAGTTGCTCGTCGCTTCCGAATAACCGGAGATTGAAAGACCTTTTGAACAAGTTAAAAGATTCTTGATTCTTTGTTGGTATCTACTCCTTCTTTCCGTAAGCATATGATCCACTTTTTGTGTTTTTCAAATACTCGGGTGCCTTCTCTCTTGGATTCTTGTTTCGGCTTTCTTTCGATTTCTTCTTCGTCTTTACATATTTGTTATTTCTCCTTGTGTTGAGACTCAACCCCCGTTCGACCCTCTTTATCATATTATCTAGAACTTTGCTCCAAAACGCCCTTTCGAGTTTTTGCTTTAGAGGTGTATTTTTTTCTTTTTTTTCCTTTTTTTTCTCTTTGAAAGGGCTCAAATTTAAAGAATGAATGCTCGTCCTTGTGAAAGGATCGAATTGAGAAATTGGTTTTGAGAAAAATATCCTTAAGAAAGGATCAAAATTGAGAAATTTGCGTTTTAAGAAGAAAAAAAACATCCTTGACGAAGGGATAAAATCGGGGAATATGAGTTTTAAGAAAAACATCATTGAGGAAGGGATAAAATCGAGGAATTCGAGTTTTAAGAAAAACATCCTTAAGAAAGGATAAAACTGGGAAATTCGAGTTTTAAGAAAAAATATCCTTGAGGAGGGATAGAATCGTGGAATCTGAGTTTTAAGAAAAACATACTTAGAAAGGATCGAATTGAGAAATTCGTTTTAGAAAAACATCCTTAAGAAATGATCGAATTAAGAAATTCGTTTGTTTTAAGAAAAATATCCTTAAGAAAGGATCGAATTAAGGAATTCGGTGTTTTAAGAAAAACATCCTTAAGAAAGGGATAAAATTAAAAAATTCTTTGTTTTAAGAAAAACATCCTTGAGAAAGGATAGAATTAAGAAATTCTTTGTTTTAAGAAAAACATCATTGAGAAAAGATCAAATTAAGAAATTCTTTGTTTTAAGAAAAACATCCTTAAGAAATGATCAAATTAAGAAATTTGGGTTTAAGAAAAGCATCCTTAAGAAGGGATAAAATCGGGAAATCTGAGTTTTAATATGAAATGATATCTTGCTTTGAGACTACCGGAATACCTCGACTGAATGCTCCAACTTCAAATTATTTTGGCATAAAAAGATGCTTGTCGCTCCTAGATAACCGAAGATTGGGAGACCTTTAGAAATCATAATCATGCAAGTCAAAGGACTCTTGATTCTTTGCTGAGATCTACTTCTCATCTACTGAAGCTATAGATTAAATCTTTTTCAGTCTTCAAATACCTGTTTAAAATAAACAAAATGCTATGATGGTATGAGTTAGCATGCTATTAACTTAAGGACGTCTAACTACAGATGATGCATGAGTGGAGTCACTTTTAGCATTGTTTGGAAAAACCCTTGCTTTTGGGTCGATCACCCTTAATTTTCACATACTTTTCGTCCTTACTGAATCTTCACCTTTTGTCTCATCTTGAAGGGAGTTTGCTGATTTGCACTAGTTAGAACAAACTCTATCAATTCCTGAAGTTCAATATTGAAACATTGCACCCACCCTACTTGGGCTTAAATGTTTTCCTCTTCTACGACTCTTCATGGCGAACCTTCTTCTTCAATCTTAACAGTAGGGAAAACACATGCCCCAAGTCTCAAAACTTTTCATACTTCGGTAAGGTCTTATCTTCAATTTTTCTGAACCAAACAAAACATTATGGCAGAAACTTACTTCAACTCTCTGAACTATCTAGGATATGAAATCTTGCTGTAGTGCTGGTTCACTGATAAATCATTCATTTATGCTAGATCGGCCATGTAGACCTAAAACTCTATCCCTGAAGTCATATAAAGACACATTCCCCTACTTCTTGATTTTAGTATCACCTCATCTCGCTTTGGGTTTAACTGTTATTTTGCCCCTGACCCATCGGTATGGTTTTCTCTCTATATCAATGGTAGGCTAAAAATATGCCCCCCGAGTCTCCAAAATTTAATTTCTTCAATAAGATACAATCTTTAATTTTTTGATCCGAATGAGGTATCATAGCAGACGCTTACACCCTCAGACCGTGTAGCATACTAAGTTGGGCTATTATTCTCTTCAAAATCACTGATCGATTATTCATTTGTTTTAGGACGATCATGTACATCCTTGACCTTGCATTCTAAACTCTATTCTTACAACAATACCTTATTCTTTCTATTTCCCTCTCATTTTTTCTCGACTCTCTTTTATTTTTTCTCTCTTATTTTTTCTATTCATCTATATGTCAGTTTGCTGACCATTACTTCAACAAATGATGTTTTTTCTTTACAAAATCAAAACCAAAAGAAAAAGAATAAATGCCCCGAATATCAAGTGCAAGAGTGTTTTAGATTCAATCCTCCGGTTATCAATGACTTACCTTTTAATGTTATGGCGATATTTAAAGTTGTAAAATTCTTCCTATATTGCTCGGTTCATCCTCATGATTATGGTATTTTCTTGATCTGTTCGAAAACTACTCCTAGTTCTCATTATTTTCTCCAAAATATGTTCATGGTTTTCGAATTTGCTTAACACATGGAGTGTAAAAGAAGAAAAAGAAAGAAAAAAAAACATCAATTCAAGAATTTTAGTACAAGTGTATTCTTCCAATTACAATTAATATCGTGTCAGTTCCTTCAAAGAGTCATCTCTGACGCTAGGGTATTGAATAGGTGGAGCATAGCTCTTTATTAGATTCGTTCTCCCCCCATAGCTCCATCAGGATGCTCCAAGACTTATTTGATTGTTCATTGATTTTAGAGATTTATCTCTGATGTTGGGGTATTGAACATGTGGAATCTAGTTCCTTATTAGATTTGTTCTTCCCCACAGCTCCATTAATTGTTTATTTCTTGACGAATTTTTTTACGTCAAAATAATTTTCACATTCAAGTTGTTCCATTAGTCTATTTTAGGAGATTTTCTTATCATCAAACATCATCGAAGGAGTAGTAATCTCACATCCTGCACTTTACCGACCTGAGCAGGCTGAGCAGGAAATCATACTTCATCGTGATCACAACATTCGATTGATCTTTTATTAGAATCAATGCCACATTATGCACATGATATCCAGGGATCTTACGAGGGTAAGAACGAATATACACATATATATTTAATTAAAAGATGCATCCTTCTATTGAAATGAAAAAGGCAAACATAATATAAGCCCTAACAAGATCCTTGTTACTTTCAGGCAAATAGTAGCAAAGTTAATTCCACACATCACTCCAAAAGAAAATGCAAAATGCAAGGAAATGTAAACTAATGAACTCCTATGATGGAAAACTAGGAAATCAGCACCCTACAAAAGTCATGCCCACCATTCTTTCTTCTTAAAACCTCAAAAGGCCGGTCTCAAACAGACTTTGGACCCTGTTCTTCAAAGCTCCACAATTTTCTGTCGTGTGGCCTGTACTCCCCAAATGGTAGTTATATACTGCATTAACACCATACCATTCGGGATAGGGAGGATCCTGTTAGCGACAGTGCCCTAAGGCCTATGGCCTATTGCATGGACATGATATTTTGATTATTGAATTTATTGTTATGATAAATTTTCATGCTTTTGTATCCTTGAATATTATTATTCTAAATATCCCTAATCAGTTATTATTGTGGGAAAAATAATAAGACAATATTAGTATGAAGTTTGATAGATATTCATAAGATGAATATGTGAATGAGATTCAAATCAAATTCATATATGTATTTGTTGAGAACAACTATTAGGATCGACTCATCATAAGATTAATACATGGATTAAAGTTATATATTAATCTTAAGCAGTTGTGACATTGAATCTTTAGACCTGAAATTGCTACGGTTCTCAACATGATAACTATTATGTTTTGACATAGTCAAACATCGTTTTTAATCGGACGATTATAAAGGTTATGCTTGAACATAATAAGGAATCATGTAGTGAGATGTGAGTAATTAAGATGAAATTTATCCCTCTTAACATAAGAGAGATATCTTTGTGCCCCTCGATGATTAAGACTGAGAAATGCATGGTCGTGCATAAATGAGTTGATAGAGATCAATGTCATTTGTTTAATCAGTTCAATCGAGCATCGAGAAACTAAAGATAGAGCGATATAAGGTTAACATTTTCCATGCCTTATATTCTATCAAGATATCGTGAGATAAAAGGATTATGACATAAACTGAATTAAGGTTGTCTCGGATTATGAGCTTTTCATTTAACTTGGGTAGTCACAATGTCTTGCTAGAGGCCGCTTATGACTTGTAGAATAAAATGTGATTTTATCTACTGTCAACGTTAATTGAACCTATAGGGTCGCACACTAAGAATGGATAAGAATGGTTGTGGTTATTACTCCCAATAATAAATTTAAGATAATGTGATTATTTAAAATTATATTGAGAGAGATTATTTATTCGAATTTAAAGAAGTTAAATTCGTATTCTTGTGAAAGAATATTTTATTTATTTTATTATTTTTCCAAAAAATAATATTAAATAATCTTATTATCTAGATTTGATTGGATTTAAATTCCTTATTGGATAGGAATCCATTTTTAAATATGTTATTTATTTATTTTAAATAAATATTATTAAATAAATCACATCATCTAGATTTTGGTTGAACTTGAATTCCTTATTAGATAAAGGAATTTATTTTATAATTTATTTAAAAGAGTTTTAATTAAATTATAATAAGTGAACTCAATCTAACCCCAATCAAGTCATATATATATGTATGTATGCCAAGGGTTTTTTTACGAGTGATTTTTGAAAAACAGCCACCAAGACCACAAAACTTTATTTTCGAAATTTTGCAAGGAACTAGCATTCCGATAGCTGTTCGTCGTCCATTCGCGTGTGGATACTTGTAGAGGACAATCGTCTTTCAGAAAGGCAGCGCCTCAACTCAACCAGATTCCTGAATCAAAAGATAAGGTAATTCTTGATTTCCTCTTCGTACATTAATATGATTGAATGAGATCCTGGAAATTCTTCATAGGATATTTTTCCGCTGTGTTTATATGCCTGATTAGATCAGTTAATTTCCTATGAAACCCAACAGATCCTTTGGTTTGGATTGAACTGGGGTCAGAAGCTTCCTTTCAACAAACATTGGGAGCAAATCAGTGTACGAGATTGAAACTGGATGAAGAGCCTTTGGAGGCTTTGTAGACCATAATGATCGATTACGGTAGTGGTCTTGAGGCTGATTGGTTGAGTGAGAACCTGCCATATGAACGCAAGTCATTTCCCTTCTAAGAGTAGGAGTTGTTTATCCTTCCCTTCTTTAAAGCGTCCTCGAGGCGCTCTCCCGTCATGACCTAATCTGTAAAGCTAACGACAGGGTGGCTTATCAAGCAATCATACAACACTTGTAATATCCCAATTTTTGGACTAGTGACCAAAATGTAATTTTTGAAAGTTTAGGGGTTAAAGTGTAAACTTTAGAAAAGTTTAGGGACCAAAGTGTAATTTTAAAAAGTTATATAATTTAACCCCGTAAATAAATAGTTCACCCCAAGAGTGGTATTTTCGTGTTACCCGGATTTTTTATACGAAGCTTATATTATTCGAATTTTGAATCGAATAAAAATTGTTAAGCGTGCTCAAACCACAGTAGCAAAGGGATAGGTGACCTATTGGGAAGGTCCCATATTTGATATTTTGACTGATAAAAAGGATTCAGTTTAAGTCAGTAAATTCGTGATGGATTTTTGAGATAATATTTCTAAGAGGAAATATATCCGATGAAATTTCTGGTAATTATCGGTATATCGGATCGAATCGAAATTTTAAAGACAGTTCCATAGATTATGGGAAATTCATGAAATATTATTTTATGAATATTTTATTAATGATGGTGGGATTCTAACTAGATTTAGTTAGAATATGATGGAGTGGTTATAAAGCTCAAACAAAGAAAATTTGGAAATCGTATTGAGTGAAATTCGAATATTTGTATCGAATAAATGCCATAAATAAAAATCTAAGATATTTTGGGACATGGACGGTTGGATTGGAACCAATTTGGTTCAATTTTAAAGGAATGACAATTTTTAAGTCTTGTTGTAAATAAAGTCTAGTTGGAGGGCAAATTGGACATTCGCCATGGATGACATTTTTGAAATATTTTGAAACTTTGAGGGTAACTTTGGAAGAATATTTACACATGGATTAAATCTTAGCCATTGATTTTTATGAGATTGAATCATGGCCATTGGATTAAAAGGGCAAATTAGTAAATTCACTAGTTAAGTAAATTTAAAATTCATTTAACTTTACATGTGGATTAAATAGATTAAAGATGATAAAAAATCATCCTATGGACCCAAGGGCTGTTCGAATTCGGCAACAAAAGAAGGAGAAGAAAAGTTTTCATCTTTCAAGCCAAAAATTTAAGGATCAAAGTTTAGATTCAAGCAAAATTGACTGAGGTAAATTATTCTACACTTGATTCTCTTCATTTTGATAGTATTTTTGCATGATAAAAGTCAAGTTGGTTCATGATATGGATGATGATGATTATGGAAATTGATAGTAGATGATGAAATTAAGGTTGTTTTGTGTACAATTAATGTTATAAACATGGAATCAAGCTTGAAATTGGATTAATTCCATGGTTGAGGTTATAAACCCTAACCCTAAAATTTGGGGGGTTTGGTTAGGAAGCTAAACTAAGGATGATATTGAATGGATTATGATGTTGGAAGTTTAATTTTGATGTTAGAATAAAGAATTTCCCCAATTGAATTTTTTAGGGACCATTTCGAAAAGATTGAAAAATTAGGGGAAATTATTGAAATTTTATTTTAGCCTTAGAATTGATGAATTATGATTAATATGACTTGAATTTGGGATTAGGGACCAAAATGAAAAATTTTGGAAGTTAAATGACCAATTCGACAATTTAGGAAAAATTAGGGATTGGTCTTGAATTTATGGAAAATTGATAGAAATGAAGATTTAAGCATGTTATGAAAGTTGAAGGATTGAAATGTCAAGAAAGGAAACACGAGGGACCAAATTCGAAAAGAAAGTTCAATTAAGGACTAAATTTAATAAAGCTTGGAAGTTAAAGGAAAATAGGGAAGGATGTTAGAATTAAATGAAAGTTTAATTGTACATTAATTTAATGTATAAAAGCAATGTAGTGACCAAAATGTCCCTTTTATAAAGTTTGAGGACCTATGGACTAATTCGGCAACTTTGAAGAATGTTGGGGAAATTTTCAGAAAAATTTTATATTCGAATAGTCATGTTTAAGAATCAAGTTAGCAATGTGAGACTTAAGTCGAATATGAGAGTGGTAATGTATATGTTCGATTGGTCTTATACAGTTCCAAAAGAGATTAGATGAGAACCAAATTATAAAAAGAAAGATAATGACATCGAGTAAGCTTAGTGAGGCATAATATTCATGACCCAAGTAAGTGCATCTCTACTATTTTATTTTGATATGAGAAAGACTTGCGATGAGTCTATCTCGAGTGTTGATTCACAAATGATATCTTTTCAATGATTTTTGAAATAAACTATGAATGATTTCCGGGTATGAACTGCCCAATGCACTTTTATATGATATTGTGGGAGGTTAATATCTTTTGATATTTTAAATAAGTGAATGATATATGACAACGAATGTTTAAAGCCCATTGTATGCATTATGAGATTTCTTGGTATAATTGGCATGCCAATGAGGTGGGAGTATAATGATACAGTGATGTTGTATAAGTGTACAACAGTTATAAAGTGAAACAGTGAAGCTGTGTTCTACAGCTATGACCTAGTGATACAGTGATGTTGTATAAGTTTACGGCAGTTATAAAGTGATAGAGTGTTTTAATTTGGTACAACAAATTAGTTGATACCGCACATGTGCATACTCAACAGTGACTCACATACCATGCATTCCCATTTACTTTACATTGGGCTATAATTTAATTAAGAGTGAAAGTGCAAAGAATGATTCAAGTGAAAATGAACCTTCAAATAAAGATTTGCTTTGATATAATACTTGTCTTATATATATTGTATTTTGTTTAGTTATGTCATTTCCTTACAGTGAAATGTTTAAATAATTTTATATTGCCTCACTAAGTTCGTACTTAGTGTGCGTTATTTCATACGTAGGTTCTCCGAAAATAGATTAGCAAGGAGGAGCTGTTAATTGGGAAGATCAAGTTACTATCTATAAGTACAGTACGCACATCTTTAATGAAATTTGATAGACTAGTGGGTATGTAATGTTTTAAGTGGGTAAACTGTTTTGTAAATCTAAATTCATAACGTATTTATACATTGTCATGGAAGTATGGACTTAGAGAAATGGTTTGCTATTAATAACTATGAATTTTTGACGTAGTTAAGTGTTGTTTAACCCAGATAGTGTAAAAATTTTAAAATCAAGAAAAGGGTATAGGCAGTGTACATATTTTTCACCCTGAATTATATTTTTATTTCCATAACTCAATCATGAATTTTGTAAACCTATTCAGGGTCAAAACTAGCTGCAATAGACTGACATAGTTTTTAATTCAAAATCGAGAAAAAGGTTAAACTGCAAGATGAATTTTGGTATAAAAAATTTGAATATTCAAGTCAAGTTTTCTTTAATAACTCTGTAACATCTTTAGTGTATATTCGGTCTACGAGTATACATTAAGGGTGTTACAACGCTCCCTTTAGAGTACCCACAAATATGAAAATAATTTCTCTCTCCTAAATAAGGGCTGAACCTGAGCTGTCTTGTCTCGCCATCGTTGAGCGTATTGGCGAAAACTCTCATTAGGCGTCTATTCCAAACTATGCAGTAGAAATTAGTTTAGAATCATCTCCGTTACATGCTTGTGCTATTCTATGAAGGCTCTGGCTAAATCCTTCCAAGACTTGATCTGAGCCCGTGTTAACTGATTATACCACCTCATGGCAGACCCTATCAAACTGTCTTGGAAATAGTGGATCAGCAGCTTCTTATTATCAATATACCCTGCCATCTTGCGTCAAAACATGGTTATGTGGGCAGTGGGGCAAGTCGTCCCATCAATCTTCTCAAATTCTGGGGTCTTAAACTTGTACGAGATCTCCACACCAGGAACCAGACTTAGATCCCTAGCATACAACCCATAGGGACCGTCCTCATTACCCTTTACCCAGAATTTCTCTTCAAGATCTTTCTTGGTTTTCGCTAATTGCTTGGAGAACTCTGCCTTGACCTGGTTCAATTTTTCTAACTCATCAAAGTTTGGGACGCCATCTCTGACATTTTCAATAATTCTAAAGGTCACACCCGATTGAGCTTGGGCAGAGGCGCTAGCCTGATAAGATAAGGATACCTCTTGCAGAGATTTTGGGGTAGTGTTGATAAAGATCGGGGAGTATGAAGGATCTCCCAAGTTTTGGGTAGGATTTTCGAGAGCACCCATTCCTCTTGGGTTCTCTCCTCACTGAGCTGTAACATCTGGGATATCTCTTTCATCATGTCTTATTGGGATTTGATGATGGTATCCCTTAATTCTGAATGAGCCCGCTTTAATTGCCCCCTAAGATCAGCTTCTATCTTGGCAAAACTTTCTTCCAGTTGCCTTTTTTGATGTCGAGTAAAGTGTGAGTGTGGAATCTTTGATTACTGGCATGAGATCCCCAACAGTTAATTTTATTGTTTCATGAATTAATGCATGCAATGCATCGTATGCATGATGAAAATAAATGATAGTAAGCGAACACTTAGAAATACATAAATGAATGCAAACATGAAGCACCAAAGTTCTTTCATATGAAAACTTTTAATCAATTTCAATACTTTGCAATTTTTGCAAACAAATGCGACATAATGTAAATATGCATGAATGCAAAGAGAAACAGTAATTTGGCATATATTCTCGTTAAACAACTTGCACTAATAGAGATATCGTTCCATTACAATAATAAAAGAAAACTGCTGGACATACGACCCATACTAAGATGGCCTTTGTTCTTTTTTCGATTCCTTTTTTGCGTATTCCTAATGTCTGATAGCATCTGGTGCTAGGAACTAGAGCCATTGGGTAATTCCTTGTACTTGAACCATCAAATTTCCCATCTCTTGTTCTTGCCCATGAATATTTGAAGCGACGTCTCGAGGTCGTTTCATCATCGGTATCTGATATTCTTGGGTTGCCCCTTTATAGCTTACAACTTGGTCCTTGAGCTTCTGAATCTCGATTTCTCTTTCCTCATATCTTTCCCTTGGCCAATCATTCTTTTGTAAGAATTCCTCAGAATTCTTATCATCGTTGTTATGCACCAAATCTCCCATTGATCAAGCTTTTAATTTCATATTATTTCCAAATCAGTGTTTTCTCAATGACATGGCAAGATATATATAAAAAAAACAAAGGACAAGTTAGTAATGGATAGAACAAATAAAGGGATAAACTAAAAAGTATAGCGAAGCGAATTAATCAACGAAGAAAAGCAGAAACCTAACCACATGAATTCTAGCTCACTATGGTTGTCCGTATGGGTCTAATCGAGGAGGGCTTCTTAGATTCGCATGCATGTGGGTTCGATTCTAATCAAGGGTAACCGAACCTATCTTATTCCTACTAAGGCAATAAGAACCCAAATTCTGGCCCATTACAGGCTTGCTAATTGGATTCGGTTTGAGGGAACTCACGACCTAGCGACGTAGAGGGCTGCTCACATGTCGAAAGACATGGATTCTAGAAGTGAATTACTGACCCGTAGAGGGCTACTCATGTGGGTATGTGGCGTTTCACTCCCACTCAAGGGACAAAGCTCGGGTATAGAGCTTGATGATCATGATGCAACACATGTCGATGATTCCTTAGAAATTAAATGAGCAATTAATTCAAAACCATCAATTATTAAAGCCCATGTAATTAAAGTTATATCTTCAAAAAGAACCAATTAATCGAAGTCAATTTAAATTCCAACATTTCCATCATTAAAGCAACATAGATTTTATTGGCTTAACTCTTTATTTTGTTTTGTAAAAAACAAAATTCCCAGCGGAGTCGCCAACTGTAGCGACCTTTCTTTTGGCATTCAAAAATTAAAGGTTTCGAACAAGATCGCTAAAAAGAAGTAATAGGGTTTCTTTTATTTTATTTTGAAAATATTTGGAAAATGAGGAATTCCTTAAAAGTTCGTGTTTTTGAAAAACAGTAAAACTTGAAGTCGCCACCGGCCACTAAGGTAGACCGGGCACCATAAAAAACCATAGATTCATTCAAAAAATGGGTTCGGGAGTTGGTTACGTGTGGGGAAAGATTAGCATCCCCATCACTCCCGGAAATCGATACCAAAATATATGTTGCCTTTAATTGATGGAAATTATCGAAATTTAAATTGACTTTAATTAAATGGTTTGTGACTGAATATAAACGTTAATTAGAATGGCTTTTGTCAAGTTGGTGAATTCGAATTAATTAAACATTTAATTAATAAGAGTGACGATACCTCAAACCATAGATTAAACCGACATCGAATATGCCCGACTGCTGTGTTAATTTATAGTTCGAACTTTGTTCATCACCTTTATGCATGATGCAAGCAGTTAAGATGTTATGACTTTTCAAATTTTAATCCAAAATTACATTTACCTTTAGACGGTAAGAATTAATTCGAATATTTGGTCAACATCCAATGAGTCAAGAGTGTTACGACACAAATATCAGAATTAATAAATACCTCATTTTTATAATTTAAATTAATTAGCCATATGCATGTCCATTAAAATATTAAAGTCATATGAACGACAATTAAAATGTATGGCATAGAAAGGAATAAAATAAACCCTAGGCCCACTAAAGTCCTAACCTAAAAAGGCTCAAATTATGGAAATTCAATTAGTGATTTAATTATTAACTTGATTAATCTAATATTAACCCTAAATTAATTAAATCCTAAAAATTAAAAAATCCTAATAATTTGTGGATTATCTTGAATCATAATAATTAATTTGATTAATTTTAAACTAGTATCCCAATAAGCCAAGGAAACTATCTAAAATGAATCGAATTAATTTAAATTAGGTGATCTAAATCAAATATCGATTTTATTCCTAAAAGTAATTAAGAGATGTTCAATTAACTTAATGAATTCAACATTTATCCTAATGAGCCAAGGATGAATTTAAATTAATTCGAACCTTAAATCTAACTATGGCTCTAAAAAATCTAATCATAAATTTAATTAAATTAATTTTAAAATTATGCCCCAATAAGTCGAGCGCATAATTCAAATTAGTTAGATTAAATTAAACCCTAAACTAACTAAGGCCTCAACCAACCTAAAAACCTAAACTAAATTCATTTTAATTAATTTAGACACATAATTCAATAAGCCAAGAGCATGTTTTAAATTTAAAACAAATTCTAGAAAGCTAAACTATCCTAAGAACACCTACAAGCAAATAATAAATTAAACCACATACAACAAATAAAACAAAACACATAATACAAACAAATAAATTAAATTAAATAAAAACACATATACGAAAAAACTTAAACAAATAAATAGGATCATCAACAAATCTCATTCATATTTCTATTAAATCATAAGAATGATTATACAATAAATAAATAAATAAGGGAAGAAAATACCAAAACCTAAATATATGTTCGATCGATCAATCCACGGATTGTTGTCGTTGGGGTTGAAAAGCTTGATTTAAGAGTTGGTGATTCGAATGGGAGTTGATTTTTTAGCTTCGAATGGTGGGGGTTGGGGAAATAAAAATGGGCATCGGTTGTGGAGTGGGTGGTTGGGAGCTAGGGATAGGAAAAATGAATTTTGGGGCTGCCGAGGGTATATAGTTTCTTGGGGGGAAAAATGGATTCAGGGAATTGAAGTTTTTGGGAACTGCCATTGCAGTGAGGGAGGGTGTGCGGCTAGAGCAGTGAAAATGAAAAAGTGTAGTGGTTTTTCTAGGGGAAAATGTCATGGAAATGAAAAATGTCCGTGTAATTAAGGGTGTATATATATATATTATCCCATAAAATATGACCAATGAGATTTAAGACCTTACTCACTAAGTAGTGGTTCATTCAATAAGATTGAGGTATCCATCCATCCATTAAATGTGAGTAAAGCCTTAATGAGGAAGGAGTTAAGATTTTTATTTATTTTTGTATTTTTTATTATGTAAAATATTATATAATGAGTCATGCTATTTTAGGCTTAGGATATAAGGTTTTATGTATTAAAAGGGTGATGTCAATTAATTTTATTTCGAGCATTTTAATTTAAACTCAGATAAAATTTAGTGTCTACATTACCCTCTTCTGCTTAGGTGGATTAGAAGCCATGTAGGCAACGTTATTTTGCACATCCTGGGCAACTACCTCATTAGACCATAAGCACTACACCAAGTTTAGTATATAGTGGCATTTCTCGCGGTATTTTTAGATTAAACGCCGCTAATTTTGTACATATCGCGGCGTTTAAGAAAAAAATGCCACAAAATGACAAATTTTGCGGCATTTACAACAAAAATGCCGCTATAGACTGATATAAAGTGGCGTATTTTAAAAAACGTCGGTAAAATTAATGATTTGGTGGCGTTTGTAATGACAAATGCCGCAATTATTAGTACTTCAATGGCGTATGGTTTAACAAATGCCACTATTTTCTTTTGCTTATTACTCTTCCTCAGACACGATCTCCAAATACCAAATACCAAATCCCTAAATCTCTGTTTCTCTCTTGCCACTCTCTCGTCGCCGGCTATCGTTCCAGTTGTCCCTTAGGTCGCGTCTTCACCAGACGTTCCACTTTTTGTTCTTAATTCCGAAGCTCTTCAGGTCTGTGTGTGTTTTGAAAATTAATGGGTTTTAATAGTAAGGGTTTTGGGATCTCAATATACTATTTTCTCTGTGTATTGCTCGAGCCACACTTACCCAAAATCAGTTTGTGGGTAAACCAGGATGAAGAAGAACAGGCGAGCGTGGGAGAGGAAGATGAAGCAATAGCAGGTGACATTCTTCAAAATGAAGAGCTGGTCGATGAGAACGTGAAAGGCGATGTTTTCAAGAGAGAAGGGGAGAGAAATGGAAACATCATTCACTTCGACAAATTTCAAGGTAGGTGCTCCTTATCGATGCATTTTTGGTGTGGATTATTTTGTGTCTAATATATTTTTGAATTTTAGGTTCGTGGCTTCTAAATTTGAAGAAATCTTCAACAAATATGCACGAACACATGATAATGCGTTGACATCTGATGAATTAATGGCAATGCTCAAAGCTAACAGGGAACCCAAGGATTTCAAAGGCTGGTAATTTCACAACCATAATAAACAAACACACACTTTTAGCATGGGAAATATTCTGGGAAGGTCCTAATGCCAACGTAAGTCAAAATGATAAGAGGGAGGGGGTCATTTTCCCACTGAAGGTGCCATCTACTGTTAAGTGACTTTAATTTTCCACATGGAAAAAATCAAATCCAAAATATTGAAAATACAATTTTTATCAACTTCAAGAGGAACATGTCCTAGTCTGTTAGGTTCGAGTAAGATATTTGAATATCTCACTTGGTAGTTAATGAACAAGTTCTTGGTTTTGGTCTGTGATTTCCAACTGTTAGATCTATTGTTTACTCTTTGGTGCCTAGTTATTTTGTGAAAATTCTAATTGGTTTCATTTGTTGAAAATTACTATTTATTAGTAGTTTTTAATTGTTAGTGGATAAGAAATGGATGTTTGTTTAAAAACCATGTCTCTATGTTTATTGTTTTACATCTTTATCCTGCAGTTTTGGAGACTGTTGTTGCTCCAGTACGAGAAACTTGTGCACAAGCATTAGGTGCTACTTTTAAGTACATGCACCCTTCACTAGTTCATGTCTTGCTTCAAATGCAGGCAGAATCCCCTGTCTCAATGAAGCCTATGTTGCTCCATTCTTATTGTTTGTATGGTGATTGTTATTTGTCTTTCTTCTTTGTTCAGTGTAGGCCAGAATAGGAACTTTTTAAATGTTCCAGGCTTCCAGCTTCTGATAAAAGCACGAGTACTTATAATTGGGAACTTTTTCTTGTGTATAATTTTTTTTCTTGTTCATTTGTCCTTGTGATCATCTCTTATTTTGGTTACTGGTGAGATAGAGAATGCCATTGGTATTCATTGTTTGTAGCTAAATGAATATGGTAATGTTTATTGCAATTGAACTTACTAAATTAGAAGTCCTTCCATACTCTATGTCCGAAACTGTTTTCCTTTAAAACTAAAGGTCAATATATACCAAGATTTTTTACAAGGATGTATTTGACTACCTTAATGATTCATGCTTTAAACATGTACCATCTCATCATTCATGCTTTAAATATGTACCATCTTATCATTCATGCTTCTACATGTTCGATTTGTTATTTCAAAAATTTCCCCGGAAGTGATTTAACTAATGTTTTAATTTTATTTTTTCAGATGTCACACTATCACGTTCTGCATACATAGGTTCGTTCACTTTCATTGGACAAGGCACCAAAATAGGGAATGCCACAAAAATCTCCCATTCTGTTGTTGGAGAAGGGTGTACTATTGGATCAAATGTCACAATAGAAGGCTTTTATATATGGAATAATGTTACCATCGAGGATGACTGTCAGTTAAGGCATGCAATTGTTTGTTGTTCCTGCATACTCAAAGGTTTCTTTACTTCAACAGCCAACCCAGCAAGATAGTAATGAGGAATTGGAATATGCTGACAGTACTAGTGGCACTGGAGAACTTCAATGTAAGTTCCTAGAGATATATCAATTCATAATATATGTTTCTTTTTTAAATGTTTGAGGTATTTAGTGAATCCTTTAATATTGCTACCTTTGCGTAGACTTGAGTTTTTTTTTTTTCATTTGCTTCATCTGATTTTTGGGAAAGCTTTGCTTTTTTGTTTCATTATACCTTGTTGCTTTTCTTGTTCATCTAAACTGATAAATTAGCAGTGCTAATAGCCTCAAAGGTTCTCTCTTGTTAAATAATATCTTTCTAAATTATTTCATTTGTCAGAGTAAGACAACAAATGTTGAACTACAGTCTAAATGCTTCAAGAAGGCCATTTGTGAGCTTGCTATACTTATATAGAGAGATTTATATTTCTGTTTTAGTGTCATCCGTCTGAGGTGTCATTAGTTTCACAAATTTAACTATGATATGTTACGTAAAATAATCATTGAAGATGGTAAATCTTATTATGTAGATCTTTGCATACATGTCCTTTAAAAATAAGTGATGCTGATACACTTGCTGCTTTCGAACTCTGCAGTTTCTTCAGCTACATTTGCATGCAGCAAGTGGTTGATGACTATGGATTGAGGTCTCAGTCAGATTGTTGCAGCCAGCTGCTCATGCGGTTCCATCGAAGACACATGAAAATTATTAGCAAAATTTTTGTTGTTGTCACTGTATCGCTTCTTGTTGTCATACTTCATTTTGTTTGTTAGGTATCCCTGAAACTCAAATCTTAGAATAAAAAAATCTGGTGAATGATATGATTGTTTAATATATGGAAATTGGTTAAAATATATTCCAAGTTTCTATACTTTGTGTACATTTAAATTTTAGTCCTTTTACATTTCATATTTAAGAATTTAATTTTAATTGTCAATGGTGTTAAAATTTTTCAACTATGTCATTTTTAAATAAGAAATAGTAATTTATAAAAAAATTCAAAAAGGCAAATTTGCGGCGTTTTTGGCAAAAACGCCACTAATTATTGCAATACGCAATCACATTTAGCGACGTTTTGGTGAAAAGCGCCACTATAACTAAACATTAGCGGCGTTTAGAAAATACAAACGCCATAAAAGATATGATATTAGCGGCATTTTGAAATACAAACGCCACTATAGACAGGTTATTTTTAGCGGCGTTTTGAAACTCAAACGCCACTAACGATAGAGTATTAGCGGCGTTTTGAATTTCAAACGCTACTATAGAACTCAACCTTTTGCGGCGTTTTTTGTTCACAAACGCCGCTAACTATTGCGGCGCTGGATCTATCGGCACTTCTTGCGGCGCTTAAAAACACCGCTATAGAGCAAAAAAGCCTAAAAACTTGTTTTGCCGTAGTGAAGACTGTTGATTTAGGGCCCAATACCACCCATGTGCCACTACGAGCAGCTCCCCCTTTAGTGATCACCTGTTTTCCTTGAGTTTGATCATCTACACTATCCTCTAGCATAGCATAGCACGAACCATTCGAACCTCCTGAGGTCAGACCGGCCTGCCTAACAGAATGATTTACCGGTGCAGCTTGCCGCCTACGCGTGTCCACCATCATCTAGGTACGAAAAAGGTTAGATTGAGAGATTCCTTTACCATCTACCAAAGTCAGGCTATCACTATTACTGCTTGCTTTATCTACACCATCCACAGCCTTTTGATTTCGTGGACAACACTCTTAGGCATGGTCATACGTACCACAATCAAACCAAATTTACTAGAGACCCTCATACTCAAGGGTCAGAATAAACCCATCAATTTCAATGCATGGAAGCAAAAGCTTGTTAAGATCCACCAAAACCGCAAAACGCACAAATTTACCCCGTTCACCAAGATGTGTATTATAGTTAATTTTAACCACTCCAATAAAATTAGCAAGTCGACCAAACATACCTTTCGTATAATAACGATATGATAGTCCTGGCAACCGAACCCATACAATCACTTGGTGCGGATATTTTTCTAAAGTAGAGAACGCCCTACTCCATGGTTGAACAGTCAGATAACTCTCATATATTATCTATGTCCCTTGGGTAAGCACCTTTGTATAATCTCCTTCATCCGCAAACTTCACCAGATAATATTTATTATCTATATCAATTAACTGAATTTTCACCACAGGACGCCATAGAGCATTGACCCTTGTTAAGAAAGCCTTATAACCAATCATACGGTCAAGGAGACGAACAATGAGAACATTCCTCATGTTAAGATCCACTTGATCTTAAACCCTATCAGAGAATTTAATTTTAGGAAATAGACCCGAGGTATCCGCCAAAATATCCTCATCCATGACAATGACCTCCTTTTCAATCCAACTAGGTTTTAATTTCGAACCTTGTATATTCTCATGCACAACTTTACTCGGTAAGACTCCTTCCCACGTACATTAGCATCCGATGGTAACTCAACCAATTCGCCACACCGATCACCATCCACGTTCTGCTCTCCAGACTGTCTTTCTGCTGCAACATACTTATTCAATCCATCCCCTTCATCCACATCCATGTCATCCACCGCAGTTTGAGTCCCAATACCGAAAGCCTCATCTAGGGTTTTGTTTTTCTTCGGGATACGCTGCTCTGTTAATAACGTAGGTGAACCAGGTCATTCAAGTGCAACAGGGAGACTCATTTGAGCAATGTTCCGTCAGCAGACAACAACCGGAGCTTCCATAGGAAAGCAGTCGATCGGTATTTGCGCCGCTAGGGTTTTCTTGCGAGAGCGCCATTCACACTACGATATTTTAATAGAATGCGTTTTCCAAATTGAATAACTTTAATAGGTTATTGAAATACTTTTTATATTTTAGTACTTGATATTTTATTAAAACCGAAGTATTCTAATAATTAACATAAAAAATAAATATAAAAATATGTATAATTGAAACAAAATTATTACATTCGATAGAATTTAATTTGATTTGATGTTCAACATCAAATAAAAATAAATAAATAAATAAATAACATAAAAAGGTCTAAACTTAAATATGTGACCGGTAAATATTAATTACGTGGTGGCTTAGCCGATATAGATATAGATGAATATAGATATAGATATAGAGTTTATACAAGACTTTAAAATTAGGGTTCATGGATTTAAGTTAGAGTTTAGAGGTTGTAGGGTGTAGAATTTAGAATTTATAATTAGAATTTAGAGTTTAGGATTTAAGATTTAGGGTTTGGGTTTTAGGGTGTTAGGGTTAGAAATTTAGATTTTAGATTTATTAGTTTAAATATAAAGGGTTGTGTAAATTTTTTACACAACGTATGTATCAAAATATAACTATATATATATATATATTCTTTTGTTTATAAATTGTAGAATTCTGAAAAAAGGTGTGTTTTTTTTAGGATATACTGGTATTTTGGCTTTTAACTGGAGAAGGGTTATTTGATGTAGGACTTGTATTAGGTTAGTAAATAGAGGTGACATTGAATTATATTTCAAGAGAAAATTCGCAAGTAATCTTGAACAGTTATATATAGATAGATTTTGGAATTAAATCTAGTTTTCGAGTTTTATTTTTAAAAGAATTGACGAGGTAATGTAGGGAGGTGGATTCAATTCAAGTTTTCTAAATAAATTTGTTGGGTTCGGGGTATATTTTGATGAAACGGACATCGAATTCGTGATGGCTCTAATTATTTAATTACAGACAATAATAATTGCACTTATTAAATATACCCTTTAAATTTATTTTAAGAAATTTCATTGCTCGTGTTTCACTTTGGTGGTATGGAAATCACTTGGGACATATAAGTCGTTTTATTTTCATGCATGATTGGAAGCTTTTTTCGTTGCAGGGTGGACCAATGAGTGCTAGGGTAGTCGTACCTCTGGAAATTTCAAAATATCATATATTTTAAATTTTTTATATATTTTATATTGATGATTTAATTTCACATCCTCTAAACTTTTCAAATTCTCATATAGTTTTACTAAACATAAAAATTTGCACTACTTAACCTAAAATTATGTACGTCCTTAACCGTGAAAGATGAAGAATCGAGGCAAATGAACTCCCTTTGTGGCTTGTATGTAACACCCAAATCGACATGGGTTACCTGATCCAATCTGAGGTGTCACATTAGGGTCATCGGAGCTACCCACATTAAAATTTCAAATAAAACAAATTATTAAATCATTTAAAACCATAAAACAAGTTACAACTTAAAACATAAGTTCAAAACCATTCAACAATAGAAAAGAGTCCAGAATACATATTATACAAATGAGTTTCAGACTCAAATATAAAACAAAATGTGACATACATGCCCCCTAATTACATAGGTACCGTACTCCGCAAGTAGTGCCGAAGGGACTCTCATACTGATGTCGATAATTGTAGCATTTTCAATCTTTTAACTTGTGATGGTAAAGAACAAAATGAGCTTGGAAAAGCTCAGAAATACAGAATCACCAAAAGATACTGTAAGCACATGCATGTATAAAGCAAAGCATGAAACTGAAATATCGATCATGGCATCATGGTTAATTAGTACTTAAGCTTCTGAGTATCAGTATGGCATTCTACACTCTAGATGAGTCAGAAATGAGAGATATTTTACAAGAATTGAGCCAGAGGGTTAATGTGTATCATCAAATGCAAGTCGAGAAAAATAGACATAATGTTTCAGATATTAGGAACCAGAGGTCGTGTTTTTACTTCAGACAACAAGATCACTTGGGATTAAAATGGATAGACTTGATTTCCGATCAGGAAGGTCAGTTATGTATACATGGTACACACTAGATGGCCCAATATATTACTAAGAGGTCCTTGATAATCACTGAAAGGAAACACTGAGTCCATTCTAGACTGATTTTAGAATCAATATCCTTATTCGAAGGAATTCAATATATATCGACTTTATCTAGGCATTCAGGAATCATACCTCAAGATTATTTTGAATTTTCAGTATATCATGATTATGTAGGAATTCAGATATATCAGGATAGATTTTGGGAATTCGGGTAGATTAGGATCAATCAAGATTCTGAATATATCAGGAAGGTTCTGGACAATTAGCTCGTAAGGGCATTTTGATCATTTTAACTTTTGAGGGTAATTTCATAATTTAACCCAATAAGGGTAGCACAGTTACTTGTAGTATCCAAGACTTCTAACGACTTATCCATCCTCCAAGTTCACTAGAACTGAACATTTCTCATTATCGCTATACGTACCAAGTATTCGGACATGTGCATTTCACACGAACTTAATCCTTACCACCGAATGTACCTTTTAGAAGAACATGTTAATCTTACGATTAACAATGTGCTTTCTCCAAATAAATTGAACATGCCTTCGTATAGTATTATTCCAATATTACATTAGTATCAAAAACGACCAACTAACACGGGTCGTGTATTACAACTTTTAGAGCCATTACATTCGTTTGGCTTTATTGGCCTTTCTTATTCCAAGTCTTAGAGGTGTTTTCAGTTATTTTGATCATTTCGGTCTTTCCAACTATTTATTCATTTCAGATCTTGAGGGTATATCCATCATTTTGGTTAATTTAGAAATTTGGTGCCTGAGGATATTTCAGTCATTTATTCAATTCAGTCTTTTCTGTCATTTTACTTTATTCAAACTTACGAAAAATCCCAAAAAAATTATCCTAAGAGACTTAATCTAAATTTAGGAAAAATTCAAGTATTTTACATTCTCAGAGGTATAAATCTTGTTACCGTATCTTTCCAAGTAAATCAAGGTTTTTAGATAAATCAATTGTTTTACCAGATCAAGTATAGATTCTCAGATCGCTTTTATTGTTAGGGGTATTTGAGTCATTCTTACACCTCAAGGGCATTTCCATCTTTTTTAACTTAGCATTTTAGAAGTTAAATTATTAACAAGCATAACCAGATTTAAAGTATAACAGTCTTATCAATTATTCTTGGATATCAAAAGTTCTTACAGGTCACCCATCATCCTAACCGAGTATTTCATTCTTAATTGGTTTACTATCCTTTTTCCGTAATGGATTAAACATTAACAGAATTAACCATATGCTTAAACATGATCATGCAAGCATTTACCGGATACCACTATGTTTCATAAAGCATATAAGAGGTAGTAATGTATTACCTTGGCTCTAAGCTACACCGGTCGATCCATGCTACTCCATTCGATTACTCTCAAACCCAAATTTAGCGTCCTTTAACATCTCAGATACATGGAACTATGAATACCTTTAATTACACAAATTCCAAATTCAGTCCTTATTCACATTGCTCTTAACTAAATAATTAAATACATATACAAGTTCAGGTTCAAGGTCAGATATGGAGGCTTTCGGGATAGAATTTCACAAAACATACTTCAAAACGGACTCAAAACGTTGAAAAAACATAAAATAGGGGTTTTCAAAAAAATTGACTTTTTGGTCAAAGTCAACGCTAACGTCATTAGTCAATGCTGATGTCATCGGTCAACGTTGACACCATCAGTCATCACGTCAAGGGTTAGGTCAATAGGTTAGGTTAGGTCAATAGGCCAGGTCAGGTTCTCGGGTCATGGGTCGGACGAGGATCAGGTCAGACGAGTTTGCGTAAACGGGTTAGACCAGTTATTGGGCTTGGACCGACTTGGATCCAACCCAAGGCCATTAGGCCTAAAAATAGACCGAATTACAACCACTTTTTCGGTCTAGCTGTTGGTTTAATAATTAGGCCCGGTCTGGCTAGACAAGTTCAGAACATAACCGGTTCAGTTTAAGGGCAAATCGACCATGGTGGTCAAAAATTGCCTTCGATGGCACGTGGTCACCACGTGCGGCCCAAAATGATCAAAAACCCATCAGAAAAAGTAGAAAACGATGATTAACCAAATAATTCTATCTTAAGAGGCTTATAAAGCTTTAAAATGGTTGAAATCGACCGAAAAAGAGAAAATCGAGGGGTTATCCTCGAATCTCTAATAACCCTCTAACGATAATGGAATGATGAGTGGCCGACTGGTTTTTGCTCATCGCAGCACGACGAGTTCAAATGCGGCGGCTGTGTCTTAAACGACAGCAAATGTGACTAGAATTGGTGAAGATAGTTGGCATGACTTTAGGGTTTCACGGCGAACAACAACGACTCTCGGTGAGTGAAGGCCAGGGCTGAAGTCAAGGTGCGAGAGCGAGCACATGGGTGACAGCGGTGCACACCACAGACTGCCAGAGAAAGGGATCGGAGGTGGCATCCGATTTAGGTAAGTGAAGAGTTTGGGGAAAAAAGAAATATCTGAATATTTCTCCATATTCAAATTTGGTATATGCATTGTAGGTGGGGAGGTTGACTGACTTTTAATTAATGTTTGGTGGCAACCAAACTGAATAAGCTTAAAAGAAAACATGAATATTTCCTATATAGAATTGGCCTTGGCTTCATTGGTTAAGGCTTGGGCTTACTTCTCCAAAGGTGAAGGGTTCAAACCCCCTTGATAGCACTTTTTCTTTCTTTTCTCTCTTTTTTATTACCATTTATTAGGCTGTAACATTTTATACGCAAAATAATATGACTAATATATATATATGAAATTCAATCATCCAAATCTTAATCTTTGGGTTTTCTCGAAGCATCAAATCTTGTTTGATACTAATTGCGAAACAATGGATGATTCACAATGTCTTACACCATGCATAGAGTCTCAGGTACCACTAGGTAGAAGTCGAAATAGATAATCTTAAGGTTTCTCGAATCTTGTTTGATACTAATTGCGAAACAATGGATGATTCACAATGTCTTACACCATGCATAGAGTCTCAGGTACCACTAGGTAGAAGTCGAAATAGATAATCTTAAGGTTTCTCGAATCTTACTCACGAGCTCTTTCGAATCATGCACTTGTGCGTTCAATATGTGTATTCCTAGAGCTTGAATGGAAGATATTGGCTCGATATGTTCGATGAATTTTCAACAATGTCGTGGATAGTCTTAATCGAATATGTCGTGGTGCTCCAATTAGAGGCCTCTCTTTTGTCGAACCTCCTGTTGAAGCTTACCACAATAACCAAAATTGTACAATTCATTCCATAAGATAAATGGTCATTAGAGATAAATCCCAGACCCTCAGAATCCATGCAGCCTTCATACTACTAGGACAATTGTACCGTACCACCCAACCTTCATTGCAAGCTGCCAACACTATTTCTTCCCTAAATACCTCCAAACCTCTTTCGACGTATCTTGTTAAGCTTCCTTTGAATTAAGAAGCTTAAAAAGCTCCATTAATGCTTCACTGTTTCTTCCCTTCCAGTGGTTCTTCCTCATTTGCGCAACTAAAACAAGTTGAATCGAGACATGATATGGAGAAGTTTGAGAGTTCATTTCTTTAAACTTTTGCATTTCTTTGAATCTCCAATGATGGAGTACAATCTAGCAAGCACAGTTGCAAAACAGACAATATCTTCTATAACAACTGTTTATTCCTTCATCAAGTTCTCTGAAGCTCTATAAGGATCTGTGAAATTGGGGTTGAAGCAAGGATTGGCTAAAGGTTTGGCCATTTTCCATCGGAAGAAATGGTATTTCTTATCATATTTGAGATTTCATTACAAACTATCATATAGCTAAAGAAGGAACTGTGTTTATAGTGGGCACCTGTATTGCCATTGGTGTCCCAGTAAGTGTTTTAACTATAAATTTTCAAAAAAATTATAGTAAGTATTTGTGTCCTATGTCTGACATGACATTTGGATACAAATTTAAGAATGCGACCCCCCACGAATGTGACACCAACATGCTCATTTTTCTTATAAAACTCAGCTAACCATCACTGACCTTTGGCCTCTGCCAATTTTTTCTGCTCGTTGCTGATAAATTCTCTCACGTACTAAATGGCATCCCGATCTCATTGGTTTCTATCTAATTGATGATATTTTCCCATCAATTATTTTCTTATTTGGACTTCCCTTATCACCTTATCGGAAGCACCATTGAGCTTGCTCTTTATGTTCTTAAATGTGAACAAATGAAATTGTTGTATTCTCTCGAACAATGGTCCGCAAATCAATTAATTATGTTAGATAAAAAAATAAAATAACCTTTTGAATTTTAAAATTTGAATTTACCTAAGGTTCTCGTCTTCTATCTCGGATATCTTCAAGTTAATATTACTTCTTAGAATATTAAAAACATGCATGGAATCAATCCTTAGGTGGACGATTCTCTATTCAAGCCTTTTCGATCTGAACATGTTATCCTCTATCCATTCTAATGAATGTGTCACACCGATCAGCTCATCCTAGTTAATATTTATGTAACACTTGAAAAAATGAAAAAAATGAAATGAAATGAAAAGGGAGGAGGCTGCGGGTTGCGGGTTCGAGCCCCACAACCTATAGTTTGAAAAGTTGGCAACCCAACCAATTGAGCTAGACAGCTCTTGCGATTTAGGCTCCCAAAAATTTAATATATTTTTGGGTTGGCTGGATATTAAAAAGAAAATAAATAACCAGAATCTCTTCAGCTTTCAGATTATTCGAAACAAAACCCCAAAAATCCGTATTTTTTCTCTACCACCTACCCCGTTCGGCCACCACCTGATATGCCTTCATCGTCCGTCCGTGCCATGCACCGCCGGCGTCAAATTACTCATCGTTAAACCCCGACCAAAACCCCTCTGGCCACACACACGATTGACGTTCCGTTCATCGGCAATCAAAGTTTGAAACCCATAGAGCCTAAGTTTAATTTCGATCGCGTCGTCGTTGATTTTGGTTGTCTCAGCCGTTCGTTTGTGGTTCGGTTGCCACCGCTATTTTCCCCGCCTCGTGAATGACCTGGCCAAACTGTTCGATCATCCAACCGGCCATGACCGGGCCTTCGCCGGAGTTCGACCGAATAGGTAAGAAAGGCACTCGAGATATGTTTGATCGTTCATCTGCTCAGCCCGGCTCTTCCTAATAGCACTTTCGCGTGCTCCTATAGTTACCAGATCTATCACTGCCACAGATCATAGTGAGGAAGGTGCTCGTTAGACCCCGACCAGCTTTTGAGGTGTGTTCCTTGTGTGCTAAATTACTGTTTTATATAAATAGTTGAAATGATTTTCTGAATAGATAGTGACGCATTTTATTGAAACACTATATGCATGTATGTATGATTAGATAGTATGCTCTCTAGTTACAATTTACTGAAACGCATACCTGTAAAATGATTTCTGATATTATTGGTCTGCATAGACTGTTTTAATTAGGATTACTAGAGAGTGATTGAAGATCCTTAGGTACAACTATGATCCAGCTGTGCCTCCAGTTAGGCCTCCTACGTCTTCGGGCCTAGGACCAGCCTCCAATTAGGCCTACTATGCCTTCGGGCCAAGAACCAGCCTCCAGTTAGGCCTCCTACACTTTCGAGCCTAGGGCCAGCCTCCAGTTAGGCCTCCTATGCCTTTGGGCCTAGGACTAGCCTCTAGTTATGGGAAATTTTATATTGGTACTCGGTTGGAGGGTAGTTAGGTTTTAAATGAAAACTTTGGTTGCCCTATTGCATGTTTGACTGAAGTAAATTTTTTATATTTAACTGAACCGTTTAAATATGTTCTGTATGCAATTATTGGAACACACTGGGCCTCTAGCTTACACCTCAACCCTTTCTTTTAAGATACATTTTGGTTAGGCGACCGGATCTGGCACTTGGAGGATCGACATATTTTGTACTCATTTTGTTGTAATATTTCTATCTTCCAGACTGTCTCATTTACGGTGACATGAGCCTATATTTTGTTATTATATCTTTATTATGATGTTTTATGAGGTTTATGATGTAATATCACTTATTATGGTTTAATTTGTATAACTATTATTTTAAATAATTTAAATCTTAACATTTAAACATTTACTTGAAAATTTTTGGTAAATAATGCGATCTTCTAGATTTGGACTTTACGCATAGGCCGGTCTAGGGGTTACATTTAGTTGGTATCAGAGTTTTTGGTTTTAAAAGCCTCAGACCGTGAATAGGTCCTAAATGAACAGTTTTATAAGATGTTTTGCGGACGTGTTTTAAAAAGGCCATGTCACCAAGTTTCATACGTTTATACGTGTACGGTACTCCAGTGCCAGTTTTAACATTAAAGTTTTACGTTGTGTAGAGAGCCTAAAATCATCCGTTATGAATACCCGTAGAGGTCGTCGACCATCCCGTGGGCGTGGTCGAGCTGTTAGATTCTTCAGCCTAGTAGATGATGTGGTTGTAGATCATTCTACCCTTGTAGATCATCCAGCCCCTGTAAATCCCCCTACTCCTGTAGCTCCTACAACCTTAGTAGATCCGCCACCCGTCTCTAGTATTGACATGATGACTCCAGTTAGAGGAGCATCAACGTCAAGTTCTGAGTCGACGGCAGTGACTAATGAGACGCTTAGTAGGCAGTTTATGCAGTTGATTCAGAGCATGGTTGGAGTGGCTGGCACCATACTTGAGGTACCCATATCACATACTGATTTTGAATGGGGCCAGGATATTCGAGGGCGCTACTAGAGGTGCCCCATCGGAGGCCGATGAGTGGCTCAATGACTTGGAGAGACGCATGGATCATCTGGGACTTGATTCATCCATGCGGTATTTGGGAGCTATCTCTATGCTCTATGGGAATGCCCACACTTGGTGGGAGTCCGTGATTAGTAGCGTCTCTACTACCCGTTTGACCTGAGAGTTTTTTAGGGAATACTTCAGGAGTCACTTTATCGGAGAGCGATATTTGAGGGAGATACGAGAGTCGTTCAGGAATCTGACGCAAGGAGATATGACTGTATCTGAGTACGAGACAGGGTTTCTGAGACTTTTAAGATTTGGCTCAAATCCGGTTACCTCTAAGAAAGAAAAGTGTTGTAAGTTTGCTCTTGGTCTCATGCATGAATTGTGTGAGAAGGTTATTGCCTCCTAGGATGAGGTATTTGATATAGTGGTAGAGTGAACGAAAGATCTGGAGGAGGTTTAAATGATGACTGCTGGTAGTGGCAGAGCAGATCATGAGCAGTATAGAAGACTTTCAGGTCCTGAGTCTTCAGCACGCCTCGGTAAGCGGGCTCTTACTACAGCTCCTTAGAGGAGTACTTTAGGTTCTAGGCCTATAGCCCCACAGCCTCCTACAGCTAGTAGAAGTTGTTCGCCAGGTTTCTTGCAGCCCAATCCTTGTGAGCATTGTGGTAATTGGCATAGAGGAGAGTGTAGGAAGATATCAGGTGCTTGCTTCAGATGTGGGTCCAAAGATCATTTCAAGAAGGATTGCCCTCATCCATCTCTTGTAGCTCGAGCTCTCCCCAGACCCCCGCACGCTCGTAGACATCCATACAGACTTCGGTCAGGGGACATCATCAGAGTAGGGCTTCTGGTTTTGCTGCTAGGTCTGATAGCAGAGGTAAAGCACAACGTAGTGGAGGACCAGTTATGTTTGAGGCTATATTTTGTTATGATGCTTTATTATATCTTTATTATGATGCTTTATGAGGTTTATGATATAATATCACTTATTATGGTTTAATTTGGATAACTATTATTTTAAAGAATTTAAATCTTTAAACATTTAAACATTTACTTGAAAACTTTTTGGTAAATAATGTGATCTTCTAGGTTCGGACTTTACGCATAGGCCGGTCTAGGGGTTACAATTTAGGGGGCGTTTGGTTCATGGAATATAACATTACCTTTGGGAATAGGATTCCTGGAATATAACATTACTTGACATATTACTGGGGATGTTACCTTAACTTGTTTGGTTTGTTTGGTAGGAATATAAGATTACAGTGTTTGGTTGGTGGAATATAAGATTACCTAAATGCAAATTTTACCAAATTATCCTTGTATATATTTTCTTTAACAAGTTGAACTTCAAAGATTAAATTGTAAATGTTTGCATGAAAATTCATAAAAATATTTTTTACACTATCCAAATTTAGTAAAAACTTTATATTTAGCCTATTATTAATATAATTAGTATATTAAACCATGTTTAAAATATTTTCATAATTTTTTGACTTCAGCTTTCATGCTATACATCGTTCAGGAATTGCTGTTGTAAGAAATTCTTTGCTCATTTTAATACAAGATCAAGTCTGCATTTTTCATTCTTTAATTAGTTCAGTACAACCTACAAAAATATAAAGCAAATCTTCCAACTCGTCAAGGGAATTAAAACTCCCTTTGAATAAACCAATCATCAAGCACCCATGTACTATTCTGTTCCCATTAAACAAATAAAGCAAAAACAAGTAATAACCCAAAACCTCCAAAATATCAAGAACTTAAGACAACCATCAACGTTGATCCAAACCCCACAACAATTCAAAACCACCACAAACCTGCAATCATACTCAACAATCTTGCATCTCTGCTCTAATAAAATCTTCGAGAATTTCATTTTCATCTCCAATGAACTTGATTCCAACAGTTAATGTTGGCTTAGAGTTTCAAAACTTCATTAAATTTGTTCATATTTTATGGAAGCCTCCTTACAACCAAGAAAAACAACAGTAGTCATTGTCTTGGACTGCATGTATGTCCTAAGCAATTCCACAAATAAAAACAAGTTCACTATGTTTGCAACTAAGCTATACATCTCTTGTACGTGCATCCTACCTTCAATGCTTATAAAACAAAAGATTGCTTAGATAGTTATGACTCTAGATTTCTTGAATATGACTTTGAGCAATCAAAACATTTTAGTAATAAAACTCAAGAGGCTACAAAACTATCAATTGACCATAGATTTAAGCTTTCATATTTGAATCAGAATTAAGGAATATAATATCAAGTAAGCAATAAAAATTATATATTTTAAATCAAAGTACTCCCCTACTTTCTTCTCAAGGAAGACATCGATAAGCATACATTTGGATTGCAATGATGCCTTCAGCAACTTCACAACTCGTTTTCACAAAACCGAATTATTTAAAACCATTGTAATATTATCCTATAAAAAACTATACGAGAAATTATAATGGTACAGTTTAATAAAGTTTAAAACCTTACACACCTAAAGACAATACAAGAAAAATCAGCACCCTAGATACAGAACCAAAACAGCCTCGAAGCATCAATACCCTCAAAATATCCTAACGTCAAAATCTCTTAACCTTTAATATCACTAACTATACAAGTGACCTCATTCATAGCAGCCAAAAATGAAAGCACACATCAACAATCGTGCAACATAGTTTTTCCAGCTAATCCTAACCATACAAGTGACCGATTTAAAACTCCTAATAAAAACAACTTTTGTTCTTCTAGCCTCATCTCCAACAGATCACCTTCAACTGAAATCAGACTACCAATGAGTATAACCACTCAAATGTACCATAATCTATGGATACAACCAAGGTAGCCTCCCATCAAACAAAACTCCTAATAAAAACAACTTCTGTTCTTCCAGCACTGTCCTATTCAATCACAAACTCCACTACCCTGTCGACCTTCCATGCAAGAGACAAAAGCCACCTCCTCTAAAGATAGAGGATCGAAATACACCACCACCATCCAAGGCACTGAAGCTATAGATAGCAAACTCCACTACATTCAATAATTTCATAATCCATGCCAATTCAAATCCAATCCACATATCTATCGCAACAACAACAAAAAAAAAACTCTGCACTTCATAGTCTCGTTCTGATTTGAAACATATCTAAGAATTGTAGCTAGCATAAAATTCCCTGATTAATCAAACAAGAAAATGAACAGCTTAAAAACCTTACCCTTAATGTGGTTAACCCTATTCATATTTCAATTTGACAGACTCCAAAACAATCTATCGCCCATAAAATAACTCTTTAAATGAACCATAAACACCTGAAAATCAAAGCAAAATAAGAAAACTAGCACACTTTTTTAAGTTTAATAGATTAAAACATGCTTAGTGATCAAGGATTGTTTTTTTTCAAAAAATATTGTAACACCATTGACAATGAAGCCTAGGAGTTGCAGTGATGAGAAAGTTAAAAGGAGAAGAAGAGTAAAATGCCCACATCAGCAACAATAGGAGAGCTTTATCGAATCTGGTGATAATTGAAAGAAAAAATAGGTCATAGAAAATTTGTCGATAAAAACACCTAAAATTGATCTGCAAGCAAAGAAACCCAACAAAAAACGAATCAGAACGTAGAGAATGACAAAAAAAAGTTAACAAAATCTAAGGACAATCTTGTCTAAAATGCCAGGAATTGTGTAATACATGAGGGAGTGGGGGATTGACATTCCCGAGAATTTAATCAAAGATTTCGTACAAAACTTTTCCCTCTGATAATAATGTTTTCCACGATCCAAACGCACCCTTAAACTTTTGTGTTTCTTGAATCTTTAGAAATTAATTTCTAAACTTTTTGTTTGAGTTTGCAATGAGAGCTTTGAGAGGGTGGCGCCGATCATAACTAACTTTATAGAGAACCCTTTGTAGTGCTCACCCTACAGCTACAAGTATACTGATATTCTAATCATCATTTTTTTTTGTTTCTTTGGTTATAAATTTGTTTATTGTTTCATTAGAAATTCGTTGGGTTGTAATGACAACTTTGAGAGGGTGGCGCCAATCATAACTGACATTTGTCGCGAACTTACTTTTTCTAATATTCGTGCGACACTTAGACACTCTATTTAGTGACTAAGTCAACCTAAACTTTTTAAAGATGCAAACTAAGCGTAGTAGGAAAAAATAAGACAAGTATATTTCAAGTATGATATAAAAGAACTCAATTATTAAATTCTTGAAAAGATAATTTTATTGGATTGGAAAAAGCTTTACAAGATGTTAGGATTCTTAGCTTTCTTGGTTATTTTGCCAAATGGCCAAGACCACATATTTATAGCATTCTACCTTCTCAATGGACGGTGGAGATCAATCTAATCTTACGAATAATATTTTGCTTCTAGAGAAATTTATACAACCTAGAAATATCTTACATCTAGAACTTTCTACACAATCCTAGAATGGTATAGTCTTGGAGAATTCTTCATAACCTTCTAGAACATTCCATAATCTTCTAGTGTCTTCCATGCTATTCTAAAACATTCTAAAGTGTTCAAGATTTATTCATGTAGAGTTCCAAAACTTCCTTTAATGTTCTAGAATTTTCTACGAATATCTTCATTCTTCCAAGACATGTCTAAAATAGGTAAAAAATGGCTTCATGTTTTATATTATTTGACTAGGGCGATCCTTTGACTGTCTAATTTCACGTCGAACCCGTAAGTGGAATCGCTTTGATACCATGTTTTTAAGACATAAAACTTAAAATAGTTACTTTTCCAAGACATTAAGGTAATGGGTCATGAAAATAGTATCAAAGCGACCCTTTGACTACTTAATTTCATGTCGAGCACCCATGAGTAGGGTCTCTTTGATACCATGTTTTCATGATACGAAACTTAAAATATATTTAGTCTTCCAAGACATTAGGGTAATGGCTCGTGAAAAATGTGCATATACGTACAGACTCCATGTACATCATCAGTCTTATTAGAGATAACATGAATTTGAAGATTTATGATATAGAAGACGAAAATGTTAAGTAAAATTTAGAATTTAAAATTTAAAGTTTTTTTAATTTTTTATCAAACTTAATTAATTAATTTGTAGGTCATTTCTTGAGTTAGTCCACTGATTTCATATGCTCACCTTCGAACATATAGATAGATCACTCAACTTCGCGGCCCATAAGGTGGCAGAAAAAGCTCGTAAAAGAAGTGAACACAAGAGAATAGATACTCAGTTTGATGCAGAGGGAGAAAATGCAAACTCATGAAAAATGTAACAACATTGATCGCGTTAAGCACAATAGAATAGTGAAGGCAAAAGGTACATATGTGTAGTCGACTAGAACTTTTCATTTTGCTTTTGTTTGTTTTTTTATGAACTATGGTTTTCCAAATTAATGATAAATCTTTTAAGTACACTGTTCCTCCCGCTATCTCGGTTTGAGCTTCGGTTTGATCTAAGTTATGAACTATGATAGCGTTGGGCACAATAGAATAGTGACGGCAAAGGGTACCGATGTGTAGTCGTCTAGAACTTTTATTTTGCTTTTGTTTGATTTTTTGTATGAACTATGGTTTTCCAAATTAATGATAAATCTTTTGGGTACTCTATTCCTCTCGCAATCTCGGTTTGAGCTTCGGTTTGATGTAAGTTATGAAGGGGGTTTTAACGAGGCTCGTATTTCTTTTCAAAAAATATTGATGCAATTAAATGACTTTAAGGGGGAAATCCACTAATGCAATTATTTTTTTTCATGTCTAAGATGAGAATCGAACCTTCAATCACTGGTTAAGGTATGAGAGATTTCACCAACTTAATTTAGTTGTTTAAAAAAATCAAATTTTAATATTATAGATCGAACAAATTAAGTCGAAAGAATTAATCTTATAATGAAAATTTTCAATGTCTACTTCATATTAATAAAATATCAATAATTATATAAAACATCAAATTATTCCATAAATAAAAAAGGCATCAACCTAGAATATCTATTTAAGGTTTCATATCTTCATTCACAAATAATCATATATAAATGTTTATTTTTTTACATCTTTTATATCATTTTAAGTTTCATGTTTGATTCGAAAAGATTTTAAACACATATATTTATAATAGAAAAATACGATACATAACACAACTAATATTAACTATATTGGCTAAACATTCAAAAAGATTTATGCTACAAAGGTTTCTTTGAATTAGGTAAAGATTTCCCGTCATACTCGATTATCCTATCTCAAATGGTCCCTTAATTATTCCATATTTAATTAGGTAAATATTTAAGAGGTTTAGATTCCAGTGGAAAGACAAGGAAAAAAGTGTAGGTTTACACATAATTCCTTATGTGTAAAAATAGGTAAATACAAAAGTGTAGGATAAACATGAATCAAACCAGTCACTATATTCCTTCTTTCTCCATCTTTTTACCCCTTTATTGTCATAGCGCCACTATTGGAAAAACAAGGGAAAAAGTAAGTGTAGGCTAAACATGGATCAAACCAGTCACTATATTCCTTCTTTCCCCATAATTTTACCCCTTCATTGTCACAGCGCCACTATTCGAAAAACAAGGGAAAAAGTAAGTGTAGGCTAAACATAGATCAAACCAGTCACTATATTCCTTCTTTCCCCATCTTTTTACCCCTTTATTGTCACAGTGCCACTATTGGAAAAACAAGGGAAAAGTAAGTATAGGCTAAACATGGATCAAACCAGTCACTATATTCCTTCTTTCCCCATCTTTTTACACCATTATTGTCACAACGCCACTATTGGAAAAATAAGGGAAAAGTATAACTTATCGGTGTGAAAACGTCACACTTTTTAGTACAAGCTACACAATCAATGCAAGAATAGAAACAAGGTAATCTTGTTTGAATATCTATCCCACGATGATGGTGCATTACGTTTATACTTATGTAACTACAATACAGTCTGTGAAAGTATTAGTTATGGTTGTAATAGTAATATAAAAATGAGAATAAATGATTTGATGTGGTAGCAATAACAAATAGTAATAAAAGATAGAGAATAATAAGAATAAACCTGGATCTCATTGGCTCAGCTCGACAGAAAGATCAAGTGCACTTCAAGGATTAAAGATTGGTTTAATCAGCGATGTAGTTATGTAACCATTTTGACCCGGCCTAAACGCCAGATCAAACTGAGCGAGCTGCATTGGGTTTACCGAGACAAACCCGAACGATTTACTTAAAACAAGGTCTATTTTTTTCTTTTTATCATGTCTAAGTGCATAATTAATCCCTAAAGTGGACATGCTGGTAGCGTATAAAATTCTCGATTAAATCAGGCATCAACTTGACATCTAATTAAGCGCAAATGCAATTTAGGGACCAAAATGCAATTCTAGAAAACTGAGGGGACTTACTTAAATATAAGGTTACCAAACCTTAATTAGTCAGGTTACATGCACGTACAAGAAAACTGTGACTAATCTGCAAAGATTTAAACTTCAGAAAGTCAACTACAAGAAATAACAAACTTCGTACCAGTACACCCTCAGCCCATACCAATACGGTATCATTTTGCAAAGGGTATCGGTACGGTCTCCCACGTACTGATACCAGTGGTTTAATTTCAAAACAAGAGATTCTAGTAGCTAAATCGCGTACTAATATGGTTTCCCGTGTACTGACACCTAGTGTATTTATTAGAGGGGCATACCGACACTGAGCTAGGCGTATCGATGCCCTTGTGCAATTTTGCCCAATTTTGAGCGATAAAAGACCCTGCGTACCAATCCTTGAGGACCCGTATCAGTACAACTGGACCTGTAATGACCTTTTGGTCAAACATATGAACTTAGACTTAATCAAGCGTGCTTCATGCCACATATAAACATCATGCCCACTAATGAACAACATAATACCCCAAAGACATTGAAGTATAGGCATCATGAAAGCAAAAGCAACACCAAGGTAGACCTATAGGCATGACTTCTACCTCACATGCTTAAATCTTCTCAAAGCCCCCAATTCAAACCATAAACCAATTTAAAGTCAAAAACACCAAATAGAACATATCCAAAACATGGAGTAACCAAAACAAATCTCCCAATTACAACTTGGTCACATTGCCTTTTATTACTACTAAGTATTTATGAAACCATATTTGAAATAGCACAACCCTTGGATTCCTTCCTGCTTGTTCGTTTTCTGAATGCTTACTTTTATGCATTGATGAGAAAGGAGAGCGTAAGCACGTAAAGCTTAGTGAGGGATACCCAAAAACACTCATCAATACATTTAAAACCATTTTCTTTTAAACATGTATTGAATCTCATGCTTCTTTTGTCTTTCCAAAATATGCACATTAAACTTTTTGGCACACATGTATCATAGATCTCTAGCATAAACATGTTGCAAACCTCAATTTAAGCCTTCTCATGCTAATTCATCCAATATAGCAGCTTAAAGAGCACAACATGTATAAACCATATTATACAGAACATAATCTGTTTATCATGATACATTAATTCATGTATTGGTATTAAAGTGACCCAAAACCAAATCTTTCTATTTGTAAAACACATCGGATACACGGATTTCCCAAGTGGCTCCTTCGACCACTTCACATACATCATCAAACTAGGGGAGAATTTGGCACACTCTTGACCCCTCGACCGCTGCGGTTCTCATATATGGCACACTCTTGACCCCTCAACACACATGATGCAACTTATTATGGTGCACTTTAAACCCTGTGGCATGTCACTATATCCGATAACATTTAACCATTGCCACTTTCTAATATATTCTATTAAAAACATGTTACCTCACTATTTTACATATGCATCAATCCAACAAATTTCCAATACAAAAATCCATGTATTTTAGAATTCTCAAAATCCTTTCGCAAACTATTTTTCATACCCATGTATCATCAATATAAGATCATTTGTAACATCTTCCATTTCTAAAACATGCATATAACAGTAGGTAATCAAAATCATAAACATGTGCATGGGAATGTATTTTACTAAACTGAAAACGAGAGCGAGAACGTCCAATACTTACTTTTGAGCTTAGACAAGCTTAATCTAAACTCCCAAAACCACATTCAAAACTTTAATAATTAGTAAACCTCATTTCCACTCACTAACAACACAAAGCTCTACTTGTCGATGCGAAATCAAGCGTCTAAAGCTACCAAAACTTCACCACTCGTTGTAGGGTCAATCTCCCTTGTTTTATCCATACAATAACAGAGGATTAATGCATCATTATGCATCCATAATCCCAGCAACATCAATTCACAACATTGCCTCACCAAAAACCATAAAACGCCTCCTCAAACCAACCAAAAACATCACCAAACACATCCTAAACAAAGCCCAGCCATAAGCCAACGATTTGAACATCTAATCAACATCAATTAACATCTAAAAACACTTGCATCTTCAACTTATACCTCCTGTAACCTTTTAACACCCTAATCACCTAAAAATCTAACAATTCACAACCTAAGAAATTAGCAATTCAGTTAGTTTCGAGATTTCTTTTGTAAATCTCTTCTCAAAACATTAAAACATACATTAAATGTGATATGTATCAATCAAGACCACCACAAATCAGATTTATAACAAAGATCTACAAATTTCTTGTTAAAACTCACTTTAAACCTTTTAATCTTGATTTATTCATCATCACATATCAAAAATCAATTGTAAAGGATTAAGAACTTAGGAATTTCAGTAAAGAACCTTTGATTAGAGAAGAGAAACAAAAATCACCTCTAATGGTTGGCTTCTCCCTTAATTGGCATGACTTGAGTGAAATCTTGAAGAAAATAAGTAAGGTTTGATGTAGAAATCAAAGGAATCAAAATGAAATAAAAAAGAGTTGATTCCTGATCAATTTAGATTAAGAGAAGTAGTTTGGCTGCTGGGGAAGTTGAGAGCAAAAGTGGTTACGTGAGAAAAGTGAATTATCTATTAAAAATCATTTTAATTAAATCTATTTTATTTTTATTTAATAACCATTTAAAATAGACTAAATTAAGGGAAAAGTCTGATTAAAAACATTGGTAGATTATCTCCTTAAAGATTCTAAGTTTTGACCCTTTTACGATTTAGTCACCAAACCAGTTTTGAAAACTTTACATTTTAGTCACCAAACCAAACTGTCATTTAATTCAAACTTTTTTTTATTAAATTAAGTTTAAAAATCCTTAATATGTTAATCAAACATTTTCCATATTTTGTCTCACATTAAAATATTTATTATGAATTAATTCCTGAAACTAGTTCGAACCGTCTAATCTATCTAGCTAACTTCTAGGCCCAAATTTGGGGCGTTACAAGTGGTACTCTTGAGTATTATCTTCCATTTAACCTTCAACTATTGACTCAGGTACAAAGATCGTCTTCAGCTTTCATTGTAAGTCGAGTCTAGGGCCCCTTGAATGAATGGATCAACTTTCGTTGCAATAACTCGTTAATCTAACTCGTTACTGCATCTGTTGATGTCAGTGGCTTGTTTTAACACTCTCATGCAAAACATAAATCAAATCCAACAATTAAAGCTTAAGAAAAAGGAAACACTGAAATATATTAAACTAAGAAAATAGTTTAAATAAGTTCAACAAGCTCCAGAAAATAAATCATAAACAATACAAGTACGAATACAATTAAATATCCATAAAATCATTAAAATAAAGAGAAGTTTACGAAGAGAACGAGATAATTCCTCTAATCAGCACTTGACTCCTCATCTCCTTGGATAAATCTATCTTACTTCACTTTGGATCTCTAGAAAATAGCTTAGACCGTCATGGAAGGAGGATAAAAGCTTCGGAGGTTGAAGATGATGTGAAAATAGGAATAGCGTGACTTTTTATTTCCTTCAAAATCATCCTTATATAGGCCACTTGAGGAAGGACACTTGTCTTGCATATTATTTGCGTGCTCAACGTCATACAAATTTGTTGTAATAGAAATGACAACTAGCATATTCATTCTTATCCTGAAGTAGACTGGACTGTTGGCAAATGACGTGTTGAACTGGATGCAGTGGTGATAACAACCTCTGCTGTGACATTAGCATTGCAATGACAAAAAGGCGAAAATAGGCAGAAATATACAAAACTGGAGCCACATGAACTAAGTTAGAAAATATGCAGAATTAGACCTTTACTCTCAAATTTTAGATTTAAAAGCTTAATATACTATTGCCCCTTCCAATATTTGATCATAGCTTTGTCCCTGATCCTACTTAGTTCGAATAAAGATGTTCACGTCGGCTTTTATCCTAACCACACCCCTTGTTGCCAACAGTTCTGAACAAAGTCAACATTGTCAATTGTTATTTATCATGTTGTTGTTGTTGAATTAATGAATCAATCAACTTTTCGTTCATATGTTTATACAACTTTCACTTCAAGGATACTGTTAAAAAAATTCATGTTAAGTAAACAAAAGGGTAGATCACAATGGAACACGTGTGTTATGTATAATTTAATTAAAACTTTATCTAATAATGTGAAAACATTAATTTTGAAATTTAAAATTTGTTTAAGTATTCACATCACTATCAAATAAGCATCAAGGATTAAAAGCTGAAAAAATAGGCTTACATATATTTTATTAGGAAACTAATTTACTTGTTGAATTGTCAAAAGTTTTGCAATAAAATGTAATTTTATTACACTGATATTACCTAAATTAGCTTAAATTTGGATGTCTTTATGAAATATGATATTAGCTTAGAATTGTGATAATATCTGAATTAGTTTAAAATTGGTTGTCTTCTAAAATATTATATTAGCTTAGAATTTTGATTTTGCCTAAATTAGCCTAAAATTGGTTGCCTTATAAAATATGATATTAGCTTAGAATTGTGATATTACCTAAATTAGTTTAAAATAATACCATATTAGAAAAAAAATTATACATGGAAATAATGAAGGATTTAATTGGTAATATCATATATTAGTTAGAGACGTTTCCAATTCAACTCGTTCAAATTTTCCTTGTTTTCTATCGCAAATGTTAATGCATCTGACTGTTCGATTTCATGTTGAGCACCCATGAGTGGGGTCGCTCTGATACCATATTTCCAAGACATGAAACTTAAACTATATTCATTCTTCCAAGACATTAGGGTAATGGCCTCGTGAAAAATGGTACCAGAACGACCCTTTGACTACCTGATTTCACGTCGAGCACCCATGAGTGAGGTAGGTAGGGTGGACAACTGTGACAATGGCTCATCATGAGTGTGGTTAGCTCGTGACGAGGAAGTCACGAGTTTGAGTGAGAGAGAATGTCACGCTTGGGAAGAGGCATGGACATTAATCCTACATCGAAAAGGAAAAATGAGGTCTTGAGATATATAAGTGGTGACGATGCACATCCTATTAGACATCTATCTTAGGAAGAGAGTAATGGCCCCATGACAAATGGTATTAGAGTGACCTTTTGACTGCCCGATTTCACGTTGAGCACCCATGAATGGGGTAGGTAAGGTGGAAAACTATGACAATGGCCCGTTACAAGTGTGGTTAGCTCATGTCGAGGGTGTCACGAGGTTTAATAGGGGAGAATGTCACACTTGGGAAGAAGTATGGACATCAATCCTACATCAGAAAGGAAAATGGAGGTCTTGGGTTATATAAGCGGTGGCTGTGCAAATTCTATCAGACATATCTCTTGGGAAGAGGGTAATAGCCCCGTGACATAGGGCATGCTCTTCTGATCAATTTCTAATCCAAAACTATGATTGGTCACAAACTAAGAAATGATTCCTCGTAGTAACTTCAGATGCATCTATCAAATGATTATATGTTAGGGCATGATCCGTTTTGCAAGATTCGGATGGTAATTATATCAACCACCACCTTATTGATGTAGAGTGTGAGCACAACTTGAGTAGCAACTAGGCCGAGCTGAAAGACGCCACATGTACACTAAAATGGACCACAAAACACGTTTTTAATTCTAAAGATTTCGAAGAGAAAAATATGCATATAAATACAAAGGAAAAATGTAACACCCTTGACCTGGATGTCACATTTGGGCCTCAAGCCTGAAACCCAACCATAAAATTTCCAACCTAGTTTAGCCTAATCCACAATAAATTTCCAAAGCTCATTTTATTTTAATCTAATAAAGTACAAGTAATATTTGAAACATATACAATGGAGTTCCTTTTAAAATTACATTATAAAATTTTTGACTCGATAGTTTGAAAATCCAAATACAATTTACAATGTACAATAGGTTCCTACGAATACATAGCCCAATGACCTAAGTATTGTACTTTGAAGAGACGAGGCACTAGAATCCTTCACTGATAGTGCCCCTCCAAGAACGTGCCAAACCTACTAACATGCGAACGAAAACAACGATTTCGAACACTAAGCTAACAAAGCTCAGTGGATACACAACCACTCATCCATGCTTCATGCAAATCGTAAATAAGAACGATGCTACAAGATATGATATCATGGCAAGATAACAATGGCGCTACCACTAGTCACCTAAAAATATGCCTCAACAAAGCAATCATCAATCATGGCACACAAGGCCCAACCAAGCCCGAGATCTCAACCGATCACCTAGGCAATAACAACATCAAAAACAACTCTAGAGTGAGGCCGGGTCACAAATTATCAATACATACACTCATGGTGAGGCCAGGTCATCTAGCATCGGATCATACACCCTGGGTGAGGTAGGGTCACATAGCATCAGAACATACACCATGCTCAAAATCCTCCATCGAGCATCTAAACTCTAGGTAAGACATGGTCATATAACATCAGAACATACACACATACTCAGAATGCTCCCTCGAGTATCTTCGAATGAGGCCCGGGTCACATAGTATCGATAACCTCGATTCGGTATCTCAAACCGTGGTGTTGCAACACTCTTCATTGGGTATCCATATCCCATCAATCAAGTGCCCACATGGCACGACACATCAACATATAACCCAACCAATGCCTATCCGGCATACAAGCAACGCGATCCAAGGATCCCCTATTGTTGCTATGTGACATCACATCAATATTTTACATTACTAAGTTGTTAGTACATTATGGAGAAGTATTCAATTAATCACATTATTTGACTAATTGATCCATATTGTCCTATTACTCAAGGTAACTCAACTGTATAGGCGTTCTTTGAGCGCACAACAAGGATCCTAATTACCATATAACATTATTTGATTTACCCAGGCTCCCTATAGGATACTAATATAAGCAACTCATCCAATATTTACCAATATATTAGCCATTTATTTCACATACAGGGTTTAAATCTTAGTTTCTTAGTTTTAGAATTCATTTTATACATTGGGAGACTCATTTGATCTTTTATCTCGAATTATAGAACCTCTGAATGCAATCTCAATTTCCTTGGGCAGATTGCTCTGCACATACTGGTACTCCTACATGGGTATCGGTACTCCCCTATAGGTATCGATACTCTCCCAGAGTATCAGTACTCATTTTAGATTCGAAAGAATTTATGTTAAGCTCGTACCGATACGCCCCCTTTGCGTATCGGCACCCAGTACCTGTACGCTTACCCCTCGTACTGATCCTCGAACTCAATGGAAAAGTCGTACCGATATGCCTCCCTTGCGTATCGGTACACAAAAGCACTATTGAAATTTCATTCATAACAGGGATACTAATACTCGAGAAGTAGTACCGGTACACCCTTTATGTTTCTACTCTTTACATAGAGAGGGGTACCGGTATTGAACCACCCGTACCTGTACGCGAACCCAGATTTCCAGGTCTGGGGTTTGAATTTCTCATCTTTAACCCCCAAACCAACTTAGTAACCCCAAAAACTCAACCTACAACTTATAAAAAGTGTTAGGGTCGGTTTCTATCAATTTTAAGCCTTATTAACATCAATTTCACAATTGCATTAAAAAGCAACCAAGGTTCAATCTCAACCAAAAACACCATAAACATGCAACAAGATCTATTTTCATGATTTCCAGGAAGTTATAGAAGTTATTAGTGTACTAACCTTGGATTAAAGTTGAGGAAAAAGCCTTTAAAGCATCCATTCCTGTTCTTCCTCCACCAAACTGCTCTAAACATCTCCTTCCACCATTTCAACAACATTTACCTCAAAATCAAGATCCTTTGATGTTGAACCATCTTTCCTCCTTACCCAAAGCGAGATTCACACTTTAGAACTCAAAGGTTCAACCTTTAGACTTTGGTTCTTGGAAGAGAGATGAGCATGGATGAAGAGAGAAGACAAAGGGACATGGTGATATCACCAACATGCTTTTTCTGTAGAGAAATAAAGAAGCCCTCCTCAATCTCTCTTCAAAAAGAGGTAATTACCTCATTACCCCTCCTTCATACTCTCAACTCATCGCCCAACCAACAACTCAAGCCCAAACAACTAAGAGCAAGCCCAATAATGTTCCCGAGGCCCAAACATCTTTACCCAAAAGCAAGCTCACATTTCGATTCAAACCGACTCAAATTCTGAAATTCAGGTCGCTACAAATCTCTCCTTCTTAAAGAAAATTCTGTCCTCAAAATTTAAATAAGGGAAATACAACTGCTGAAGCTCACACCATCCTTTCAACCATATATGCCATGCAACCCTAGGGTGTCTCCACAAAACTTTCCTAGCAGCACTCTTATCATAAATTCTCAACTCTATACAAGACTCCTCGACGATTCATTCCTAACGTCCAGAACAACACTCACATCGAACCTAGAAGCTGATCGACAGAGGATAACTCAATAGTGTTGTCAAACATTGACCCATTAGACTCACTTTGGGTGACTCACATCTCAGTTATCAACCTCTTTTTGCATCCAGAACGCGACATTTCTTCAAGGGTACACTTTATGGGAAATTCTCCGTCTATTAACAATATCATGACCCACGTGTTCAAGAACAAGCAAACTCTTTCAATCAAGCTCTACCGCCAAACTATCTTAAAATCATAACCTTCTCTCTCGACTTGGTCAACTAAGATAGAGCTTAACACCTCATTTACTTGAACCCACTACGACATAATCAGATACGAATCCACGATGAAGCGATTCCACTAGCCAAGCCACTTCAGTTCTGAAGGAAAATTGATACCACTAACAAGCTCTACTAGGGATCAAACCCACCAAGCTATCCCCGAAGGTCCGAACACCCTCTTCCATTCCAGCCACCTAATTCTAATTAACAATTATGCTAAAACTTTAGCAAGTCCTCAAGGATTTCCTAATGTTTCTTCCAACATAACTTATTACAGCACAAGAATCTAATTCAACACGACTTTAGGAAAAAACCCATATTTCAACTAAGCCATTTAGACGATCTTCACACTGTTACCATGCAAGAAAACAATCGATCTCAAACCCTGTAACCCCCTTAGACCGCCTATGCGATACACCAAAACTTAGGAGGTCATATTCGGGTCACCGGAGTAACCCACTATAAAAACTGAAGAAAAGTCTTTCAAATACATTTAAAACTGTAAAATAAATTTTATTTGAAACCATATTAAAACTTCATTTACACAAAACTAAAATCCAGAAAACAAAATACAGACTCAACCATAAAATAAATCGTGATGTACATGCCCACTAATATAAAGGTACCGTACTCCACGTGTAACGCCAAGGGAACACCCAAACTGATATCGGTCAAATATCTATGATCGAATTTCTTTAACCTGCAATGATAAAATAAAGTGAGCTTGGGAAATCTCAATAATACAAAACTACTAAGAGAGGTTATAAGCACATGAAGGTATATGGCAAAGTATGAAACTGGAATACCAATCATGGCATCTGTTAAACAACACTTGAACTTTTGAATCTCATTTTGGCATTCTAATAATTCAAGGAAATACTTAATGAAGTGATATTTTTACTGGAATCGAGCCATGAGGTTAATGTATATCTTTACTTATAAATCAAAAAAATAGACAACATGCTTCATACGTCGGTAGAATTCATCATTGGCACAGCAAGAGACAAGAATTTTAGTTTCAGACTAACTACCCTTCATCCATACTCCAAGATACAGTTTCCCCATAACTGCATCATATACTGGCGTTAACCCTAGCCTATTGGGCAAGGGAACCATCCTAAGAGAATACCTTAGGTCACGGGCAGAACTACCCTAGCCGAAGCTAGGAACCTAGTACAGGCGGAATCGCTCTTGCCGAAGCAGATGATCCGTAAACGAGCATTAACCCTGGCGCATTGGGCGAGGGTACCATCCTAAGGGAATACCTTAGGTCACGGACGGAATTACCCTAGTTGAAGCTAGGAACCTAGTACGGGAAAAATCGCTCTTGCCGAAGCAGAGAATCTGTAAACGGGCATTAACCATGGCTCATTGGGCGAGGGTACCATCCTAAGGGAATACCTTAGGTCACGGGCGGAATTACCCTAGCCGAAGCTAAGAAACTAGTACGGGCAGAATCGCTCTTGCTGAAGTAGAGTATCCTTAAACGAGCATTAACCCTGGCCCATTGGGCGAGGGTACTATCCTAAGGGAATACCTTAGGTCACGGGCGGAATTACCCTAGCCGAAGTTAGGAACCTAGTACGGGCGGAACTACCCTAGCTGAAGCTAGAAACCTAAAGTGAGACTTGTGTGCACAAGTGTCTATGAAGAACTTCTCACGTTTCCCTATAATACCCCGTTAAAACAATATTAAGCAGAACCCGTAATATCAATATTTAGCAATAGGATGCCAGGAATCAAGATACAGACCAATGTTTATTTAGTAAAATTAGAGTAACGAGACCTAGGAACCAAACATACCCACATTAAACATCGAGAACTAGAGGTCATGCTATTACTTCAGATAACAAGACCACTTGATATCAACTGTAGAGACTTCGTTTCAAATTAGGGAGATCTGTCATGTGTACGTGGTACACAACAAATGGTCCAGTTTATCACTCTTGGGTCATTGATTCACCCTGACAGGAATCACTTAACAATAATTCATTGTGGACTGATTTCTAAATCAAGAACCTTATTCAAAGTAATTCGATAAATATCTTCATCCAAGTATTCATGAATTATAGCTCAAGGTCATTTAGTGTTTCCCCTATATCTTGTTTATGAAAGATTTTCGACATATTAGGATCAATCAAATTTCTAAGTTCATCAGGAAGATTATAGACAATTAGCTCTTATGAGCACCTTTTTACTTATTTTAACCTTCAAGAGTAATTTTGTGATTTGGTCAAAAAGGGTAGCGCGGTTACTTATGGTATCCAAGACTTCTAACGGCTTATCCATCTTCCAAGTCCATTGGAACTGAACAGTTCGCAATATTACGGTATTTACCAAGTATTCAAATACATATATTTTATATGAACTTCATCCTTTGCACCGAATGTACCCTTCTTGAACAACATATATTCTTTCAATTAACAATGTACTTACTCCAAATAAATTGAACCGACCTTATCTAGTATTCTTCCAACATTTCACTAGTAGGAGGAACAACTTAATAACACAGTTTGTATAATACAACTTTTAGAGTCATTCTAATCGTTTGGCCTTAACAGTATTTCTCATCCAAGTCTTAACGGTGTTCTAATCGTTTTTAACATCCATGGGTAGTTCATATTCTTCGATGCCTGAAGATGTTTCTGTTATTCTGCTCCTTTCGAATTTTCCCAACTAATCATTCATTTCCAATACGAAGGTATATCCATTATTTCAGTTAATTTGGTAATTTCAGTGCTTGAGGTCATTTCAGTAATTTTTATCATTCCAATCAATTCGTTCTCCACTGTTATTTATATCAATTCAGGAATGCGAAGAATCTTCTAGTAAATTTATCTTTAGATGTTTGTCCAGAGTTTGGGTAATCCAAGTGTATTGTTATCATACATATTTGCATCTTGATACTGAAGTCTTTCACAATAGAACATGAATTTCAAATAAAGCAAACATTTTATCAGATAGATTGTAAAATTCAGAGTCATTTCATTTGTTAGGGGTATTTAAGTCATTCTTACTTCTCAAGGGTATTATCATCATTTCTTAACAAAATTTTTCAAATATCAAATATTTTAACTCTATTAATCGAATCGAGAGATTACATGTCTCATTAATCATTTACTAAACTCAAGGTGCTTTCGGTCTATTAAACTTCTCTTTCAAATATTTTGATCTCATCCAGATTACTATTATTTTATTTCGCAATCGAACTAATTCAAGCAGAGTTGAAAGTACACTTAATCACAATCATGCATACCTTAATCTATTACCAACATGTTTCACAAAGCATGTCAGAGGTATCAATGTATTACCTTAATTCGATGTTACATTTGTCGACCCAAGGTACTCCACTCGATCATTCTAGAATCCCTAATTCGACATCCTCTCTAAGCTCGAATACAAAGAGCCATAATTTCCTTCAATCACACAAGATCCTTAAGCAGTCCATAACATGAATACAATACACTTAAATTGAATAAATACACACAGGTTCACTCGGGTTCAAGGTCAAATTCATAGGCTTTCAGGTTCAAATTTCACAAAACCAACTTCAAAAATGGACTCGGGATGTCGAAAAACATAAAATATGAATTTTTAAAAAAAGTCAACTTTTAGTTAAAGTCAATGCTGACATCATCAGTCAGTAGTCAACGATCAATACTGACATCAGCAGTCAACAATTTGACTCAGGCAAGTTGACTCATTGAATCGGTTAGGTTGACTCACTGAGTTCACTCAGTCGAGTTAACTCAGTGAGTTGACTCAGACTGTGCTGATTCAGACAGTTCAGGTCAACGGGTTGGGTCAGGTCGATCAGGTTCAGTTTGGGTTAACATAGATCGAGTCAGGTTAGATCAAATGGGTCGGTTCAAGGAAGAATCGGTTCAAGGCTGGTTCATGCCTGGTTCGACCGGACCACCATCTTAGGTGGCCGGAAATTTCCTGGACGGCGCGTGTACTTCACGTGCGGCCAAAACGAGCCAAAAAACTCCCCTTAATGACTGTAAACTCACCAAAATGCTGCAAAAACATAAATTTAACCCAATTAAAACCATTCTAAACCCTAAAACAACCATACAACTCCCTTACCCTCAACTAGATTGTGGTTTCCAACGAAGCAATCCTCGACTGCGATCCGCGACGAAACGACAAAGGAAAGCTCGCCTTGGTCTAGGGATCTCGATGCAGGTGGCGGTGCAAGCTTTGGACGGAAGAACACGGCCGAAGTCAAGGTGCAAATATTGACGTTTTGGATGTTCTATGGCTGAGCTTTCCAAAGGTTTTCCACGACGATCGGGATGGAAGCCGTGCGCATGACAACTAGGGTTGAGTTCAGCGTGAGACGGCGATCCCGGTGATGGTGGCGGTGGCAGGCACGACTCAACAGTGGTGCCAATAGCGGTTGAAGACGAGGATGGGTTAGGGAGAACCTAGAACCTTCTAGGTTCTATCATTAGAATCGACAATAATGAGGTAGCTGGTGAGTCAAGCAAATTTTAATTAGATTTGAATTAACCTCACAGATGCAATTCAAAAGAAATAAAGAGCTAGTCTATCGCTAAGACTAGACTTAGACCAGCTGGTTAACTTATTAACCCACCATGCCAAGGGGTGTGGGTTCGAAACTCCTTGGCTGCATATCACCATTTCTTCTTTTACACAAGGTGTTACAATTCCTCCCCCTTAAAAGAAATTTTGTCCTTGAAATTTATCAGAGTAGGAGAACTGCAGAAACTGCTCTCGCGACCACTCTTATACTGAAACTTGCTCATCAGAGTATGATTCTCAAGACTTCTTCAAATAATCACGGATCAAAATAGTAGCACACTCAGTCTCTTGGACTGACGTTGGTCTTCAGAATATCCCATCATAAATCTTAGACCAAATGATCATAATACAGTAGTTGCCATCATATGAGACCATACCAAGCCCATGCATACATTTACCAGGTAACCGTCGTAGAAACAGACTTTGTCAAGGGTAAAACCTTCCCATCTAACACGGAAGTCAATCATACACCTCGAAGTGCATCTTTCAAAATCTGAATTACACTATCAAACTGGCCATCAATTTGCAGACAGAAATTGCACTAAAGTTCGAACATACACTCAAAACCTCATACAAAGCTCTTCAGAATAGAGGGTTAACCACAAATCTCAATCATAACTATATACATCCGTACTTCGTACAGCCTATCAATTCTTTGAATCACATAACATGGTCATCTTGTCGAGTCATTCAACAATCAATTAGGCATAATCCTTTTTACAAGGAGTCAGTGATATTCCAACAATGGGGTTTACGGTAATTTACTCCATCCACTTATAAGTTATCTCAAGCCATAACAGGATAGACAAACGTCGATCTTCTACCATAACCCCCAGTGTAACATCCAGACATTGTTGTTTACTTCAAGATATTACAGAGTCACTTTAGAATTCAAACTTTCGCTATAACCACGGATGTCTCATGTGTATCACTTGTTTTCGGCAGAAAAGTTCCTCACAAATAATTGTAGCGATGTCTTTTTTTTATCGCTAAAAAAACGAGGGGTTTTCGAAGGTGTTTTTTTAAAGGTGTTTGTGACTTTTTGGATATAAAATATTTATTCCGTGGGGTTTTAAAAGACACCGCATTAAAAAAATGGAGTCGCCACCGGCCACTTAGGTAGGCCGGACACCATAAAACCAGAGATTCGAAAAGACAGGGTTCGGGAGTCGGTTACGGATGGGGAAGGATTAGCACCCCCACACCGCCCAAAATTGGTATTTTAATAATTACCGCTTTATTAATATTGGATTTTCCGGATTAGAGTGACAATTATTTTAAAATTCGGTCATAATTGCGAATATATTTTAAGGGTCCTGTTACCCGAGAGTAAACGCCCAACCACTATCACTACGCCTGATACTAGCCCCGTTTACGCTCGGATAAAAGGACTCCGCATTAACAAGTTATATCTCGATATGTAATCCTAGTGGCAAAAACGTAAAATATGGCAAAATATTTAAATATAATAAATATTGACATACCAGAATACTAATTTAACAAAAAGGGTATTCTAGACTAAAACATGTATATATACATATTATTCTAAATAATAGATAATAACAACTTTAACAAAACAGAATAACAAGGTAGGAATAATTAAGTATATAGACGAACAAATATTTAAAAAAGACATACATGTTATTAACAAAACATATTTCAACATATATGAACAATATATTATACGTAAAAGAAGACACACTAACACGTAACCTAAAAGCCAAGAAAACATACAATACGTACAAAAATACAATAACATGCTGTTTTACGAGTCAAATAGAACATAACATGCTTTAACACGAATAACCGGATGAAAAAAACATGACTATCATAAGCTTAACACATATATACCTATAAACATAAAATACGAGTCATATGTGAGGGACATAAAATAAAACAATAGAATATCAACACATACGATTATAATACGAACATGAATATTTTACAAAGAAAACAGGACTGAAATGAAAGAAAAATAAAAGTCAGTGGCAGAAATTAAAGAATAATAATATGTAATTTAGGGACGAAATTGCGAAATAAACAAAACCTAAAAGGATCAAAACTGTAATTAGACCAAGGGGCAGACCCAAAGTGAAAAATTCAAAAACGCGGGATGGTTAAGGGTGTAATTTTACCATTCAAAAACTGATTCGGTGTAATTTAGGGACTAGATTGCAACCTTTTGAAAAATCAGGGGGACTGGAACTGTGATTATACCATGCGGCAAGACAAAAATGAAAATATTGAAAACGCGGTGGGATTAAGTGTGTAATTTACCCATTTAGCAAAATAAAAACAACTATAAAAGCCCCCCTTTAAGGCCGAAATCAAAATTTTAGCCATTTGCTTCATTTTCTGGTTTTTACAAGAACCATGTTCTTTGTTTTCTCTAGTCTGTTTTTCTAAAACCCAAAATCCGGCGGCCGGCCGCCGTATTCTCCGTCGCTGGCCGCCGCTAAATGGCGCCGACGAGCCTCCAAAATACATCAAAACAACCCCCTTGTCGTCCTCAATACAAATCCTAGGTTGGATTCAGAGGATATACCTCTATTTGCCCTAGATCTAAGAAATACGAACCAAAAAATATATTTTTTTTAAACCAAAACAACACTACAAAGGGTCTTCTCCTCCCTTTAGTTCACCAGATCTGGCTTGTAAAAGCCGAAAGGCTTATCACTGAGGAAGGGAAGACCCACAAACGACACCGGTAAGACTACTCTCCTCTTTTATTTCTGTTTTTTTTCTTTCGTATATGCATGTAAAGAAAACAAGAAAGAAAAAGAGACAAAAATTTACCACTGGACTGTCTTTTGATTATCTTGGATGTTTACAACTTTCAGATTTTTTGTGTTACAAGATCTCTGTTCTCCCTTTTTTTTTGTTCTTACTCTCGTTTTTTTTTTTTCATCCCCCCGTTACAAAAGCCCCGTTTCATATATATTATTGTCCCTGTTTGTTGCAAGTTGCATCTTCTTTTTGAGATCTGAATCGACATTTTGCTTGTTGTCTTGGGCATATTCTCAACACGGGGGGACTGAATATCGGCGCGGTGGCGATATGACATTCTCGCCAATGACAGACGCGTTCTCGGCCGTTAGATCGATCCGATCTAACGGTCGAGATGGCTTGAAGAACGATCGGCCTGGATGAAGCCTCGATTTGATGAGACGGCTTCAGATTTCGCCACGTGGAGCTCCGCGATCGATGAGTCGAACGCGTGGATCTTACGCGCGTGGGATATTAAAGCGTCCGCGTGCGTGGACCACGCGCGCGTGGCACTCGAACGGTCCATACGTGTGGAACACGCGCTGGCGATATTTTTGACCTCTGGTTGCATCGTGGCGTTGGATCAGATCTTGATCCAACGCCCACGATACCCGCACATTGTAATTAGATGAGATTTGATTTGGGCCAACCGGGCCTTGTAATTGAACTTGTAATTGGACTTGGACTTCATTTTTATTTGGGTTTAATATATATTTAATTTTTTCATTTTACCAGCCCAATAATATTAATAATAATATAATTATAACAGCAATGCATATATATACGAAAATGTATACTTATATTATACAATCATTAATTAATATAATATTCTAGTATACGTACGTATAATCATACATATAATTAACATAATATCTATATATTAATCAAATACGCTCATACTCTAGATACATACGCGACATACATACACCCCTAATACGTATACATAGCTTATACATGCACACACCACCTTATATTAGTAACATTCATATAATAAATATACATGCAATATTAATATATTTACAAGTGAAAATGAGTGATTACAATAATCCCATTATTATCAAATCATTTCGGTATAAGCTTGGCACATACATCGGTTTCTGATTTATTAATCCCATAACTGAAGCAAATTCAACCTTAAATCTTACCAGAATCCATCATACTTCATCACTTCACAGGCTTGCTCATTCATTCACATTCTGAACCAAATCATCAATTTTCAGACATCAATCATTTCAGATTCTTATTCATAATCAGATTCATCGTGTGAATCTAGAACACAAACAAATGCCATGTGCATCCTTTGCCAAAACCAATTGGGCCATAAGGGACAAAACGCATGAATACACTTAATTCAGGAACGGTTCAACATCAGAGTCCCGACGTAGAGGAGTACGCTAATGATCTAGGGGCATGCATTTACCATACACCTTAAGATAGTCGATCGGCCGATCTACCCAGATAGATGCAACTCTAAGCTCTAATACCACTAAATGTAACCCCCTAAGCCCGCCTATACGATACACCAAAACTTAAGAGGTCACCAGAGCAACCCACAGTAAAAACTGAAGAAAATTCTTTCAAATACATTTAAAACTATAAAATAAATATTTTTTTCAAACCATATTAAAACTTTGTTTACACAAAACTGAAATCCAGAAAACAAAATACAGACTCAACCATAAAATAAATCGTGACATACATGCCCACTAATACAAAGGTACCGTACTCCACGTGCAACGGCAAGGGAACTCCTAAACTGATATCGGTCAAATATCTATAATCGGATTTCTTTAGCATACAATGGTAAAATAAAGTGAGCTTGGGAAAGCTCAGTAATACAAAACTACCAAGAGATGCTATAAGCACATGCAGGTATATGGCAAAGCATGAAACTAAAATATCAATCATGGAATCTTGTTAAACAACACTCGAACTTTTGAGTCTCATTTAGGCATTCTAATAATTTAGGGAAAAACTGAATGAAACGATATTTTTACTAGAATCGAGCCACGGGGTTAATGTATATCTTTACTTATAAATCGGTAAAATAGACAACATGCTTCATACGTCGGTAGAATTCATCATGGGCACAGGAAGAGACAGGAATTTTAGTTTCAGACTAACTCCCCTTCATCTGAACTCCAAGATACAGTTTCCCCATAACTACATCATATACTGGCGTTAACCCTAGCCCATTGGGCGAGGGTACCATCCTAAGGGAATACCTTAGGTCACGGTCGGAATTACCCTAGCCGAAGCTAGGAACCTAGTATGGGCGGAATTGCTCTTACCGAAGCAGAGGATCCGTAAATGGGCATTAATACTGGCCCATTGGGCGAGGGTACCATCCTAAGGGAATACCTTAGGTCACGGGCAGAATTACCCTAGCTGAAGCTAAGAACCTAGTACGGGCGGAATTACCCTAGCTGAAGCTAAGAACCTAAAAGGAGACTTGTGTGCACAAGTTTCTATCAAGAACTTCTCACGTTTCCCTATAATACCCCATTAAAACAATATTAAGCAGAACCCGTAATATCAATATTTAGTAATAGAATGCCAGGAATTAGGATACAGACTGATGTTTATTCAGTAAAATTAGAGTATCGGGACCTATGAATTAGGTATACCTACATTAGACGTCGAGAACTATAGGTCATGCTATTACTTCATATAACAAGACCACTTGAGATCAACTGTAGAGACTTTGTTTCAAATTAGGGAGATCTGTCATGTGTACGTGGTACACAAAAAATGGTCCAGTTTATCACTCTGGGGTCATTGATTCACACTGACACGAATCACTTAACTATAATTCATTGTGGACTAATTTCTAAATCAAGAACCTTATTCAAAGGAATTCGATAAATATCTTCATGCAAGTATTCATGGATTATAGCTCAAGGTCATTTAGAGTTTCCCCTATATCTTGTTTATGAAAGATTTTTGACATATTAGGATCAATCAAATTTCTGAGTTCATCAGGAAGATTATAGACAATTAGCTCCTATGAGCACCATTTTACTTACTTTAATCTTCAAGAGTAATTTTGTGATTTGGTCAAAAAGGGTAGCATGGTTACTTATGGTATCCAAGAATTCTAACGGCTTATCCATCTTCCAAGTCCACTGGAACTAAACAGTTAGCAATATTACAGTATTTACCAAGTATTCAAATACATATATTTTATACGAACTTCATCCTTAGCACCAAATGTACCATTTTTGAAGAACATATATTCTTTCAATTAACAATGTACTTACTCCAAATAAATTGAACCGAACTTATCTAGTATTCTTCCAATATTTCACTAGTAGGAGGAACAACTTAATAACACGGTTTGTATAATACAACTTTTAGAGTCGTTCTAATCGTTTGGCCTTAACGGTATTTCGCATCCAAGTCTTAACGGTGTTTCGATCATTTTTAACATCCATGGGTAGTTTATTGTAACACCCCGGTTTTAGGGCTTAGCATTTTGGTGGTTTATTAGATGGTCTGGTGGACCAAAGTAGAGATTCGAGTCAGTTTCGGGATCGTATATTTTTGGTGTTGTAAAAATCATGGGAAAATGCTTAAAAATAATTATTAATTATATATTTAATAATGTGGAATAATTTTGAAAAATGGGTTTTGGAAGATGGACATTTTGGTTAGTGACCAAAATGAAAGTTTTGAAAACTATGATTTTCTAGTGACTAAAATGAAAAGGGTCAAATACTTAGAATCTTTAAGGAGCTATTTTACCAATTGGTTTCTGATGATTTCTCCCTTGATTTGACTTATTTTAACATGTGGTTTAATTAATAATTAAAGAGGATTTTTTTAAAAAGTTAGTTATCTTTTTCAAAACAAAATCTCGTCATTTTCTCTCAACTTTTTCTCTCCATTCTCTCCTCAGCCAAATACTCAGATTTTCATCAAATTTACAGAGGTGAGGTGGATTCTAACTTGATTTTATTGTTTCAAATTGTTTTATAAAGAATGTTTATACAAAATCTCACAATAATCTTGTGTTTTCTTAGCTTTTCACAAATCAATTGAGGGAGAAACTTCACAATAGGGGTAAGGTCGGAGATCTCCTCTATTTTATGGTTCTTTATTGAAATTCCCAAGCATTTGATCCTTGTTTTGTGTTTCTAATCTGATTTTGATGATTTTCCAATGTTTAATTGAGTTATTTGGGGAAAATGAGTTGATTCGCGAATTGGATCTGATTTCCAGTAAGTAAGGTTGCTTTGATTCATATTTTGGATGTTTAATAATGTTGATAAGTGATTTTTATCAATGGAATCCCGAAACTTAAGAATCTCTATTTGTTTAGGTTGTTAGTTTTGTGTTTTTGTGGTTGTAAGGTTCTGGAGGTAGTAGCTTGTTTTGGATCTGTTTTTAGATGTGTTTTGATGATGGAAGTGATGCTAGGTTGATAGAAGTTGGCTGGGTTGTGAATCAAAGTGTTTTGGTTGTGTTTTTTGTTGTTGTGGAGGGTTAATTGTGAAGGTGTTGTGGAAATCAGAGAAGGATTGTAGTTGTTGTGTTTAGAATGCATTATGATGCAATAATCCTCTGTTGTTTTGTGGTAAAAATAGGGGAGGTTGATCCAAAAGTGATTGGAGAAGCGTTGGAGGCTTCGGATACTTGATTTCGCATCGGTGAATCGAGGTTTCTCGTATCGGTGAGTGAAAACGTGGTTTAAAGCATTTTGATGTTTTGAGAATAGAGTTTTGGGAGTTATGGTAGAGCTTAAAATGCTTACCTAGACTCGGAAGTAAGTATAAAGTGGATTTCTCTCTCGGTCGTGCTAGTTTGAAATGGTTTTATGCACTTGTTTTAATTTACATGTTACCTATTGTTTAAGCATGTTTTAAAGTATTTGATATACTAGTTTTAAGCATGAAATGCTGAAGGATGCACATGGTAAGTGACCCTTGTAAGTATGTAGTTTATATTTGTGTTTTAAAGCATGGTTGTTGCTTTGGAAAAGTGTTTTGGTTAATGCTTGTTTAAAACAGTGAGGTAAATGTTAAAATGGTTAATTATATTGGCAAGTGATGTGGTTTTAAAATTGTTATCAAATATAGTTGGTCGGCCATAGGATTGAGTGCACTGTAAATAAGTCGCCTTGGATGTCGAGGGGTTTATACGGTGTACCGAATACTCCATCCAAGTACCCTAACGGTAGAGGGGTTAAACAGTACCGAATACTCCCGTTAGTGGATTAAGCGTCTAACTGATTATTGGGGATGATGTCCCAGTGGGTTGTTATTACACCCGGTTGTTAATGTACCGCGATTGTAATTGTATCGCTATTCCGGTTGAGATGGCTTGAAGTGTTGGGTTAACACTTGTTGAATCCGTGTATCTGATGAACTCTTTTGTTATTGAACTTGTAATGATCACTTGAATGCCAATATAATTTTTATTGTATCATTGAAATGTTTTTATTGTATAATGTGATTTATACATGTTTCTCCATAAGCTTTGCATTTGGTAGTAATGCATGGGATGTCTTAAGTGGAGGGTTAGCAATGTGATTTGCTGTTGTTTAATGATACATGTAGCATATGGTTTAATATGATGGTTTTAAATGATATGAAGTGCATGTTTTAAAAGAGGCATGATGATGTTTTATAGGATAATGTTATGAAAATGGTTTTAAATGCATTGATGGTGTTTGTTTTTTAGCACTCCTCACTAAGCCTCGTGTGCTTACGCTCTCGTTGTCCATCAATGCAGATAATTGAGGTATTGGAAGGCATCAAGAAGCAAAGGGATCTTGGCAAGACTTGTTTCCAAAGTATGTTAGAGACTAGACTATAATGAATAAGGGCAATGGGGTACTTGTTGTGTTTTGGGAGGTGTTTTGTGGAACTCCCTGTCTGAGCATGTTTCTTTAGTTGCTCTTGCATTGTAAATGGCCTTTAAGGATTGTTTTTTATGATGGTTTACCTTTTGATATGTTGGTTGGATGCATATTAGGAAGCATGTCTATAGGTTTCCTCTTTGATGCGTAAGTCCTTGTTGTGTTGTTAGGATTGCGATGCTAGTTGGCCTGAGATATGTTTGACATGTTAGTATTGTGTTTAAAGCATGTTGGAGTGGTTTGAGTATGCTTTCGGGATGAAAAATCAGCCAAATGTGACATTACAGGCCCAGGCGTATCGATATGCAGGGGACCGTATCGGTACGACTAGGCATTTTTTGGCTTGAGAGATCAGTACAGTTCAAGGGTGTTTCGATACGCCAAGGCTATTTTGGCCTTAGTGTATCGGTACGGTAAGGGGTGTTTCGGTACGCTTTTTAGTCACTGGATTCCACTTTTTCAACACGAGCCCGCGTACCGAAATGCATAAGAGGCAGTATTGGTACGATTATCAAAGATTCAAAAGTTCGGTAAGTTGGTTGGACGTATCGGAACGACTTGGTAGTGTATCAAAATGGGGTATTTTTAACCGTATCTATATGGGCTCACCCTTATCGGTACGGATGATCGTTTTCCTATTAATGTCATTTGGGCAGTTTTGCCTTCTTTGCAATTTAGCCCCTGAGTCTTGTCGATGTAATTATATATGGTAGAATGATCGGTTTAAGCTGAAATTTGAGATGAAGGTTTGGAATCTGACTAATTAAATATTGGTAACCTAAAAATGAGTTTTAATCCTAAAATTTTCTATATATGCATTTTGGTCCCTAATTTGCAAATGTGATCAATTGGATGTCAAATTGATGCCCAATTGAGTTGGGATTGCACCTAATGTCTGTATGAACATGTAGGGTTAATAATTGGCATCTAGAAAAGATAAAAAGAAAAAAATGGACCGGGTTTTGTTGTATCTTTTCGGTTTGCTACGGCAAACCTAATGTAGCCTTCTTGGTTCAGTTGGGCGTCTAGGTTGGGTCAAGGGGGTTATATTTGGTGGTATCAGAGTCAGGTTTGGTTTGTTTGGGAGGTTTTTGTGTTGTTTCCATGTTTGATTTGCATGATGATTATTACATGTACACTGATTGTTATGCGCGGTGATTGATATATGAATATTGGTGGTCGTATGCTATGTTGGGGATGTTTTGGGGTACCCATTACCTTATTATTATAGTCTGGAAAATTTTGATTTTTGAAATGAAAGTCTTGGAATCCTTACTGGAGGCTGCCTGACTGTTTTGTTTTGAAATGATTATCATGCCTTAGATATATTTTAGCACGATGGGACCGATGAGAGAGTTGCGATCTAGTGCGATTGCTGCTGCCGCTGGGCAGGATGATGAAGGAGAAGTTGTACCTCCTGGAGGGTTGCCACCTCCCCTACCTAATCCACCTAAGGGAGTGGAGCAAGTACCATCTGTGCCGGCTGGGCCAAGGATGGGTGATATGGCACCGTTGATACAAGCCATGATTGGTGTGTTTTAGGCAGCAATTACGGGTGTTCATGTGCCAGCACCACCGGTTGAGGGGCAAGGTTTGCCACTTGAGCATCTTTATAGTTTGGGCAGAGTTGAGTTCTGAGGGTTGTCGCCTGAGGCTTTTGAGGGCTGGTTGGCCAGTACTGATAGGATATTGTGCCAGATGGGGTGCACCGATGCTTGTAAGCTGGGCTGTACTGTTTCCCTACTGCATGGTGATGCTTATGCAGGGTGGACAACCACGATATCCGGTATGGCGAAGGATGATGTGACCTGGGAGTTTTTCTATGAAGTTTTTCGGAAGAAGTTTTTGGGAGTCCAAAATCAGGACTAGAAGAAGTGTGAGTTTATGGATTTAGTGTAGGACAGTATGTCTGTTGCTGAGTATGAGGTACAGTTCGTGAGGTTGAGTTGGTATGAACCTAAGTTGGTTCCTGATGAGTGTACTCGATGTGATCATTTCTGATATGGGCTTGTGCAGGATGTTAAGACATACATGCTTGCTACTGAATACACTGACTTTGATGTGTTGATTTCGTGAGCTAAGGATGTAGAGCAGAATTTGGGTTTAGCATCTGGATTGTGAGGTTCTAGCTCGGGTAAGAGAGCTATTGATTCAGATTATAGCGGTTGTTAGGCCAAGAGACACCGTGACAGGAGGTTTCGCCCAGAGTCGAGGCATGGCGGAGGTGTTGTGGGACGTGGAGTCCAGGGACAGGATGCCCAGGTTAGAGCATCGTTTAGCACTTGTTGGGTTTGTGGATCCCGAGATCATTTGAGGTGAGATTTTCCGCGTTTGGCCAGGGAGGGTTAGGCATCTGAGCCTGTGGTGGCTAATGGTTGTTGGAGTTGTGGGTCAGGCGATCATCAGAGGCGTGATTGTCCGTTGTTGGCTCGATGTGGGCAGGGTGCTGCACCTATTGTTGCTCCGTAGCGTGGTTGTGGCCGCGGCCGCAGACCGTTTCAGGGTTGAGATGGTGGACAGAGGACTGTAGCTCATACTGTTGCTATCCAGCCTGAGGGAGGTGGACCGGCTAGGGTGTATGCGCACCGTGAGGGTCGCAATGACACTGATGTGATTGCAGGTACCTTTACTCTACAGTCTTTGTCGTTATATTCGTTGGTTGATTTTGGTTCTACTCATTCATACATTTTGAGTGAGCATGCTAAATTGCTTAATATATTTGTTGAAATTCTTAATGTGGGTGTTAGAGTGACTAGTTCTTTTGGGGAGACAGTCGTGGTTAGGAGGTTGTATCGTAGGTGTCCGCTGATGGTTCAGGGACATGTGTTTGCTGTGGACTTGATGGAGTTACCATTCCATGGTTTTGATGTGATTTTGGGTATGGATTGGTTGACCGAACATCGGACTGTGGTGGATTTTGAGACCAAACAGATATCTTTGAGGTTGTCGGATGATTATAAGGTGGTGGTTGTTGGCGAGAATGCCAAGTTTTTGTCTAGCGTTGTTTCAGCTTTGGAAGCAAGACGAATGTTAGATTTGGGATGTCAGGCTTATTTGGCCTATGTTATGAATCCTGGATCAAAGGTTTAGTCGGTGCCATACCATAGGGTGAGAGACACAAACACCGAACTCGACGTTACCTCTATCGCGGGTTCTAATTCATGATCAAGAGGTAAGCCCGTTCATTCTTGAAGAGTACTCTAACATGGTCTTAACCGTCTAAAACTCTAAAGATTTGGACTCTTAACCATCGTATCAAACATGGGCTAAGAACGCCTTGCAAACCACAAGACCCTCTTAAACAACCTTCGTGCTAAAGCGACAATGGTTCATTACATCCATTTCCAACAACCTCGTTCACCTTGAACCCAAAACTTCGAGGCTCTCACTCAAAAACCAAGGCATACCTCAAACTCATACACTCAATCTTCTCCGAGGGTAACATCTACCAACTATAGAAAGAGTAAATCTAACAAGTCCATGAGTATTATTACTCTCAATCCCCACTTACTACCCATGGTAAGAGCATTACTTACAAGAACTTGCAAAACTGATAAATTAATCAATCCAACATACCATAACACTTTTTCCAGCAAGAGCCAAAATTATTACATGAACGAGAGATCAAATTCCATCAATGTAATGACTGAAACCAGAACAAACACATGTACTTAACATATCATAGGTGGCAAAGCTGTCATCTCTGGCCTGAACGACAAACTACCTAGCAATAGCTCGATCGTCGACTCGGATGGTGGATCTCACAAGACCTATAATCTGATGCCCCGACGACACTATAGCATCGCCTCTCATAGAAGTCAAGCTTTAAGACTAAACTAGTGCACCAACATCCATAACTGGGCAGTCACTTGCCATAAGGCCTGGTGTCTAGCACATATAACAATTCCTCCAAGCAAGAAGCATCCCCTAAGGTGATGTCACCCACAATATTCATGATCTGGTGGAAAAGAAGCTCTAGCCAATCCATTAATACTCCCCACTGGAGTATAAATCAAAAAGCCCCCCACCAACCCTCAATCTAGGTCTTCAACCAACCCTTGGTAGCCGATCTAAAAAAATCTCTTTAATTCCCCTCAAAGCACAAAATCCCTTAACAGAGCCTGAGAAGAACTCATGATGTCTTGGGTTCCCACAACATGGCCTATAGAGTCCTCAAACTAACTCAATGTTGGCTCTAAAGTCATTCGAGTGCACTTTGTACTATCAACTAACTCAGAAAATATCCCAAGAGAACTCGCTGTCACGTGCATCAATATGTCAGCCTTGAACTAGGTGCAAAAAATGATTCCTCATTTCACCCAAGTGAGCCTCTTTGGTGTACTTCTCTTTTAAACTCATCAACGAAGATATCCCCTGTCGAGAGTGCAATCTGTAGTCCAAACTCGACGGTCTTCCACTGCTCGTATGTATTTCTATTAAGAAGGGAGACAATGCAATCGAGATCACTTTAAGACCATTTCACATCTACCTTAGAACCCTCTGAAAGCTTTTCAACCACTGATCCGCTTGATCCCGTCTTTCTTTCCTGACCTTTCAATATCATTTGGTCCATAACAATGATGCCTCTCTAATTTGAGAGACATGGCTCTCTTTGTGGTCGTGTCCCGTGCAACCTGACCCAGACTAGTCTGAACCGCATTAAGAAGGTGGACTTCATCATTCTCAACCAAGGGTTTGTTCTTTTGAACCTCGAAATTTCCAACATAACGCTTGACATCTCAAGCTAGCTCGTCCGAACAAACAATTAATGGCCAAGATCATATCAATTCATTAAAAAAGGCAACTCCACTGAGTTTGTCAACCATGTATCTTCAAGCCTTACTTGAGTATTGTCTTACACAAATCCAACGATGTCCCTTCAGCTACTAGTATACACAATTCATAACAAGCGTACACTATTCGAACCTCCAAGCAATTAGCTTACAAGGAACGTACTTTGGACCTCATAGTCATCAAGTACCTCCCAACATTAAATGGAAATACATATCTTCCAGGTGTGTTGCATCCCCATCATATGGTACCCTACCATCAGGGATAACTTACTATGGATGAAGGGACCCTGATTGACAATCTACCACTAGTCGATCGAAAACAAGTCCTCTTATCCATTCTATAAGGGTCACCCACCAACTCGTACAATCACACCACTAGAGGTTCTCACTATGAACTCAAGACTTCAAAGTAGCTTATGATACGTAGCCATGATTACTATTTGAGTGATGGGAGGGGGCACGCCCTCAAATCTTCCATTCCTTTATGAACCCAAGCTTAATGTTTAAGGTAACTTCGATCTCATAATCACCCTTAAAGAAATTAGCCATCATTATGGCCTTCACAATCGCGATTGAATCTATCTTAATATCACAACCAGCGGCACATGCAAACACATGGCACACCATCTAGATTACAGTCTTAAATGAGTACAACTTAGACAAAAAGGCTCGTATTCTCTAGACATCTATCCATGACTCGTAACCACCCTAGGGTTTTCCTAGAACCAGCTAAACCTAGGCTCTGATACCACTAAATGTAACACTATCGACCCAGATGTCATATTTGGGCCTCAAGCCTAAAACCCACCCATAAAATTTTCAACCTTGTTTAGCCCAATCTATAATAAATTTCCAAAACTCATTTTATTTTAATCCAATAAAGTACAAGTAATATTTGAAACACATACAGTGGGGCTCTTTTTAAAATTACATTATAAAATTTTTTACTCGATCGTTTGAAAATCCAAATACAATTTACTATGTACAATAGTTTCTTACGAATACATAGCCTAATGACCTAAGTATTGTACTTTGAAGAGACGAGGCACTGGAATCCTTCACTGATGGTGCCCCTCCAAGAACGTACTAAACCTACTAACTTGAGAATGGAAACAACGATTTTGAATGCTAAGCTAACAAAGCTTAATGGATACACAACCACTCAATCATGCTTCATGCAAATCATAAAAAAGAACGATGCTACAAGATATGATATCATGGCAAGATAACAATGGCGCTACCACTAATCGCCTAAACACATGCCTTAACAAAACAATCATCAATCTTGGCACACAAGGCCCAACCAAGCCTTAGATCTCAACAGATCACCTAGGAAATAACAACATCAACAACAACTCTGGAGTAAGGCCGAGTTACCACATTGGTACATACACTCTGGGTGAGGTCGGGTCACATAGCATCGGATCATACACCCTGGGTGAGGGCGGGTCATCTAGCATTGGAACATACACCATGCTCGAAATCCTTCATCTAGCATCTACACTCTGGGTAAGGCTAGGTCACGTAACAACAAAACATATACCCATACTCGAAATGCTCACTCGAGTATCTTTGAATGAGGCTTAGGTCACATAGCATCGGTAACCTCCATTCGGTATCTCAAACCGTGGTGTTACAACACTCTTCACTGGGTATCCAGATCCCATCAATCAAGTGCCCACATGGCACGACACATCAACATATAACCCAACCAATGCCTATCCAGCATACAAGCAACCTGATCCCGAGGATCCCCTATTGTTGCTAAGCGACATCACATTAATATTTTACATTACTGAGTTGTTAGTACATTATGGAGAAGTATTCAATTAATCTCATTATTTGACTCATTAATCCATTTTGTCTTATTACTCAAGGCAACTCAACTGTATAGGCATCCCTTGAGTGCACAACAAGGATCCTAATTACCATATAACATTATTTGATTCACCCAGGCTCCCAATAGGATACTAATACAAGCAACTCATCCAATATTTACCAAGTTATTAGCCATTTATTTCACATACGGGGTTTACATCTTAGTTTCCTAGTTTTACAATTCATTTTATACCTTGGAAGACCTATTAGGTCTTTTATCTCAAATTATAGAACCCACAAACGCAAACTCAATTTCCTTGGGCATATTGCTCTACACGTACCGGTGCTCCTATATGGGTATCGGTATGCCCCTATAGGTATCGGTACTCTCTATAGTACCGATACTTATTTTACATTCGAAAGAATTTGTGTTAAGCCCGTACCGATATGCCCCCTTTGCGTATCGGTACCCAGTACCGGTACGCTTACCCCCATACCGATCCTCGAACTTAATAGAATAGTGGTATCTTTACGCCTCCCTTGCGTATCGGTGCACAAAATTTCTATTAGAATTTCATTCATAAAAGGGGTACCGATACTCGAGAAGTTGTGTCGGTACGCCCTTTATGTTTTGACTCTTTACATAGAGAGGGGTACAGGTACTGAACCATCCGTACCGGTATGCGAAATCAGATTTCTAGGTCTGGGGTTCGAATTTCTCATATTTAACCCCCAAACCAACTTGGTAACCCCCCAAAGCTCTACCTAGAACTTATGGAAGTTGTTTAGGGTCGGTTTCTATCAAGTTTAAGCCTTATTAACATCAATTTCACAATTTGCCATTAAAGAGCAACCAAGGTTCAATCTCAACCAAAAACACTATAAACATGCAACAAGATCGATTTTCATGATTTTCATGAAGATATAGGAGTTAGTAGTGTACTAAACTTGGATTAAAGCTGGGGAAGAAGCCTTTAAAGCATTTATTCCTTCCTGTTCTTCCTCCTCCAAACCTTTCTAAACATCTCCTTCCACCATTTCAAACAATATTTACCTCAAAATAAAGATCCTTTGATGCTGAACCATCTTTCCTCCTTACCCAAAGCGAGATTTACACTTTAGAACTCAAAGGTTCAACCTTTAGAATTTGGTTCTTGGGAGAGAGATGAGCATGGATGAAGAGAGAAGACAAAGGGACATGGTGATATCACCAACAAGCTTTTTTGTAGAGAAATAAAGAAGCCCTTCGCAATCTCTCTTTAGAAAGAGGTAATTACCTCATTACCCCCCTTCATACTCCCAACTCATCACCCAACCAAAGCTCAAGTCAACAACTCAAGCCCAAACAACTAATAGCAAGCCCAATAAGGTTCCTGGGGCCCAAACATCTAGGCCGAAAGCAAGCTCGCATTTTGATTCAAACCGACTTTCGAATTCTAACATTAGGGTTGTTACTGAGAAAATGTGAAACTCATGAAGAATGTAACAACAGTCATAGCGTTGGGCACAATAGAATAGTGACGGCAAAGGGTACCGATGTGTAGTCGTCTAGAACTTTTATTTTGCTTTTGTTTGATTTTTTGTATGAACTATGGTTTTCCAAATTAATGATAAATCTTTTGGGTACTCTATTCCTCTCGCAATCTCGGTTTGATGTAAGTTATGAAGGGGGTTTTAACGAGGCTCCTATTTCTTTTCAAAAAATATTGATGCAATTAAATGACTTTAAGGGGGAAATCCACTAATGCAATTATTTTTTTCATGTATAAGATGAGAATCGAACCTTCAATCACTGGTTAAGGTATGAGAGATTTCACCAACTTAATTTAGTTGTTTAAAAAAATCAAATTTTAACATAATAGATCGAACAAATTAAGTCGAAAGAATTAATCTTATAATGAAAATTTTCAATGTTTACTTCATATTAATAAAATATCAATAATTATATAAAACATCAAATTATTCCATAAATAAAAAAGGCATCAACCTAGAATATCTATTTAAGGTTTCATATCTTCATTCACAAATAATCATATATAAATATTTATTTTTTACATCTTTTATATCATTTTAAATTTCATGTTTGATTCGAAAATATTTAAAACACATATTTATAATAGTAAAATACGATACATAACACAACTAACATTAACTACATTGGCTAAACATTCAAAAAGATTTATGGTACAAAGGTTTCTTTGAATTCGGTAAAGATTTCCCGTCATACTCAATTATCCTATCTCAAATGGTCCCTAATTATTCCATCTTTAATTAGGTAAACATTTAAGAGGTTTAGAGTCCGGTGGAAAGACATGGAAAAAGGTGTAGGTTTACACATAATTCCTCATGTGTAAAAGTAGGTAAATACAAAAATGTAGGATAAACATGGATCAAACCAGTCACTATATTCCTTCTTTCCCCATCTTTTTACCCCTTTATTGTCACAACGCCACTATTAAAAAAACAAGGGAAAAGTAAGTGTAGGCTAAACATGGATCAAACCAGTCACTATATTCCTTCTTTTCCCCTCTTTTTACCCCTTTATTGTCACAGTGCCACTATTCGAAAAACAAGGGAGAAAGCAAGTGTAGGCTAAACATGGATCAAACCAGTCACTATATTCCTTCTTTCCCCATCTTTTTACACCTTTATTGTCACAACGCCACTATTGGAAAAATAAGGGGAAAAGTGTAAGTTATCGATGTGAAAGCGTCACACTTTTCAGTGAAAACTACACTATCATTGCAAGAATAGAAACAAGGTAATCTTGTTTGAATATCGATGTAACACCCTTAACCCAGTCTGGAAGAAGACCAGAATTAAGGATGTCATCAAGACACAAAACAGAAATGATCACCAAAGTCTGATTAATTTAAACGAGTTCAATTTTTTTTCAACTTATCAATCATTCAAATCATAATAAAATATAGACTGAGATTCTACCTCATATATAACATTACTCATAACATTTAATACCCGATTATATGCTTAATAAGCCATGAAGATTTAACAACCTTAGTGATCGATTATAGTAAGGATATTCAACTGCAAGTATGCATTACGAAACCAAAAGACTCTATGTCTAAATCACTATTACAGTCTCACCCTTAATTATATTTTTAATACATACCGAAATCATTAGAGGGATCATACCAATAGTCTTGACATTAGAATTAAAATTTCCAATATCCAGATCATATCTTTTGAACAACGTACTTATTAATCCTTGGGATTTATAGCATTTACACTTGCTTGTTTTAACCATTTTAAGAGAGGCATATATCAACTTCGAATTCTATGCCATACTTCAACAATCAAAGTACAATATCTAAGTCTTTCTCAAATCATGATCATACAAGCGTGAAATATTCAAATCATGCATTAGAAATAATTCTAACCGTTCAAGTAATTATTTTAATGGTTTGTTATTAAAGAGCATTATTTAACATTCTAAACAGTATGCATTTCATCAACCAATTCTGCAATTGCAGCATACTTTCACTTGAAAACTGCATATACAACTGCATTTGTAATGGACTGTTTTATAGCATAAAAACTGTAGTTGTATATTGTATAAAACTACACATATACACACTGCATACAACATAATTACACACTGCACCAACTGAATTTTTCACAACACATACATACCAGTATTACATATCAAATCTGATTTCTTTAACATATTTTCTATCTTCCATCATTAAGAAGGGAAAACATAGCGATCACATGCGTGACCTTATAATGAATTTAAATCATAGCTATATTATGAAATCATAATTAAACCATTAGCTTAAAAGAAATAAACAAAGCCATTAATTAAATGCCTTTATAGACTATAGGTCATAAACAGATCATTCATTACTTAAATTACAAATATGCACTACAATGCCATCTGCCACCGTCTACGAAGTTTAACTAAGAAAACATAACATAGCAAGAAAGTTTAGAGGATTGACTTGCAACCTTCAACCACGATCAATCCTAAGATAATTTGATTAACCTGCAAATGCATGAGCATGAATGCATTAAGCTTACTTAGTCTAGTGAGGCAATGACCATGATAGTACATGTCAATGATCAATGAAAAATCAATGTAATTAAGCATAAGATAAAGTAAAGCACTTAGGTTTAAATCTTAATTATACATAGTTTTGTTTAATAAAAACTTTTATTGGAGTTCAATTATTGTTATAACATTGCACAAGGCAAACCTTTGCATTTGCATTCGTATCTTATTCTTACAAAGTATTATTGAAGCTTATCGGAGTTCTTTCAGAGTTCATATTTGAATTTATATCTTTTAACAATATTTGCCTTGGATTTACATTTGGACATAGGTAGCATTGGTCTGTGTTTGACCGTATTGGTCCACGTTACACATAGCACAAAGCAGTGGCTAGTGTTAAGGCATATCAATCAAACTTCCTTTCTCTTCCATCATCCCCCCGTTACCTCCTACTGTCGCCAATATATCACATTATAGGGTCGTCACTTTTGAGCTGAAGCTCATGGATCGTAGTCCCAAAATACCATGTACCATGCCAAAGTGTCCAAGGGCTTCCATTGATTAGAAAACTTGTAACATTTTATGCTTTAACATTAGGATGGGTATCTTATGACCTATGGTGAGCTTTTAGCTCCTTAGATTTTAAGAATTCATGAGCTTATAACATTGAGTTTGAATTCCTTTATTAGAATGTTATGGCATTACAGGTTAGAGGTTAGCTTCCAAAGCTTTATAACACAATGTATAATATCTTCCAATACAAAACATAGCATAGCAAGGCACAAGATGCATATGTAATGCAAACATAACAAAAGGACTTATCAAAGATGCCATGCTATGAATGTATTCACACAGTGTGCTCTATGTGAGTCATATGCATATGTTCTTGAATTAAGCGTAACATATCATAAAAAAATATCGGAATGACGTCGTGTCACCCGATACAAAAGAAACTACACTCACCTTATATCCCGAAGTTACGAGATATCCCGAAACCACAAAACTCAACTTGAACACAACAGATTTCCCCTCTTAGTCTCCCTTTTATTAGCATCCTTTATAACTTGAAGGTACCTCAAAATAAGATCATTCTATTCATTAGCCTCTACCAAAAATCTATTTATCCAAGTCAGGATGCATTACGTTAACTCACAAAACAGCACCAAACATCAATACTTTGCTCATCAATTAATGTAACCAGGCTATCTAAAACACCTTACTAGACTGCATCCATTCAGTAATATAAATTTGCATTTTAATTCCTTATGAACTACATAGATACATACTTCAAACTGTATTTATAGCACTTATAAAACAACATACATACATGCTTCAACATCATACAAAAAATGCATTCTTTAACTGTATACTGCATTCCCATAAAACTGCCTACTATATATATTTACAACACTGATTTTGTATTAAAATCAAACTGTTTACTGCATTATACATATAAATACTGCACTGCATTTAAAATAACCATAACGCACTGCATTAGACATAACAAGACTGCACCGCATTAAACATAATAAGACTGCACGACATTAAACATAACTGCACGGCATTAAACATAACAAGACTGCACTGCATTAAACATGACAATTCTGCACTGCATTAAACATAACAAGACTGCACTGCATTAAACATATCAATTCTGCATTGCATTGCATTAACTAAACTACATATTGCATTCGATTTCAAGAATGTTTTTTGCTTTTACTAAACTGTTTCTGCATAAATTTAAAGCATTCATACTGCATACATTCAGTTCTGCATACGTATTCTGCACTGCATTTTAATACCATTTCCAAACTGCATTTCGAATACTTTCCTGACCAAAACAGTCCAACATTATCATCCTAATTTCGATTCAAATAGCATGCGAAATCCACTTCAAGCATGGCAGCAACTAAACCATTTACAAATTACCTATTTAATCAACAATACATACATACATAGAATTCAATATAGAGCTTGCTTTAAAAGCCAATCCCCTTTTTTTAATTAACAACGTTCCAGCATTTACCCTGCACCTAACAGTTCGAAAGTTAAAGCTCTAAAAGGCATATTTCAAATCAGTAGAAATTCATTGCTTAAATACATAAACTGCCATTCGAATAAGCTTCATTCAAGACTAGATTTTTAAGCTTATAACAAGATTAACCATTTCTTCCTTGTTAGCTACACGAATAAGTACATTACCAAAAAGGTTTCACTCTTCCACCACAATCACAAGACATTATAAAGGATATCAATCATCTATAATGATAAATTCGGTCCTATAGCTCTCAACCAATATACCAAATCAAGACATACATACATGTCATCATTTCAAGAACCTTTATGCATGAATTTTCTTTACACATTAAAACAGTTTGCATATCTAACCGAATCATGGATTCAAAGTTACCAAAGTGCGTGCTTGAAATCATAAAATCAAAGAGAACTTGAAGGTGTTTCCAAGGATTTACCTTCAAGATTAATTGATAAGCAGTGGAGATGAATCTAATAACTAGCTTTAGCCCACTCTTCTCCCACCCGATAAGTTAAAGAAAACAATAACCATGGATGTTCTTTCGGTTGAGAGCAAATGAAGAAGATGATAAAGATGTAAAATTGCATTCTCTTTCCTCTTTTCCCCGTTTACCCAGCTAGTCTTCCATTTTCCTTTAATTTTCATTAAAAACAATCAAAATGCTTTGGTGAATAATCACCTAGAGATAGCCAATATTGGCTACATGGTTAATGTCATGCAATGCGGAAGAATTTCCATGCAACCATTGATTCTTTGCTAGATTTTCATAATGGTCACTTTACTAAAAGCCTTGAATTTCTTCATTTAATCCCAATGATCCCCAAAAGAAAGAAATCACTATAATTTTAAGATGTCAAAAAGAATTTTCCATCAATAAACTTTATAGCTATTAACCCGGTTTTAGGGGTATTACAATAGATCCCCCGAGGATGGTGTATTAAGTTTATACTAATGTAACTACAAAACAGTATGTGAAAGTAGTAGTTGTGGTTGTAATAGTAATATAAAAAGGAGAATAAATGATTTGATGTGGTAGCAATAACAAATAGTAATAAAAGATAGAGAATAATGAGAATAAGCTTGGATCTCCTTGGCTCAGCTCGGCAGAAAGATCAAGTGCACTTCGAGGATTAAAGATTGATTTAATCAGTGATGTAGTGGTGTAACCCCCTTGACCCGGCCTAGACGCCAAACTGAACCGAGCAAGCTGCATTGGGTTTGCCGAGACAAGCCTAAACGATTTACTTAAAACAACGTCCATATTTTTCTTTTCATCTTGTCTAAGTTCATAGTTAATCCCTAAGGTGAACATGTTGGCAGAGGATAAAATTCTCGATTAAATCAGGCATCAACTTGACATCCAATTAAGCGTAAATGCAATTTAGGGACCCAAATGCAATTTTGGAAAACTGAGGGGACTTACTTAAATCCAAGGTTACCAAACCTTAATTAATCAGGTTACATGCATGCCAGTTAAGTCTCAACTTAAAACAATCATCCAAGCTCATTTAATTGCATGTACAAGAAAACTGTGACTAATCTACAAAGGTTCAAACTTCAACAAGGCAACTACTAGAAATAACAGACTTCATACTGGTACAAGCCTAGCCCGTATTGATACGGTATCATTTTGCAAAGGGTATCGGTATGGTCTCTCTCGTACCGATACCAGTGGTTTAATTTCAAAATAGGAGATTCTAGTAGCTAAATCGCGTACCGATGCGGTTGCCCGTGTACTGACACCTAGTGTATTTATTAGAGGGGTGTACCGGTACTAAGATAAGCATATCGATACCCCTGTGCAATTTTACCCAATTTTAAGCTGTAACAGACCTTGTGTACTGATCTTTGAAGACCCGTATCGGTACGACTGGTCTTGTAATGACCTCTTGGTTAAACATATGACACTTAGGCTCAATCAAGCGTGCTTCATGCCACATATAAACATCATGCCCACTAATGAACAACATAATACCCCAAAGACATTGAAGTATAGGCATCATGAAAGCAAAAGCAACACCAAGGTAGACCTATAGGCATGACTTCTACCTCACATGCTTAAATCTTCACAAATCCCCCATTCAAACCATAAACCAATTTACAAGTCTAAAACACCAAATAGAACATATCCAAAATAGGGAGTAGCCAAAACAACTCTCCCAATTACAACTTGGTCACATTGAATTTTATTACTACTGAGTATTTATGAAACCATATTGAAATGGCACAACCCTTGGCTTCCTTCTTGCTTTCTCGTTGTCCAAATGCTTACTTTTCTGCGTTGATGAGAAAGGAGAGCGTAAACACGTAAAGCTTAGTGAGGGATACCCAAAAACACTCATCAATGCATTTAAAATCATTTGCTTTTAAATATGTATTGAATCTCATGCCAAAACATCTCATGCTTCTTTTGTCTTTCCAAAATATGCACATTAAACTTTTTGCCACACATGTGTCAAAGATCTCCAGCATAAACATTATGCAAACCTCAATTTAAGCCTTCTCATACTAATTCATCCAATAGAAAAGCTTAAAAAGCACAACATGTATAAACCATATTGTACAAAACATAATCCATTTATCATGATACATTAATTCATATATTGACATTAAAGTGACCCAAAACCAAACCTTTCTATTTGTAAAACACACCGGATACACGAATTTTGCAAGAGCCTCCTTCGACCACTTCACATACATCATCAAACTAGAGCAAATGGTACTACTACCCCTTAACGGTTATGATGTATAAATCCACCAGTGGGAGAATTTGTCACATTCTTGACCCCTCGACCGCTACGGTTCTCATGGTGGAGATATGGCACACTTTTGACCCCTCGACACACATGAGCCAATTTATTATAGTGCACTTTAAAACCTATGGCATGCCAACTATATCTGATAACATTTAACCATTGCCATTTGCCAATATATTCCATTAAAAACATGTTACCTCACTGTTTTACTTATGCATCAATCCAACAAATTTCCAATACAAAAAACCATGTATTTTAGCATTCTCAAAATCCTTTCGCAAAACATTTTTTATACCCATGTATCATCAACATAAGATCATTTGTAACATCTTTCATTTCTAAAATATGCATATAACAGTAGGTAATCAAAATCATAAACATGTGCATGAGAATGTATTTTACAAAATCGAAAACGAGAGCGAGAATGTCCAATACTTGCTTTTGAGTTTAGAAAAGCGTTTCAAGCTTAATCTAAACTCCCAAAATCACTTTCAAACCATTAATAAGCAATACACCTCGTTTCCACTCACCGACAACACAAAGCTCCACTTGTCGATGCAAAATCAAGCCAAAGCTACCAAAACTTCACCACTCGTTGTAGGATCAATCTCCCCTATTTTATTCACAGAATAATAGAGGATTAATGCATCATTATGCATCCATAATCCCAGCAACATCAATTCCCAACATCGCCTCACCAAAAACCATAAAACGCCTCCTCAAACCAACCAAAAATATCACCAAACACAACCTAAACAAAGCCTAGCCATAAGCCAATGATTTGAACATCCAATCAACATCAATTAATATCTAAAAACACTTGCAACTTCAACTTATACCTCGAACAACCTTTTAACACCCTAATCACCTAAAAATTTAACTATTCACAACCTAAGAAATTAGCAATTCAATTAGTTTCGGGATTTTTTTTATAAATCTCTTCTCAAAACATTAAAGCATACCTTAAATGTGATCTAAATAAATCAAGACCACCACAAATCAGATTTATAACAAAGATCTACAAATTCCTTATTAAAACTCACTTTAAACCTTTTAATCTTGATTTATTCATCAACACATATCAAAAATCAATTGTAAAGGATCAAGAACTTGGGAATTTTAGTAAAGACCCTTTGATTAGAGGACAGAAAAAAAATCACCTCTAATGGTCGGCTTCTTCCTTAATTGGCATGACTTGAGTGAAATCTCCAAGAAAATAAGTAAGGTTTGATGTAGAAATCAAAGGAATCAAAATGAAATAAAAAAATTTGATTCCTTATCAATTTAGGGTAAGGCAAGTAGTTTGGCTGCTGAGAAGTTGAGAGCAAAAGTGGTTACGTGAGAAAAGTAAATTATCTATTAAAAATCATTTTAATTAAATCTATTTTATTTTTATTTAATAAACATTTAAAATAGACTAAATTAATGGAAAAGTCTGCTTAAAAACATTGGTAGATTATCTACTTAAAGATTCTAAGTTTTGACCCTTTTACGATTTAGTCACCAAAACAATTTTGAAAACTTTACATTTTAGTCACCAAATCAAAATGTCATTTAATTTGAACTTATTTTATTAAATTGAGCTTACCAAAACCCTCAATATATTAATCAAACATTTTCCAACATTTTTCCATATTTTTTCTCACACTGAAACATTTATTATGAATTAATTCCTGAAACTAGTCTGAACCGTCTAATCCGGTTCACCCGAACCGAATAATCAATCTAGCTAACTTCTAGGCCCAAATTTGTGGGGTTAAAAGTGGTCCTATTGAGTATTATCTTCCATTTAACCTTCAACTATTGACTCATGTGCAAAGATCGTCTTCAACTTTCATTGCAGGTCGAGTCTAAGGCACCTTGAACAAGTGGACCAACTTTCATTGCAAGAATTCGTTAATCTGACTCGTCATTGTATTTGTTGATGTCAGTGGCTTGTTTTAACACTCTCATGCAAAACATAAATCAAACCAACAATTAAAGCTTAAGAAAAAGCTAACACTGAAATATATTAAACTAAGAAAATAGTTTAAATAAGTTCAACAAGCTCCAAAAAATTAAACCGTAAACAATACGAGTACGAATACAAGTAAATCTCCATAAAATCATCAAAATGAAGAGAAGTTTTCGAAGAGAACAAGATAATTCCTCTAATCAATACTTGACTCCTCATCTCTTTGGATAAATCTGTCTTACTTCACCTTGGATCTCTAGAAAAATAGCTTAGACCGCCATAGAAGGGGGATAAAAGCTTTGGAGGTTAAGGATGATGTAAAAATAGGAATAGAGTGACTTTCTATTTCCTCCAAAATCGTCCTTATATAGGCCACTTGAGGAAGGACACATGTCCTGCATATTATTTGAGTGCTCAACGTTGTACAAATTTGTTGTAATAGAAATGACAGCTAGTATATTCGTTATTATCCTCAAGTAGACTAGACTACTGGCAGATGTCTTGTCAGACTGGCTGTAGTGGTGATAACAACCTCTGCAATGACATCAGTATTGGAGCGACAAAAAGGCAAAAATAGGCAGAAATATACAAAACTTGAGCTATAGGAACTATGTTAGAAAATATGCAGAATTAGACCTTTGCTCTCAAATTTTAGATTTAAAAGCTTAATATACTATTGCCCCTTCTAATATTTGATCATAGCTCTGTCCCTGATCCTACTTAGTTTGAATAAAGTTGTCCATGTTGGCTTTTATCCTAACCACACCCCTTGTTGCCAACAGTTCTGAACAAAGTCAACATTGTCAATTTGTTGTTGTTGTTGAATTAATGAATAAATCAACTTTTCGTTCATATGTTTATACAACTTTCACTTCAAGGACACTGTTAAAAAATTCATGTTAAGTAAACAAAAGGGTAGATCACAATTGGACACATGTGTTATGTACAATTTAATTAGAACTTTATCTAATAATGTGAAAACATTAAATTTGAAATTTAAAATATGTTTAAGCATTTCACATCACTATCAAATAAGCATCAAGGATTAAAAGTTGAAAAAAATAGGTTTACATATATTTTATTCGGAAATTAATTTACTCGTTGAATTGTCAAAAGTTTTGCAATAAAAAGGTAATTTTATTATACTGATATTACCGATATTAGCTTAAAATCGAATGTCTTTATAAAATATGATATTAGCTTAGAATTGTGATATGACCTGAATTAGTTTAAAATTGGTTGCCTTCCAAAATATTATATTAGCTTAGAATTTTGATATTGCCTAAATTAGCCTAAAATTGCTTGCCTTATAAAATATGATATTATCTTAGAATTGTGATATTACCTAAATTAGTTTAAAATACTACTGTAACCCACTTGACCTGGCTTAGACGCCCAACCGAACCAAGAAGGCCACATTAGGTTTGTCGTAGCAAACCGAAGAGATACAACGAAACCTAGTCCATTTTTTTTCTTTTTATCTTATTTAGATACCAATTATTAACCCTACATGTTCATACGGACATCATGTGCAACCCCAACTCAATCGGGCATCAATTTGACATCCAATTGATCACATTTAATATTTAAGGACCAAAATGCAATTATAGAAAATTTCAGGATTAAAGCTCACTTTTAAGTTACCAACATTTAATTGGACCGATTCCAAACTTTCATCTCAAGGTTCAGCTCAATCCGATCATTCTATCACATTCAATTGCATTGGCAAGATTCAGGGACTAAATTGTAAAGATGACAAAACTGCCCAAAATGACAATAACAGAATTAACGGTCATCTGTACTGATACAGGTATACCTGTATTGATACGGATTGAAACACCCCGTTTTGGTACACCTTCATGTCGTATCGATACGCCTAACTAAAATACCGAACTTTTGAAAACCTTGATGATCATACCAATACGGCTCTCAGGGCGTTTCGATACATGGGATTGGGACGAAAAAGTTGATTTCCAGTAGCTGAGACCCGTATCGAAACACCCATTGCCGTACCGGTACGCTAAGACCAAAATGGCCTAGGCGTATCGAAACACCAACCCGCGTACCGATCCACCAAGCCTCAAAATGCCTAGCCGTTCCGATACGGTGCCTCGCGTATCGGTACGCTTGGACCTGTAATGTCACATTTTGCTGGTTTTTCATCCCAAAAGCATACTCTAACAACTCCAACATGCTTAAACACAACACCAACATGCCAAACATATCTCAAGCAAACTAGCATCACCATTCTAACTACACAACAAGGCTTCATGCATCAAAAAGGAAATCTATAGGCATGCTTCCTAATATGCATCCAACCAACATATCAAAAGATAAACCAACACCAAAATCAATCCTTAAAGGACATATACAACCCAAGGGCAACTAAAAAAACATGCTCAAACAGGGAGTTCCACAAAACATCTCACAAAACACAACTAGTACCCTATTGCCCTTATTCATTATAGTCTAGTCTCTAACATACTTTGGAAACAAGTCTTGCCAAGATCCCCTTGCTTCTTGTTGCCTCCCGAGACATTAATTCTCTGCATTGATGGACAAAGAGAGCATAAGCACACATGGCTTTGTGAGGAATGCTCAGATCAAACACCATCAATGCATTTAAACCATTTTCTTTACATCATCCTTTAAAACATCATGCCCTTTTAAAACATGCACTTTACATCACTAAAACCAGCATATTAAACCATATGCTACATGTATCATTAATCAATAGCAAGTCACATTGCTACCCCTCTACTTAAGCCTTCCCATGCATTACTACAAAATGCAAAGCTCAAGGAGAAACATGTATAAATCACATTATACAACATAAAACATTTCAATGATACATTAACAATTATATTGGCTTACAAGTGATCATTAAACAAGTCCAATAACAAAAAAGTTCATCAGATACACGGATTCAACAAATGTTAACCCAACACTTCAAGCCATCTCAACCGGAATAGCGATACAATCATAGTCACGGTACAATAACAACCGGGTACACTTTTAACCCACGGGGACACCAACCCCTTTCATCGGTTAGATGCTTAACCCACTAACGGGAGTTTTCGGTACTGTTTAACCCCTCTACTGTTAGGGTACTTGGATGAAGTATTCGGTACGCCGTATAAACCCCTCAAACATCCAAGGTAAATTATTTACAGTGCACTTAATCCTATGGCCGGCCAACTATATCCGATAACAATTTTAAAACCACATCACTTGCCAATATAATTAACCATTTTAACATTTACCTCACTGTTTTAAGCAAGCATTAACCAAAACACTTTTCCAAAGCAACAACCATGCTTTAAACCACAAGTATAAACCATACTTACAAGGATCACTTACCATGTGCATCCTTCAGCAAAACATGCTCAAAAACAGTATATCGAATACTTTAAAACATGCTTAAACAATAGGTACATGAACATTAAACCAAGTGCATAAAATCATTCGAACAAGCACGACCGAGAGAGTAAAACCACTTTATACTTACTTTTGAGTCTAGGTAAGCGTTTCAAGCTCTACCTTAACTCCCAAAACTCTATTCCAAAACATCAAAAGGATTTAAACCACGTTTTCACTTACCAATAAGCGAAACCTCGATTCGCCAACGCGAAAACAAATATCTGAAACCTCCAACGCTTCTTCAATCACCTTCGGATCAACCTCCCCTGTTTTTACCACAAAACAACGAGGATTAATGCATCATAATGCATTATAAACACAGCAACTACAATCCTTCTCGGATTTCCACAAAACCTTCACAATTAACCCTCCACAACAACCGAAAACATAACCAACACACTTCGATTCATAACCCAGCCAACATCTATCAATCTAACATCACTTTCAACATCAAAACACATCTAAAAAAAGATCCAAATCAACCTACCACCTCCAGCAACCTTACAACCATAGAAACACCACAAAACCTCAAAACTAACAACCTAAACAAATAGAGATTCTTAAGTTTCGGGATTCCATTGATAAAAGTCTCTTATCAACATTATTAAACATCCAAAATATAAATCAAAGCATCTTTAATTACTGGAAATTAGATCCAATCCGTGAATTAACTCATTTCCCCCAAATAACTCAATTAAACATTATAAAATCATCAAAATCAGATTAGAAACACAAAAACAAGGATCAAATGCTTGGGAATTTTAGTAAAGAACCATAAAATAGAGGAGATCTCGGACCTTACCCCTTTGTGAAGTTTCTCCCTCCATTGATTTGTGAAAAGCTAAGAAAACATAAGATTTCAATGAGATTTTGCAAGATAAAGTTAAAGAATCAAGTTAAAATCAATAATCTGAGTGAAAAGAATCTCTCACCTCTGGATTTTGATGAAATTTTGATTTTTTGGCAGAAAAGAAGTTGAGGGAAAAGGTTTAGGAAAAAGTTATGTAAATTTTCTTTAAAAGCTAATAACTAACTTAGATATTTTAATCTCTCTTAAACCACCTTTAAAACACTTTAAAATGATTTAATTGAAGGGAGAAACACCAGCAAAAACTTGGTAATTTAGCTTCTTAAGGATTCTAAGAATTTGACCCTTTTCATTTTAGTCACTTTAAAACAGTTTTCAAAAATCGCATTTTGGTCACTAACCAAAATGTCACATTTCCAAATTCCATTTTCCAAAATTTATTCCACCAAAAATCAATATATATATTAAAAGATGATTTTTAACTATTTTTTTACATTTTTATCTTACCAAAAAATATATGGTCCTGAAACCGACTCGAATCCCTACTCTGGTCCACCGAACTGTCTAATAAACCACCAAACCGCTAAGCCCTAAAACTGGGGCGTTACAACTCTCCCCCACTTAAGAAATTTCATCCCCAAAATTTACCTGGAGGAAACAGGTGTGGAAACTATTTCAACATATCCAACTTGTGTTCCCTCGTGGCCTCCTCAACACTGCGGTGCCTCTACATCACCTTAACGAGCTCAACCATCTTGCCACGCAGCACCTTACTACTGGTATCAAGAACCTCTATCGGTTCCTCATCGTAAGATAGGTCCGATCTCAACTCAATCTCCTCCACCAGCATGACATGCGATGGATCCGACCTATACCTCCGCAACACTGAAACGTGGAACAGATCATGAATCTTTCCTAACTCCAGAGGTAGCCTCAAACGATACGCAACATGGCCCTCACGCTCAATAACCTCGTAAGGTCCAATAAACCTCGGGCTAAGCTTCCCTTTCCGCCCAAACCGCAACACCTTTTTCCAGGGCGACACTTTCAAAAACACTTTATCACCCACAACGTACTCTATATCCCTACACTTCAAATCCACATAGGATTTCTGGCGATCTGCAACTGCTTTTAAGCCCTCACATATCAACTTTACCTTTTCGGTTGTGCCTTTCAAAAATTGGGAATCGACACAAACGTTTCCCCCGCTTTTGCCCAACACACAGGCGTACGACATTTCCTGCCATACAACGCCTCATAAGATGCCATCTGTATGCTAGCATGATAACTGTTATTATAAGCAAACTCCACCAGTGGCAACTGCTTCTCCCACGTTCCCTGGTATTCAATAACACAATACCTCAGCATATCCTCGAGAACCTGAATCACACGCTCCGACTGGCCATCCGTCTAAGGATGATACAAGGTACTGAAATTCAACCGGGTTCCCAAAGCACGATGCAAACTCACCCAAAACCATATGGTGAACCACGGATCCCTATCCAAAACTATAGATTTGGGCACTCTGTGTAAACGTACAATCTCAGAGATGTACAGTTCAGCCAACTTGTCTAAGGTATACGTAGTATGCACTGGCACAAAATGCGCACACTTCGTAAACCGATCCACAATCACCCAAATGGAATCCTTTTTGGTCGAAGTCAAAGGTAGCACAGACACGAAATCCATGGTGATTCTTTCCCACTTCTATTCTGGTATCCTCAACGGTTGCAACAACCCGGAAGGAAACTGATGCTCAGCCTTTACCCGCTGACAAACCATACATCAAGCAACGAAATTAGCTACATCCCTTTTAAGTCCAACCCAATAGTACTCCCCTTTCAACTCTCAATACATTTTAGTACTACCGGGATGCATAGCGAAAGGACTAGCATGTGCCTCAGTCAGAATAGTATGCCTCAACTCTTCGTCCTCAGGCACCACTATTCGACCTTGATATCTTCCACATGAGGTACCAAAACCCCATCGTACGATTGCTTCTCCTTAATCATCTGCGACAAGGACGGCTTCACCTACAACTTGGCCAACAAACCCTCGTCATTCATCACGCTCAATCGAGCAAACATGGCTCTCAACTCCACAACTGCTTTTCTGCTCAAAGCATCTGCCACAACATTGGTTTTCCCCAGATGATACTCAATGGTCATATCATAATCCTTAAGCAACTCCAACCATCTACGTTGCCTAAGATTCAGCTCCTTCTGTGTCATCAGATATTTCAAACTCTTGTGATCCGTATAAACCACACATTTCTCACCATAAAGGTAATGCCTCCAATCTTCACGGCAAACACAACCGCTGCAAGCTCAAGATCGTGAGTAGGGTAGTTAAGTTCATGCACCTTCAACTGCCTAGATGCATACGCCACTACCTTACCCTTCTGCATTAACATACAACCAAGCCTAACATACGACACATCACTATAAACAACGAACTCCTTCCCCGATTTTGGTTGAATCAAGACTGTAGCTCGCGTCAAGGCTTCTTTCAACCTTTCAAAAGTTCGTTGCCTATAACCTGTCCACTCAAACCGAACATTCTTCTGTAGCAACTTTGTTAACGGAGCCGCCAAACTAGAGAGCCCTTCCATAAACCTTCGGTAGTAACCCGCCAAACCACGAAAACTCCTAACCACCGCCACAGACTTGGGCTCCTTCCAACTCATTATAGCCACAACCTTATGCGGATCGACACGTATTCCTTCGGCCGACACAACATGCCCGAGGAACACAACTTCCTTAAGCCAGAACTCACATTTGCTTAACTTAGCATAAAGCTGATTAGCCAACAGCGTCTGGAGCACAATTCTCAAATGTCTATCATGATCCTCCTCGGTACGGGAGTACCGAAGAATATCATCAATAAACAAAACCACAAATTGGTCTAAAAACTCATGAAACACTCGGTTCATCATGTCCATAAAAGCAGTTGGTGCATTGGTCAAACCAAACAGCATCACAAGAAACTCGTAATGCCCGTACCTCATACGGAAGACTGTTTTGGGTACATCCACCTCCTTCACCTTTAACTGGTAGTACCTCAACCTCAAACCTATCTTGGAAAACACCGAGGCTCCCCTGAACTGATTAAACAAGTCATCTATCTGCGGTAAGGGATACTTGTTCTTTATTGTCAACTTATTCAGCTGCCGGTAATCTATACACATCCCTAACGTACCATCTTTCTTCTTAACAAACAACACCGGTGCCCCCGTGGTGAGATACTGGGTCTAATGAACCCACGGTCAAGAAACTCATGTAATTGCATTTTCAACTCCTTCAATTCCTTCGGAGCCATGCAGTACGAAGCAATAGATACCGGTACCGTACCCGTAAAGACCTCGATGCCAAACTCTACCTCACGGTCAGGTGGCAACCCTGGTAATTCCTCTGGAAAAACACTCGAAAACTCACATACGGTAACATCCTGCACCCTCAACTCCTTTGATCCAGAATTCATAACATAGGCCAAATAAGCCTGACATCCTAAATCCAACATTTGACTTGCTTCCAAAGCCGAAACAACATTAGACAAAAACTTGGCATTCTCACCAACAACCACCACCTCATAATCATCCGACAACCTCAAGGATATCCGTTTAGTCTCAAAATCTACCACAGCCCGATGTTCGGTTAACCAATCCATTCCCAAAATCACATCAAAACCATGGAATGGTAACTCCATCAAGTCCACAACAAACACATGTCCCTGAACCATCAGCGGACACCTACGATACAACATCCTAACCGCGACTGTCTCTCCAAGAGAACTAGTCACTCTAACACCCACATTAAGAATTTCAACAGATATATCAAGCAACTCAGCATGCTCACTCAAAATGTATGAATGAGTAGAACAAGAATCAACCAACGAATACAACGACAAAGACTGTAGGGTAAAAGTATCTACAATCATATCGGTGTCATTGCGACCCTCGCGGAGCGCATATACCCTAGTCGGTCCACCTCCCTTAGGCTGGATAGCAACAATATGAGCCACAGTCCTCTGCCCACAATCTCGATGCTGAAAAGGTCCGCGGCCACGACCACGACCCCGCTGCGGAGCAACAACAGGTGTAGCACCCTGCCCACCTCGAGCCAACAACGGACAATCACACCTCAGATGGTCGCCTGACCCACAACTCCAACAAGCGTTAGCCACCACAAGCGCAGGTGTCTGACCCTCCCTAGCCAAACACGGGCAATCTCACCTCAAATGATCTCGGGATCCACATACCCAACAAGTGCTAAACGGGGCTCTAACCTGGGCACCCTACCCTGGACTCCACCTCCCATAAAACCTCCACCATGCCTCGGCTCCGGGCGAAGCCTTCTGTCACGGTGTCTCTTGGCCTGTCCACCGCTATAACCCGAATCAACAGCTCTTTTACCCAAGCTAGAACCTCACGTTCTAGATGCCAAACCCAAATTCTGCTCCACATCCTTGGCTCGCGAAACAAACACATGGAAGTCGGTGTAATCAGCAGCAAGCATGTACGTCTTAACATCCTACACAAGCCCATAGCGAAAACGGTTACATCAAGTACGCTCGTTAGGAACTAACTCAACCTCATGAACTGTACCTCGTACTCTGCAACAGACATGTTGCCTTGCACTAGAGCCATAAACTCACGTGTTTTCTCGTCCTGATATCGGACTCCCAAAAACTTCTTCCGAAATGCCACGCAGAAGAACTCTCAGGTTACCTCCTCAATCACCATACAGGATATCGTGGTAGTCCACCATGCATAAGCATCACCCTACAGTAGGGAAACAACATAGCCCAGCTTACGAGCATCAGTGCAGCCCATCTAGCCCAGTATCCTCTCAGTACTGGCCAACCAACCCTCAGAGGCCTCAGGTAACAAACCTCAAAACTCAACTCCACCCAAACTACGAAGACGCTCAAGCGGCAAACCTTACCCCTCAACTGGTGGTGCAGGCACACGAACACCCGCAACTGCTGCCTAAAAAGTACCGGTCATGGCTTGTATCAACGGTGCCATATCACCCATCCCTAGCCCAGCCGGCGCAGGTGGTACATGTTCCACTCCCTCTGGTGGATTAGGTGGGGGTGGTGGCAACCCTCCACGAGGTACAACTTCTCCTTCAGCTTCCTGCCCAGTGGCAGCAACAATCGTACCCGATCGCAACTCTTTCTTCGGTCATATTATGCTAAAATATATTTAAGGCATGATAATCATTTCAAAACAAAAACAGTCAGGCCAGCCTCAAGAAAGGATCCAAGACTTCTATTTCAAAAATCAAAACTTTCCGTACTATAATAATAAGGCAATGGGTACCCCAAAACCTCCCCAACATAGCATACAACAGCCAACATTCATATATCAATGACCGTGCATATCAACCAGCGTACATATAACAATCACCATATAAATCAAACATGGCAACAACACAACAACCTCCCAAACATGGCTCTGATACCACCAAATATAACCCCCTTGACCCGGCCTAGATGCCCAACCGAACCAAGAAGGCCATATTAGGTTTGTCATAGCAAACCGAAGAGATACAACAAAACCTGGTACATTTTATTCCTTTTTATCTTATATAGATATCAATTATTAAAATTACATGTTCATGCAGACATTAGGTGCAACCCCAACTCAATCGGGCATCAATTTGACATCCAATTAATCACATTTACAATTTAGGGACCAAAATACAATTACAAAAAAATTCAGGATTAAAGCTCACTTTTAAGTTACCAACATTTAATTTGACCGATTATAAACTTTCATCTCAAGATTCTGCTCAATCCGATCATTCTATCACATTCAATTGCATTGGCAAGATTCATGGACTAAATTGTAAATATGACAAAACTGCCAAAAGTGACGATAACAGAATTAACGGTCATCTGTACTGATACGGTATACCCGTATCGATATGGAATGAAACACCCCATTTTGGTACACCTTCATGCCGTATCGATACGCCAAACTGAAATACTAAACTTTTGAAAACCTTGATGATCGTACCGATATGACTCTTCAGGCGATTCGATACACGGGATTGGGACGAAAAAGTTAATTTCCAGTAGCTGAAACCTATATCAAAACACCCATTGTCGTACCGGTACGCTAAGACCAAAATGGCCTAGGCGTATCGAAATACCAACCCGCGTACCGATCCCTCAAGCCTCAAAATGCCTAGCCGTACCGATATGGTCCCTCGCGTATCGATGCGCATAGACCTGTAATGTCACATTTTGTTGGTTTTTCATCCCAAAAGCATACTCTAACCGCTCCAACATGCTTAAAACACAACACCAACATGCCAAACATATCTCAAGCCAACTAGTATCACAATTCTAACTACACAACAAGGCTTCATGCATCAAAAAGGAAATCTATAGGCATGCTTCCTAATATGCATCCAACCAACATATCAAAAGATAAACCAACACCAAAATCAATCCTTAAAGGCCATATACAACCCAAGGGCAACTAAAGAAACATACTCAAACAGGGAGTTCCACAAAACATCTCCCAAAACACAACTAGTACCCCATTGCCCTTATTCATTATAGTCTAGTCTCTAACATACTTTGGAAACAAGTCTTGCCAAGATCCCCTTGCTTCTTGCTGCCTCTCGGGACTTTAATTCTCTGCATTGATGGACAAAGAGAGCGTAAGCACGCATGGCTTAGTGAGGAATGCTAAAATCAAAACACCATCAATGCATTTAAACCGTTTTCTTTACATCATCCTTTAAAACATCAAGCCCTTTTAAAACATGCATTTTACATCACTAAAACCAGCATATTAAACCATATGCTATATGTATCATTAATCAACAGCAAGTCACATTGCTACCCCTCTACTTAAGTCTTCTCATGCATTACTACAAAATGCAAAGCTCAAGGAGGAACATGTATAAATCACATTATACAACATAAAACTTTTCAATGATACATTAACAATTATTTTGGCTTACAAGTGATCATTAAACAAGTCCAATAACAAAAGAGTTCATCGGATACATGAATTCAACAAGTGTTAACCCAACACTTCAAGCCATCTCAACCGGAATAGCGATACAATCACAATCGCGGTACAATAACAATCGGGTACACTTTCAACCCACGGGGACACCAACCCCTTTCATCGATTAGATGCTTAACCCACTAACGGGAGTTTTCGGTACTGTTTAACCCCTTTACCGTTAGGATACTTGGATGGAGTATTCGGTACGCCGTATAAACCCCTCAACATCAGAGGCGAATTATTTATAGTGTACTCAATCCTATGGTTGACCAACTATATCCGTTAACAATTTTAAAACCACATCACTTGCCAATATAATTAACCATTTTAACATTTACCTCACTGTTTTAAACAAGCATTAACCAAAACACTTTTCCAAAGCAACAACTATGCTTTAAACCACAAGTATAAACCATACTTACAAGGATCACTTTCCATGTGCATCCTTCAGCAAAACATGCTCAAAAACAGTATATCGAATACTTTAAAACATACTTAAATAGTAGGTACATGAATATTAAACCAAGTGCATAAAATCATTCGAACAAGCACGACCAAGAGAGTGAAACTACTTTATACTTACTTTCGAGTCTAGGTAAGGGTTTCAAGCTCTACCTTAACTCCCAAAACTCTGTTCCAAAACATCAAAAAATGCTTTAAACCACGTTTTCACTCACCAATACGCGAAACCTCAATTCACCGATGCAAAAACAAATATCTGAAACCTGCAACGCTTCTCCAATAACCTCCAGATCAACCTCCCCTATTTTTACCACAAAACAACAGAGGATTAATGCATCATAATGCATTCTAAACACAACAACTACAATCCTTCTTGGATTTCCACAAAACCTTCTCAACTAACCCTCCACAACAACTGAAAACATAACCAACACATTTTGATTCACAACCCAGCCAACATATATCAATCTAACATCACTTTCAACATCAAAACACATCTAAAAACAAATCCAAATCAACCTACTACCTCCAGCAACCTTACAACCCTAGAAACACCACAAAACCTCAAAATTAACAACCTAAACAAATAGAGATTCTCAAGTTTCGGGATTCCATTGATAAAAATCTCTTCTCAACATTTTTAAAGATCCAAAATATAAATCAAAGCATCCTTTATTACTGGAAATTAGATCCAATCTGTGAATTAACTCATTTCCCCCAAATATCTCAATTAAAAATTAGAAAATCATCAAAATCATATTAGAAAAACAAAAACAAGGATCAAATGCTTGGTAATTTTAGTAAAGAACCATACAGTAGAGGAGATCTCGGACCTTACCCCTATTGTAAAGTTTCTCCCTCCATTAATTTGTGAAAAGCTTAGAAAACATAAGATTTCATTGAGATTTTGCAAGACAAAGTTAAAGAATCAGGTTAAAATCAATAATCTGAGTGAAAAGAATCTCTCGCCTCTAGATTTTGATGAAATTCTAATTGCTTGGCAGGAAAAAAGTTGAGAGAAAAGGTTTAGGAAAAAGTTACGTAAATTTTCTTTAAAAGCTAATAACTAACTTAGATATTTTAATCCCTCTTAAACCACCTTTAAAACACATGTTTAAAATGATTTAATTGAAGGGAGAAACCACTAGCAAAAACTTGGTAATTTAGCTCCTTAAGGATTCTAAGAATTTAACCCTTTTCATTTTAGTCACTTTAAAACAGTTTTCAAAAATCGCATTTTGTTCACTAACCAAAATGTCACATTTCCAAATTCCATTTTCCAAAATTTATTCCACCAAAAGTCAATATATATTAAAAGATGGTTTTTAACTATTTTTCCACATTTTTATCTTACCGAAAAATATACGGTCCCGAAACTGACTCGAATCCCTACTTCGATCCACCAGACCGTCTAATGAACCACCAAACCGCTAAGCCCTAAAACCGGGGCGTGACAACTGTCATATTAGAAAAAAATAAAATAATTATATAGAGAAAAATGAAGGATTTAATTAGTAATATTATATATTAGTTAGAGACATTTCCAATTCAAGTCATTCAAATTTTCCTAGTTTGCTATCGCAAATGTTAATGCCTTTGACTGTTCGATTTTACGTCGAGCACTCATGAGTGGGGTCACTTTGATACTATGTTTCCAAGACATGAAACTTAAAATGTATTCATTCTTCTAAGACATTAGGGTAATGGCCTCGTGAAAAATGGTATCAAAGTGATCCTTTGACTATCTCATTTCACGTCGAGAACAATGAGTGGGGTAGGTAGGGTGGACAACCATGACAATGGCTCATCACGAGTTTGGTTAGCTCGTGACGAGGACGTTACGAGGTTGAGTGAGAGAGAATGTCATTTTTGGGAAGAGGTTGGGACATTAATCCTATATCGGAAAGGAAAAATGAGGTCTTGAGATATATAAGTGGTGACTTTGCACAACCTATTAGACATGTCTCTTAGGAAGAGTAATGGCCCCGGGACAAATGGTATTAGAGTGACCTTTTGACTGCTCGATTTCACGCCTAGCACCCATGAATGGGGTAGGTAAGATGGACAACTATGACAATGGCCCATAACAAGTGTGGTAAGCTCATGTCGAGGGTGTCATGAGGTTGAATGGGGGAGAATGTCACGCTTAGGATGAAGTATGGACATTAATCCCACATCAGAAAGAAAAATAGAGGTTTTTGGATATATAAGCGGTGGCTATGCACATTCTATCAGACATGTTTATTGGGAAGAGGGTAATGGCCCCGTGACACAGGGCATGCTCTTCTGATCAATTTCTAATCCAAAATTATGATTGGTCACAAACTAAGAAATGATTCCTTGTAGTATCTTTGGATGTGTCTATCAAAGGAGTAGATGTTGGGGCATGATTCGTTTTGCAAGATCTGAATGGAAACTATATCGACCATCACCTCATTAATGTAGAGTAAGAACACGACTTGAGTTGCAACTAGGTCGAGCTGAAAGGCGCCACAGGCACACTAAAATGGATCGAAAAGCACGTTTTTGACTCTAAGGAGTTTGAAGAGAAAAATGTGCATATACGTACAGACTTCATGTACGTCGTCAGCCTTCTTATAAATAACATGAATTTGAAGATTTGTGATATAGAAGACAAAAATGTTAGGTGAAATTTAAAATTCAAAGTTTTTTTAATTTTTTTATCAAGCTTAATTAATTGATTTGTAGGTCATTACTTGAGTTAGTTCACTGATCTCATATGTTCACCTTCGAACATATGGATAGATCACTCAACTTCGCGGCCCATAAGGTTAGCCCAATCCATAATAAATTTCCAAAACTCATTTTATTTCAATCCAATAAAGTACAAGTAATATTTGAAACATATACAGTGGAGCACCTTTTAAAATTACAATATAAATTTTTTAACTCGATCGTATGAAAATGCAAATACAATTTACAATGTACAATAGGTTCATACGAATACATAGCCCAATGACCTAAGTATTGTACTCTGGAGAGACGAGGTGTTGGATTCCTTCACTGATGGTGCCCCTCCAAGAACGTGCCAAACCTACTAACATGCAAACAGAAACAACGATTCCAAACGCTGAGCTAACAAAGCTCAGTGGATACACAATCACTCAACCATGCTTCAAGAAAATCATAAATAAGAACGATGCTACAAGATATGATATCATGGTAAGATAACAATGGCGCTACCGCAAGTCGCCTAAACACATGACTCAACAAAGCAATCATCAATCATGGCACATAAAGCCCAACCAAGCCCGAGATCTCAATAGATCACCTAGGCAATAACAACATCAACAACAACTCTAGAGTGAGGCTGGGTCACAAAGCATCGGTACATACACTCTGGGTAAGGCCAGGTCACGTAGCATCGGATCATACACCCTGGGTGAGGTTGGGTTACCTAGCATCAGAACATACACCCTGCTCGAAAACCTTCATCGAGCATTTACACTCTAGGTGAGGCAGGGTCACGTAGCATCGGAACATACACCCATACTTGGAATGCTCCCTCGAGTATATCTGAATGAGGCTCGGGTCACATAGCATCGGTAACCTCTATTCGGTATCTCAAATCATGGTGTTGCAACACTCTTCACTGGGTATTCAGATCCCATCAATTAATTGCCTACATGGCATGACACATCAACATATAACCCAATCAATGCCTTTTCGGCATACAAGCAACGCGATCCCAAGGATCCCCTGTTGTTGCTAAGCGACATCACATTAATATTTTACATTACTGAGTTGTTAGTAAATTGTGGAGAAGTATTCAATTAATCCAATTATTTGACTCATTAATCCATATTGTCATATTACTCAAGGCAACTCAACTGTATAGCCTTGAGCGCACAGCAAGGATCCTAATTACCATATAACATTATTTGATTCACCTAGGCTCCCTATAGGATACTAACACAAGCAACTCATCCAATATTTACCAATTTATTAGCCATTTATTTCACATACGAGGTTTAAATCTTAGTTTCTTGATTTTGCAATTCATTTTATACCTTGGAAGACTCATTAGGTCTTTTAACTCAAATTATAGAACCCCTCAACGCAAACTCAATTTCCTTGGGCAGATTGTTTTACACGTATCGGTACTACTATATGGGTATCGGTACTCTCCTATAGGTATTGGTACTCTCCAGAGTACCGGTACTCATTTTACATTCAAAAAAATTAATGTTAAGCCTATACCAATACTCGGGTATTGGTACTCTCCTATAGGTATTGGTACTCTCCCAGAGTACTGAAATTTATTCATAACAGGGATACCGATGCTTAGAAAATTGTACCGGTACACCCTTCATGTTTTGACATTTTACATAAAGGGGTATCGGTACTAAACCATTCGTACCGGTACGTGAACCCATATTTCCAGATTTGGGTTTAAATTTCTCATCCAAAAACACCATAAACATGCAACAAGATCTATTTTCATGATTTTCAGGAAGTTATAGGAGTTAGTAGTGTACTAAACTTGGATTAAAGCTGAGGAAGAAGCCTTCAAAGCATCCATTTCCCTTTCTTCCTCCTCCAAACCACTCTAAACATCTCATTCCACCATTTCAAACAATATTTACCTTGAAATAAAGATCCTTTGATGCTGAACCATCTTTCCTCCTTACCCAAAGCGAGATTCACACTCTAGAACTCAAAGGTTCAACCTTTAGACTTTGGTTCTTGGGAGAGAGATAAGCATGGATGAATAGAGAAGACAAAGAGACATGGTGATATCACTAACAAGCTTTTTTGTAGAGAAATAAACAAGCCCTCCTCGATCTCTCTTCAAAAAGAGGTAATTACCTCATTACCCCTCCTTCATACTCCCAACTATTCACCCAACCAAAGCCCAAACAACTAAGAGCAAGCCCAATAAGGTTCTCGGGGCCAAAACATCTTGGCCCAAAAGCAAGCTCAAATTTCGATTCAAACCGACTCTCGAATTCCAAAATTTGGGTTGTTACATCTCTCTTCTCCTTAAAGAAAATTTTGACCACAAAATTTAAACAAGGGAAGGATATGCAACTGCTAAAGCTCCCACCATCCTCTTAACCACATATGCCACGTGGTAGGGTCTTTCCACAAAACTTTCCTAGCCAACACTCTTATCATAAATTCTCAACTCTATACAACACTCCCCGATAATTCATTCCCAATGTCTGGAACAACACCCACATCGAACCTAGAAACTGATCGACAGAAGATAACCTCAACAGCATTGTCAAACATTGACTCATTGAACTCACTTCGAGTGACTCACGTCTCAGTTATCAACCTCTTTTTGCGCCCAGAATATGATATTTCTTTAAGGGTACACTTTATGGGCACTTCTTCGTCTATTAACAACATCATGATCCACGTGTTCAAGAATAAACAAACTCTTTCAATCAAGCTCTACTGCCAAACTATCTTAAAATCATAACCTTCCCTCTCGACTTGTTCAACTAAAATAGAGCTTAAAACCTCATTTACTTGAACCCACTATGACATAATCAAATACGAATCCACAATCAAGCGATTCCACTAGCCAGTCACTTCGGTTCTGAAGGAAAATTGTTACCACTAACAAGCTCTACTAGGGATCAAACCCACCAAACTATCCTCGAAGGTTTGAACAACATATTCCATTCCAACCATCTAACTCTAACTAACAATTATGTTAAAACTTTAGCAAGTCCTCAAGGATTTCCTAATGGTTCTTCCAACACAACTTATTACAGCACAAGAATCCAATTCCATACAACTTTATCCAAAAACCCATATATTTACTAAGCCATTTGGACGATCTTCACACTGTTACCATGCATGAAAACAATCTATCTCAAACCCAATAAAGTAACTCTTAAAATATTGAGCTTAAGATTACAACGACACACTCATGAGTCCAAACCATCCTACGACTCATTCTTAAGGTCCAAATGTCACCTCGAACATAATCTTTATCACAATCTCTCTTAACCTTCAACTTACGATACTCGATCCCTAAACGATCATAAGGCAACCTCGAGAATCTTCAACTATTTACAAGATTATCAATCCCTAAGGAACGTGTAATGGTCCTCCATTGTTACACGTTGACTCACCATATCCAACGCCACCACTCTTGCTATACCAACCTGGGTACTCCTTAAGGTGAACCACTTGGCGACGACACCCGTATTCACTCACTTTTGCAAATAAGTCCCTACTCTAAAAGTTTAGTCTGTGCCATACCATAGTGTGAGAGACACAAACACCAAACTCGGTGTCACCTCTATTGCAGGTTCTAATTCACGATCAAGAGGTAAGCCCACTCATTCTTCAAAGAGCACTCTAACATGGTCTTAACCGTCCAAAACTCTAAAGATTTAGACTCTTAACCATCGTATCCAACATGGGCTAAGAACATCTTGCAACCCACAAGAACCTCTTAAACAACCTTCGTGCTAAAGCGTTAATGGTTTATTGCGTCCATTTCCAACAACCTAGTTCACCTTGAACCTAAAACTTTGAGGCTCTCGCTCAAAAACCAAGGTATACCTCAAACTCATACACTCAATCTTCTCCAAGGGTAATATCTACCAACTATAGAGAGAGTAATTCTAACTAGTCCATGAGCACTATTACTCTCAATCCCCACTTACTACCCACGGTAAGAGCATTACTTATAAGAACTTGAAAAACTGATAAATTAATCAATCCAGCATACCACAACACTTATCCAAAAAGAGCCAAAATCATTACATGAATGATAGATGAAATTCTATCAATATAATGACTAAAACCAGAACAAACACATGTACTTGACATATCATCGGTGGCAAAGCTGTCATATCTGGCCTGGACAGCAGACTGTCTAGCAATAGCTTGATCGTCAACTCTGATGGTGGATCTCACAGGACCTCTATCCTGATGCCCCGACGACGCTCTAGCACCGCCTCTCGTAAAACCCTGACTATGCCTGGAAGAAGCCAACCTCTAAGACTAAGCTGGTGCACCAACATCCATAATTGGGCAGTCCCTCGCCATAAGGCCTAGTGTCTGGCACCTATAACAATTCCTCCAAGCAAGAAGCATACCCTAAGGTGATGTCACCCACAATACTCACAATTTGGTGGAAAAGACACTCCGACCAAACCATTAATACACCCCCACTAGAGTAGAAATCAAAAAGCCCCCCAAAACCTTCAATCTAAGTCAATGTTGGCTCTGAAGTCATTTGAGTGCCTTCGCACTATCGACTAAGAAAATATCCCAAGAGAACCCGCTAGCATCAATATGTCAGCCTTGAACTATGCGCAAAAACTGATTCCTCATTTCACCCAAGCGAGCCTCTCTGGTGTACTTCTCCTTTAAACTTACCAAAGAAGAAATCATCTATCGAAAGTGTAATATGTAGTCCAAACTCGATGGTGTTTCACTACTCGTATGCATTGCCTTTAAGAAGAAAGACAATGCAATTGAGATCACTTTAAGGCCGCTTCATATCTACCTTAGAACCCTCTAAAAGTTTTCAACCACTGATCCGCTTGATCCAATCTTCTTTTCCTAACCTTTCAATATTATTTGGTCCATAACAATGATGCCTCTCTCATTTGAGAGACGTGGCTCTCTTCGTGACTTGACCCAAACTAGTCTGAGCTACATTAAAAGGTGGTAGTTCATTATTCTCAACCAAGGGTTTGGTTCTCTTTAAACCTTGAAGCTTCCAACACAATGCTTGACATCTCAAGCTAGCTCGTCCGAACAAATAATCAATGGCCAAGATCATATCAATTCATTGAAAAGACAACTCCACTGAGTCTATCAACCACGTATCTGTTGCGCGTAATAAATGCTACGCAAATGTGCAAGTATACACGTCGCAAGTTATAGTATAAAAGATATCGTCTCTACAGGGATTGGTGCCACTTCAAGAATCTAGTCTCTTGCACTGTAAAAAGTAAAAACACAAATAAAGGATTATGGGAGTTTAACTAATAACTAAACTAGAAAGCAATAAAGTAAAAGAAAAGATGAGATCAATTGAGAGAGATATAGGCCAGGTCATCGTGAGTTGAGGTGTGATAGCCGATTGGATCGTTTTGGTAAAAGAATGCACGGGCAACTCAGTTGTCGCGGCAACTTGCACAACGGGGTTGCCTTGGAAACTAATCGATGGTTGCATGGGCAACTACTTGGGCGTCTGGGCAGCAACCTTCAAGGTTCGGCAGAGCGTTCTTCAATGGTTTCTTCTTATCCCTAAGTCGAAACTCTAGCTACTTGTGCATGCCATGATAATACATCCCTGCGTGAATCAAGGGTGAACAACAACCAATCTTGCGCTCCTCTTAGCCGTTGAAATCCTTAACTTATTCCTAAGCCGGATTAATCTTCACCATCAATAGATTGAATAAAGATCATATTCATTTGTTTCTTGAATCTAACTCTCCCGATATTAGATAAATAGATGAAATCACGAGATCCTCTCCCAATTCACTCGCAAACAAGAATAAGAACCAAGAATGAATAAACCTTGAAGTAGAAAAGTGCAAACTCTTATTACCTAAACAAAAACCAATAGTTTCTCACAACCACAAAACACAATAACCATAGCCAAGTAGATTTAGTTCATGGCTAGGTTCCAAAGAAACACAAGATAAATAATCCCTAGAATGAACCCAATCAAACAAGAAAGAAAAGGATGAAGAAGGAGGCTTGTCGAAATCCTCCTTGCCCTAGATGCTTGTCGAAAATTCTCTCCTCTTGCCCTCCTTGGACTTGTCAAAATTCCCCTCATTTGCTCTCTCTGTGGATTGTCGAAATCTCCATCTTATTTATAGGGCTAGGCCAAAGTCCTTCTTTGAGGAGGAAGTTAAGTTGGAATTAAATTATCTTTAAAGAATATAATTATTTATTATAATTATATTCCTACTAGAACTTCTCCTATCTTCTTGGAATTTAATTCTTCTTTAATCTCTGCATGGAAATCAAATTCCTTTGGGTTTGGGCTTTGCTCCACGTCATCTTGGGCTTGTTTAGTCATCAATTTCGACTACCATATCACCTTTGCTCTTGTCGACAATTGCCATGGCAACTGGCTCGGCGTCTCCTTCAAGCATTGCCCTGGCAACTAACTCTAGCCTTGCTTTGGCAAGTGATCCTGCACATACACACAAAACACACCAAAGCAGCATCTTTTCCCACAAAAAACTATCAAGTTATGTAATCATGCTCAACGATGGAAGGAAACATAGATAAATGCATGAATGGCTACTTATGCAACTAATATGAGCCTAAGTATAACAATAATATGAGTAAAAAGGGTAAGAAAAATAGTACTTTTGAACACTTATCACACCCCCAAACTCAAACTATTACTTGTCCTCAAGCAATGCAAACTCATAATTACCTGCCAAGACTTCAATTTTCACAAACTTAGCTTTGAGCTTGATTTCAATTCTCTGAACCGGGGCACAAAGTATGATTGGCTTTTTATTTTTCGGAAAACTTAGGAGTTACTTGGAATCAAACTATAATGCTTGTGAGTGTGTGCGGAGTTGTGTGCAAGTTGATTTTTCGGATTCTATGCAAACAAGAGGTTTTCAAATTACTTCATTGGGTTCTTTTTAACATGTTTTAACTAGAGCCAGTTTTGGGCACCTCTAGTGTTTTGTTTTTAGTTTTCTTAAGTTAATTTATTCGACTAGAGCCGGTTTCCGGCACCTCTAGTTATAAATTTTTTAGCACATACTAGAGCCAGTTTCTGGCACCTCTAGTGATAAATTTTTAGCACATGCTAGAGCCAATTTCGGGCACCTCTAGCATTCATCCAAATTTTATTCTAATCCCCCAATTTGTTAATTATCAACCTAAGTTTACTAGAATTCCTTAAATCAATCAAACCACAATAGTGTTTCATCAAATTTAGCATCATAGTAAAATTCTAAGTTTTTCCATGGTTATCCTAGAATAAAAATTCTATCAATTAAGTGCATTGGCAAAGTCATCATCGGATATTCATCAAATCTAAGCAATTCTTGTTCCAATTAAAGGCATGGCAAGCAATTTATGTATCCTAAATGTAATACTTAAGATGAATGTAACTAAACATGGTAACTACTAATAACAATCCCCCCCCAAACTTGAGTGAGGCATTGTCCTCAATGCATACATTAAAGAAAAATAAAAATAACGAAAAATAAAATGCATATGAGGACTTACTCCAAGAGTTCATCATCGTAGATGATTAGTTTCCTTTTGGTCGGCGTCTTGATTCTCTTGCTTGAACGCGATGGTTGTTTCCTTGTTGCCGGTGGTGGAATCGATCCTCGTACGGGGTTGTCCTCATCGTCCTCTTCATCAATGTTATTGTCTTTTCGCTTGGAGGATTCAATTGGTGCGATCTTTGTTCGTGCAATGGAGGACTCGTCCGAATCTGAAAAATTAGAAAATGATTCCGTAGGAGTTGATTTGGGCATAGGTGCTTTACCTTTGGCTTTTGCAGTGGTTGTCGGGATGTCTTTAGCTTTGGTTGCTGTGGATTTTTCAGGTTTGGTTGCCGTGGCATCAGCTTGTGCAGGCACGATGTAGGTTGCCGCGGCATCATCTTTTGTGGTTGCCATGGCGACTACTTTATTGGGTGCCGGGGCAAGGATCTCGGCAGGAAAGATTGGGAACGGCACACGATTGTCCGGGTACTTTTCTATGATGACTTGGGTGATGGCATTGTTGTGCTCCTTCATGTACCACATGAACATTAGTTGTCGGTCTTCAATTTGCCTTAGGTGGCTTGTCAATGGTTGCAAAAGTGCTTCAAAGTGTCCCAGGGTTGTTGGCCGAGTTGCCCGGGCGTTAGGTCCTTGGGCATCAGGGATTGCCGGGGCGGCAGGAGTTGCCGTGACAATTGGAGGCCTTGAAGAATCTCCTGGTGCCTCTCTCATTAGCTTTCAGATTAGTGCTTGATTCCAACCAGACTTGGGTAGGGCCTTTTCATCGGTGGACTCACTTGGGACATGCATCTCCTTGCAAAGATTAGAAATTAAGCAAGGGAAGAAAAGAGAACCCTTATCTTTTGAGCTGCATACAAAAATCTCATCACAAATAATTTTTCCAATGTTAATGATGCGATTATGCAAAATAGAATGTATGAGCAAAAGACGTGGTATATCAATGGTAGTATTGTGTGTGGTGGGCATTAAAGAAGTTTTGACAAACTTATTCCATAGTTTTGCCTCGGGTTTAAGCCGAAGGCGATTTACCGTGCCCTTGTATTTACCGTCGTTCCAATGAGTTCCCGGTTGAGTGAGTTCTTGAAGCACCTTGTCGAGTTGCTTGGGAGTGATTTGATCAACGAAGGCTTGATGCTCTTTCTTCTCAATGTAAAGCCCGTAAAAGGTGTTGACGCTTTCGGGACTTATGAGTATGGCCTTGTCACGAATAAAAACATAAGGATTATCCGGGTTAGGTGAGTGAGCATAGAATTCTCTTACCCATGAGATGTTACCCAGTTCCCGTTGATGGAAAAAGATTTGCCACTTTTGATGTGCAATCCTCTCGAAGATGAATGGTTCAAGGCCGAAATCTTGATGAGAGTTGGAGTATTCAAAGCCTTGTTCTTCATGAATCTTCCGGCTTTCAAACTTGGATTGAAATCTTTCTTGAACCATCGGTGTAGCAAACTTCTTGTATCTTGGTTCTTTGGAGGAACTTGGATGAACTAAAAATTTAATCTTGGATGCCATGGATGATCTTGGTTGTGAGTTTTGTAAAAACAAAGAAAAGAAACTAAAAAGTTGCAAGATAGAAAGTAGGAATAGGTTAAGGGTGATGGGTTTTATAGAAAAGATAGGTGGGCGGGATTAGGGGAAAACGAAAAAGGGTTTAGGGTGAGGGAGAAGTTGACGACAAGGGGTTGTGATTAGGGTGAATTAGAGGCTTTATATAAGCCTTAGATTCAGCCCATTAGTTTCCTTGTTGAAGATGTTTTCCTACTTGGATTAGAATTCCTCTTTATCTTGAACTTTTTTTCCTACAATTCAAATACAAATCAAATAAGGATTAAAATTAAATTAATAAAAGAAAATAAATAAAGATGTATAAAGGTATTCTAAAAAAATCTATCCTAAATATATATATATATATAATAATCGGAAATAGTAAAAAATAAAAAAAATAAAAATTCGAAATAAAATAAATACTTAATCGAAAATAAAAATAAAAATAAATAAAAATAAAACTATTAATATCAAAAGGGAGAGCATGCTCATGCATCTCCTAAGTTGACCACTTCCTTGTTACGTTCCACATGGGCACCATTATAGTGCTTCAATCTTTGTCCATTGACTTTGAATTCATGGTTGTCAGAGATGGACTTGATTATCACAGCACCATGGGAGAATGGTTTGACGACTTCGAATGGTCCCGACCATCTTGATTTCAGCTTTCTCGGAAAAAGTTTTAGCCGAGAAATGAATAAGAGAACTAGTTGCCCTGGCGTGAATTGTCGTGGCAATAGTTTCTTGTCGTGCCATCGCTTTGTTTTCTCCTTGTAGATTTGTGCATTGTTATAGGCGAGTGCACGGAATTCTTCTATCTCATTGAGGTCCAACAAATGCTTTTGTCCGGCACTTTCCCAATCCATATTCACGGTCTTGATTGCCCAGTATACCTTGTGTTCGATTTCCACCGGTAGATGGCATGTCTTGCCATAGACAAGTCGGAAGGGGGACATACCTAAGGGTGTTTTGAATGCAGTGTGATATGCCTGAAGTGCCCGATTAGATCGTTTTGGTAAAAGAATGCACGGGCAACTCAGTTGTCGCGGCAACTTGCACAACGGGGTTGCCTTGGCAACTAATCGATGGTTGCCTGGGCAACTACTTGGGCGTCTGGGCAGCAACCTTCATGGTTCGGCAGAGAGTTCTTCAATGGTTTCTTCTTATCCCTAAGTCGAAACTCTAGCTACTTGTGCATGCCTTGATAATACATCCCTGCGTGAATCAAGGGTGAACAACAACCAATCTTGCGCTCCTCTTAGCCGTTGAAATCCTTAACTTATTCCTAAGCCGAATTAATCTTCACCATCAATAGATTGAATAAAGATCATATTCATTCGTTTCTTGAATCTAACTCTCCCGATATTAGATAAATAGATGAAATCACGAGATCCTCTCCCAATTCACTCGCAAACAAGAATAAGAACCAAGAATGAATAAACCTTGAAGTAGAAAAGTGCAAACTCTTATTACCTAAACAAAAACCAATAGTTTCTCACAACCACAAAACACAATAACCATAGCCAAGTAGATTTAGTTCATGGCTAGGTTCCAAAGAAACACAAGATAAATAATCCCTAGCATGAACCCAATCGAACAAGAAAGAAAAGGATGAAGAAGGAGGCTTGTCGAAATCCTCCTTGCCCTAGATGCTTGTCGAAAATTCTCTCCTCTTGCCCTCCTTGGACTTGTCGAAATTCCCCTCCTTTGCTCTCTCTGTGGATTGTCGAAATCTCCATCTTATTTATAGGGCTAGGCCAAAGTCCTTCTTTGAGGAGGAAGTTAAGTTGGAATTAAATTATCTTTAAAGAATATAATTCTTTATTATAATTATATTCCTACTAGAACTTTTCCTATCTTCTTGGAATTTAATTCTTCTTTAATCTCTGCATGGAAATCAAATTCCTTTGGGTTTGGGCTTTGCTCCACGTCATCTTGGGCTTGTTTATTCATCAATTTCGACTACCGTATCACCTTTGCTCTTGTCGACAATTGCCCTGGCAACTAGCTCGGCGTCTCCTTCATGCATTGCCCTGGCAACTAGCTCTAGTCTTACTTTGGCAAGTGATCCTGCACATACACACAAAACACACCAAAGCAACATCTTTTCCCACAAAAAACTACCAAGTTATGTAATCAAGCTCAACGATGGAAGGAAACATAGATAAATGCATGAATGGCTACTTATGCAACTAATATGAGCCTAATTCTAACAATAATATGAGTAAAAAGGGTAAGAAAAATAGTACTTTTGAACGCTTATCAGTATCCTCAAGCCTTACTTGAGTATTACATTGTGCAAATCCAACGATGTCCCTTCAGCTACTAGTATACATAATTTATAACAAGCGTACACTGCTCGAACCTCCAAGCAATCAGCTTACAAGGAGCGTTCTTGGGACCTCATAGTCATCAAGTACCTCCCAACATTAAACAAAAATACATAGCTGCCATGTGTGCTGCATCCCTATCATATGGTACCCTGCCATTAGGGATCACTTACTATGGATGAAGGGACCCCGATTGACACTCTACCACTAGTCGATTAAAAGCAAGTCCTCTTATCTATTCCATAAGGGTCACCCACCAACTCATAAAATCTCGCCACTAGAGGTTCTCATTATGAACTCAATATTTTAAAGTAGCTTATGGTACATAGCCATGATTACTATTCGAGTGATGGGAGGAGGGCACGCCCTCAACTCTTCCATTTCTTTCTGAACCCAAGCTTAACGTCTGAGATAACTTTGATCTTATAATCATCCTTAAAGAAATCAGCCATCATTATTGCCCTCACGATCGTGATTGAATATATCTTAATGTCGAAACCAGCGACACATGTGAACACAGGGCACACCATCCTGATTCCAATCTTGAAAGAGTACACCTTAGACACAATGGCTCATATTTGCTAAACACCTATCAACGACTCTTAACCACACCAGGGTTTTCCTACAACCGGCTAAACCTAGGCACTAATACCACTAAATGTAACACCCTCAACCCGGATATCACATTTGGGCCTCAAGCCAGAAACCCAACCATAAGATTTTCAACCTAGTTTAGCTCAATCAACAATAAATTTCCAAAACTCATTTTATTTCAATCCAATAAAGTACAAGTAATATTTGAAACATATACAGTGGAGCTCCTTTTAAAATTACATTATAAAATTTTTGACTCGATCGTTTAAAAATCTGTACTGGTATGCCCTTCATGTTTCAACTATTTACATAGAGAGACGTATCGGTACTAAACCACCCGTACCGGTACGCGAACCTAGATTTCTAGGTCTGGGTTCAAATTTCTCATCTTTAACCCCCAAACCAACTTAATAACCCCAAAACTCAACCTACAACTTATGGAAGGTGTTTAGGGTCGGTTTCTATCAATTTTAAGCCGTATTAACAGCAATTTCACAATTTGCCATTAAAGAGCAACCAAGGTTCAATCTCAACCTAAAACACCATAAACATGCAACAAGATTTATTTTCATGATTTTCAGGGAGTTATAGGAGTTAGTAGTGTACTAACCTTGGATTAAAGCTGAGGAAGAAGCCTTCAAAGCATCCATTCCCGTTCTTCCTCCTCCAAACCACTCTAAACATCTCCTTCCACCATTTCAAACAATATTTACCTCAAAATAAAGATCCTTTGATGCTGAACCATCTTTCCTCCTTACCTAAAGCGAGATTCACACTATAGAACTCAAAGGTTCAACGTTTAGACTTTGGTTCTTGGGAGAGAGATGAGCATGGATGGAGATAGAAGACAAAGGGACATGGTGATATCACTAACAAGCTTTTTCTGCAGAGAAATAAAGAAGCCCTCCTCAATCTCTCTTCAAAAAGAGGTAATTACGTCGTTACCCCTCCTTCATACTCCCAACTCATCACCCATCCAAAGCCCAAGCCAACAAATCAAGCCCAAACAACTAAGTAAGCCCAATAAGGTTCTCGGGGCCCAAACATCTCAGCCAAAAGAAAGCTCACATTTCGATTCAAACTGACTCTTGAATTTCAAAATCTGGGTCGTTAGAGAGAAAATTCAAAACTCATGAAGAATGTAACAACAGTGATCACGCTGAGCACAATAGAATAGTGAAAGCAAAGTGTACCGATGTGTAGTCTTCTAGAAATTTTCATTTAGCTTTTGTTTGATTTTGTTGTATGAACTATGGTTTTCCAAATTAATGATAAATCTTTTGGGTACTCTTTTCCTCCCGCTATCTCAGTTTGAGCTTCGGTTTGATCTAAGTTATGAAGGGAGTTTTTAACGAGGCTCATATTTCTTTTCAAAAAATACGGATGCAATTAAATGACTTTAAGGGGGAAATCTACTAATGCAATTATTTTTTTCATGTCTAAGATGAGAATCGAACCTTCAATCACTGGTTAAGGTAGGAGAGATTTCACCAACTTAATTTAGTTGTTTAAAAAAATTCAAATTTTAATATTATAGATCGAACAAATTAAGTTGAAAGAATTAATCTTATAATGAAAGTTTTCAATGTCTACTTCATATTAATGAAATATCAATAATTATATAAAACATCAAATTATTCCATAAATAAAAAAGGCATCAACCTAGAACATCTAGTTAAGGCTTCATATCTTGGTTCACAAATAATCATATATAAATATTTATTTTTTACATCTTTTATATCATTTTAAGTTTCATGTTTGATTCAAAAAGATTTTAAGCACATATATTTATAATAGTAAAATACGATACATAACACAAATAACATTAACTACATTGGCTAAACATTCAAAAAGATTTATGCTGCAAAGGTTTCTTTGAATTAGGTAAAGATTCCCCGTCATACTCGATTATCCTATCTCAAATGGTCCCTTAATTATTCCATCTTTAATTAGGTAAACATTTAAAAGGTTTAGAGTCCGGTGGAAAGACAAGGAAAAAAGTGTAGGTTTACACATAATTCCACATGTGTAAAAGTAGGTAAATACAAAAGTGTAGGCTAAACATGGATCAAACCAGTCATTATATTCCTTCTTTCCCCATCTTTTTACCCCTTTATTGCCATAGAGCCACTATTGGAAAAACAAGGGAAAAAGTAAGTGTAGGCTAAACATGGATCAAACCAGTCGCTATATTCCTTCTTTCCCATCTTTTTACCCCCTTATTGTCACAGCGCCGCTATTCGAAATATAAGGGAAAAGTAAGTGTAGGATAAACATTGATCAAAAATAAGGGGAAAATAAGGGAAAAATAAGGACTAATTTGCAAAGTTAAGAAGCTTGAATCCTTATCTTTGCATTTTTAGTGACTATTTCCGGAAAAACAAAAAAAGTTAGAGGGAATTATTTTTGAATGATTATTTGATGAAGAAAGTGATACATTAGTGGTTTGAATCAAGTAAGGGGACCAAATTGACAAATAGCAAAGTAAGGAGAAATTAGTATAAAGTTTGAAGTTATTTATGGAAGTTGTGTAGGAAAACTGAATTTGGCAGTAAGTTTGAAAATTCACCATAAATTCTAAAAAAATGGTTAGATGGTGAATTTTATATCGATGTAAAGATTTATTCGTCTAGTTTCGTTTAAAACAAACGGTGATTGATTTTGATTCATATATCAAAAGATATGAATTTTTAAGTGATGAAAGGTCAGAAAATAGAATAGCAGCTTGTTCCGAAATTCAATACTAGAATTTGAATTTGAAAATTTTCCATAAATTGTACAAACTGAATCTGGGTTATTAGTTTATATGGTTGAAAAGCTTGTCGAATTTAGTTTCGTTTCCAACAAACAGAAACTAATTTCGAGTTCCGAGTTAAAAGATATTAATTTTTAATCGAATGAAGGTCAAAAAAATTATAGAACAGTTTCGATCAGGATAGCCCTTTAAACGGGAGACTGATGAATTTTCATAATTTTTGTAGATTTTATTAAATTATGTGGCTTATACCGTTAGAACCGTTATCGAATCTAGTTTCTACGGTATAAAGGAGATTAAGATTCAGTATGTATTCTACCATGTAGAACTAAATCTTTGATGGTAGTGCAAGTTGACAGAAAATGGAAATTGAGACAATTTGTGTCTAATGTTGGTTAGCAAACTTGGAGGAGTTATTAGAAGATCAAAATGGTCATTAAAGACCAAAAATGAGTTTGTGAACAGTATAAGGAAGGAAAGAAATTTATGGAAAATTTTTATGTTGAATGATTAAATAGCTTAATTGAAATATTGTTAGAAGTGAATATAACAAATGTTCTACGTGTACCGGTACTCCTATATAGGTATCGTTACTCTCTCAGAGTATCGGTACTCATTTTACATTCAAAAGAATTTGTGTTAAGCATGTACCGATACGCCCCCTTCGTGTATCGGTACCTAGTACCAGTACGCTTACCCCTCGTACTGATCCTCAAACTCAATAGGATAGTAGTACTAATACGCCTCCCTTATGTATCGATACACAAAAGCGCTACTGGAATTTCATTCATAACAGGGGTACCTATACTCAAGAATCTGTACCGGTATGCCCTTCATGTTTCAACTCTTTACATAGAGAGAGGTACTGGTACTGAACCACCTGTACCGGTACGCGAACCTAGATTTCCAGGTCTGGGGTTCGAATTTCTCATCTTTAACCCCCAAACCAACTTAATAACCCCAAAACTCAACCTACAACTTATGGAAGGTGTTTAGGGTCAGTTTCTATCAATTTTAAGCCTTATTAACATCAATTTCACAATTTGCCATTAAAGAGAAAACGAGGTTCAATCTCAACCTAAAACACCATAAACATGCAACAAGATCTATTTTCATGATTTTCAGGAAGTTATAGGAGTTAGTAGTGTACTAACCTTGGATTAAAGCTGAGGAAGAAGCCTTCAAAGCATCCATTCCCGTTCTTCCTCCTCCAAACCACTCTAAACATCTCCTTCCACCATTTCAAACAATATTTACCTCAAAATAAATATCATTTTATGCTGAACCATCTTTCCTCCTTACCTAAAGCGAGATTCACACTCTAGAACTCAAAGGTTCAACCTTTATACTTTGGTTCTTGCGAGAGAGATGAGCATGGATGAAGAGAGAAGACAAAGGGACATGGTGATATCACTAACAAGCTTTTTCTGCAGAGAAATAGAGAAGCCCTCCTCAATCTCTCTTCAAAAAGAGGTAATTACGTCATTACCCCTCCTTCATACTCCCAACTCATCACCCAACCAAAGCCCAAGCCAACAACTCAAGCCCAAACATCTCAGCCCAAAAGAAGGCTCACATTTCGATTCAAACTAACTCTTGAATTTTAAAATCTAGGTCGTTAGAGAGAAAATTCAAAACTCATGAAGAATGTAACAACAGTGATCACGCTGAGCACAATAGAATAGTGAAGGCAAAGTCTACCGATGTGTAGTCATCTAGAACTTTTCATTTTGCTTTTGTTTGATTTTTTTGTATGAACTATGGTTTTCCAAATTAATGCTAAATCTTTTGGGTACTCTTTTCCTCCCACTATCTCAGTTTGAGCTTCGGTTTGATCTAAGTTATGAAGGGAGTTTTTAACGAGGCTCATATTTCTTTTCAAAAAATACGGACGCAATTAAATGACTTTAAGGGGAAAATCTACTAATGCAATTATTTTTTTCATGTCTAAGATGAGAATCGAACCTTCAATCACTGGTTAAGGTAGGAGAGATTTCACCAACTTAATTTAGTTGTTTAAAAAAATTCAAATTTTAATATTATAGATCGAACAAATTAAGTTGAAAGAATTAATCTTATAATGAAAATTTTCAATGTCTACTTCATATTAATGAAATATCAATAATTATATAAAACATCAAATTATTCCATAAATAAAAAAGGCATCAACCTAGAACATCTAGTTAAGGCTTCATATCTTCATTCACAAATAATCATATATAAATATTTATTTTTTACATCTTTTATATCATTTTAAGTTTCATGTTTGATTCGAAAAGATTTTAAGCACATATATTTATAATAGTAAAATACGATACATAACACAACTAACATTAACTACATTGGCTAAACATTCAAAAAGATTTATGCTGCAAAGGTTTCTTTGAATTAGGTAAAGATTCCCCGTCATACTCGATTATCCTATCTCAAATGGTCCCTTAATTATTCCATCTTTAATTAGGTAAACATTTAAGAGGTTTAGAGTCCGGTGGAAAGACAAGGAAAAAAGTGTAGGTTTACACATAATTCATCATGTGTAAAAGTAGGTAAATACAAAAGTGTAGGCTAAACATGGATCAAACCAGTCATTATATTCCCTCTTTCCCCATCTTTTTATCTCTTTATTGTCATAGAGCCACTATTGGAAAAACAAGGGAAAAACTAAGTGTAGGCTAAACATGGATCAAACTAGACGTTATATTCTTTCTTTCCCATCTTTTTACCCATTTTATTGTCACAGCGCCACTATTCGAAAAACAAGGGAAAAAGTAAGTGTAGGCTAAACATGGATCAAACCAGTCACTGTATTCCTTCTTTCCCCATCTTTTTACACCTTTACTGTTACAATGCCACTATTGGAAAAATAAGGGAAAAAGTATAACTTATCAGTGTGAAAACGTTACACTTTTTAGTGTAAGCTACACTATCGATGCAAGAATAGAAACAAGGTAATCTTGTTTAAATATCGATCCCACGAGGATGGTGTATTATGTTTATACTAATGTAGCTACAATAAAACCAGTGAAAGTAGTAGTTGTGGATTTAATAGTAATATAAAAATGAGACTAAATGATTTGATGTGGTAGCAATAACAAAGAGTAATAAAAGTTAGAGAATAATGAGAATAAGCCTAGATCTCCTTGGCTCACCTCGGTAGAAAGATCAAGTGCACTTTAAGGATTAAAGATTGGTTTAATCAGTGATGTAGTGGTGTAATGTAATATCCCAAATTTTTTTTGCAGTGACCAAAATGTAAATTTTGAAAGTTTTGGGGTTAAATGTATAAAGTTTGGAAAAGTTTGGGGACTAAAGTGTAAATTTCCCCAACAAGTGATTTTATTCAGTATAAGAGTGAATCTGAACAAAATAAGAACCTTGATATCAGTTTTGAGAATTAAGATACAGTTTAAGGTATCGAACTTGGATCGAATAAAATTGTTAAGCGTGCTCAGGCTAGAGAAATACAAGGATGGGTAACCTTCGGGAAGGTCCCATAAAAGTATTTCTAATCGATATTTTGGACTCAGTAAAAGTAAAGAATATTCGCATGGATTTACGACAAAGGATTTCTAAGAGAATTTCTACTCTTCGAAGAGTTTCGATAATTATTGGGATAGTAGACTGAGTTAGGAAAATTCAATCTTAGTTCTGGGAAAGAAAGTTTTTATGAGATAATAGAGTTTATTTCCCGAATATAGAAATATGGAATTTTTGGAATAAATCCGATAGTTCGAAAAAGGTAAAATCGCAGTAGAAGTATTTTACGAATATCGGGAGATCGGATCGAATCAAAATTTCAGAGGCTGTTCCATAAGCCATGGAAAAGTTATAAAATAATATTTAAGGAATAGTGACTGGTTGGGAATGAACTATTTTAGTTGGATTGTAATGGAATGGCATTTTTGAAGTAAACTAGTAAAATAATTTTTGTAGATTTTATTAAATTATGTGGCTTATACCGTTAGAACCGTTATCGAATCTAGTTTCTACGGTATAAAGGAGATTAAGATTCAGTATGTATTCTACCATGTAGAACTAAATCTTTGATGGTAGTGCAAGTTGACAGAAAATGGAAATTGAGACAATTTGTGTCTAATGTTGGTTAGCAAACTTGGAGGAGTTATTAGAAGATCAAAATGGTCATTAAAGACCAAAAATGAGTTTGTGAACAGTATAAGGAAGGAAAGAAATTTATGGAAAATTTTTATGTTGAATGATTAAATAGCTTAATTGAAATATTGTTAGAAGTGAATATAACAAATGTTCTACGTGTACCGGTACTCCTATATAGGTATCGTTACTCTCTCAGAGTATCGGTACTCATTTTACATTCAAAAGAATTTGTGTTAAGCATGTACCGATACGCCCCTTCGTGTATCGGTACCTAGTACCAGTACGCTTACCCCTCGTACTGATCCTCAAACTCAATAGGATAGTAGTACTAATACGCCTCCCTTATGTATCGATACACAAAAGCGCTACTGGAATTTCATTCATAACAGGGGTACCTATACTCAAGAATCTGTAGCGGTATGCCCTTCATGTTTCAACTCTTTACATAGAGAGAGGTACTGGTACTGAACCACCTGTACCGGTACGCGAACCTAGATTTCCAAGTCTGGGGTTGAATTTCTCATCTTTAACCCCCAAACCAACTTAATAACCCCAAAACTCAACCTACAACTTATGGAAGGTGTTTAGGGTCAGTTTCTATCAATTTTAAGCCTTATTAACATCAATTTCACAATTTGCCATTAAAGAGAAAACGAGGTTCAATCTCAACCTAAAACACCATAAACATGCAACAAGATCTATTTTCATGATTTTCAGGAAGTTATAGGAGTTAGTAGTGTACTAACCTTGGATTAAAGCTGAGGAAGAAGCCTTCAAAGCATCCATTCCCGTTCTTCCTCCTCCAAACCACTCTAAACATCTCCTTCCACCATTTCAAACAATATTTACCTCAAAATAAATATCATTTTATGCTGAACCATCTTTCCTCCTTACCTAAAGCGAGATTCACACTCTAGAACTCAAAGGTTCAACCTTTATACTTTGGTTCTTATTGAGAGAGATGAGCATGGATGAAGAGAGAAGACAAAGGGACATGGTGATATCACTAACAAGCTTTTTCTGCAGAGAAATAGAGAAGCCCTCCTCAATCTCTCTTCAAAAAGAGGTAATTACGTCATTACCCCTCCTTCATACTCCCAACTCATCACCCAACCAAAGCCCAAGCCAACAACTCAAGCCCAAACATCTCAGCCCAAAAGAAGGCTCACATTTCGATTCAAACTAACTCTTGAATTTTAAAATCTAGGTCGTTAGAGAGAAAATTCAAAACTCATGAAGAATGTAACAACAGTGATCACGCTGAGCACAATAGAATAGTGAAGGCAAAGTCTACCGATGTGTAGTCATCTAGAACTTTTCATTTTGCTTTTGTTTGATTTTTTTGTATGAACTATGGTTTTCCAAATTAATGCTAAATCTTTTGGGTACTCTTTTCCTCCCACTATCTCAGTTTGAGCTTGGTTTGATCTAAGTTATGAAGGAGTTTGCGTACGAGGCTCATATTTCTTTTCAAAAAATACTTGACGCAATTAAATGACTTTAAGGGAAAATCTACTAATGCAATTATTTTTTCATGTCTAAGATGAGAATCGAACCTTCAATCACTGGTTAAGGTAGGAGAGATTTCACCAACTTAATTTAGTTGTTTAAAAAAATTCAAATTTTAATATTATAGATCGAACAAATTAAGTTGAAAGAATTAATCTTATAATGAAAATTTTCAATGTCTACTTCATATTAATGAAATATCAATAATTATATAAAACATCAAATTATTCCATAAATAAAAAAGGCATCAACCTAGAACATCTAGTTAAGGCTTCATATCTTCATTCACAAATAATCATATATAAATATTTATTTTTTACATCTTTTATATCATTTTAAGTTTCATGTTTGATTCGAAAAGATTTTAAGCACATATATTTATAATAGTAAAATACGATACATAACACAACTAACATTAACTACATTGGCTAAACATTCAAAAAGATTTATGCTGCAAAGGTTTCTTTGAATTAGGTAAAGATTCCCCGTCATACTCGATTATCCTATCTCAAATGGTCCCTTAATTATTCCATCTTTAATTAGGTAAACATTTAAGAGGTTTAGAGTCCGGTGGAAAGACAAGGAAAAAAGTGTAGGTTTACACATAATTCATCATGTGTAAAAGTAGGTAAATACAAAAGTGTAGGCTAAACATGGATCAAACCAGTCATTATATTCCCTCTTTCCCCATCTTTTTATCTCTTTATTGTCATAGAGCCACTATTGGAAAAACAAGGGAAAAACTAAGTGTAGGCTAAACATGGATCAAACTAGACGTTATATTCTTTCTTTCCCATCTTTTTACCCATTTTATTGTCACAAGCGCGCCACTATTACAAATGAAAAACAAGGAAAAAGTAAGTGTAGGCTAAACATGGATCAAAACCAGTCCTTTGTATTCCTTCTTTCCCCATCTTTTTACACTTTTTTGTTACAATGCCACTATTGGAAAAATAAGGGAAAAAGTATAACTTATCAGTGTGAAAACGTTACACTTTTTAGTGTAAGCTACACTATCGATGCAAGAATAGAAACAAGGTAATCTTGTTTAAATATCGATCCCACGAGGATGGTGTATTATGTTTATACTAATGTAGCTACAATAAAACCAGTGAAAGTAGTAGTTGTGGATTTAATAGTAATATAAAAATGAGACTAAATGATTTGATGTGGTAGCAATAACAAAGAGTAATAAAAGTTAGAGAATAATGAGAATAAGCCTAGATCTCCTTGGCTCACCTCGGTAGAAAGATCAAGTGCACTTTAAGGATTAAAGATTGGTTTAATCAGTGATGTAGTGGTGTAATGTAATATCCCAAATTTTTTGCCAGTGACCAAAATGTAAATTTTGAAAGTTTTGGGGTTAAATGTATAAAGTTTGGAAAAGTTTGGGGACTAAAGTGTAAATTTCCCCAACAAGTGATTTTATTCAGTATAAGAGTGAATCTGAACAAAATAAGAACCTTGATATCAGTTTTGAGAATTAAGATACAGTTTAAGGTATCGAACTTGGATCGAATAAAATTGTTAAGCGTGCTCAGGCTAGAGAAATACAAGGATGGGTAACCTTCGGGAAGGTCCCATAAAAGTATTTCTAATCGATATTTTGGACTCAGTAAAAGTAAAGAATATTCGCATGGATTTACGACAAAGGATTTCTAAGAGAATTTCTACTCTTCGAAGAGTTTCGATAATTATTGGGATAGTAGACTGAGTTAGGAAAATTCAATCTTAGTTCTGGGAAAGAAAGTTTTTATGAGATAATAGAGTTTATTTCCCGAATATAGAAATATGGAATTTTTGGAATAAATCCGATAGTTCGAAAAAGGTAAAATCGCAGTAGAAGTATTTTACGAATATCGGGAGATCGGATCGAATCAAAATTTCAGAGGCTGTTCCATAAGCCATGGAAAAGTTATAAAATAATATTTAAGGAATAGTGACTGGTTGGGAATGAACTATTTTAGTTGGATTGTAATGGAATGGCATTTTTGAAGTAAACTAGTAAATAAAAATTAGTTAGAGGGCAAATTGGTCATTTAGCCCCAATGACATTTTTGAAATATTTAAAAAGTTATAAGGGCATTTTTTGAAGAAGGAAATGGAAGATTTAATCTTGGCCCTTGATTGATGATAAGATCAATCTCAACCATTGGATTAAAAGGGCATTTTAGTAATTTTACTATTTAAATGAATTTAAAATTCATTTATATTTACAAGTGGAATAAGTGGGAGAGATTTAAAATTAAGTGATCAAAAGATGAAGATGTCTTCATCTTCATCAATTCGAAAATAAAGGGGAAATGGAGAAAATTTTTCTAAGTTCGATTCAAGTCCCGAAACTCGATTTTCAGGAAATATTTTCAACTGCAAATTTGTTCTACTCTTCAAGCTCTATCTTTTGGTGTAAATAATTCATGGAAAACATGCTTGATTGATGAGAATTTTGTATAAGAAGAAATTAGGGTTTATGGAAAAAGTTTGGGGCTTTTGGAATTTTATGATTTCATGATGAAATTCAAGTTGAAATCAAGCTAGTATAATGTTAAAATCATGCTATTGAGTTGAGATTTAAACCCTACAAATTTTAGTTTCTATGAAGATGATTAGGGTTTATGGATTCAAGTTTGATATAGGGTTTGTGATGTTGAATTAATGATCTAGTAAGCTTGAATTGTTATTTGGAAGCAAAACCCTAAGTTAAAGGTATAGGGACCATTTTGGAAATTCTGAAAGTCAGAGGACCAAATCTGATTTTTATTATTTTGAAGTGTATTTATGTTATTATTGAAGTTGGAGATGTGAAATTGAAGTTAGAATGCTAAACCGATGTTGAATCGTATTAGTGACCATTTTGACAAATTGTCAAAGTTAAGTGACCAATTCGGAAATGAGGTTTTAGAGAAGGATTAAATCTGAATTTTAGTTATAATGATGGAATTAAGATAGTAATTTTGATTTGAGGACTAATTTGCAAAGTTAAGAAGCTTGAATCCTTATCTTTGCATTTTTAGTGACTATTTCGGAAAAAAAAAACAAAAAAATAGAGGGAATTATTTTTGAATGGTTATTTGATGAAGAAAGTGATACATTAGTGGTTTGAATCAAGTGAGGGGACAAAATTGACAAATAGCAAAGTAAGGAGAAATTAGTATAAAGTTTGAAGTTATTTATGGAAGTTGTGTAGGAAAACTGAATTTGGCAGTAAGTTTGAAAATTCACCATAAATTCTACAAAAATTGTTAGATGGTGAATTTTATACCGATGTAAAGGTTTATTCGTCTAGTTTTGTTTAAAACAAACGGTGATTGATTTCGATTCATTTATCAAAAGATATGAATTTTTAAGTGATGAAAGGTCAGAAAATAGAATAGCAGCCTGTTCCAGAATTCAATACTGGAATTTGGATTTGAAAATTTGCCATAAATTGTACAAATTGAATCTAGGTTATTAGTTTATATGGTTGAAAATCTTGTCGAATTTAGTTTCGTTTCCATCAAACAGAAACTAATTTCGATTTCCGAGTTAAAAGATATTAATTTTTAATCGAATAAAGGTCAAAAAAATTATAGAACAGTTTCGATCAGGATAGCCCTGTAAACGAGAGTCTGATGAATTTTCATAATTTTTGTAGATTTTATTAAATTATGTGGCTTATACCGTTAGAACCGTTATCGAATCTAGTTTCTACGGTATAAAGGAAATTAAGATTCAGTATGTATTCTGCCCTGTAGAACTAAATCTTTGATGGTAGTGCAAGTTGACAGAAAATGAAAATTGAGACAATTTGTGTCTAATGTTGGTTAGCAAGCTTGGAGGATTATTTGAAGATCAAAATGGTCATTAAAGACCAAAAATGAGTTTGTGAACAGTATAAGGAAGGAAAGAAATTTATGGAAAATTTTTATGTTGAATGATTAAATAGCTTAATTGAAATATTATTAGAAGTGAATATAACAATTTTTTATTTATATTCATGTGGTTAACGAATTCGAATACGAATCAAAGAGGATTCGAGGTGTTATGAGGGAAAGGATCGGGTAAGACTTAGTGAGGCAAATTGTTACATGGCCCAGGTGAGTGCATTTATGTGTTTCAAAATGTACTTATGAAGACTTGCGAATAGTCGACCTTAATTTAAAAATAGCATTGCACTATCTATATATATTAAGCTAATGCATGATTGCAATATAGGTAAATTAAATAGAATATGTAATGTGAATTGCTGTCCTAAGAAATGATGATTAATTATGTTTGCCATGAACATTTATGATGAAGCATGAGATATGAAATGTTTATATATATGATCGATTATGATGATTGATTGATAATGAAATAAATGCCCAAGTATTGTGTATGAGAGTCCATTGTATAGTTGGCAAGCTTGACGGAGTACAAGGTACGAACTACTGTTTGCATAAATGATGATGCATTATGTTTACATGGACAGTGTTAAGATTAAAGTAAAACAAGTAGACACCTTGGGTGTCGATAGCACTAAAAAGGTGCGAATATAAGGAGAAAAGAGCGTCTTTTTGAGGAGCAAAGAGCGTCCTCGAGTACATACTCAAGTATTAAGGCTATAGATTCTTAAAGGACTTTTCAGCTAGAAGTATTAAGGCTATGGAGTCTTAAAGGACTTTTCAGCTAGAAGTATTAAGGCTATAGAGTCTTAAAGGACTTTTCAGCCAGTACAAAAGGCTACGGAGTCTTAAAGGGACTTTTCAGCCAGTATGATCACAAGACGATTACATGAAAGACATGATATGAAAATGATTGCATAATAAAAACATAACCATGATACAATACATGTTATGCAAATGATGGCATAATGAAAACATGACCATGATAGAATACATGTTATGCAAATGATGGCATAATGAAAGCATGACCATGATAGAGCACATGATATGCAAATGATTGCATGATAAAAGCATAACTATGATAAAGCATATGTTATGCGAATAATTACATGATGAAAGCATGTACATGATAGAGAATATGATAGCATGATATATGATTTACATGATAAAGATGATACATGATTTACATGATAGAAATGATACATGATTCATATGATAGATATGATACATGACATATATGTACATTGTGATATACTTACCATACTATAGAGAAAACAAATTGCACTTTATATGGCATAATGCAATACATCACTCATGTTTAAATAAATAAGTTTAACTGCCTCACTAAGTTCGTACTTAACGTGTGATTGTTTCATACGTAGGTCAAGTTGGAGCACTTGAAGAGGAGTCAAGCATGTTGTTCAAGCTACAATCTGCAGAACATCAGTAAGACATTCTAAATTATGACAATCTCTAGTGGGCATGTAAACTATTTACTTACTGATAGTATATGATGCATTAAATTGAATTATAATGATAGTTTGAATAATCGGCTAGACGATGAATCGTATAGGGATAAAAATATTAATTAAGCTTAACTTTCAGTAGCATGTTTAACTAACATCTATAATGTATATTCAACTACGAGTATACGTTATGGGTGTTATATGTAACCCCCTTGACTCGGCCTAGACGCCATACCGAACTGAGCGAGCTACATTGGGCTTGCCGAGACAAACCTGAACGAATTACTTAAAACAAGGTCCATTTTTTTCTTTTTTTTCTTGTCTAAGTGCATAATTAATCCCTAAGGTGAACATGCTGACAGCGGATAAAATTCTCGATTAAATCAGGCATCAACTTGACATCCAATTAAGCGCAAATGTAATTTAAGGACCAAAATGTAGTTCTGGAAAACTGAGGGGACTTACTTAAATCCAAGGTTACCAAAACTTAATTAATCAGGTCACATGCATGCTGGTTAAATCTCAACTTAAAGCAATCATCCAAGCTCATTTAATTGCATGTACAAGAAAACTGTGACTAATCTGCAAAGATTCAAACTTCAGCAAGGCAAATACAAGAAATAAAAGTCTTCGTACCGGTACACCCCTAGCCTGTATCGATATGGTATCATTTTGCAAAGGGTATCGGTACGGTCTTCCGCGTACCGATACCAGTAAACTGGACTGCTGGTAGATATCGCGTCGTACAAATTTGTTGTAATAGAAATGACAGGTAGCATATTCATTCTTATCCTCAAGTAGACTGGACTGCTGGCAAATGTCGTGTCAAACTGGCTGCAGTGGTGGTAACATCCTCTGCAGTGACATTAGCATTTCAGCAACAAAAAGGCAAAAATAGGCAGAAATATAAAAAACTTGAGCCACAGGAGCTAAGTTAGAAAATATGCAGAATTAGACCTTTGCTCTCAAATTTTAGATTTAAAAGCTTAATATACTATTACCCCTTCTAATATTTGATCATAGCTCTGTCCCTGATCCTATTTAGTTCGAATAAAGATGTCCATGCTGGCTTTTCTCCTAGCTACACCCCTTGTTGCCAACAATTCTGAACAAAGTCAACATTGTCAATTGTTATTTATCATGTTGTTGTTGTTGAACTAATGAATCAATCAACTTTTCGTTCATATGTTTATACAACTTTCACTTCAAGGATACCGTTAAAAAAATTAATGTTAAGTAAACAAAAGGGTAGATCACAATGGAACGCGTGTGTTATGTACAATTTAATTAAAACTTTATCTAATAATGTGAAAACATTAATTTTGAAATTTGAATAATGTTTAAGTATTTCACATCACTATCAAATAAGCATCAAGGATTAAAAGTTGAAAAAAATAGGTTTACATATATTTTATTAGGAAACTAATTTACGCGTTGAATTGTCAAAAGTTTTGCAATAAAAGGTAATTTTATTACACTGATATTACCTAAATTAGCTTAAAATTAGATGTCTTTATAAAATATGATATTAGCTTAGAATTCTGATATTACCTGAATTAGTTTAAAATTGGTTGCCTTCTAAAATATTATATTAGCTTAGAATTTTGATATTACATAAATTAGCCTAAAATTGCTTGCCTTATAAAATATGATATTAGCTTAGAAATATGATATTACCTAAATTAGTTTAAAATACTACCATATTAGAAAAAAAATAATTATACATGGAAATAATGAAGAATTTAATTGGTAATATCATATATTAGTTAGATACGTTTCCAATTCAAGCCATTCAGATTTTCCTAGTTTGCTATCGCAAATGTTAATGCCTTTAGCGAGGTAGGTCAAAGTCAAGAATTATGTGTGGGATGAAGATAAAATTATAAAATTTTGGAGGATCGGAAATAATTATTTTGTGTTAAAAGTAAAATCTTAAGGAAAGATAATTATTTTAGTGAGTGTATCGGAACCCGAGCTATTTGTGGTGGAGTGGGTCTTGATGGGAACATCAAATGGTGTTTTCGGCTTTTGAAATTCATTGGTGTTTGTACTGATTTGGAGGCTGAGTTATGGGGTATTTATGAAGGATTAGTGACAGCTTGGAGCTTAAATTTTTCTCGAGTTATTGTGGAGACGGATAGTAGAAAAGCGTATAATTTATTGGTGCACGGTAACCCGAATAATATTGGAACTTCGTTGCGCCCACATTTAGCAGCTATGTTGCGAAAGAGTTGGCTGGTTCGGTTCGGTTCAGTTCAGTTTTGTGAAGTGAGAATGTAATTTGGTTGCCGATAAATTGGCCGAAAAATGATCGCAAGCAGCTTAAACTTCTTCGTAAGAGAAATTTTCTAGTATTTTTGAGGGAGATAAGGTCGGGACAGAGTCAGTAATTAAAATGAACATTGAGACTTGAGGGCAGATAATGTACGTGCCCTGTTGCTGGTTGCCTTGTTATTAAGTTGAATAGGTTTTAAAACTTGGGGGTGAAGATAAAGAAAACTCCATAAACTCTAAAATAATTCAGTAAGCTGACAAAACAATTTAAGAGGATAAAGAAATGTAGGGAAAATTCCTAAACCTACAAAAATATCCAAAGAATTATTTAAAACATTGGAAATTATTAAATTTAGAACATATAATAATTTTAAATGTTTTAGATATTGTTAAATTATTCTAAGTATCGGGTTTGTTTAAGTGATAATGGCCTTTTATATATACTCAATGGCCTTGGGTTCGAATCCCTTAACCATATTTTTACTTCTTTAACTCACCAAGAAGTTAACCTTTAAGAAAATATGTTGTAAAACTTTAAGAAATGAACTTAGCTCTGTGGTTGGAGCTCTTCCATCCCACCTACACGTTCCGGTTCGATTCTCGTTAGAATTAAATTTATTGAATTAAATTTATTGAATTAAATTAAAATAATGAACAAATTGATGAAATATTTAAGTAACGGTGATCAAATGTGTAATTATATAAATTTCTGTTAACTGTCACGTCACCTTTTTCACCCATTGTTCGGGTTAAATTCTGTTAAATTTATTAAATTTTTTGAATAATAACTAAATTGATTGATTTTGTAAATATGAATGACTAAACATGCAACTATACAAATATTCTAAATTGTCACATCAACATTTTCGTTAAATTTGTGGCTTAATTTATATCACTTAAATAGTTAGGTGACTTGATTGAACAAATTCATAATTTGATGATCAAAATAAAATTACCCCTATAATTAAGTGACTATAAAGATTGTTTACCTATATATATTTAGTAATTATGATATTTATGTATTATGTTTATGTATATATATATATAAACATGATACATAAATATCATAATTACTGTCATTTACCACGCCCATGCACTCTCTCTAAAAAGAGCCACCCGTCTAGAACGGATTAGTACGAAATCTTTCTGACTAAATTGATTTAATGTATAAATATAAATAATTAAATATGCAATTATACAAATTTTTCATCCTTAATATCAATGTGATATGTTTATATCCAAGTAATATAGAGTTTCGCATCACAACTGATGTTTTTTATAACTATTGATGTTTGATCTATTGACCCCTTAATTTATATCGAATATTGCATAGGTTTATTATGAGACGACTCTTATAATTAAATTTTTTTATTTATAATATCAAAATTTGAATCTCTAATCTTACTTACCACATCCAAATTTATAAGATCAATATACAATTCAATTACCCAAATTTATAAGATCAATCAAATACATAATCCAATTACCAACAACTAGTTCATCTAGTAGATGAGGTTCTAGATCCTTAAACAAGGTCAAAGATTTAAATTCTGACTTGTGAATGGTTGCCCCCATAATGAATCTTTGTGGTACCTAATCAGATTAGTCAGTCAATAAATTAGATACTCCGGTGGCTAAACCAAAAATTACCAAAGCCAATTCGCCCTCACCACAATGCCTCCTTATTGGCGGCCAGAAGACAATGGAATAAAACACAACCAATTGCATTGCTCAAGAAGGCAACACATAAATGATGGCCTCATATTCACATATATCCATTCTTTTATAAGTACTTGTATTTAATTTATTGATTAATTTTTTTGAATACGAATTTGTTAACTAATTAATTTAAATAAGATAGTATAAATATATATTATAAAGACAATCTTCTCGATCTTTTTTTTTTTTTTGATAGAGCATGTGGTATTATAAATGAAAGAGAGATCACAACAGAACCCTCAGACCTTGAGGGATACAAGAAGCCCAGTTCTGAGGGGAAGTTAGACGCCGGGTTGCTTTGGCAACCCAGTCAGCAGCTCTATTACAAAGGCGATTCACAACAAAGAAGGAGAAAAAAGGAAAGAAGGATGGCAGACTAATGATATCATGCTCAACGGCAGCTGACTCTCACGCGGATAGCGTTTTGGAGTTAATACGTCTAATAACTCCTGAGTTATCAAATTCAAAAATAACATGTGAGAAGCAGGGATCAACAGCAGCAGACACTGCAAGTCGGACTGTTAGAGCTTCAGCACAGGAAGCAGACACAGTAGAAAAAGAAGCAGTCTTCCCTCCTACAGTCGAGCCATATTCATCTCTAAAAATCATTGCTCCACTTGCAGAGCCCGAGATTGGATCAAAAGATGCATCACAGTTGGCTTTCACAAAGCCTAGAGCTGGGGGGACTATTGACTCGAGTGTCTTCTTGTTTGAGGGTAGTCATCAGGACAACAACAGAATAAGAAAAAAAATCTGTGAATGCATTTTGTGCTTTAAGCCACACATCGATAGGTGAATCAACCAAAGCTGAGAAGACAAAACAGTTTCGGGATTTACAAAGAGCCCAACGGAAGAAGGAGATGAGAAAAAAAACCATCGTTTAATTTGCCATTCTTATTTTGAGTTGTAATTCTATTCCACTATCAGTAAAACCCGGGGAATCCTATTTTGGACGATGAGTACCTGAATCCCAGGGCCCTTCATACTGCTTGGGCAAAGGGACAGAAGAAGAGAAGGTGTTCAAGGCTTTCTGATTCTTCACCACACATTGGATATTGATCATCGTTATGGCCTTTTCCATGAAATCTTTGTTTTAGGGTATTTTTGTGGGTACAATATTGTGGCAAGCTTTCCATACTTTAACTTGGGAGGAACTTTAAGTCCCCAAATCGAACGCCACAATTCTCCGTCCTTAACAGGATCATCACTTACGCCAGGAAGGATATCATTCATAGGAGAATTAATCAGAAAGTGATATCCAGACTTAATTGTATATCCCCCTGACTTGTTTGAAAACCAGACAAGGTCATCCTAACTTGAGGTCCGCCAATAGAAATAGATAAAATTGCCTCAATATCCTGTGGTAAGAACATGTTTCAGAGTTTCTCCACTCTTCATTGACGATTCTGAAGGTCAATGAGGCCACTCATAAAGAACTCAAGACTTCCTGGTAGTCTCGGGGATGAGGGAGCAAAGGATTTAAGCATGAGGATCCAACGATCGTCCCAAATTGAAGCAGATTTACCATTTTCAATTCTCCAAATGTAGCCCTTGGTGATAATATCAATTCCTTCCCAAATACTTTGCCAAGCCCATGAGAGATTATGGCTTTTCTAAGCAGATAGAATGTGTTCATTAGGAAAATAGATACCAAGTAAGACACGGGCAACCAAGGATTCTGGATTTTTTAAGATTCTCGAAGTTTGTTTAGAAATCAAGGCTCAATTGAAGGTTCTAAGATCCCGAAACGCGAGACCTGCCACGTCTTTAGCTTTGCACAGTTTGCTCTAACTTAACCAATGGATACTTCTAGCATTCTCATTAGACTCATTCCACCAAAACTTTCCAATAAGATAGTTTAACTTATCACAAAAGGTCGAAGGGCGGAGAAAACATTGCATCACATGAGGGTATTGCAGTGGCCACTGTTTTGATGAGAAATTCTTTCCCCCTTGAGAGAGAAATTTAGATTTCCAACTTTTAAGTTTTTTCTTTACCCTTTCCAGTATGAACGCGAGAGCTTCCTTTTACCCCTACCCCAAATGAATAGGAGGCCCAGGTATTTACTTTCCTCTTCTATAATGCCAAAACCCAAAGAACTCCCAAGAGAAGTTTTAAGATTAGGTCTCATATTAGGTGAGAAGAAAACTGATGATTTTCCAATATTCACAGATTGTCCCGTAGTTTTTTGGAAAGTGTCTAATAAGGACATCACTGATAAACAATTGACATGATCAGCCTTGGTGGAGAGGACACAATCATCAGTAAACATAAGGTGGCTCAGGATGGGATATCTTCTACCAATTTGAAAGCCAGTATACTCTTGGTTTATAAGTTTTCTATCCATTAACCATGAAAAGATATTGGATATCAAGTGGAAAATGAAGGGAAAAAGAGGGTCTCCCTGTCGAAGGCCTCTTGTTGGCAAGAAAGAGTTTTTTTTTCACCGTTTAATAAGCAAAGAAAAGGAAACTATTGTGACACAAAGCATAACACGTTTAACCCACCAAGGATCAAATCCCATATTTTGTAAGATAAGACAAAATCTCCCAATCCACTTTATCGTAGACCTTTTCAAGGTCAATTTTAAGAGCCATGACTCATGACAAGCCTTTCCTTGTTCTTTTGATGGCATAGAATGCCTCATGGGCCAAAATTATATTATCATGTATTAGCCTCCCACTAACAAATGCTGACTGTATCTGAGAGATAATATTAGGAAGACAACCTTTGGGTCTTGTAGTAAGGATCTTAGTGATAATTTTCATAGAGAAATTACACAAACTTATGGGTCTGAAGTGCCCCGCTTCTGTAGGATGCTTGGTTTTTGGGATTAAGACAATGTTCGTTTCATTGAAGTCCTTATCCAGCGATCCATGCTTGAAAAAATTAGAGACCATATCAATAGTATCATTTTTAATGGTGTCTCATAAGTTTGAAAGAAAAACTCTGAGAATTCATCAGGACTTGGAGACTTAAGAGCTCCTAGATCAAAGAACGCAGTTTGAATTTCCTCTTCACCGACTTCTTTGCACAATTCTCTAGTCATCTCAGCCATAATCACATTGGGAATTAATCCATTCAATTCTTCCTTGTCAATAGATTGATCTTTAGAGTAGAGTTTGGAGAAATTTTGCCTAAAGAGATCAGCAATTTGTTCTTCTTCCTCCACCCAGTTCCCTTTATCATCTTTGAGCTTGTGGATAGAATTGAACCTTCGATTCTCAAGGGTAGTAGCATGGAAGAAATTGGTATTTTTATCACCATATTTTAGCCAGTTAACCCTGGCCCTTTTGTGCCAGTATCTTTCTTCACATTCCTAAGTCTTTTGAAGGGTTTGCTTTAAAACATTTAGTTCCTCTTTAGATTTTGTAGTGAGAGGATTGCTTTGCAGAAACAGAATTTTGTTTTAGCTCCTCACAGGTCTTTCTACTCTTCCCAAACTTTTCTCTGCTCTATTTACCCAGTTTAAATCTAGTGGATCAGATTCTTCTGCCAAAAAACGAGGCCTTGATACTGTAAGGTTTTCATTCCAAGCTTCTTTAACCTTTTCAGAACATTCTTCCTCAAGTAGTCACCTCGATTCAAACTTAAAGGATTTTTTCCTTTTCTTTTTGAAGCCAGTCAGGAGGAGGACAATAGGATTATGGTCGGATGCAATAGCTTCTTCCATTAAACCAACAACTTTAGAGAACAAAAAGCTCCACTCTTCTGTAAAAAGGGTGCGGCCAATCTTTTTCCAGTACTGCTTGGTCCTCAACAGTTGGTTTGACCAAGTGTACGAGCCACCTTTCACAGGCATCTCAATCAAGCTGAATTTTCAACAAATTTATAGTACCATTTGGCACTTCTAGAATTCGCAGCATTCCCTCCAAGTTTGTCTTTTTGATCTAAGACAGAGTTAGTATCTCCAATTATACACCACTTGCAATTGTGGGAATTCCTGATGTAAGATAGGTGCTCTCAAAAATTTTTCTTCTCTTCAAGGTAAGAAGGAGCATAAATAAAGGTACAAAATTATTCCTCACCATTCTTATACGAAATAAATGTGTCAATGAAATTTTTGCTAGAGCTAATAATAGTAACTTTGATATCCTCTGTCCACCACAGAGCAAGCCCACCTGCTATTCCTCAAGGGTCGACATAAAAGCTTCCAGTAAAATTATTTTTCCTCTAAAGATTTTCCATATATCTTCTCTCTTTTTTTTGTCTTGCTCAGAAAAATAAGCCAGGGTTGGGATTTGATGATGTTGTCTTTAAGGCATTTAATACTATCACTATTGCCTAAATCTCTAACATTTCATGCCACAAAAGCCATAATCCACACAAACAAAAGCAGCAGAGCACAAAAAAAAAAAACACAGGCAAGACAAATCAAACCAACTGCAAAGAGCAGAGACCAATGTCACAGAGGCAACTCAAAAGAGAACACAAGCACATTTCTGTCACCACAGACGCAAGCAACACAACAACGACCACCAGTCTAAAAAAGAAGGGGGAGAGGTTACTTATGGAGAATCGCAGCAGAGGCGATAGAAAGCATTTTAGAGGCCCCAAGAGCACAGGCTGACACTTCTTCGAAAAGAGAAAAAACCAGTAAAAAGGGAAGACCAGGGAAAAAGTATACGCGCCAAAAATCAGGATTCACGCTTTCACAACAGTCTGGGGGTAACAGAAAAAGAGAGGTCAAGCCACACACGACCAAGACTCATGATCCTCAATCAAAATCCCCTGACCTAGCACAAATCGCTGGAGAAGGAAACCCTAGAAATTGGGGATTAAGATGTTTTATTTTTTGCAAGCGTCTAATTTATTTTATTTATAATACTAAAATTTGAACTTTTGATATTACTGTGATCAATGTGAGTTATACGAAAAAGAGGAGTTAGAGTTGTAGATAAACTAGAATTAGTATTGTACTTTATAATTAAGTTAGTTTACTAAGTCTAAGTCTAGAGTCCTAAGGTTAATGTAAACAAGACTTCTAATGTAACTTAGGGTCCGTTTGTTTTACTGAAAACTGTTTCCGAAAAATAAATTCAGGAAAATGAACTACATTTTCTGGAAAACTGATTACAGAAACCATTTTCAGGTGTTTGGATGAAGCTGTGTAAATCATTTTCCGCTGTTTGGTAAATTTTTTTGGAAAAAATAATGTTAAGAATTTGTTTTTAGTGAAACAAACACACATTACAAAGTCTGTTTTAAGTGAAACAAATAAATATTATAATGCTTAATTTTTTTTATAAAAGTACATTTTTCTAATTGATATTAATTTGTTGGTTCAATTGATATAAATTTAAAAATTGATTGAAAGTATGTGTTGCTTTTATACCAACATATTACTTTGAACAATAATATTATCCAATAACATAATTAGCACTGCACCACATTAGAAAATAATATCATCCAAGTACATAATTAGTAGTACACCATAATAATACAACAATATTGTCTAATTACATAATTAGTACTACAACATATTAAACTACCGATATTGTTGAAGTGCGTAATACAAAATATTAAAACAACGACTGTGTCTAAGTACATAACTATTATTAAACATTACATTAAAACTACACACGCTTAACCCTGAGTAAACTTTTGAAGCCAAATTTTTCTATGCTTCGTTTTTTTAATCAAGAAAGCTTTGGCTTCAAGTTCATTTTTCACTAAAAAATCAAACACGTTGCAAAGAAATTCTTCATCAAATCCCTCTTTCTCCATCAACATCACTTGTTCATAAAGATGCGGTGTCTTATCTTCATTAAACTTTTTCAATGCTTCAGCTATCTCACCAAGTTTTTCACCCACAAACTGAAGACGATCTTCCTCGACACTTTCTTGAGTAACTTTTCTTTTACGTTTTGATGTGCCAGATGAAGATACTTTTGTTCTTTCTTCCTCGGCATCTTCAGTATCAAAATTAAATGGCATTGAACAATCATTATCATCATCCAACTGTATATCAACAAATGTTTTGGCAAAACTCACTGTTGCCATATCTTGACCGACAATCACAGCCATCTCATCATAATTATCAATTTTTTTGTTCAAAAATGATGAGTACTTCGGGTGTGCCTGTTAGATATCATACAAAATTAAAATAACAAGTTAAATAAAATGTTAATAAAAGTTAAAAGAAAAGTATATAAAGATTACCGTCACAGTATCATCGTATGTCCTCGTATCACAAGTTATCATTTTCATGTTGTCATCCCATCCGAATCCACTTTCTCCTCGAATTTGACATATAATCTTCCATGTATTTTTGACTGTCCTCAAATGATTTTCCACATGTTTAGGATCACAAAGAACTTGAAATTTTTCAGAAATAGTTGTGGCAACTCGATTTATAGAAATTGATCTAAAAGTATTAGATGGCTTATTCCCTTTTTCAGCCTCCTCTACAAGTATTTCAAAGAAAAGACGTTCCATCGGTTTTGTCCATTTGAAATGTTTTGATGAGCTCCCTTTATTTGATTTAAGGTTACTCATCGCTACATTAATAATCATATAAAATTTTAATTAAATAAGTAATTTAAATCAATTTCCATAACAAACTGTAATATTCAAAAATGAAAAACTGAAATACTATAATAATTTCTATAACCAACCAACTTGGAACATAACGGTTTTAATAGTCAACAAACTTAAACATAATAGTCTCACCATCCAACAGACTTAAAACATTATAATTTGAATATCCAATAAGCATAAAACATAATAATCTCAATATCCAACAAACTTAAAACATAATAATCTCAATATCCAACAAGCTTAAAACACAATAATCTCAAATCCAACAAACTTAAAACAGTACAATTTTAACGTCTAACTTACATAACATAGAAGTACTCAACCTAAGTTCTAAAGAAAATTAATGTTTCTAGTCATATAATCATTCCACATAGCTTGTGCAATTTCATCTCTCTTAGTAGTCCATTCTATAGCTTCTTCTCTCTCTTCTCGCGCAGTAAGAGTTGATATTATCAAATTAGACTCAGATTCCTCATATAATCCTTCATTAATTGAATCATTAGGATCAACTCCCATTATATGATTATGAATGATAGTACAAGCTAACACTATATCGACTTGAGTTTGAAAATCCCAAAATGGTTCAGCGTCTAACACACGAAAACGCTTCTTTAAATTCCTCATATAATCCTTTGCATTTTTTGGACGATGACCGGTAAATTCTTTTAAATGATATCGAACACCACGATATGGACAAATAATTCCATTTCTAATGCCATATCCAGCATCAGCAAGATAATATTTACCTACAAGTATACATAATGTTATTATTACTTAACACATTATGACTTTAATTGAACTCTTTTGTATTATTATTGATAATTTTTACCTTCATGAATAATAAATCCTCTTGGACGTCTAAGTGCATCTGTTAAAATACGAGAGCCATGTGCACTGCCTTCCCAACCAGCTAGAACATAAGCAAATTTCAAATCAAAGGTAACATGCACCAATACATTTTTTGTGTCGTTCCCCCTTTACGACTACGAAATCTTCCTTGAATGGTAAGTGGAGCAGATGCACGAACATGAGTTCCATCTAATGCTCCCACACAATCTTTAAAATATGGATAAAACCTTGGGTGTTTCTTATTTTGGAGGTGTTGACTCATCGGGTAATCTAATGAGTAGTTTATATAATTTCAAAATAGCTCTCAACACTATCTTAAAGTAACGATGAATTGTCTCAGTTGATCTATAATATCGTGATCCAATCACTCGAAACCTTACATTGTGACCAATTATATGTAAGAATATGACCACTTGCTCTCTAACGCTTACCGATCTAGACGAGTGTAACAAATTGTTCCTAGTAAGGATGTCACACAAATTAAAAAAACAATTGGTCGCATTCTTATTATATTAATGCAATTTTGGTCACCTCTATATAATATACTATTGATATAATTCTCTCTTTCATAATCTCGATTCACATGACATTGACGAGTTATTTGCTTTCTAGATTTTAATGTTTGAATTAAAACGGCCCCAACAGCTAATGCTGAAGCAGCGACTCCCACTATTACATTATGAATTGTGTTACAATCCATCTACAAAAAACCAAACAAAACATTCAAAGTCATCAATATCAATCGAAACAACAATGTTATTACCAGAATTAAACCATGTTTCTATGAGGATCAAACATCATAGAAAAGACTTCAAAACATATCAAACAAAATTCAAGGTCTATGAGATTGATCAAGCTAGCTTCAAAGACCATACAAGAAAGTTAAAACAAAACCCAACTAGCAAGCAAGAACCAAACAACCAAACAACCCACTTACAGACAACATTTTCAGAATTGAGATCAAAACAAACAAACTGAAGAGTACATGTCTAATACAAATATGCTAGTTCTTCTCTAAATTTTTCATATATATAAAGGATTCTTGAAGGGTAATATCTCCATACAAACGTGTCTAATGCATGTGAAATGATTGTTTTATAACCTTACCATGAAGAAATATGGATCCAAGAACACTTAAATTATCCACTATTTTGTAAGACTATGGTAAAGTTAATTTTGTTGTTCTGCTAGCCATAATACCTAATTTGAAGATGCTTTGCATGGTTTAGGTTTTGGACTAATGCATATGAAGTAATTGTTTGATAACCTAACCAGGAAGAAGTATAGATCAAAGAACACTTTGTAAGATATGTCTATGATCAAATATGGTAATTGTTTGATAACCTAACCAGGAAGAAGTATAGTTCTTCTCTAAATTATAGATTGTTTTGTAAGACTTTGTAAGATATGTCTATGATCAAATATGGTAAGGTCTGTAATATGCTATAAGCACGAGACAAAAAATCAGCTACAAGGAGACTGAAAAGAATTCAGTACAACAAAAGCCACAATGTGCAGCGACTCAGCTTATAATGTTACATGCATGACTGTTAAAGTATCGAATAACCACTGAAACATCTAACAAACTGTATCAAAGATGGCATTAATATAAGGCTTTCTTATTCTGTTTTGAGAACATGTAAATGACTAATAAAATGAAAGGATAGGATGAAAAGCTAAAATAACCACTGAAACATCTAAACTATATCAAAGATGGCATTAATATAAGGCTTTCTTATTCTGTTTTGAGAACATGTAAATGACTAATAAAATGAAAGGATAGGATGAAAAGCTAAAATAACCACTGAAACATCTAACAAACTGTATCAAAGATGGCATTAATATAAGGCTTTCTTATCAAAGATGGCATTTTGAGAACATGTAAATGACTAATAAAATGAAAGGATAGGATGAAAAGCTAAAATAACCACTGAAACATCTAACAAACTGTATCAAAGATGGCATTAATATAAGGCTTTCTTATTTACATTTTGAGAACATGTAAATGACTAATAAAATGAAAGGATAGGATGAAAAGCTAAAATAACCCTTTGAAACATCTAACCAACTTTCTTATTCATTTTTTGAGAACATGTAATATGTCTTTGAACTTGACTATCTGCAGCTCCTATTTTGAAGATTAAAATATTTTAATATTGGTATGGGTGCTGTTAGTAAAAAGAATAAGAAAGCCATATATTAATGCCATCTTATTTGTAGGTTGAGGGAAATTCCTCAAAGAGAAAAACTCAGGGATCAAGGTTTGTTCCTATTTGACACTGAAATTCAGACAAAGAACCAACGTTCTTGTTGATGTGTTAATAGAAACTTTTCTTCTTTTGTCTATATATAGGTATATGGTGTAGAACCGATCAAAAGTGCAGTCTTGAATGGTGGAAAACCTGGTAAGATTTTCAAGTTCCTTTCACCGTCCACCCTCCATTCTCTTTTCTCTTTACTGCCAAAGTCTGATTTCGTTCTATAATTTGTGCAAAATATTGTAATATGAAAAATTTTCAAACACCCAGATTATGAATGATTTAAGACAAGTACACAACGAGAAAAGCATCTACAAGTCCAGGGAATAAAGAAATCAAAGATTTACAAACAAATCTAAAGATCGCAAACAACAACTTAGGGTAAATAAATTCAGAAAAATAAAGAAGATAGAAAGGAAAAACAAATTAGGGCAAAAAATTTCAGAGAATAAATAAAGAAGATGGACGAAAATATGTACTCACCTGAGTTATGTCGCCGTCGGTTGTGAGATGTCGATGCTGAAGAGAAAGAGACGCTGAAGTTGGAAAGTAGAACCAGGGAACAAAGACGCTTTGTAAAGTGTTTTACGGGAAAAAAACACGGTAATACAAACTACAAGGAAATACAAAGATAAAATGGTTGACCGGAAATTATAACTGCATTGACCATTTTTTTTACGTTAATCAAACACCGTAAAATGAGGAAAATGAATTCCGAAGTTTAAATTACGGCTATCAAACGGACCCTTAGAGTCATATTGTAACTAAAAGTATGAGTTACTTAAAGGGTGTAAATTGTACTTCCGAGATGTATTATTCTTTTGATTCAATAAAACTATTTTTCCAGTTTTTTCAGAATATAATTTTGATTCTCTACATGGTATCAGTCTTACTTTGATCCTAAATTATTTCTATAGAGCCCCAATCCGGATATAGCGAGATGGATTCTTCATCAACCACTACTGTCACTCTGACAGATTTTTTGATGCAACAGGTCCTTCTGTTACTTGCCATCGATTTGTTGGCCACAACTACTTGCAGTGGTCACAATCCGTGAAGTTATCTCTTATTGGTCGAGAGACTCTTGGGTACATCACTTGAAAATTTTAGAAGCCCTCTTTCAATGATGCTAGTCTCGAAAGTGGGCTCAAGAGAATGGCAGGGTGATGTCCTGCTCATTAAAACCATGACTCCTGAGATTGGCTCTCAGTTTTTACTCTATGACATTGCATGTGAGATTTAGAATGCAGTTAAAGAAACCTACTCTAGTACAAATAATAACTCTGAATTATTTGGTATAGAAAGTAGGGCCTTTAATCTAAATCATGAAGGGTTGAGCATCATCCAATTCTCTACCGCTCTAAATGGTTTATGGCAGCAGCTTGACCTCTATGAAGCAAATGAATAGGAGACACATGATGATGTTGCTCTTTATAGGAAGAATGTAACCCAAAGAAGAATTTTCCAGATTTTAAATGGATTAAACAAGGTGTGAGATCCTATCAAATTCAGAGTTCTAATCTGCAATCATTTGCCTTCAATCTGAAAAGTTTTTTCAAAATTAAGAAGGGAAGAAAGCATGAGATCCTTCATGATTCCCGAGACGACTATTGGTGATAGTTCTGCCCTAGTCACACAAACTTCTTCTTTCTCTAAACCTAAAAGAGGTAAACTGGTGTGTGAGTTTTGTAAGAGACAAGGACATCATAAGGATAATTGTTGGAAGTTGCACGGTAGGCCAAATGATTGAAAACTTCCCCAGCCAAAATTTCCAAGGAGTCCTATTCTAATACTGCTACATCTCCATGGTTCATTAAACAACAGATGATGGAGTTGCAGCAGATGTTTATTAAATTCAGTGGCAGTGGAGAAGGGCATCTAGCCCTTGCAGAAGATAAAGGTACAAAGTCCTCATCTTCCATAGCACTATTTTCTAATACAACTTCTAGGGATTGGATTATTGACTCTGGTGCCACAGATCATATGAATGGTAACAAAAAACTATTTTCTCAGTTTACTTCTTTCTCCTCTAAGAATTCTATTAAGATTGTTGATGGCTCATTGTCTTCAATTAAGAAAAGCGGATCTATTATTATTAATGAGGATTTGACACTTAAACATGTGTTATTTGTGCCTAGCCTAGAGTGCAATTTATTATCTGTGAGCAAGTTATCCAAAGACTTGTCATGTGTGTTTCAATTTAATGATTCTCAGTGTTTTGTACAAGGACTGGACTTGGAGAAGAGGATTGGAAGTGCTAGATTGCAGAACGGCTTTTATGTGCTTCCCAGCCTAAACTTCTCAACTGCTTCCTTTTCTCAATGTTGCTTTCTTTCTTTTAGTGATAATGATTTCATGTTATGGCATTATAGGTTAGGACACCCTAGTTTCTTTTACCTTGCAAAATCATTTCATCATTTGTTCATTAATAAAAAACCATCTTCCTATAAATGTGATGTTTGTCCTCTTGCTAAACATACAAGACAATCTTATTTACCATCCACTTATAAACCATCTCATCCTTTTCACTCATTTATAGTGATGTTTGGGGCCATTCAAAAGTGAAGAATGTTACCAGGAGTAAATGGTTTGTCACATTTATTGATGATCATAGTAGAACTACCTGGGTGTTTTTGTTAAAAGAAAAGTTAGAAGTTGCTAGCGTGTTTGATAGATTCCACAAAATGGTTGAAACACGATTTAAGAGTTAAATTCAGATATTTAAATCTGATAATGGTGGGGAGTTTTTTACTAAGTCTTTAGGAAATTTTTTCAGGGAAAATGGGATAATCCATATAAGCTCTTGTGTTGACATTCTACAGCAAAATAGGGTTGTTGAAAGAAAGAATAGACATTTACTAGAGGTCACTAAAGCCTTATTATTTGCCAACAATGTCCCTACCTACCTATAGGGAGAAGCTTTGCTAACAGCCACTTATCTTATCAATAGAGTACCTAGAAAAGTCCTACATTTTCAAACACCTAAAGATGTTCTTTTCGCCAATTTTCCTTCTTTTAAACCAATGACATATGTTCTTCCACTTAAAGTGTTTGGGTGCATTGTGTTTGTTCATACTTAAGTCCTACTAGGTCCAAACTTAACCCTAAATCATTCAAGTGTGTTCCGATTGGGTATTCTTCACTTAAGAAGGGCTACAAGTGCTTTCATCCACCCTCTCAAAAAAATTTCACCACTATGGACCTTACCTTTTTCAAACATAACTCTTATTACTCTAAGTCTAGATTTCAGATGGAGCATTACAGTGAATCTCAATCTTTTCCTAATCAAATTTACTATCATCTTTCTTTTGATTCTGCAGCTCATCCTATATTGTTTGAACCCAAACTTCTGTTGAACCCTCTATTCCTACACCTACATCCACACAGCCTAATCCTCAAAGTTCTCCACTAGTTATTACATCTTTTGCTCCTTCAAGACCTTCAGAATCTCATTTGCGGTCTTCTAAACCACTACAAATCTATACTAGAAAACAAAAGAAAATTATTCCTAAAACAATTCTGCAATCTGGTACTTCCCAGGAATTGGATTTGAATCTAGTTACTTGTGGAAGAAATGAAGGTAATAGTTCTTGTAAAATTCCTCCTCATCTACTTGAATTTAATTGTATTTCTATTTCTAAGAGAAAAGGTGTGAGACAATGCACTAAATATCCTATACAGAGGTAGGATGCCTATAGAAGCTTAATGCCCTCTTTCAAAGCTTTTACAGTCTGTCTTGATGCATAACAGATTCCTAAAAATGTTGAGGAAACACTACAAGATCCTAAGTGGAAAAAGGCTGTTGAGGAGGAAATTGAAGCACTAGAGAAGAACTCTACTTGGACTATTACCGATCTGCCCAAAGGTAAAAAAGCTGTTGGTTGTAAATGGGTATTTTCAATCAAGTATAATTCTGATGGGAGTATTCAAAGACATAAAGCCAGGTTGGTAGCAAAATGTTTTACTTAGACTTATGGTATTGATTATAATGAGACTTTTGCATCAGTGGCTAAATTGAATTTTGTTAGAGTTCTTCTGAGTTTGGTAGTGAACTGTGATTGGGAATTGCATCAATTAGATGTTAAAAATGCTTTTCTTAATGGTAAACTGGATGAGGGGGTATATATGCAGGTTCTCTTAGGGTTTGAAGGTGCTGGACAGGTTCAGAAAGTTTGCAAGCTAAATAAGGCACTCTATGGCCTAAAGCAATCTCCTAGAGCTTGGTTTGGAAAATTTACCAAGGTCATACTGGAAAATGGCTACAAACAATCCTTGGCATACCATACACTCTTCTCTAATGTAACTTCAAAGAATAAGAGAGTTATCCTAATTGTATATGTGGAAGATATCATATTGACAAGAGATGATAAGAAATAACTATGCCAGCTAAAGACTTTGTTAAGCATGGGATTTGAAATCAAAGACCTAGGGAAATTGAGATATTTCCTAGGAATGGAAGTAGCAAGATCTAACCAAGGACTTGTCATAAATCAAAGGAAATATGTCCTAGATTTACTGGAAAAAAACTGGGCTGAAGGGTTGCAAACCTGCAGATACTCCTATAGATCGTGGTTTAAAATTCAATAAGGGTAATTTGGGACCTAAAGCTAATAAAGGGCTATATCAAAGGCTTAGAGGGAAACTAATATATCTTTCTCTTACTAGGCCTGACATTTATTTTCCTGTTAATATTATTAGTCAGCATATGACAGATCCAAGGCAAGAGCACATGGAAGCTGCAAAGAAGATCTTAAGGTGCCTAAAAAGAACACCAGGTATCGTATTAATGTTCAATAAGAACTCTGGCAGAACAATCAAGGTGTTTGCAGACTCAAGTTGGGCCAGTGAACTAACTGACAGAAGATCAACTACTGGTTACTGCTCTTATCTTTGGGGAAATTTGGTGACATGGAAGAGTAAGAAACAGACAGTAGTCTCCAAAAGCAGTGCAGAAGCCAAGTACATAGCACTAGCTTTGGGGATTTGTGAAGGAATTTGGCTAGAGAAACTACTGGATGATCTGGGAATGAGCCTAAACAAGGGCTTTGAGATTTATTGTGATAACCAGTCAGCAATTCAAATAGCAAAGAACCCTATCCAACATGACAGAACTAAACATGTTGAGATTGATAGACATTTTATTGCTGACAAGTTGACTAGTGGAAAAACCAAGTTGTCATATGTACCTACAGAAGAACAAGTGACAGACTTGCTCACAAAAGCATTGCCAAAAGTCATATTTGATAAATTTATTTTCAAGCTGGGACTATTTAATATATACTCTCCAACTTAAGGGGGAGTGTGAGTTATACGGAAAAGAAGAGTTAGAATTGTACATAAACTAGAATTAGTATTGTACTTTATAATTAAGTTAGTTTACTTAAAGTCTAAGTCTAGAGTCCTAAGGTTAATGTAAACAAGACTTCTAATGTAACTTAGAGTCCTATTGTAACTAAAAGTAAGAGTCTATTTAAGGCTGTAATTTGTACTTCGGAAATGTATTATTCTTTTGATTCAATAAAACTGTTTTTTCAGTTTTTCGCATTTTTAACTAATTCAAAAAAGCACTTTTGCTTTTAATTTTATTGAAAATTGTGAAGTGGCCCACCAATCGATTGAACGCCTGCACCACCGGTTACCACTTACCACCCACCATTATGGGGTCAGTTTGCATGGGTTTACATTTCTTTTTCTTTCATTTTCAAGATCCAATTCGCACGTTAAACTCAAAAATTAGAATCGTGTTTTGAAAAATACACATATACGAAGTCAGAAATGTTATATATAAGTTTAAGGAATGATAAAAGCCAAAAAAAAAATCGAAAAAAATAAAATTATATTTTTTTTATAAAAAACCAAGAATATGGAAATTTTGTTTTATGAATCCGGCTCACCACGTCATCCATGATCGCCATCAACTAAAAATCAGTCAATTAATTCTTTTTTTTTGTCACTAATCCATTCATACTCAACTTCTATATAACCATTCACTCCATATTTACATGGCATAAGAAATGAATATTCATCATTAAAAAAAATGAAATTAGTTGACCGATTTTTAGATGACGGGACCATGAATGACATGGTGCGCTAGGATCATATAATATTTTTTTAAGAATGTGATTCTTTCCAATATAATTAATTATAAATAGTATTATTATTTGTGAGGGATTAAAAAATAATATGACCATTTAATAAGAGCCTTGGCGAACCATTTAATGTTTAAATTTAGAGAGGACAACAATATAAATTATATGCTTTAAAAACTAAAATATAATTTTCCTATTATCTCAACTTAAAATATTTTTAATTTTTAAATTTTTTTGGGCTAAGACCCACCAATCTCCATTGAGTGTCGCCACTAAATAAGAGGACCAAGACCCCTACCTACTCGTATCTTCGAAAATTTGGCCTAGATAATGGTATTGAGAAGAAAATTTTCTTAAGTGAGATACGAGTAGGTAGGGGTCTTGGTCCTCTTATTTAGTGGCGACACTCAATGGAGATTGGCGTTTGTTACAGTGAACGAGAAAATCGCTGAAAATTAATGATGACTTTAAAAAATTAAAATTTTAAAGTCGTTCAGTTTTTCCAACGACTTTTCTTTCATTGTAACAACATTGCTACTTGGTAAATTAAATTTTCACCCATACCACTTATGAATTATTTTTCTTAATACCATTATCCAACCAAAATTTCCTCAGTATTCGTCCCAAAAAACGATATCAAATGAAAAAAATTAAAGCAATGTGATACCATATTCAATCAAAAGTCAAATAGATTAAATCTTTTATTTCTGAATCGAGTAATTTAATTATCTTGAATACTTTGAAAACATAAATAAAAAATAAAAAGGAATTATATTCACAAAATATATGAACGAAAATCAACCAATACATAATAATAATAATAATAATAATTTGTTATATAATGTCTAAAATTAATAAATAAATAAATAAATATGATTTTACAGATTTTTAAACTGATTGTTTCATTTTTTATTCTCAGTGAATACCCGTTTTGAGTTGTTGTATTTATTTTTTGGGTAAACTATCTAGGGACCACTAAACTATTGGATCAATACTATTTTGATCACAAAATAAAAAATGGTCAATTAGATCACTAAACTTTCCATTTGGTTTCAATCAAGACACAAAATGTTAACCATTAACAGAATTGTTGATGTAGTAGTTAAGTAAATTTTTATAATATCACATTTTGTCCTAATTACTTACACATTCTATTATTTTTAGTCCTAATTTTATTTAAAAATAATTTAATAATCCCTAATGTGCTATTATACAAATTTGTTTAACTGTCATGTTAGTAATTTCGTAAATAGTTAATGGTAAGTTGTTTGATTGAAGCCAAGTTGAAAGTTTAGTGATCTAATTAACAAATTTTTGTTAAGTGATCAAAATAGAATCAAGCCAATAATTTACTATCTCCAGAGTAGTTTACTCTTCTTTTTTTACACTGAAATTTCACTAGAAACCCAATTTCAACTTTACTTCAAAAGAAAGATAAAAGATGTAGGATTTCCCAATTGCAAGATTGGGACAATTTCTAGTTAAATAACACCATCTTCATTAATAAATAGGGCAAAGATTAGCCTCTCACATTTAATGGAGTGACAAATTGGTACAAGATCCAGACACACATGTTTTCAAAAAAGTACATAAACACCGGTAAAAACCAACCTCATCAATATAAAGTTGGCATTACAGTGCCATAATTTCAATCTTAAATGATGGATTAAGCAACTTTAAAATTTGGAAATTATAAATAAAACAAAATGGGGTCCTTCAAGTCATAATTTAAGGGCATTTGGGGCCTCCTTCCTTGGTCTTCCAGTTGTTGTAGCAAGGGCAAACTTGCTTGTTCCCATAATACCCCGGAGGCACACACAGGCAAGTCCTGCAGCATTTCTGACAGAAGAACATGCATGGTTTATGGTATTGGGTCTGGCTACATCTCCTTGTGCACTCCGATGGACATTCTGGTCATTTCATTCCACCAATCAGATCTTTTACACGAGAAAACAAAAAGAAGAAAAAAACTTGGAAAGTGGGAAATTTTTGTTTGCTTACGGTTGATCTTGAGACTTCCAGGGCCATAACGTTTCTGCAGATGGGAGGTTTCTCCAGGGAAACAAACAGATCAGAATGTGATGAAAAGAAGTATTGAAAAACGAATAGACATTTTCAAAGCTTCAGCATTTACCTGATCATAATGGTGACCTCCGTGTCCATGTGATGCCATTACCTACAATGAAGACAAAAAAACCAAAGATAAGACTGCTGTAAACTGCAGGTTTTCACTATTTTCTGCAACTTTTTCTTTGGATTTTTCAATGAAATGTGGAAAAAGGAAAGGTACCCACCATAGTTTGAAGCATGGAGATGGAAATGAGAACCAAGAAGAAAGCAGCAACAAGCTTAGCCATGGAGCTTTTTGGGCTAGAAAACCAGACCAGAACCCCTCCTAAAGCGGGAAAACAAAGAGGAAATGAGAAGAATGGAAAAAGGAAGAGGGGCTTGGATGAAGAAGCTTGAAATGGTATGGGGTATATATATAAGAGAAAGTTTAAGATTTGGGGATGGGGAATTTTCATAATGGACCTATCCTCTAAGGGTTTGGAGTTTAGATTTTTGACTTAGATATTTAGATTTTATTTTTAAAAAAAAAAGTAAATATATATGTTTGTATAATTTTTTATAATATATGTATAAAAAATTATTCTTTTAAATATTATATATTTATATTGATTTTGATATAGTAATATAATTCATGTTATATTGATTTTGATATAATAATACAGTAAGATAAGATACTATATCTCTTAAATAATGTTAAAAGTCCAAATTTTAGCAATGTGAATAGAACAAATAGAATTGAGATCACTTTAATAATAGACTTTTATAATACGATATTTAAATTAATTGAACAATAAATCAAATACAGTAAATTAAAAGGGTGGCTTTCATAGTGAACAAAATAAAAACAGTGAACCAAAGGAGTAAAGTTATTTTGACAAAAATTGTTCAATGTGGTAACAGTTCGAACTTCATGCAATTACGGGCCGGAATTTATGGGATATATTGACAAAAATGTCAAAACGACAATTTACAAAAGAATCACATTTTAAAAGGGTAAAATTTTAATGCACAAGTCTATGTATTTACACTATAAAATTTTAAATCCTAAATTTTTAACCCTAACCTTGAAAAACTAAACTCTAAACCTTAAACCCTATACACTAAATTATAAACACTGACCTTAAATTCTAAACCCTACAACCTAAACCCCTAAACCTTAAACCCTAAACTAAAACTATAACCCCTAAAACTAAAAAACACGTGTAAACTAAAGTTTACACGACCTGTATATCAAAAATTTTTCCTTTTAAAAAATAATAATGTATTAGGAAATAGCAAGTAAATGATCATGCATTTGTGTTAACGTACCACAATTTTACTACTATTACAATAATATTTTTTAAAAAAAATAAAAAAATATATATAATTAAGATAAGTGGGGACGGATGGTTTCCTTTGATTAAGGATCTAACCAAGTCATAGGGCTATATGATTCATAATCGTGGTGACTTGTCAAAATAGATTTCATAAGATTCTAATTGGAAATTCTTTTTATAAGGCACATGCGTGGATAAATAATGTTTCTAACATGGTTTGTCATAATTGAAATTAACCGATTAAATCAGAAATTAAGGGTGTATTTGAGTTAAGAGAATATATGCTATTTTTTTTAATTTTTGAAAAATAGAAAATATTAAAGAAAACGTGTTTGATTGTAAATTTTGAAAATGTTTTCTAGAAAATAAAAATAAAAATGAGTGAAATTTTAAAAGCATACAAAAGATGTTTTTACCATTTTTATTGAAAATGTTTTAGAAAATAGAAAACAAAAAAATTGGTTTTTAAATTTAAACTCTATTTAACACGAGTTCAAATCCCTTTAATGATATTTTTAATTTTTTGTTTATTTAATTATATTTTATTTTTATTATAATAATATTTTCTAATAATTATATTTTTATTTAACTATTTAATGAGTTCAAATCCCTTTAATGACATTTTCACTATTTTAATTTGTTAAAACAAATCTTCATTTCTATGAACCAAAAGTATTTTTTAGTTTTTGAAAAAACTAAAAATGAAAATAAAAACAAAAATATAAAATATTTTCTAAAACCAAACAGACATAATATTTTTCACCGATTTAATTTCTTTATCATATTGAATAAGAAAACAAGTGACTAATTACTAGTCAATCCCATCAAAAACGTTGTTCACTCTCCATTACACTTGGTTTTTGTCACCCAATTGTTCTCCTCGGGGATGGTCAGAAAGGGCGCTGAAAAAAGTAGTCGTCCCTCTAATTATTTAAAATTCGTATATGATATAAAAAATTTTAAAAAAATTTATTGGATTTTATTTTTATATTTTATTAATTTTTATTCATTTATTATTTGAATAAGTGATTCTATCCATTGAATTAATCAAACCAACTTAATCAAAAACCGATAATTTGACCTATTTGACCATCCACTTTTACCCCCAATAGTTTCTACAGTATTTTTAAAGTTGTAATTGAAATATAATAATATTATATGAAACCTATAATAGAGTCTAGCACGTGCGACAAACACCGCTGAACACCACTATATTAATTAATAAAGATTAAAAATTTTAAGGACTCAACATACAATTAATAATGATTTAAAATAAAGTTTTAATTAAATTATTTTTCATATTTATTCTATTTTTTAATCTTTATTTTCAAATACTTGGATTAAATATCAATTATATTCAATCTCTTCATAGAAGATTATGGTTCCCACGACTGGGATGATTTTAAGCCATCCATTGTCTCTTGAGTTGAATAACCTTTCATATTTTTTTATTTTTTAATGTTTAATTTAAAATATTAATATTAAAATTTTCATCTTCAACAAAACCTAGACATCCCTAAATGATTTCCTTTCTATTATCATAGTCGTCGAAAATACTGTAGTCGGAGTTCTCTATGAACACTACGAGAATTTTTTTGCTATGTGAATAATTAAAAATCAAAATTTTTGTATTTTAAAATATACAGATTGAAGATTGGAAGTTTTTCATCTTAACTACCAGATTCATCGACATTTGTTTTTCTATTCCCATTTTTCAATTTTTTAGTCGATGATTAACCGTAAAAATAAAATACCAGTATGAGAAGAGTTTAGGGATGTTTAGGGTTTGTGGATGATGTTGAATTTAATACTAATATTTTAAATTAAAGAGTTTAAAGTTTTTTAATTTAGGGATTGACTATAGTTGATATTTGATATAATTATTTAAAAATAAAGATTAAAAATTTAATATATATGAAATATAATTTAATTAAAATTTTATTTTAAATAATTATTAATTATATATTGAATCTTTAAAATTTTTAATCTTTATTAATTAATTTAATAATATTCAGCGGTATTCAACGTTATATTTAACAGTATTTAGAATTTTCTTATATTATTATATTCACCATTTTCTATCTGATAAACAAAAATATATATTATACAATAAACATTTAAAGAACCGATGCATAATTTACTTGTTTTTTTCTTCTAAAGGACGGTGTTGCATTAAAGAGCGGCTTGAGTTAGTTAAGTAGTTGAATAGGGGACCCACTGCGACTCAAACTCAATAAAACTGTCTCAATAAAATAAATATTTTTTTATAATTATTTTATTTATTAATTAATTCAGATCAAAATATTAGTATACAATCTTATAATTAGATAATTACTTTAATTCAGTTTGTTTTATTTATAATATTATATTCAAATGCTTAACGTTAGTTAACATAAAAATGTTAGGATGAACACAATTAATAAAATATATAACTAACATAAAATAATAAAATTTTAAGTGCACACAACTAGTAAAAGAATAATATGTAAAATAATATTAGTAAAAGGATAACTGAGATTCAAGCGGGAACACTTGTCCACCCTTCATTATACCTGATTATGTCACTGTCTAGGTCTCATGCCACTAAACTCATTAATAATATGTAAAATAATAAATATTTAAACTATTCTCCTAATATTATTTTCTCAAGTGTTTTATGAAAAGTCTTGTATATTTGTTAAAAAATAGGATGAACTACATCATAGCACTAGATTTAATTTAAATTTTGTATGGATTATACCATTTAACTAAAAATTAATATTATTTTAGCTTTAAACTATTTTAACACAGAACTTTAGTTTAGACTTCAATTATATCATTGGGCCTTTAAAATCGATGACGTGAAAGGATCTTAACGGTCCTCTTGCGATGACGTGAATTGATTTTAACGGCCCAATAGTATAATTGAAGCCTAAACTGAAATTCAGTAGTAAAATAGTATCAATTTTTAGTTTAATGATATAATCGATACACACCTACAAGTTTGATGGTATTTGGTGTATTTTTATTTGGTCATCTTTGATTCACATACTTTTTTAAATTTAAATTTTAAACTAAAAAGTAATCTAAAATATGTTAAGTCAACATTTGTTATCACTCATTGTATTATATTAAATTGAAGATTTAATTTCATATATTTTTTAATTTTAACATTTAAACCTTTGTAATTTCCCGTTTTCATTTTTTTTATTTTCATAAGGAGTTTTAAAGATGTTTCTAAATATTATTAACTATTTATTGATATTGTTAAAGATACACATATTATTTTATTTTATGTGAAGTAAATAAAGTAAAGCAAAATCCAAAAAGAAAATACTTTTTGAGAACCCATTGCATGTGCGGAGACAGTGAGGGTGGGCAAAGCTCGTGACCCAAAGATGTGCCGCTTTGACAAAAGAGAGCACCGTGCGCTGTAAACCATGCAAATCTGTCTCTTCTCCCTTAGTTGTTCTTTTTAGGGAAAGGAGTATAATTCGGTAAAACTCGACTCGAAAAAATTAAATTATTTAATTTGATGTAAAAAAAATTAACGCGTTCTGACTCGACTCATAATTTTATAAACTCGGCTTAAAAAATTCAAATAAAGTTTGAGTTATAAAATAAAAATTCGAATAACTTAAATAAAAAATTTAATTAATTAATTGATCAGTTTTCAAGTTTGAGTCAAGTTTGTCAATTCTGTCTGATATATTATGTATAATATTGTATATCACAAGTGAAAATATGAAGAAATGCATATGTATATCGTATATAGAATATAGAAAGTCGTTAAAATTAGAATCAATATGTAATATAACATTATAAATAATTACAATTAAATTTGTATATAAACTCAAAAACTTGACTCAAATTTTATAAACTGGACTCGTTCCAAAAAATTTCAAATAAAGTTTGAATCATAAAATATGCTTGTAAACTCGAGGGTAAGAGTGGAGACAACAATCGGGTTGATATTCGATTAGGATTAAATTTAGATAAATTAAGTTTATGTTGCTTTTTGGTTTAGATTATTTAATTCAGGTTGTTTTTTGTTTGAATTGCTGTGGGTTCGGATTGTTTTTGGTTTAGATTATTTTAGGTTTGGTTGAAAATTTATTCGAATTTATATAGGTTGAGTTAAAATTCAGGTCAGTTCGGTTTCCTTCGAGTTTCAGATTAAGTTTAGATCATTATCTTTGGGTCCATATCGAATCTTAGGTCGGATAAATCAATTCAGATAATCAAGTTTAGATCAAGTTTGTCAAATCTAGATAAGAGATCAAATTCAATATTTAATATTAATCAATATTAAAATAATATTTTTCTTGTATGTAATATATATTTATATTTGTTTAATTCTTTAAATTATTTTATTTATACAAAAGTAATACAAAATTCTGAATAATGAATTAGCTGATTATTTAATTAATGTCGTCGTTATTAAAAAATCTTTATAACTCTTTTGATTTATAACATAAATTTAATATATTTAAACACATAAATCAAAATATTTATGAAATTGAGGTGCCATTGCAAATTTACAATATTTCACCGACACGTCAATAGTTTTCTTACACGCTTTTGGTCCATTTCAATCACAAAAATTGTTGGATCTAATATTATTATGATAAAAAAATATACAATATTACTAAAAAAAAATTACGTTTGTGAGATGAAATGTTGGATTTTTAAAGTAATATTAAATATTTAAATTTTGTTGTTATGAATAAAATATTTCGATTAAGAGTATAATTTTATAATAAATTTTTACAGTGTTCGATCAAATTAATTAATCAATTATTTAGATGCCAATAACTATAAAAATGACTAAGATTCATAACCTAACAAGTGGTCTCAGTGGAAAAAGATGATGATGTTCATCTTAGAAGATACGGGTTCAAATCGTTTTGTCTGCAAGGTGTGCATAGATTATCAAATGGTTAATAATATATATGAACATACACTACCTTATAATCATCTTAAGACTATTAAAAAATGCTAAGATTCAAATTTCATCTCACCTACTACAAAATTTACCTATTTTGCTCACACTGCAATGTGAGCACTAAGGATGACAATGGATTGGACTTGGATAGGATTGTATAGAGTCCAAGTTCAAATATGGTTATAATTGAACTCAGATATTTTTTTAGATCTAGATTCAGAATTTTTGGATCGGATTTTTATCATATTTTTTGGATCAGATTCAGATTAAATTACCATCCCTTGCGTTGACCCGAGTTTGAGGCGTAGATCCGCGAATTTTAGCCTATTTAGGATATATTGTGTTTCTGCCCTCTGATATTTTTATTTTAATGCAAATTAGTCCATAATTTTGTCTATTTAATTTCTTGATTCTTTAATTTATGCCTTTTAATTCAGTATTTATTAATTTTCGTCCCTTGTTTATTGATTACATTTAAATTTGTGTGTTTATTATTTATGCTTTTAATTTAATTCATATTTTAATTCATAATTTTAGCCTAATATATCTTAAGTTTATCTTACAATTTCACATCATTTACTATTTTATTCACTAATTTCTTTAATTTTTAGTAATTCATTGATATTTACATTTATTTATTTCTCCATTGTATTTATTTTCTTATTTTTTGTCTATGATTTTACTTCACATTTATTTATTTTTTCATATTAATGTATATATGTATAATTGCATATGATATACATAGATATATTACACTATATTAAATTTAGTTAATAGATATAAATCATAGTAAATAATTATATTATTTAACTTACATTTTTAATACGTTTATATTTTTATTATTGCTTTTAATATGAATATATATAAGTTAATTTTGTTTTTACCTTTATTTTAAGTTATCCAATATATATATATATATTTATTTATGTTTCTTTTAGTGTATTTATGCTAACTTTTTATTTTATATATGTTGTCTTTTTGTTTTAATATAATTATTAGGGTGTTCAAATTCGGTTTTAACCTAATTAACCGACCAAACTAAAGTTTTTTTTTTCGATTAATCGGTCGGTTAACAGTTAATTTTTTCAAACTTCGATTATCAGTTAATTCAGTTCAAAATCGGTCAATTAACCAAATAAACCGAAATTATTATATATTAAATAGTATATATATTACATATATTTATTTTTGGTCATAGAACTTTTAAAAATTATAAAATGATCACTAAATTTTTGTGTATTATAAAATGATCATTAAACTTAATCAAATTAGAACAAAATGATGATTAAATTTATTGAATTATTATAAAATGGTCATTAAACTTTTCAATATTTATCAATAATTTAAAACGTGCAATGGACGTTTTGTAATAGTTTAATAAGTTTAATGATTGTTTTATAACTTTTGAAAGTTTAGTGACCATTTGTGTAATTTACCCAAAATTTTATAATATATTTCGGTTAATTCGAAAACTAATCGAATTAACCGAACTTTTTTCGGTTCGTTTAAAAATTTTCAAAAAAATCGGTTCGATTAACGGTTAAAAGGAAAAAAAATTCGGTTAATGAATTTTGGGTAGTTCGGTTCGGTGGGTTAACCGAACCGACCGATTGAACACTCCTAGTAAATATTATAAACGATATTTTATTTTTAAAGAATTAAAATTCATAAATGTTTTTATTCAAACTTGGGTATGGATCGGACCCGGGTTGGATTTGGATCGGACCCGGGTTGGATCGATTTCGGATCAGATCATGACAATATCCATATATGGTCCACCTCCTATTAAGACTCGAACTCTTTTTTTTGGATTCGAACTTTTTCCAATCGGATTTGAATCAAAAATTTTCCTTTAGATCAGATTGAATTCGAATCAAATTAAGATTAAATTACCATCCCTAGTAACCACTGAGCACTGTGATAAGGTTTCGATAAAAAAATGGATAAAATTGAAAATTATTCTAATAATCTAATTGTAATGTTTTATTCGATTTTACTAAAATCAATTTGATTATTTTTTTATCAGCAAAGTAAGTATGATTTTATTAGAGTGAATCATACTTACTAAAACATAGTCATAGGCCTCGTTAAAAACCCCCCTAAACCTAAATGGAGGAAAAGAGTACCTAATGACCATGTGACAAAGAAGGGCCAAACACCAACACAAGAATCAGACCCTATTGCAAAAAAGCAACCGCATCGCATAACACCCATAACTAAATGCAAGCACCCAACCAATCATGAGCATAAATCAAATTGATTATTATTTAAAGTATTTGTTTCGAATTAATTTTAGCTTATAAATTAGAAAACACAACTATTTAAACGTAACCAAAGATAATGAAACTTTAATTTTATTTGATTTATAATTTATTTTTAGAATAAACTACACAAATAGTTTCTCAATTATAAGGCGCTTTTTGTTGAATCTCTCAAATTATAAAATGTTATAAAATTATCATCTAACTTTAAAAATAATAAATTAATTTGATGTATTAAAATTTTAATAGCATATGATGTGTTAATTAATAAAATTAACGTAATAGTAAATTTTAACCTTTGATTTGTGCATATTATTATAATTTAGTCTTAATTTTAAAATCTTAATCCCAACATTTTAAGATTACATCATTTAGTCTATTTCTTCACCCATTTTCATTATCCCCTATCATCAATCAATTAGTATAGTGAGATGAGTAAATAAAATTAGGGTTCGAGTTTTGATGTTGTGAATTGAGAAAATTATGTTAAAAGGATTATCGCCGTAATGGACATCTACAATAGTCGATCTGGATTAGTTAGAGGTTAAAGTTAAAATTTTAGTATTAATAATTTAGATTTTAAATTAAAAAAATAAAAATACTAATGTAAAAAACTTTACATTGACAATGACAATGACAATGACAATGACAATGTACCAAATATTCATTTATTTTTATTTATAATTAGTTGGGCTTTGGATCGGTCAAAGTTAGCATTTGCAATAAATAACAAGTTTAATGGTTGCAATAAATACTAACTACTCTACCTTTCATTTAAAGGAGAATTTATTAGATGGGACATTTTTACTGATGTCTTCCGATAACAATAAATATGGTTGCTGATTTTATCCGAACGTGATAGATTTTGATTTTTGTAAAATTTTATAAGGTCGTTTTTAGGGTATTCACTATTTAACTGATCGAATCTAAATTTCGGTCAATTAATTAGTTGGTTAATTAGATGTTAGATCATTAACGGATACTTTTTTTAAAAGTTTAATTATCGATTAATTCGGTTTGAAATAGGTTAATTAATAGAATTAAACATAATATATATGTTAAACATATATTAAACTATGTGGAAATTAATGAATTAAGTGAAAATTAACCAAATATATATATATATTAACCAAAAATTTAGGTATTCCATAGCTATTTCGGTTAATTCAAAAATTAACCGGACAAAGTTCAGTTTGATTAACGGTTAAAGGGTTGAGAATTTCGGTTAATAATATTTAGCTAGTTTAGTTCGATCAATTAACCGAATTAATTGAATGAACATCCCTATTTATTTTAAAATGCAAATTATATTTAAAGTACTTAAATACGTGTTTAGTAATAAATATGTTATTTTTCTTTTAAAATTTATATACATGTGTTTTTCTTTGCTTATGTAAAAAAAATTTTCTGCCTTTATAACATGTCTCTGTCATATAGCACGTCTTTACTTTATGACACGTTTTTATGGTTAATTTTGTGGATTTTTGGTGTTCATACGGTGAAATTCATGATACTTATTTCTGATTCTTGTTAGTCGATGATCTCGTAGAGTTTCATCCCCTTTTGGGTTGTTTGCCGATGTAATATGTAGCGAATCACCACTTTTGAGAATAAACGTGAAAGATGATTGTCGACTTTAGGGATTTCATCTAGCTCGTGTTTTGAAGATTTCCCAGGGACCTTCCAACAATAGACCATAGAAATTTTCTTTGGTGCAAAGAGGAAGTGTCTGATCTGACTGGTGCAACGTTTATCTTTTCATTTTAGATTTATTATTTTTTGTTGTTTTTATAGATATTTTTAAATATCTATTACCATGTTATGATTTTATTTTTGTTTATTAATAAAGCCACCTGATTGATGAGTTAAAAGTTGCAAACATATCATTTCATTAAAAAACTGTTACAAACAGATCACTTTGCTAACAAACGGACCACTCAATTAAAAAAGGTTACAAACTTGTCGTTTTTCTTGTGATGTGACATGGTATAGTGTGACATGATATAATTTTAAATATATTTAGTAATATTATATTAAAATAATTAAATATATATAGTAAAATCTCTATAAATTAAGAATGTTGAGACCACATAATTTTATTAATTTAAAGAGGTATTAATTAATTGATAAATTAATAATTTATTAATTTTAAGAATTTTTTTTTCCGATTCAACGCACATACATTATTGACCTTGGGTATCGCAATAAAATGGATGTCAATTACTTATTGGATTACCCGCGTGAAAATGATACATGTTCAGAGGTCCAAAGTTTAGAAGAAATTGTAGCTAGTGTTATTGAAAATCATATTGAGGAAGAAACTGAAGATGATACAATGTCTTTGCATCCAATTACGCGAAAGGAAGCACTTATAGCGACAACAACTCTTCACAATTTTTTGTTGCATTATGAGAACGAAACATCAGAACTTTTGGATGCAATAAGGAAAGTTAGAGATGAAATATATTTAGATTTAAATTTTAAGAAGAAACAAACAACAATATAATCATATTTTACTAAGTTGTCTTAGTTATATTTATAATTTTATAGCATTATTAATTTATAATATTGAAGGACCATAAATTTATATAAAGGCCTTCCGAAAATTTATTATCTTATTAATTTATCGAAATTATTAATTTAGACCTTGAGACCAAGTCAGGACTGAAAAAATTATTATTTTAGAGAAATTATTAATTATAGAGGTTCTATTATATGTAGATGCACTGAATATTGATAACTAAAAAATTATAAAGAAAGTATTGAATATAATCACATTCTTTTATGTCATTTTATTTGTTCAGATAATTAAACAACTATCTATTATCAGTTAATTTTATTAAATATTTTTATAAAATTAATTAATACAATCAACTTATATAATTTATTATCAATTATCAGGTAATATAATAAACTATCAATTAATTACTAAACACGGCTAATATCAGAGCTCAAAGTCTTCAAAGTCTTGACGTATTGAATTTATTTTCTTTGTTATACGTAATAGTGAATCCCCTATTAATTACCCACGTGCTTGTGTGCTCCGACTATCCAGCGGAGAGGTATAACAATACTAATAATAAAGAAAAGCAAGTGGAGTTTGTCGCTTCATTCTGCTTCATGTTCTTTAGGATAAGTATTAAGTAAAAGATGGAAAAATTACAGTTAAAATATATTATTTTAAATCAATATAAATATATAATTGGAATGTTATTAGAATATGATATAAACCGTAAAATATACTAAATACAATTAAATTTTAAATTTAGTATTAATTATATTATCGAACTAAAAATTGATGTTATTTTAATATTGAATTTTAGTATATGGTTCAATTATACCGTTGAGCCATTAAAATTGATAATGTGAAAGAATTTTAACGGTCCAGTGGTACAATTAAAGCGCAAACTAAAGTTCAACGTTAAAATAGTATCGGTTTTTAGTTCAGTTGAATAATTAATACTAAACTTAAAATTTAATTGTATTTGGTGTAATTTAACCTAATATAAGTACATTAACCATAGCATACTATAATATAAAAATATAGTATACTTATACAAACTTATATATACAACATTATTTAATATAAATTGTTGGTATTTTATATTTTCTGAATATATAAATATATTATCATTAGAATTTATATTCAATATACTGCCAGTGAAAACTAAAAGTTTTCACAAGCGCCTTAGTTTTAAAGACTCAATTTAGGGCGTAAAGTTTAGGGCTTTATAATTTAGGGTAGTTGTTATAATTTATAGTTTAGTGTTAGAATTTAAGGTTTATAGGTTAGAATTTTGGTTTAAAGTAATATGATAGGGATTTAGGTTTTAATCTATTAACCCTAAATTCTAATCATAAATTCTAAATTCTAACCACTACCATTAAATTCTAAATCTAAATCACTAAGCCTTACATCCTAAATTGGATCCCTAAACCCTATAATTTAAATCACTTATAAAAAACTAATTTTTTTTACCCTTAGTGTATATTATTATTATTATTATTATTTAAAAAAAGTCGGTGTCCTATTATACCCTATCATGTGGGAAGTCATAAACAACCTCACATGGGTCTATTAAGGAATAGCAGGGGAATGCATGTATACATATATTAGTAATTAAATTCTAAAGGCAAGAGCTGCTTGTCATCAACAATATTTTATTATTGTCAAATCTTTAATTATTTAATATTCTATATTTAGTCCCCCATGAAAATATCAGTACCTTACATGAAAATATCTTCACAATTATATATGTATTCTTAAACAACAAACGATGATCCTACATTTTAGCTTAATTATCCGTACTTGGAAGGATAACATAAAAAGATAATGTATTTGATACTAATATTAATATTAACAAAATTTATTGGTGACAATGATATTAGCTATGTGTTGGTTGCCGACTGATAATTTATTATTATTATTATTTATTTATTTTTGTTCTTAATAAGAATTATATTTATTTTTGATTTTTTATAGCACATCTTATTGTGTTTTGTTTCGTATGCCTTTGTGGCATGCTTTTCTCTGTCTTGTGGCATATTTTCATCTTTCTTATAGCACAATCTCGTCTATCTTTGTTGTAATTTAACGTTCGTGTAGCGATCATCACGATGCGTGTCCCTGATAGGGAAGATTGACGGTCTTGTATAGTTATATCCCTTTTGTGACTGTTTATCGATGCTTTCTAAATTATTAACAGAGCAGTTTGCAAGATTGATTTTGTTGATTCTATCTCGTACATCACTACTTAAGTGTCTAGTTGGATATAGAAAACGAGATTTGATTTTTTAAATTTTTATGGATGATGAATGACATAGTCAAGGGAATGTCTGTTTTTTTTCTTTTCACACTTTTTGAATTTTCATGTTTTATTTTATTTGATATATAAGTTGTATAAAATTTAAACTACACAATCTTTTTTATTTTAATGTCATTTGCTCTGTTTAGGGTTTATGTTAAAGTCTAGGCTTAAATATACATTTGGTACCTTAATCATATACTTTCTTTCAAGTTGGTATCTAAAGAATTTTTTCTCCCAAGTTGGTAGCTAAAAAATTTTTGCTCCCAAGTTGGTACTTGAACTAGGCACCTTCTTCCAAGTTGGTACCAAACCTTATACATTCTATCGACTTGGTCATAATTCGAAACAATTCAATAATTAAATCCTCTCCATTTAATTTTTTTATCAGTTTACTCTTTGTTCTCTCCTAAATTGCGTGTTCTTCTCCCGAAAATATTATATTACTTTCATGGTATAATAATAATTTAACATTAATTTGTTGTTGCTTTACAGTAGAATGCAATTATCTAACTATTGCTTTGATCTGATAGACTCGTTTGGTTTGATAGTATCTAAAAATGACTAAATTGATGAAAATTTTAGATATGTAGGGTTAAATTTATTAAGTTTGTTAGACTTGGGACCAAATTGATAAAAATGTATAAGTTTGATACCAACTTAGGAGAATGTGCCTAGTTCATGCGCCAATTTGGGAGCAAAAATTCTTTAGGTACTAACTTGGGAGAGGATGTCTAGTTCAGGTACCAACTTAAGAGTAAAAAATTCTTTAAGTACTAACTTTAGAGGAGGTATATAGTTCAAATACCAAATGTATATTTAAGCCTAAGTCTATAAGAAGTTATGTACTATATTAAAAAGTTTGTTTTAGTCTCTTTAGTCTTTACTATAGAGAAGAACATTTTAATCTATGTACTATACTTGAAAATTCATTTTAGTCTCTATACTATAAAAAAGACATTTTAGTTTTTGTACGCTAGAAAAGCGAATATTTTGATCCAAAATTTCAAAGTTATAGTTAGTTGGCTTAAATATTTTGGTTTAAACACCCTTTAAGTCCCTTTCACTTTTGAAATTGAGTAAATTGATCCCTCTTGAAATAAGAGAGTAATTTATTCAATGTACATTTTGAAAGTGAGTGAATAAGATTAATCTATGATGTTGTTAACATTTTTCGTCAGTACATGATACATGTCTAGTTGTGATCGAATTTTTTAAATAAAATAAATTTTTTTACATGAGTTTATAATATATTTTTCATAATTTTGAAAGTTTTAATGAAATTTTAAATATTTTTATGATTTTTGTGTCATATTTTTTCAATTAAATCCTTACTCTTACTCCAAATCTAAAAAAATTATAGAAAAATATGACGTACACTTTTTTCAATTAATTTGTTTAGATATTTTTTAGCTTGTAATTATAATATTATTGTAAGTGAAGATAATAAATTTTATGTAAAAATCAGAAAAAAATATTTTGAGGTACATTAATTTGATATAGTTCAAAACTGAGAGAAATTTAAAGAGTGTTTTAAACCAAAAAATGTTTTTGGCCAAAATATTTATTATGATAATAAAGAGACTAAATCTACTATCAGGGAAGAACCTTTAAGGTACTGGCGAGGTCACAACCTTATAAAAATTTTAAAAAATGAAAAAAATTTAAAATGAGATATTAATAAATTTTGTATTTTAATCCCCTAAAAACATATATAATTTATATTGTTGTTCTCTTTTAAATTCAAATATTTTTAAATGAACTATTCAATAAATAATGTTAAATTTTCCCGCTATCTACTATATTTTAACCACAAATGATAATACTAAATTCGATGGCCTATAATATAATCTATGATTACGGAAAGGACGATGTGTACGCAACTACACTCTCATGTTGTTGCATTGCATGTGGGCACATGCCATGGGGCTAATTTATTTTGTATCCGCCATTTAGGATCATGACTCTTCTGACTACAATTTAAGGGTCTATTTTTTTTTAATATTTGGTATTAAGGTTTAATTTTTAATATTTATTAATGGTTTATTTTTAAAATTTAATTCTTAAAATATCTATTATAAAGGTTTAATTTTTTACAATACTTATTATTAGGGTCTTACTTTTTAACACTTGTTATTATGAGCCTAATTTTTTCAATATTTGTTATTAATGATCTAATTTTTCTCAATATTTGTTATTAGAGGTCTAATTTTTTCAATACTTATTATTAAGGCCTCGGTTCTTTTCAATACTTTGTTATTAGGGCGCAATTTTCCCAGTATTTATTATTAGGGGTCTATTTTTTCAATACTTGTTATTAGAGGCCTAATTTTTGTTATAACATTTGTTTTTACGGACATACTTTTAAAATTTGTTTTCCCTCAATACTTGTTATTAAAGATGCAATTGTTTTCTAATACTTGTTATTCGGGACATAGTCTTTAAATTTAATATTAGGGTCTGATTTTTTTATAATATTTGTTATTAGGGGTCTAATCCTAAAATTCATTTTTTAAATATTTGTTATTAAGGGTCCAATTTATTTTTTAATACTTGTTATTAGAGCCCAATTTTCCCTAATATTTATTATTAGAGACTTACGTTTAAAATTTAATTTTTTAATTCTTGTTATTAGAGACCATTTTTTACTAATACTTGTTATTAGGGGCATACTTTTAAAATTAAATTTTTTAAACTTATTAATAGGGGCCTACATTTTAAATTCTTACAAATTATCTGAATCTGTCAAGTTTCGGTTTGATTTTATAGGACTTTTTTTTTTAATTTTAAGTTGAATTAGGTCAATTTTTTATGGAAGATAAAGTCAAGTTGAGTCAGATTTATAGTAAAAACTTTTCGACCTAATATGACCTGAGATAATATTATGATTCTGTTTTATATACTTAAAAATAATTACTATAATACTCTTTTTTATAGTTTTTAAATTACTTTTTTATTTTATCAAATAAAATTAAATCCCGATTCGTTATTGCTTTTTCGTGTTTTATTTATTTATTAAAATTTACATTTTAGAAAGGAGCACTTGGTAGTATAATATATTAGTACAGATAAGAAGTCACGGCACATGTAATGTTTATTTCCCTTTTGTTAAAAAAAAATCATCTTATCTTTGCCAGAATGTATCTCTTTAAAAATCCTTGTATAATCACTGATTACTGTTAAGATTATTTACCAATAACCATTTGGTCTACGGATCGAGTTTTATTAAATTTTTTAAATAAGATTAGAAGTTCAAATTCTGACATTATAAATGAAGTAAATTGAGATGAAATGATCACCCTACAATGGACCTCTACAATACCCTATCCATATTAATCAACCAATGAATTGGATATCTTCGGTAATTATAATTTAATAATATATTGTAATTCACAATGTCAGTATTCAAACTCGTGACTTTATTTAAGAGACCTAGTGTCTCATCCAAATTATAATTTAATAATATATTGTAATTCAGGAATGAATTAAGGGGTGTTGAGACAATCACACCCCTAAAATTTAAATTCACATACAATTTAGAAATCTTCGCTATATTTTATAATATTATGTCTAAAATTTTATTATTTTAAATAGTAAAATAGATAATTTGTGCGGTTTGGAACTAAATTTTGTAAGAAATGGGTCTTGGCCTAGTCTGACCCAGTCCATGAACAAGTCTACCCCAAGTACTATAACTTAAACATCCTCTCCTCATTTTTCATATTAAATGAAAAATTAAATTCATAAAATTTTTTTCAATAAAGTCTTCTGGTTAATAGAATTTTTTTCCCATAAAGTCATCAAAATATCATAAAATATTAGGGTGCTTTTGGTTCGAAAAAATATAGGTTATTTTTATTTTCATTTTTTTGGAAAATCGAAAAAGTTGAAAAATGTGTTTAATTGTAAAATTGAAAAAAAGATTTATAGAAAATAAAAATAAAATGAGAAAAAATTTCAAGACATAAAAAAGATATCTTTACTATTTTTATTGAAAATAGAAAAAATAGAAAAAAAAGAAAACTAAAGATTTTTAATTTAACTTTATTAATCCGGTTTCAATCCTTTTCTAATGACAATTTTAAAAATTTAGTTTTTTAATTATATTTTAATTTGTATCACTATAATAATATATTTATAATAATTATATTTTAATTTAATTATTCAATCATTATTTGTTTATTTCTATTTTGAAAAACTAGATATCAAACACATTTTTTACTATTTTTATTTTCTGGTTTAAATCAAGGTATTCACCGCCGATAACAGTGACTATTCCTCTCGCCGTGGGTGCTCTCACTAAGAGGTAAATGATTTACCATGAAATGTACTTCATTTCCATGGGTGAGGATCAAACCCAATGCGCTTTCATTTCTATTTACCAAATGTGTTTTAATTTTTGAAAAATTGAAAATGTAAATGAAAAATAAAACTAGAAAATATTTTCTAAAACTAAAAGACCACTTTAATTTTTCTATATATATATATATATATTAAAATATTTAGTGAACCAAATGCACCCTAAGCTTCAACCTCCACAAAGGCACAAACACACTTGAGAGTTGAGATAATACTTATAAACATATCTTGGGTCAAGCTCTCATCCATTACTTTTTCATCTATCACTATGCAGTACAAACTTAATCGCCATTCGTCATTATTCATAACATAATAATGGTTTACGTAATCTAAAGCTACATCCTATAGAAATGTATGGTAATGATTAATGTATTAAAAGTTAATTACCAAAAGGTCCAAAATAGTAATGGACGGGAACTCAATTCATGTATCGTCATCCTATTATTATCTTAGAGTTATTAAAAAATTATTTAATACACTGCGGTAAAAAAAAGTTCCACAAACATGTTAATTTTAGGAGTTTAAAAATTTAGTTTAAGGTTTGAACTTTGAGATCTACGGTTAGTGTAACACCCTTAATAAATAAAATATAATTAAAGTATGAGGTGAAAAAATGAATGAAATGAATGGTTGAAAAATAAAACAAAAAAAAAAGGCAAGTGTTGCCATGAGTTAACCCATGGCTTTTGGGTGGTGAACCCAACTCTTAACTAAATAGGCTAGGGATCACTCTTGGTTAACTCCTCCACCAACTTTCTTTTGAATTATGTCTTAGTGATATGATCTAATATTAAATAAATTTGAGCTAACCTACCTGCCATAATTAATGCCCATTTCAAAATATCTAAATCCTTCTTTTTCTCCCAACCATTTACTTTTTCCCCCATCGATCACCCATCCAATCGCTGTCACCGTCGTCGTCGTTGTGTTTTCCGCCAGCCACTCGCTCTTCTGCGCCGCCGTTCACCATGAGAGATGAAATGAATTCGGTGAAAACAACCCCTCAATATCCTCGGTTTTTCGTGATTTCTGGCCGCCTCTATCAACCGTTCACCGCACCACTAAATTCCTTAGGACGAGATGAACGAATCCGTGGTCACCGATCGCCTCCCCTTCGCCGCTTGAGGGTTCGCCAGAGTTTCGAGAAAATCAAAAGGTTTTCCCCCTTTTACCGCCCTTTTCCGTCGTTGGTAAGCCTTTTAAAATCAAAATGGGTGAATTGTGGATGATTTTAACATTTTTTTTCCGTGTTGTTTTTGGCCATTTAGGCCGCGCGTGGTAATCATGTGCCGCCGGAGGTGATTTTCAATCACCATGGTCAGTTCACCCTTAAACCGAGTCGGTCTAGCCGAACTGGTCTAGCCTATTAGACTGGCATTAAGGCTTATTATAAGCCAGTGGGCTGGCCGGTTAAGGCCCATTAACCTTTAGCCTAAACCTGACTGGTCTAAGCCCAAACCTGATAGAACTGACCCGATCTAATTCGAGTCTGACCCGAACGACCTGACCCAGATGTAGTCAACTCGTCTGAGTCAACTAGTCTGAGTCAACATAGTTAACTTTGACCCATTGACCATTGACTTTGACCAAAAAGTTAACTTTTTTTTTGAAAACCTTTTTTTTGGGTTTTTCTACGTCCTGAGTTCATTTTTGAAGTCTGTTTCGCAAAATTCTAACCCCAAAGCCTCATAATCTAACCTTGAACTCGAGCATACTTTTATGTTTAATTAATGAGTTGAAGAGCAATGTAATTGAGTTAAGGATTGTTTTGGATTAGGTATAATTGAAGGTGCTCGCTCTTTTTTGTATTCGAGATTTTGAAGGGCTTCGAGTTCGAAAGTAATCAAAGGGAGTGCAAGGGTCGATCGATGTGGCTCAGAGTCAAGGTAATACTTTACTACCTCTTGCATGCTTTACGAAACTTGTCGGTATTGGTTAATGCATGAATGAATATGTTTAATGCCTAAATATCTTTAGTCATACTGATTACAGAAAAAGACAATAATTGGGATAAGACCTGAATGAATTGATTAAGAAATTTGATGATCGATAGGAAATTCCAAACTCAATGAAAAATCTTATAAAGCAATTAACATCGAAACCTTCAGTCCAGATTAATGTCTGAAATAATGGATGAGAAATGATTTGGTAATTCATGTTTGACTTGATAAAACTTCTGATTCTCCTGTTAAATTCCAGATCTGTTTGAAAAATCCTGATAACTTGTTTCTAATCTTCGAGATTGTAAAATGCCAATATTTCCCAATTTTTGAGTAAACATCCGAAGATTAATTTACTTGAAGTACTCCATATGTTTGGATCAATTGAAATGACTAAAATATCATTAGGTTTTGAAATGTTTGGAAATACTTTTGAGCACTAAAATGATTAAAACACCCTTGGGCATTGAAATGACAGTAATACCTTTGTGACTTGGAATAAGTGAAAGCCTTTATAATCCTAAAAATGCTGATACAACCTAAATGAATGTAATGCTGTAAGGGTTGAGAAACCTGACTCGGGTTTGTTTTTCATTCTTGATACTGTTACAATACTTTAATAATACTGCACAAATACATGTTTGCTATGGGTTCGTACAATGTTGATTTGTGAAGATGATCTGTACAGCTATATAATGAAATCTGTTCTAAGAAATGAATACCCGTGAAGTGTCCCTATCCGAATACTTGGCAAGTACCAAATTATTGGGATCTATTTAGTTTGAATGGACTTAAAAGCCTAACTCATGTATGTCGGTTACTCCTGGTAATGCTACAATATTGGAAGAAATACTACACGAATACATGTTCACTTTCTCGTGACATGTTTAGTGATATTTGGTGAAGGTGGCCCATTTTGCTATACATCGCAGTCAGTTTTAACAAATGAATACTTGTAAGGTGTACATATCTGGGTGATTGGTAATTATCATGATGATGGGTTTCGATTAGTTCAAAGGGACATGGAAACCTGATGAGCAATTAGAATTCTTGAATTTTGCAGATCACTATTTATACCTTGTTGGGTTAAATTACCAAATTGCCTTTGAAGGTCTGAATGTCTATAATGCCCTTGTTAGCCAAAATGATTGGAATATTTCTGATATATCTGGATTCTCAATGATCCTGATGTATCAATTTCTAAATGCATGTTAGAGCTGTTAGTACCAAATCCCCTTTGTATTAGGGATCTCCCTTTTGAAAATGGTTTGAATTTGTCAAAATATCAGTGTTCTTTTTCTTATGATTACGAAGTGCCCTCGAAAAATAAATTGCTCTATTTAGTGTGTTCCACGTGTACATGAATATTCTCTCTGATTTGAAATCAAGATTGTCTCTCTCTGATATGAATCATGACTTCTATTTGCCTGAAATATACCTTTGTGTCTGATCTAAAAAATATGCTTTCTAGTTATTGTTTTACTAAAAATAATTGTCTGCTTATATATGTTACTACTACTTACTACTTACTACTGATTATTGTTATTATTGCTTGAACTGTTTTACTAGGGTACTTGGGATATGATATGAAGTATTTGTAGGTTTAGCCTTGATCCGGCTGGTGATTCCTTTTGTATTAGGTTTCTACGCTTCGGCTAGGGTAATTCCTCTTGTACTAGGTTCTTATGCTTTGGCTAGGGTGATTCCTTCTGGACCTAAGGGCTTGGTTTACCGCCTTTATAGATGCAGTTCTGGGGAACTGCATATAGTTCGGTTGGATGGTAGTTAGGTGATAAATAAAATCTTCATGCGTCTTTTAAATCTACACTATTGAATTAATTTACCAATGTCTGAAACAATCTGCATAACTCCTATCTGCACTCAATGGAACACACTAAACTCCCTAGTTCAACTTTCGTAATTTATCTCTTTTCCGATTCTTTGGACTATAAGTGTAACCCCCTCGACCCGGCCTAGTCGCAAGACCGATCCGAGAAAGCTACATTAGGTTTACCGAAGCAAAACAGAAAGGTTTAACCCAAAATTCGTCTATTTTTTCTTTTAACTTGTCTAGATGCATTAACGCTTTCCTACATGTTCATACTGTTTATTGGTGAGCACTCATCTCAATCGGGCATCGTAACGATATCCGATTGGCCATAACACTGATTAGGGACCAAAATGCAATTTTGACTAAAAACAGGGACTTTACCAATTTTTATGTTACCAACCCTTAACTAAACATATTCCATGCTTACATGCCAAAAATTAGCCCAATACGATCATCCAAACCCATTCAATTGCTTTCACAACATTCAGGGATTAAAACGAAAGAAAACAGAACTTTACTAAAGTCATTAACTAACTTAACTGCCATGGGTATCGGTACGCTCATCTAAGTATCGGTACGCCCTCTCCAATTCGAATTCCAAAATTCCAGTAGCCTACTCTCGTACCGGTACGACCCTGCGTACCGATACGCCTTACCAAAACTAAAGGCCCGTACTGATCCTCAAACCCGTATACCGATCCCCCAAGCTAAATTTAGCCTTCCTGTATCGATACGCGAACCCGTGTATCGGTACGCTACTCTAATGATACACTCCCGTATCGCAACGCCTAGTTCGCGTACCGGTACCACAAGCCCAAAATAACTTTCTGTACCGATATGTGAACACGCGTACCGATACGCCTGGACCTGAATTGTCACAATTGGCTGATTTAACATGCTCACCTCAATACTTTACCACTTCACTATGCCATAAACTTTCATACAACAATATCTAAATGCAAAAGCAAACTAAACAACATAAACTCAGCAACCAATTGGCTTCTACTCACCCAATGATAATCTAAAGGCATGCTTCCTAAAAACACTTTGCCTTACGACCCAAAATGCACAATTAAGTCATTCTCAGCATAAGCAACATACCAACACACTCAACATAGCATACTGAGCTTGGTCCAATCCGCACAATATGGCAAACCACAAGGAAACTCTAGATGCATACCTAAGACACCATTCATCCACAACAACAACATGTATTAACATCAAGCTTGGCAACATCAACCTTCCTAAAAAACCAGCATAGAAAACATACTCAAAATCTATAAGAAAACAAGATTACAACCCCCAAAAACCTTGGCGAACACACTGCCTTATTAACTGGAAATATGAACCGAGTTCATACTCAAAGTAGTTTATCTCTTGGATCCTTGCAAACCTTGCCTTTGCTGCCCCAAACTTTAATGCTCTGCATCATTAGGAAAAGAGAGCGTAAGCACACATGCATAGTGAGGATACTCATAAACAATGATGCATAAAACCATTTAAAAATCATATGCTTGCTTTTCTCAAAACATGCTTACAACCTAAGCATTTTTCCATGATTCCAACTGAATCAAAACACAATAACCTTTATAATATCATAAACAATCCATGCTTGAATTCCAAAGCATTTTTACCAACCATGCTTATATTCCCAAGGCATTATAAACAAGGTTTAACACATGAACATTCACATGTATTGGCATTTATAGTGACCTGGATAGACTACCTCTATCTCATACACATATTGGATACACGGATCTCTCATACCATGCCTAGTTAAACCGCAAGATTTGATACCCTCGCCTAGTCAAACTGCAAGATTTCACACTTGCCTAGTTAAACCGTAAGAGTACCATCCTTTCCTAGTTAAACCCTAAGATCACCATCGATTTGGGTTGTCTAGTTAAACCGTATCCCCAAATGACATCCCAACAGTCCGAGTGGCCTAGTTAAACCGCCATACCTCAAGGACCCATGACCACGATCGATTTTGTTCATATTTTATAGTGAACTTTTAATCCTATGGCATGCCAACTATATCCGATTATTTTCTCACCTTGTCACATAGCCAATATATCATTTACAAAACCATTTTCTCACTATTTTACAGTGCATTTTATAAAATACCACATATCCACATCTCATTGCCAATGCAATAACACCATTCCCATCCGGACTAAAAACCAATGTTCACTAGCATTTAATATACTTTTAAACCCCTGCATATGTACTCAAAACCATGCATTACCAGTAAGTAAATCATACCATGTTTATCACCAAAACATGCAACAACATGCTCATATCTAAACCGATATTCAAGAGCAAAATAAGGGAAACTTACTTCCGAGCTTAGGTATGTAACGCCCCTATTTTGGGCTTAGGAGTTTTAGGGAACAGTTTAGTCGGTTCGGTGGATCGGGATTAGAGATTCGAGTCGGATTCGGGATTTAAATTGGATTAAATATTTTTATTGAAGATAAAAATATGGGAAAATAGTCTAAAATCATTATTAAATATATAAATGATGTTGGTAAAAACAATTTTGGAAAATGAAACTCAGAAATGGGACATTTTGGGGTAGTGACCAAAATGCAAGTTTGCAAAACTATTTTTAGTGATTGTTTTGGAAATAGGTCAAAACTTTGAATCTTTAAGGAGCTATTAATCCAAAAGGGTTTCATCAGATTTCTCCCTTCAATTAACTATTTTTAATTATGTTTTAAGAGGTATAAATAAGGAGAGAATTAATTAAACACAATGAAGGCTTTTAAAAGAATTTCACGTAACTAATTTTGTAACTTCTTTTCTCCCAAATTCTCTCCAGCCAAACATATTTTCTAGATTCAATTTCTTCAGGTAAAATTAGGATTTCAAAGAGTTTTTGATTTCCAATTGATTTCTAAAGCTTTTACATCAAATACTTATTATTTATATATTTATTTTCATGGTTTATAAAGCAATTAAGGGGAGAAATCAACATTGGAGGTAAGGATTTGTTCTTCTCCTCTAATGAAAGGTTCTTTATTGAAATTTCTAAGTTCTTGATCCATTTTATATGATTTGTATCGGGTTTTGATAAATTAAACTCGGATTTATGGTTTAATTGATGATTTATGATGAAAAATTGTGGAAATTCGTAGTGATCTATTTTTGCTGAGTTAAGGATTGGTTTATAACTTGATTTTGATCTCTAAAATGATTATGAAGTGAGTTTTGATGATAGAATCCCGCAATCTAATGAATCTCTAATTTGTTAGGTTGTTAGTTAAGAGATTTTGAGGTGCTGTGGTTAATTATTGCTTGCTGGAGGTATAATGTTGTTTTAGGTTGTTGTTTGGATGTTAATTGATGTTATTTGAAGGTTGAGATTCATAGTTGTGGGCTGGGTTAAGGTTTTTGGGGAATCGATGATGTTTTTGATTGTTATGATAAAGTGTTGTGGAGGATTATAGTTGGGTGCTAATAATTGTTGTGTTGCTGTAAGTTTGGATGCATTGTAATGCATTGGATTCTCTGTTATGATGTGTTTGAAACAGGGGAAAGTAGTTCGGAAGCGAATCTTGGTGTTGAGGAGTTGCCGAAGGCTTGATTTGACATTGGCAAAGGAGGCGTTGCTTTGTCGGTGAGTGAAACGGATAAGAATGGCTTTTCAAAGATTTGAAAAGGTTTATGGGAGTCTAGACTAGGCTTGATACGCTGGTCTAAGACTCGAAAGTAAGTAAAGTGGTTTTCTTTCTCGATTTTGGTTGGCAAATGATTTATGAATGCACTTGTTAAATAATTGTTTACCTCATGTTTTATGCATGAAATGAGCATGGTTTAATGCTGGGAATTGATATGAAATGATGTTAGGTGCATTTGGAAAGTAATGCACGACTTTAAAGAATATTATGAACATGGTTTATGCATGGTTTAGTGCATGTGAAAGTGATTTGATTAATGCATAAGAAAACAGTGAGGTATGTTTATAAAAGTGAATTATATTGGCAAGTGATGAAATGAAAATGTTATCGGATATAATTGGCCGGCCATAGGATTTAAATTGCATTATAATAAGTCGCTCGTGGTTGTAGAGGTGGTACGAGAGGTACTTACTCTAATCATGTGAACCCCAATGTTGTTGAGGTAACACTTAGATGGCTTTTACTCCAGCCATGAGCTGTAGAGGTTGATGCGTCGAATGTTTTTACTCCAAGTTGGAGGATTAGCCTTGGTAGTGTAGAGGTGGTGTATGTGTTGCACGACTCTATGCCATTGAGCTGCAAGAGATTGCGAGATCTCTTGGGAAATTCGTGTATCCGATGTTACCGATGTTAATGATGGTTTTATGGAAATGTTGTTGTTGAGATGGATCACTTGTAAGCCAATATAATGTTTTAAATGTATCATGTTGATGGAATGATTTGGAATAAAGTGTTTACACTTGTTTTACTCCTTAAGCTTTGCATATGGGATGTTATGCATGGGAAAGGCTTAAGTAAAGGGAATTGCATATGAGATTATGCTATGGAATCCATGATACATGTTGCATATGGTTCAATATGCTGATTTTGTAAAGACTAAGTGCATGTTTTGAAAGAATTGCATGATTGTTTTGAAATGGATTTTAATTGCATTGGATGATGGTTTGTATTTTGAGCGTTCCTCACTAAGCAATGATTGTTTACGCTCTCTTTCATCATCAATGCAGATTGATTGAATGCAAGTGGCCTAGCAAGCAAGGAGGAAATTCCAAGACTTGATTTACCAAAGTATGTTTGGGTTTTAAAGTAGTAATAAAGTCAATGTGGCTTAAATGATGTTGGGAGGGTTTGAGTGGTTACTTCTCCGTTTGAGCAAGTTTATACTGTTGCTTTAGACTTGTGATAAGCTTGGTTTGTTGGATTTTGCACATGGTTCATGCTTTGGTTGCTTGAGTATTAGGAAGCATGCCTATAGTTTACCTTTAAAGCATGATGATTGTTTCTTGATGTTTGGTTTATGGTAGTTGATGGTAAATGACCAATGATGATGTTATTTGATTGTTAGAAGCATGCTTAAGTGTTAGATTTCCAAAACGAGGCTAAAACCAGCAAATTTTGACGTTATAGGTCAGGGCGTATCGATACGCTTGTGCCCGTATCAATACATGTAAGTGTTTCCAGGCACAACATATCGATACATGGGAGACCGTATCGATACGGGTAAGCATATTTTCAGGCTTAGCGTATCGGTACATGGGTGACCGTATCGATACGGGTCTATGATTTCAGGCATAGTGTATCGATACACATGAAGGTCTATCGATACGGTTTTGAGCTACTGGAATCCGGAATTTTGTAAAGGCTCAGGCGTATCTATACACTTGCCCGCATATCGATACATGTGGCAGTTAAGTTAGTTGAATGTATGTTTTAAGGTTTTTGTTTTCTCTCGTTTTAGTCCATGAGTGATATACATGCAATTAAATGAGTTTAAATGATTGTTTTGACCTGAAATTTCACCAGTATGCATGTAATTGGTTTAATTGAGGATTGGTAACCTTAATTGTGAAATTCGTCATTCGAAATAATGGAAATTACAGTTGGATTCCTGGGTGTTATGTATGCAATTGGATAAGTTCAGATGATCATTTTAAGTTGAAATTTGGCATGTACGCTTGTAACTTGACAAATCAAAGATTGGTAAAGCAAATTACAAGTTAACCCCTATAGATTTGTAGATTTATGTTTTGGTCCCTATTATTGTAAAGCGACCAATTGGATATCAATTCGATGCCCAATTGGGTTGGGTTTTCACTCGTTGTTTGTATGTACATGTAAGGTAATAACCAACATCTAGATAAGATAAAAGAAAAAAATGGTCATATTTTCAGAGTTGTCTTCACAGTTTACTTTGGTAAACTTAATGTAGCTCGTTCAGTTCGGTTTTGCGATTAGGCCGGGTCGAGGGGGTTACAAGGTAAGTGTCTCACGCTTACCCTAAACTCTCAAAAACCTTTACAAACCTTTGTAAAGCAATTAAAACTAGTTTCCACTCACCGATACGCTTCGTCTTCGTTGCCAACGCGAACCAAGCTCCCGGAAAGCAACCAAACAACGTCAAGCTTCATCACCTTGATTATCCCCTATTTTACACACATACAACTAGAGGATAAATGCATTAAAATGCATTCAAACCATTGCCTAACAACAATCTCCCCCAACTCCCAAGTTGCCCACTCAAAAACCATCTGAAACATTCCGAAAACACCATCAAACGTTTCCAAAACATAACCCAGCCATAAAACAACAATTCAAGCTTTCAATCAACATCTAACAACATCCAAAAACCCTTCCCTAACATCCTTTTACCTCCAGCAAAAATTAAACTCGAATATCACCATAATAACTCAAAACTAGCAAGTTTCGGGATTCTATTGATAAAAACAACTTATCAACATCAAAATACATCCAAAACATATATTAAATCCATCTCAATTACTGGAAATCAAATCCACTTCGAAAATCACCATGATTCATCCAAATTTCCAAAATAACTCAATCAAACATGGATAAAACATTAAAACCACATCAAAACTTATAAATCAAGGATCAAATACTTGAGAATATCAATAAAGAACCATTTAACAGAGGAGATCATGGACCTTACCCCTGTTATGTGATTTCTCCCTCAATTGGCTTGTTAAAAGCTAAGAAAATACAAGATTTCAATGAGATTTTGCAAAATAAAGTTAAAGGAACAAATTAAAATCAATAATTTGAGTGAAATGAGTAATTTAACTCTGGATTTTGATAAAACTCAAAGTGTTTGGAAGAAAAGAAGTTGAAAGAAAAAATTTAGGAAAAAGTTACGTGAAATTCTTTTAAAAGTTAATAACTAACTTTAGATATTTAATCCATTTTAACAACCTTTTAAAACACATGATTAAAATGATTTAATTGAAGGGAGAAACCACCAGCAAACACTTGGTAGATTATCTCCTTAAGGATTATAAAGATTTGACCCTTTTGATTTTAGTCACTTAAAATAGTTTTCAAAAATCGTATTTTAGTCACCAACACAAAATATCATATTTTCGATTTCCATTTTCCAAAAGTGATTCCACCAAAAATCAATATATATTAAAAGATGATTTTAAATATTTTTTTTATATTTTTATCTTACCGAAAAATATACGGTCCCGAATCCGACTCGAATCTCTAACCCGGTCCACCGGACCGTCTAATAAACCTCAAAACCGCTAAGCCCAAAATTGAAACCTGTTGATACCAGGTTCAATGTATCATAACTGAAACCTGTTGATACCTCGATAATATGAAATTTCTTATCATAACTGAAACCTGTTGATACCAGGTTCAATGTATCATTTTTATGCTTTGCCATTACCTATTTGTGCCTGCATCATTTGGTAGTTCTGCATATCTAAGCTTTTCCAAGCTCATACTATTATTACTATCACAGGTAAAAGATTGATCATGGTGAAATTTGTGACATCAGTATTGGAGTTCATTCGGCACTGCTTGTAGAGTACGTTACCTGTATAATTAGAGGGCATGTATGTCACGCCTTGTTTTTATATCAGAGTCTGTAATTTGTAATCATGATTTTTGTTTCATTGTTTGAATGATTTTTGAAATTATATTTTAATTCAAAATTTGTTTTATGATTTTTAAATGGTTTGACAAATTGTTTTATCTGAAATTTTAACGTGGGTCGCTCCGATAGCCCGAATGTGACACCTCGGATTGGATCGGGCAACCCGTATCAAACTGTGGGTGTTATAGTTAGAATTTAGACTTTAGGGGTTAGGATTTATGGTAGTAGAGTTAGGAATTTATATTCTAACCACAACTTTTATATTCTAACCTTAACCCCAATTCTAACTATAAATTTGATACACAAGCTTTGTAAAAAAAATACACAACCCTTCATATTTAACTATAAATTCTAAAACCTAAATCCCTAACCCTAACACCCTAAACCATAAACTTTAAACCCTAAACCTTAAACTCTAAATTTTAACCATAAACCCTACATTTTGCACCCTACAACATAAACCCCTAAACCTCTAATCCCTAAAATTGTAAGGCTAGTTTACACAAACTTGTGTATCTAAATATTTTTCCCAAAATTTAAGCTAAAACTTTTTTTCAGATAGTATATTGAATAGTTAATCTATTAAAAATTGGTTAATTGATACTTTTAAGTAATGTTAAGATTATTCTATCATTATTTTAGTATTTTTTTTATAATTCCTTATTTTTATTGAATATAAAATAATATTTATCAGTTTTCTTTTTAAATATCATTTTAACCAATATCACTAAACATCTTGATGTTTTTTTTACTTGTATACTAAATGAGTTGCATTGTTATTTATTGCAAGCAAAAACATGTGCAGGTTTAATGAGTAAAGCCTGAGTCAAAAACTTACTATAAATGAGATTCACAAATTGGTCTAGTGGTCATTGATGCTTATCTGTATTATTTTTTGTGTGAGTTCAAATCTCGATAATTGTCTTGAAAATATTATTGTAAGACTACTCAATAAAAAAACTCATTATAAATTCACATGAAAGGGGAAGAGATCATATGATTCTTAAGAAACCTAGAAGAAGGCTTCAAGAAATGGTGTTTTCATACATTTATTTGTGTTCAAATTTATGTTGTAAGATTGTAGGACAATTTGTAATCATAAATTCAAAACACCCAACCCAACATTTTTCTCACAATTGTTTGGTTTCTTTTATTTACAACCTTGGACCAAAACCATAGATTCCCCACCATTAAAACTCAAGGACAGATGCTAGCGAAGTTTGTGGAAATTTGATGATTTTGCAACTTATCATATTATAGAGTGATTGTATAAACTAACACACAACTTGAAGAAGAAAAAGAAGTATTATGTATACTAAAAAACTAAGTAAAAGTTGCTCACCAGAAGTTAATATCAATATAAAGAAGATTCACTAATTGGCCTAGTGGCTAAGGATGCTCATATTGTCTTATCTTATATAGGTTCGAATCTTGACATGAGAATGTAATACCTCTCTATTTAATCAAAAAAATATCAAATAGAGAATTAAGAAGTTAATGGTGATGATCTGACGGTCGTCGAATACAAGAAAGTTCTAAACTTGAATTTTGTTTTATGATTTTTACCAGGGATAGCAAAATTATTCAAACTCGACCCGACATGATTTGTCCCGACTCGAACAAATTTTTTCCCTTGAATTTTGGGTTTGAGACGTGATTTTGTAAAGGTTGAGTTGGGGTCGGGCGGGTTCGGATTTAAGGTGAAATTTTTTTACCCGCACTGACCTGATATATTTCTAATTATATATATATATATATATGTTTATCATATTTTTATATAATATATTTAATATTTTATTAATTTTTTATGGTCATGACAGGTTTAGTCAATTTTTTTGTTAAAATTTTAGGTTCGAGATCGGGTTATACTTTTTTTATGTCAGGTTGAGGTCAGGTCTAGTTAAGATATATTGACTTTCGGAGTGGGTCGGATTAGAATTTTTAAATTTTAAGTTAAGTTCGGGACGATCAAAAACTTGTTATGTTCCTCACCATTGTCATCCCTATTTTTTAGTGGGTAAAATTAGGAAAATAAAGTGAAAATAAAAAACAAAATAGTGTATTGCAAAAAATATTTAGAGAAATGAGGTGATTTCTATGTACAGTCAAAGTCGTCGACTACTAATCACAACTTTGCTTTATTTATTTTTCGCATTTTTAGACTAAATTGAAAAGAAATGAAAATTATAGACACAAAAAAAAAATAATAAGTGAAAGCTGTGTGTTTTGCCGAAGTAAAAAAAATTAGTGTTTGTTCTTAAGGTGAGGTAAAAACTTATTTTCTTTTTGAATTAAGTGAGGCACAAACATTAAAAGGTCATAATTTTGTGTTTTGGTGTATGATTGAGGTGATTTTTTAAAATTTACTTTTTTTTGAGATTTATACGTTAATAGTGAGCTGAAGGCGCTTTGCTATTTTCGTCCCGAAAAATCTCTTTTTGACATTAATTAATTTTTTTATATTTATCAGTAATTTAAAGGAAAAAACTTTGATACACATGCCGTGTAAACTTTAGTTTACATGTGCCTTTTAGTTTTAGGGGTTAGGATTTTAGTTTAGGGTTTAAGCTTTAGGGTTTAGGTTGTAGGGTTTAGAATTTAAGGTTAGTGTTTAGAATTTATGGTTTAGGGTTTAGAGTGTGGGTTTAGTTTTTTAAGGTTAGGGTTAAGAATTTAGGATTTGAGTTTTTATAGTGTAAAAACATATGCTTGTGTAAAATTAATTTTACACAGCCTGTGTATCAAAGTTTTACTCAATTTTAAATATTTGACTTTTATCTTTCTTAATATGTTCGAACTTAAAAGTTCAATTTTTTTTATAGAAATATATCATTATTGATAAAGATTTGATACATGTAATTTACTACTTTCAAAAGTTTTTCATTTTAGTACCTATAATTTTGAATTCCTTTCAAGTTGGCCTCTATGGTGAAAAAAATGTAAAGCTTCTGAAAATTTCATTTTGGGTATCTGAACTTTATTTTATTTTAAATAGGTATCAAACATTATTTTTTTTAAATAAGTTAAACGTACAATTTCACTTTAAACTTTCTGAAAATTTTCATTGTGTCCCTGCAATTTATTTTTTTTTCAAAGTTTTGCAATATACTTCTAGATCAACATCAACCTTTTCCATACACATTGTTTCATTTTAATGGGTCAATTTCTGAAATTATTGATTTTACTAGATACTGTACAAATCATCCCATTCACTAAATAATTCCTGGAATACACTATTATCTTTTTTCTTTATATTTCCCTAAATTTGTGTTATAGTGGAGCATTTTCCCTAGGTTTTGGATTCAGCGGTTGAGATCATTTGGTTTAAACTCTCCCTTTATCTAATGGCCCAAAAAGGAAGTGACCGGTTTAATCCTGGTGCTGAATCAATGGGATTGTTTGTCATAGTCTACTCTGATAGGATTACACAAACATGTAGTAAAATTCCATTACTGAATTAAAGAGCTCAATAACAACAAAAGAAGAAGATGGTACTGTACGACGACTGCTAAATAGAATACTCTAATAAAGACGGCTGCTAAAACTCCTAGATATGATGTCGACGCGTTGAGCGATGCTCAAAATTCAAACACCGAACTTTGAAACTTGAATACACAACTACCCTACTAAAACTATACCAAGCATGCATGTACAAATGTTGAGTATAAATATGGCATAACATTCATGACATTAAAGTCACTAAATGAAGGCACAACAATCATGGTGTACACATATCACATGCAACATATATAAAATAATAAAGATAATAGTATTTCAACAAAGAGATCACTCATGCAATTACAAGTAGATCAAGTGTGTAAGATAGATAGATAGATAGATAGATAGATAGATAGAGGGATGTGAAATCAGATAATCAGACGGGTTTCAGTCGAATAATGTCGGGTTAGGTCAAATCGGGTACGAGTTGCTACAGGTCAATTTAATGGTTCGACTCGAACCAGGTCAGGTTCGGGTCGACTCGGATTCAGGTCATTGTCAGGTTGATTTCGAATCAAGTTGAGTTCGGGTTCGGGTTAGGTTAATTTCAGGTCGGGTAAGTCTCAGTTCAGGTCAAAATGGTTCGATCGAATTAGTTAATTAATAGGTTAATTCAGGTTCGGATAGACTTCAGGTCGGATCACTTCGTTGACAGATAAAATTTAGGTCGGGTAATATCGGTTTCGGTTGAACTTCAAGTCGGGTCTTATCGTGTACAAATAGACTTCAGGTCTGGTAATTGTAGGTCAATTTCGGATAAAAATAATTTTTAAGGATTAATATGAACCAAAATATCCCTTAGGGGCGACGATACATGTTACAATTTTAAAACTATTTAATTTGGACTAAACTGGATTAAACTAAAACTTAAATTAGGTCTAAAATGAACAATTTTAAACCGGTAAGGTCTTAAAGGGTAATTAATCTATAACCTAAAAAGTGGGAGTCAAAAAATAAATTAATTATTTAATTTAAATTTTTAAATGAAATGGGTAAATTGAAATTTTGGCTTGCCATTTAGAATTTGGAGGGGAAAAGCCCGCCTATTATTTTAGGTTAGGGTAAATTCAAGTTTTAGTCCATTTGACTTTAAAAAGTTTTCATTTAAGTCCCAAATTTTTACTTTTAGGTTTTAATTTAATTCAATCGAGTCCCAATTTAGGTTATAATTGAAATTCGAGCTTTAGTTTTAGAATTCTTATAGGGACTTATAATTTATATGGCTTGGACTAAATTACAAAAAGTACAGGTTTTGATTAAGTTACAAAAAATAAAAATAAATATGGGTCAATTTTAGATAAAAATATAATTTTATGGACTAAAATGAACCAAAATAACACAAATTTTACTTTATTAGACTAAATTATAAAAAATAGAAACAAACATGGGTAAATTTCAGTTAAAAGTAAAATTTTAGGGACTAAAATAAACAAAATATCATCATATTAAAAATATTGGACTAAATTACACAAATTAAAAACAAATAAAGATTAATTTCGGTTAAATGAAGATTTGTAGGGAATTAGTTGAACGCTAAACTCCTAAACCCTAAATTTCATCCCTAGACCCTAAACTAATCACATAAACATATAGGCTACAAGTATAACCCCTAAAAATTATCATTAGTCATGTAACACATATGACGTTGTACTTGTATTCACGTATCAATATAGACTAGTCTAGGCATATACTATCGACTATAGTAATAAATTAATAATAATATCATCACGTATGGTAATCTATATTATATATAGATTATATTATAGACTATAGTATAGACCTTAAGCCTTAAACTACACCATAAACCCTAAACCATTAACACTAACCCCTAAATCATTAACCATAAACCTTAAGCCATAGAAATTCATCACATAAATCAATTACCCTAAACTACACCATAAACCCTAAACCATTAACACTAACCCCTAAATCATAAACCATAAACCTTAAGTCGTAGAAATTCATCTCATAAATCAATAACCCTAAATTACAACATATACCCTAAATCATTAACAATAAGGCCTAAACCCTAAATCCTAAACCTTAAGCCATAAAAATTAATCTCATAACCCAATAACCCTAACCTACAACATATACCCTTAACCATTAACACTAAGGCCTAAACCATAAACCATAAACTAAAATTAGGGACCAATTTAACAATTTTAACATAAAAATATAGCATTAAACCAAAATTAGATATCGAGTTAACAATTTTACCATAAAAATATAGTATAAACCCGAAATTAGGGACTAATTTGACAATTTAAAAGTGCATAAATTTGAGAGTCCATCGACCAATTTAACAAATTTATCATACAATATACCCTAAAACCAAAATTTAACCAATTTAAATTATTTGAATTTAACCACAAATAAATCTAAAATGTCACCACGTGCAGTGCATAAACCTTATTAGTCTACTACCATTTAGTCATTTACCCCCACAATATACCCTAACCCTCATCTCCTATTTCACTTTAGTCAAGCTAATTAAACTCTAAATTTAACCCAAAGTGCATATGTTCATATGGCATATTAGGAAAATCAATTCAAACAAAATCGAATTCACACGTCAAGTATCAAAGGCAATTAAAGAAAAACTAAATTCAATGCAAAGACCGAGTAACATATTAGGAAGACTAATTGCCAATCAATTTTATTAAAATTAGCTAATTAAATTAATCCTAAAAATGAGGATCTAAATGTAAGACACGAAGACTGAAATTAGTATTCGATTCAATGAAAATTAAACTTAGCAAGCAAAATCGGGACCTAAATAAAATGCTACTTAAAGGCAAAAAGACCTAAGATGGAAATATACCCTAAGCTAAAAAGGGCGGGTTGATTCCCTCCAATGCCTCAATTGGCGGGATGCAAATTCCTTTAAGGGCTGGCTGATTAGTGATCCCCTCCAATGCTTTAGTTTTTTATGTTCAAACCCTCCGATGCTTTAATTTTTTGTTCAAACCCTCTAATGCTTTAGTTAATAAATAAATCAATCATGGGTTATAATTACATTTTTTAATATAATGACCATATTTAATGTAACACTCATAATATTGTGATAGTGTTAACAAAAAAATTAAAGGAAAAGGGGAGCAATTGGAAATAAAACAAAAAAAAAGTGGTTAAGTGTTGCTATGGGGGTTCTAACTTGCTCCCTTAGCATGGGATATTATTGCCTTAGCCATTTCAGCTAAGTCTTTGGCTTTGTTAGAACCTTTTACAAAGCTTATTTAAACAAAACCATTTTGGGTTATAATTAAAATAAAATAAGTCCAACTACCCCCAGCTTGGAATGCCGTTTTGGTTTCTGTTGAGAGAGGGGAAAGGTTTCCAGAAATTTCCCAAAATTTCCCCCCAACCTTTACTGTTCACCATTTTGATCTTCGTCACCGCCCAACCATGGCGTGCATTGCCACTGCAATCCGAACCGTCACTTTACCCCGATCAAAACTCAATCACCCACTCACCGATATGCCTCCCCGTCATCATAAAAAAATTCGTCCAAAGCTTCATCAAAACCCTCAGGTTTCAAATTCTATTTCTCACCATTTTTGGCTGCCTCAGTCACCAGTGTAGGACACCGCCAGCGTAGCCGTGTTTAGCATGTCGAGGCGAGCAAAACCCTTGGTCATCGATCACTAGATCGAGCCGGTATAGCTTTGCGGAGTTTCGCCATCGTTTTTTGATTTGAGGTAAGTTGGGTAAGGTTTCGGACCTGATCTGGGTTATTTGAGATAATGGTTGTGTTTGAAATGATTTTTTTGCATCTTACTGGTGATGTTTCGCTGATTTAGGCCGTGTGTGGGTGTCACGCGCTGTTCGAGGTGATTCTCGGCCGCCTTGGACGATGACCCTTGGACCAGACTGGCCTTGGACCCAGTTTGGCCTTTGAACTGAGCTAGTAAACCGGCCCAACTCTCCAACTGGTCCAATAACAGAACATGTCTGTTATTTTAGGGTGGGCTGGCCTGCTTAGGGCCCAACAGTTTTTAAACCAAACCTATTAAACCCAACCCGAACCTATTTGACCGATTTGACTGGTGTTCGACCTGACCTGAGTTCAACCTAATCTGTACCTATCTGACTTGACCCGTCTGACCAACTCGTTGACTGAGTTAGCCTGTCCAAGTCAACTCAGTGAGTCAACTCAACCGAGTCAACCCGGTTGACTGTTGACTGATGACATCAGCTTTGACTGATGATATCAACGTTGACTGATGACGTTAGTGTTAACTTTGACCAAAAAGTCAAATTTTCTGAAAATTCCAATTTTACATATTTTAACATCCTAAGTCCGATTTTGAAGTCCGTTTCATGAAATTTTGACCTGGAAGCCTCCGAATCTGACCTTGAACATGAACTTGTATATGTAATAAATTATTTAGTTAAAAGCAATATGAATAAGGACTAAATTTGGAATTTGTGTAATTGAAGGTATTCACAGTTCTTTGTATCTGAGATGTTGAGGGACGTTGAATTTGGGTTCAAGTGCGATCGAATAGAGTATCATGGATCGATCGATGTTACAAGGATTTAAGGAAATACATTACTACCTCTTGTATGCTTTATAAACATGTCGGTATTTGGTCAATGCATGCATAGTTACGAAGAAGTGTACTATTAACTCTGCTTAAGTCAAATCAGATACGAAATACAAGTATGATAATCTAGATAAGATTGAATTACTCGAATGAGATGGTTAATAAATCGGAAGGATCTGGAGTTCAATAAATAACTAATAAGGCTGTTAAACTCCAAACCCGATTAAAAGTGTTAAAGGATCCAACGTCAAAATATTTGGATATGAAATTACAAAAATACCCTTGAGGTGAAGGAAATACTAAGTTACCCCTGATGAGGAAATAATCTAGAACCTACTTTTGATATGATTATACAACTAATCGTTTAAAATTCTCGATCTATGTGGAAATTCTGGTAACATGATTTAAGCCTATGAAATAACTAATTACTTGGATTTTCTTGAATTTTGAACAAATCTCTGAAGATAAATTTAATTGAAGATTCTTATATGTCCGAATTAATCAAAACGGCCAGAAAAACTGAATTGATTGGATTGAATGTAATGACTGAAAAATCCTTGAACACCAAACTTATTAAGTTAACCAAAATGACGGTAATACCCTCAAGTTCTGAAATGAATGAATGGCTTGGAGGTACCGAAAGTACCTAAATGACTAAAATTGTAACGACCTAAATTTTGGGCTTTGCAAAATTGGGCCTCGGACCCAATTTATTTGGGCCTTATATTTGGAAGCCCAAATCAAGGATAGTTGAATTTGGGCTTTGTGATAAATTAAAAGAGATAATATGTGTGAGGATAATTTAAAAAGAAAAGAAAAGTGAAAGGTTTTAAAATAAAAGGTGGATGATTTGATGGGGAGAGAGAGGGAAGAAGAGAACGGAGATATTTTAAGAGAGAGAGAAAAAGAAGGAAAGAGAGAAAAACTAAGGAAGATCTTTTGAGCCTCGATCTACGTTCATCAAAATCACCGTGCACAATACCGCCAGCACTATTAGAAAGGTCTTATTGAGACGAGTCCAATGGTGGTTGTCGTGTTGCCGTTCGAGCTACCATTCGTCGAAGTGAAGAAAAAAGAATCAGAAAAGCTGGTCCAGCACATTCTAGCCGTCACTGTCGTAAACATAGGCCACCATCAAAACCAGCAGCCGAAGAATAGTGGGGTTAGAGCTCGCCACTATCGTTCGGCCATCGGAGGGCTCCCACGAGCCTCCACATGCCGCCCTTGCGGGTGGGCGTGCGCTTGGCCAAGCGGGTGCACACTGACTGGATCTTGCACCCAAATGCACATGCACCATACTGCAGCGATTCACTGCCCAAGGGTGCACCAATGTTACCTTGCAACGTGCTGTATCGGATTACTGAACCTTGACCAGTCGTTGACTAGACTTTGACTGGCATTAATCGAAGTTGATCGACCATTGAATGGCTATTGAATTTTTTGAGAAACCCTACTAAGAGGTTTCTTGATGTCTCGGATCTATTGACGCAGTTTGTTTCACCAAATTCAAACTTGGTAAGATGTTTTTATGCAATTGACCTTTTGAATTTGTTAAAGTATATGGTAAATTGATACTTATGGTATTAATTAATGTACGAGGATTGTTCGGGATTAGATATAAGATCAAGAGGAATATTTGGGAAGCTTGAATGAGGATTTTAGCTATATCGACTTAAGGTTAGTACACCTCAAACTCTGAAATACATCATGAGTATCATAAGTGTAATTGCCTTGCTTGTTAGTGGTTGCAAAATAGGTTGATGATAGATAAGAATGTGTTGAGACCAGCATTATGGGACATGATAAATATTTTGTAACCACAGTGACCTGGTCTAGTAGCAAGGCCGAACCGAGTGAGCTACATTAGGGTTTGCCGAGACAAACTCAGAAGATTTACTTAGAAGCGGTCTATTTTTTCTTTTATCTTATCTAAATGCATATTTAAGTCCTAAGGTGATCATGCAGGTTATAGTGAAAATTACAACTCAATCGGGCGTCAAATTGACATCCAATTGTATGAATTAGCATTACAGAGACCAAAACATAATTTCAGATAATTAAGAGAACTTCTTTGAAATTAAAGTTACCAATCCTTAATTAGTCAAATTTCATTCAAGTAAATCTCAACTCAAAATAATCATCCAAACATATTTAATTGCATGATCAAGAAACAAGGACTAAACTAAAAAGATTCAAACTTCATAAAGCATTTTAACAAAATTACCTAACTTTGTATCAATACACTAGCACCCCATATCGATACGGGTTCAAGTTTCAAAGGCGTACCGATATTGTCCTCAATCGTATCTTTATGGGTATGCAATGTTCAAAAATAAAGATTCCAATAGCCAAAAGGCGTACTGATACAGTTGCCCATGTACCAACACCAAGCCAAATTATATATAGCGTACCAATACGTTCCCTAGGCGTATCGGTATGCCAAGGCATTTTTTGCCCAGATTGAGTCGAGATAGGTCCCCACGTATTGATCATTGAGGATCCGTACTAGTACGGACAAACTTGTAATAACCTCTTGGTCGAACATATGACACTTTGGCTCAATCTAACATAATCCAATCAACATCTAATCACCATATAACAACCTAAGCATCATTTCCTCAAACATATGAGCATGGAAATAGATCATACACGACATATCATATCGACATCAAATACCTATAGGAAAGATCTCTACCCAAACATGCAAATTGAGTTCATACACGACATATCATATCGACATCAAATACCTATAAGAAAGATCTCTACCCTTCAAAACCAATCATTAAGCATCATACAAGTTCAAAACATCAAACATAACTTGTACAAACATGGAGTATCCAAAATAAACCTCCCAATTACAACTTGGTCACATTGCCTCTTATTACTACTATATATTTGTAAAACCTACTTGAAAATACTTCAATCGTTGGATCTTTTCTTGCTTACTCGCTGTCCGAAAGAGTCTATTTCTCTTCAATGATGAGAAAGGAGAGCGTAAGCTATAAGCTTAGTAAGGGAATCTAAAAAACACTCATCAATGCATTTAAAATCATTTTAATTCAAATCTAGTGTATAAGTCTCATGCCAAAATATCTTATGCTTCTATGTTCTCTTCAAATATGCATATTTAAATCATTTTCAACACATGTATCATGGATTTATATCACAAACCTCAATTTAAGCTTCATATGCTAAAATCTCTAAATAGCAAGCTCAAAGAGCGTCTTATGTATAAACCATATTATACAAAACATAATCCATTACTCATGAAACATCATCTCATATATTGGCATTCAAGTGACTCAAAATAAGTTTCATTCTATTTTATCAAAACCACATTGGATACACGGATTTCTCAAGCGGTTCCTTTGACCATTTCACATACGTCCTCAAACTGGAGCAGCCCTCAATGGTTATAACGTATAAATCCACCAGCAGGAGAATTGGAACACTTTTGACCCCTCGACACACATGAGGTGACTTATTATAGTGCACTTTAAACCCTATGGCTAGAAAAATATATCTGATAACATTTTACCCCAGCCACTATCCAATATACTCAATAATAACCTCATTAACTTACTGTTTTACATATGCATCAATTCAAACCATTTTCCAATACATTAAACCATATATTCTAGCATTCTCAAAATTCTTTCATAAATCATTTGCTATGCTCAAATCTCTTCATGTATAATTATTTGCATCAACTTTCATTTCTAAAACATACATATAACAGTAAGTAATCAAATCTATAAACATGTGCATGGGATTGTATTTTGCAAAACCGAAAACGAGAGAGAGCTCAACCAATACTTACTTCCGAGCTTAGATAAGTGTTTCAAACTTATTCTAAACTCCCAAAACTTCTTTCAAACCTTTTAATAGCAGTAAAACACGTTTCCACTCACCAAAAACCCAAAGCTCTCTTGTCGATACGAGAATCACGCTTTTGAAGCTTCCGCAACCTCTCCTATAGCTAAAGGATCAGACTCCCTTACTTTACCCAATTAAAAATAGAGGATTAATGCACTTCCATGCATCTCTAATTTCCAGCAACCAACAAACACAACTTTGCCTCACCAAAAACCATCAAACGCCTCTCTAAAACAATCGAAATCATCATCAAACTTCATCTAAACAAAACCCAGCCAAAACCTATTGATTTCAACATCTTAACAACATCAATTAACACCTAAAAACATCTTTATAACATCTTTATACCTCCAGCAACCTTACAACATCAAGATCACTTCAAAATCTAACTATTTACAACCTAGAAAATTAGCAATTCACATAGTTTCGGGATTTCTTGAATTAATCACTTCTTACAACATTAAAACACATCTTATTAGAGATCTAAATCAATTAGATTCAATATAAAATAGATCCAAAACAGTGTTTATCAAATTCTCACATCAAAACTCAACTTAATCACCATATCCATGTTTTAATCATAATTCCGTAACAAAAATCAGTTGGAAAGGATAAAGAACATGTGAATTTCATTAAAGAACCTTTAATTAGAGGAGAAAAACGAAAATCACCTCTAATTGTTGATTTCTCCCTTAATTGGCAAAGATTGGTTGAAATCCAAGTAGATTTTGTTGTAGGAATCAAAGAAATCAAGTAGGAAATCAAAAGAAATTGATTCCTGGAAATTTTGGAAGGAAATTGATAGTTTGACTACTGAGAAAGTTGAGAGCAAAATTAGTTGCTTGAGAAAATGAATTGTGTAATTAAAATCCTCTTTATTAATTCAATTTTATTATAATAATAAACCAATTAAAACCCTTTAAAAATAGCCTAAATTAAGGGAAAATTTGATGGAAATTTTTGGTTAATTAGCTCTTTAAAGATTCTAAGTTTTGACCCATTTACGATTTAGTCACCAAAAACAGTTTTGAAAACTTTACATTTTAGTCACCGGACCAAAATGTCCCTAAATCAATTTAATTCATTCAAATTGAATTTACCAAAATACTTAAAATACTAATTAAGTATTTTTCTAACATTTTCCATATTTTGTTTTAGCCAAAAATAATTTATCAAGATTTAATTCCTGAAACTAACCCGAATCGCCTAATCCGGTTCTTCCGAACCGTCTATTCAATCCATCTAAAAACTAGGTTAAGTTCAGGGCATCACCGGCTATGGTCTTCCCACGAAGAACCTTGTTGCTTGAATCCAGAATTCTCACCAGTTCATCATCATAGGTCAAATCTGGATTCAACTCAATCTCCTCAACAGCCATCACATGCGAATGATCCGATCTATATCTCCGAAGCAATGATACATGGCAAACATCATGTATCTTCTCCAACTCCGCAGGCAACCTCAACTTATAAGCAACTGTACCAACTTACTCCAACACCTCACAAGGCCCAATAAACCTAGGACTCAACTTGCCTTTTCTTCCAAACCTCGTCACCTTCTTCCAAGGCGAAACCTTAAAAAAACTCGATTACCAACTGTGAACTCAATCTCCCTACACTTCAAGTCAGCATATAACTTTTTTCGATTCGAAGCCACCTTCATTCGATCACTAATAAGCTTTACCTTCTCATTGGTATCCTTCAACACATCAGGAAAAGAAACATACTTTTCTCTTGCCTTCGCCTAACAAAGTGGCGTGCAACACCTTCTACCATACAAAGCTTCATACGGTGCCATCTGGATACTAGAATTATAACTATTGTTATAAGCAAACTCCACCAAAGGTAGCTGCTTCTTCCATGATCCTTGGAAATCAATGATGTAACACCGCAACATATCATTCAACACTTGGATAACGCGTTCAGACTAACCATCCGTTTAAGGATGATACGAAGTACTGAAGTTTAACCGCTTACCCAAAGCCTTATGCAAACATTCCCAAAACCTTGCTATAAAACGTTGATCTCTATCCGAATCTATCGACTTAGGCACCCCGTGCAACCTCATAATCTCGGTAATATACAACTCTGCCAACTTGTCTAAAGTATACATTGTATGCACAGCAAGAAGACGTGCACACTTCGTAAACCTATCCACAATCACCCGTACCGAATTCTTCTTTAATGGCGTTAAAGGGAAACTGGAAACAAAATCCATGGTAATTCTCTCCCACTTACATTTTAGAATCCTTAACGGTTGCAACAACCCCGAAGGAAAATGATGGTCAGCCTTAACACGTTGACAAACCACACACTGAGCAATAAAATTCGCTAAATCCTTTTTTAAACCAACCCAAAAATACTCTTTTTTTAAATCTTGATACATCTTTGTACTCCCCAGATGCATAGCAAAATGACTCGAATGTTCCTCACTTAAGATAGTGTGCCTTAACTCCTCATCTTTCAGCACAACCACTCGACTCTTGAAACACAAAACACCTTCATCATTAAAACAAAAATTAGTCTGATTGCCATCCATTATATCCTTGACACGCGGTACCAAAGAATCATCATACAGTTGCTTCTGTTTGATCAATTGTAACAACGATGGCTTCACTTACAACTCATCCAACAAACCACCGTCACGCGTCACACTTAACTGAGCAAAAATCACCCTCAATTCAATCGTAACCTTTCTACTCAAAGTATCGGCTACAACATTAACCTTTTCCAGATGATACTCTATCGTCAAATCATAATCCTTAAGCAACTCCAACCATCTTCCTTGCCTAAGATTCAAATCTTTCTGTGACATCAGATATTTCAAACTCTTATGATTCGTGTATACAATACACTTCTCACCATAAATATAATGCCGCCAAACCTTCAACGCAAACACCACCACAGCAAGCTCAATATCATGCGTAGGATAGTTGCGTTCGTGCACTTTCAACTGTCTAGATGCATAACCAACAACCCTACCTTCTTGCATCAACACACATCCCAAACCAACATAGGACACATCACTATAAAATACAAACTCCTTCCCTGACTCGGGTTGAATCAAGAATGTAGCTTGCGTCAAAGCTTCCTTCAACTTATCAAAATCTTGCTGTTCCTTTTGCAACAACTTCGTCAAAGGAGCAAAAATCCTCGAGAACTCATCCACAAAGTGTCAATAATATCCTACTAACCCTAAGAAATTACAAACTTCTGACACCGGCTTAGGTTACTTTTAGTTTACTACTGCCTTAATCTTCTACGGATCCACGTGAATACCTTCGGCCAAAACAACATGACCAAGAAAAACCACTTGCTTGATCCAAAACTCACACTTACTCAGCTTGGCATAAAGCTTATTATCAAACAATACACTTACTCGCGCTTCATTCATATCCGGATTCATGACATAAGCTAGATATGTCTGACTCCTAAATTCCAACAACTTTCGCGCTTTCAAAGCCAAAACAACATTGGACAAGAATTTGATATTCTCGCCCACAACCATCACTTCGTAATCCTCAGCAAGTTTTAACGAAACTCGCTTAGTCTTAAAATCAACCACGACTTTATGCTTAGACAACCAATCCATCCCCACGATTACATTAAAACCATAAAACGACAACTCCATCAAATCTGCCTCAAACATATAACCTTGAACATCAAAAGACATCTCCTATACAATCTCCTAACAACTACGGTCTTACCAAAAGAACTAGTTACCCGCATACCAACATCTAACACCTTTACAAGTATATCAAGCAAACATACATGCTCGCACATGATGTATGAATATGTAGAACCAGAATCTATCAAAGAAGGATTGGTATAGACTATAAAGTAAATGTATCTGCAATCACATCGGTATCATTCCTTCCCACACAGAGCCTAAAAAACTCTCGATGATCCACCACCCTCAAGTTGAACCACTATAATATGAGCAACTATCCTCTGACCATTATCCTAACGCTAAAACTGTCCACGACCGCGCCCACGGCCTCTTTGTGGTATAATAGCAGGTGCATGAGCTTGATCTTCCCTGGCTAACTGTGGATAATCACGCCTAATGTGGTCCCATGATTCACAGCTCCAACAAGTATCAAGAGTACCCCAACACTCCCCTGAATGCCGTCTACCACATCTTCCGCACTCAAGTGTTAGAGCAAAGGTATTCTGAACATGCTGCCCACGCCCAACACTACTCCCTCCACATCTATGATCCGGATGATACCTCCTATCTCTATGCTTATTGTATTTATCTCTGCCAATATTTGACTTAGTATTTCTTTTCCTTGCAGAAGAACTCCCTGATCGAGTAGACAACCCTAAATTATATTCTACGTCCTTAGCTCAAAAAACCAGGACATCAAACTCGGTATAATCCGAAGCCAACATGTAAGTCTTCACCTCTCTAACCAGCCCACAATGGAAATGATCGCATCGATGATGCTCATCTAAAACCAACTTAAGAGCATACTGGCTCAACCGAACAAGCTGGACCTCATACTCGGACACAGATATGTTCCCCTACTCTAAATCCATAAACTCACTTTTCTTTTCATCTTGATATCAAGAGCCCTGATAATTTTTCTGGAAGGAAGCATCGAAGAACTCCATATTACATCAGTAGGTGCCAAACCTACGATAGTGGTCATCCACCAACTATAAGCATCACCCTGAAGCAACAACATTATACAACCCAACTTACAGATATCCTTACACTCTATCTGGCCAATGATCCTTTTTGTACTAACAAACCACTCCTCGGCTGCTTCAGGAGCCAAACCTCTAAACTCAGTACCACCTGAGCTACGTAAACGCTCTAAAAGTAGCCAGTATTAACAGCTGCAACAAGCGCTGGTGTAGGTACTTGCACTCCAGCTATGGCTGCCTAAAAACTCCAGTCATCGCCTAGATTAACGGTGTTATATCACCAAAAATAGGTCATTGCGGTGCCTAAGACGCACCACCCTCAACCTTAAAACTAGGAGGAGGATTTGATGGAGAAAGAGCAACTCATCATCTTGTCTGTCCACAGCACTCCCCATATGAGCTCTCGTTTCTTGTCTCGGACCCATTCGCAAAAATATAAGTCTAAAACATAATAATGCAATAAAGCAATATAATTAGACCGGCTTGTAGCAAATATCCAAGTCACTCATGTTTAAAAACAAAAATCATTTAACTCTAGTAGTAATAAGGCAATGTGTCCCCATGCTAAACACCCAAACATATCACATTTAAAACATAATCTCACAAAATCAAGCACCGTGCATGCTAAACAACAAAATCATATATCAACAATACATCAAACAACCATAACCCACCTCCCAACAATCATAACCTCTGATACCAACAAATGTAACCCCTTAACCCGGTCTAGTCGTAAGACCGAACCGAGCGAGCTATATTAGGGTTTACCGAGATAAACCCAGAAGATTTACTTAGAAAATAGTCTATTTTTTCTTTTATCTTATCTAAATGCATATGTAAGTCCTAAGGTCATCATGCTGGTTATAGTGAAAATTACAACTCAATCGGGCGTCTAATTGTACGAATTAGCATTATAGGGATCAAAATGTAATTTTAAATAATTAAGAGAACTTCTTTGAAATTAAAGTTATCAATCCTTAATTAGTCAAATTTCATTCAATTAGGTTAAATCTCAACTCAAAATAATCATCCAAACATATTTAATTGCATGATCAAGAAACAAGGACTGAACTGTAAAGATTCAAATTTAATAAAGCATTTTAAAGAAATATCTAACTTCGTATTGATACACTACCACCCCGTATCGATATGGGTTCAAGTTTCAAGGGCGTAGCGATACGGTTCTCAAGCGTATCGGTACGAGTATGCAATGTTCGATATAAAGATTCCAGTAGCTAAAAGGCGTACCGATACGGTTGCCCGTGTACCGACATCAAGCCAAATTATCAACATAGTGTACTGATACGGTCCCTAGGCGTATCGGTATGCCAAGGCATTTTTGCCCATATTGAGCCAAGAAAGGTCCCCGCGTACTGATCCCTGAGGACTTGTACTGGTACAGACAGACCTATAATGACATATTTGTCGAACATATGACACTTTGGCTCAATCTAACATACTCCAATCAACATATAATCACTATATAACAACCTAAGCATCATTTCCTCAAACATATGAGCATGGAAACAGATCATACACGACATATCATATCCACATCAAATACCTATAGGCATGATCTCTACCTAAACATGCAAATTGAGTCCCAACCCTTCAAAACCAAACATTAAGCATCATACAAGTCAAAAACATCAAACATAACTTGTACAAATAAGGAGTATCCAAAATAAACCTCCCAATTACAACTTAGTCACATTGCCTCTTATTACTACTATGTATTTGAAAAACCGTACATGAAAATACTTCAATCTTTGGATCTTTCCTTACTTACTCGCTGTCCGAAAGTGTCTATTTATCTGCAATGATGAGAAAGTAGAGCGTAAGCTATAAGCTTAGTGAAGGAATCTCAAAAACACTCATCAATGCATTTAAAACCATTTTAATTCAAATCTAGTATACAAGTCTCAGGCCAAAATATCTCATGTTTCTATGTTCTCTTCAAATATGCATATTTAAATCATTTGCAACACATGTATCATGGATTTCTATTACAAACCTCAATTTAAGCTTCATATGCTAAAATCTCTGACTAGAAAGCTTAAAGAGCATCTCATGTATAACCATATTATACAAAACATAATCCATTACTTATGATATATCATCTCATATATTGGCATTCAAGTGACTCAAAATAAGTTTCATTCTATTTTATCAAAACCACATCGGATACACGGATTTCCCAAATGGTTCCTTCGACCATTTCACATACGTCCTTGAAACGGAGCAGCCCTCAACGGTTATAACATATAAATCCACCAGTGGGAGAATTGGCACACTCTTAACCCCTCGACCGTTGTGGTTCTCATGGTGGAGCATGGCACACTCTTGACCCCTCGACACACATGAGGCGACTTATTATAGTGCACTTTAAACCCTATAGCTAGCCAACTATATTTGATAACATTTTACCTCAGCCACTTGCAAATATACTCAATAATAACCTCATTAACTTACTATTTTACATATGTATCAATTCAAACCATTTTCCAATACATTAAACAATGTATTCTAGCATTCTTAAAATTCTTTCATAAATTATTTGCTATGCTCAAATCTCATCATGTGTAATCATTTGCATCAACTTTCATTTCTAAAACATGCATTTAACAGTAAGTAATCAAATATATAAACATGTGCATGAGATTGTATTTTGCAAAACCGAAAACGAGAGAGAGCTTAACCAATACTTACTTCTGAGCTTAGGTAAGTGTTTCAAAATTATTCTAAACTCCCAAAACTTCTTTCAAACATTTTAATAGCAGTAAAACACATTTCCACTCACCAACAACCCAAAGCTCTCTTGCCGATGCGAGAATCATGCTTCCGAAGCTTCTGCAACCTCTCTTATAGCCAAAGGATCCGACTCCCCTGCTTTACCCAATTAAAAATAGAGGATTAATGCACTTCCATGCATCTCTAATTTTCAGCAACCAACAAACACAACTGCGCCTCACTAAAAACCATCAAACGCCTCTATAAAATAATCAGAATCATCATCAAACTTCATATAAACAAAGCTCAGCCAAAACCTATTGATTTCAAAATCTTAACAACATCAATTAACATCTATAAACATCTTTATAACATCTTTATACCTCCAGCAACCTCACAACATCAAGATCACTTCAAAATCTAACTATTTATAACCTTGAAAATTAGCAATTCACATTGTTTATGGATTTCTTTAATTAATCACTTCTTACAAAATTAAAACACAACTTATTAGATATCTAAATAAATTATATTCAGTAAAAAACAGATCCAAAACAATGTTTATCAAATTCTCACATCAAAACTTAATTTAATCACCATATCCGTGTTTTAGTCACACTTTCGTAACAAAAATCAGTTGTAAACGATCAAGAAATTGGGAATTTCATTAAAGAACCTTTAATTAGAGGAAAGAAATGAAAATCACCTTTAATTGCTGATTTCTCCCTTAATTTCAAAGATTGGTTGAAATCCAAGTAGATTTTGTTGTAGGAATCCAAGAAATCAAGTAGGAAACCAAAAGGAAATCGAAAGTGATTGATTCCTGGAAATTTTGGAAGGGAATTGATAGTTTGGCTGCTGAGAAGGTTGAGAGAAAAGTTGAGAGCAAAATTAGTTACGTGAGAAAATGAATTATGTAATTAAAATCCCTTTTATTATTCTATTTTATTTTAATAATAAACCAATTAAAAATAGCCTAAATTAAGGGAAAATCTGATGGAAAATTTTGGTTAGTTGGCTCATTAAAGATTCTAAGTTTTGAACTTTTACGATTTAGTCACCAAAAATAGTTTTGAAAACTTTACATTTTAGTCACCGGACAAAAATGTCCCAAAATTAGATTTAATTCCTTCAAATTGAATTTACAAAATACTTAAAATTTAATGAAATATTTTTTTCTAAAATTTGTCCATATTTTATTTTAGCCAAAACAATTTGTCAAGATTTAATTCCCAAAACTAACCCGAATTGCCTAATCTGGTTCTTCTGAATCGTCTATTCAATCCATCTAACAACTAGGCCCAAGTTTAGGGCATTACATATTGAGATGCCTGATGAGCTTGTGAATATTCGAGACTATTATGAGCTTTAGAGACAGTGTAGGGTCGTTTGAATACTCGTATGATTATTTGATTGGTTAATTTACATGTTGAGTTGCTTGAGTGTTTGAAATATGAATTGGCTGTTTGATGAAAATTATACTTATGTACTAATAATTGGTAATATTCGAATAAATGATCATGAAGCTAAAAATTAATATTAATTAATTAGATGCGTTAGTATAAAAACTCTGATGACTTTTATAAGTTTTAGGGATCGAATAAGCATTGTAATATCATAATTTAAGGAAATTATACAAACCCATGAATAGGGTATCGGTACGAGCTTTGGCCATACCGATATGCGATTGGGGGTCGTATCGGTACGGGTTGACCCGTACCGGTACTTGTGGGAATTGAATATTTCCAATAAGCAATTTAATATCAGTACGCGTGTGAGTATCGGTACCGAGAATGCTGTGTCGATAATCATGTTTTAGTATCGGTACCCGATACACTAAATAATCAATAAAGATAAATTAATGGTGAAAGTTAATGTGTATATTGATAATCAAATCATGCCTTAATAAATGAGATAACAAGGATCAATGGAGACGATAAATGAGATTAATTGTATACTTCTCCATAATGTATTAACACCACGCTAATGTAAAATAAATGATGTGATGATAATTAGCAACAATAAGGGGATTCTTGGGATCGTGTTGCTTGTATTTCGAATAGGCATTTGATTGGTTGAGTATTCTTGGTTGATGGGATCCGTATACCTAGAGAAAGAGTGTTGCAATCATGTTGAAGATTTTTGAATGTAAAATCCCGATGTTGTGTGGAAACGGGCCTCATACGATGATGATTGATGACAAATCCTGAGCATGGATGTAGAATTTCGATGCTTTGTGGACACGGGCCTCATTCCTACGAGTGTAGGATTCAAATTTTATGTAGACGCGGGCCTCACTCAGAGTGTAGGATCTCGATGTTGTGTGGATGTTGGCCTCATTCAAGAGTGTACGATCCCGATACTGTATGGATATGGGCATTACTCTAGGTTGTGGTATGACTTGTGTGCTTTCGCTCAGATGATCTGGTGAGATCTTGAGTATGGTTGAGCCTTGTGGGCCATGTATGATGATTGCTATGTTGAAAGTATGTGTTTAGACGACTAGTGGGAGCGCCACGTGTTTATTTATCTCTCATTATTGTTCGTAGTAGCTTGCATGCTTATGTTTATGATTAGTATGAAGTATGGTAGAGTAGATGTGTACCTCTGAGCTTTGTAAGCTCAACACTCGAAATCATTGTTTCAGTGCGTAGGTTGATCGTTAGATCGAGGAATCAAAGAACACTATTAGTATGAGATTCCAGCATGTAGAGGCTTTCGGAGTACGGTACTTGTGTTTAGTGGGCTATGTATTCATAGGACCTTGCGTGGTCGAGTCTAGAATTCTTACTTTTGAAATTGTATTTATCAAGTCGAATCTTTAAATGTTTTAATTTAAAATGGATCTCCTTGTAACGATTTAAATTGTTTATCTATGTTTTCAACTATTGGATCTAATTGTTTTGAAAAATAACTCGTTTGGGATAAATCCAGTTTAAGTAATTTTATGGTTACAATATTGAGATTGAGGCTTAAATTGTGACATCCGGGTCGAGGGTGTTACAGAAATACCATCGAGTACTTAAATGTTTGAAATACCTATATGACTTGAGATAAGTGGAAGCTTGGAAAATTCTAAATTTCTGATATATCGCAAATGACTGTAATGCCTTTATGGGTTTGAAGCTTGACTTATGTAAACTAGTCATTCTTAATACTGTTACAATACTTGAAGAATACTGTACAAATACATGTTTGCTCTGGGTTTGTACAATGTTGATTTGTGAAGATAATCTGTACCATTATACAATGGCATCTGTTCCAAGAAATAAATACCCGTAAGGTGTCTCTGTTAGAATACTTGGCAAGAATCACATTATTGGGATCTGTTTAGTTTGAATAGACTTGAAAGCCTAACTCATGTATGCCAGTTACTCCTAGTAATGCTACAATACTGGAAGAAATACCGCACGAATACATGTTTCTTTTCTCGTGACATGTTCAGTGATATTTGGTGAATGTGACCCGTTTTGCTATACATCCCAGTCAGTTTTAACAAATAAATTCTTGTAAGGTGTACCTATTTGGTTAATTGGTAAGTACTGTAGTGATGGGTTTCGAGTAGTTCAAAGGGACTTGGAAACCTGATGAGCAATTAGAATTCTTGAATTCTACAGATCACTGTTTATACCTTGTTGGATTAAAGTACCAATTTGACCTTGATGGTCTGAATGTATATAATATCCTTATTGGACAAAATAATTAGAACAATTCTGACATATCTATATTCTCAATGATCCTAATGTATTAATTTCTGAATGCCTGGTTGGAGCCTTTAGTACCAAACCCCCTTTGTATTAGGGATCTCCCTTCTAAAATCGATTTGATTTTGTAAGGAGATCAATTTCATTTTCTTGTAATTGCGAAGTGCCCATGAAGAAAATCAATTGTTCAATCTAGTGTGTTCCACATGCACATAAATATTCTCTCCGATTTGAAACCAAAATTTTCTCTCTGATTTGAATCATGAATTCTATCTGTCAGAAATATACCTCTGTGTCTGATCTGAAAACATGCTCTTTTGTTGCTATTTACTGGAAAAAATTGCTTGCTTTATTTCTATTATTATTACCGTATACTACTGATAACTGTAATTATTGCCTATACTATTTTACTGGGGTACTTGGGATAGAATGTGAAGTCACTGTAGGTTCAGCCCTGATCCGGCTGGTAATATCTTCTGTATCAGGTTCCTATACTTAGGCTAGGGTGATTCCTACTGTTTCAGGTTCCTATACTCCGGCTAGGGTGATTCGTACTGGACCTAAGGTATCCCCTTAGGGTGGCACCTACGCCCAATGAGCCTGGGTTAATGCCCCTTATAGATGCAGTTCTGGGGAATTGCATACTGGAGTTCGGATAGAGGGTAGTTAGGTGATAAATAAATTTCTTGCCTCTTTTAAATCTACCCACTGAATTAATTTGCCAATATCTAAAACACTCGGTATAGCTCTTATCTTCACTCAATGGAACACACTAAACTCCCTAGTTCAACTTCTGTAGTTTATCTCACTTCCGATTCTTCAGACTATAAGAATCTTATCGGGTATTCGGGTGATTAAATAAAAGATAACTGTATTACCTTCAAGTACCTCGATAATATGAAATTTCTTATCATAACTGAAACCTGTTGATAAAAACTTACCCGTTTTATGCTTTGCCATTACCTGCTTGTGCCATCATTTTTTGGTAGTTTTGTATTACTAAGTTTTTCCAAGCTCATTGTAACACCCCGATAAATAATGCTTTAATTATTTAAGGTTCCATTTTAATTTAAGGACTTAATTGAATAAATAATAAGTTTGAGGGTCATTATGTGAACCTATTTCAGTTCGAAGCCTAGGGCTTGATTAAGCCATTCACCTTTGGCAATTAAAAAACGTAAAAAGAATGGGGGAGGTTGCAGCTATGGGGTTTTGAACATGTGACCTTTGCTTGGTAAACCCAAGCTTTAACTATTCGAGCTAAAGCTTATTCTTGTGGAAATCTATCTAGCTTTTATCTTAAACTAGACTCTGTTGTTATATTTGAAAATAAATAAAAGTATGACTCCTCACCTACCAAACATTTTTACCCATTCAAATAAAAAAAAATCCTAATATTTTTTCTCTCTCACCAACTCTTCCCCTCCCCTCACCGGCCATGTCTCCGATCTTCCTCACCGTCGCGGCGTGGAGGTTAACTCCATTTTCGGTATGATCGCCATCACGCATCAATCTCGCCCCTGGGCACGACTAGCGCAATTGGGCCATCGTTCGCCCTAGAGAGTGTCTCAAAGGTTCGACGAGAACCCAACCATCGCCATTTGTTTCCCTCCAATTCTAGCTGTCTCCATCATCATTCTACATCACTTTTGGTTTAGTTGTGCTCAGCGTGTTAAGGTGAACAAAACCTGACTGACCGATTGTTTTTCTAACATCAGTAAGACTCTCATCGGAGCTTCGTGCATTCTGGCGCGATTTTGGCATTTCAGGTAAATTCCAACTCGATCATAGCTTGTTTCAAGATATATTTGTATTGGTTGAATTGTGGGTTTGATACCTCTATTTTTCTGGCAGAATCAGTGCATCTGGGGCTTTTGATGACCTTTTTTGGCGACCGGCCGTCAGTTGTGTATTAAGGGTATATGGGCCAGTCCTTTTTTGTCCCAATGTTTGAACCGGTTTAAATCGATCTAGGCTCAAACTGATTAGCCCAATTTTGATCAACCCGAGTCCATATCTAACTCGACCTAACCCAATCTATATATGACCTGATCTAACCCAAGCCCAAGTCTGAGTCTAACCCGTCTAGCTTAGTCTGAGTCAACTCAGTCCGAGTCAAATTAGTCTAAGTCAACTTGGTCTGAGTCAACTCAGTTGACTTTGACCAAAAAGTCAAATTTTTTTGAAAACTCTTATTTTATGTTTTTCGACGTCCCAATATCATTTTTGAAGTTTGTTTTGTGAAATTGTAACCCAAAAGTCTTCAAATCTAACCTTGAACTCGAGTTTGCTTATGTTTTTAACTTTAGTTAAGAGCAATGTGAATAAGGACTGATCTTGGAATTTATGTAATTGAAGGTATTCATATATCTTCGTATCCGAGATGTTGAGCGATGTCGAATTTGGGTTCGAGAGTGATCAAAAAGCGTTTCAAGGGTCAACCAATGTAGCAAAGATTCAAGGTAGTACTCTACTACCTCTTGCATGCTTTATGAATCATGATGTTATTTGGCTAATACATGCACAATTATGATTAAGCGTACTATTAGCTCGGCTTAAGTTAAATCTATTACGAAAAATAAGAAGGGTAATATAGACAAGATCAAATATTCGAATAAGAAGCTTGATAATCAAGAGGGTTTCGAGTTCAGTAAATAATTAATAATTAGTAAATCTCTAATTCTGATTGTTCATGTTAATGAAATTAATGTCTAAAATAATTGGTTATAAAATGACCAAATTATCATTGAGATGTAAGAATTGGTTATAAAATGACCAAATTATCATTGAGATGTAAGAATGACAAATATACCTCCAACTAGGGAAATGATTTAGAATCTATACTTGATTTGATAAAATAACTACGTTATCTGAAATCCTTAAACTGTTGAGAAAGATCTTGGTATCATGATGCTAGTATGTGAGATAATATAATACTTGAATTTATCTCGAATTCTGGATAAAACTTTGAAGACAAAATCTTTGGAAGTACTTCGAAATTCTTAGTTAATCTAAATAACAGAAAGACTGAATTGATTACAATGAATGTAATGCGTGAAATATTCTCAAAGCCGAATTTGATAAATTAACCAAAATGACAGATATGCCCTCGAGTTTTGAAATGAGTAAATTGTTAGGAAGGACCGAAATGACCAAAATGACTAGAATGACCAAAATGATCAAAATATATTCGAGCGACAAAACTTCTAGAATGACTAAGATATCCTTGACCTCTAGAATGAATGAATTACTTTCATGTTTTGGCATAAGTGAATACCCTTGATAAATCTTAATTCAGATAAAATCCATATAATTGTATTGTCCCTAAGGATTGAGAACCTAACCCAGATATGTTGGCCACCTCAAGTACTACTGCTATATTGGTTGAAGAATATACCAAGACATATTCAACTATATAGAGAAAGATCAGTAATAAATATGAGGGTGACTGGATCAACTGTATGATGCTACCATTAGTAAGGAATGAAAACTCGTGAGGTGCACCTGTCTGAATGTTGGAAACCATAATATTATAGATTACGGTTAAAGCAAATGGATTTAAAAGACTGATTAGCTGCTAAAATTATGAATATTTTGAGTTTCAGTCTTACCCTTATTGGGCTAAATTACCAAATTACCATGAGAGTCAAAATGAATGAATTACCCCTAAGAGTTAAAATAACCAAAATGCCCCTATGAGCATGATATATCTGATAATCTGAATGATATTGATGTACCTATCTTCAGAATATCTATTAGAGCCTCAGTTAATGAATACCTTCTATAAGAATTCAAATTCTGAAATTTGTTTGATGTTGACAAATACTAATGTTCTCCTACTGGTAATTATCAAGTACCTCCAAGAGATAATTGTACCATCTAGTGGGTCCCATGTACACTTGAATATTCTCTCTGATTTGAAATCAAAACTGTCATTCTGATCTGAATCATGAATTCTATATGTCTGAAAATCTATATATATTTGTTTGATCTGAAAAACATGCTTTTTGGTTTCTGATACTTTAGAAATATATGATTGATTACTATTTTTCTTATTCTGCCTGTCATCACTAAACTATTTAATTTGGGGTACTTCTGGGTTATGATTGAAGATTTGTAGGCTCAGCGCTGGTAAGTCCTTCTAGACCTAAGACATTCCCCTACTCCCAATGGGCCTAGGGTAAGTCTTTCTGTAAGCACTTATGCCCAATGGGTCTAGGGTAAGCCTTTCTAGATACTATTTTTGTATAATACATTTTGGCGTACGGTTAGAGGGTAGTTAAGTGATTAAAATAAAACTTTATGTTCCCTTCTGAAATTTACCCTACTGAATTAATTTACCAAAGAATAAAACTCTCAGTATGCTTTTAATCTGCACTAAAGAAAACACACTAAACTCTCTGATTCAACTTATGTTATCTATACATCTTCTGAATTTATGGGCTATAGGCTTATCGCATGATTCTCGTGTGATCAAATAAAGAACAACTCTGTTACCTTCAAGTAATGACATTATGAAATTTCTTATCTTATCTAAAAAATGTTGATACCAGGCTCATCATGTCAGTTTTATGTTTAGCCATATACCTGCATGTGCGTTGAGTATCTTTTGGTACTTCTGTATTTCTGAGCTTTTCCAAGCTCACATTATTTTTACCATCGTAGGCTATGAAGGATTTGATCATGATTCGGCGATCGACATCATTAATGAAAGTTTCCTCGGTTCTTGCAGAGTACATTATTTGTGTAAATAGTGGGCATGTATGTCGAGTCTTATTATTATGTCTAAGTCTGTAATATGTTTTCTGAAAATTTTCTTATTTGTGTATAAATGATTTTCTAAAAATGGAGTTTTAAGCAAAATTTTATTTTATAGTTTTTTTAAAATGTATTAAAAGAAAAGAACTTTACTTAGGTTTTTACTGTGGGTCGCTTTTGTGACCCTAATGTGACCTTCTAGATTTAGGTGTAACGCATAGGCGGGTTTAGGGGGTTACACTCATGCTGTACCTTATCATCGCAGGTTAAAAGATTGATCATGGTGCAATTATTGGCATCAGCATAGGAGTTCCTTCAACACTGCTTGCGGAGTACGATACATGTGTAATTAGAGGGCATGTATGTCACATCTTGATTTATATTTGAGTTTGTAATTCGTTTTACAACGTGTGTGTGTGTGTGTGTATATATATATATATATATATATATATATATATATATATATATGAATAATGTTCTGTTAAATGAGTAATTTTTGAACTTGTATTTTAAATTCTGAATTTGTTTTATTATTTTTAATTGGTTTAATTAGTTTATCTGAATTTTTTTGTGGGTCGCTCTGGTGACCCGAATGTGACCTCCTAGAGTCAAGTGTGACACATAGGCGGATCTACGGGGTTACATTTAATATATAAAGTAAATTTATTAATTTAATAATCATAATTAACAAATTGATTTAAATTTTGAATAGTTTATTTTAAATTTATCGATCTCAAGTTATGAATTTAATAAAATTTTCAAATATTTTTATATACTATAATATATAAATATAAAAACTAAACATATTAATTTAATGATCATAGTTAAACATGCACCTCAAATTGTGAAGATGTATTTTGTCACACTATAATATAATAAATTTATAATTTCACAACTTCATCAATTGTAGCTTATTAGTTATTATAAGTCAGGTAAATATCATATTAGTTTAATAACAAGTCAGATCATTTACAAGTTGAGTCAATTACAAATAAGGTTCATAACAGGTCGGGTAATATCAGTTATTTACTAGGTTAATCTCGGGTTCGGGTTCATATCAGGTCGGATGTAGGTCGGGTTCAGTTATCATATTATTAGGTTGAATTCGGGTACAAGTTGTTCTCAGGTCAGGTTCTGATCTAAAATTTTTAGGTCCAACTTGAGTTCAGGTCAACACCAGTTCAGACTCGAATCGATTTCGGATCACCAGCAACTCGAGTCACAAGCGGTTCTGACTCAAGTCAGTTTCGCAGGTCAGGTCAACTTTTTACATCCCTGTATATATAAATATGAGATAGGATCCTCTTCCACTATGTAAAACTTGAAAGTTTTACATTTTTTTGGACTGTTGGATGAAGGTAAATGGATGGATGAGATTAACAGTAGAAAATGTGAAGATTATCACTTAAAAAAAAGATAAAGAAATAATCTTAGCCTTTTATTACCATCATCCAACGGTCCAAAAAATGTAAAAATAATTATATTTTACACAATATAAGTAGATCTTAACCCTATATATATATTATAAGTATATTGCAAATTTATCCCTAGGATCAAAACCAACTGAGCTCTCGGGCAAATTTATCTCGAAAAACTCCTCAGCACTCGAATCAAAGCCCAAAATCGCATTACTGAGGCTACCGTTGTGATATTCTATCCCATGAACAGCTCCATTAACGAAAGGCAATAAAAACTTAGGTGTAAAAGTATAATTGGGAGGAAATGCAGTAACCCTTTTTACAACAATTTTCATTAAATGAAAACAAATAAAGCCCACTCTAACTATCATCCTTTTCAAAGAAAGTATCTGAGTAATAATTGCTTTATATATTTGTTTTTGATTAATTAGAGAAATATTATATTTTTAAATTTAAATTCAAATTTATATAAAAAAATAATATAAGCTACTAGACCAATCAGTGTCTCTCGTTTCAATCTCGGGCGGTGCGTTGTGGGCCTCCAGATTTCTTCATTGGTTCGTGCTTTACGGGGTGGGTGAATTAAAATTATTATTCTGTATTGATTGTCAAAAATAGGGTAAATTATACTCTTCAGTCCCAGCATTAGAGTCACATGTTGACTTTTAACGAAATTTAAGGAGGAATTTTTTTTATTAAATATGAATATAAAATATCTAAAATGACACTTTTATTCCTAAGGAGCTAAACTTTATTTTTGGTGGAAAATGGGTTGAAGTCTAGCGCTAAATTCTTTTATTTTCACACAAAAAATAAAAATTTTCTTTAATTATTGTCACCAAAATTTCTCAAAATTTAACTCAAATTGTTGGCACCAAAAATTTCGCCTTAATTGTTGGTACCAAAATTTTATTTTTCGTTTTTCAAATTTTATAAATCACTATGTTTTTCTTTAAAACTGTTAATATCTCAGTTCTCTTTTTCTTACCATGTTTTATGATCGAAATCTCTTTTAGAAAATTTGAGGCTTTATTAAAACAGAGCAGTGATGGAAAGTTAAAGAAAGGTTTTGTAAGTCGAACTGTAAATAATTTTCAGTCTCAACATGAACTGTGATTAGGTTATGAAATCAAGCAAAAATATTTGTATTTGATGTTGGCAGCATGTATCAATGAAAGGGTTTTTAAAAAAAGAAGATTTCTTTTAATATTGATTGCATATTGGAAATTCTACTCCGTAGAAGGACAAATATTCGTTCAATAACTTAAACTTTAAACTTGTCAAAGTTGACTCTTCATCGCCGAATTAAAAGAAGGTGTCATTAAGCTACATACCAATGCTATAAAACCTCATTTGACTGATGCTAACAAAAAGGCCAGATTATAATTTTGCATATTGGAAGAAGCTTTCTTGTATTTAATTTTTTTTTGTTTAGTCATGAGTTTTTTTGTTGTTGTAAATTTGAATTGTATATGGGTAAGTAAATATTGTAGTGGTGTTTAGGTTATTAGATAAACATAAAATGATTTTGCATAACTTTTATAAGCACTTTGTAATGAAAATATTAAATATGGTGGCGTTAAGGTTTAAAAATCTAGCATTTGCCCTATGTTTAAATGAGATATGAACGGTTTTGTTTTTCTGATTTTTGTAGTTCTACTTTTTGTGCAAGCATCATTTAAGAGTTTGATTTTCATATTAAGATTTGTACAGTAAAATTATTCTTTGTTGTTATGGATGCTTTATTTAGTTAATTTTCAACCTAAAATTACTTTATCTGATACACCAGTATGTGTTCAATCATCAATAATAATTTCACTAATTTACATATATATTAATATATATTAATTTCACTAATTTGATGGTAATGTTATTTGTGAGTAGTAATCTTTTAAATATTTTTATTAGTAGTGATTTTAACACTAAAGCATAAAAAGGTAGAAGAGGAAATAAGAAGGGTAGAAGAGAAAATATAATTTTTTAAAAATTGTTTAGTTTTTCAAGGTGACAATTTGACTAGGACAATTTAAAAACTCAAAAGTGACACTAGTACTGAGACAGGAGTACTAATGATCACTCAAGTTTGATTAAATTGTTTTTCATCATTGAAGTTACAAAATAATTACTAACGTTATTGTTTTATGATGAATCGATCGGTTCGTTTGATTAAAATTTTTTAGTATAAAATACTAAAATGGAAGATAATATAATAATATATATTATATAACCGGTCGGTTCAGTTATTCGATTTTCTCAAAACTATAAACAATAATCAATAACTAAATTTTCGATTCTCTTTTTCGAGTTTTAGACTCAATTTTGGTTTTTCAGTTTTTTTCGCAGCCCTAATAGTTGTTGAAATTGAAGGCTATAGTGATGCTTTTGTCATGTAGGTGTACTATTGAATTTTGAGTTGTGGGTAATATTTCTTTGTGTGATGTTTGTTTGAACATAGTTATTTGAATGCTCGGATCCGATTTTTTGATCAGGGTCTGATTATCTTGCTCTATTTAGTTTTTTTCTTGGTCTCCTCACCCTGGTACCTTCATCTCTGTTTCGCCGTAAAATGGTGATCGTTGAGTTCCCTTATCGCTCTGGTTCGTTTTGCTGGGTATTTTTGGTTTTTCCCTTTTGTCGTTTGGCTTTCCCTTCTTAGAGACTTGCGTTTTAACTGTTTGTGCGTGTTTTTTGTTGAGACTTTTTATTTTAATTAATAAATACCCACTCAGCTGGATGTTTATGTCTTTCTTTTACGGGAACATGGTTCCTTTATTAATAAAATTAATTTATGCTGAGCGAAAAAAACACTTTTATTTTTAGAGTGATTTTAGTGGTAAAAGATGATGTATTTTATTTAAATGATTCGGTTTCGAGTACCATACCTGCAAGATATGTGTGCGTTATCAAAGAGCTAAAAAAATTAATCAGAAAAATATTTTTATTTTTTAATGAAAACAGAGCCTCGTTAAAATCCGTTGTAACTCAAATAAAAAAAAACCGACTCAAAACAACGGAAGGGGAAAAGAATATTATTAACAAAGCATAACCATTACATAGTTCATTACGCACAAAATGCATTAAAATAACATCTCATACCAATACAAGCAAAACCAACAAGAACAATAAAGAGCATTGTTAACAGCTCGGTAAGTCCCAATACGCCGCCGTTTTCGGACTTGTTTGATTCCCCCAAGCTCATGGCTACTCCCGCTCAAGTATGTTCTATTATTTGATTTATTTATTTTCTTAATTTTTTTTGTGTGTGAAAAGGGATATGGTTTCATAAACGATAAGATCATACATGACAGCATTATTAAAGTCTCGTAAAAAAACTTCTAAACTTAGTTGAAAAAAAAGTACCCTAATAATATTAAACAAAAAATAAATCAAAATTTAAATGACAATAATTAAACGAAACCAATATAGCAAGCTACCCATGCGAGAATCAATGAGCAGTATCCAGCACATCATCCTGCATTGAACCTAGGGATGAGCAAAATTTAATTAAAAAAACTAAATTTTCTGTTTTAATTTGTTTTGACTCGACTTGAAATTTTATAAACTCAACTTAAAAATTTTTTAAATAAAAATTGAGTTGTAAAATAGAAATTCAAATAACTTGAAAATTTTAATAATTAGTAGATTGATTTTTAAGTTGAGTCGAGTCCCTCAATTTTTGATGATATATATATATATACCGATATAAAAAATATGAAGAAATATATGTCACATATGAAGAAATATATATGCATCTTATATGATTAGAGAAACTCGTTTAAATTAGACTCAAACCGTACTATAACCTGATAAATAATTACAATTAAATTTATATAGGAACTCGAAAACTCAACTCAACTCAACTCGAGTCAAATTTCATAAACTCGACTCGAATAAAAAAAATTCAGATAAAGTTTAAGTTGTAAAATATGACAAGTCAACTTGAATAACTCGAGTTTTTTTGACTCGACTCGATCAAATGCTCACCCCTAATCAAAGCGTGAACACTATTATAACACCTGAAAAACCAGCCGAGTTAAAAACCGAATTTCGGTGACCGGGAATTTAAATTTCGGCAAATTAAAATGATCATTGATCATCGACCATGTGGTTAATTTCACATGTTTTGATAGTTAATTAGACATTACTATTGGGACTGTACTATAATGCAAGTATTGAAGTTCAAAGAATATAGTTAAGTGGCTAAATTGTAAGAAAGCAAAGTTGAGCGATCAAGGTGAAAACAAGAGAAACGATCAATGATATATGCATCATTAGCCCATGAGCTTTCTTCGTGATAAAGACAGATAATGGAGGGACTAAAGGTGTGATTTAACCATTCCTCAAATGTGATGCATAAGCTTGCTAGGTGTCGTTTACTAGCATTTTGGTTCTAAATAAATTCAAGAAACTATAAAAAAGAAGAAATTACACTTTTAGTGTTATGTTTACCTACGGTTAAGGCAAGAGATAAAAAAGAGTGGGTGAATCGTGCGGACAGGTTTGGCGAGTTTGCCATTTATTGTTATTATAATTCTATTGAAATTTCCTTCCTCGTTATTTCGTGTACCGAATGAAGTTTGGGGAATAGTTTTCATTCCCTTACTCCTATTCGAATGGTTTCCTTACCATTATTAAAAGCTCATTTAAGCATAGCCACCCACCGGATAAGTTAGATGAATTTTTGATTAAGCGTGGAATGGGTACTTTGAAGGCCTTGAGAGCAAGGTAACTACCTTTAAGACTCAACTTACTATTTTGATATTCATATGTGAGTTTTAGTATTAATATCAATTAAATGGTTAGGTGTTTAACGTATGTGCGTTTCTATTAAGAGACTACAATCAAATTGACCGATAAGGTGAGTGTAGTTGTATCATGGGGTTGGCAGGGATTGGCTAGGTGCCAACCCTTTGTATTGTCTATCATTGTAATAAGCATGGTTCATCATTTCAGTAAGCTTGATAAGCTTGAGTTCATTGATACATTGATTTATAATCGAATTGCAATATAGCATTTTCATTGTTATTGATTTGATAACATTGAACATTAATTATTGATACAAGTGATGAATATTGTACATTGACATTATTGAACAAGGGAAGTATCGACCATTGTAAACATTATTGACATATACATCGGACCTTGGATACAAGTATATATTGAATACAATTGGCATGCTAATAGAATTTATTCAGCTCACGTACGAGTGGACTACGGTCCTTGGGCTAAGGTCCTTATTAGTGATGTTGGAGGGATGATTGGGTAATTGGTCTTTGACAATGTCGGAGGGATTGGCCATTCATTAATTTGGCGATGTTGGTGGAGTTCGAGTATCCATTTGTTACTATGATCCAGGGGATATAATTATTGATCATGTGGCTAATTATTGCATATATGGAATGCATTGATCTTCGCATGTTTATTGAGATGCATAAAAAGGATGAATATGAAAAGCATGACATTGATACTAATGATATGCATTGTATTGTGTAAAACTTATATTTGATTTTGATATAACAAATTGTTTAAGGACCAAATTGTAAAAGAATATAAATTTTTAAGTACTCAAAAGTCTCACATAATGACAAGGAAAATTTCTTATTAAGTCCAAACCTTAAACCCCAAAGTTTTTCTAAGTGTTTTCAAGCCAAAATACACAAATACGCCCAGGCTTATCGATACACCCCTTGGTGTTTCGTTACGGATTTTAGCTACTGGAATTTGATTTTGCAAAACATTTTGATACGACCTTGACCATTTCAATACGACCTTCAACTTAGCCTGCATTTTAAACGATGCGTATCGATACAGCCTCACCCGTTTCGATACGACATTCATTTGAGTAAATGGTTTTGTAAAGTGTATCGATACAGCTTACACTGTTTCGATACGATCTGCAATCTGGGTTTAAGAAATTTTTATCTGTACCAATAAGGTTACATCTGTATCGATACGATTTGCATTAAATGTTTTCAATCGTTGTCGTGTCAATTATTGGAATCAACAAATTTTTAATTTTTCAGTTACCCGTATCGTTACGCCCTTAGGCGTACCGATGCAATTTTTCATCTCAGATTCCACTGAGCAAAAATCGTACCAATACAGCCTTGCTGTTTCGATACAACCCATGTTTTACACTATGACCATTTCGATACACATTCTCGTGGATTGATATGCCTATACACAATGACTATATTTCTCTTGTAGCAGGTATCGATACCTCCTTTCGTGTACCGATACGAATGATTGGCAGACAGTATTTATTGCGGGAAAGAAGCCCTTCAACGACTATATTCAATACTCCAACCACCCAAACGGCTAGAAATCAATGAGAGGGTATAGATACAAGACTCCAATGCTGCTGCAACAACTATTGAACATTCATTGAACAACATTCAAGCAATCAAGCAAAATCCAACCCTTTGAGCTTTTAGAGTCAAACCCTTGTACCCAACTTGTGTATTTCATTGTAATATTTTATTTTAAGTTTGGGGTTGAATGTTCTTGTAATTTGGGCAAATATTTACCTTGTGAGGACATTATCCATTTGCCATTTTTCTTTCTTGTAAAAGAGTGATCCTTGATCAAGCTTTGGGTAGAAAGCTTTGATCGGTTGTAACTGTTGCCTCTTTAGCCTAGAAAAGGGGAAGAATTCTATAGTGAATTGGTTGAAATCTTTAGTAGGAAGCTAAGTTAGTGGACGTAGACCTTGTTAGAAGGTTGAACCACTACAAATCCTTGTGTCACATTGTCTATCTCTTTCAATTTGCTTCCAAAGATTTTAAATTGCCAATTCACCCCCTCTTGGCCATCATCTCAATTGATTGATCATCCTAACAATTGGTATCAGAGCCACACTCAACCGAAGGTCTAACAACAGTTGAGGCGATCCTAGAAGGTGATTTAATCAATAGAAGTCAAGGCCACGACATCCAACTCCGGCAACAACTTGTACGAGTCTCATTCCATCACCAAACCTCCATACTTCAATGGGGATAACTATCCTTATTGGAAAAGCTGTATGAAGTTCTTCATCAAATCCCATGACTACCTCCTATGAGATGTAGTAGAAGATGGACCGACAATCCCGAAAAGAGAGAAAATGATCAATTAATACCGAAGTCCAAGCACTAGATGACCGATGAAGATCGGAAGAAGCTCCAAATCAATGATAAAGCAATGCACATGCTATTTTGCTCACTTGGACCCGATGAGTACTCTAAGATTTCATCTTGCTCAAGTGCCAAAGAAATTTAGGGTAAGCTAGAGATCACATACGAAGGCACCAATGAAGTTAAGGAGACCAAGATTGAGCTTCTTAATTTGAGCTATGAAAATTTCAAGATGGAGCCGGATGAAGACACCTCCAAAATGTTCGAACGATTCTCCGTCATTGTCAATGGCCTCGAGGGTCTAGGAGAAGCTATTACGGAGGAGAAGCTAGTTCGAAAACTACTCTACCCACTTCCTGAGTCTTGGGATGGTAAAAGAACGGCTATTATAGAAGCGAAAGATCTCAAGACGCTAAAGCTCGATGCTCTCATAGAGTCTCTTTTCACCCATGAGATAATGAAGAAAGGAAGAGATGAAGAAAAGAAGAATGAAGAAATGAAGGTTGAAAAGAAGGAAGTGGAGAAAAAGAAGATGGGAATCGCTTTCAAAGCATCTTATGATGAGAGTAATTCTAGTGAGGAAGAAGATGAGGAGTTGGCTATGGTAGCCAAACGATTCACTGGACTCATGAGATCTAACCGAAGAAAGAAGTTCAATCGAAGAAGAGATCTAAAGAACAAGAGCAATGAAGAAGAAAAGGGTCATATTGTGTGCTACGAATGTAAGAAGCCGAGACACATCAAGATTGATTGTTCCCAACTCAAGAAGAAAGGCTTCGAGAAGAAAAAGAAGCACAAGGCCCGTGTAGCCACTTGGAGCGATGAAGAGTCTTCAAGTAATGATGAGCAAGAAGTTGCTAACCTTTGTCTCATGGCCTATAAAGAGGATCCTAAGGTAACCTCCAACTCATCTAACGATCTTAATTATGATGAATTATTTGAGGATTATAATGAGTTGCAAGAGTCTTACGATGAATTAGTTTTGAAATACAAAGAATCACTTTTGAAAAACAAGAAAATAATTTTCGATTTGAAAAATCAAAATGATTCTTTGATCAAGACTAATTCGGAACTTGAAAAGAAGGTTAATGATTTACTAGATAATCAAAAATATTTTGAAAAGGAAAATGTTGATATAAATGACATTATTTTCGAGTTAAAAGATCATTACCTCAAGGAGGTAAATCATATGCATTTCTTTGATCAAGAGTCTTACTAGTAGAGTTTTACAATTGATCTATATGGATCTCTTTGGTCCTATTAGAACAACTAGCTTGGGTGGAAAATCATATGCATTTGTTTTATTTGATGATTACTTTAGATACACTTGGGTTCTATTCTTAAGTAACAAAGATGAGGCTTTAGAAAAATCTAGGTTTTGAAGATTTTTGTAATTCAAATGGTATAAGCCATAATTTTCAGCTCCTAGAATACCTAAACAAAATGGGGTTGTTGAAAGGAAAAATCGAACTCTAGAGGAAACGGCTAGAACCATGCTTTGTGAAAACAATTTGCCAAAGTATTTTTGGGCCGAAGCCACTAATACGGCTTACTACATTATAAATAGAGTAATGATTAGGCCTATTTTAAAGAAAACTCCTTATAAGATTTTAAAATCCAAAAAGTCTAACATTAGCTATTTTCATCCATGTGGTTGTAAATGTTTTGTTTTAAATAATGGTAAAGACAATTTAGGCAAATTTGATGCTAAAAGTGATGAAGCCATTTTCTTAGGATATTCTTTAAATTCTAAAGCCTATCGTGTATTTAATAAAAAAAACTTTATTTGTCGAAGATTCTATTCATGTGGTTTTCGATGACAACCTCCTTTCGAGGAAGGATTCTTGTGATGATGATGATGTAGGGATTTTTGAAGCCAATGATGGTGGACAATCATCAAAGGTGAATGAAGTTCCAACCAAAGAAGAGGAAACATAAGATCCACCTCTAGAAGCCTTGAAGGACATGAATATAGAGAAAAAGGAAGTGGGCAACCCAAGAGAGTTCAACTATGTCAAAGGTGGTGAGATTTTGGGTGATCCATCCAAAGGTGTAACCACTAGACTTTCTTTTAAGAATGCATGTAATGTAGCATTTATGTCATGCATAGAGCCTAAAAATATCAAAGAAGCATTAAATGATGATTATTGGATAATGGCTATGTAAGATGAATTAAACCAATTTGAGAGAAGTCAAGTTTGGACATTAGTTGATAGGCCTAGTAATAAATCTACTATAAGAACTAAATGAGTTTATATAAACAAACTAGACGAGAGTGGTAACATAGTGAGAAACAAGGTTAAACTTGTTACTCAAAGTTACACTTAAGAAGAAGGAATCGATTTTGATGAAACCTATGCACCCGTAGCTAGAATGGATTCTATTAGGATGCTTCTTGCATTTGCATGTTATAATGAATTCAAGCCTTTTCAAATGGATGTTAAAAGTGCATTTTAAATGGTTTTATAAATGAAGAAGTGTATGTAGAACAGCCACCCAATTTTGAAGATCATAAAAACCCAAACTATGTTTTTAAACTTTCAAAAGCTTTATATGGTTTGAAACAAGCTCCTAGAGCTTGGTATGAAAGGTTGTCAAGTTTTTTAGTTGAAAAAGGTCTTCAAAAATGAAAGGTGGATACTACACTCTTTATAAGAAGAAATGACAAAGACATATTAGTAGTTCAAATTTATGTTGATGATATTATTTTTGGTTCTACTAATGAATTTCTTTGTCAAGAGTTTGCTAAGTTGATGCAAGGTGAATTTGAGATGAGCATGATGGGGGAGCTTTCCTACTTCTTGGAACTCCAAATTAAACAAAGGAAGGATGACATCTTCATCAATCAAGCTAAGTACATCAAGGATATGCTCAAGAAGTTTGGCTTGGAGAACACAAAGCCTCAAGCCACACCAATGAGTTTTTCTACAAGGCTTGATAAGGATGAATGGGGTAAGTGTGTGGATTTAAAACTTTATAGATCAATGATATGATCTTTGCTTTAACTTACCGCAAGTAGACCGAATATCTTGTTTATTGTTTGATTGTGTGCTAGATTTCAAGCTAGTCCTAGAGAATCTCACCTTATAGCTGTTAAAAGAATCTTTAGATACCTTAGAGATACACGTTGTTTAGGTCTTTGGTATCTTAGAGACTATCCCTTTAGTTTACATGCCTTCTTAGATGCGGATTATGGGGTTGTAAGATAGATAAAAAGAGTACCTCCGACACATGTCAATTCCTAGGTAGTATACTCATATCTTGGTTTTCTAAAAAGCAAAATAGTGTAGCATTATCTGCCACCGAAGTCGAATATATATCTTTAGAAAGTTGTTGTGCTCAAGTCCTTTGGATGAAACAACAACTCATAGATTATGGAATTGATGTAGGTACCATCCCCATTAGGTGTGACAATACTAGTGCCATTTATCTCTCTAAGAATCTCATCCAACACTCTAGAACCAAACACATAGAAATAAGACATCATTTCGTTAGGGATCATGTCTTGAAAAATGATGTAGTTCTAGAATATGTAGACACCTCAAATCAATTAGTGGATATCTTCACCAAACCACTAGATAAATAGCGTTTTTGGTCTATTAGGAGAAAGTTAGGTTTAACCAGCATTTCTTGACTCTTAGAGCCTCTTTTGGTATTAAAAACATGCTTGAATTTATTTGATTACATTGCTTTTGTGATTTTGCTCTTATATGTATCTATGCTTGTTGCTAGGGGGAGTATGTATCTGTTTTTGTTCATACAAGATGATCTCATATCATTTTCATGCATTTCGATTCGATCCAAATCTAATTTTTGAGCAACCTGCAGCCAAAAATGTCAATTATGGCACATGCGTATCGATACGGTGTTCCGCGTACCGATACGAGTTATTGATATATTTTTTGGTACGGTTTACATGTACTGGTATGGGTCGCGTATCGAAACATGCTAATAAGCGTTTCGATACTGTGTTTCAGTACTCCACATGGCGTATCGGTATGCGCAACCACTGGGCAGTTATTCGGGCATTAAAAGGGGTTTCTAACTTTAATTCAAACATATCTTCTTTTTCAAAAACCCTAGATACGAAAATCCTCTATAAAATCCTCCAAATCCCTTATAATTTTTCACACAACTCTTCAAAATCTTTGAGGGCTTTTGGTTTTTACATCAAACCCAAGCAAAAATCATCAAGTTTGAGCATCAATATCTCTTAATCCTAAATCCCAACTCAAGGTATAAAACCCTAACCTTTTCTTTTTAATTTTCGTACATATTTTTATACTGATTTTTTATTATAATCATAGATTTAGAACATATATAATATAGTTTTCAATTTTTTTGTAAAACCTTTTTCAAATCTAAATTTTTTTATTCGAATATAAAATTATATCGTATAATTTTTAACACTGTTTTTGAAGTTTTCTTTTACCAAAAATTATTTGTATACCTGTATATGTTTTTAAACTATATTGTATAGTTTTTAACAATACCTTGATTATTAGATTAATTTTTGGATCGAATATGTTGATTTATGCATACATCGTTTTCAGTTTGATTTTCTTTTCAGATTATGGCCCCAAAGAAACGTGCAAGAAAAGAAATTGCCTTAAGTTCCAATCCTCCTAGTCAAAATCCCGACTATAATGGTAATCGACCCAATCTTACCTATATTTATCAAAATTGTTTTAATGAACCACAATTTCCACATGCCATGGATCATTTTAAAAAGTATCAAAGTTATAAAATTCACCGAGAGCGTGTTACTTCCATCCCTTTTCGATCATCCGAACGATTTCAATTTAAATATCTTAATTTGATGGAAGAATGGAAATTTATGCATTTTTTTTAGTATACCCGAGATTTTATACCGAAACCTTGTCTTGATTTTTTATTCCAATGCCCGGTGTATTTTCAATGAAAATCGATCATTGGTCATTGCCATTGAATCTTATTTAATAGGTAAGAAATTTTGCATTGATTCAATCATTTTAGCAAACTATTTGGGTTTTGAGGATACGAGAATTGATTATGAGGATTCTTTGGGACATACTCTTGGAGGCTCTGTGACCGTGTTCGATGCCTATGACCGTATTCTACACCTCATGATCACTTGGTGGTTCCATCCATTCAGTGGGAAGTTTTCTACGATCTGACAAATTGACGACTTTTAGATCCGTTGCTTCCGTGAAGGTAAGCGCCCAGGGAGATCGTCTTCCTTGTGCAACATCGTCATACCTCTATGGTTACATCCTTCACCTACGACACCGCATTGAGCTATATCTTTCACAAGATGGGTATTAATTGCTCCTATGAATTTGCAGAACCTCTCACCGGTCCTATTGATGAGTGTTCTCTCCGTCGCGCAAAGTTCACATACTACAATGGAGAATGGGTTCGAAACACCAATCTTCAGGGAGGTGTTCAACCCAAACCGGTGGCGGCTCCTCAAAAGGCTCTCCTTCCACAAGCTTCGGTGGCTCAACCAAATCTTGATGCTCTTATGGCTTATCTCAATGGGTAATTCACCAACTTGAGCACCAACATTGCTTCTTTGCAAACAACCATGGATTCTGAGTTTGCCGCGATCAACACACGCTTTGTATCCTTGGAGGAAAGAGTGATGGCTATTGAAAATCGCCAAAACTCCATGGATTTATCTCTTACCGCGTTTCATGGCAAATGGTGTCACTCCCTTGGAACTCAAGCCAACAATGATGATGAGGATGAAAATGAAGAAGATGAAGACGATGGAGACGATGGGACAAATCCTTGAGCATATTGCATATCATATCATATTAGGACTAGTTTATGCACCTATGTTCTTATGTTTTTATGAACTCCTATGCTTTATCATTGCTTTGTCATTTGGATTATGTTTTTAGGTTTTAAGTTGGATTGGATTTAATTTTGCTTGAACTGTGGTTTGAATTTTAATGCTTATATTGCCTTTCCTTTACATGCTTGGAGTTTATTGTCTTACTCTCATATATTATTGATTTTGATCTAACAAAAAGGGGAGAAGGAATTTAGCCAAATTTTTTTAAAGTTAAGCTTAAAGTAAGGAGAAGTATTTTCAAAATTTTCAAAGTTACTTAAAAATTTTACTTTAGTTTTGTTATATCAAAAGGGGGGGATTGTAAAACCTATATTTGATCTTGATATAACAAATTGTTTAAGGACCAAATTATAAAAGAATATAAATTTTTAAGTGCTCAAAAGTCTCACATAATGACAAGAAAAATTTCTTATTAAATCTAAACCTTAAACCCAAAGTTTTTCTAAGTATTTTCAAGACAAAATACACAAATACGCCTAGACGTATTGATACACCCTTAGTGTTTCGATACGGATTTTAGCTACTGGAATTTGATTTTGCAAAACGTTTCGAGACGGCCTTGAATTTTTTGATACGACCTTCAACTTAGCCTGCATTTTAAATGATGAGTACCGATACGGCCTCACTCGTTTCGATATGACATTCATCTGGGTAAATGGTTTTGTAAAGTGTGTCGATACAGCTTACATGTTTCGATACGATCTGAAATCTGGGTTTAAATTTTTTTATCTGTACCGATACGGTTACATATGTATCGATACGGTTTGCATTAAATGTTTTCGATCATTGCCTTGTCAGTTATTGGAATCAACAAATTTTTAATTTTTCAATTACCTGTATCGGTACGCCCCTAGGCATACCGATGCAACTTTTTTATCTTGGATTCCAGTGAGCAAAAATCGTACCGATACGGCCTTGCCGTTTCAATACGACCCCTATTTTACACTATGACCATTTTGATACGCCTTCCCGCGTATCGATACGCCTATACACAACGACTATATTTTTCTTGTAACATGTATCGATATAGCTCTTCGTGTACCGATACAGATGGTTGGCAAACATCATTTATTGCGGGAAAGAAGCCCTTCAACGGCTATATTCAATACTCTAACCACCCAAACGGCTAGAAATCAATAGAGGGTATAAATACAAGACTCCAATGCTGCTACAACAACTATTGAACATTCATTGAACAACATTCATTGAACAACATTCAAGCAATCAAGCAAAATCCAACCCTTTGAGCTTTTAGAGTCAAACCCTTGTACCCAACTTGTGTATTTCATTGTAATATTTTATTTCAAGTTTGGGGTTGAGTGTTCTTGTAATTTGGGCAAATATTTACCTTGTGAGGACATTATCCATTTGCCATTTTTCTTTCTTGTAAAAGAGTGATCCTTGATCAAGCTTTGGGTAGAAAGCTTTGATCGATTGTAACGGTTGCCTCCTTAGCCTAGAAAAGGGGAAGAGTTCTATAGTGAATTGGTTGAAATCCTTAGTAGGAAACTAAGGTAGTGACGTAGACCTTGTTAGAAGGTTGAACCACTATAAATCCTTGTGTCCCATTGTCTATCTATTTCCATTTGCTTCCAAAAATTTTAAATTGCCAATTCATCTATCTCTTGGCCACCATCTCAATTGATTGATCGTCCTAACATATTGTATATTGGATTATTGTTGACTACCTCACTGGGCTATGTAAGCCTAACATAATTCATTGCATACATTTTCAGGTTATATAGCTTCGTGAAGCAGATCGTGGTTAGCCGGTTGCAAGTCACCTCAGAATTTGAAAAGAAGATTTGTATTGAAAATGACGATGTTACTGGTGAAAGCATCTTGACTGAATCAAGTAAAAAATGATTTTGTATTGAACATGACAACCGCTGGCATAACGGTTCTAGTAGGTAGAAAAGAGTTCGATTTCGTGGGCATAACAAATATGAAAAGAAGAATAAAGTTGAATTCCGTGGGTATAACGGATTTGAGAAGCTTAAGAGAGTTCGATTTGCTTCAAAGATAAATAATGAGAAAGGTATTAGTGCCATTGATGATCGGGGTCGTGATATTGCTCGTGGTGATATAGTTGTGAGCAAAGTTGGCACTAATGTTGATCTTACCGATGTGAAGACTAAATTACTTTGTACATCCAAGCTTGGGCAAGGCTTGGATTTTGTCGGTGTTCATTGTTGAAGACTACCCCTTGAAGAGATTTCGTGGAAGAGGTGGAGATATTGTTCGACAGAAATTTGCCTCAAGGTGAAGATTTGTTAAAGTTGTGATCCAAATTCTTTTTGGATTTGGTTTAAAATTAAAATCCTACTTTTAGTAAATCTTGTTTACTTTATATTAATTAAATGTAAGAAACTCAGTTTGAGTAGAATTTGTTTCTATGCAAATTTCCTTTGTAAACAAAGAATCTATCCTTATAAATAGATACTAGGGATTAGAGGTTTTGACAGAATATCATAAATCCGTTATAATCTATTTGTCCATCATAGTGAAAGTTCTTATCCTCTACTCGTGATTTTTTCCTTTTGAATTTCCACGTAAATTCTTGGCGTTTTTTTCTTTACTGCGTTTGCGCTTATTTACCTGTCTCGTAATTATCGCCCCAGTAATATAACTTTAACTCTAACTTAAAAATAAATTAATTAATTATTAAAAATTCACTTTTTTATTCGAATAAAATTTTACTCACCCTAGTTGAATCTTAACTAATTTATGCATGAAGAATGGAATCCGAAATTTGCATTATTGTGTCCAGCTATAGTATTGGGCAGATCGACGGTCACGATCTAGCCTTGCACAGAAGTGAATGCTTGTGACTTTCTTTCTCCGGTCCCCTCCTCTCCAGCTCATCGCCGTAAATGCTGATCGACGGAAATGCACACGAAAACAACAGGGAATTTCTCACCAGCTGATCGACGTAAATGGGCAAGAAAACAAAAGGGAAAGGGAATTTCAGAGCACATGGGGGCATCACTTCAAAAGACGAGAAATTGAGCCCAAACCAATAGCATTTTAGGATTTATATTTTCATATTATTTTTTAATTCGAATATGTAATCGGCTATTAAAACCCAAGCCCTATTCATTGTAAAGGGTTAGCAATTGAGCAGAAATCAATACAAAAGAAAGAATATTCGAGGTATTCCATTTCTTCAATGCACGTTTTTATTTTGTATTTAAAAAAGAAAAGAGTTAGGATTTAGAAGTTTGGGGCCGAGGATTCACCGCCGAGTCTATAGCGGCCGAGGATTCACCGCCGATGAACGGTGACCTTTCCGATGGTGCACCCTTCGGCTTCTCCATGTCGTTTGGGGTCACCATGAGGAAAACGTAAGCAAAAAATGGAAGACAAATCAACGTTTTCAAAATGGTGAGTTTGGTCTCAGTTATGAAAGATTTAAGGTTGGATTTGGTTTCGGTTTTAAAAAAAGGGGGTCAATTGGTGACTTTTTCTTCAGATTCCGGCGCATATCAGCGGCGGCCGGCACGGCGAGTGTTCACCGTGTTCTGTGTTTAACGAAGAACACGATGAACTGATGAAGAACAGTTGGGAGTATTTGGTTTTGATCTGATTTCAGAAGAAAAAAGGAATAATGCTGTTTGTTTATTTTTGTTTTATATATTCGTACGGCTTCATTTTTTGGGCTATTTATTTTATTAAATCTCTCCGCCCTTCTTAAATAACCTAGGCTATCAGTCTCTTTCACATTTTTCTTATTTATTTTATTAATTCATATATTTCATTTTATTTATTTTTGGCACCTTTGACCGCTTTTTTTTTTAATTTGGTCACCTTTTTGTTCTATTTATTAATATGTATGGCATTTTCAATGGAATCTCTAATTAATCAAAATCATTAATTGTTCCTTAACCTATGCGTTAAATAAAGCCTTATTTTTTAAATAGATTTCTATATATACGGTATTGCATGTTTAAGGTACATCTTTTTTATCGGCACGTAAATGCCAAAAGCTTCGACTTTTAGGTCATTGAGTTCACCGTTATATGACCGAATAACACTATTTCATGTTGTTTTCCTGTTAGCTCATATTGAATGGATTATTAGCAGTCTACTGCTTTTAGTCTTGTACATAGCAGCGGATCCAAAAATATATTTGAGGGTGGGCACACATAAAATCTAAAAATTTTAAGGTGGACACAAGTCATAAATATTACAAAAATTTAAGATTAATTCATAAAAAATTAAAAGTAAATGTGTGAACTTTGAAAAGTTCACCCCACACAACATATAGAACCGCCATTGCTTGTACACGCCTAACACTATTTCATGTTGTTTTCCTTTATGCTGCTAGGTTTGAAAGTCTCAATGAAAAACGATCAAGTGTTGTGCAAATGGTTAAATTAGCAGAGAAAGAAAGAGATAGCTTGGAGGTTTGTTAATCATGCTATTTTCCTCTTTTCTAGTCCATTAAATGTGTCCAACTTAGAAGAAAATTTGAAGAATGAAAGGTTGTTCCCGTTAAGATATGCATTCAGTTCTCATGCATACATGGGTGGAGCCACCTTATAGAATTTTTTTTGGAATTTTTTTTTCTATTTAATTTGTATATAAAAAATTTAAAAATATATAAAAATGACATTCCTTTATAAATAAAACGACATCCTTTTATAAATAATTAACCATCCTTAAATACAGTTAAAAAAATAACACCCATTGGATAAATTTTTGGCTCCGCCCCTGTATGCATATATATATATATATATATATATATACTTAAATACGTATAGGATTTACAGTTGTGATATCTGATGTCAGGGAAGAGAGTAAGGGCAGCAGTAAGAGGTTGAAGGAGCTTCAGTATTTGCACAACACTCACATTATTTAGAAATGAAAGAGAATTCTAAAGGTAATATGATCTCCTTGTACTCCTACTATTTGGAAATTTCATTAGGTGTTTTCTGCTCACTGCTATTTTCGATTGCTGATGGGCAGTTGAAACCGAGAAATATCGCACTGAGCTTTGGGGAAAAGAGTTGATTGTGCATAATGGAAAACTTGAAGTTGCTCAAAAGGTGTGTCCATAATATTATTATTTGCTTTCTAACTAGCTTGATAAACTTGACTTATCTTTCTCTCGCCAATTTTTTAATTACTGCAAAATTTCCCTTCTCTTAGTTGGGTTGGAATCAGAGTCAAATGCATTCTACTTTTATATCATGAAACTGTTTTTCCTCCATAAAATTAAGTTTAATAAACTTGCATTATAAGAACAACTGTTTCTGGAAGTTTTCATCAGAGAGGCCAAACATACATCACTTGAAACCAAAAGCATCAAGTTAGAGTGGATTAGATTTTTTTTGCTTTTCGTTTTCTGTGGGGCGATTAAAAAATTTAAGGGGTCATATGTAATTTATAGAATGAGGTCCTTAATTTATAATACGAAAAAAATATATGTGTTTTTTTAAATAAAGTTCCCTTAATACAAAAAATGTTAGACTACTATCTTGATCAACATAAAAATGACTTACAAACATATACATGTCTAACATTTTCACTTAAAAAGTGATGTTCTTCTTGCATACTTTCAAGCAAAATCATCTATAATGCTTTCGATATCAACTTCTTTCAAAAGATCAGTCTCGATTACCATCAAAGCAAGTCCATTTAGTCTTTCTGTGATATAGTTGTCCGTAAATATGACTTCACAACATGTAGTGCAATAAACTCTTTTAATTTTGTAAAGTTTCGTTATGCAGAAGAAACAGTAATAGGAATAATCAATAAAACTCTATATGCAATCGTATTTGGGAAGCAATTAGAATATTTTAAAAACTTTAATAAATCCATAGCTCCTATTTTTTCCTTGGGTAAAAGCTCTTTAGGTAATTTCAGCCTAACAAATAACTCATTTTTATCAACATTAGATAACTCATATTTCTTAATAGCATTTTTAAAACTATTACAATGAAATTTGAGATTAACGTTATCCAATAAATGTAATTTATCAGAATGAAACAAGATGCAAAAAATATGCTCATATAATTGATATTATTCAAATATCATATTTAAAGAAATAATAAATTGATCGACAATATACAAGAAGTATTTAATTTTAAATGATTCTTCGAGAAACATTAATGTTTCCTCACCACCAATATCATCAAATTGTCTTTTTATGTACTATCCTCTTTTGATAAAACATAAAATCAATTCCAATTTCATTAAATATTTTTCTAGACGTGTCTATGTCACTTGAAAATCCCTTATCTTATAACTTTCGAAAAAGGAAATAAGTCCCTTTATCTCATCTATAGCAACATCAATCAGCATGTCTTTTGACTGTAAATCTTTGCTAGCTAAGTTCACAAAAAAAAAAAATTCATACCAAATGATTGTATATTACAAAAACTAGAACTACTAAACTCGTTTACGGTCAAAGATTAGTTGTACTTTGTATTTTAGGATCTTTATTTGTATGAGCTACTTGAAGTAAGACTTTTCGTATTTCAAAAATTTGAAATCTTATTATCTTAACACTTTCAACATGGCTTTCCCACCGTGTAACCAACAATGGTTTAAGAGTTAAGTCCTTAACATTTTCTTTTACTATATGTCACATATGTGTAGAATTAACAAATAAAGTATAAATACATTGGACTATTCCAAAAAATTCTCCCACTTTTATTGAAGTGTTTGCAATATCATATAAAACGCTCTAGGGTTCAAGTTTAAAAGTCTTACGACCAAGATGGGGAGATTCTTTAGAAGTTTTATTGAAGTGTTTGTAATGTCATATAAAACGCTCTAGGGTTCACTAAATAAAGCTAAGAAAAAAAAAGAAAGTCCAACAATAAATCCAAATGTTTCATTAATTCTTGGAATTCCCCAAAAACATCAAAAACAAGACAACATCAAACATAGGATTTTGAGGAGTCGAACTTCGAGAATGAAGGGTCAATGACTAAAGAGTTGCTAGATGGCGTTGTGCATCAAACCTCATGAGAAAAGAAAGGTTGATAAGAGTTAGAGTGAATGCCACAAAGTTTAAACCGAGGAAGGTACATCTCAAACACATTTGTAGTGTTTTAAAGTTTCATTTGTCTATTTGTTGAGTGAGGACACATACAACATTTCAGAGTTCTAAGACACAATCTAGAGTTGTCGACGATCCTGAGAGCTCATTTCGTATTCAATGTGATGGCGTCAAAGTCTTTGCCCAACGATAGAGGGGTGCTAAGAACCTCGTACATCTTGGTTGTAAGAATCTCCCCTACAAGTATTTGAAAGCTAAGAACCTTTAGAAGTTTAGAATTTTGGATTTTGGTAGTCATGGATGGATGGCTGAAGGGAGTTTATAGTTTCGTGGATCGAGTCAGAGTAAATGATATTACTCCTTCGGAACAGGTTTCGACCTTATCGGGACAAGATTTTGATAGCTGGTTTCAGAATGTAAATGATGTTGATATTTCTCATTCGAAACCTATTTCGACACCGAGAAATGTTGTGCCTTCCTCGAGTGGGATCGATAAGGGAGATTCACATGAGGATTAAAACTTTAGCGACGAGGTTCTGAAGTACATAAGTCAGATGCTAATGGAAGAAGATACAGGAGATAAGTCACGTATGATCAAAGAGTCCTCAACAACACTTTAGGTTGTCGAAAAGTCATTTTGTAACGTTCTTAGAGAAACGTTTCCGCCTTCTACTGGATACAAATTTAAACCTTATGTCGATCGAAATCAAGAAAACTTTGATGAAAGTCATGATCAAAGTTGTTCAAGGTGTAAGTAGTCGATCCCGAGCATAACCATGACTTCGGTGTGCAAAGGTCTTTAAACATCCCGTCCCAAATTAGTTCAAGTTCAAATCATAGCTCACGGAACATAACTTGTATTACGACAAATGACATTGTTGATTATCTGGTGAGTACTCTTCTGCTTCCGAAAATCTTCAGCGATAATGAGTTGGCCGTACAAATTAGAAAGAGGTTTGAGGAAGCAAGTAAGTTCCTTCCGAATGGCAGAAGCCTATTTGTTCAGCAATAGGCTAAATTTGTTGTTTACAAGGCAGAGAAGATTGAAATCTATCGAGACAAATTGAGGGGAAAGAAGAACCCTTATTCGGAGGATTTGAGTTTACAGAGTTGCAAGTGTAACAAGCAGTCTTTAATTTCTATAGAATCCTCTATAAGCTTGAAAATGTTCGATAAGGTGCAACTATATTGCTAAAGCGAAACTGACCTTTAAAAAGTTTTACATGACGAAATGAGCAAGACTACACACCAAAACGGATAAACGAATGGTCTAATGATGGACGAGCTCGTGGGAAGAAACACAAAGGTACAAAGAACATGATGGATCTGATAAATCTCTTAAGCTATTGTGCGCAAGCCATTGCAACATATGATCGGAGGATTGCAAGTGAGCTGATGAAGCAAATCAGACAACATTCTTCTCTATGGGTGATTCGATACAAAGGATGGCTAATTATTTCGCCAATCACCTGGAGGCACGCTTAGCTGGTTTCAAGACACAGATTTACATTGCCCTTATCACAAAGCCGACTTCGGCTGTTAATGTTTTGAAAGCTTACCATCTGTTTCTAGTTGCTTGTCTTTTTAGAGAGCTCTTAATTTTCTTCTCAAATAACACAAAAATGAATCTAGCATAAATGCAACTAAACTTCATATTATTGATTTTGGTATCTTATATGGCTTCCAATAGCCTTGCCTTATACGTCGTAACTCATCTAAACTTGGAGGAACACCTAAGATATGGGTTACAAGGACTGGTCTTCTACGACTAGGTTTCTTCCTGGCAGACAAGGTTGAGGAGACGAGGTGCTGTTTTCCAAACTATACAGAGACTTTCAAATTTCCATTCGAATTTCATGCTATTGCACAAAAATGGGAAACCATTCAAATCAAGGATCTCGATATTGATCGTGATGAGGTTGTTGTCGTAAAGTGCATGTACAAGATTACAAATGTACTCGATGAGACTGTAAATGTTGAGAGCCCGAGGATTAAAGTTCTTAAATTGATCAGGAAGGTGAATCTTGATGTTTTCTTGGTTGGCGTATCAAATGGTCTCTACCCTGCACCGTTCTTTAACATGAGATTTATGGAGGTTTTCTTTCATAACTATACTTTATTCGATATGCTCGAAACTAACATGCCTTCATATATTCCAAAAAAAATGCTGATCGAGAGGGATATTCGGGTGGGAGGCAATGACTGTCATCGCATGCGAGGGTGCCGAAAGAATGGAGAGGCCCAAGACATACAAGCAGTGACATATGAGAAATACAAGGGTCGGACTCAGGTAGTTGCCACTGATTAAAGAGATCGTGAATACGACAAAAGAGAGGGTCGATACTTGCTACCATAAGGAATTTGTAGGATTACCGCTGGTTGCTTCGAGGATGGAAGAGTCGTGTCATTTACACACTCTCGACTTGGTTTTTCGCCTTTTAAAGATATTGCAAAGTTCTTTGCATTTGAATGACAGCCTTTGATATTTTCAATTTAATGATGCATTCTACATACTTGGAGAGAAAATGCAAAATTCTCATTTCCATAAGTACATGGGGTTGTTTGTCAAAACGGTTGGCAAACAGTTGCTAGTCTTTCTTGGGATGATAATTCTGCGTATTCTCTTCATGTATGTAAAATGCATCATTAAAGCGTAAATACCAATGACTGCCATCCGAATGTAAAGGACTTTGCAATATCTTTAAATGGGAGATTGTGTAAATGACACGACCCTTCCATCCATGAAGCAACCAGCGGTTATCCTCGCCAATTAAAAATTCCTTGTGCTAGCAAATACCCACCCCCTCTTTTGTCGTATTCATGATCTCTTTATTCAGTGGCAACTGCTTGAGTTCGACTTTTTTATTGTTCATCTGCCACTGCTTGTATGTCTCAGGCTTCTTGATTCTTTCGGTACCCTCATATGCGATGAAATTCATTACCTCTCACCTGAATATCTCTCTCACGATCAGCATCATTTTCAGAATTTTGGGAGGCACGTTAGTTTCGAGCATATCAAATAAAGTAAAGTAGTGGAAGAAAACCTCCCTAAATTTCGTGGTAAAAAACAGAGCAGAGTAGGCACCATTCACTATGACAAGTAAGCAAATATCATGATTCACCTTCTTGATCAAGTTAAGAACTTTATTTCTCAGACTCTCAACATCCACAATCTTATCGAGTACATTTGTAAGCTTGTACATGCAGTTTACAACAACCACCTCATCACGATAAATATCGAGGTACTCGATTTGAATAGTGTCTCATTTCTGTGCAATAACATGAAATTCGATTAGAACTTTGAAAGTCTCTATATAGTTTGCAAGACAACGCCTCGTCTCCTCAACCCTATCTACTAGACGGAAACCCAGTTGTGGAAGATCAATCCATGTAACCCTTAGCTTAAATGGTCCTCCGAGATTAGATGAGAGACTTCGTATATGGAAAGGCCATTGGATGTCATATAGAATACAAAAATCAATAATATAAAGCTTAGTTGCACTTTTTACTAGATTCATAATCGTCGTTTTCGAGAAAAAAATTGAGAGCTCTATAAAAGGACAAGATGTAAGAATCAGATGGTATGCTTTCAAAACATCAACAACCAGAGTTTTCTTTGTGATTAGGGAAATGTAAAAATGTGTTCGGAACCAGCCACCAGTGCCTCTAGGCCAATGGCAAAATAGTGAGTCATCCTCTGCATTCCATCACCCATTGGAGAAGAATGCTGCCTGATTTGCTTCAGTAGCTCTTTTGCATTCCTCCATCATCAGTTGCAACGTCTTGCACACAAAGGCTTAAGAGAGATCTTAGATCCACCATATTCTTTTTATCTCTGTGTTTCTTCCCACGAGCCTTTCCATCATTAGTCTCTTTCTCTTGGCTGTTCCGCTGCACAATCTTGCTCGTTTCATCTTGCAAAACTTTTTGAAGATCAATTACGCTTTATAACATAGTAACACCTTATCTATCATTTTCAGGCTTATATAGGATTCAGTACAAACTAAAGACTGCTTGTTACTCCTGCCATTCTGTAAACTTAAATCCTCCGCATAACTGCAACTTTAGCCTCTTCCTGAATAAACAGGTTCCTGCCATTCGAAAGAAACTTACTTGCTTTCTCAAACCCTTTCTAATTTCTATGGTCAACTTGATTTGTGTCCAACAGAAGATAGATATGTTTCTTTGAGAACGTCATAAAACGACTTCTCAATATCCTAAAATACTACTGAGGACTCTTTAATCATACATGTCTTATCTCCCGTATCTTCTTCCATTAGCATCTGACTTATGTACTTTAGAACTTCGTCACTAAAGTTGTAATCCTATCGAATTTCCCTCCTCGATGCCACTCAAGGAAGGAACAATATTTCTCGATGTCGGAACAAGTGGGAGACAATGAATGTCATTTCATGCGAGGGCGCCGAAAGAATCAAGAGGCTCGAGACATACAAGTAGTGCCAGATAAGGAATACAAACTCGATCTCAGGAACCACTTGTCGAATTTTGATCAGCATAATGATGACTTCAGTTCGAAGTATTTCCTGATCAGAAAGGTTTAAAGTTTCTCCACAAGCTCCACAAATGAATAATTCTTTAAGCGATAGAAAAAGGGTTACAATGCACATGAGATGCAGGTCCAACCAAAGACATGTGAGGCCACCCCAAAATATCTATTTTAGGACCACCCCAAACTCTCTCTCTAATAGAATCGTCACAATTCTTCAATTTCCCTAGTGGCAAGCAGATACCAACATCAGTAGGTGGTTGAACGTGGACAATTCTTCAAATTTTTAGTGACCACCCCAAAATAACCATGCATCTTTAAATCAGAGTTTGTATGTTAACTTTGTGTTGAATAATTATACTTCTTGAAATAGAAGTTGCAAAACAATGTTTGATTTTAATACAAACGTTTGAAAATTGATACATTGGAAGTTGCATTGAATAATCCCTTTGAGTCTCCATCTCTCTCTTTTTGTTCTGGTATTTATAAAAGAGATGCTCGGTGATTAATAGTTAAGGAGATCAAAACACATTCAATTTGCATATCAAATGGATAATCTATCTCTGCTCAATTTGCAGATCAAATGAATATTCTGTATCAAATCCACCTTGCATTGAACACTCAATTTGCATATCAAATAGATCTTCTGTCTCAAATCCACCCTACATTGAACACTCAATTTGCAGAACAAATGAATCTTCTGTCTCAAATCAACCCTGCATTGAACACTCAATTTGCAGAACACCAAGGTAATTTCTGTTGCTTGAACTTAAAAACAAAAGCATGCATATTAATGCTTCCATTCTTTCCCAAATGTCAGTAACTTAACTAATTGATTATTGATGATGACAATGAGCAGAGAAACCGAAGCCTCGAAGGCGAAAAGGGAAGAACAATAGAGGAGTAAACAACAAGTGTGGAGGGGTTAAAAGGAATAAGCTTAACCATGAACAAATTGTTGCTCTGGAACTCAACTTTTATAATGAATATAAACTAAATTGTGAAAGGAAAAACCGAATTGCTTCGGAGGTGGGACTTGACCCTTACCGTGTTGTTGTTTGGTTCCAAAACCAAAAATCTCGTTTAAGGAACAAAAAAATTTCGAAAGAGAACAAGCAGCTTGTAATCACTCATTTTTATCTGTAAATACATATTAGTGTTGCATGTATACATATATGTTTATTATGTGCATGAGTGTTATTAATATATGTGCGTATATATATTATAAACTATGTATGTATACGTATTAAATATGGTGTATGTGTGTCGCGTATGCATCTATATTTAGTACGAGCATATTTGTTTAATGTGTATAGATGTTATGTTAATTATGTGTGTGATTATATATGTATGAATACTGGTATGTTATAATTAATGTTTGTATAGGTATATACGTATGTATGTGTATTGTTGTTATAATTATACTATTACTAATATTATTGGGCTAATATATAAAATGAAATCCAAAAAATATATATTAAACCAAATAAATAAATTACAATCCAAGTCTAATTACAAATATTATTACAAGGCCCGGTTGGCCCAAACCCAAACCCTATCTAATTACAATTATTGTGTGTGCAGGTGACTGTGGGCCGTTGGATCAAGATCTGATCCAACGGCCACGATCCAACCAAGGAACAAAATATCTGCCAGCCGCGTGCACATCACGTCTGGACCGTTCGAGTGCCACACGCGCGTGCGGTCCACGCGCGGATGCTTTGATATCCCACGCGTGCGTGAGCCCCACACGCTCTGACCCCTCGACTGCTGAGCTCCACGTGGTACGATCTGGAGTCGTTTCACCAAATCGAGGCTTCATCTGGGCCGTTCATCCTTCAAGCCATCTCGACCGTTAGATCAGATCTGATCTAACGGCCGAGAACACGTCTGGCCGCAGGCAGAACCCCCACACCGCCACCATGCTGCACCATGCCGATCTTCAACCACCGCGCTCAGAACATGTCATAACACAGCAAGAAAAGAAATATGTCAGTCCAGATCTGAAAAGAGAGCAAATAATATACAACTTGTACCAAAACCAAAGACATGCATATATATGTACGAAACAAATATTTTGTAAACGGACAGAGAGTTGTAATCGAAAAGAAACAAGTTGTAATCGAACCAGTCAAGTTATAATCGAAAGAAAAATGTCCAATGGTAAATATTCGTTTCCCCTTTTTTTATTTTTTTTGCATGCATACACAAAAGAAAAGAAAAAAAGAGAGAGAGAGTTAGAGGTCTTACCGTCGCCGTCTGTGGGTCTCCCCTCACCAGTGACAAGCCTTTTCGGCTTCCCCAAGCCAGATACGGTGAACTGAAAGGAGTGAAAGACCCCTTGTAGTTTCGTTTTGGGTTTAAAAAATGGGTTTTTCGTTTCGTATTTCCTAGATCTAGGGCATATAGAGGCTTTTCCTCTGAATCCAACCTCAGATTCGTGTCGAGGGTGAGATGTGGGTTATTTTGGTAGGTTTCTTTGAAGCTCGCCGACGCCGGTTAGCGGCGACCGACGGCGGAGAATACGGCGGCCGGCCGCCGGATTCTGGGTTTCAGAGGAGATTTGAGAGAAAATGAAGAAGGAGATTTGGGTTATAAAACTGAAAAATGAAACAAATGGCCGAAAATTTGGTTTCGGCCTAAAAAGAGGGTTTTTATAGTTATTATTATTTCGTGAAATTGGAAAATTACACAATAAATCCCCCCGCGTCTTTGATATTTTCACTTCTGTCTCGCCGCATGGTATATTTACAACTCTGGTCCCCCTTGTATTTCAAAATCTTGCAATCCAGTCCCTAAATTACACCGAATCAGTTTTTAAATGGTAAAATTACCCCTTAAACCATCCCGCGTTTTTGAACTTTTCATTTCGGGTCTGCCCTTTGGTCTAATTACAGTTTTGATCCTTTTAGGTTCTGTCTATTTTGTATTTTCGTCCTTAAATTGCATATTAGTATCCTTTAATTTCTGCCACTGACTTTTATTTCTTTTCATTTCAGTCCTGTTTCTATGTAAATACTCATGTTCGTATTATAATCGTATATGTTAATGTAGTCTTTTGTCTTATTATATATCCCTCGTATATGCCTTGTATTTTTATGTTCATATGTATATGTGTGTTAGATTTATAATGATTATGTATCTTTTTGTTCGGTTATTCATATTAAGCATGTTATGTTCTAGTTGATTCGTACATGGTATATTTTGTATTTTTGTATGTGTATATGTTCTCTTGGCTTTTTAGGTTACATGTTAGTGTATTTTCTTTTTATGTATAATATATTGTCCCATATATGTTGAAATATGTTTTATTTCTAGTATGTATGTTTTCTTGAGATATATGTTCGTCTACACACGTATTTATTCCTGTCTTGTTATTATGATATGTCAAATTTGCTTTTATTTACTGTTAAGCTTGGTATGTAAATGTGTGTTTTAATTACGTATTTTATTTATGTTAGTATTCTGTTATGTGAATATTTATTGTTTTTAAATTATCTGCTATGTCTTATATTTTTGTCACTAAGATTGCATATGGTATATAAATTGTTAATGCGGTGCCCTTTTATCCGAGCGTAAATGGGGCCAGTATCAGGCGTAGTGATAGTGGTTGGGCGTTTATTCTCGGATAACGGGGCCCTTAAAATTTATTCGTAATTATGACCGAATTTTAAAATAATCGTCACTTAAATCCGAAAAATCTAATATTAATAAAGCGGTAATTATTAAAGTACCAATTTTGGGCGGTGTGGGGGTGCTAATCCTTCCCCATCCGTAACTGACTCCCGAACTCAATATTTTTTGAATCTCTGGTTTTATGGTGTCCAGCCTACCTAAGTGGCCGGTGGCGACTCCATTTTTTTAAATGCGATTTTTTTCAAAACCACACGGAATAAATATTTTATGTCCAAAAGAATCACAAACACCTTTCAAACCCTTCGAAAACACTCGTTTTTATTTAGCGATATAGAAAAAGACATCGCTACAGATGGCGACTCCGCTAGGGACATTTTTTTTTCAAAAAAACAAATGAGAGTCAAGCTTTTAAAATAATTACCGCTTTACTAATATTGGAAGTTCCGGATTAAAGAGACTATTAAATTAACATTCGGTTATAATTGCGCGTTTATTTTAACGCATTTAAAATTTGGCATATAAACCCGTTTTTTTTAAGTGAGGGGAAAACGCTAATGCTCTCGTGGAGATATCGTTCTCCCGTATGGGCCTAGCAAGTACCTTCGGGGCTCGAGTACCTTATGCTTTCGTAAGGATATCGTTCCTTCGTACGGGCATAAGCGAATGGGTCCCCCTGAATTGACCCCGGTTGAAAGGAGCCTATAATGGGTGATGATCGGGGGCCTTGCTACTCTTAGTAGAGGACATCAAGGACAATTTGGGTACCTCCTAGTACCAACACTGCATGTAGAGAATACATAGAAACCTACCCTGTTAGAGCCATGCAGATAACCTAGGTGTCTTAGATGGAATATAAATAGGATTGCCTTGTTTGTTTATCGCATTTAATTTGCCCTTTTATTACGTACTTATCATTTCTGTCTGGTACTGACTTGTTTTCTTTTGCTTTGTTTTTGCATACCATTGCATTCGCATTAGTGTGTGAGCATTGATTCCCGAGTGATTTCTCCCATAATAGAAGATTGTTCATGATGGACCAAAGGTTCTTTGACCTGAAGGAAGGGGGTCCAATCCCAGAGCTCCATCCCAAGACTAGGCCAGGGACAACCGAAGAAGAACCATTCAAGGACACGAGCAGATTGATGGCGAGTGTCAGTGCGGTGACAAACAAGATGCAATACAAGAACTAAAAAGCAGATGTTTGAGATGATGGACGGATGAATGCCATGATGAAAGGCAAAAAGCATGTCGAACTCGTAAAAGATTCATCGGGGGAGCGAGAATGTGGACCGAGAATGGTCGAATGTCAAAAGCAGACAACACCGTTAAATATGACAAATCGAATCCCTTTGTGATCAATCTCAAGAAGCGGACAAGTAGCATATCCGGGGTAGATACCCAGGAAAGAGGCAAAACCACGGGGAAGTTCGAGAATCTTATGACATCAGAAGACATTATCCTATACCCATGAGATACACCGAGTTACTTCCGTTGCTTGTCGAAAGGAACCTTATCATACCAGTGAAGTCTGTACTAATAAAACCTCCTTATCCGAAAGATTACAAATCGTATGCAGTGCAGCTACCACATAGGCGATTCGAGTCATCACACTAAAAATTGTAGGGCCCTGAAGGACAGAGTTCGAGATCTTATCAGAATGAGAATTTTGGGTTTCGAAGACGGACAACCCCAATTCTTCAGCCAGCCAGCCGTTGCCCGAGGGGCAAAGTCGAAGAAAGGTCAATACCCAGCCCAAGGTTCGGGTAACACAGAAGTGGGTCACTCAAGCGGGATAAAATTAGGAGTCAAGAATAAAAGCGTCTCAGAAGGTGAACTTGCACGCAAGTGCGGCTAGCTCGAGCATGAGAGGCACAATCTGAGCATGAAATTAAAGAACGTACAAGACGAGTACCAGAAGCTGCACTTTGAATTCAAGAGTTTCGGTCTGGGTGACACGGCGGAATAGTAGGTCAATGGTATGATTCAGCTGAGGAACGGTTCAGAACGCTGGAAGCAGAAATGCACGAATAGTAAGAATAAAGTCAGATCATTATCACAGAAGCTGGAAGAAGCTGAGGGCCAACGCGACATTCTCCAAAATGAGTTGGAAAGAAGCCTGGCCATGGAAGATATCCTGAAATCAAGTCTGCAGCAGGAAAGGAATGAATCACAAGCCTTTCAAATGGAAAACGCAACACTCAAAGAGCAGATAGTGAGGCTCGAGACTGCTTTACGTACCAGTGAGATCCGTGCTGGGGCAATGACCGTTAAGCTACAAAAGGCCGAGCAAACAATACGGGAGAAAGACCGGGACATGAAGATGGTTGCGACTCAAGCCCGACAAGTAGCTCAACAGGTAGCATATTTAGCCGATGCAGCAGCACCAATAAGCCAAAATATGGATCCAGCATTGGACCGCGAAGGAAAGCTGACAGGACTGTTGAATTAGGTCAAGACATTAGGTGCCAGGGTTCACCACTATCTGTAAAACCCTAATACCGGATGTAACAAAGCCTTTTGGTCTGAATGAAAGATGTCCTATAGGGACAAATCACTTGCAGAATCGATGCTTTATTGCATTCATGCATTGCATTTGCATCACGTCATGTGCATTGTTTAATAATTTTATCATCGTATGACACTTCATCATTTAATACTTGGGGTTCGATGCCAGTGTGAATTAATCAGAAAATAGAACGAATTGAAGAGTCAAGGCTTGACCAGTTAGAAGAAAAAATCGAGAAAGAGCTTAAGAAGAAAGAGAAGATAAATGTTTTCAATAGGAGGGAACTCTGCCTAGTCCCTGATTTGGTCATTCCTCCGGATTTCAAGGTTCTCGGATTTGCGCAGTATGACAGAACCAGCTGCCCGAAGATTCACTTAACCATGTTTTGTAGAAAAATGGAAGGATACATGAAGAACGAAGAATTGTTGATCCACTATTTCCATGATAGCCTGACGGGACCAGCAACAGTATGGTATAATCGTTTGAACAGAAACCAAGTTAGGTCATGGGGTGACCTCGCTAATGCCTTCTTGGGTCAATACAAAAATGCTTTAGATTTAGCACCCTGTCGGCAGTTTCTTCAGAATGAGAAAATGAGGCCAAATGAAAGCTTCAAGGAATATGCATTAAGGTGGCGATGTTTGGCGACCCAAGTCCAGCCTCCTATAGCAGAAGAAGAGTTGACTCCCTTGTTCCATGCAACGCTTCCCTCTTTTTTCTTCGATATGATGTTGGAAAAATCGAGAAACAGATTCGAAGATTTCATGACGATTGGAGAAATGATAGAATACGCAGTCAAAGAAGGAAAATTGGGGTCTAAGTCTAAGGACCGAATCGAAGATAAAATAGATAAGGATGGAGAGGTAAATGAGTGTCATCTCCAGGGTTCGCGTGGCCATAAAAGAAGGAGACAGACTAACAAATCGGGGTCGTCAAGGAAAATTCCTCGGACGAGCGCAAATTTGGAAGTGTTTGGGACATCTATCTCAGACATTTGGCCTCATCTGGTAGAGGGTCACTATCTTGTTCCTAGGCCGATGAAGATTGCACCTGATCCGTATGCCCATAGTTTTGACTCGAGTAGCACATGCGAATTCCATATGGGGGCATCGGGGCATCCCACCAGAAAATGTAGACCTTTACTGGAGGAAATCAAGAAGCTGGTCAATGATGGAACCCTGACACAAGAGCTGATCAAGCAGTGGAAGGCCAAGGATGAGAGGCAAGTCTACATAGTGCTGAAGAAGCCAGAGATGTCTCTACATTAAAATACCTTCCTGAAGTAATACAAGGAATCAACTCTATGTGGCCCCCATGTGGCAAAGATCTTTTGTGATGGGGCATGTTTGTTGATTTTTATTTTCAATAAAGAACACATTTCGCTTAACATATAATGTTTTTGAAAGCACATAGATATTTTCTCGCCGTTGTAGGACGCTGGATATCAATTACAAGATGTGACATTAGATAGATGTCGTGACAACGATGATGTGTGATCTTCCCCACCGGACTCTAGTCAGCAAAGCGAGATTATTACTCTTTCGATGATATTCAAGGACGAAAAAGCTCTAAATGTCAACCATGTAGAGTTGCTTGAAATTGAAACTCTAGGCATAATCTTCTAGGTAGTAAAGAAATGAAAATAAAAATTAAAAAGGGGGAGAATTGAAGAAAAAGGAAGAAAGAAAAAGAAAGAAATGAAAAATAAAGAAGGAGAAAATAATAATAAAAAAGTACTCCTATGTTCGAAACCTGGTAATAGGCTTGTTCGGATAAGAGTATGGAAATTTTGGGGCACTCCGATGAAGTGATAGGGTGGAGATACATCATCCAATTCAAGAAACCTTAGCTTCATGAGTGATGGTAATATTTTCAAATCGTGACTATGCCGAGTAACTTGGGGCAGTGTTGTTTGCTCCATCGTTGTCCTCAAGACAAAGGACTGTGACGAATTGATTTCCTCAAATAATGATAAAAGCAAAAAATAAATAAATAAAAAAATAATAAAAAATAACAAAAAAAGGAAAAAATGATGAAAAGATGAAAAAAAGGAAAAAAAGAAAAGAAAGAAAATAGGCGATATCATAGGAAAAATTAAGACTCGCACCACCCAGAACTCTATTCCTAGAGTAATATTTCTGCGCTCGAGTGGTTATACAAGCCTACCCTTTTGGGGGCAGAGTAGATAATGAGAATTGAGAAAGAGTAGTACTCTGCAGCAACGCGGTAATCATGAGGATGAACCGAGTCACCAGGGAAGACTTCATATCTTTGAATTACCAAGTGGTTGAATCTAAGCCATTCTTGCACATGATATCCAGAGCTCCTACGCCATGTTTTCAAAATCTTGTATGTTAATCTAAATGATACCCTTCAGTGGAACACCAATCAACAAATTGACAAGTTAAAGCAACAAAGATTTCCATGTATTACTTCAGGGGTAAGATCCAAAACACAAGGTTGCGAATACTATTGGAGCCCCTAACCAGAAACGACCGCACAATGCATAGAATGAAGATGATAACAAAAGTATAGGTGTCAGACAGCTCAAGAACAAGAAGCGGATTCCAGCCATGATGACTTGTTTGGTTCAAGAAAATGAAGGACGAAACAGGACAAGAATGAGCTCACAAAGTGTGGGAACGGTAAAAAAGTAAACATTGTGTCTCCAAAGAATTAAAGCACAGAGATCGATGAATGGTGCCCGTCAAGAGGCAACAAGAAGATTGAGGTTAAGAAGCATTTCGCTCACCCCGATGATGAAATTCACAAATACTCAGAATGTTGGGTCAAAAGAACTGGAAGGTAGCCGAGCACGATCGAATGGGGCAATGCAGAACACAAAGAATAGTAAGAATCTCTGCACACGCATGATATAGTGTTTGTTGGTGAAGCAGGCAGAGACCCCGAAGAAGAAAGGCGGGTGCTCTTGCAAAAGAACAAGAGCGGGTGAACATTGAACAAAATTTGACAGAAATAAAGCACACCGCAAAAGGAAAGGAAATAGAGAAATCCGAAGAATGACTTTTCAGGACATAAGATTAACAATAAAAAGAAAAAAAATGGAGAAAAAGAAACAAGGAAAAAAAGAAAAAGAGGAGAAAGAAAGCACAATATTGCATGCATCATATAGATAGGGGCATGTCAATTTTGCTTGTTCCTAAACAGGTATTTGAAGAATTTACCAAAGTCCCGAAAGAACCACAGCCATAGCGGCATGAGATCCAGATGTTAAATCATTCGGGTTATCGGTAAGTCCTTCGGGCACGATGTTAAGTCCTTCGGGCCACCAATAAGTCTTTCGAGCGTGATAATAAGTCCTTCGGGCCATCAGTAAGTCCTTCGGGCATGTTGCGGCAGCATAGCAGCGTGAGTCCCGAAAGAACGACAGCCATAGCGACGTGAGATCCAGATGTTAAATCCTTCGGGTCATCGGTAAGTCCTTCGGGCACGATGTTAAGTCCTTCGGGCCACCAATAAGTCTTTCGAGCGTGGTAATAAGTCCTTCGGGCATGATGCGGTAGCATAGCGGCGTGAGTCCCGAAAGAACGACAGCCATAGCGGCGTGAGATCCAGATGTTAAATCCTTCGAGTCATCGGTAAGTCCTTCGGGCACGATGTTAAGTCCTTCGGGCCACCAATAAGTCTTTCGAGCGTGGTAATAAGTCCTTCGGGCCATCAGTAAGTCCTTCGGGCATGATGCGGCAGCATAGCGGCGTGAGTCCCGAAAGAACGACAGCCATAGCAGCGTGAGATCCAGATGTTAAATCCTTCGGGTCATTGGTAAGTCCTTCGAGCACGATGTTAAGTCCTTCGGGCCACCAATAAGTCTTTTGAGCGTGGCGATAATCCTTCGGGCCATCAGTAAGTCCTTCGGGCATGGTGCGGCAGCATAGCAGCGTGAGTCCCTAAAGAACGACAGCCATAGCGGCGTGAGACCCAAATGTTAAATCCTTCGGGTCATCGGTAAGTTCTTCGGGCCATCAGTAAGTCTTTCGAGCATGATGATAAGTCTTTCGGGCCATCAATAAGTCCTTCGAGCATGATGCGGCAACCTTAGTAACGTCGGTCCAAAAATGGCAACAGCCTCGTAAAAAAAAGAACCTACATTTTCAAGCCCCAGTGAAAGGTTCTATAGAGGGAGAACCCTAAATCCAGAATCTCAAAAAGAACCAAAGGTGAAGAGTTCTATATAGGAAGGACTCCAAGCTTTACTATCTCGAAGTGAAAAGTTCTACATAGGAGGGGCTCAGAACTCGAGGCTTCAAAGCGAAGGGTTCTATATAGAAAGAACCTGTAGCTCCAAGATCGGAAGGTGACGAAGCTCTATATAGGAAAAACTTACGAGCCTGAAGATTCAGCTAAGGAAAAGAGGAGATGTCCAAAAGAACACGTTTTTCCAAAGCTACGAACATGGAAGTCTGATAAAAATGAGTGCTTATGAATCTTTGCTTTGTTTCCCATTCCATGAGAACAAGAAAAGAGGGGCAACTGTAATCACTCATTTTTATCTGTAAATACATATTAGTGTTGCATGTATACATATATGTTTATTATGTGCATGAGTGTTATTAATATATGTGGGTATATATATTATAAACTATGTATGTATACGTATTAAATATGGTGTATATGTGTCGCTTATGCATCTATATTTAGTACGAGCATATTTGTTTAATGTGTATAGATGTTATGTTAATTATGTGTGTGATTATATATGTATGAATACTGGTATGTTATAATTAATGTTTGTATAGGTATATACGTATGTATGTGTATTGCTGATATAATTATACTATTACTAATATTATTGGGCTAATATATAAAATGAAATCCAAAAAAATATATATTAAACCAAATAAATAAATTACAGTCCAAGTCCAATTACAAATATTATTACAAGGCCCGGTTGGCCCAAACCCAAACCCTATCTAATTACAATTATTGTGTGTGCAGGTGACTGTGGGCCGTTGGATCAAGATCTGATCCAACGGCCACGATCCAACCAAGGAACAAAATATCTGCCAGCCGCGTGCACATCACGTCTGGACCGTTCGAGTGCCACGCGCGCGTGCGGTCCACGCGCGGACGCTTTGATATCCCACGCGTGCGTGAGCCCCACGCGCTCTGACCCCTCGACTGCTGAGCTCCACGTGGCACGATCTGGAGCCGTTTCACCAAATCGAGGCTTCATCTGGGCCGTTCATCCTTTAAGCCATCTCGACCGTTAGATCAGATCTGATCTAACGGCCGAGAACACGTCTGGCCGCATGCAGAACCCCCACACCGCCACCATGCTGCACCATGCCGATCTTCAACCACCGCGCTCAGAACATGTCATAACACAACAAGAAAAGAAATATGTCAGTCCAGATCTGAAAAGAGAGCAAATAATATACAACTTGTACCAAAACCAAAGACAGGCATATATATGTACGAAACAAATATTTTGTAAACGGACAGAGAGTTGTAATCGAAAAGAAACAAGTTGTAATCGAACCAGTCAAGTTATAATCGAAAGAAAAAAGTTCAGTGGTAAATATTCGTTTCCCCTTTTTTATTTTTTTGCATGCATACACAAAAGAAAAGAAAAAAAGAGAGAGAGAGTTAGAGGTCTTACCGTCGCCGTCTGTGGGTCTCCCCTCACCAGTGACAAGCCTTTTCGGCTTCCCCAAGCTAGATACGGTGAACTGAAAGGAGTGGGAGACCCCTTGTAGTTTCGTTTTGGGTTAAAAAATGGGTTTTTCGTTTCGTATTTCCTAGATCTAGGGCAGATAGAGGCTTTTCCTCTGAATCCAACCTCGGATTCGTGTCGAGGGTGAGATGTGGGTTATTTTGGTAGGTTTTTTTGAAGCTTGCCGGCGCCGGTTAGCGGCGGCCGGTGGCGGAGAATACGGCGGCCGCCCGCCGGATTCTGGGTTTCAGAGGAGATTTGTGAGGAAATGAAGAAGGGGATTTGGGTTATAAAACTGAAAAATGAAACAAATGGCCGAAAATTTGGTTTCAGCCTAAAAAGAGGGTTTTTATAGTTTTATTATTTCGTGAAATGGGAAAATTACACAATAAATCCCCCCGCGTCTTTGGTATTTTCACTTCTGTCTCGCCGCATGGTATATTTACAACTCTGGTCCCCCTTGTATTTCAAAATCTTGCAATCCAGTCCCTAAATTACACCGAATCAGTTTTTAAATGGTAAATTACCCCTTGGTCTAATTACAGTTTTGCTCCTTTTAGGTTCTGTCTATTTTGTATTTTCGTCCTTAAATTGCATATTTTTATCCTTTAATTTCTGCCACTGACTTTTATTTCTTTTCATTTCAGTCCTGTTTCTATGTAAATACTCATGTTCGTATTATAATCGTATATGTTAATGTAGTCTTTTGTCTTATTATATATCCCTCGTATATGCCTTGTATTTTTATGTTCATATGTATATGTGTGTTAGATTTATAATGATTATGTATCTTTTTGTTCGGTTATTCATATTAAGCATGTTATGTTCTAGTTGATTCGTACATGGTATATTTTGTATTTTTGTATGTGTATATGTTCTCTTGGCTTTTTAGGTTACATGTTAGTGTATTTTCTTTTTATGTATAATATATTGTCCTATATATGTTGAAATATGTTTTATTTCTAGTATGTATGTTTTCTTGAGATATATGTTCGTCTACACACGTATTTATTCCTGTCTTGTTATTATAATATGTCAAATTTGCTTTTATTTACTGTTAAGCTTGGTATGTAAATGTGTGTTTTAATTACGTATTTTATTTATGTTAGTATTCTGTTATGTGAATATATATTGTTTTTAAATTATCTGCTATGTCTTATATTTTTGTCACTAAGATTGCATATGGTATATAAATTGTTAATGCGGTGCCCTTTTATCCGAGCGTAAACGGGGCCAGTATCAGGCGTAGTGATAGTGGTTGGGCGTTTATTCTCGGATAACGGGGCCCTTAAAATTTATTCGTAATTATGACCGAATTTTAAAATAATCGTCACTTAAATCCAGAAAATCTAATATTAATAAAGCGGTAATTATTAAAGTACAAATTTTGGGCGGTGTGGGGGTGCTAATCCTTCCCCATCCGTAACCGACTCCCGAACTCAATGTTTTTTGAATCTCTGGTTTTATGGTGTCCGGCCTACCTAAGTGGCCGGTGGCGACTCCATTTTTTTTAAATGCGGTTTTTTTCAAAACCCCACGGAATAAATATTTTATGTCCAAAAGAATCACAAACACCTTTCAAACCCTTCGAAAACACTCGTTTTTATTTAGCAATTAAAAAAGGACATCGCTACACGGCTCAAATCATTTCATGAAATTACACTTCGCCAAGAATCTAAGGTATAGTTATCTTTTTAAATTTTTTTCTCATTGGTTTCACGGGAACCAAACTACTAAAGCAGGTGGCTACCTATCTTTATCATGTTGTTAAGTTATTAAAATGTAATTTTATATTTTAAAAACTTCAGACTTTCCAATCAAAACAAAGGGTCCGCTTTCATACATTAGAACTTATAGCTTAGAAATATTTTTCTTGACATATATATATTTGACACTATTGTAGGTTGTAAAGCTGAAGGAGAAATTCTGCGAGGCAGAGAAGGCAATCCAGCGCTGGCAAAACAAATAAATGGGATTTTCAGTACTAATAATTCAACCTCATCCTTGCTGTTAATAGAGGTCAATATTGATCCAGTTTTTCAAGGGAGATTTGGATTCAATGATTTTTTTACACTTAAGAATGTGATTATTTTCCTGACATGGATTGGAAAATCTTTATATGCAATTATAATTAGATTAAGAATATAATAATATATATTAATAGTTTATAATATATTATTATATTAATAGTTTACTAGCTATAGCTTAATAGTTTATTAGCTAATACCAGATATTGTTGTTTGACGTCCCCTACTGAACTGCTTAATACTCTAGCTGTTGATATGGCATGTGACCTATCTCTGTATAATATTGTTTACAGCTAGGTCATATGCCATATCAGCAGCTAGAGTATTAAGCAGTTCAGCAGGGGTGTCAAACAACAACATTTGGTATTGGTTAATAAACTATTAAACTATAGCTAGTAAACTATTAATAGATAATATTATATTCTTAATTGAATTATAATCGCATATAAAGATTTGTCCAATCCATTTCAAGAAAACAACCGCCTTCTTCAATGTAGAAAAAATCATTAAATCTAAACCCCCCTTGAAAAACTGGATTAATATTGGCCTCCATTGATAGCAAGGATGAGGTTGAATTATTAGTACTGAAAGTCCCATTTATTTGTTATGTCAGCTGTTGGATTGCCTTCGCTGCCTCACAGAATTTTTTCCTTCAGCTTTACGACCTACAATCTTGTCAAATATGTATACGTTAACAAAAATATTTCCAAGCTTTAAGTTCTAATGTATGGAAGCGGACCCTTTGTTTTGATTGGAAAGTTTGAATTTTTTAAATGCAAAAATACATTTTAATAACTTAACAACATGATAAAGATTGGTTGCCACCTGCTTTATAGTTCGGTTCCTGTGAAACCAGAGAGAAAAAACTTAAATAGATAAATATACCTCAGATTCTAGGTGAAGTGTAATTTCATGAAATAATTTGAGCTGCTTGTTCTCTTCTGACATCTTTTCGTTCCTTAAACGAGATTTTCGGTTTTGGAACCAAACATCAACTTGGTGAGGATTAAGTCCCATCTCCGAAGCAATTCAATTTTTCCTATCATGATTTAGTTTATGTTCATTGTCAAAGTTGAGTATAGAACATCAATTTGTTCATGGGTAAGCTTCTTCGTTTTAGCCCCTCCACACTGGTTGTTTACTCCTCCATTGTTCTTCCTTTTTTCGCCTTCGAGGCTTCGGTTTCTCTGCTCGTCATCATCATCAATAATCAATTAGTTAAGCTACCAACATTCGGGAAATAATGAAAGAATAATATACATGCTTTTGTTTTTAAGTTCAAGCAACAGAAATAACCTTGGTGTTATGCAAATTAAGTGTTCAATGCAGGGTAGATTTGAGACAAAAGATCTATTTGTTCTGCAAATTGAGTGTTCAATGCTGGGTGAATTTGAGACAAAAGATCCATTTGATCTGCAAATTGAGTGTTCAATGCAGGGAGGATTTGAGACAGATTATCAATTTAATCTGCAAATTGAATGTGTTTTAATCTCCTTAACTATTAATCACCCCCATCTCTTCTATAAATAAAAGAAGAAAAAGAGAGATTTGACACGTCTAATAATTTTCATATTTTTCACATATATATACCTATATTTTAGTGTTCTAATCCAACAATATATCCATGCTTTAACAAATATTTGACTTTTGTAGGGATTTTGACAGCTAAAGGATAATACATGCTTAAAGTAGAAGTTTTAGTTGGATTTGGATTCTAAGGAACACTTAATACAAGAAGATGAATTCTATTTCAAATTGAACTTTCACTTTTACTATATTAGAATAGGATAGAGTTTTAAATTAATTCTTATTGTAATTCATTCTCCTAGTTGATGTAAATGACCTCTATTATAAATAGGGTCATAGGGAGAAAGAAATCATTAATCCCATAATTCTCATTCTTCTCTTCTTTGTCAATTTCCCCTCTCCATGAGTAGCTAAGCTCTTTCTAGTTAAGGTTTGATTCAAGGTTATTAATACAAGTTCTAGTGAAGTTTTCTTGTTCTTCATCATCTTCGTCTATCTCAAATATTTTTATATATTCCAGGCTTACTCAGTACGTATATATCGATTTATAAGCTTTTCAACAACCAATCAATACATTCTTGGTGTAAGTGTTAAGTAACCTAGTCAATGGGTTTTGAAGGTATAAATTCATATTCTTCATAAGTTAACAGATTTGTGCTTTGATAATTTATGTGCATTAGGTCTTTTATATCAATAAAGCTATTTGATAGGTTTTAATACTTGTGTGCAGTTCTCTAAGGGTTTTAATCTTGATAATAAGGGTAGTGATCATTAATGTAGTTCTTAGTGATTATCTACTAATTAAAAGAGATTAGGTTATACATGTGTTTTTCGCTGGTAACCTATAAAAAAGCTATTTGAGATTAATGCAACTTTATCTTTTGTGAAGATCGATGAACTAAGTCTTGAATTAATACACTGAGATCTACTTTGAATAGAATCCATCTCATTATTGAAGTATTCTTTATTTTCAATTGCTTTCTTTCATTAATTTTTAGTTCAATCACAACGCAAATCTTCCTTTACTTTAATTGCTTGTGTCACACCCCGAAAACCAATCTAGTCGAAATTTAGTTCCGGTGATCAAAAATTTTGTATCGGATTTTCCTAATTAATGTAATAGCTCAATTCTTGTACTCCATTTTGATGAAATAAGCCCTATTTGAGCCTAATTAATGATTTTGGACCTTATTGAAAGAATTGAAAGTCTTTTAGTGACCAAATTGTAAAAATTGAAAGTTTGGGGTGGGGGGCAAAAGTACAAACTTGGAAGAGTTGAAAGACCACTCCCATAATTATCTCAATTACTTGGATGACTCACCTCCTTGCTTAGGCAACCCCACGTGAAAGCTTGTGGAATGTAAGGAAATGTGATAGCATGAGTTGATAGCCATTATGGCTATCTTAATTTTAGGAAATTGGAAATGGTTAAAATAAGTTTACCCAACCTTGGAGGAAACCTTTTGATTGACTAATGGTGAGGTGTAATGATAAATTAAAGAGTAATCTTACCCTTGTTGTAGGAAGCTTGTGTTTTAAAAAGAAAAGAAAGATTAAAAGTGGAAACATTTCAAAATAGCCAATAGAGACCCATTTTTCTTGATATTTTCATCTCCTTAAACAACACCTTAAGCACACACCTCCATTGTTGTCTTCTCCACCAAACTCAAGCAAGCATCTCTCTCAAATCCTTGGAATTTCTTTGATATCTAAGTATCAATAGAAAGCTCTTGGATTGGTAAGTTTGATTCCTCAATCAATTTAAGAATTCCATGAATCCTTGAAGTTTAATTTCAAGATTAAAGTCTTGAAGATCAAAGCTACACCATTGTGTTATAAGCTCAAATTCATGAATTTAATGTTGCCTTCAAGCTTTAGTAAGCTTAAACGTTCTTTTTGAATTAATAAGTTTTGATCTTTAATACGTTTCCCTAATTTGATCAAGTACAAGCTGTGGAAGAAATGCCACCGTTATCATCCTATAAATCGAGCACCTCTAAAGGCAAAGGAATCGTTATTCAAGAGCCTTGAATCTCCCAAGTACCAGGTGAGTGTAGTTGAGTCTCGGGATTGGCTAGGTGCCATCCCGGTTGCATTTGATTATGTTCTCTATATTGCATTTATGCTAGGAAAGCTCAAGTAGAGCATACATCAGAAGATTTCACTTGGTAAGTATGGTAAGGCTACCATATTGATTTTGATACAAATGATGATTTATGTGTTATATGAAGCATGTCATTTACGGACTTTTACTAAGATGATGCATATATGTGAAACATGTCTTAATGTTGATTTAATGATCGATGTGACTTAATATGATGTTATATGAAACTATGTGAATTATGGAACCAAGGTTTATTATGTTAAGATTGAAATGATGTATGATTCATTTATATGAGTTTTGGTAAGTGATGGAACTATGCCCTTGGGACATTTGTGGATGTTAAAATCAGAGAACCTTTTAGAGTGTTCCTCTATTAAATCTTATTCCCAAAATGTTGTACAAGAGTAATCCTTTTATAGGCTTTACAAGTAGTTAACCTATAGTAGTATACCTATGAGATATAACTCTTATCCTTTAATGAGATATAGTTTATCTAGATTTAAACTTTTAAATTCAAACTATTAGATGAGATAAGATAAGATTACAACATTTAATTTACACACAATAACCTACACTCCCTCTCAAACTGGTGTGTATATGTTGTATACTCCCAGTTTGGATGAAAACTCGTCAAAGGTCACTATCGGAAGTGCCTTTGTGAAGATATCCACCAGTTGACTCTTTGTAGGAACATAGTGCATCTTTACGACACCACTGTTTACCTTCTCATAGATAAAATGTCTGTCAATTTTGATATGTTTAGTCTGGTCATGTTGTAATGGATTCTTAGCAATACTCATTGCTGATTGGCTATCACTCAGTACCTTAAACTCCTGTTTTTCATCCAACTCCAGCTAGGTGAGAAGTTTTTTAAGCCACATGCCTTCGTAAATTCCAAGGGCCATAGCCCTATATTCTGAGTCAGCACTACTTCGAGACACCACAATTTGCTTTTTACTCCTCCATGTGACTAAGTTTCCCCACACAAACGAACAATAGCCACTCACAGATTTTCTATATGTTAACTCTCCTGCCCAGCTAGAATCTGTGTAAATCTTCACAGATCTGTCTTGATTTTTCCTGAAAATAAGTCCAAATCCCGGTGTAAACTTTAAGTATCACAGGACTCTATTGGCTGCCTCCATATGTTTTTCTCTAGGATCACTCATGTGCTGGCTGATTATGTTTACTGGATAAGCTATATCAGGTCTGGTGAGTGATAAATAAATTAGTTTCCCAACCAGCCTTTTGTAAGATTTTCTGTTCACGCGAGTACTCGCGCCATTTTTTCCAAACTTCAAGTATGCATCCATTGAAGTGTCTATTGGTTTACATCCAAGCATTCTAGTTCCCGAGAGCATGTCCAAGATGTACTTTCTCGGATTTATAACTATTCCCTCATTTGATCTAGCCACCTCAATTCCAAGAAAGTACCTAAGACTTCCCAAGTCTTTAGTTTCAAACTTTGTTGCCAAAAAAGTTTTTAGTTTCTTGATTTCCTCTGTGTCATCTCTTGTAATGATCATATCATCAACGTAAATAATAATGAGAGTTTTTTTACCATATGAAGCTACATTCTTAAACAAGGTGTGATCTACTTGTGTTTGCTTGAACCCATTCTTCATTATGGCTTTCGCAAATTTCTCAAACCAGGCCCTTGGTGATTGCTTCAGCCCATACAAGGATCTATTTAGTTTGCACAATTTCTGTTTCGTTGAGTCATCCTCTAAGCTTGGTGGAATCTGCATATATATTTCTTTTTTAAGCTTTCCATTCAAAAAAGCATTCTTGATATCCAGTTGGTGCAACTTCCAATCTTTATTAACTGCTAATAAGAGTAGCACCCTAATTGTGTTCAATTTTGCCACATGTGCAAAGGTCTCTTGATAGTCTACTCCATATGACTGAGTAAATCCCTTTGCCACTAACCTTGCCTTGAACCTCTTGATGCTTCCATTAGAATGATACTTTACTGTAAAATCCCACTTGCATTCAACCACCTTTTTTTCCTTTTAGCAATTTAGTTAAACTCCATGTGTTATTTTGTTGTAGGGCTTTAACCTTTTCTTCAACAGCTTTCCTCCAGTCAGGATTTTCAAATGTCTCTTCCACTGTTCTAGGGATCCTTACACTGTTAATATTAGCTATAAAATCCTTGAAACAAGACAATAGTTTTCCATAAGCAACAAATCTATCAATAGGATGATTAGTGCATTTTCTTACCCCATTTTTTATTGCAATCGGAAAATCATCTAAATTCTCGTGAACTGAACTTTTTGAGACATCATTGCTTACTCTTTCCTCCATGGCAGCAGGACTTAAGATCAGTTCTTGGCAAGTACTAGGCTGATCAATGGGTTCTGTGACAATTTTCTTTCTTTTGGTATAAGGAGTAAGTTGTTTGACTGGAGGTTGTGGGGTTTGAGTAGTGTGAGTCCTAGAAGATCTAGGTTCTGGAGAAGGTCTTACTACTAGAACATTAGAAGAGCTGGGGGATGTAGGCTCTAGGGAAGATCTTTCTACTAGAACTCTAGGAGAGGTGGGAAATGTAGGCTTTGAAGAAGTTGTATGATCATCATAATTGCTAGGTTGTTCGTCCTGTGTTTGTTCAAGGGTCGGAAAAGGAGACAACAAAGGAAGAATAAGAGTAGGAGCAATAGGTTGAGATTCCTCACATCTCTCCCCTTGAATCTTAGTCTCGACAAAACAAGGTTGATTTTCAAAGAAAGTAACATCAAATGAAACATAGGTTTTCTTGGTAATAGGTGAGTAACATTTGTAGCCCTTCTGACTTGATGAGTATCTTATAAACACACATCGCAAGGACCTAGGAGCAAGCTTACTCCTATTGTTACTATGCACATGAACAAAAGCTGTGCAGCTAAATACACGAAAAGGAATAGCAGATGACCATGGTTTGAAATGTGGAAAAAGATGTAAAAGGGTGTCAAAAGGAGTTTTGAAGCCCATAGTTTTGCTAGGCATCCTATTAATTAGGAAAGTAACAGTAAGAAGTTCTTCCCCCCAAAGATACCGATGAGCATTAGCAGAAAGCAGAAGAGACCAAGTTACCTCAAGTAGATGTCTGTTTTTTCTTTCAGCAACCCCATTTTGCTGAGGAGTGTTGACACAAGAAGTAAGGTGAAAGATAGCTTACTCTCGAAAAAGAGGAACCAAGGGATTTAGTAAGATACTCACTCCCATTATCACTCTGAATTATCTTTATTTTGCGTTCAAATTGGTTTTCAATCATGTGATAAAACATTTTAAATATCATTTCAACTTCTGATTTTTCTTTCATGAGATAGGTCCAAGTAACCCGAGAGTGATCATTAATAAATGACACAAACCAGCGAGCCCCAGATACATTTTTAACTTTAGAAGGACCCCAAATGTCGCTATGTATGATAGAGAAAGGAGAGGTAAGTTTAAATTTAGTAGGAATATATGATTGTCTTGTATGTTTGGCAAGTTGACATGCATCACAAGTGAATGACGAGGGATGTTTATTCAGGAACAACTTAGGAAACAATTTCGCAAGATAATAGAAATTTGGGTGTCCTAATCGAAAATGCCATAGCATGACATCATTGGAAAGCAAGGAAGAGGAAAAAATTGTATACGTAGGACAGCTGGGAATAGGTTTGTTTCGAGAAGATAGGCCATCAAGAATGTAGAGTCCATTGTGTCACCTAGCATTGCCAATCACCGTCCTCGAGTCTTGTGCCTAAAAAATACAACCAGACAACCTAAAGTTAACATCACAATTCTCATCTTTAACAATTTTGCTAACAAACAGCAGATTGCATGCCAGTTTTGGTACATAAAGAACATTAGACAGTAATAGATAATCATTTAATTTAATAGAACCACTTCCTAATGCAATGGAGAGAGATCCATCGGCAACTTTGATAGATGATGCAAACGAATGTGGCTTGTACTCATGAAAAAAACCACGATTTCCTGTCAGAAGCGCCATAATCCACTATCCAACTCTAGGGATTGACTGTGGTCAAATAAGAAATTCTACCTTCTATAGCAGGAAATGCAGTAGAATCTGATTTGGAGAATATTTGACAAAACATCTGTTGGAGCTCCACAATCTGTTGCTTATGAAACTGCTAGAAGAACTGACATGCGCAGTAACATGTGCTTCTCCTGGGGCTTTGACCCGTTGGGATTTCCACTCTGCTGGTCTCACTGATTGAGACAGAATGGGAGAAAGAGACACATCCGAAAGGGTAAAATTAGATGGATGAGAGCTCACTGGAGAGCTAATTGCAGAAGCAGCAGGTTCTGCTATAGCCATGTTTTTTAAATAGGGAAGAAAGGTCGAGAGAAGAGAGGAAAAAAATGAAATTTAGAAGAAAGGATCGACCTAAACCGATACCATATTGAAATCAAAGAACCTTTTAGAGTGTTTCTCTATTAAATCTTATTACCAAAATGTTGTACAAGAGTAATCCTTTTATAGGCTTTACAAGTAGTTAACCTAAAGTAGTCTACCTAAGAGATATAACTCTTATCATTTAATGAGATAGAGTTTATCTAGATTTAAACTTTTAAATTCAAACTATTAGATGAGATCAGATAAGATTACAAAATTTAATTTACACGCAATAACCTACAGTGGACTTTGGATACAATTGGCATGCTATAGGGTTATTTGAGCTCATCATGTAAGGGATTGGACTACGGTCTGGGCTATGGCCTATATGTGGTGTAAAGGTTGGAATGTGTAAGGGATTCGAATTACGGTTCAAGGCCCTATATGTGATATGATTTGGTGTTTGGGGTAATTCGCGTATCCATGGGTTGTTATGTCCAAGGGAACGATGTTTATGGCCTAATGTAAAATATGATGCATTGATGATATGAAATGATGATTATATGTTATTGAATTGTACACGGTATAATAATATGTCTACATTCTAATTTTGTCATTAAATCCTATTTATGCACTTGTAGTTAACTACTACACTAGCTATGTAAGCCTAACTTATGTGTGTCGCATTTCAAGACCTTGAGGAATTCCCAGCTCAATCGTGTTGTTGAAGTTGCAAGTCACATCAAGCAAGCCATATGTATGCTATCTGTTTTCCTTAAACTCCTAGTAAGGTGGCATAGCGCATGAAGAAGTTTACTTAGCCCTCTTTTGTATGTTTATGTCAGCCCCTAAGTTAAATAAGCTAAAACATGGTTTTGGGTATGTATGCATAATAAGTAAAACTAGTAGAATTGGCTTTAAAGGCACAAAAAGGTAAAAAGTTAGTAAATGAATTCGAAATGCTGCGAAACTTGACATGCTATTAAAAATGGCTAATAATAACTTGCTGGTAAATTTTTATAACTTTTGGACAAGGTTTGGTAGGTTAAAATGATGAAAAACCAGAAGAAAAATAACATTACAAACCCAACCGTATCGGTACGGGTGATGGCGTATCGGTACGAGCCACATAGTTTAAACGCAGGCTTAAAGGGCATATTGATACGGAATAGTACGTATTGATACGGAAATTGGTCACTGGAATTTTACTATAGCAACTGTACCGATACAGCTAAGCCTGCACTAGTACGGTATGTCGAGTCTAAAATTGAATTAATTCCCTGGCTACGCATATCGATACCCTGTATCAATACGGCTTTAACCATTTTAATGACCTTGATAGGCGTACCGATACAGTGTAATTGCATACCAGTACGAGAAAGTCAACTAATGAACCCTTTGACCTTAATCCCTATCCGCGTACCGATACGATGTAATTGTGTACCGGTACGATACCCTTGCCATAACAGAATTACCTACCTTCTGGTGTTACCGTACCGATACGGACAATAGGTGTATCGGTACGGGAGTCTGTTAAGTTAGTTAAAAGTTGTAAAATGAACTTTTTGTGTCTGTAATCTAGTCCCTGTTTGATTAGAGGATAAAATTGAATGGGTAAACGATCTATATTGGTAATGAAATTTCACCAGTATAATATGGATATGTTTAGTTTCGAGTAAGTATAAAAAATTCGAATAAGGACCTTTACCTTGTAAAATTTACATTTCAGTCCTTAATTTTAGAAAAAAATTCAATTAATCCCTAAATTGAGTAATCTGATAATAATTAATCTAGTAAACCTTTGTAACGCTATAATAATAGTTTGAATATTGTTCCGAACTCTGAATCCATCGCGTGTAACACATTTCGACTCGGTTCTCTACCAGTCAGGGAAGATGTGTTACAACTTGTTTTTATATAAATTTAATCTCTTACCACTCTCTGTGGATTCGACCATGCTTATCACTACTACAAATATTAGTTTGAGCATGTATTTATTTTTGACGGCTGGTGTCAAGTGGGTTTATTTTATTTTATTTTTTGTTACTTTTTTTATTCGTTCTTCTTCTGTCAGGAAACTTGAGTACGATCTTGAAATCGAGAGAACTACATGTCGACTGAGAAAAGAAGAATGAGAACGCATGCAATCTTTGACTAATGAAGAAAGATCAAAGCAAAATAAAAAATAGCAAGAAAATATCGCCTCAAAAGAAAGAGGGATGGTCGAACAAACCCTACGCCAACTCACTGTCCCAATATCGCTCTGCAACCATTATGCATCAATTACCAAGATCTTAAGATACCATTCGAACTCAAGTCAAATTAATTCATCTACTTCCAACTTTCAAAGGACTTGAGAACGAAAGTCCACACAAACACTTGAAGGAATTTCACGTGGTGTGTTCAAACATGAAACCACACAATGTCACTGTAGATCAATTCACGCTTCGTGCATTTTCATTCTTTTTAGCAGACCATACAAATGATTGGTTGTACTACATACCATCTAGATCAATTAAAGAACATGACAAGACTTTTCCTTGAGAAGTACTTTCTCCCCTTAAGAGTTGTAAAATTTAAAAGAGAGATTTATGGGGTTTGACAAAGAGATACCGAGAACCTTCATGCTTATTGGGAAATATTTAAGAACCTTTGTGCAAGTTGTCCGCAACAAGGGGTATCCGATCAATTGCTCATCCAATATTTTTATGAAGGTTTGCTCCCTATAGAAAGAAAGATGATGGATGTTGCAAGTGGATGAGCAATCATAAACAAAACTCTCATCCAAACCAAAGATTTGATTAATGTGATGGCTGCGAACTTTCAATAATTCGGTCCACATCATGACACCATCTCTAGACGAGTTAACGAGGTAAATATTTCTTCTCTTGAAGATAAGATTTCAAATCTGACCCCTCTTGTTCAAATATTGGCAATATATAATACGCAACAAGTGAAATCATGTGGGATTTACACAAGTAGTGAGAATCCAACTGATTCATGCCCTACACTCCATGACAAAATCAAAACTACCAATGCCATCTGAGAATATAACGACCAAAGAAAGTATAATCCATACTCAAACATTTACAATCCGGGGTGGATGGATCATCTTAATTTGAGATATGGACAAAAATTAGTGAACAACATGTCATATCCAAACCAACAATGCGCTTTCCGCGAGATACAACCATCATCATCGATAAAACTTCCTTTAGGGGAAATTGTGTACAAACTTGCCCACAACTTGGAGCAATTCCAACAAGAGCCAAGGTCAAGTATTAAAAAAATCTTGAAACCCAAGTAAGTCATATCGCCTTGTATTTTAGTCAATCCGAATCTCGAAGTAAGTTGCCTTCTCAAACCATTGTCAATATTAAAGAGAATGTGAAAGTAAATATTTTGATAAGTGGAAAGAACTTGCAAGAACCACTCACCCTCATTGTCGATGTCGATGAAGTAAAAGAAAAGACGAACAAATTGTCAAAATTTTGGCAAACTTTGTTTCTCGAAAAAAAGTGTAAAATCAAAAAATCCTAAGTTCGAGAAAGAAGATAACGACGCAAAAAAGATGATCCAACCAATCGTGATCCAACCTCTCATCCCTCAAAGGTTCTCAAAGAAAAATAAGAAGGAAGAGCAAGAAAGAGAGATTCTTGAGACATTTTGCAAAGTCAAGGTAAATATTCCTTAATCGATGCACTCAAGCAAACCCCTCGTTATGCAAAATTCCTCAAAGAAATGTGCACCAACAAGAGAAAGCCGAACGACAAAAAAAGTAAGAATGAGTGAGAATGTATCTATCGTGCTTCAAAAGAAATTACTTAAAAAATGAAAACATTCAGGTATGTTCACTATCCCATGTCAAATCGGCAAAGTAAAAATGAAAAATACCATGTTAGATTTAGGAGCATCCATTAATGTTATGCCTTATTCTATTTATTATGCTAACAAAATAGATCCTCTTAATAGAACATGTGTCACTATACAATTTGTTGATCGATCGAATGTTTACTCCATAGGAATTCTATAGTACGATTTAGTACAAGTCAAAGGACTTGCATTTCCTGCTGATTTCTATGTCTTGAACATGGAAGAAGATGGACCTTCTAACCCTAATTTGATCTTTCTAGGAAAACCGTTTATGAAAACATCCAAGACAATAATCAATGTACATGATAGTACACTTACCATGAAATTCGACAGAGAACTCATAAAGTTTAATATCTATGACGCCATGAAATATCCTAATGGTGCATGTTCTTAATTTTCTTCGGATATTACTAATCCTTTGATGCAGGACATTTCCCATCCACCTTATCAAAAATTCGATCTTGATCTGGGAATCAATCCAACTGACATTGAACCTCTCGACAAGTCTAACCTCGTCATTCATCCTGACAAACTACAATGGCATCCATAGTGGAAAGAAGATGTTTCTAAATCAATAAAAGACCAACCACTCGACGAACATCTTCTAGCCACAATATAAGAAACAAAGGGAGTCACGTCTAGCCAAAAACGCTAAACAAAAGCGATACATGGGAGACAACCCATGACTTTATTTTAAAATTTTTCATTATTATGTTTTTATGAATTTTTACAATTTTTCCTTTTAGGTACAAGGAGTAACACTCATGAAAAAAGATATGATTGCCTCATGTTCTTCATGCAAAACAAAAGCAACCTACGATTTATATGTGCCTACGCTTTCTTTCCCATCCAGACTATGAATCATCACTTACCGAATAAATTAGCATTCTTTTTCCCTAAAACTTGTATTGCTTTATTTTATGTATGGTGATTTTAGAACAGTAGGGGCAATAATCAGTTTAAGTGTAGGGGGTGGAGATTTTTGGTTGAGATTTTTTGTTGGAATCTTGCTTAGTTAGCTGAAGTTAATAGGAAGAAAATATGTGAATTTCATGCTTAATGATGACTTAGAAATTTTTTTTTCACATTGAAAATTTTTCTTAAAATCAACATGTTGAAATTTGGGATTTCAAAGTAAAAATGAGATTAATTTGAGGAGTAAATTAGGAATTGATAAGAACTTTTTAGCCTTGCAAATTGTTTCTTAAATTAATTGATTCGATAGTTGGATGGATAAAATTGGACACAACATAAGCCACTTTTGTGAGATTTGAGCCAAATAAGCATACATCTTTTATGCTTCATATTTTTCTTTCATTGAGTGATTGTCAAGTATAACTAGTTTCTTCTAGAACTTGCAATGTTATACATGTTGAGACCAAATAAGATCAAATTACTTGAGATGATTAAGCAGTTAGGTATGAACCTTGAGCCAAAAAGCCTACCTTTATAAATATGACCATTAGAGAACCACTTTTGAGCCTAAGCTTATTGTTTGGAAATTAACCATACTATAAGCCATATTCTTTTTTTTGTTGATTTCCCCAATTTGAACCCGAATTTGAAGAACTATACACTGTACTCAAAGAAAAATCAAGCAAACAAAGAAAAAGAAAAAGGGAGAAACTCTTGAAAAACGAGGAAAAGAAGGAAAAAGAAGAAAAATTGTCTTATTTGTTAAAAAATAAAAGAAAAGACAAAAGTGTGAAAAAGATTGAATCACCGTTCTCCCAAAATATCATGTGTGTAAAGCTTGAGCACAATAAAAGTATGAGTTCTTCAATTCAAAAAAGTCTAAAAGTCTTTCTCATCATACCTTATCCCTAGCCCCGCTACAACCAAATTCAAAAACCCTTTGATCTTGTAATTTGGCCCAACTCAGTGGTGGAGAGGTAATATATTTGCAAGCCTATGGTAAGATTCTTTTACATGCTTTGACTTGGTGTTATTGTCTCTTAAACACCTTGAGCGAAATTGAGTGGATCCTTTGTGAGTGTGTTCAATTTTATTCCATCTTTGACTTTATGATAATTAATTGGGTGATTATTTGCTTGTGCTAAATTGCAATCATGGACTTATTACTTCTCTTATCCTTTCTATTTACCAAAAGGACCTAGAATTTTGTATTTCAATATGCTTGAGGACAAGCATAATCTAAGTGTGGGGTATATGATAAGTCTAATATTTGCATATTTTTGCATGTATATACCTATATTTTAGTTTAGTGTTCTAATCTAACAACAAATCCATGCTTTAACAAGTATTTGACTTTTGTAGGGATTTTGAAAGCTAAAGGATAATACATGCTTAGAGGAGAAGTTTTAGTTGGATTTGGATTATAAGGAGCACTTAACACAAGAAGAGGAATCCTACTTCAAATTGAACTTTCACTTTTACATTATATTTGGAGTAGGATGAAGTTTTAAATTAAACCTTATTGTAATTTTTTCTCCTATTTGATGTAAATGACCTCTATTATAAATAGGGTCACGAGGAGAAGAGAAATCATTCATCCTATAATTCTCATTCTTCTCTTCTTTTTTGATTTCCTCTTTTCATGAGTAGCTAAGCTCTTTCTTTCTAGTTAAGGTTTGATTCAAGGTTATTAATACAAGTTCTTAGTGAGGTTTTCTTGTTCTTCATCATCTTCATCCATCTCAAGTATTTTTATATCTTCTGGGCTTACTTAATATGTATACTTCGATTTATGTGTTTTGCATGCTTTCTTCGGTTTATTCATCTTCATATGCAACAATCAATCAAAACATTCTTGGCGTAAGTGGTCAGTAACCTAGGTAATGATTTTTGAAGATATAAATTCATATTCTTCATAATTTAACGGATTAGTGCTTTGATAGTTTATTTACATTGGGTCTCTTAAATAAATAAAGCTATTTGATAAGTTTTAACCTCTATGTGCAGTTCTCTAAGGGTTTTAATCTTGATAATAAGGATAGTAATCATTCATGCAGTTCTTAGTGATTATCTACTAATTAAAAGAGATTGGGTTATACATGTGTTTTTTCTAGTAACATATAACCAAGCTATTTGAGATTAATGCAGATTTATCTTTTGTGAAGATCGACGAACTAAGTCTTGAATTAATACACTGAGATCTACCTTGACTAGAATCCATCTCATTATTAAAGTCTTTTTTATTTTTAATTGCTTTATTTCATTAGTTTTTTAATTCAATAACAACGCAAATCCCCTTTACTTTAATTGCTTGTTTTATATAAACTTAATCTCTTATCACTGTCTGTGGATTCGACCCTACTTATCACTACTACAAATCTTAGTTCGAGCAGGTATTTATTTTTGACAGCTTCGATAACCACTGTCAAAATGGAGACTCAAAGGGATTATTCAATGCAACTTCCTTTGTATCAAATTTCAAACATTTGTATTAAAAATCAAGCATGGTTTTGCAACAAATCTTGATTTAAAAATGCATGGTTATTTTTAGTTAAAAAAAGATGCATGGTTATTTTGGGGTGGTCACTAAAAAATTGAAGAATTGTCCACATTCAGCCGCCTACTGCTGTTTGGTCTCTGCTTGCCACTGAGGAAATTGAAGAATTGTGATGATTCTATTGGAGAGAGAGAGCTTGAGGTGGTCCCAAAATAGCTATTTTTGGGAGGCCTCACATGTCTTTGGTTGTACCTGCACCTAATGTGCATTGTAACCTTTTTCCATCACTTAAAGAATTACTCATTTGTGAAGCTTGTAGAGAACTTTAAAACTTTCTAATCGAGAAATACTTCATACTGAAGTCAACATTATGGTGATCAAAAGTCAACGAGTAGTGCTCGGGGTTTGGTAGGAGTGAGGGGTGGTCCCGATGGCGTCGGCGGTGACGGCCATAGATCGAAAGTGGCCGAGATCAAAGATAAGGGTTGCAGACGGTGGTTAGGGGAGAAATTGGAAAACTCTAAAAACTCTCTCTTGACCTTTCGGATTATGGTCAAGCATTAATTTGTGTAAAATGAAGAGTTAAGATTAATCCAAATTTTTGGAATGTTTCCAAGAGAATGAGGCAAACAAAGCCAAAACTCTCTTAAACCTTTCTTAAGCCACCAACAACTTGGTTTTCTTTTTATTTCCTATAAATTATTTTCATTCTTGTATTGGTTGGGGCATCAATAATAGAGACTTCTCCTATTAAACATCTAATCAAGGATCCTCAAGATCGTGAGAGAAAATAACTCAGAATCACAAGAATACACCATGATTGCAATGGCATTTAAATTCCATCATATGTGCTTTCACTAGGGATGCGCCTAAATAAGACTATATATGTTAGTTAGGAGAAGCTTTCCAGGAAGCAAGAGAGATTGAAATTTTAAGTTCTAAATTAGAGGAAGACTTTGGGTCCATTTGGATTGGATTTAGAAATTATTTTTAAAAAATAGTTTTATTTTTAGTTTTTTAAAAATTAAAAAATATGTTTGATTAATAGGGGTGGAAACTTGTTTCCAAAAATAAAAATAGTAAAAATGTATTTGGTATCTAGTTTTTTAAAATAAAAATGAAAAAATAATAATTAAATAATTAAAATAAAATATAGTTAGAAAATATTATTATAATAATAAATAAATAAAATATGAGTAAATAAACTAGAGTTTAAAAAAATGCATTGGAAGGCTTCGAATCCGGGTTAAAGCGAAGTTAAAATTAAAAAAAAATCTTTGTTTTCATATTTTCTACTTTCCCTAAATATTTTCAATGAAAACAATAAAACATCTATTTATGTTTTCAAATTTTTACTTATTTTTGTTTTTATTTTCTAAAAATCATTTTCTAATTTTACAATTAAACATATTTTCTTCGTCTTTTTCATTTTACAAAAATAAAAAACTCTATTTTTTAGAACGAAACGAACCTTTATTCTTTATTAAATAAAATTTTCAAAATAAGTAAATTCAAGTGCATAGCTGTAATCCAAGATCACAAAAAGGGGAAAAACTAGTTCATGAATTTCCTTAACAAATCAATTATAGAAGAAATCGCATTTAAGAATATATATATATATATATATATATATACACACACACATAGAAAGCATATAAAAACAAAGTCGTAAACTATGAAAAAAAAACTAACCTCTTGATGGGATAACTACGGCCTCGAAGTGTCTGATTTTTTTTAATCTAAATTATATTCAAAATGAAAATGTAGAAAAAATCACACTACAAACATTAAAATTTCTATACATCAAATAGAACAATAAAACCCTAAAGGCGTGAAAGTCAATAAAGTACAAAGCTTATCACTTTCAAAAGATCTAACAATCTTCTGATAAAAATTCAGCAATATTACGATTTTGACCAGAATACTCTAAGAAGAAAGCAAGTTCATTCGCTGCGTGATCTTGGCAAAACGGCAATACCACAAAAGGGAATCAAAACTTTATTGACCACCGATCTTCGCTGTTAACAACACTCGAGTGATATTCGTCATACAAACGTTAAACTGATAAAAGCATATAATACTGTCACAAAGACAAACGAAACAATTGCCATAAAAGTAGATGAAAAAAACTACAAAAAAGCAGATATAAGATGAAACTGACAAAGTAAAAAATAAAAAAATATGCAAATAGAATTCATCAACAAAGATAAATTTTTATTTATATATAAAACCAGCAAGACGGCTAAAAGTCGCAGCTAGAAAAGAAAAAATTTAACAAAGAAGAAAAACTTTGAAGAACTTAAAAACTCCTTGTAACCGCCTTAGAGCAAATAGAAGGAGTGAGAAAAAATTGTTTTGACTATAAATATGTGTTTAGAAAAATCAGAGTGGTCATTGGTCATTTTGGATTAGGTACGGTCGAATACCCATAAAACATCATTTTAAGAATATTTTTGAAAATTATCTTATTTTAGTTGAAACGATATGAATCCGATCCGATTTCAACCAAACCGAAGGTAACCTAAACTAATTTTACTCAAACCAAAAGTACTCAATTTTATTTTACCCAATTCAGATTTGACCAAACAATTTTTTACTGCTTTGTTGTCGGATATATATAATAATATATATGAAATTGCTACAAGAAAAAATATGATTTTATGGGTTAAAATGAGTTTTGCCTCAACAGTGCATCATTTATATTTAAGAATCATACGCACCCTTTTTAATCAAAAAGAATTACCGAAATGATAACCGTCAAACAGAAAGATGTGTTCTATTTATAAGAATATATCAATATTTTATATATACTTTGATTGAATTCGTATTAAATTCAACCCGAAAATCCAAAGGTTGATCTAGATAAAAAGTCAATTCGACCTTAACCAAACCTAAATCAAATATAGTCAGACTTGAAATTATCCGACTAGAAATAACCCGACTCGAATCTCTGACATGAACCACTTCTACTCTCATCCGTATGAAAATGTATGTCATTCGTAAGCCATGTAGGGGTTTGTATAAGGGTTTATATACTGTTTTGAGGTGATGATAGTCGAATTTTTAGGGATTTACGGGAATTTGGCCGACTGAATTTTTAGGGATTGAAGGGAGAAACGGTTGATCAGATTTTTTAACGTTGGACTTAGGGTCGGATGGGGTTGACCAGAGGTGGTCAGGTCAGTTTGGGGCTTAAGATAAAGTGGGTTTAATTTATTTTGGCTTGACGGGTTATTCGGCTTAGCTGGGTTAATAGTGGGTTACGATTTATTGAGCTGACCCGATTTTATGTTGTTGGGTTTAGATAAAAAATGAATTTTGGGCTTCAGTGGACAAAAATTAGTCTCCAAAACCAATTAAACCATGGGTAATTATTCTTTAGTTTTAGGGTTTAGGTTTAGTAGTTTAAGTGTAGTAGTTTTGAATTTAGGGGTTGTTGATAGAATTGTAGGTTTAGGGTTATAATTTAGAGTTTATAGGTTAAAACTTAAATCCCTAACCATATTACCATAGAACTTAAACCTTAACCCTAAACCCTAAATTCTAACAATGAATTCTAAATTTTAAACCCCTACACTAAAACCTCTAAACTCTAAACCCAAAACTAAAACTTTAAACTCTAAAATAAGGCGCTTGTAGAAACAAAAAAAAATCACCACCTGTGTATGGGATAATAATCCTTAAAACATAGGGTACACCATCCGATTCTATTAACTATTTAACAATGAGCGACTGAGAATTAAAATTAAAAAAAAGGGACCAAAATAGAACTTTTGAGAAGTTGAGTGACCAAAATAAAATGTTGAACCCATTTTCCATTTAGCTTGATTTGACCGTTTGTTTCTTTTCCTTTTCAAAAACATCATTGTAATTGTATAATGATGTTTCTCGGAAAAGAGTTTCTTATATCCAACCATGAATAGAGTCAATTGAACCATAAATTAGTTCAAAAATTAGAAATGTTTTAATATTTAATTTAGATTCGAATCAACATAAGGTAAAAAAATAACCAAATTATTAGATGGACCTGTCTCACAATGTCATCCGTGGTCTCAGCCAATAAGATTTATTCGTCTCATTTTTTTCCAAGGTGAATTATCACCTTTTTCCTATATGTTAATAAAAAGTGAATAGTTATTAGGTAGTTATTTTAAAGTCAATGGACCTTATTAGCTGAGACTATAGATGATGGGGTGAGTCGTTCTATCTAATAGTTTGGCTTAAATGAAAAATAGGTGCCCAAAGTATGCTTTTTTTTTTTGAACTTTAGGTGCTCAAAGTATTTTTTTGGTAAAAATATGTGCCAAAAGTTTTAAAAGTTATAATTTTAGGTGCATAAAGTTTCAAAAATTATAATTTTAGGTGCTCAAAGTTTTCGAACAGCGTGTCATGTGTTAAGCATTGATTGATTAAAAAAAATTTAACACTCATTAACGCCCAGACACCTAAAATTATAACTTTTAAAATTTTAAGCACCTAATTTTATAAAAAAAATATTTTAGACTCAAAGACATGAGCACGTATTATTTATGCCAAATAGTTTCTACAAATAGGGTCTATGAAACCCTTCGACCATTGGCAGATGTAATCATAAATAGGGCACGTGAGCGAGAACGATCCAGTAAATAATACGGTTTAATCTAATTGGTTTATACCGACAAATTTAAGAGATTATGTTAAATCAATATGAGGTTGGAATTCCACCAAAAGATGCGGTGGGGTTAAGCGTTATATATAGAGTTTTTTAAGCGGCTATTATCGATTAAATTTAACTTGATTCGTATATCGTTGATACAATATATATAAAAAAATATAAAATTGAGTAAGAATAATTGTTTAACATTTTTCGATTTAGAGAAAAAGTTTAAATAATATAAATATTATATTAAAGTGTATGTTAGAAAAATATTCCAATCATAACAAGAGACCATAAGAGAAAAATATTCCATTAGTGAGCTGATTCATATATGTGGGCCTTTGAACTTTAATACAAATTACCATTCAGATTAAATTTCCATGTTTAGGTAATATTCCGTTGATTTTCGCCTTTAGCGTCAGAAGATAAGTTTGCTAATTGTTTGGTGAAAAATAAAATTATGGTTCATCCCCCCTTACACAGGCTTTAATAATCATGGTAAAGTTCAATCAAGTGAAAAAAGTAGTGTCAAATTTGGAATTTAGTCATTTATTCAACATCATAGTTTAATTTAGTTTCATCAAAGTACTATCCATTGTTAAATTAATAAGTTAAAACAACATAACCCATTTGAGTGATCTCAATGATAAATATATGATGTATTTTCCAAGTAATCCAGATTTGAGTATCGTAATTTACAAATATATTTAAGTTTATACATATATGAAACTGGACTAAGATACTACCTTCTAATAAGATTAGAATATTAAAAAAAATAAAGCAACAACAATTTAGCATACTTCTCTTCCAATCAAGTAATTACAACTAGTGACATGGCACAAATTATTGAGGGGGAAGATGCTTTTGTCATGAAAACTCAAAACCAGTTTCTAAAATTACCACTACAATAATTACATCATATGATTAAAACCTTCCAATTATGTAAACTTGATTAGTAATAAAAGTTAACAAAACTCAACATATGTGGATATAGACTTATGCTTTGTTGGAAGAATTATGATGTGAAGAGCACTCAGAGATTACCTCAGTTTCAACTTCCTTTCTGTGGAAACTCCTATGGCAGCCACAGGCAGCACAAGTAAGGGCAGCCCCGGTTCCTTCGTCTCCGCTGGCCATGAACTCCCGGCAACCGTCGACGACATAACCTCCGACGCTGGCGGCATGATTCCTTTGGCACTCCCCATATCTCGCACTCCTTTTCGCGGTGCTTCTTGCCGGCTCCTCCTTTCTCACCACTACTTGTCTCTTCCTCATATTTTGCAGCAAAACCCTAAAACATATAAAAAGAGAGGCTATGGTCTTAGTTTGGTAAGGTAATTGCCAATGCCAATGCCAAGCCCTAACCCTAATTGTTGTAAATTTATTATAGCTTATTTCTTCACCAAACATGTATTATCATTTTTCATCTTTTTTTTTGCTTGCTGGTAATAGAAACTATGACTATTAAGCAAAGGCAAAAACCCTAAAATGATGATAATTTGTTTTAAAAATGGTGATTGGTCTAAAATGGAATGAACAGCTAAGCTTTAGCTGCTTTATCAAAGAAATAAAAATAAAAAAATTAAAGCTAAATTAGAATGGTGTGGCCCCCTAAACTGATGTTAATAGCCATTTGCCTTGTTGCTTTGATAAATTGATGTTATACCAACAACAATTGTCTCTACTCGTTCAATCAACCTTTTACAAAAAAAAAAAAAAAAACTTTATTCAATTTCCAATATACATAAACAATTTCAATAGAACTTTTTTTAATAGAAATATAATTAGAAAATCTTCATTATACGAGATTCTGATTCGTGTAAAATTTTATTCAACAAAAGATGATTTGATTATTGATGCCATATATAAAGATGTTATATGCTACATTGATTTGTTACGTTTTAAAAGTATGTTTATATGTCAATAATTTCTACAGTAAGTGGTTAAAGCTTTCAGTTGATACTCTCCCCTCTTCTTTAGGTTGTAGGTTCGAAACTCTTAGGAGTAAATTTCTCCGCTCCTCCCCTTAAGTAGAAATTGTTTAAAAAAACGTTTATATGATGTTAAAAAAGTATGTTTTTATTTGTGACTATCTCATTGAGTTTTTCGAAACCCATTTTGTGTTCAAGGTCTTTACATGGGTTAGTTTTTGTCACAAGTCCTGATAATCTTCGTTATGCAATTCTTTTTTTTTCGAAACTCCTAGGACTAGTGGCATGTAAATGTGAATGTCTATCATGTGTAAATGTCAAATGGTTGAGGGTAAATTACACATTTCTTCTCACTCCTATTTTGGTTACTCAAGTTTAAAATCTTTCAATTTGTTCCTATTTTGGTCACTTGAGCGTTAAATCAGAAATAGAAGAGTGACATTGCAACCACGTGTGCTAGCGTAGATTGCTTTTTGTTGACATGGTAAACACAAGTCATCCACGTCATTTTCCACTCTTTTTTAAAGTTTTATCTTCTTCCCCTAAAGATGATAGTTTTAAAATTTCACCTCTTTGTCACGCCAACGCTGAAATAATTGTTCTTTGACGTCTTCTCTGACCACTCAAGGCACCAACGAACTCGCCTCATCGTCTCCTACCGCTCTATCAGTTTAGATTTTCTCAAAATCACTTTAAAACTCGCAAAACTCAATTCAAAAATCTAAAACGCGAAAAACCCCGAACTATTTTGATCTACAATATTCACCATTCGATCAACAAGGAATTAGGATGTACTGCTCCCTTCCTCCTTCTCCACTTCCCTACCATTGAAATTTGGAAGAAGATCATCAAATGAAATTCGAAATAAGGGAGTTTTTCACAAAAAATAAAGTTTTGAGGTCATTTCATAATTTTTAAAAGATAGATGTTTAGTCATACCATCTTTAAGTATTTAATGGCAAATTGACCAAAATATGAGCAAATTGAAAGTTCAATGATTAAATTAAAAAAATTTAAACTTCAGTGGCCAAAATAGGAGTAAAAAAAATTGAGTGATGAAATTATAATTTATCCAATATATATATATATATATATATATTTGATATGGATGTGGCTATGTAACACCCTAAATCTGACTTCGTCAATTCATGATGTCTTATTGGTTACGGAGACGACGGACCAAAATTTTCAAATCAAATTTAGCCAAAACAATGAAACGCATTTGTCATAATCCAGAAATACCAAATCATAACCAGAATATATAGATAGATGAAATAAGATATACAATATAAGGAGCCTTGTAGTGTAAAATATCGTTTAAAATATAGAAAATCAAAAATAATAATAATTATAGTTGCATACACAAAAATAACAACAGGTCCTATAAATACATATTCTGATAAAATACAAGTAGTGTATTCTGTAATAGTTGAAGTGTTGGAAACTCGCAGTGATGGTGCTCCCCTGACACTCTTTAAATCTGCTAGTATGGAAATGTTAGAATCTCGAACGTTGAGATTTACGAACTAAATGATACACTTCTACTTTATTATACTTCATGCAATTTATAAACATAAATAAGTATGTACGAGCAGAGATATCAATACAACAATAAAGCCCAAGTAACAATAAAACTTTGGATTATGTCTGGTGTCACTCAACGTTAGGAACATACATCCAGTTAATTGATCGTACTCGGTATCCCATAACTTCAAGTACTTTCGGATTAAGCCTATATCACATAGTGTTAGGAACATACATTCGGCAGCTTAAATAACCATGCATACGTGAGGTCTGGTGTCGCATAGCTCTAGCAAGGTACATCCAGGGGAGGAGCTCCCTTGGGGCTCAAGGGGCCCTGACCCTGTTATAAAATTTTATTATTTGATAATTTTGGTTTAGTAACAATTTGGAGCCTTAAAAAAATATAAGAGATTATTAAATATAAGAGATTATTAAATATATAATCAAGTAGGTGTTGAACTGAGAGTGTAAATGAATCAAGCTTGAATGAATAAGGTTTTGTTCGTGTTCGTTTATTTATATTTGAAGGTGTTCATGTTCGTTTAAATTATCGGTTCGTTTAAATTTTAATATCATGTTTGTGTTCGTTTATTTATTTTTGATGGTGTTTGTGTTCGTTTGTTTATAGTTTGTGAACATATCCGTGTAATGTTTGCGAACATGTTCATTTATATGACCGCTAACATGTTCATTTATATGTTCACCAAATGGTGGAATTACACCACTAGTCTTTAAGCTCATTAGGCTTCACAGTTTGAACTCAAAAGTTCACCACATGTTCAATTTAGTTCATACATTCATCAATATTTAAAATGTAAAAAAATAAAAGGAAAAGGAAAACCAAGTAAATGAGCTTTTAAACGAGCCAATAAACGAGCTTGTTCGTGAACATAAATGAACGAATACACCTTTATTCATGTTTGTTAGTTTATTAAACGAACATAAAAAATTGTTCGTACTCGTTTATTTGCTTAATAAATGAACGTTATACGAACGTTTCACTAATAATTCGTTGAACACTCTGTTCATTTACACCTCTAGGTTGAACTAAAGAAGAATGAGCATGTATCCTTATTTTTTTGGTCCAATAACAATTTAGGTTGTTATACATTTAAATATTAGACAAATTAGGCCTTGCCCCATGAATTTTGAATTTAAATACGTAATAAGTTCTTGCATTTTTTTAAATTCAATATTTTGGCCCCTGCCAATATTCGCTCTTGACTCCGCGCAATCCTCAGTGAGTCATTTCGGTGTCGCTCATGCACTTAATATTCGAGGTATCTAGTCTAGCTTGATATATTTTCATAATCTGAAAAGAAAATCTAGTTTTCCTTAACAAGCATCTCACATTGAAATGAGAACAAGTAGGCTGATTTTATAATGAAACAAATGATTTCCCTACATTACTTCACAAAGTGGTTCAAAAGTACATGAACTTAAAGCAAGTTTCTACCATGGTGCTTTGAATGGTTTATGAGATTAAAGAATTAACCTGAAGAAAAGTTCAGCGGCTTAAGGTTTTCTCGCCCTAAATGATGAAAGAGGGGCAAATTCTACTTGATGGGTCAAAAAACAAGAAAATTAGTGGGGCATCTTTGTCCATGAAACAACCAAGACCATTTGAACATGAGAATTCAAATTGGATTAGACGAAAGATGGCACAGAGTTTGAAAGAACTTGATTAATGATTTTGATTCCGACCGGGGGTCGCATGACTTGATGGTTTGAATAGAGAATGAGTAACAAAAGTTGGGGGCAGATTTTGTTGGGGCATGAGCATGATGATTGGTTGAAGTCTAAAGATGAAGAATGCATACTCCGAAGAATGAAGACACAAGCTAATTTGAAGATCTTAACAAGAATTTCATGCATCTTTGCATATTGAGAATTAAATTCTACATGAACATATGCATCTTTGCATCACAAAATATGCTCATGCATCATCATAATTGTGACATTATCATGAAGCTTTCATACAGGAATTCAGACAAGCAGTATCCAAAAAGGTGGCTTCGTTAAGAATTTCGTGCACCTTTGCACCAACCAAGAAAGCACGCACTTGCGTGTCATCTATATTGTTACATTTACCTTAATGGATCTAGCAAGTCCATTATTTAAAATAAATTTCTCAATTTGTTCATTTCTTAAGGATGTTTTAAAACCCTAATTTCTTAATTCATTCATTTCTTAAGGATGTTTTTCTTAAAACTCAAATTTCTTAATTCGACCATTTCTTAAGGATGTTTTTCTTAAGACAACGAGTTTCTCAATTCCATCATTTCTTAAGGATGTTTTTCTTAAAACCCAAATCTCTTGAATTAATCTTTTCATAAGGATGTTTTCCTCAAAAACAAATGAACTACATAATTCCATCCTTGCTTAAGGATGTTTTCCTTAGAACTCAAAAGAATTTCTTAATTCACTCATTTCTTAAGGATGTTTTTCTTAAAACCCAAAAGAATTTCTCAATTCGATCCTTTCATAAGGATAAGTTTTCATGAAGCAAAGAGTCTTTTAACTCGATCCTTCTATAAGGATATCTAAAAAGAAGAAGAAGCTTTTAATGAGATGTTTTCATAAGGATATTTTTATTTCGATCTTTTCATAAGGACTCGTTTTCCTTAAAACTGAATTCCTTAATTTGATCATTCCTTAATGGCGTTTTCTCAAAATGAAAGAATCTCTTAATTATGTCCATTCGTAAGGATATTTTTCTAAAAAAAATCAAAAATCCTTAATTTAGTCCTTTCGTAAGGACGTTATTTCTTAAAGTGAAAACTTTAATTTGATCATTACAAGAGTTGTTTTTCCTTAAATACAGTTTTTCCTTTTAAAACTGTAACACCCTAAAATCGGGCCTAGTCGGAATTCAATTTCGGCAACCAAAAAGTCAAATTATAGTATTAACCTTTGACCAAGTGGTCAATTATTGGATTATTGAACCCCAATTAAGTATTGATGTTGATTAAGGATCCCATTGTAAACATTGAAACTTGTTTTAGTGATTAAATTGAGAAAATTGGAAGTTAGGAGACAAAAGTGTAAAGAATGAGGAGTTAAGGGACTAACCTTGCGATTAGCCCCTCCTCAAGCTTAATCACCACATACGTGGGAATCCAAGGATAGCTTTCTTCATGGCAAGGAAAGCCAAGCAATTAAATAATTAAGAAAAAAGAGATAGAAGTTCATCGGTAAAAGAATTAATTAAGCTAGCACCTTAGCTATCATCATCTTCTTCCCATCTCTAACCTAAGCAAACACCTCCATTGAGCTCTAGTTGAGCTTTGTTTCTTTTAAATTATCATTTTCAAATTGTAGATATTGAACGGGTAAGCAAAAACCCCTTAAACGAATCATTGATTCCATGGCTAAAACCATGTTTAATTCTATATTCAAAAATCAAGGAACCCTAGAAATTCTCTAGGAATATCATAGCTTATTCGTCATTATTTTTCGTAGCTAATAGATTACTATGAATCTAATTATTGATGTTGAAATCCTTGTAATTCCTATTTCCTTGTAGCTTAAGAGAATCGAGGTGAAGAATCACCAAATCCCTCTAATTCCAACAAGTTCAAGAACAAAGGAATTGTCGTCCAGGAGCCTTGAAGCCTCAGAAGTATCGGTGAGTGTAGTCAGAGTCTCGAGATTGGCTAGGTGACTATCTCGATTTTATTGTATTGTTCTATTGCATTTCTATCATTGGAATCAAGGTATGAATATATGAAAACCTCGTTAAAGGTATCATTGGTAAACTTTGTTAAGCTTATTACATTGTCAAAGTTGATTATTGAATCATTGCATTGTCATTGATATCATTGAAACATTTAGAAAGGCCATATTGATATTGTCATGATTACCGATATTGTTATTGTTATTGATATTGGCCTAAGTATTGAATCTTTGGATACGAATGGACATGGGATACAATTGGCATACCATAGAATTCATGAGCTCATTGTTATGGAGTGGATTATGATCCTTGAGCTAAGGCTCTATTTGGCGATGTTGGCGGGATGTGATGATATTGGTCTTATTGGCGATGTTGGAGGATATTAACCATTTATTGTTGGTGATGTTGGTTGGGAATTCGTGTATCAAAATATACATGCTGATCCAAGGAAATAAATTATTGCAAGTATTGTTAAAACATGACTTGATATGCATTTACATTTATATACATGTTAATAACATTGTTGGAATTCATGTTATTATTGTTGACTACCTCACTAAGCTATATAAGCTTAATACATCTCATTTCCATGCATTTTTAGGTTAAGGGTTAATCGGATCAAGGATCGGAGCAAGAGGTGTTTTGAAGCAAGTCATACAAGCTATAAGTAATGTAAACTTTGCCTTTGAACTCCTAGCATGGTGGCATAGGGTCTAGACATGTTAATTTAGCCCCATTTTGTGTGTATATATTGCCCATCATGTGGAAATGGTTTAAGTGTGAAATATGGCTTGTTGAAAGTTGGTAAGTTGGCAAACTTGACCTATAATGCCCTAATAACTGAAATCATGGTAAATGAGCTCAAATGCTGTGAAATTTTACATGTATTTAGGTATGGTGTTTATAAACTTGCCTGTAAAATTTGATAACATTTGGATGAGGTTAAGACCCTTAATTCAATTAAAAACTAGACTAATTCTGTCATTACAGGTATGTCCGTACCGGTACGGGTGATGGCATATCGGTACGGGTATGCATTTTGGAACCAATAAAAACATTGACGTATTGGTAAAAGGTTTACCCACTGGAAATTCTACATAGCTGGGTATCGATACGCATCTAGGTGTATCGGTACGGGTCTTAATCACTGGAATATTATTATCTCACCGTATCGACACCGTATCAAAGGTTGACTATTTTGTTTTGACCACGCATACCAATACCCAGTATCGGTACGAGCTTAAAGAAAATAACCATTTTAACGGTCAAGGTAGGCATATCGATACGACCTTAAGCGTTTCATTACGGTTGGTCAATTCTGGAATATGAAATCAGTATAGCGTACTGATATGGATAAACTCGTACTGGTACAGTCCCTAATGTTTGTAACTAATTTAACAACCATGACATAGGTGTACCGATACGACCTCTTTGAGTATCGGTACAAAGGTAGGCAAGTTAGTTAAAAAGGGATTTAGAAAGTTTCTGAATGTTGTAATTTAATCACTACATTTTTTTAAGGCTTAATTGAAGGTACAAATAGACTTTGATTGTTCTAATAATTTGCAAGTGAGACACTCATGCATTGAATTTCATATGGATAACCCTAATTTAAGATAAGTTTTTTTAGTTTTCTAAAATTACAATTCAGTCCTTAAATTTGTATAAATTACTAAATAGTTCGTTAATCATAAATTGGCTAAATTTATATTGATCATAGTCATTCATCGCATCAAATCAACGTTGTTAAATCATTTTTTATAGTACAAGTTATCAAAATTAATGAATCGCTCATCGTATTGATCATCGGTAACGTTTTTCGACTCGAATTCCTACTGGACCAAGAATGGGGTGTTAAATTTGTGGTATTAGAGCTAGAGTTTAGTCGATTCTAGGACTAAAATGAAGTCCATTGTATTGTTATTGCTTTGTATATGTCACCTAGGAGTTTATTATTGTATATATTGTGACTTACGATTAATTGGATCATTTTTCCTTTTATAGTATATGATGTCTGACTCTAAGAAAGCTCACGAAGAAGTTGAGCATACCACCAGCTCCTCGACACATGGCGAATAGAATATGGTGAAGACCCTCTGAATTCATAAATTCCTTCACAAGAGCTACCGAACCCTGAACCTATATTATAGACTACTCATTTCGAATGTTATAAAAACATGAATGAGATGTTCAAATAGTTCATGGCTACCGTTAAGTCTGAGCAGTCTGCACAATCTTTTGTAGTTGCTACTTCTGTAAGCCGAGCCCCTATTGATAGGCTAGCACAACAACAAGCTACTACCTTTACAGGTAAGGCTGATGAGGATCCTGAAATAGAGAAATAGTGGTTGGAAAACATGATAAAAATTTTAACCAAGCAATATAGTGTTCGGATGAAAATAAATTAGAGTGTACCCTAGCCTTGTTAGCAGACGAGGCTCTGTATTGGTGGGAGACCACTATACTTACTGCTCTAGAGGAAGCTGTAACCTAAGAGTTCTTTCTGCATGAGTTCACGAAGAAATATATCAGTGAATATTATTTGGCTGAAATATGGGATATTTTCTTGCATCTTAAGGCGAGAGATCGGTAGAATAGTATATCCACGACTTTTACAAGTATTGTAAGTATAGAGCCAAGTACATCAATAAAGAAGAGGAGCAATGTAGAATATTAATAGCAAGATTAATTGATGAACTTCGACCCTTGTTTATCGCCCTGGGAATCATAGATTTCCAAGGGCTCGTGAATCGAGCAATCTTTACTGAAGTTGTTCAAATGTCACAGAGGTTTAGTGGGCTAACCCAGTCTGAGAAGAGGCCTCAAGATGATTCTCGCCCACCTTTTCCATATAAGAATGGTAAGCAGCAAGGATTTAGGCAACGGTTTCACCAACAATTCTCTCGATCAGGCAATTTTGCCAAGCCACATACTATGTCCTAATCTATTGCAAGAACAACCTCCATTGAGAGTACTAGAGGTTGTGGCCAAGAGTTACAATACCCTATTTGTAATTTCTGCTAGAGAAGGCATCCTACGGGACAATGTTGTAAACAGTCTGGAGCATGTTTATTCTGTTGTGAGCAAGGTCAGTATATTAAAGATTGTCTGATGAATACATCTAAGTCTTCTGTACCGGTAAATTCAGCGTCCTCTGTTCAGTCCTTCAAGGGTAAGGGGCAGAAACAAGTTGCATCGGGAGCTTTCAGGAGACCTGGTGGCTCTACAAGAACTTTAAGCCATCAAGAGTCAAAGGCTTCAACACAAGTTTATCATGTGAGGAGCAGAGAGGATGAGGAAGATCCAAATATTATAGCAGGTATTATTGAACTGTATACTCACCCTGTTTATGCATTGATTGATCCTGGATCCACTCATTCTTTTATTAGTACTGTGTTGATTGAAAGATTTAAGTTAACATCTGAGCCTATAGCTTCTAGAATCACCGTAACCAATCCTTTAGGGGATAGTGTTGTAGTTGGATTAATATGTAAAAATTGTCCCCTTATGATATAAGGGATACCTTTTTCGGCCAACCTCATGGCCCTCCCTATTCATGAGTTTGGGCTTGATTGGCTCAGAAAGCATCAAGCTTGGGTGGATTGTTCGAAGAGAAAATTGTATCTTAGAGGTTTTAGCAAGGAGAGTGTAACTCTTATAGACTCTGGGGGGTAAGAGATCATTGTTATATGCTACTGCAAGTAGGGAAGAACCTCAGTTGCAAGATATAGATACCATGCAAAAATTTCTTAATGTGTTTCCCGATGAGCTTTCGGGTTTACTACCCACTCGTGAAGCTAAATTTGGGATTGAAGTGCAACCTGGAACCACTCCGGTTTCTATTGCACCTTATCGAATGACACCGGTTGAACTTATCGAGCTTAAGGTACAGATTCAAGACCTATTAGATAAAGGTTTCATTTGACCAAGTTTCTCACCTTGGGGAGCTTCAGTCCTTTCAAGAAGAAGGATGAGTCAATGCGTTTTTGTATTGACTACCGACAATTAAATATGCTCACCATCAAGAATAAATATCCCTTACTAAGAATTAACGACCTGTTTAACCAGCTTAAGGATACAACCGTCTTTTCTAAGATTGACTTAAGGTCTGTGTACTATCAAATGAGAGTTAAAGAATATGACGTGCCCAAGATAGCTTTTCGTACAAGGTATGGCCACTACGTATTCTTGGTTATGCCCTTTGGGCTAACCAATGCATCGGCCGCCTTTATAGATCTCATGAACCTGTTTTTAGACCCTACCTTGATAAGTTTGTAGTAGCATTCATAGAAGACATATTGATCTATTCCAAGAATCAAGCTAAACATTGCAACCATCTTCACGTTGTACTTCAAACCCTTCAAAATGAACTAAATAAATAAAGCAAATAATTAAAATAAAATGAAGCAAAAATAGATAAAAGATAGCTAAAATCAGTGACAACATCTGCCCCTCTTTGTTCATTTCGGTGAAACAGGAATAGAGTAAAGAACGAAAGGAACTAATTTTTAGTCAATCAGACTACAAGTTGGTTGATGGGCATCAAAGCTAGGTTCTATTCTCCTCGCGCCCGAACGGATTGGCGTTGTGCTAAAAAATAAAGGTTCCATTTTTCTCACGCCTGAACAGATATGCATGTTCCACTCTCTTCATGCCCGAATGGATAGGTGGGTTCTATTCTCCTCATGCTCGAATCATAAGCAGGTTCCACTCTTCTCATACACGAATGGATAGGCGGGTTTATTCTCCTCATGCTCGAATAGATAAGCAGGTTCTACTCTCCTCATACCTGTATGGATAGGCAGGTTCTATTATCATTATGCTCGAATAGATAAGCAGGTTCAAAAAAGGGTTTATTCTCCCCATGCACGAATGGATATGCAGGTTCTATTCTCCTCATGCTCGAATAGATAAGCAGGTTCAAAAAGGGTTCCATTCTCCTCATGCACGAATGGATATGCAAGTTCTATTCTCCTCATGCTCGAATAGATAAGCAAGTTCAAAAAAGAGTTCTATTCTCCGCATGCACGAATGGATATGTAGGTTCTATTCTCCTCATGCTCGAATAGATAAGCAAGTTCAAAAAAGGGTTCCATTCTCCTCATGCACGAATGGATATGCAGGTTATATTCTCCTCATACTCGAATAGATAAGCAGGTTCAAAAAAGGGTCAATTCTCCTCATGCACGAATGGATATGCAAGTTCTATTCTCCTCATACTCAAATAGATAAGTAGGTTCAAAAAAGGGTCAATTCTCCTCATGCACGAATGGATATGCATGTTCTATTCTTCTCATGCTCGAATAGATAAGCAGGTTCAAAAAAAGGTTCCATTCTCCTCATGCACGAATGGATATGCAGGTTCTATTCACCTCATGCTCGAATAGATAAGCAGGTTCAAAAAAAGGGTTTTATTCTCCTTATGAACGAATGGATATGCATGTTCTATTCTCCTCATGCTCGAATAGATAAGCAATTTCATACCTGTCAAACAAATACTATGATTATGATGAGTATGCTCCTAGGGATGCCTAACACATGAATGCATGAACTTTTCGTTCATTTTTTGTTCTTAAACCTTTCTTTTTTATTTTATTTTTTTGAATTTGTCCTTCTTACTTCTGGGGTTTCTCCTCTTCGCTTCTATGAGCAATTGCTTGTTCAACCCAGATAGACAACCATGCTAGCTATTTATTCTTTGTATCTATTTGTTTTAGAGAAAACATTTAGGCTTTGAACATTTGCTCACTCAATCCTGCATTCCTGGTTGGGAGGACTGAACTTTTATCCTTATATTGTTCAACACTCTTTTAGCCTTTGTCTGGTTGAGAGAAAAAATCTGTCACATTCTCCAAAAAGCTTGAATGAAAGCTTTAACATCACTAGACATCTCCTATATTGTCTACAAAATTGTTCTCATTGTGGGAGAAGGAGTAACAATCATGTTGCCTTAAAATAATATCAAACATCCTCAAAGCTTATTGTGAGTTCTCATATGCTTGCCCCTGCAGGGCTCTTTGAAGCATTTGCATGTAAATCGTTGCAGCAAAGCTTATTTCTACCTTGAATGTCTTCGAATAATACAAGTGTTTTCTTATCTTCAATGCAGATTGCCCCACTCTGCCCCACTGGCCAAAACTTCCTAAGTAGGAACACTAGAAATTGCCTTGTGTTGCCTTTACCAAATTGACAAGGTGTGAGGATATGAAATTCCTTCCAAAATGCCAAGTTTTCGAGAGATTCATTTGCTTCTTGCCTATTCTAGACTATTCAAACTGCCCTTTGCGGGTTTTCAACTCGAATCCTCATTTGGCTTCAAGACGCCTTTTGCGGGTTTTCATCTTAAAACCCTCATTTTTTTCTTTTTTGGTATCTAAGACGCCCTTTTACGGGTTTTCACCTTTCGATAATTTTCTTTTTTTCTTTTTTCACCTTCTTTTTTAGGCATAAAACTTTCGAACTCATCGGATTATGAAGCTCATCCCGATCCATCTCGACCAAGATCAATGCTCCTCTTGAGAAAACCTTTGTTACGACGTAAGGCCCCTCTCAGTTAGGCGCCTATTTTTCTTAGGGGTCTCGATAGATTAGCAGCATTTTTCCTAATATGAAATCTCTTTCTTAGATGAACTTTCTTGTCGTGAGCTTGTGACATTCTTCTCTGATTCACCTGACCACAGCATATGACTTTCAACCTTTTTTTCATTGAATAACTCAAATGGTCATATCTTGCTTGGACCCACTCTGCTTCTTCTAGTTTTGCTTCCATCAAAACACAAAGAGATGGAATTTCAGTCCTTGATTGGCAGCTCAACCTTTATCCCATAAATTAATGAAGACATGTTGCCCTTATTATTTCTTGACGCGATGGTAAACAATCACTCCTGGATTTGGAATCAATACCAAAAAACCTTTATTTTTCATGAATCTATGTCATTTTAGTTGTAAGATGCAAGAAAATGGTTAGCAATGAGGATTTAAAGAAAAATAAAAGGCTAAAAATGAGGATTTAAAAAAAAGACTAGGTTCAAAGGAAAAAGTCATGGCAAACATGGAAAAGAGCAAAGTAAGATGCCCCAAAATTCATAGTATGAATGATTCATGAATCCATCAACCGGATAGAGTCTCACTTTTAGGTGGCTCTCTTTAACTCACTCACTCCCCAAATTTCAATTTCCCCACTTTTCTAATCTCAATCAGACATTAGAAGTTTTGGGTCTATGAAGAAAGGTTAACTCAATTGGGTGGAATGTATTTTGAAAACAAACTTTTTTCCTCAGATATTCATGTATGATCCAAATGGTCTTTTAAGGCTTGTAATGTAGGCTAGGCTCGGGTTACAAAAAAGGATGTATAGGCTCAAATACATACTTAAGGGTGGTTAAACCAATGATCAATCTTTCTTGATGAATTCTCTATTCTTTTATTCTTTGGATCACTCTAGACTGCCCATTTTGGGTTTTCACCCTAGAGTTCATTTCTCTTTCTGGCACATGTCTCATCTGAAGGATTCCGCACATGTTTTTCTCCTATTTCAAATTTTCCTTCGTATTCCAACTTTCATTTCTTCCTTTTCTTTTTCTTTTTTACTTTTTGTTTTCCTTTTGTTTTTTGTCCTTTTATTTTGAATTTAGGACATTTAACGTGATCTGATATATTTTCTTTCTTGCTTACGAACAACCTTTCATCCTCTTTGCCCCCCAGTGTGGGGGTGTGATCCTTGGTTGGAATTCAATCACAAAAAAATATCCAGCTCAAAAGGGGACCACAAAGGATTTTTCTTATTCGTGAAGGGAAATGAAGGAATGCCAAATGTCATTTCACACATAATTATCATCGAAGAGAAGCAATCTTCAGTTGGTAGATGTTTTAAAGTTATCATTTTATTCAAAGACCTTAACAACAATGTCTGAGAGGAAAATCACTTAAATTCTATTTATGGGATTTCCCATTAATCCTAAACACACTTTATTTCCCTTCTATCTCAGGATTAGATCCAAGAATCATTCATAGAATCAATAACATGGGCTCTGCCAATAGAATACATTTTGGAAGAGAAATGGGTGCAACATAAAAAAATAAAAAAATAAAATGTTTGCCACTTGAGAAAATTAAAGGGAATGCATATTTTACACAAGTATAATAACATAGAGTCCCTTACAAAAGATCTCAATGCTCGTGGGCAAAAGCAAAAGGGTTGGTTCTAGGTATGACTCCACCATTTTTCAAGAAAATCATTGATCATTATTTATGGAAAGCTTGGGTGAATTCCAGCAAAGCTTAACCAGTCTACTTCCTGACAAGATTCTACTGCTGAAGTTATTCCAACAAAGATTGGGTGCACCGAAAAATCCTCCTTTTTGGTTGAAACGTTCGAACAAATATTTTTTTGAAACTCAAAACAAGTGAGTAATCTCTAATGTCGAATATATATTTGCGAAATAAAAGAAATAAATAAAGAACAAAAGAACAAGATACCTAAAAATCAAAATTTTCTTATTATATTCAATTTGACAAATGCCAATACAACTTGAGAATTCTATGTGATTTTCGGATGTTTGTGGTGTGTTTACAAGTAATAGGGGAAGGGGTTTATATAGGATTTTTCACCCGAAAATACATGGAAATTCAACCAAAAAATCCCTAAATTCAGGTGAAATTATTCCCCTAATTTCCTTAATTCAAATCCACTTGCCATGTTCTTCAAATTTGACCGATTTTGCTTCCTCCCTTCCAAATTTTACAGCTCATGGCTTTTTCTATCTGCTGCGTGTTTTGCAGCTTTCATTTATTTCCCCTTTTTGATTCAATTTTGAATCAAATGATTCATTTGTTTCCTTCAAATGAAGGATGAAAGCGGGAAGACGTGAGGTGAGCTGCTGCCGTGGGGGCCACATGCAAAAAGGGGTTGACCAGCTTCCCATTTCTGATCGAATCTGAACCGTTGGATCCTATTTGGATCTAATGGTTAAAAATTGGCTGCACATAAGGATAAAATAAGTTGATTAGGTATTTTATTTAAATCAAATGGGCTGTTAAAATTAATAAATGGACTCTTATTTTATTTAAGTTGGACCTTTTATTATATTTTTATTTTATGGTCTCTTATTAAACTAAATAAATAAAGCAAATAATTAAAATAAAATAAAGCAAAAATAAATAAAAGATAGCTAAAAATCAGTGACAACAGTCCTGACCCAACCTGAGTCTGGTAAAGACTACATCGTATATCGTGATGCGTCGCATCAGGGGTTCGGATGTGTATTGATGCAAGAGGACAAAGTTGTTGCTTATGCATCGAGACAACTTAAGCCATATGAAATGAACTACCCTATCCATAATCTTGAGTTGGCTGCAGTTGTCTTTGCCTTGAAGATTTGGAAGCATTATCTCTACGGAGAAAAATACTACCTATACACCTATCACAAGAGCCTCAAATACCTATTGACACGGAAATAGCTCAATCTTTGACAAAGAAGATGGATGCAACTTCTCAAGGACTATAACCTTGTTATTGATTATCACTCGGGAAAGGCCAACGTTGTTGCTGATGCAATCAGCCGCAAACCTTCTCCTGGTAAGTATCAATATTGAATCTTAAGCATTGAAAATTGTATTGAAAATTATAATATCGTTATTTCATTGTAGCTCCTCGAGCTATCAACGCTCATTTCAAGTTACAGAAACACCGACATTTAGTAGCTGAACTTCAAGTTTAATCTACCATTGTGTTGAGAATCAAATCATTGCAAGATCAAGACCCCGAATTGCAACCCATCATTTCCAAACTTTAGAGTAATCTTGATCCAGATTTCAAAGTTAACTCTAAAGAACTCTTGTGTTTCGTGATAGAATTTGTATCCCAAATGATGAATCCCTTTGTAATGAAATTCTCAAGAAAGCTCATTATAGCCCTTTCTCGGTTCACCCGGGGTCGGTGAAGATGTATAAGGACCTTCGGGAATTGTACTGGTGGCCTAGTATGAAGAAGGCTATTATAGAGTTTGTATCAAGGTGTCTTACATGCCAGTAAGTCAAGGCTGAGCATTGTGTTCCTACAGGATTATTGCAACCCATTAAACTTCCTCAATGGAAGTGGGAATAACCATAGAATTTGTCAGTGTCTACCATTGACTCTAGCTAAGCATGACTCTATTTGGGTCATTATTGACTATTTTACCAAGTCAGATCATTTCTTACCTGTTAGAATGGACTACGGTCTTCCCAGTTAGCTGACTTTTACATCAAGAAAGTGATTAGACTTAACAGAGTACCAAAGTCAATCATCTTCGATCGAGACCCCCGTTTAGCTTCGTGATTTTGGAAAGCATTACAAGGAGCTCTGGGCACCCGGGTCAACCTCAATATAGCTTTTCATCTACAATATGATGGCCAATCAGAAAGAGTAATTTAAATATTAGAATACATGCTTCGTGCATATGTCATTAATTTTGAAGGGACTTGGGAGAGGTCTCTACCTCTTATCGAGTTTGCTTATAATAATAGTCATCAATCATCTATCGGGATGGCACCGTATGAAGCATTATATGGCAAGAGATGTAGAACACCATTATGTTGGTCTAAACTTGACAAAGGCAAGATGTTGGGCCCCGACTTACTTCAAGAAACTGAAGAACGGGTTACCATCGTTCATGACCATTTAAAGGCCGCCTTTGAGCGACAAAAGGCCTATACTGACCTCAAGATGAGAGATATACATTATGAAGTTGGTGAGAAGGTTTTCTTGAAAGTCTTCCCATGGAAGAAGATACTTCGTTTTGGAAAAAAGCGAAAGCTAAGTCCTCAATTCATTGTACCTTTTGAGGTGACTGAAAGAGTTGGTCCTGTGGCTTGCCGACTAGCCTTGTCTCAGGAGTTGAGCAAGATTCACGATGTATTCCTTGTATCGATAATCCAAAAGTATAGATCCGATCCATCTCATATTGTTGAGCCCAAATCAATAGAACTCTAACCCAATCTGGCAAATGAGGAGTAACCAGTACAAGTATTAGCAAGGGAAGTTAAGAGACTTTGAAACAAGAACATTCCCCTAGTTAAAGTACTTTGCAGAAGTCACAAGATTGAAGAAGCTACATGGGAACTGAAAAAACCATGAGAAATCAATTCCCACATCTCTTCAGTTCAGGTAAAAAATTTGAGGACAAATTTTTCTTAAAGGGGAGAGTTATAACACCCTAAAATTGGGCCTAGTCAGAATTCAATTCTGGCAACCAGAAATCTTACACCGAAAAGTCAAATTATAATATTAACCTTTGACCAAATAGTCAATTATTGGATTATTGAACCCCAATTAAGTATTGATATTGATTAAAGATCCCATTGTAAACATTGAAACTTGTTTTAATGACTAAATTGAGAAAATTGGAAGTTAGGAGACAAAAGTGTAAAGAATGAGGAGTTGAGAGACTAACCTTGCAATTAGCCCCTCCTTAAGCTTAATCACCACATACGTGGGACTCCAAGGATAGCTTTCTTCATGGTAAGAAAATCCAAGCAATTAAAAAATTAAGAAAAAGAAGATAGAAGTTCACCGGTAAAAGAATTCACTAAGCTAGCACCTTAGCTATCATCATCTTCTTTCCATCTCTAAACTAAGCAAGCACCTCCATTGGAGCTCTAGTTGAGCTTTGTTTCTTTCAAGTTATCATTTTCAAATTGTAGATATTGACTGGGTAAGCAAAAACCCCTTAAACGAATCATCGATTCCATGGCTAAAATCATGTTTAATTCCATATTCAAAAATCAAGGAACCATAAAAATTCTCTAAGAATATCATAGCTTATTCGTTATTGTTTTTCAAAGCTAATAGATTGCTATGAATCCAATTATTGATATTGAAATCCTTGTAATTCCTATTTCCTTATAGCTCAAGAGAATCAAGGTCAAGAATCACCAAATCCCTCTAATTCCAACAAGTTCAATAACAAAGAAATTGTCATCCAGGAGCCTTAAAGCCTCAAAAATATCGGTGAGTGTAGTCGGAGTCTCGAGACTAGCTAGGTGCCTATCTCGATTTCATTGTATTGGTCTATTGCATTTCCATCATTGGAATCAAGGTATGGATATATGAAAACCTTGTTAAAGGTATCATTGGTAAGCTTTAGTAAGCTTATTACATTGTCAAAGTTGATTGTTGAATCATTGCATTTTCATTGATATCATTGAAATATTGAAAAAAATCCACATTGATCATGGTATAGTGTTGATGTTATATTGATATTGTCACGACTACCGATATTGTTATTATTATTAATATTGTTATTGCTATTGATATTGGCCTAAGTATTGAATCCTTGGATACGAATGGATATGGGATACAATTGGCATGCCATAGAATTCATGAGCTCATTGGTACAGAGTGGACTACGGTTCTTGAGCTAAAGCTCTATTTGGCGATGTTGGCAGAATGTGATGATATTTCTCTTATTGGCAATGTTGGATGATATTGACCATTTATTATTGGAGATGTTGGTTGGGAATTTGCGTATCCACATTTACATGTCGTTCCAAGGAAATAAATTAATGCAAGTATTGTTAAAACATGACTTGAGATGCATTTACATTCATATACATGTTAATGACATTGTTGGAATTCATGTTATTATTGTTGACTACCTCACTAGGCTATATAATCCTAATGCATCTCATTTCCATGCATTTTCAGGTTAAGGGTTAATCGGATCAAGGATCGGAGCAAGAGGTGTTTTGATGCAAGTCATACAAGCTATATGTAATGTAAACTTAGCCTTTGAACTCCTAGCATGGTGGCATAGGGTCTAGACATGTTAGTTTATCCCTATTTTGTGTGTATATATTGCTCATCATGTAAAAATGGTTTAAGTGTGAAATATGACTTGTTGAAAGTTGGTAAAATTGGTAAACTTGACCTATAATGCCCTAATAAGTGAAATCATGGTAAATGGGCTCCAAATGTTGTAAAATTTTACATGAAGGTAGGTATGGTATTTATAAACTTGCCTGTAAAATTTGATAACATTTGGATGAGTTTAAGACCCTTAATTAAATTAAAAACAGACTAATTCTGTTATTACAGGTATGTCTGTACCGGTACAGGTGATGGCGTATCGATATGGGTATGCATTTTGGGAACGTAGGTAGCAAGCCGTACTGATACAGAAATTGATGTATCGGTACAGGGTTTAGCCACTGGAAATTTTGCATAGCTAGGTATCGATACGCATCTAGGCGTATCGGTACAGGTCTTAATCATTGGAATGTTATTATCTCACCGTATCGACACCGTATCAAACCTTAAGGTTGACTATTTTGTTTTGACCACAGGTAGCGATCCCCAGTATCGGTACGAGCTTAAAGAAAATAACCGTTTTAACGTTCAAGGTAGGTGTACCGATACGGCCCTCGGCATTTCAATACGGTTTGTTGGTTCTGAAATCTGAAATCAGTATAGCATACCGATACGGATAAACTCATACCGGTATAGTCCCTAATGTTTATAACTGATTTAACAACCATGACATAGTCGTACCGATACGACCTCTTTAAGTATCAGTACAGAGTTAGGTAAGTTAGTTAAAAAGGATTTACGAAGTTTCTGAATGTTGTAATTTGGTCGGTAAATTTTTGTAAGGCTTAATTGAAGGTACAAACGGACTTTGATTGTTCTAATAATTTGCAAGTGAGACACTCATGCATTGAATTTCATATGGATAACCCTAATTGAAGATAAGTCATTGTAGTTTTCTAAAATTACAATTTAATCCCCAAATTTATATAAGTTACCAAATAGTTCCTTAATCATAAATTGGCTGAATTTATATTGATCATATTCATTCATCGCATCAAATCAACATTGTTAAATCATTGTTTATAGTACAAGTCATTGGAATTAATGAATCGTTCATCGTATTGATCATCGGTAACGCTTTTCGACCTGGATTCCTACCTAACCGGGAAAGGGGTGTTACAAAAACAATATAATCTTCTCTTAGAGATGAACAATAAAAGTATGTAACATTTTACTAATGTTGAATATTTAAATTTCTTAGGCCATATATTTCCAAGAGGAAGATGGACCTATAAAAGAATCAAAACATCCAGACATAAAAATCAAGAATGGCCTCTTAAAAGATAGAAGTGTCTGTGCAAATCTAAAAGCATACAGAGACTGTCAAAGATTCTAATTTGCAACTTCATAATTGAAGGAGTAGATCCCAGCAAGATTTCAATTCACATCTTCGTGGACCCAAGCAAAGATTTCAAATCATGGCTTCATTGTGAAGAAGTGGATCCCAGCAAAGATCAAAGAATTCCTAATGAGAAGAATTCGCCAGCATTTCAAGAAGAGTGAAAAGTTCTCTATGAGAAGAACTTGCATCTCAAAGAATCAGCCGAGGGAAGCGAAAGGTACTATATAGGAAGAACCCATAGCTCCAAGGCTCCAAACGAAGAAGAGTGAAAAGCTCAATATAGGAAGAACTCGTAGCTTCAAGGCTCCATACGAGAAAAACAAAAAAGATCTATAGAGGAAGAACTTAAAGCTCGAAGAATCCGCCGAGAGAAAGTGAAGGGTTTTATATAGGAAGAACTCATAGCTCCGAAGCTTCAAACAGAGAAAGAGTGAAAAGTTTTATATATGAAGAACTCATAGCTCTGAATTTCAAGACAGGGAAGTGGGACAAATTTGTGTCTCTTCGTCTTTGCTCTATTCTCGTTTCACAGCAAAGAGCAAAGAGGGGCAGTTGTAGACACTCAATTTTGTCCGAGTTAAATTAAATGCTCGAAATAAAATCAATCCAAATTACCCCTTTCAATACCCAAAACCTTATACCCTAAGCCCAAAACTACATGACCCATTATATTTGGTTCTTACATGAGGACAAAAATACCAAAATGAAAATATCCCAACTCCTTGCTCACTAAGGCTTGGTTCTCATTGGATGAACCAATGCCTCATTCCCATTGGTTAAAAAATACTTAGTGCTCAAGGTCTTGATTTTCATTGGTTCTTTTTAAGGGGATAAACCAAAAATACCCTTCATCACCGTATATATATAAAAGAGAAAAAACCCATGAACCGGAGATCCTAACACTGCCATTATTCATTTCCCCTAAACCATCCCTTGCTCCCATAGTCTCGACAGCCTCCAACCCTCACGATTTCATCATCGTACTTCACATTATCCTCCTTACCCACAACCCTAATCATTTGGGTCCCTTTTAAACATTCACCCAAAGCCTTCAACACCTCACCGTATTCACTTGCTCCTTCACTCTCAGTAGCCCCAAAAAAAGTCCCCAAAATCCACTCCATTCAAACCAAAAGCCGAAGCCATCCTCAACACTACATCCATTCGAACCACAAAGAAAAAAACACTTTACCCTACCCTCCATTGAAACCCCAACAAGAACCCGTGGAACTTAGTTGTTCGAGCACAAATACTTGGGTTTTAGGTATATTCTTTTTTGTGTGTGTGTAATCCATTCTTATGGTTTAATGGAAATGTTGATGAGTTTATTGGTAATGTTTTTTGTTTATTTAAGTTTCATTCTTGTATGTTATTTATTTAATTTATTTGTTAGTTCTTTGTGACTTTTTGTTAGATATATGGTTTAATTTCATGTTTGCTTGTATGTTTTTAGGATAGTTTTAGTCTTTTTAGAATTTGTTTTAATTAATTTAAAACATATTTTTATGAAAGAAAATTTAAAACATACCCTTGGCTTAATGGGGTGTGTGTTTAAATTAATTAAAATAAATTTAGGTTCTTTTTTAGATTAGTTGAAACCCTAGTTAGAATTTAAGGCTTGAACAAATTTAATTAAATTAAAATTTGTCCTTGGCTTAATGGGCATATTTTAAATTCGTTAAATTTTTTTCTTAATTATAATAGGATATAAAATTAATGTTTAACGTAGTATAATTAAAAATCGTAATTATTAATTTGATTTCTTTTAAATAGTATCCTTAGCTTAATGAGATGCTATCTTAAAATTAATCAAATTAATTATTATGATTCAAGATAATTTCATAAAATATTAGGTTTTAGATTTCTAGGTTTTAATTAATTTAAGGTTAATGTTAGAATAACTTAGATAATCATATATCATTAATTATATCTTTTATAATTTGGTCCTTTTAGGTTAGACCTTTTGTGTTTATTTTAAAGCCTTAATGTGAGACGCATTTATTTGTCATTCATTTGACATTTGTTATTTAATTATGTATTTATTTTGATGATTAATCAATCTTAATTATAAAAAGAAGGTCAATTAGTTGTGTCATAATATCTTGACTCAAAGGATATTGACAAATTTTCAAATTAATTTATATTGTCTAAAGGCAAATATTAAAATAAGTAAAATTTCGATAAGTAATAACATCATACTTAATTGTTTGCATCATGCATAAAGGTGATGTACTTAATTCGAACTATAAATTAACACTACAAATCGGTCTTATTTGATGTCGGTTTAATCCATAGTTCGAATGTATAATAACCTTTATTAATTAAAGGATTAATTAATTCAAGCCCATCAAATGTTAAAGCCCATTTAATTAAATTCAATTTAAATTTTATTTATTTCTATCGATAAAAGCAACGTACGATTTGGTACCAAGTTCTAGCGTGGTGGAGTGCTAATCCTTCCCCACACGTAACCAACTCCAGAACCCATTTTTAAACGAATCTCTAGTTTTATAGTTCCGGTCTACCTTATCCAAGTGACCGGTGGTGACTCCAAGTTTTATTTTCAAAATATGATTTTTTTAAAAACCAAAATGCGATTTTTTTTTCTTTAAAAAAGCATGGGGATACTTCGTATCGATTTTCAAAAATTAGTCGCTATAATAGCATTTAACAGGATTATGGAAGAATTATGGGCAAGACACCCCGTCTCATTTCTAGAATGAGCAATAGGCTCCCTATATTCCTTTAGGGGCAAGATACCCCCACATCATTTTGAGAAGAGGTGATAGGCAAAAGACACCCTATACCGCTTCAGGGGAAAGACATCCCCACCTCATTTCCAGAAGGAGCAATAGGCGAAAGACACCCTATATTACTTTAGGGGGTAAGACACCCACATCATATCTTTAAAAGAGATCATAGTTGAATAAAATCCTATGTCATTTCGTTTTCCAGTGGGAGCACTAGTTGAATGACACCCTATCGCTTCGGCATCATATTCAATTGAAGTAATACTTGATTGCCATCTTATCACTTCAGGGATAAGATATCCTATCTTTAGAAGAGGTCATAGTTGAATAAAATCCTATGCCGGTTCATTTTCCTGCTGGAGCAATAGTTGAATGACACTCTATCACTTTAGCATTGTATTCAATTGAAGTAATAGTTGATTGATATCATATCCCTCCAAGAATAAGATGTCCTATCTTCATAAGGGGGCAATAGTTGAATAAAATACTATGCCACTTCGTTTTCCAGCGGGAGTAATAGTTGAATGACACCATGTCACTTCGGCATCGTATTCAATTGAAGTAATAGTTGTTTGCCATCCTATCACTTTAGGGATAAGACTTCCTATCTTCAGAAGAGGGCAATAGTTGAATAAAATCCTATGCCACTTTGTTTTCCAGCAAGAGCAATAGTTGAATGACACCCTATCGCTTCGGCATCTTATTCAATTGAAGTAATAGTTGATTTCCATCCTATTTTAGGGATAAGACATCCTATCTTCAGAAGGGGGCAATAGTTGAATAAAATTCTATGCCACTTCGTTTTCCAGCGGGAGCAATAGTTGAATGACACCTTATTGCTTCAACATCGTATTCAATTGAAGTAATAGTTGATAGCCATCCTATCACTTTCGGAATAAGACGTCATATCTTCAGAAGGGGGCAATAGTTGAATAAAATCCTATGCCACTTTGTTTTCCAGTGAAAGCAATAGTTGAATGATACCTTATCGCTTAGACACCGTATTCAATTGAAGTAATAGTTGATTGACATCCTATAACTTCAAGGATAAGACATTCTATCTTTAGAAGAGGTCATGGTTGAATGAAAATCCTATGCCACTTATTTTCCCAGCAGGAGCAATGGTTGAATGATACCCTACCGCTTCGGCACTTTTTTTAACTGGAGTAATAGTTGAATGACTCCCTGTTACTTCAGGACAAGAACGCGATTATCGGTTTGCATATCGGATGGATAAAATCAGTGCTTATTTATTCTTTGCTCTATTCTTGTTTCATCGGAACGAGCAAAGAGGGGCAGTTGTAGTCACTGAATTTTAGCCTGAATCAAATGAAAATGGAAAGCATCAAGCAAATCAATTAAAAAATAGGATCAATCAAGTGGAATCAAATAAAAAATAAAAAAGAAAGGTCAATCCCCAAATTGAATCATTATGTAATTTGGGAAAATCACATATTTTTTTATTTTTCCCATGTTTCCATCTTTCCATCTTTGTTTATGGCTATAAAAAGCCTAGCAATTCCATTGTAATTTACACCACGAATTTCTGAAGCAATACAAGAAGCAAGGCATAATTTTTAGGTACCACTATTGCTATCTTTATTTTTTGTTTTTTATTTTGAATCTAAAAAAAGATATTTTTTACCTTTTTTGAGCCATTGTCGCCGGTGTTCGAGTAAATTTCGTTGGATTTTGGATATTTTTTTAAAAAAAGAGGGGAGGATTCAAAAGCTTTTATTGTAAAACTTTAAAGGATTCAAAAAAGTTTGTTTTTAATTTTTCGTCGCCGACGGACGACACGACGAATTACCGCCATGTTCATCATCCCCATGAAAAATACTTTGAATGTGTTCAGAGAAAAAGAAGGGAAGTTGGTTTGATCCAAATTTTTAAAAAGGGAAACAATGAAAGTGTTTATAAAATTTGACTTTTATACTCATGTGTTTTAAAATAGATTGGGTTTATCACACTCTTTAAATCTCTCCGCTTCATTTTATTTATTTCGCCGGATACCCTATTTTAAAACCTTTCAAGTTAGTCCCTATTTTTAACTAATTTGGTTTATAACATCAATTCATTTTAATCTTTCCACTGCTACAAGTTTAATTAAATCTTTTGTTTTGTTAGCATTTAATTCTTTTTTATCAATAACTCCTCTTTTTACCCACTACACTATTTTATTAATTTATTATTTTGGATTTTCTTTTATTTTTGGCTCAAATATCAAGTGTTGACCAAATATAAGGAATTGTGCACTTTTCGAAAAATTGCCGGTCTTATCCCTTTTCTTTAATGTTTGTTTATTTTCTTGTACATATTTAATTTTACGTAATTTAATTTTGTGTATTTTATGCTTTTATGTTATCTTGTTAATTTAATTTAATCTCTTAAAAAAACCTTTTAATGTTAGCTCTTTAGTTAAATCTCTATGTTAGCAGAAAACTCCTGGGATTTGGTTCTTTTAGTTTAAGCCTTAATTTAATTTAGAACCTTTAGATTAGATCTCTTTAGAATGGTTTATTTGCTTTTTACCATAGGTTTAGGTTTCTTTAATTAATTAACACTTAACCAAATTCAAACCCTTTAAGTAAAATTTACTTAGACCGATTAGTCTTTTAATTAAGTTTAATAACTAGCTTAGAATAGTAAGAGAAAACTTTAACCCTTAAATTAAATAAATCTGTCTTTATGTTATGTTTGGTTTATTTTCCGGGCATGTAATTTACAATGTTGTGTCCCACCAAAAGGGGTAAATGAGTTAGCGCCAGAAGTATTGGCGGTGATTATAGTTTATTCTCCGGATGGTGGGGCCGTTAAAATGAACTCATATTCATAAATGGATAATAATTTAAATCTTACACAAACTTAAAAATTCCGACATTAAGACAACTTGTAATCGGCTAGGTACCAATTTTTGGGCATTGTGGGGGTGCTTACCCTTTCCCACACGTAACCTGCTTTCGTTGACCGAAATTATTATTTTAATAAAATAAAATATTTTTATTAAAATAATCTGTTCAGATGTTCCAATCACACCTCAAAAAAAAAATTTGTCACGACTCTGTTATTTTTTTTTACGTTGAGCTCGAAATGCTGCGACACAGCTACTTCATTCGGTTTTTCTTTTCCTTCTTATCCTTTTGGCTGCTCCACTGACTTGGTTAATAACCTTCAAAGAAAATTTGGCTCAGATAATAAGCTTAAACCTATATTAGAGACCATTCAACCATCTGGTTGATTATTTTGTTGTGAAAAATTTCCCATGTTGGAAGTTATAGGTCAAAATATGCTGCCAATCCTTGTACTTTGGCAAAGTTTGAGATTTAGTCAGTGTACTTAAAAAAGTTAAAAATTAATCCTCTTAGTTTTCCAATTTAAAAATTATATTCCAATCGTTGGTAATATTAGTACTTTTCAGCCAAATATTTCTTACTCTCAGGTATGCTTACTGAATTTATAATGATTTGCTTCCAAATGTGGTATGATTGCATGGGTGTTGATGGAAAATTTTGACGGAAAATACTAAATGATCTCAACGATTAGGCTAAGATTTTTAAATCGGAAAAGTAAGAGGATTTAATTTTTAACTTGTTAAGTACAAAGACTGAAACCCAAATTTCACTCAAGTACAGGGACTGGTGACATTTTGACTGAGGTTATATGACATATATAGATTATTGAGGAAGATATTTGACTTTAGTGAAAGGCACTTGGGTTAAATTAAATCGATTATGCATGTGGAGAGGGCTCTTGATGTTGCTGAAAGTCTTATACGAGCATTGGCCGATGAACTAACACATTTGGCAGGTGATCTTGCTCGAACTCTTGTACAGGTTCGTTGCTGGATGTGGTGAGGAAGAATCAGCTGAAGAGAAGCGGCAAAGAGCTTTGATAGCATTGGTTGTCATGCGTCCATTTGAATCTCTTGATACTCTAAACAAACTATTATATTCACCAAATGTATATGTTATTCAACGAATAATGATACTCGATGTCATGACTCTAGCAGCAGAGGAGCTTGCCAATGCTAAAACTATGAAACCTAAACATCAAACAGGGCCCCTCATATCAACCATTTCAGAACCTCCACCATGGTTCTTGCCGGAGCTGGATCCTGGAAAGAGGTCTCAGATACAGGAACCCTTCTCAACTGGTCTAACCGATATGAAAGGGAAATTCCACCAAAAGCTGGTCATATCAAGAGAGGAAAGACTCGCCGGTGGATCCTTAGATCAGAAAATCTCCATGAAAGACAAATCGAATGGTTTCAGAATAAGTTTCCTCTATATGCACCGGCATTTATGCTTCCAGCTATGCAGGGATTTGATAATAAAAGGCATGGTGTTGACTTGCTTGGTACAGACTTTCTTGTCCTTGGAAAACTCATCTATATGCTTGGTGTTTGTATGAAATGTGCATCAATGCATCCGGAAGCATCCACGTCGGCTCCCCTTTTTCTTGATATGTTAAGATCCAGGTACTTGGCTCAGCATCAATATGTAAATATTCTGTCACGAATCAAGATCCTAGATGTATCATTTATGGCATCAGCCGGCTACTGTCTGATAATACATACATATTGGCAAGCTAATTGATCTCTCTTTCACATGGTCATGATGGATGGATGTGCGTGCACACATGAGAGTACATAGAAACATGCCATACTTTGGTCTTTCAATGATGGTTTAGCTTATTATCTGTTGTACTTCAAATTTTCGCACGTATGTAAATCGTTAATGTGCCATTGCCCGGTTATGTTATTGCAGGGAGGTAAGCCATCACAAAGAAGCATACGTCAGAAGAGCTGTCCTTTCTGCGGCTTCATGTGTGCTTGTTGCTCTTCATCCCTCCTCTGTATCATCTTCCTTGGTTGAAGGAAATATAGAAATCTCTGAAGGGGTCGAATGGATCCGTACATGGGCCCTTCATGTTGCCGACTCAGACACAGATAGAGAATGCTATACGGTAAGCAAAGAGATCTTATGACTTATGACTAATCTTCTCACTCGAGGATTGTATTTTGAGTCGTAACGAATTTGAACCAACTATATGTGATATCAATATTGGGCTGGGCCCAAAATACCCGGTTTGAACCGGTTACAATTGGAAAAGGAGGGAGAATGTCGCCTTCAACATCAAGCAAGACCAATACCAACAATTGGGGGTATAAAGTTACATATGGGAAAAAGATGTTCGATAAGCATTGAAGGAATGAGAGGAAAAAGATGTAATACAATAACCAAGACGTGACCATCGAGCATAAACTCTTTTTCTATCATAGAGTTTCATTTTATTTCATGAAAAAACTATATAAATGGGCCCAAGAACAGGGTTAAAAAGCCCTATGTAAGAGATGAAGAGGAGGGAATCCAATGGCGGATCTTGTTATTGGTACCTGAGAGAGTTGACTATAAAATTATATAAAATTTCAAAACTTTTGGTATCTAATAAGATAATTTTTAAAATTTTGGGTGTGATTATATATATAAAGATACTTTTCTAAAAAAATTAAAGGTTTATAATCAAAACTCAATACTTTCAAATTTTAGGGGAGCCAAATTTACGGTATATCACTCTACCTAACCTATTTATTGGAGCGTTCGGCGTAAAATCGAACAGTCAATAGATTATTTTAATATAACTTATCGCATGCTATTATTTTCTTCTCAAAAAACATCTCTGAAAAAATAATAATAACTCCGTGACGCATACACACCACTAATTTAGACTATCCTAATAGAACTAAAAAAAAGTCAACCATTGCAGAACCAACTTTTGTGCTGTCAAAAAGGAAAAATAGTCATCCAAATGGGAAACATCAACCAAACATATATATCTTACTCACGGGCGATGGCCACTGGAGTTGTAATAACAGAGTCGCCACCGGTTCCTTTTATAATATTAGGCGAACCGGAAACTTAAAAACAAACTAGAGATTACAAAGTCTCAAAGGTTCGGGGGAACGGTTACGTGTGGGAAAGGATTAGCACCCTCACAGAACGGCGCTTACTTGATCATTAATGTTTTTCTCTGTAATCCGAATGAATAAATGCAAAGATTAATGTAAAAATTCACAAAGTTCTAAAGGTGACCCAAATTTGCTCACGGCTGAGGAAACCCAGGTCAAATTTAAACACAATGGGGATTAAGGCATTAATCTTTATAATCCGAAAATATAGTCTCACATAGGAGTTTCGACCATTCCCCAATTGCTAGGGAAAAGCCAAATTAACCCTACTTGAGAAAATACTTTGTTGAAATTTTTGTTTTGATATAATAATTTGAAAAACGTTTTTAGATTTGATTAAAATATTGCAAATCTTATTCAAAGTCCAACTAACTTGAATATATGTTTGAAAGGGTTTTGACTTGTTTTAAAACGAATTTAAGTGACCAAAATGTCAAAATCTAAAGCCCCATACCGATACAGTTCAAGACGTACCGATATGAGTGCTACAAAAAATTTTCAATAGCCAAAACCCGTATCGATACTGCCAAGGGCGCATCGATACGCTAGGGTGCATACCGATACTGAGGTATTGCGTACCGATACCCTATGCATTTTAAATGCTCCAGTGGCTAGTTTTTGAAGAACAGGTATCGATATGGCCACCCGAGTACCGATACCGACGGCTCTAGAACTACATTTATTGCGGGAAATAAAGACCCCAACGGCTCTAATTCATCCCCAACGGTCCTCAATGGCTAAAAACTAAATTGGAAGTATAAAAGACCCCAAGAAGCATCTGAAGAAGTTAATGATCTCAAAGCCAACAACTTATGTATAGAAAAGTGTCTTAGTGCTTAATTTTCACATTTTTTCAGTAGACAACACTTGTGAGCTTGTATTGTTAAATTTGCTAAAGTGTTTTAGGTTTGGGTGAGTGAGCCTAATTGTGCAAACATTCAGCCTAGAGAGATTTCTTGTTTGCTTTCTTTCTTTTTCTTGTAAAAGAGGGTTTTTTAAACTTTAGGGTATAAAGTCTAGTGTTTGTAACGGGTTTCCTCTTGATCCTGGGAAAAAGAGGAGAATTCTTAGTGAATTGAGAAATCTTTAGTGGTGTGCTAAGGTAGTGGATGTAAAGCTTAGTTGAGAAGCTCGAATCACACTAAATCATTGTGTCCAATTTTTCTATCTTTTTGCTTCCCACACCAATCACCCAAGTTAAACTTCTCAACCACTTGGAAAGCAACTCGGTTGAAGAATTCGAGCCCATCAATTGGTATCAGAGAAAGGCTCAATCGAGAGGCTTAACATTCTATTGAGGCAAGCTCGATCAACCAATAAATCAATCAGTGTTCATAGTACAATCAATCGACAAGCCACTATTCTTCAGTAGTGAACATTATGCCTATTAGAGGAATAGGATAATGTACTTCATCAAGGCCATCGACTACTATCTTTGGGACATTATTGAAGAAGGATCGTTTGTGCCACAACGAAAAGAAGGCAAGATTGGAGTGCAGATGACAAGAAGAAGATAGAGCTAAACTCGAAGGCTTTATACATTTTATTTTGTGCATTGGGACCAGAGGAGTATGTCAAAGTCTCTTCTCGTAAGAGTGCCAAGGAGGTTTTGGATAAGCTTGAAGTGACCTATGAAGGAACGAACGAGACAAGGGAGACAAAGATCGGTCTACTCAACCTTAACTAAGAAACTTCAAGATGAGTCGGGAAGAAGACATTAAGAGCATGTTCAATCGGTTCTCCACAATCGTCAATGAACTTAAATGTTTTGGAGAGGAGATTCCGAAAGACAAGCTCATTCAGAAGTTGATTTATTCATGTAATATCCCAATTTTTGGTTAGTAACCAAAATGTAAATTTTGAAAGTTTTGTGGCTAAAGTATAAACTTTAGAAAAAGTTTAGGGACCAAAGTGTAATTTTCAAAAGTTATGTATTTTAACCCCGTAAATGAATAGTTTACCCCCAAGAATGATGTTTTCATGTTACCCAAATTTTTCGTACGGAGTTTGTATTAATGGCTATAAAGCGATAAAATTCAGGAAAAATATTCGGATAATCGGATAGAATCGAATATCCAGGATATTTTGAAGAATGATAAGACAAGGTTAATTATATCATTTTACATGTCTAAGATATTTTCTTTGTGTTGGAAGAATATGAAGCCTTGGATTTAAGTTGATTTTCCATGTTAAATATGAGTCGTTGGATGAAAAATGACAAGATTGTAATTTTGGAAAATCACAAGGGCAAAGTTGGTAAACTACTAACTCAAGATTAAATCTAGGACATTGGATGAAAGATGATGACATGTGGTACTGTAACACCCCCTTCCCGGTCTAGTAGGGAACCGAGACGAAAAGTGTTATCGGAAGACAGATTCGAAAACTGGAAACTTAATCGGAGTTTAGAACTATTGGGAATATCTTATTAATCTCTTTTATTACAAACTGGGTTGTCGCATTAATGGTTTACTCGAGTTTGGGGTTCAATTTAAACTTTTCTAAGTTTAAGGACTAAAACGTAAATTTTACAATTTAGCGATCCTAATTCAATTCTTTTATTACCAACTTGTAATTAAACTTACCAATTAATAATTTGTGAAGTTTCAGTACTAACGGATACCATCTACCAAACTAATTAAGCCGGATAATAATTAGTGATCAATTTGTAAATTGCCTAAAGCTAATTTTTTATCTTTTTAAACCGAATTAACTGACACCGTATCAAAACTCTATGCAACCGTATCAATACGGTAAGCCCAATTTCAGTTCTAGATTCAAAAGATGTCAAGCCCGTACCGATATAGCTAGTCCCGTATCGATACGCGTTGACTGAGTTGACCTCGTATCGAAATGCCCTAAGGTCGTATCGATACCATTTTTCCAACCAGATTCCAGTGACCAATTTTTGCATTGATATGCCTATGCCCGTATCGGTACGCTCTATTTTCTTTAGTCAAATTTCGCCTAACCGTATCGATACGCCATCACCTGTATCGATACGCACTAAACTGTAATGACAGATTTTTACTGGTTTTTATTCAATTTACCTATCCAAACGTCATTCAAATTTTATCAAACTTTATCAACAACCCTAAAAATAGTAATACTAACCACATGTCAGGCTTTAGAGCATTTCGAATCCATCTACTAAGATTTTACCAATTAGGGCTTTTAGGCTCATTTTAACCCTTCTAACCATTTCCAAACATGCCATTATGCGCATACATCACCTAGGTACTAATTAACTTATAGAAACATATCATAATAGGTCATTTGAACACGTTTAGACCTTATGCCACCTTACTAGGAGTTCAAGAACAAAAGTAAACATACATATGGCTTGCGGAAGTGACTTGCAACTGGGAGATTACACGATCGTAGCTCGGGAGATCTCAAGGTCCTAAAATGCATGAGACACACATATGTTAGGCTTACATAGCCTAGTGAGGTAGTCATTGATACATAAATAATGATGTTTATCATATGATACATGCTATGAACATGATTGACATAATAATATGCTTAATTACCCTACTTACATATCTTTAATCACAAGATCTCATGCTTATTCAATCATCACAATTTTTTTCATAATTCGAACATAGATGGTACACATACTAAACCCCTTGGACAACGTAACAAATGGATACGCGGATTCCCCTTTGCACCAACATATATAACGGATAGTAGGCCGTAGCCCTGAGTCGTAGCTCCGGATAAGTTCCTTACACAATCCATCCTTATCTCCCCCCATATAGGTCGTAGCCCCGGACCGTAGTCCACCCTTACTTATGCAAGCGCAAATAACCCTATGGCATGCCAATTGTATCCAAAACTCACAATGTCCAAGGTTTACATAATTCATTGAATTCTTACCATAGTGCTCGTAGGCCATAACATGTCAGAAACGAAATTGAGCCTTAGCTCCATATTTCATAACATAACTTAAACATATCAAGCTTTATATATTATAGAATATCATGTTCATATCAAACTTTCATATATAGGATATCTTCAACTAACACTTTTGAACTTACCATGCTTACCATTGGCATCCACACAAGCTTGCTCTATTGAGCCTTTAACAAAATGCACACAAACATCATAATCACAAATCAAATGCAACAGGATGTCACCTAGCCTATCCCTTGACACGACTACACTCACCTTGACTACGAGGCTCTTGGATTACAATTCCTTGTTGCCTAGCTTTTGTTGGAGACGATGAGGGGTCTTGCTCTACCACTTGAGCGAACTAGGAGCTTTTAAACGGTATATCGAACTTGAACGAAGATCAAAGATTGCACCCAGGTACTTGCTTAGCTTGAGGTTGAATATGGAAATGGAGGTGTGTGCTTGCTTTTGGAAACAAATGGTGAGTTTGGTTTACTGGGAGGTTCAAAGTGGAAGAGTGAAAACTTTCTTTTTTCTCAAATTCACTTTAAAGGTTGGAGGCCTTAATCATTTCCACCTACATGTCATCCAATGAGAAGCTTTCCTCAAGCTAAGGGGGTTGCTCAACCCAATGATCAAATGATTTTCCCAGCCTTTTTACTTTTGGGTTTAATCTTCTTTTCTGGTGTCATTCAGTGGGAGAGGACAAGCAAGGAGGTGAGTAAGCACCTTGCTTACTTCATTTTCAAATTTGACTTCGAACAGATTCAAAATAGGGAACCCGTATCGATACGCGTTTACTATATCGATACGAAGTAAAACAACCTGTATCGGAACGCCTATAGCTGTATCGGTATGGTTAGGCTAAAATAGGCAAGTTAGTTACTAATAGTTAGACCGTATTGATACTGGCATGACCGTATCGATACGCCTAACTAAGAATTTTGCATTTTTGGCTTGGATTTCATGCAAAGAAGTTCATCCAATCAACTAGGGCCAAAATGTAACTTCATTAAACAAGAGGGGTACAAAGGTCCATTATTACAACATTTAATACATCGGATTTAAAATTTTCGGTCACCGAAACCTACTTCTAACTAGGCCGGTTTTTGGGATGTGACAACTCTCCCCCTTAAGAAAATTTATCTTCAAATTTTCACTTCAAACAAAAAGATGAGGATACTGCTTTTGCATAGTTTCTTCAGGTTCCCACGTTGCTTCTTCAACGGAATGACTTCTCCATAGAACCTTTACTAAGGGTATAGACTTATTACGAAGTCTCTTGACTTCTCGTGCAAGGATCTACACAGGTTCTTCCTCGTACGTTAGGTTGGATTGAATCTCTACGAATTCGGGCTCAAACACGTGGGAAGGATCAGATCGGTACTTGCATATCATAGACACATGGAAGACGTTATGGATCTGACTTAACTCCTCAATGAGAGCTAATCGGTAAGCAACAGGTCTAACTTTTTCGATCACTTCGAATGGGCCAATAAAACGAGGACTTAGCTTCCCCTTTTTGCCGAAGCGAATGATCTTCTTCCATGGAGATACTTTGAGGAAGGCCTTCTCCCCAACCTCGCACTGGATGTCTCTCCTTTTTAGATCAACATAGGACTTATGTTGGTCGAAGGCAGCTTTGAGTCGATCACGGATAATGGTTGTTCTTTTTTCAGTTTCCTGAAGTAAGTCAGGTCCTAACATCTTACCTTCACTGAGTTCGGTCCAACAAAGAGGAGTTCTACATCCCCTTCCATACAAAGCTTCATAGGGAGCCATTTGGATTGAGGTCTGGTAACTATTATTGTATGCGAACTCGACTAAGGGTAGGAATTTCTCCCACGTATTCTCGAAGTTGATATCGCAGGCTCGGAGCATATCTTTCAGAATCTATAAGGAAGCATTGAGGTTGATACAAAATATTTGTATATATACGAGTCAAATGAGTGTATGAGGTTACCTGAATAACCCTTTCTGATTGGTCATCGGTTTGAGGATGGAAGGTAGTGCTAAGGTGCACTTGAGTTTCCAAAGCCTCATGTAGGGTCCTCCAAAACCAAGAAGCAAAGTGAGGGTCATGATCGGAGATGATAGAAATGGGGATTCCATGTAAACGGACAATTTCACGGATATACAACTCTGCGAGCTTAGGCAAACTGAAATCCATTCTCACAGGAAGAAAATGAGTAAATTTGGTGAATCGGTCTACAATGACCCATATAGCATCGTTATTCTTCGATGTCATTGGTAACCCACTTACGAAATCCATCGTAATTTGCTCCCATTTCCATTGTGAAAGTTCAATGGGTTGTAGAAGACTAGTAGGTACTTTGTGTTCGGCTTTGACTCGTTGATAAGTCAAACACCTAGCCACAAAGTCAACGATCTCTCATTTCATACTAGACCACCAATATAGTTCTTTCATATCTTTATACATTTTAACAGCTCCTAGATGTACAAAGAATGGACTAGAATGAGCTTCACTCAAAATTTAATCTCGAAGGTTATCATCATCGGGTACATAGATACAGTTGCGGAAACACAACAACCCTTCAAAAGTCATAGCAAAATCAAGATCTGGGTTATCTTTGATCTTGGCAATAAGGGATTGCAACTCCTCATCGGATTCCTTGAGTGCTTTAATTCTAGATACAATGGTTGATAAACTCTCAATTTAGCCAACAATTTGCCATGTTTCTTGATCCGAAAGTGAGCATTCAAACATCTCGGAGATGGGGTAAGTTTCCGACTAAGAGCATTAGCTACGACATTGGTTTTACCGGGATGGTAATCAATAACCAAGTCGTAGTCCTTTAATAGCTCCATCCATCTACGCTGACGGAGATTCAATTTTTTCTAAGTTAGGAGGTACTTAAGGCTCTTGTGATCAGTGTACAAATAACACTTCTCACCATACAGATAATGCCGCCAAATCTTCAGAGCAAACACAACTACGGCTAACTCCAAATCATGGGTCGGATAATTTAACTCGTGAGGTTTGAGTTGTCATGAAGCATAAGCTATGACTTTGCCTTTTTGAATTAACACACAGCCTAATCCCAAGTGGGATGCATCACTGTACATAGTGAAGTCTTTACCCGACTCGGGTTGCACCAAAATAGGAGCATGAGTGAGGACTTGTTTAAGCTGATCAAAACTCCTTTGTTGTTCCACAGTCCAAACAAAGGAAGTTTCTTTATGAAGAAGCTTTGTCAAGGGTTCAACAATCAGCGAGAACCCCTTAACGAATCTACGGTAGTAGCTTGCAAGGCCCAAAAAACTGCGAACCTCCCCAACACTCTTTGGAGGAATCCAATCAAGGATTGCTTGAATCATCTTTGGGTCAACTTGGATCCCCACAGAAGAAATCACATGGCCCAAAAAGTATACTTCGGATAGCCAAAATTCACATTTACTGAATTTGGCATATAAATGCTTTTCTCGGAGAGTCTGAAGTATAATTCGGAGATGTTCTTTATGAGAAGCCGAATCTTTGGAATATATTAAAATATCATCTATGAAGACGACTACGAATTTGTCAAGATAGGGCTGGAATACACGGTTCATCAAATCATAAAGGCTGCAGGTGCATTTGTGAGCCCAAAAGGCATCAATAGAAATTCATAATGGCCTTATTTGGTTCGAAAGGTAGTATTTGGAACATCAGACTCCTTCACTAGCATCTGATAATATCCGGAGCGGAGATCAATTTTGGAGAAGATAGAGCCATATTTTAATCGATCAAAAAGATCATTGATCCTTGGTAACGGATACTTGTTTTTTATTGTCACTTTGTTTAACTGACGATAGTCGATGCATAAGCACATCGATCCATCTTTCTTCTTTACGAACAAAATCGGTACTCCACAGGGTGAGGAACTCGATCGAATGAACCCCTTATCCAAAAGGTCTTGGATTTGGGCTTTCAATTCTTTTAACTCTACTAGAGCTATTCTATACGGAGTGATAGAAACTGGAGTAGTCCCTAATTACACTTCGATCCTAAATTCTACTTCGAGGATGGGAGGGAGTCTCGGAAGCTTATCGAGAAACGCATTAGAAACTCTTTTACTACGGATACATCTTCGAGTCTTGGATCTTCCTTAGTCTTCATGGCACACATAAGAATCATCTTAGGCTGAAGCTCAGATTTTATTAGGGTTATACTCTCCTTACCGAGCCCACAAAGGTACAACTTCTTCTTGGAATAGTCTACCCAGGCTTGGTGTTCGGCTAGCCAATCTAGGCCTAGGATGAGATCAAATTCTTGAAAGGGCAAGGCCATCAAATCGGCCGGGAATGGGATCCCTTAGATCCTCAAAGGGAAAGCTTTACAAACCCATTGAATAATCACACTCTCTCCTAGTGGATTAGAGACAACCATTTTGGATACAACAGGTTCAGATTCTAAAGCATACTTGGCAATCAAAGGTTCACTAATGAAAGAGTGCGTAGACCCCGGGTCTATTAAAGCATAAACATGATTGGAGCATAACTCCATTATACATGCAATCACATCAAGGTCATCCTCTTGCTCTTGACCTCGTACATGATATATTTGGGCTGAAGTTTGAGGATCATGTCCGACCGAAAGGGTATTGGTGTTGCGAGGTCTTTCTGCCGATTCAGATTGTACTTGCTTTGATCCCCTTCCCTTGTTAGGGTTGTTCTGAGAAGCTATAGAGGTAGGAGTGTGAGGATTCTGCGGGAACTGTCTGATAAAGTGGCCAGACTCGCCATAGAGGTAGCAGGATCTCAATTGTCTACGGCATTGCCCTGGGTGCCTCTTCTTAAAGAAATTACACAGAGGAATTTGAAAACCCTTCGCGGAGCCACCCGTACTATCTAATAAGGATGTACAAGCAACAGATGCTCCTACAGACTAAAATTGTAGCACATAGCCAGATCGTGGCATCTGCTGATAAGTGGCAGACTTCTGATCCCACTGTCTACCCTTCTTTTGTGGCATATGAGGCTTAGAGTCATCTCGAAATCTATTATCGGGTCAGCCTTGATTCTTTTTCCTTCTTTTAGAGGCCCTCTAAGATGCTTCAGTAGGCTGAGGGAGTGGTTCTTGTTGGAGTGACACAACCACTTGCTTAATAATGTCCGCCATGGACATCAGATACTCAAACTGAGCGGGTAGCATTGGCGGAATGTGAGGTGGGTTGCTCTGCCCTACTTGTTCAGGCCTGGCTTCTGGCCTCAGGTTATCCCCCTGAGTCGAGGAAGAGCCCGAATGAGGTTCATTAATAGCACGTCTATCATCATGCGCAAACATGTTCAGATCTAATTAGGCAGAGAGATTAAATCATGTAAGCTGCACGTCACGGATAACATAAACAAATAACTCCTAGGTGGCATAAACACATATAGACTCATAACGGGCTTCAGTTTAGTCCTAGAATCGACTAAACCTAGGCTCTAATACCACAACTGTAACACTCCATCCCCGGTCTGGTAGGGAACCGGGTCAAAAATTGTTATCGAAAGACAGATTCAAAAACTGGAAACTTAATCGAAGTTTAGAACTATTTAGAATATCTTATTAATCTATTTTATTATAGACCAGGCTGTCGCATTAGCGGTTTACTCGAGTTTGGGATTCAATTTAAACTTTTTTAAGTTTGAGGACTAAAACGTAAATTTTACAATTTAGCGATCCTAATTCAATTCCTTTATTACCAACTTGTAATTAAACTTACCAATTAATAATTTGTGAAGTTTAATTACTAATGAATACCATCTACCAAACTAATTAAGCCAGATAATAATTACTGATCAATTTGTAAATTGCCTAAAGCTTTTTTTTATCTTTTTAACCGAATTAACTGACACCGTATCGAAACTCTATGCAACTGTATCGATACGGTAAGCCTAATTTTAGTTCCAGATTCAAAAGATGTCAAGCCCATACTGATACAGCTAGTCCTGTATCAATACGCGTTGACTGAGTTGATCCCGTATCGAAACGCCCTAAGGCCGTATCGATACCATTTTTCCAACCAAATTTCATTGACTAATTTCTGTATCGATACGCCTATGCCCGTATCGGTATGCTCTGTTTTCTTTAGTCAAATTTTGCCTAACCGTATCGATACGCTATCACTCGTATCAATATGCACTGACTTGTAATGACAGATTTTTACTGGTTTTTATTCGATTTACCTATCCAAACATCATTCAAATTTTATCAAACTTTACCAACAAACTTAGGAACAGTAATTCTAATCACATGTCATGTTTTAGAGCATTTCGAATCCATATACTAAGATTTTACCAATTAGGGCTTTTAGGCTCATTTTAACCCTTCTAACCATTTCCAAACATGCCATTATGATCATACATCACCTAGGTACTAATTAACTTATACAAACATATCATAATAGGTCATTTGAACATGTTTAGACCTTATGCCACCTTACTCGGAGTTCAGGAACAAAAGTAAACATACATATGGCTTGCAGAAGTGACTTGCAACCGGGATATTACACGATCGTAGCTTGGGAGATCTCAAGGTCCTAAAATGCATGAGACACACATATGTTAGGTTTACATAGCCTAGTGAGGTAGTCATTAATACATAAATAATGATGTTTATCATATGATACATGCTATGAACATGATTGACATAATAATATGCTTAATTATCCTACTTACATATCTTTAATCACAAGATCTCATGCTTAATCAATTATCATAAATTTTTTCATAATTCGAACATAGATGGTACACATATTAAACCCCTTGGACAACATAACAAATGGATACGCGGATTCCCCTTTAAACTAGTATATATAACGGATAGTAGGTCGTAGCCTTGAGTCGTAGCTCCAGATAAGTCCTTTACACAATCCATCCTTATCTCCCCCATATAGGTCATAGCCCCAGACCGTAGTCCACCCTTACTTATGCAAGCGCAAATAACCGTATGGCATGCCAATTGTATCCAAAACTCACAATGTCCAAGGTTTACATAATTCATTGTATTCTTACCATAGTGCTCGTAGGCCATAACATGTCAGAAATGAAATTGAGCCTTAGATCCACATTTCATAACATAACTTAAACATATCAAGCTTTATATATATTATAGCATATCATGTTCATATCAAACTTTCATATATAGGACATCTTCAACTAACACTTTTGAACTTGCCATGCTTACCATTGGCATCCACACAAGCTTGCTCTATTGAGTCTTTAACAAAATGCACACAAACATTATAATCGCAAATCAAATGCAACGGGATGGCACCTAGCCTATCCCTTGACACGACTACACTCACCTTGACTACGAGGCTCTTGGATTACAATTCCTTATTGCCTAGTTTTCGTTGGAGACGATGAGGGGTCTTGCTCCACCACTTGAGCGAACTAGGAGCTTTCAAACGGTATATCAAACTTGAACGAAGATTGAAATTTGCACCGTGGTGCTTGCTTAGCTTGAGGTTGAAGATGGAAATAGAGGTGTGTGCTTGCTTTTGGAAACAAAGGGTGAATTTGGTTTACCGGGAGGTTCAAAGTGGAAGAGTGAAAACTTTCTTTTTTCTCAAATTCACTTTAAAGGTTGGAGGCCTTAAAAATTTCCACCTACATGTCATCCAATAAGAAACTTTCCTCAAGCTAAGGGTTTGCTTAACCCAATGACCAAATGATTTCCCCACCATTTTTACTTTTGGGTTTAATCCTATTTTCTGATGCCATTCACGTGGGAGAGGACAAGCAAGGAGGTGAGTAAGCACCTTGCTTACTTCATTTTCAAATTTGACTTCGAGCAGATTCAAAATAGGGAACCTGTATCGATACGAAGTGAAACAAACCTTATCGGTATGCCTATAGCCGTATTGGTATGGTTAGGCTAAAACATTCAGTTAGTTACTGGTAGTTAGACCGTATCGATACGCCTAGCTTAGAATTTTGCATTTTTGGCTTGGATTTTGTGCAAGGAAATTCATCCAATCAACTAGTTCCAAAATGTAACTTCATTAAACAAGAGGGGTGCAAAGGTGCATTATTACAACATTTAATACATCGGATTCAAAACTTCTGATCACCAAAACCTACTTCCGACTAGGCCGGTTTTCGAGATGTGACAGGTACATTATGGATTCATTAGATTTGAGGGCAAAATGGTTATTTCACTATTTGGAGGAATTTTGATAATTATCAGAATAATAGACTGAGTTAGGAAAATTCAGTCTAAGTCCTTAAGAAAGGAAGTTTTTATGAGGTAATATTATTTATTTTCTGAATATGGAAATATAGAATTTTCGGAATAGATCTGGTAGCTTGGTAAAGGTAAAATCGTAGTAGAAGTATTTAGTGAATATCGGGAAATTGGATTAAATTGGAAATTTAGAGGTTGTTCATAATATGATATTTATGAAATAGTGGCCGGTTGAGAAGGAACTAATTTAGTTAGATTATAATGGAATGACAATTTTGAAACAAACTAGTAAATAAAGACTAGTTGGAGGGCAAATTGGTCATTTGGAGAGGATGGCAATTTTGAAATATTTTTGAAATTTTGAGGACGTTTTTGGAAGATAGAATATGCATGGATTTAATCTTGGCCCTTGATTTTGGATGAGATTAAATTAGCCATTGGATTTAAAGGGTAAATTGGTAATTTTACTATTTAATGAATTTAAAATTCATTTAATAGTTACAAGTGTAAAAGAATAGAAAAAGATGAACAAATATTCATCTTTTTCCAGCCATGTACCATGGGAGCTAGAGGAAAGAAGAAAAAAAATTCCAAGCTCGGTTTAAGCCCAGAATCTCGGTTTTTAGGTAATCTTTCGAACTACAAAGTTATTCTACTTTTCGAGCTCTATCTTTTGATGTAAATAATTTATAGAATACTTGCTTGGTTGATGAGATTTGATATGTGGAAGAAATTAGGGTTTATAAACAAATTGGGGCTTTTATGATTTTATGAATCCATGGTTGATTTTAAGTTAGAATCATGCTTGTATGATGTTAGAATCATGTTATTGAGTTGGGATTTAAACCCTACATATTTTGGTTTGTATAGAGAAGATTAGGGTTTATGGATTCAAGTCTAACTTAGGGTTTGTGATGTTAGATTAATAATCTAGTAAGCTTGATATGTTGTTTGGAAGCAAAACCCTAAGTTAAATACATAGGGACCATTTTGGCAAGCTTCAAAATTAAGGGACCAAATCTGATTTTTATGAATTTGATGTGTATTTATATTATTAATGATGTTAGAGACATGAAAATGAAGTTAGAATGCTAAATCGATGATTAATCACATTAGTGACCATTTTGACAAATTGTCAAACTTGAATGGTCTATTCGGCAAAGAGGATATGTAGAAGGAGTAAATCTAACTTTTAGTTAAAATTATGGAATTAAGGTAGTAATGTTGATTGGAGGACTAATTTGCAAAGTTAAGAAGCTTGAATCCTTATATTTGAAATTTTGGTGACCATCTCGACAAATCAAGAGAAATTAGAGAAGTAAAGGTTTGAGCCTATTTTGATGAAGGATGTAAATAGAACATATGAATACAAGCTTTATTCTGGTCATTTGAAATAAAGTGATGGGACTAAATTGACAAGTAGAGAAATAGGGAGAAGTTGGTGTAAACTAGAAGTTATTTATGGAAAGTTATGTTGGAATTGAATTATGATAGTAAGTTTAAAATTTCGCCATAAATTCTACAAAAATGGTTAGATGATGAATTTTATACCGTTGGAAAGAATTGTTAGTCTAGTTTCGTTTCCAACAAATGGAAACTGATTTCAAGTTCTGAGTTAAAAGATGAATTTTTATTCGAATGAAGGTCAGAAAAATTATAGAGCAGTTTTCTGCCTGAACAGTCTGTGACGTGAATTTAGTGATTTTTCATAATTTTTTGAGATTCTATTAATTTATGTGGCTTATACCGTTAGAACTGTTATCGAATCTAGTTTCTCCAGTATAAAGGAAATTAAGATCCAGTATATATTCTGCTCTGTATAAGTAAATCTTTGAATGTAGCGCAAGCTGTCAGAAAATGAAATTTGAAACATTTTGTATTCAAATGTTAGTTAGAAAGCTCGGAAGAATTAAAGGAAGTTCAAATTGGTCACTAAGGACCATAATGAGTTTTGAACAGTACAAGGAAGAAAGGAAACATATTTGGAAATTTTATATTTGAATGATTATATTAGACAGCATGTTTAAGTTAATGTTAGATTTGAATCTAACAAATATTTTATTTTATTCACCTGATTAAGGAAGTTAAGTTCGAATCAAAGAGGGTTCGAGGTTCTATGAAAGAAAAGATCAAACTAAGATTTAATGAGGCATTGTGTTAAGTGGCCAAGGTGAGTGCAATTGTATACATATCATGACACATTGATGTTTTATACATCATTGGGATGGCTTGCAATGAGCCTACCTAAATTTTACTGTCATTATATTTATGTCATGGAGCATATGATTGACATATTTTAAATATGTCAAAAGTTGAATATAAATGCATGGATCACTAGTTATATATGATGTTGTATTATGATTGTTATTTCGGGTATGAACTGCCCAATGTTAAAGAATGTTGATATACATTGCCATGGATGAAATAAATTTAGAATATCTGCCCAAATATGTCATTGAGGGACAGGGTATAGTTGGCATGCCATAGAGTCTAGCAGAACGCTGCATAGTCGGTTTAGCACTATAATGTATATAAAGGACACTTAGTGTATATGGTTAGCACAGCCTTATAATGTGTGGATGGTTAGCACAGCCTTATAATGTGCGGATGGTGGGCACGACCTTATGTGTATTAGCACTTCGGTGCATATTTGACTCGTGTATCCAGGGTCCTCATAGGCTTATATTTTGGCTATGGTTTATTGGTTAATAAACGATAAACATGTGAATAAGCTTATGAGCTTTTTGAATAAATGGCAAGTATATTGGTAAAAAATTTATATGTGATTTATATCATGTTAATATATGAATAACATGATGGATTTACATGTCTAGTGATCATGATGCATTTATGCATATATGGCACATTATGATAAATAGATAATCATTAAAGTTTGTTAGCATTAGCATGTAGTAAATCAGTACTAATGTAATGTGAAGTTGAAGCATTGGCATATATATCATGCTATATAAACGTAGCCATGAATTCGAATAAAGTTTAAATTATTGTTATTAATTTCCTTTATTGCCTCACTAAGTTCGTACTTAGCGTGTGTTTGATTGTGCACACGTAGGTAAATCAAGATGAGAGCGAGAAGAACATTGCATCAATATTGGAAAGCTCAACAGGTAATCACAGTAATGATATCCTAATTGAGGCTTGATTATTATAGTGGCATGTATACTTGCTAAACCTATTTGAGTTGTGATTGGCCTTTAAAGTTCATTATTGTTTCATGATAATTGGCATTTCTAGAAAGATTCAAAGATAAAAATAATCACAAGTGATGAGTTGCATGCTAAGATAATTGAGAGCATGTATATTTAAGGATAGTAAAGTTGTGACATTCCTGATTCGTATTCGTCATATGGATGCGAAAAGGGGTGTTACAATTCACTTCTCGAATCATGGGAGTCCAAAAAGACGACTATCATAGAAGCAAAGAACTTGAAGAAGGTCAAGCTTGATGAGCTTATTTGATCTTTGCTCACCCATGAGTTGATGTCCGAAGAGAGAAGAAAAAAAAGGAGAAGAAGATCAAAGGGCAAGGAATTGAAGATTTAAACATTATTGCTCTTAAATCCTCTACAAGCCAACATTAAGATTCAAGTGATGAGGAAAGTGAAGATGAAGAGATGGTCTATCTCTTCAAGAAATTTACTCGATTCATGAAGAACGAAATCAAGAAATCAAGACATGAATCGAAGATGATGAATGATCCCATTAAGTTCTTTGAATGCAAGGACACACCAAATACGATTGCCCTCACTTCAACAAAAAAGGATCATCTTCGAAGAAGGCATATGTGGCAACTTGGAGTGATGAAGAAGACTCCACCGACAATGAAATAGCCTACCTATGTCTGATGGCCCTCTAAGAGGGTAAGGTAACTTCTAACTCATCTATTTCTCATTCTTATACATTTGATGAGTTACAAAAAGCCTATGATGAATTGGTTTTTGAATTCAGGGCTTCATTTTCTAAAAACAAGAACTTGATTTCAAAATTGAAAATAGAAAATGAAATGCTTTCTAAAACCAATTTGGAATTTGAAGCAAAAATAAATGATTTTAAACTTAAAGTCTTAAATTTAAAAAATTTGCTTCAAAGTTTGCAAAAAAGATCATCAAAAAGAGTTGAATGATCTTAAGAAGAAGAAAGACTTGATTTGAAAAGAGTTTGAAAACAAAATCAATTTTAAGAAATCATATTTTTATCAAAGACAATCTAGTGCCCATAGATTTTTTAACGGTAAATGTTTTAAAAGTATTTGGGGTCCTAAAAGGACTAATTACTTCAAAGAAAAATGATGAAATTGAAAAATGGATTCCTAAGGGGACTAAAATTTGTGGAACTAACTCCATTGGATCCAAAGCAATTTGGATACCAAAAATTACTTGATTACCTTTTTATAGGTGTGATGGAGCATTGATCAACAAACTGATGAACCATGGAAGCTCTATGCATACAAGGAAGATCACTTGAAGAATGAAGGCTTCACATCCTACCTTTGATTCAAGTGGCAAATTTAAATTGAATTTCTTGCATTTTTATTTTATTTATTTATTTGGAATTCAAATAGATAATCATGAATTGTTGGAGTAACAATTTGTTTTGATGCTTGAGTAAGGGTGAGCCATTTTAAAGATTATTTTATTTGTCAAAATTTTTAAACTCTCCATTGTTATTAATGCTTTCAAGTTATTTTTAAACTAAGTTTGAATTCTTTTTTATATAACAAAAAGGGAAGAAAGGTTTGAAAAATTAAAATTTCAAAAGAAAAAAGGGAGCTTTTAATATTTTTAAAAACAAATCTCTTTTTCAAAAATTATTTTACTAAGGGAGAGAATTTCAAAAAAAAATTCAAGTTGGTTTTATTAAATAAAAAATGAGAGATTGTTGAGATTTTTGTTTTAATATAATAATTTGAAAAATGTTTTTGTTCTTGATTGAAATATTGCAAATCTTATTCAAAGTCCAACTAACTTGAAAATATGTTTGAAAGGATTTTGACATGTTTTAAAAAGAATTTAAGTGACCAAAATGTCAAAAATCTGAAGCCTCATACCGATACAGTTCAAGACGTACCGATACGAGTGCTACAAAAAATTTCCAGTAGCCAAAACTCGTATCGATATGGCCAACGACATATCGATACGCTAGGGTGCGTATCAATACTGAGGTATTGCGTACCGATACCATATGCAACGGCTAGTTTCTGAAGAATGGGTACCGATACGGCAACTTGTGTACCGATACTGACAGCTCTGAAACTACATTTATTGCGGGAAATAAAGACTCCAACGGCTCTAATTCATCCCAACGGTCTTCAACGGCTATAAACTCAATTTGGGGTATAAAAGACCCCAAAAATAATATGAAAAAGTTAATGATCTCAAAGCCAACAACTTATGTATAGAAAAGTGTCTTGGTGCTTAATTTTCACATTTTTCACTAGACAACACTTGTGAGCTTGTATTGTTAAATTTGCTCAAGTATTTTAGGTTTGGTGAGTGAGGCTTATTGTGCAAACATTCAGCCTAGAGAGGATTCTTGTTTGCTTCCTTTCTTTCTCTTGTAAAAGAGGGTTTGCTAGACTTTGGAGTATAAGTCTAGTGTTTGTAACAAGTTTTCTCTTGACCCCGAGAAAAAGGGAAGAATTCTTAGTGAATTGGGAAATCCTAAGTGGTGTGCTAAGATAGTAGATGTAGAGCTTAGTTGAGAAGCTCGAACCACTCTAAATCCTTGTGTCCAATTTTTTTTCTATATTTTTGTTTTCCTCACCAATCACCCAAGTTCAACTTCTCCACCGTTTGGCAAGCAATTCGGTTGAAGAATTCGAGTCCATCAATTTGTTTGCTTTCTTTCTTTCCTCTTTCCTTGTATTCAATATATCACGTTCACAGATTACTCTAATTAATCTTGAACACCATTATTATCGTTTCTATCAAGCTATACCAACTCAATTAGAGATTTATTTTTTATAATAAATTTTAATTGAAAATTATTGTAAGTGTTAGTATGTATGCTTCAACAGCAATAATTTTTTTCTAAATTATAAGAAAAACTATTGTTGTAAAACAATCACGTTATTTGGCTAACAAAATAAATAGTGATTAAGAGAATAAATGATACAATTATTGTGCTGTGATAGATGTCACTTCCTTAGAAATGTTTTTTTTTCTAGATTAACATAATTACATTAATAAACGTTATCCCAATGTTAGAAAAATTATTAGATGGGCATGGCTTACCACGTCATCTATGGTCCCTTCCAATAATAATTTTTTAACTCATTCTTTTTTCAAGGTGAATCTTCACCTCTTTCCTATATGTCATTAAATAAACGAATATCATTGGATGAGACCATAAATGACGTGGTGAGCCGCGACCATGTAATAATTTCTCCCAATGTTAATATAGTCTTTCATACTTCGTGCACTTAAAGTGTAAACGAAAAAATTTAGAGAAAATAAGAGGGGAGATTATGTTGACATGTCAAACATGCATAAGGGCAAAATTGTCCAAGGAATGATTTTTCACTTCTCTAAATATCTCGCCATTCCTCGTTGGACGTAGCAAATTTGACTAGAGACCCGGATTAATTTACCGACCTGATATTTTATATCGACTCGAATATGATGATTTAAATTTGATTTAAAACTCAAAATAAATTGAATAAAATTGAAATTGACATAAATTTTAGTTGAACTGAAATAGACCCTAACAGAAGGTAACCCGAAATAAAATATATATACTAAAAGAAATAATGAAAGATATGATGTGAATTGCCGCACAACTCACTAAAAAGTCAAATATACTAGCTTTATAAAGCCATATATAGGGTATAAAAAACTGACATGACAAGAAAATCTGACTGAAACTGATCGATCTCATATTAATCCGATCCAAAATCAACCAACTTGATACTTGACTCGAATCACTGTGGACTTGAGCTAAAACCGAACTAGACATGAATCGAATTTAAACTGAATGTAATCAGATCAAAAGTAACTTAAACCGAAAACGAACCGAACAAGCGGTTTGCCACTTCTATTCCCCATATGTCTCGACCTCTCTCTCTCACACACATCTTTCAACAAACTCTAAAGAATTTACATTACCTACGGTATCCACTTTCTAACAAGTACGAGATACGTTTTAATCTCAACTACTCTCGTGCATTGCGGGCAGCCAAGCATACTTCCATACCAAAACAATTTAGATTTTTCACCATTTAAGTGTTTCAAATTAGGATTAGTCTACAACAAATTTGCTTATTATTGACGTCAAAAAATTGTTACTGAAACTTACATTTACGCTACTATTTATATTTTAGGATATAAAATTCGATGTTACGGTGATCGTCACGTTAGGTATGTCACTAAATATCTAACTTGATGATGTATCTTTTATCGTCACATATTGTTAAATATATAATGACATTTATATATAATGTCACCATCTAAATTGTATTCAATGACAACTAGTTACGTTATTAAATAATATAAATTTTTGTCACTATCCATTCATATCGTCACCAATAATATAAAAATTTATTGTATAAATGACCAAAAAATATCGTGACAATTTTATTGTAAATTTTAAATTTCTCAATTAAAAAAATTATAAAATTACAGTAGAAAATTAGTTTTTACATAAATTACAATAAAATATATATTTTTTTACAAATTATAATAAAGGACAAAACTATTTTAAATTACAATAAAAGACTAAAATGTTTACATATCACATTAAAAGCCCACAATTTCTAAAATTTACATTGAAAGCCAAATTTTTTTACAATTTACACTAAAGGACAATATTTTTCACAATTTATAGTGAAGGCTATATTTTTTTTACAGAAATTACATTTTGATTCCTTGCATCTAAAATGAAAATTACAAAAAAGTTAAAACCCTAGCAGCCGTAGGTAAGTCGACGCTGCCATCTTATCTCGGCGACAGCCCCAAACCGTTGAACCTATCGCACCTAGCCATTACCCAACATCCATCACCTCCCTCCCTCCCTCCCTCAAAACAGCATCCAATGAACATACGGAATTAAAATTTCAAGACTGAAAAGAATGGCTTTGTTCTCAAGGCAGCAAAGGGAAGTATGGAACTTGTTCTCTTCTGTTTCTTGTCTGGTCTGTTGCATCCTACTTTGCGGGGATTATTGAGATGTATGGAATTTTGGATGCAATAGCTTTTGGCCCTACTGAACAAGTGAAAACTCAACACTGGTCTAGTTCAAAAATACCATCAAACAGTTGTGTATGTCATAAGATTTGGTTGTTTTACCTTTTATACCACTACCCACTTGCATCACCTGTAAAAGAAGAACAACAGCAACAAATCAAAACCTATGAAGCACGGGTACGTGGGTTTATGCCCGTCCCATGTACCAGATACGTCCCAGGATGGATACGACAGGGGTACGTACTGAAGACGTCCCAAGATAGCAGGGTACGGTTAAAAATTAACCGGGGACATTTCAAAATTAAAAAGACGTTTCGGGGACGGCGTTTGAAGTACACACGCGACCCCAAGGTTCTATGAGCCTTTTGGAAAGAACGAAAATTTTGAGGGTTTTGATAGATTGAAACAGATTGAGAATTTAGAAGTGCAAAAGTGAGAAGAGGAGAAGCAATCGAACCACCTTATCAAGCAAGCAGAGGAGAAGGAATCGAACCACTTTATCATCAAATTAAAAACGAAGAAATAAAAGGGTGAGCTAATCTGGAGAAAAGATGGGTTGCGGCTGAAATAGATTTGAAAGGCTAAATTCACCAATTCCATCCTTCGAAAGAGATGAAGCTCAGCTGGGTACACTGAAAAGTAGTTGTCTTTGTGAAAGTGAAGCCTCAATCGACGCTGGCTTAGAGATTTCGTGAAACAATGTTTTAATGAACAATATCATCACACGATGACTATTGAAGGTCAAAATATGGTTTTTGATCCCTCCAGTTTTCTAAAATTTGGGATTTAATCTCTATACTTTAATAAATGGTAAAATACATAAAAATAGCTTCTAATTATAGGGTATTTTTAGTCTCCAACTATAAAAAATTACAACATAGTCATCATCTAAACAAAATAATATTCTAGCTTATGAATTTTATTTTCTAACTTACTATAAATTTTAATGCTTATTATTATTATTATTTTATATTTATCGTACCCGTTATACCTGTACCTTGTAATTTTGAAAAATGTCGTTTTTCGTCTCCGTACCCGTGCAACATAGATAAAAACAACAGCCAGAAAAGAAAAGAAAAACTAATGCAAAACCTATTAGTTTTTTTTTTTTGAAGAGATCAAATAATATAAATATGCTTGCGTAGATACTGAAAGTGAATAACTTTAGAAGGAGGATAGAATCCGAATATTTGAGAATGCGCTAGATCTAACGGTAATCGGAGAAGATAGATTTTGATCCTAAAAATTTAGATCTAGGAATTTTGAGATTGATTTTGGAAAAACGGATGATAGATTTGGCACAAGGAGGCTGAAAAGAGTAAGAAAGTTCAATCTTTTGAACCACCGGAGATCTGATACGACGGAAGATAGAGGCACCATCGTTGGAGCTCCCTCGGGCCATGGATAGAGAGTTGCAAGAGAGAGACGAGAGAGGGAGCAAATGAAAAAGAAAAACACAAAGAAGTGATTTTATTATAATCTTTAAACGACGTCGTTTTATTATAGGAAACCCGCTCCTCCGATCCAATACAAGATCCGCATTTTTTTTATTAAGGGATAGTTTCATTTTAGTCATTCTTAGTTTTTTTTTCTGTTTAATATTGATCCATAATTGTTGTAATTATTTATTATTTTAGCTCCTTAGAGTTTATAATTTTGTAATTTGATATTATTATTACTATTATTATTTTGGTGGAATTTTTTATTTTTTTGAGTTCAAGTTATTACTCCATCTGTTTCACTCAATATATTCAATATTGATTTTTTAAAAATTAATTTTTTTAGCATTGACCATATTTATTTTAAATATTTTAATTAATTAAATTTTATAAAATATGTATTTTTAAACTAGTTGATTGAAGGTTTCTAAAATATATTTTAGAAATTCTTATTAATAATAAATTTAAACTAATAATGAGTTAAAATTAATGACTCAAAAAATAATTCTGAACATATTAAATGAGACGGAGAAAATATTTTATAAAAAAATTGAATAATGAAAAAAATCATTAAAAAATGTTGGATAAATCAAAATATCTTGAGTTATTTGTTGCATTGTATTTTATTTTAAAACTGTTATTGTAATAAAAGTATAAAAATGTGTCCAATTCAAATTTTTTATTTTTTTACCAATAATTATTAATGAATTACTCGATATTTTCTTAGTCTATGTAGAAATCAAAAGTTTATTTTTAATTGATTATATTCTTATAAATATCGATCTTTAAAAGTATCGATGTTTCCCTAATTAGAGAAATCAAGAATTTCTAAAATCTCCATAGTTAGAGAGATCTACGGCACTACACAATAGTAATTCTTTCAAGAGGGATTTATGACTTTGTAGCACAACGATTCATCTGACATTAATAATTTTTTATTTTTTGTATTTTTTAATAATTTATATTTAAAAAAATATTTTTGCCGTCTTAAGACGTCAAATTTAATTCAAACCTTAATCACACAAATTTATTTAAAATATATTTGTAATATACCCAATTATATGCAACTCACGTTCTAACTATATTGTCTCATAAGATATTTTAGATAATTTTTTTATATTTTAGATTTTTCCTATATTTTTAAAATTTTAATAATTCTTTTATATTGTTGAACAATTATCTAATATTTTATAATTTTTAAAATAAATCTGTAATATTTTTTGAAAAGAAATTAACAATTTTAATACTATTTTTATTTTTAAATAATTTTTATTGCACGTTAACATTATTTTTACAATAGATATAATAACGAGCGACAAATAATTGTTTTATCAATTTACTTTATTTTTGTGGCACGAATAAAACATCACATTTTATATTTTATAAATATGACGAATTAAATTGTCACGAATTAAATATATTGGTGACGAATTTGTAACATGGTTGATTCAAATTAAATTATCCTAATAATAAATCGTCATTAATACTTTAATTTTATTGAAGACGATTTTACAACGTCACAATTTTGACTAAACGTCGTTAAAAGGTTTCTCACTAATTTTTTTTTTAATTTTAGCTCCAAACATATAGTGACGAAAAATAATGATATTTTTTAAAATTGTCATAAAAGATATATCACTAATTATTAAATGTGACAAAAATAAAAAAATCATCAAATTTATAGTATATTTTGTGACGTTATACACAACGTCATGAAAATTTCATCATAAATTGATATATTTGTTGTAATGGCACACTGCTGAATATCACTAACGTCGATACCATTAAATTAATTAATAAAAATTAGAAATTTTAAATACTTAATGTACGATTAATAATTATTTAAAATAAATTTTTAATTAAATTATTTTTCATATATTTAATTAAAAAATAATTTAATAATCCTTTACTCCTCGAATCATCTCTTCCTTCGTCCCCTACATCAAACCCTACAATAATTAGCCAATCCTCGTCCCCATTTTATCATCCCTGACTCGGTCGTTTCCGCCTCTCCTTGTACAAGCGATACCTCTTCGCCCTTATTCTCCTTCACCTCATCCTCCCTATCTTCTTCTCCCTCTTCTCTCTCAACATCTTCTCTATTAAGTTCAATACAGTGTCAGATCGAATCAAGGAATCCCAACTCCAAATTCTTTACCAACAACAAAGTTCCCTTCTTTCTCTTTGAAATCACACTATCGTGAACTCTAATAACAATATCACAATTCACAACCGTCCAATTTGATGACATGAGAGCGGCGTTGCTCAATCAGATCACATTAAGCAAACGCATCCAGCAAATCCTCTTGAAAACGGCACCCTAGCTATGTCTGTTACAGTTTCGATCATTGCAGAAAAGTCGACCAGAAATTCTCTGAAAGAAGAACAATCGAATGAAAACCAAAGCCCAGTAAATTCTTGTTTTTCATTTGCTTGTCGGGTCAAATGAGTAACTATCAGATTTGTTTGGAGAAACACATGTTCTTCGTGGCGGTTCTGGATCAGACATGGGTGATTCTCTGGTAATAATGAGGGGATGAAGGAAGATGATTGTTCAGAGATTAACATAATTATTAAAAATATTACAAACAAATATAAAAGGTTTATTTAGATTTAATTTATATATTTTTAAATTAATTATAATTATAATTATAATTATAATGTGAGTTCTTGAGATTTTTAATTTTTATTAAAAAATTAATAGTATTCAGCGGTATGCGACATGAACCCATGTCAATACTTTAAACACATAAAAACACTCCAAAAATATGTTTCTTTATAAACTGAGAAGAGTGCGACAACAGATTCACTCAATCGACAATAACAAAAACTAAAACCTTGTTCCAAAAGAGGTGCAAACAATTCCTCTTATCAATCAGCAACTTTGATCATCTCTCAAAGATAACCAACAGTAATCGAACTACATAACATAATATGCAACAAATGCTGAAAATCATACAACGTCCACCACCAGCAAAACAATACTTATCATAAACTTATTGATTGGTGTAACTAAGTATGCCACAATCGGTCTGCACGATGGCAATAGGAAGCAGCATGTATGCAATAGAAACGACATCCTTTTTACGGGATCGCGGAATTCCGGAGATAAACGGATAGAAATTTTATAAACACATCATGGATCTTTGCAGTACTGGTACTGTTTCTTACTCACCATGGCTAGACTGCTCTTTGGATGGACGGTTATGTCGTCGGGTAGCGAATTGAAGAGTTCAACAATTGTCTGGTCATTTACACTAGCTCTGCTGATGATCCCTGGTGAAGTTAAGACCTTAACATCTCTCTCATCTTTGATGAAGCTCTTCATAAATGCCAAATAAGATGTCACCTCGTTGCCTGCTTCGATTCGGAGACGTTCAAATGCTAGGAGATTGAGAAACAACGTCTCGGAATCTTGATCTACCCTGATGCAGGGTATTCTTAGAAAACCACGTCTCAAATTCACTTCGAATGAAGCGCTTTCGAGGCTTCGGGTATAACTTGCCTTGAACCAGACTCCTGCCGCTTGAATTGCCGTCGCCGGGCCTAGAGTTTCATTAGTGTGAGCATCAAAAAGATCAATTGTAAACGATGGATGATGACCTTCATTTCGTTCCGGTTCCTCGGAAACCAGGATCTTCCTACACACATCCAATATATGCAAGCATTCCCGTATTTTAACCTTTGAATGGAGCAAGAAAAAGGGGGAAATGAGATTCTTGATCACAAAGTCTTCACCCTGAATCAAAAGTTGAATAAGACGAGGTTTATACTTTATAATGAACTTTGTATATAATAGTGAGAGCAACAGAACATAAAAATTAACCTTGGAACTATTGCTTTGAACTGCAATCAGCTTGCAAAGTACAAGCATTGGCAATTGATTTTCGAGCCTCAGCATATCACGCTTGATTATAGATGATAGCGGTCACTTCCGGTTGTGGTTGAAGATTGGATCATTTTCGGCATAGTCCGATTTAGTAATCGCACTGCTTAAAACTTCCAGTATGAAGACCCCATCCACAATCATCAGCTGCAAAAACTTGTTTCTGTCATTTCTCCATGATGAATCAAGTGCATCATATGAGTCTAATAAATCTTCCACCACTTGAGATAGAGGCTCCACAAATGCTTCAAGAGTTTTATCTGATCTCTTCAGAAAATGAAGGAGTGCTCGTTGCTTGTGCTCCTCCATCGGTATCAGATGATCTTCCCCGTGATGGTACGGTCCGATGGATACACTCCGAGGCGTGTAGGCTCGATGTTTCCCCTCGTTTCCACCTTGGATGCAAGAAGGAACCTTATAGATCAACACCTTCTTCCACTTTTCGGCTTGTGTTGAACCATCGCCGATCATGTAATTTCGAGCCTTTTGATCAACGTCCTTTATCCAATTCTCAAGTTCCATTGCCATTCCAAACTTCAAAAGGCCTCAGATTTGCCGAGTTTTACTTGTATCCTCATGTCTTATGCATCATAAATATGTACACAAAATATTTGCCTAACAAGCGGTCGCGGTGACGAAAAATCAAATGAAGTTTATCGTAGAAGATTTACGTTCGAATAATTTTATCTATAAGATATACGACTTATTTAAAAATTAAAAGAAAAATCAACATATATTAAATTATAATCACTTTAAAATAAAAAAATTATGTTGAGAAAATTTTAGAGACATTACTTGGTTCATTGCAACTTATTAATCAGTTAATACGTCACTATCGATTCTCAGCAAGCATGGGGCTTGAAATTTAATTTGTTGTATTATTTTACTAAGAGAAAAAAAGTATTTTTATTAATTAAAATAAATATTGAGGACTTTTTTGAGAAAAAAATAATAAACCGTGTTTTGATAAATACGAATAAAACCGAAACTTTATTGTTAGCATGTGAGTTGAATAGTTCAAGGAATAAACCGTGTTTTATGACTAATTAAATTCTTTGATTATTTTTGTTAAAAAGATAACTATTAATATAATGATTCCACAATAAAAATCACTAAAATTTTATTGGAAAAATTCAAAGACAAAAACTAGAAACATAGCTACAAAACAATATTAATATATAAAAATAATGCAATTTATTATTAGAACCGACCAAGCATAGCAGAAACTATTATCAAAACTAAAACCTACATGATCAGCCCTAAGACTATAAATATTTTTAAATAAATTAAAGAGGTTATATTTAGTTGTCACATTTTTCTCCAACTCCCTAATCCAGTTCGTTTTGGGTAAATTATACCCAAAGTCAATTATAAGAATAAACATTTCAATTTTTTAAGGTTATAAATATGTCATTTAGTTAGCATAGTGTTATAATATAAGTCATTCAATATATTGTTACAAACATATCAATTCACTTACAAATGCGTTATTTTTTTTGTATAATAATATTTTTAGCCCCAAAATTTAAAAAATTTATTAATTTTGTTACAATTCAAAACAATTCAATAAATTCAATCCTTCATATTTAAATTTTTTTAATTTAGTCTTTTCAGTGATACTGTCTAAACAAACGAAACCATAGATCAAATTAGTAGTTCGATAATTGCATTCTGCCAGCAACAAATTAATACTAAATTAATGTAACAAGAAATTTATTATACTAAAAAAATAACAAGAAATTTATTATACTAAAAAAATAACAAGAAATTAATGTAACATTTCTGAGATAAGAACAAGAAATTTACGAGAATAATAAAGATTAAAATGATGAAAGTTTTAAATGTCAATAGTTAAATTTATTGAATTATTTCGAATTAGAATTAAATTAATAGATTATATAAATTTGGGGACTAAAAATATTATTATATCAGGAGTTAAGTTAATAGATTGTATAAATCGGATGTCCAATTTTTTTAAATGAGATATGAATTGATAAAATGTCGATATAAAAATTTTAAATATATAAAATTTCGAATCGAATGAGATATCGAAGATGTACACCCCTGCGTACAGCCACCTCAGCAAAAAAAAAAACATCATAAAGATAAGAGGGGGATTTAAGGCCCAAACTGAAGCTCTTTTAGGCATGCAAACGTCATCAGTATTTAATAGTATATAAAAGGAAGACAAAGAATGCGAAGAGGCATGGAGAATTTTAGAGAATAAAACAAGTTCTAGATTAAAATATAAGTTTAGAAATCATTCAAACAATGAAACATAAATCATGATACAAATTACAAATACAAGTCTCAGACTGATATAAAAACAAGACGTGACATACATGCCCCTAATTACACGGGTACCATACTCCATAAGCATTAAAAAGGAACTCTCGTATTGATATCGATAACTACACCTTGTTTAATCTTTTAAACTGCGATGGTAAAAACAACATGAGCTTTGGAAGAAAAAAAAATGAACTACCAAAAGTTGTTATAGGCACAAGCAAGTAAGGCTAAACATAAAGCTATCATGGTGTTCCGGGAAACAACATGCTCCAAATACGATTCAATATTTTAATAAAACATTATATTTGAAAGTAACGGACTTGTTCTTTATTCAATCACCGAGTATCAAGCGAGAAGCCTATAGCTCGAAGAATCGGAAGAGAGGTAGATTACGGAAAGTTGAGCTAGGGAGTTTAGTGTTTCATTAAGTGCAGATTGTAAGCATACTAAGAGTTTCAGACTTTGGTAAATTAATTCAGTAGGGTAGATTTTTAAAAAGGGAATAGAAAGTTCTATTTTAATCACCTAACTACCCTCCAACTGTACACCGATATGCATTATCCCAGAACTATATCTAGAAAGACTTAACCTACCGTTGGACATAGGAGCTTACCTAAGGGGATGCCTTAGGTCCTGAAGGACTTACCCTAAGTCAGTGAGCGTAGGAGCCTACCTAAGGGGATGCCAAGAATTGTGCTTTCATTTCGGATAATAAAGTCATACTTTTAAAATGGAGCATATAATCTTGGTTTAAAACAAAGAAAATATTCATGGGCACATGAAACACACTATATGGTCCAATTTATTTCTCAATGACACTTGATAATTATAAAAAAGATAACACTGAACATTTGACAATTTTGGACTTGTTTTAAAAATGAGATCCCTATTAAAGAGTGTTCGGTACCAACGACTTAAACCAGACATTTAGAATTTTGATACATCAGAATCATTGATAATTTAGATATATCATGAGTAATCTTGTCATTTAAGCCTACAAGGCATTATGGTCATTTTGACCTTTTGGGGTAATTTGGTATTTTAACCCAACAAGGTATAAATGGGGAATTTTAATTTCTCATCTAGTCTCCAAGTCTTTTTGAACTAATCAGAACCCATCATTACGGTACTTACCAAATAACTGAATATGTACGCCTTACAAGTATTGATTTCTTAAAACCGACTATATAACAAAACATAATAAATGTTGAATCAAAGATTTTATCGAAAATGGTTATATATGAATTCCGAAATGTAATCATTTCCACTTAAATGTATTTGTTTGGTATTCGGTCCTTTTACACCTTAAGGGTATTTCCATCACTTCTCATCCAAATATTTCAGACATTAGATATTATAACAAGAAATAATCATAATTGAAGGTTTTGAGGTTACCACTTTATCGATTATTCATTGAACTTGAATTTCTTATTGGTCATCAAAATTTCTTATTCGAATCATTCGGTCTTAACCAGTTTATTATCCTTTTACCGGAAATAGTATGACTTAAAAGCAATCGATGATAATCATATTTATTCATGCATTAACCAATTACCAACGAGTTTCGTAAAGCATGCAATAGGTAGTAAAATATTACTTCGACTCCGAGCCACATCAGTCGACCCTTAAAACTCCATTTGATCACTTTTGAACTCAATGCCCCTCAAAATCTCATATACAAAAAATAGCGAATACCTTCAATTAAACATACTCCAAAATCAGTCTTTAACTCAATTAAGTTACTCTTAAACTGAATAATTAAATGCATAAGCATGCACGGCTCAAGGTCAGATTAGGAAGCTTTTGAGTTAGAATTTTGTAAAACAGACTTCAAAATCGGACTCAGGACGTCGAAAAACCCAAAAAAGAGTTTTCAAAAAAAGTTAAATTTTGGTCAAAGTCAACTATCAACGGTCAAAGTCAACGATCAACAACCAGGTCAATGGTCAAAGTGAACGGGTCTAGTCAATGGTCAGTGGGTCAATAGTCAACAAGTTAATCGAGTTGACTTAAATCGGGTCGAGTTAAACGGGTTTAGGTAGGACTCAGATCGGGCTAAACTCGAGTTTGGGCTCATACCGGTTTGGATAAATAGGTCAGACTGATGGGCTTGGGTTATCGGGTTAGGCCTGTGACCAAAGGCCAATGGACCTGAATACAGGCCGGCCCAATAGGAAAATAAGCCTTACTACCGGTTTATTGGGCCAGATCGATATTGGCCAGATCGGTTTAGGGCTGAACCATCTCGGCTCATAGGTGGACCGACTTTCGACGGTCGGAAATCACCTTTGGGTGGCGCGTGCTCGCCACGCGCGGCCCGCAATCGCTAGAAACTCTCCGAAACGGAAATAAACGATGCAGAAAAATAGGAGGAATGTATTTCTGAGGCTTATCACGATGGGAAACACGGCAAAATAAAAAGAAACTGAAAGGTTTTGACAGCTTTCGATGAGCTCTAAAACGACGACGGGTCGATGATCGAAAGGTTGGGTTCTGATTGCCTCTAAACGGGGAGTCCGATGCTAATGGCGGTGTCTCACACCGATGATGAAGACGACCAAAATCGATGAAAAATCGAATGAAAAAGATTTGAGTTTTCGATGAACATTTAAATGGATCTCCACAACGAACGATGGCTCTATTGTGCAAGTGAAGGATAAAGCTGGGATCGGGGAGTGACGACGGTCCCAACGACGGCGACAATGACAATGATGACGGTAGTGACAACCACAGCCGAGCGATGAGGAAGATCAGACGGAGGAGGTTCGGAAGGGGTTGAGGAGAAAACTGTTGAAATTCTTTGAATATTTTCGAATCTTATGAGGTAGTGATGACCGGTAGGTGAAGAGTCAGATTTTTATTTTATTATTGACATAACCATTAAACATAGTTTAATAATAAACCGATATTTGTTTAACTAGATATCAACCTTAGCTCATATTTTATAGCTTGAGTTCACCAAGCCAAGTGGCATAGGTTCAATAAATACCTCATGGCTGCAGAATTCTTTTTTTTGTACACTTTCATTTTCATATATTTTATTAGAATCCAAATTTTTGGGGTGTGACAACGATGGCCAATCCCTACACGTCGCATCAATTGAGACAAGCCCCTCTGCACAGAAACCATCTAGGAATCACATCCCTTCATGTGGGTCGTTCCTTTACGTTCTCGTACAACCACCTCAGCAAAACCAACAAAAAGCATCAGGAAGATAAAAAAATGGGATTTTAGGCCCCAGCTGAAGCCCTTTTAGGCATGCAAACGTCAACAATATTTAATAGCATATAGAGGGAAGAAAGAGAGTACGAAGAGGCATGGAGAATTTTAAAGAAAATATCAAAAAAGAGAAGTCCAAAAAATATTGAAAAAGAAAAAAGAAGATTACCTTCGGTTTAGTTCCTTAAGATATGGACGGTGAGAAGAATACCACTGTGAGATAAGCATTTGGCATAAAGAAGGAAGATCATCGGGAGTCGACTCGATTCAGTTTGATTTTAAAAGGAAATGATTCGAGTGTTATCTGGGACAAATTATCATGGTAAGAGCTAATAGATGAATTCAAAGAACTGTATATCGATCAAGGACAACAGTTTCATAGATTATCTGTTTCCAAAGCAGTTATCTTCTTTGATGAATATACACGATTATATGAGGAACCACTATTGCTTGAGAATCCTAGTTTACGCCTAACGGAAATATCCAACGATGTAATCTGTAATCAATATCAGTTTATATCATATTAAGATTCTTCCTTTACATTTTGGCATCTTTTCCATGTTAAGCTTTTTGTTTGTATGTTCAGTGGTATGTAATTCTCTCTGGGGAAACCAAGTCTAGAGCAAGTTGTTGCACAAGTTAATATCCTAGCATCAAATGGGTGAGATCTCAGTGCCTTTTTCCTTTAGGGGTCACTCTATCCTTCTCCGAATGGATAACCCTTCTCACATTATTAGTAAGTGTTAAATAATCATCAATTTCTCTCTTTTCTAAATAATTAATATTTATTAAAATGATACTACAATAATATATCTAGAACCTTTCAAAAAAAAGAGAATATATCTAGAAATAACTATAAAATGATCTAGATATTTATAATATTCAATTGTTATCTCTCGATTTTTTCATGAAAGTATCTAGACATTTGTATGAGTGATGGAGAAGATGTTGGCATATGTTAACAATCTAATGGACAATAAACTCTATAAATAGGTGTAGTAGTTTTCATTTTTTTGTAAGAGAGAAAGAGATAGTCACATGAGATGCAAACCAAGTGAATAAGTGTCTCATTTTGTAATTGTGTTGTGTATTAATAGTAAATTTCTAACAATAAACTTATCATCTTGTTTATTTTCATCAAAGGGATCGCCTTTGTTATTCACTCTTTTTTTTGGGCTTCCTTTCCCACCTTATTGGCTGACTTGTTAGTTGTTTTTTTGTCGGTCTTAGCGTTGGGCCCTCTCCTTGTATATTGAAGGTGAACCGATAAAATCGATGGATTCTCTCAAATAATATCCTGCAAATCAATTGATTAGGTTAGATAAAAAATAAAAAAAATCTTTTGAATTTTACCTAATATTTTTTTTTATCTCAGATTCCTTTAAATTCATATTATTCTTCAAAAATGATGGCATACATGGAATCAGTCCGCAGATTAATAATTCTTTCTTCAAACTCTTTCAAATTGGAAACGTTATCATCCATCCATTCTACCGAACACATGAAACCTTTATCTCGACCTCGTGAATTTTTAAACCAGGCTCCATTTTATATCGATCGGGTGGTGATCATTATAATTCTCGTCTGATTCCTGCAGCACAACCCCTAGTCCGACATACTTGCCTCCCATGCATACTTGCCTCCCATGTATGCATCTAAAAATACTACAAAATAGCCTCTCTTAATTTTTGACAAAAAGGAATTTCCGGTTGATGTCTTAGAAGAAGGATATCTAATGTGTATAACAATAAATTATAAAAATAATATTAAAATTGATAATTACAACTTACAAGTCAAACATGACCTAGCATACATGTATATTTAGTCGTTTAGGCATTCAACACTAACTTAAACAATAAATCTAAACTAATTTGTCAGTAACAAATCTATACTAATTTGCATATTTAAGTAGTTTATTGTCAATAACGTATACTAAATTAGAATACATTTTTACTGCTTTAAAAAGTTTGTCCACTTATCGCCTATGTAACTCACAATCATGGTTCATTGATGATCAGTTTAGCCCTCTAAAACATGCCATTACAATAACAATCTATGAGTTTCTTGAAATAAAAGAAACGCAAAAGAGGAAAACTATATAAGAATGAAAATGTACACAAAAGCTTCTCCCCATCGAGCCTCTCTGGATCTGATGAACAACAAGTGGTAAAGGGCTTCTCAACAATCGATAGGCTCTAGAGGAGTCAAAAATGTGTTGGGCTAAACGGGGATAATGATGAGTTTTAATTTGTTCGCAACGAAAGGGGAGAAGGAAACACTAGAGAAAATGGATTCGATATAGAAATAGAAACATAGAGGAAATGAAACGAAGGAGTGGGTTTTTTGTATTCAGTATAAAAGTGTTATATAAGTTTTCTTATTCAATGTTGATTTTGGTTTGCTAAAAAACTCGTTAAGGAGTAACATGACAACTTTTTTGAAATATCAACTCACACTTCATTTCTTGATCGCATGTGTGACGCAATTGCATGGACTAATACTACGTAGCTTTAACCTTTCCATTTTTCTTTTCTTAATTTTGTACTAAAATTATAGATGGGAAATTCTTATAAATATTTATACAATTTATTAAATTAAATTTTAAGTACTACACATTTTTTTTAGCAATGACAACTAGATTTTATTAAAAGACAACGAAAGGTGTCACAAACCCAAAAAAGAGAAATATGGTGACTATGTCCACCAAAAAACTCATACAAAAATTAAACCCATAGGAGCAAAAAAAAGCAAACTCTTCACTTGAGATTAGTGTACGAATCTCCTTTGTCTCTATCCAAATGAGACGCTTTATAAGGTGAAAAAAATGAGTGGTGCGCGAACCAAACTATCAGGCAGATTGCTCCGCTACACAGTTCTGATTACATCGGTAAACAACCACCAAAGGAGATCAAACTTTCTATAACCACCGACAAACCAAAAAAAAGCGCCATGAGGATCTATTTATGAGCACCAAACGGTCCCCTTAAGGTATGCGAAAATCCTGCCAAACAACAAAAGAAAGGTACCAAAGAAGAAAAAAAATGACACAAAGGCAGAAAAAAAACTGTGTCACAAAAGCTGAGAAAAAGTATTCCAGAAGAGCACAAATTCTTATTAAAAATTGAAAAAACTGAGGGAAAAGGAAAACAAAGATAGAATATGAAAAATCAAAGGAAATAATGAACATCGACGGTCGAAAACCAGCACGAAGGTCGGTGCCACCGCCGACCAAGCAAAAAAGAAGAAAAAAGCTTATGTAGCGCTAAGAAAACCTAGATATATAAGTTGTGGCCAAACTAGGGATGACAGACGAGTACAATTTCGTGGATTCCGCACCATACCCGCTCTAGTTGGGGTGGGTATGGGTACGAGTTTGGTGGGTAGTGGGCGAGCATGGATGTCAAAATTCATACCCGTCGTGTATAGTGGTATAGTGGGTAGGTGATGGATTTAAGACCTTACGAGGCCTATATCCGCCAGCTCATTGTCCACCATATGAATGAGGTTATTTTAAAGAATTAGATGGTGGGGTGGATGAATATATGTAGGGTGGATGAATATATTTCTTATCATTTATGTAAAATTTGTCAGTAAACATTTTGAAGAATTTTGGAATGATTAATGGAGTTAAAAACCAAATTTATGAAATCTGTCCATGATTTTATGCATAATCAGTGAGTTTGAAAAACCACAAAAAATTTTATATAAATAATTAGGAATTGATCAGTGACGTAGCCTTATTCAAGCTCGACGCTTAGAAAACAACGGAGTCGACACTAATTTTTTTCGATGTGAGATTCGATCACCTAAAAATGAGTTATTTTAATAAAGCATTTTATTTTATTAAAACAACTTTGGTCTGGGAAAACACAAAAAAAAGTTCGTGAGTCGGTTACGCGTAGAGAAGGGTGAACACCCCTACGACGCTAAAAAAATTGGTACCTAGCCGATTACAAACTGTCTTAATGTTAGAATTTGCAAGTTTGTGTAAAATTTAACTTATTACTCATTTTTGAATGTGATCTCATTTTAATGGTCTCATCATCCGAGAAATAAATGATAATCACCGTCAATACTTTTGGCACTAGCCAGTTTACCCCTTTTTGGTGAGACACCGCATTGTAATTTATATGTTTGGAAAATAAATTTAATATGGCATAAAAGAACAAATTTATTTAAATTAGACATTAATGTTTTTCTTAACTACTCTAGTGTAATTATTATTAACCTATCTGAAAGATTAAGTAGTCTAAATAAATTTTACCTAAAGAGGACAAGTTTTATTTTATTAGAAGAAACTAAACCTAGGTCGAAAAGTGAAACCTATATTAAAAAATCTAATCTAAAAGATTTCTGAAATTAAATTAAGGCTAAACTAAAAAGAACCTAATCTTAAAGTTTTAAAACTATCCTAAAAATCTAACTAAAAGATAATATCGTTAGAGGCATATAGATATGATATAAAAAAATATTAACTTGAAAAAATCATGCATATGGTAGAAAAAAATAATTTAAATTTGTTACGTTAAAACAACATTGACTCTATATATACTATATAAAAATATTATATATAGAAAAATATCGTATATAAAAAATTAAATATTAGAGTATAAAAAATAGTTTACATACATATATATATATATATATATATATATATATATATTCGCACTAAGATAGTAAATACAAGAATGGTGGTAAAAATATATATCTATGGTAAAATTAAATACAATAATGCAATTATAGCTTAGATGTATTATAATAATAAAAAGCATACCAAGTAAATCTAAATCTAATCAGCCAAAACGTTTTAAATAACCTCAAATCATTGAAAAACCTTACGAATCTCATCCTCTTTTAAAAAAATTCGTAACTCCAGCGATATGGAGGAAGAACACCCGTCATCGAGGATGTGGCCTCAAAACTCAGTTCACGGTGGCGGCTCGAAAACGAGGGTAAAAATGTTTTCCTTTCTCTTTTTTAAATTGAAATGAACATACACAAAAGAAGAAAATACCTCGAAGTTGCTTTGCTTGCTTGTTATTGCTCACAAAATTCGTAGTGTGTTTATAAAGAAATGCCAGGCTCTTATATAGCCATTTACATACCAAAATTACAAAGGAATAAAAAAATCCCTAATTTCTATCGATTTCTATGTTTAGCTCGATTTGTCTTGATGCTTGATTTCTTTCCCCTTTCATTTTATTTGATTTGCTTGACTATTCTCTTTTCATATTCGATTGAGCCAATACCACATGCCCGAGAAATGTCACCTGGATGAGCCAAAATTCACACTTGCTAAACTTGGCGTACAGACGATGCTCTCTGAGAGTCTGCAGAACAATCCTCAGATGCTTAACATGTTCAGCCTCAGACCAGGAGTAGACTAGGATGTCATCAATGAACCCACCACAAACTGACCTAAGTAGGTCTTCATACACAATTCATCATATCCATAAAAGCAATATGAGTATTAGTCAAACCAAATAGAATCCTTAAAAACTCATAATGCCTTTATATAGTACGAATGGATGTCTTTGCAATATCAGACCCCTTTATCTTTAACTGATAATACCCTTCTTTTTAACGAACAGAACGTGAGTTCCTCAAGGTAAAGGGCTAGGTCAGATAAAACCTCAATCAAGCAGCTCTTGCAACTGAATTTTTTTAACTCTTTAAGCTCTTTAGGAGATATATGATAAGGAGCCATAAAAACTGGTACAGAACCCGGATAAGTCTCAATATCAAACTCAACGTCTCTATCCGGTGGCAAACCAGGTAACTCCTCGGGAAATACATCAAGAAATTCTTTCACTGTAGGAATTTCCCCAATCTTGGATAAAGAGCCATTTTTATTCAGGATACATACAATAAAGGTCTCATACCCCTTGCAAATCATCTTGTCAATAGTCTTCAGAGTTGCCTTCTTAGACTCACAATCTAGATTAACCCAATGTTCAATCAACCAATCCATGCCAAGAATCAAATCAAACTCTTCTATCGGTAACTCCATAAGGTCAGCTGGAAAGATTTCCCTTAAACCTCAAGTGAACATCGTTTGAAAACCTTATCTACAACCACAAACTAACCCATGTGACTCATAATAATAACAACACTCTGAGTGGCTTCAATCAAAACCTAAAGGTCTCGGGATACAAATCTTAGAACATAGGAATAGGTGGAACCGTTGACAAGTAATGCAAAGTATGGAACATAATATATAGTAAATATACCTACAATGAAGTCTAGCTCATCTCTACCATTACAGCGCCTAGAAGCATAAACAAGTGCAGGCTATCTGGCCTCAGTCATGACTGGTCCTTCACTCTAATGTGATCTGCCTCTACTATTAGACCTAGCAGTAGACCCATAAGCTCTACTTGATTACGTCCTCTAACCAGAGTCTGAATAGATGTCTATGAACGAGAAAGAGTCTAGAAACAAGTAGGAGCCTGAGTATGAGCATGAGCCTGAGTGGATGCCCAGTCTGCAAAAGGTAAGTGCATACAATTCTTCAGGAAATGATCCATGGATCTACATCAGAAGCATGCACCTATCAACTTCCAACACTATCCTATATTCCATTTACCTTAATGCTCACATGCGGGTAAAAAAATCCTAAGGAATCACCTAAACTGACAGCTGGGCCCAGAGGTGCCAAAGTCCTAGAGCTCGTATTAATCTTCTGAGGATTAGTAGTGTGAGTCTTCTTATCATGACGTGCGTAGGACTATTACCCTCGCTTCAACAAAAAGGGTTCATATTTGAAAAAGTCATATATGGCAACTTGGAGTGATGAAGAAGACTCCACCGACAATGAAGTAGCCCACCTATGTCTGATGGCCCTCCAAGAGGGTGATGTAACGTCTAACTCATCTATTTCTAATTCTTATACATTTGATGAGTTACAAGAAGCCTATGATGAATTGGTTTTTGAATTCAAGGCTTCATTTTCTAAAAACAAGAAATTGATTTCAAAATTAAAAATAGAAAATGAAATGCTTTCTAAAAATAAATGATTTTGAACTTAAAGTCTTAAATTTACAAAATTTGCTTCAAAGTTTGCAAAAACGATCATCAAAAAGAGTTGGATGATCTTAAGAAGGAAAAAGATTTGATTTGCAAAGAGTTTGAAAAGAAAAACAATTTTAACAAATCAAATTTTTATCAAAGACAATCTAGTACCCCTATATTTTTGAACGGCAAATGTTTTAAAAGTATTTGGGTCCCAAAAGGACTAATTACTTCAAAGAAAAAGGATGAAATTGAAAAATGGTTTCCTAAGGAGACTAAAATTTGTGAAACTAACTCCATTGGATCCAAAGCAATTTGGATACCAAAAATTACTCGATTGTCTTTTTATAGGTGTGTTGCAGCATTGATCAACAAAGTGATGAACCATGGAAGATCTATGCACACAAGGAAGATCACTTGAAGAAGGAAGGCTTCATATCCTACCTTTGATTCAAGTGGTAAATTTAAATTGAATTTCTTGTATTTTTATTTTATTTATTTATTTGAAATTCAATTAGATAATCATGAATTGTTGGACTAACAATTTGTTTTGATGCTTGAGTAAGGGGGGCCATTTTAAAGATTATTTTATTTGTCAAATTTTTTAAACTCTCATTGTTATTAAAGCTTTCAAGTTATTTTCAAACTAAGTTTGAATTCTTTTTGATATAACAAAAAGGGAGAGAAATGTTTGAAAAATTAAAATTTCAAAAGAAAAAAATGGGAGGTTTTAATATTTTCAAAAACAAATCTCTTTTTCAAAAATTATTTTACTAAGGGGAGAATTTCAAAAAAAAATTTCAAGTTGGCTTTATTATATCAAAAAGAGGAGATCGTTGAGATTTTTGTTTTGATATAATAATTTGAAAAAAATGGACTTGATTGAAATATTGCAAATCTTATTCAAAGTCCAACTGGTCCATACGTCTCTCAGTGTCATATAGCCACTCCTCAGCCTCGGTTGGTCTTCCACTAAGAGATCCTGAGAAGATCTTTACCCCGTTAGCAATCAAGGTTTGAAAGATAAGGACTTCAAGCGTGATGCATGATGCTCTAACTACATCCTAAATCAGCTAAAGAAACAATCTACAAAGGGTCTCATTAGTAACTCCAATCATGCGCTCTGTCCCAAAAAATGTCGCTCCTCTAACCAGAGTGGTCATATTAATACTAGGGGTGGTGGCAGAACAGTTGGAACTAAAGGGCGGAAGACTCAGTAGGGGCCGAAGGATTTACGAGGGTAGGAGCATCTATTGGGGCAGGCGAGTCAATAGTCAGATAATCTATCGGGTCGACAAATCTAGCGGATCGACCTCATCCACGGGCGGGTTGATGACCCCTTATAGTGCTCATATTAGAGAATCCCTACAAAAGGTAAAACTTAAGGTTAGTTTATGACATTAGAGAATCAAACACAATTAATCATATAAAATTTGGTGGCATAGCCCCATTTATAACACTTTTGTAAAATGTTTCAAAATAGTACTTTAAATAGGACAGATCCACAATCCAAGGTTATAAAACCAAAAGCTCTGATACCAACCAAATATAAGCCCCTAGACTGGTCTATGCAAAATGACCAAATCTAAAAGGCACATCTCAACTTATAAAATCCAAGTAGAAAATGTGACAAAATTTCAAGCATCTAATATGAAAACATATTTACGTAAACCGGTATAGGTCGATGAAATCATATATAGGCACATGTCACCCTGAATGAACAAAATGATGGATAAAAACATTACAAACTAGTAGTGTACTAAATGTTTTGATCCTTCGAACGTCAAGTACAAGGTATCCAAAATATCTAAAATGGAGAAAATTCGGGGTGTGAGCTAGGGAACTCAATGTGTTCCAACAATGCAAGGTTAAAACACATGATGTAAACAATACAGTGAACAGTTTATTTCAAGAACACATAATTCAAGTAGTAGAAAGGTAAATTTTATATTTCTATCTACCCTCTAACTGAATTCCAATATGCAGTTCCTTAGAACTGCATCTATAAGGGGCATTAACCCAAGCCTATTGGGCGTAGGTGCCATCCTAAAGGGATGCCTTAGGTCAAGCATGAATCACCATAGTCGGAGCATAGGAACCTAAAACATTAGGAATCACCCTAGCCAAAGCATAAAAACCTAGTACAAAAGGAATTACCAGCCAGATCAGAGCTGAACCTACAATAACTTCATATTCTATCCCAAGTACCCAGTAAAATAGTCTAGACAATAATTACAGTAATCAGTAGTAGCAATAACAACAATAGATATAAAGTAGGCAATTATTTTAAGTAAAACAGTAACCAGAGAGCATGCTATTCAATTAGGTACTTAGGCATAAATCAGACAGATAAAATGATCAGTTCAGTCAAAACATTCAAAACATATATATATATATATATATATATCACACAAGGAACACACCTCAAAAGGTTAGGTTAGATGGCCTACTGAGCACCCGTATTACGCTCTGTTGCTGTGCTAGACCTAAGGTACAACAAATTTTAAATTAATGCATGAGAAAGTCTTGTCTATGATAATTCACAATGTATTTATACATACTGGTCACAATGGGGCCATGCGGTCGCACGTATCGAGAGGAGCTGGGTTGGGCAGATGTACGATCGGGAGAGTCTCTAGTACCTTTAAACATATAATACTAAGTGTCAGTCTTTTATTTAAAGCATCTCTTAAATAAATTAACTTAATATACATGCATGCTTGGATTCAAGGTCAGACTCAGGGGCTTTTGGGTTAGAATTTTTCAAAACGGACTTAAAAAAGACTTAGGACATTGAAAAACATTAAATATGGGTTTTTAGAAAAAGTTGACTTTTTAGTCAAATTTAACAATCAAAGTCAATGGTCAAAATTAACTGGGTTGACTTGGATTAGTTGACTTGGAAAAGTTGACTCAAATGGGTTAACTCAGTTCAGGTTGGGTAAGGGCCAGACTCGGTCAGTCAGGTCGGGTATGGGTAGACTCAGTCAAGCAGGTCAAACTCAGGTAAGGTTAGGTATGGGTCAGACTTAGGTTGGTCAAACGAGTTCAGGTTAGGTCAGTTTAATATAGTTTGCGCTAAGACCCAAGGACATTGGGCCTTGAGAAACATGACAACCCATTTAAAAAAAATAACAGACCCGTTCTGTTATTAGACAGGCTAGGGAGCTGGGCTGGTTTATTAGTTCAGTTCAAATGCCAAACCGAGTCTAAGGCTCGTCAGGCCAGTTCAGTTCAAAGGCCACCTTCCAAGGCGGCTGAAAAACCTTAACAATTTACCAGAATGGAGCAAAAGCGATCGAAAGTGGCGTTACTTCTACAAGATATCTACTGATATCGAACAGATGATCAGCCAGTTGGGTTTTTCTCTCCCCAATGCAAAGAACACACTGGTGGTGGCGATGCGGCAAACGTATAGTTGAGGCAGCCAAAAATAGAGAAAAATAGAGGGGGTGATGATTGGGTTCTCGCTGAACCTTTTAGGCAGCCTTTATGGCGAACAACGACGTAGCACTATAAGTGACAATATGGGCCGAGGTTAGGACAGGATGGCAGTTCGATTGGTAAGGGCGGTGGTTGCCACAACAGAGTAATGAAAGAGATCGGAGGGAAGCCAAATGGGGTTTGGTGAGAGATTGTTGGAAAAATCTAGAGATTTGGATTTTTCTCAGATTCAAATCTAAATTATCATTAATTTTGGTAGGTGAAAAGTCAGATTGATATATTTATTATTGGTAAAACAATTAAACATGTCTTAAAGTTAAAACAATGTAGATTAAAGCCAATGATTGCCTTAGCTCGGTTGGTTAAGATTCATCAGACATGAGGTGAAGGGTTCAAACCCCATGGACAACCTTCATTCACTTTATTTCATTTTCCCTCATATTATAATTATATTTTTATTATGGATGTTACACTCCACCTCTTAAAAATATTTTAGATAACTCATTGCTGAGATTGTTCCTCTTCTTTTAAAACGAAAATAGTTTGCAAACGAAGTGTCTTTTCAGTAAAATGATGCATATCGAATGTTTGCGAACAAAGTTTCAAATGTTTCACTATAATCCCAAGGTACTACAATTTTTCCTACCCATTTCAGATTCATGTACGCGTTAGAAGTTATGAACTTGTTTACAGTTTTTGGAGACCGCCTAAATTGTCTTCTTAGTTCTTAAATTAAAACGTATCATTTAATGTAACCCAATAAGTCATCACCAACCACTTTGGAATACGTAAAAAATTAAGTTGGTGGGTTCAATGGATTTTGAATTTCAAAAGATGCATATTCCCAATAATATCATTTTTCACGTTCAGTATCACATCTATCATAAATATGAGTCCTTTGGGTCCTTAGTTTCATAACCTAATGAAGCGAGTGTTGTTTTATTTCCTTTTTAGTTTTCGTCTCTACAACATTATATGTGTGGTTTATATTGTTTTGATGGCGGTGGTGGCTACTATGCATAGTGATAAGTGTTCAAAAGTACTATTTTTATTACCCTTTTTACTCATATTATTGTTAGACTTAAGCTCATATTAGTTGCATAATTAGTCATTCATGCATTAATTCATGTTTCTTTCCACCGTTGAGCTTGATTACATAACTTGGTGATTTTTGTGGAAAAAGATGCTGCTTTGGTGTGTTTTGTGTGTGTGCAGAATCACTTGCCTAAACAAGGCTAGAACCAGTTGCCGGGGCAGTGCATGAAGGAGATGCCGAGCTAGTTGCCAGGGCAATGCATGAAGGAGACCCCGAGCCAGTTCCCAGGGCAATTGTCGACAAAGAATAAGGTGATATGGTAGTCGAAATTGATGACCAGACAAGCCCAAGATGACGTGGAGCAAAGCTAAATCCCAAAGGAGTTTGATTTCCATGAAGAGGTTAAAGAAGAATTAAATTCTTAGAAGATAGGAGAAGTTCTAGAAGGAATATAATTATAATAAAGAATTATATTCTTTAAAGATAATTTAATTCCAACTTAACTTCCTCCTCAAAGAAGGACTTTGACCTAGCCCTATAAATAGATCACCAAGCCGTTAACTCCAAGTGAGCAAGAAGAGGGAAAATTTCGACAACTCCAAAGGGAAAGAAGGAAGAGATTTCGACAAGAGAGCAAGGGGGAGAGAGTTCGATTTCTTCTTCTTCTTCTTTGCTTCCATTAGATTCATGGTTTGGGGATTATTCTTTGTATATCTTTTGAACCCAACCATGAACTAACTTGATTGGTTGGGGTTATTGTGTTTTGTTGTTGTGAGAAACAATTGGATTTTGTTTAGGTAATAAGAGTTTGCACTTTTCTATTCAAGGTTTATTCATTCTTGGTTCTTATTTTTGTTTGCGAGTGAATTGGGAGAGGATCTCGTAACTTCATCTATTTATCTAATATCGGGAGTGTTAGATTCAAGAAACGAATGAGTATGATCTTTATTCAATCTATTGATGGTGAAGATTAATCCGACTTAGGAATAAGTTAAGGATTTCAATGGCTAAGAGGAGCGCAAGATTGGTTGTTGTTCACCCTTGATTCACGCAAGGATGTATTATCAAGACATGCACAAGTAGCTAGAGTTTTGACTTAGGGATAAGAAGAAACCATTGAAGAACGCTCTGCCGAACCTTGAAGTTGTTGCCCAGACGCCCAAGTAGTTGCCCAGCTAGTCGCCCAGGCAACCATCGATTAGTTGCCAAGGCAACCCCGCTGTGCAAGTTGCCACGACAACTAAGTTGCCCTTGCACTCTTTTACCAAGACGATCCAATCGGCTATCGCAACTCAACTCATGATAACCTGGCCTATTCACTCTATTTTAATTTCATCCATTCTTTTAGTTTATTGCTCTTAGTTTTCTCGTTAATTAAAACCTCTATTATCAATTGTGTTTTTATTTTCACAGTGCAGTAACTTAAGCAAAGTGGCCCAAACCAATCCCTGTGGAGACGATACTCGGTACTCGTATCACTTTATTACTTGCGACGTGTATACTTGCACATTTGCGTAGCACTTATTACACGCAACAAGTTTTTGGCGCGTAATAAGTGCTCCGCAATTGTGCAAGTGTACACGTCGCAAGTTATAGTATAAAAGATATCGTCTCCACAGGGATTGGTGCCACTTCAAGAATCTAATCTCTTGCACTATAAAAAGTAAAAACACAAATAGAAGATTATAGGAGTTTAACTAATAACTAAACTAGAAAGCAATAAAGTAAAAGAATAAATGAGATCAAATAAGAGAGATAGGCCAGGTTATCGTGAGCTGAGGTGTGATAGCCGATTGGATCGTCTTGGTAAAAGAGTGCAAGGGCAACTCAGTTGTCGTGGCAACTTACACAACGAGGTTGCCTTGGCAACTAATCGATGGTTGCCTGGGCAACTAGTTGGGCAACTACTTGGGCGTCTGGGCAGCAACCTTCAAGGTTCGACAGAGCGTTCTTCAATGGTTTCTACTTATCCCTAAGTCGAAACTCTAGCTACTTGTGCATGCCTTGATAATACATCCCTATGTGAATCAAGGGTGAACAACAACCAATCTTGCACTCATCTTTGCCGTTGAAATCCTTAGCTTATTCCTAAACCGGATTAATCTTCACCATCAATAGATTGAATAAAGATCATATTCATTCATTTCTTGAATCTAACTCTCCCGATATTAGATAAATAGATGAAGTTACGAGATCCTCTCCCAATTCAATCGCAAACAAGAATAAAAATCAAGAATGAATAAACCTTGAACAGAAAAGTGCAAACTCTTATTACCTAAACAAAATCCAATAGTTTCTCACAACCACACGACACAATAAGCTTAGCCAAATAGATTTAGTTCATGGCTAGGTTCCAAAGAAACACAAGATAAAGAATTCCTAGCATGAACCTAATTGAACAAGAAAGAAAAAGATGTAGAATGGATAGAGCTTTGTCGAAATCCTCCTTGCCTTTGATGCTTGTCGAAAATTCTCTCATCTCTCTCCCTTGGAGTTGACGGCTTGGTGATCTATTTATAGGGCTAGGTCAAAGTCCTCATTTGAGGAGGAAGTTAAGTTGGAATTAAATTATCTTTAAAGAATATAATTCTTTATTATAATTATATTTCTTCTAGAACTTCTCCTATCTTCTTGGAATTTAATTATTCTTTAACCTCTTCATGGAAATCAAACTCCTTTGGGATTTATCTTTGCTCCACGTCATCTTGGGCTTGTCTAGTCATCAATTTCGACTACCATATCACCTTATTCTTTGTCGACAATTGCCCTGGCAACTGGCTCGGTGTCTCCTTCATGCATTGCCCTGGCAACTAGCTCGGCATCTCCTTCATGCATTGCCCTGGCAACTAGCTCTAGCCTTGCTTTGGCAAGTGATTATGCACATACACACAAAACACACCAAAGCAGCATCTTTTCCCACAAAAACAACCAAGTTATGCAATCAAGCTCAACGATGGAAGGAAACATGGATTAATGCATGAATGACTAATTATGTAACTAATATGAGCCTAAGTCTAACAATAATATGAGTAAAAAGGGTAAGAAAAATAGTACTTTTGAACACTTATCACACCCCCAAACTCAAACTATTGCTTGTCCTCAAGCAATGCAAACTAATAATTACCTACCATGTCTTCAATTTTCACAAACTTAGCTTTGAACTTGATTTCAATTCTCAGAACCGGGGCACAAAGTATGATTGGCTTTTCATTTTTCGGAAAACTTAGGAGTTACTCGGATCAAACTATAATGCTTGTGAGTGTGTGCGGAGTTGTGTGCAAGTTGTTTTTTCAGATTCTATACAAACAAGAGGTTTTCAAATTACTTCATTGGGTTCTTTTTAACATGTTTTAACTAGAGCCGATTTCAGGCACCTCTAGTGTTTTGTTTTAAGTTTCCTTAAGTTAATTAATTTATTCGACTAGAGCCGGTTTCGAGCACCTCCAACGATCAATTTTTAGCACGTCCTAGAGCTGGTTTCGGGCACCTCTAGCGATCAATTTTTTAGCACATGCTAAAGCCAATTTCGGGTACCTCTAGCATTTATCCAATTTTTATTCTAATCCCCCAATTTTTTCAATTATCAACCTAAGTTCACTAGAATTCCTTAAATCAATCAAACCGCAACAGTGTTTCATCAAATTTAGCATCATAGTAAAATTCTAAGTTTTTCCATGGTTATCCTAGAATAAAAATTCTATCAATTAAGTGCATTGGCAAAGTCATCATCGGATATTCATCAAATCTAGGCAATTCATGTTCCAACTAAAGGCATGGCAAGCAATTTACGTATCCTAAATGCAATACTTAAGATGAATGCAACTAAACATGGTAACTACTAATAACAATCCCCCCAAACTCGAGTGAGGCATTGTCCTCAATGCATGCATTAAAGAAAAATAAAAATAACAAAAAATAAAATGCAAACGAGGACTTACTCCGAGAGTTTGTCGTCGTGGATGATTAGTTTCCTTTTGGTCGGTGTCTTGATTCTCTTACTTGAACGCGATGGTTGTTTCCTTGTTGCCGATGGTGGAATTGATCCTCGTACGGGGTTGTCTTCATCGTCCTCTTCATCAATGTCATTGGCTTTTCGCTTGGAGGATTCAATTGGTGCGGTCTTTGTTGGTGCAATGGAGGACTCGTTCGAATATGAAAAATCAGATAATGATTCCGTACGAGTTGATTCGGGCATAGGTGCTTTACCTTTGGCTTTTGCAGTGGTTGCCGGGATGTCTTTAGCTTTGGTTACCGTGGCATCTTCAGGGTTGGGTGCCGTGGCATCATCTATTGCGGTTGCCGTGGCGACTGCTTCATTGGTTGCCGGGGCAAAGATCTCGGCAGGAAAGATTGGGAACGACACGTGGCTGTCCGGGTACTTTTCTAGGATAACTTGGGTGATGGCATTGTTGTGCTCCTTCATGTACTGCATGAACATTAGTTTTCGGTCTTCAATTTGCCTTATGTGGCTCGCCAATTGTTGCAAGAGTGCTTCAAACTGTCCCGGGGTTGATGGCCGAGTTGCCGGAGCGTTAGGTGCTTGGGCATTAGGGATTGCCGGGGCGGCATGAGTTGCTGCGACAATTGGAGGCCTTGAGGATTTTTCCGGTGCCTCTCCCATTAGCTTTTGGATTTGTGTTTGATTCCAACCGGACTTTGGTAGGGCCTTTTCATCGGTGTACTCACTTGGGACATGCATCTCCTTGGAAAGATTAGAAATTAAGCAAGGGAAGTAAAGAGAACCCTTATCTTTTGAGCTACATACAAAAATCTCATCACAAATAATTTTTCCAATGTTAATGATGCGATTATGCAAAATAGAATGTATGAGCAAAAGACGTGGTATATCAACGGTAGTATTGTGTGTGGTGGGCATTAAAGAAGTTTTAACAAACTTATTCCATAGTTTTGCCTCGGGTTTAAGCTGAAGGTGGTTTACCGTGCCCTTGTATTTACCGTCGTTCCAATGAGTTCCCGATAGAGTGAGTTCTTGAAGCACCTTGTCGAGTTGCTTGGGCGTGATTTGATCAATAAAGGCTTGATGCTCGTCCTTCTCAATGTAAAGCCTGTAAAAGGTGTTGATGTTTTCGGGGCTTATGAGTATGGCCTTGTCACGAACAAAAACATAAGGATTATCTGGGTTAGGTGAGTGAGCATAGAATTCTCTTACCCATGAGATGTTACCCGATTCCGATTGATGGCAAAAGATTTGCCACTTTTGATGTGCAATCCTCTCGAAGATGAATGGTTCAATGCCGAAATCTTGATGAGAGTTGGAGTATTCAAAGCCTTGTTCTTCGTAAATCTTATGGCTTTCAAACTTGGAGTGAAATCTTTCTTAAACCACCGGTGTCGCAAACTTCTTGTATCTTGGTTCTTTGGAGGAACTTGGATGAACCAAAAATTTAATTTTGGATGCCATGGATGATCTTGGTTGTGAGTTTTGTAAAAACAAAGAAAAGAAAATAAAAGAAACTAAAGAGTTGCAAGATGAAAAGTAGGAATAAGTTTCTTGGAAGTTAAGGGTGATAGGTTATATAGAAAAGATAGGTAGTAAATATGGTGGGTGAGATTAATTTTGGATAGAGAATAAATGGGGTTTCAGTTTAGGGGAAGAGTGACAGCAAGGGGGTTTAATTAGGGTAAGTTGGAGGCTTTATATAAGCCTTAGATTCAGCCCATTAATTTCCTTGTTGAAGATGTTTTCCTTCTTGGATAAAAATTCCTCTTTATCTTGAACTCTTTTTCTACAATTCAAAGACAAATAAAATAAGGATTAAAATTAAAGATAAACTAATAAAAAAATAAATAAAGATGTGTAAAGGATTCTTAAACTTAAAAAGATAAAAAAAAGAAAATAAATCTATCCTAAAAATATGTGTGCAAGTTGTTTTTTCGGATTCTATGCAAACAAGAGGTTTTCAAATTACTTCATTGGGTTCTTTTTAACATGTTTTAACTAGACCCGGTTCCGGGCACCTCTAGTGTTTTGTTTTTAGTTTCCTTAAGTTAATTAATTTATTCGACTAGAGCCGGTTTCGGGCACCTCTAGCGATCAATTTTTAGCACATACTAGAGCCGGTTTCGGGCACCTCTAGCGATCAATTTTTTAGCACATGCTAGAGCCAATTTCGAGCACCTCTAGCATTCATCCAATTTTTATTCTAATCCCCCAATTTTTTTAATTATCAACCTAAGTTCAGTAGAATTCCTTAAATCAATCAAACCACAATAGTGTTTCATCAAATTTAGCATCATAGTAAAATTCTAAGTTTTTCCATGGTTATCCTAGAATAAAAAATTTATCAATTAAGTGCATTGGCAAAGTCATCATCGGATATTAAATGCTGCGCAATTGTGCAAGTATACACGTCGCAAGTTATAGTATAAAAGATATCGTCTCCACAGGGATTGGTGCCACTTCAAGAATCTAATCTCTTGCACTATAAAAAGTAAAAACACAAATAGAAGATTATAGGAGTTTAAACTAATAACTAAACTAGAAAGCAATAAAGTAAAAGAATAGATGAGATCAAATGAGATAGATAGGTCAGGTTATCGTGAGTTGAGGTGTGATAACCGATTGGATCATCTTCGCAAAAGAGTGCAAGGGCAACTCAGTTGCCGTGGCAACTTGCACAACAGGGTTGCCTTGGCAACTAATTGATGGTTGCCTGGGCGACTAGTTGGGCAACTACTTGGGCGTCTGGGCAGCAACCTTCAAGGTTCGGCAAAGCGTTCTTCAATGGTTTCTTCTTATCCCTAAGTCGAAACTCTAGCTACTTGTGCATGCCTTGATAATACATCCCTGCGTGAATCAAGGGTGAACAACAACCAATCTTACGCTCCTCTTAGCCGTTGAAATCCTTAACTTATTCCTAAGCCGGATTAATCTTCACCATCAATAGATTGAATAAAGATCATATTCATTCGTTTCTTGAATCTAACTCTCCCGATATTAGATAAATAGATGAAGTTACGAGATCCTCTCCCAATTCATTCGCAAACAAGAATAAGAACCAAGAATGAATAAACCTTGAATAGAAAAGTGCAAACTCTTATTACCTAAACAAAATCCAATAGTTTCTCACAACCACAAGACACAATAACCTTAGCCAAATAGATTTAGTTCATGGCTAGGTTCCAAAGAAACACAAGATAAAGAATTCCTAGCATGAACCTAATTGAACAAGAAAGAAAAAGATGAAGGATGGATGAAGCCTTCTTGTCGAGATCTCCCCTTGAAGCTTGTCAAAAATTCTCTCCTGTCTCCCCCTTTGGAGTTGTCGAAATTTTCCCTCTTCTTGCTCACTTGGATTTGACGGCTTGGTGATCTATTTATAGGGCTAGGTCAAAGTCCTTCTTTGAGGAGGAAGTTAAGTTGGAATTAAATTATCTTTAAAGAATATAATTCTTTATTATAATTATATTCATTCTAGAACTTCTCCTATCTTCTTGGAATTTAATTCTTCTTTAACCACTTCATAGAAATCAAACTCCTTTGGGATTTAGCTTTGCTCCACGTCATCTTGGGCTTGTCTAGTCATCAATTTCGACTACTATATCACCTTATTCTTTGTCGACAATTGCCCTGGCAACTGGCTCGGCGTCTCCTTCATGCATTGGCCTGGCAACTAGCTCGACATCTCCTTCATGCACTGCCCTGGCAACTGGTTCTAGCCTTGTTTAGGCAAGTGATTCTGCACACACCAAAACATCATCTTTTTCCACAAAAATCACCAAGTTATGTAATCAAGCTCAACGGTGGAAAGAAACATGAATCAATGCATGAATGACTAATTATGCAACTAATATGAGCTTAAGTCTAACAATAATATGAGTAAAAAGGGTAATAAAAATAGTACTTTTGAACACTTATCACATCCCCAAACTCGAACTATTGCTTGTCCTCAAGCAATGCAATCTAATAATTACCTACCAAGACTTTAATCATCAAAGATATGCTTCAAACTTGAATTCAAACCTTAGAACCGTGGCACAAAGTATGATCACCTTTTAATTTTTCGGATAGCACAAAAATTACCCGGAACCAAACTATAATGCTCGTGACAGTGTGTGTGCGTAGTTGTGTACAAGTTGATTTTCAAGATTCTATGTGAACAATAGGTTTTTACCAATTTAATTACTGGGGCATTTATTTTTATTTTCACTAGAGCCAATTTCGAGCACCTCTAGCGAAGTAAGTAATTTCTCATTTTATTTTAGTCGACTAGAGCCAATTTCGGGAACCTCTAGCGATTCTTTAATGTCATTAACTACTAGAGCCAGTTTTGGGCACCTCTAGAAAGAAAGTGCAATTACTACTAGAGCCAGTTTTGGGCACCTCTAACAAGAAATTAACTTTTAATTTTCAATTTTAAATTTACCCAAATTTTAAGCAACCTAAGTTCACTAAGTTTCTTTCAATCAACAAGCCACAACCGTGTAACCAAAATTCAGCATCATAGTAAAATTCTAAGTTCTTTTCATGCAATCCTAAAATTAAAGGTTCTTTCAATTAAGTGCAGTGGAAAAAATTCATCATTGGATATTCAACAAGTCTTAAGCAATTAAATCCAATTAAAGGCATGGCAAGTAACATATGCAACCTATATGTGATTGCTAAAGATGAATGCAACTAAACATGAAACTAACTAGAAACCAACACCATCGATCTTTTGAATCGATTCTTCTTCTTTTTCTTTGCTTCCATTAGATTCATGGTTTGGGGATTATTCTTTGTATATCTTTTGAACCCAACCATGAACTAACTTGATTGGTTGGGGTTATTGTGTTTTGTTGTTGTGAAAAACAATTGGATTTTGTTTAGGTTTTTGAGTTGCAATTCAATTTTCAAAGTTTGTTCATTCTTGGTTCTCAATCTTGTTTGCGAGTGAATTGGGAGAGGATCTCGTAACTTCATCTATTTATCTAATATCATGAGAGTTAGATTCAAGAAACGAATGAGCATGGTCTTTATTCAATCAATTGGTGGTGAAGACTAATCCGGCTTAGAAATAAGTTTAGGATTTCAACAGCTAAGAGGAGCGCAAGATTGGTTGTTGTTCACCCTTGATTCACGCAGGGATGTATTATCAAGGCATGTACAAATAGCTAGAGTTTCGACTTAGGGATAAGAAGAAACCATTGGAGAACGCTTCGCTGAACTTTGGAAGTGAATGCTCAATTGCCCAGGCAATCGACCCATCCTTAATTGCCCAAGCAATCGCGGGAGCATTGCCCAGGCAATGTAATCAGACAACAAGGGGGAATTGCCCTGGCAACCGACTAGGCAACACGGCAGAATTGCCCTGGCAATCAACCAGGCAATTGCAACCAAATTGCCTTGGCAATTGACTAGGCAATCATAGCAGAATTGCCCTGGCAATCCGGCTGCTACTCAATCACCAAGACGATCCAATCGACTATCACACCTCAACTCACGATAACCTGGCCTATTTTTTCTTTTGCTTTCATCTATTCTTTTAGTTTATTGCTTTTACTTTACTCGTTAAAATCAACTCCTACTATCAATTGTGTTTTTACTTTTAAGTGCGATAACTAAAGCAAAGTAGCCCAAACCAATCCCTGCGGAGATGATACTCGTATCACTTTATTACTTGCGACGTGTATACTTGCACAATTGCGTAGCACTTATTACGCGCAACAAGTTTTTGGCGCACTAACTTTTCTTTTTGTTTGTTTTATCAAAAAAAATAGGTGCGCTACAAGTTAAGGGACATCAACATGTCGGGAAATAAAAGTCGATCTATTCAAGAGTTGATGTTGGAAGATATGAATCAATCCAATCAAGAGTTTCTTGCACCCTTTGATGATTATCTATACCAACCGAGAAAAGCCCAAAAAGCATATACCATGGAAAAATCTTGTGCTATGTGTGGAGAACATCATGTGTTTGAAAATTTCCCTCACATTTTCGGTGCATATGACTACATGGAGGACCATAGAGGGAACCAGCAGCAAAATTCTTCATGGTATGGTCAAAAAGCTCAAATTTTTTTTTACCATAACAATTTTACCACAGCAACAGATATGCCATGGCAATGTAGTCCTTTTCAAGAGCATTCCAATTCCTTGGAGGAAATGTTGCTAGCTTCCTTGGCTAGACTTGACGGATCAATTGAAGAGATTCGAGAGCTATCAAAGTCCATGGATACGAGGATAGCTCAGTGGGATGCAACCTTAGGAGATTCAGAAGTTCAATTGAGGAGATCCACATATGCCATGGATAACATGCACCAACAATCCATTCCTGGGGATACTGATGTCCCAAGGCAAGAGGACAAGGATCAATGCAAGGAAAGCTCTCCGATGTGTGAGGAACAACTAAAACCTCAAAGTCAAGATGATGCCAATGAGAGAGACTGCCCAACACATGATGAGCTTGAGCAACAAATTGCTTCGGCAATGATTGAGGAGTCTAAACAGAGCAATGCCGCGACAACACTCAGTGAAGCAGAGAACAACAATACTACAACAAATTATGAGGAACCTGATGCCCAGAAGGTATGTTTTGAGGAACCGATGTTGGTAGATTTGAAGCCATCGAAACCTCTACTGATGGAGATGTTTAAGAGGCCAAAAGAAAAAGGTGTTTGGATTCATAAAGCTTTTCAGAAAATTGGTTCTTCCCTTGACTTAAAGAAAATTTTGACAACTGATAGCCACGGCAATTGGCTCGAGCAGCAATTGCCACGACAACGAAGGCTACATCCAACCATGATGGAGCCTGAAGAGAATGAGGTAATTAAATGGTTGGGTGTTGATATAACTTTTTCTACTAATATATTCGTGGCTTCAGGAATAGTAGCAAGGTGGAGAGTATGCATGGACTACAAGCGAACAAAGAAGAAATACACCTCCACCATGGTAACGCAAAAGAGAGTAGTGTCAAGCACATTGGCCAAACTCTTTTTGGGCAATATTGTCACCCGATGGAGGGTGCGGATGGACTATAAGAAGTATTGAAAATGACCATCCTCAAGTTTTCTCAGATATGCAGTAACATTAGAAGATGCATGATGGCACTCTTTTCAGACATGGTCGAAGACTTCCTTGAGATCATCATGGATGATTTTTCTGTTTTTGGTAATGACTTCGACAGTTGCCTCGACAATTTAGAGAATGTGTTGGTAAAATGTGAAGAAACTGATTTTGTCCTTAATTGGGAGAAGTGCCATCTTATGGTAGATGAAGGAATAGTGCTCGACCACAAGATTTCATCCAAGGGAATTAAAGTAGACAAAGCTAAGGTGGACGTGATCGAGAGACTACCCCCACCAAGATAAAGTCTTCAATTTTGATGATTCGTGCGCCCAAGCATCCGAAACCCTAAAGGAAAAGCTTACCTCGGCTCCCATTGTTGTTCTACCAGATTGGATGCCACCTTTTGAGCTCATGTGTGATGCAAGTGATTTCGCGGTAGGACCAAGATAAAGTCTTCAATTTTGATGATTCGTGCGCCCAAGCATCCGAAACCCTAAAGGAAAAGCTTACCTCGGCTCCCATTGTTGTTCTACCAGATTGGATGCCACCTTTTGAGCTCATGTGTGATGCAAGTGATTTCGCGGTAGGAGCAGTCCTAGGCCAACTCACAGGGAGGAGGACGCGTATTTAGAGATATGCAATGCATTCCCGGATGAAAAACTTTTAGTTGCCTCGGCAACCATGGATGTGCACGACTCGGTAACCTTTGATGCCTCGGCAACCATGGATGCGCATGCCTCGGCAACCCTCGACGCCGCAACAGCCCTTGAAGCGCATGCCTCGGCAACTACAGACGTGCACGCCTCAGCAACCCTCGATGCCTCGACAACCATGGATACGCATGCCTCAGCAACCCTCGACACTGTAGCAGCTCTTGACGCGCACGCCTCGGTAAACTCCAGACGCGCACGTCTCGACAACCCTCGATGCCGCAACAACCCTTGATGCCTCAGCAACCATGGATGCGCATGCCTTGGCAACCCTCGACGCCGCAGCAGCTCTTGACGCGCACACCTCGGTAACCACTGATACGCACGCCTCGGCAACCATGGACGCGTATGCCTCAACAACTCTAGACACATATGACTCGACAATCTTGGGAGCAGTCGCCACGGTAGCATATACCTCGTGTCACGGGCCATCAGCCGAGGCCCGAGTCATTGGCACCACGGGGTAAACACCAGGGTTCCCAAGAGGTTCAGATAGAGATCTTGGGCCCAAAGATACCACCAGACTTAGCCCGATCCGTGGGAGATTCTAGAAGGCATATCCATCCACTTTGACCTATGTAAACTTGCCTTGTATACATAGGATTTGTTACCATAGATAGATGGGAATATTCCCAGGATTGTACCATTATGGTTGGTGGGCTTTGAACTTAGCCGTCGATGTAAATTTGTTTAGACCGTCGGATTAGGGGGAACTCAACTATAAATAGAGGCCTTCCCCTCCTCATTTCATGTATCCAAGTTTCCAAGGAATAAAGGAATTTACTCTAAATCCTCTGAGTGTTCTTGTGTTCTTTCTTTGTTCTTGAGCGTTCTTTCAAAGTTCTTCTTCGCTCATCTCGTTTGATCCAATTCCGCGTAGAACGCTTTGCGTTTGTCAGTGCTTGGGAAGTTTGATCTTTCGAGAGGGTTGAAAAGGCTTACTTAGGTGTTTGTCTTGAGTCACATCGCCTAAGGCCGCACGGTGGGCTGGTTGGAACTCTAGCCACGTGACAGTTGGTATCAAAGCCTTGTTCGAGCGACGTGAGCTAGTTTGAGGCACGAAGCATCGAGTTGAGATGGCACCGAAGAAGAGAGAGAATGTTGTTGCGAGCCAGAAGGGTGTGGAAACCCAGGCGGACAAAAGAAGTCGAGCAAACTCGAGGGACAAGTTGTCGGCGCTCGAGGAGGGCTTGAGGGATCTATGAAGGATTCTGCGGAGTGACTCAACATGGTAGATACACGGCTCTGGACCTGGATGACCATGGTGATGAGTCAGAGGGAAAGATAGATGCTCTCGAAGCCATGTTGAAGGCATTGAGGGTGGAAATGGTGGATCTGAAGGCGGAAGTGATGGTTTATCAAGCTGCCATGCGGAACGGTGTGTTAACCACGACGACACCTAGACCGATGAAGGACATTTCGAAGCCAAGAGAGTTCAAGGGGAACCGGTCGGCGAAAGATGTTGAGAACTTCATTTGGTGCATGGAGCGGTACTTTCGGACAATGAGCATCACAGACGATGCCGAGAAGTAAATACTATTTTTGTTTACTTGATTGACGTTGCTTTGTTATGGTGGCGACGTAGGTGCCTTGATGAGAATAGTGGAGGCAGGGGCGTTGGGACATGGGAGGAGTTCCAAGCGGAGTTCAAGCAGCAGTTTTGCCCGAGTAACACAGAGAAAGAAGCCAGGACCAAGTTTAGGAGGCTTCGACACAATGGATCCATTGCGGATTACATCCAGGAGTTTAGTGAGCTACAACTCCTTATCCCCGACTTGTGTGAGAAGGATGCGCTTTTCACGTTTATGGATGGATTGAAGTCATGGGCCAGGACCGAGTTAGAGCGGAGGGATGTGCAGGAACTTTCCAAAGCCCTAGCCATTGCGGAGTCCTTGACCGACTACAATGCTTACAAGTCCATAGAGTCCAAGTCTTCCAAGCCCCGTGGCAAGGGTATTGGTGGGAGAGACGAGGACGTGTCCGGAGATAGTAGCGATGATGGCAAGGAGAGGCCATCGACCAAGCCAAACCGGTATGCGAAGCCAGATGATCGGAAGGATCGATGATTTATAAGGTGCTACCATTGTGATGGTCCACACGTAGTGAAAGACTGTCCCAAGAAGAAGAGCCGCCTCGATGCCATTGTCCAGGAGGACGACGAGTCAGATAGAGAACCCGGTAGAGTTGGTGCAATCGCTAGCATCAAAGGAGGGAAGCCATGGGTGGAAAAAGTACATCGAAAGTGTTACCGATGTAAGGGGCCACATTTAGCGCGAGAACGCCCTGATCGAGTCAAGAAGTCCAAGGAGGACGAGCCCGAGAGTGATGAGGTTGCGAAGCTTGGCTCGATGATATTATATTCTGTCAAGGTGAGGAAGGGCCAGAAGCAGAATGGGTTGATGTTTGTCGACATCAACGTGGCGGGACGATTGAGGAGTGCTTTGGTGGACACCGGGGCAAGCGATATGTTCATGTCCAGGAAGGCTGTCGAGAAGCTTGGTCTTAAAGTTGTGGACTCAACCGGTAAGATCAAGGCAGTGAATTCAAGAGAAGTTCTAGTTGTGGGGACAGTGCAGAAGATCGAGTTGCAGATTGGGGATTGGAAGGCCAAGGAGAATTTTGAGGTAATCGAGTTAGATGACTTTGATTTTATTTTGGGACTAAACTTCCTTGACCGTATTGAAGCTCTCATCATTCCGTTTGCCAACATCGTGTGCATCTTGGATCCGAGTCAACAGTGCGTTGTGCCTGTGTGCTGAGATAGCGGGCGAGGAACCAAGAAGCTGACAGCCATTCAGCTTGTCGAAGATGCTCCAAGCCAAGGAGGCATCGAGTTGGAGGGGACAGTTGGGGATACTACCTTGGATGGGCGAGAGTTGCCCGAGGTAGTTGGCATGAAGGCCATCGAGAAGCCATCCATGAGCGAGGTGGCCGAGGCATCGAACTTCAATGGGAGAGAAGTGTCGATGGGATTTGCATTGTTGAGGAGCAATGAGGCATCAAACTTCAGGGAAGAAGGATTGATGTGTAGAGTAAATGCCGGGAAAATGAGTGAGGTACGTCTTGAACACGGTGATAGTGTGTAACAGTTTGATTTGCCGGATTTGTTGGGTGTAGGGCGCAGAAAACCTAACCCATCAGATGGAGTTGCCAAGACTTGGTGCGGGCCGAAACAACCACTCAGGGTACCGAGGGTTCGTTCGGTGTTCAACGTGAAGGCATCAAAGTTTGTGCACAAGGATCGGAAGAGTCCAGATCGGGGCAAGTCAGAACTGGTAGGAAAGAGTTCCTACGATCAAGATGTACCTGGGACGGGAAATTTTGCATGGCGGTGCGAGCCAAGGCGAGCAGTCCTTATGGGGGAACATCCGAGTCAGAGTCCGGTGCTCTTTATGGGGAGAGCGGTCCTTGTGGGGGGACAATCAAGCCAGATTCCGAGTTGGGAGTAAGCCAAGGTACGCGGAAGGAAGCTCCAGGATCGATCTCAACTTTGTTCGAGAGGCGCGACGAGGGCGTCACCAAGTTTGGTAGGGGAGATTGTCACGGGCCGTCAACCGAGGCCCGAGTCATTGGCACCACGGGGTGCACACCAGGGTTCCCAAGAGGTTCAGATAGAGATCTTGGGCCCAAAGAGACCACCAGACTTAGCCCGATCCGTGGGAGATTCTAGAAGGTATATCCATCCACTTTGACCTATGTAAACTTGCCTTGTATACATAGGATTTGTTACCATAGATAGATGGGAATATTCCCAGGATTGTACCATTGTGGTTGGTGGGCTTTGATCTTAGCCGTCGATGTAAATTTGTATAGACCATCGGATTAGGGGGAACTCAACTATAAATAGAGGTCTTCCCCTCTTCATTTCATGTATCCAAGTTTCCAAGGAATAAAGGGATTTACTCTAAATCCTTTGAGTGTTCTTGTGTTCTTTCTTTGTTCTTGAGCGTTCTTTCAAAGTTCTTCTTCGCTCATCTCGTTTGATCTGATTCAGCGTAAAACGCTTTGCGTTTGTCAGTGCTTGGGAAGTTTGATCTTTCGAGAGGGTTGAAAAGGCTTACTTAGGCGTTTGTCTTGAGTCACATCGCCTAAGGCCGCACGATGGGCTGGTTGGAACTCTAGCCACGTGACACTCGACAGTACCCTGGTACGTGGATTTAGTTAATTTCCTTGTTTATGGTATTTTACCTTATGGCCTTACTCATCAAGGGAAGAAGCAGTTTCGCCATGATGCTAAGCATTAGTTTTGGGACGAGCCTCTTTTGTTTAAACAATATGCAGATCAGGTCATACACCGATGTGTCCCTGAAGAAGAGCAGCAAAATGTACTCCGGTAATGCCATTATTCACCCTATGGAGGGCATTTTGGAGGAACTCGTACCGTGGCCAAAGTTTTGCAATTCGGTTTGTATTGGCCAACACTGTACAATGATGCCCAAGAGTTTTACAAGCAATGTGATCGTTGCCATAGGACGGGCAGTATCACCCACAAATCATTGGGCAAGCAGAAATTTCCAACCGGGAATTGAAGGGTATACTCGAGAAAGTTGTAAATCCCTCTAGGAAGGATTGGTCAGCAAGACTAGATGACCCACTTTGGGCATATCGCACTGCATTCAGAACACCCTTAGGTATGTCCCCTTTCCGACTTGTCTATGGCAAAACATGCCATCTACCGGTGGAAATCGAACACAAGGCATATTGGGCAATCAAGACCGTGAATATGGATTGGGAAAGTGCCGGGCAAAAGCGTTTGTTGGACCTCAACGAGATAAAAGAATTCCGTGCACTCACCTATAACAATGCACGAATCTACAAGGAGAAAACAAAGCAATGGCATGACAAGAAACTATTACCGCGACAATTCATGCCAGGGCAACTAGTTCTCTTAGTCAATTCTCGGCTGAAACTTTTCTTGGGAAAACTAAAATCAAGATGGTCGGGACCATTCGTAGTTGTTAAACCATTCTCCCATGGTGCCGTGATAATCAAGTCCATTACCGACGAACATAAATTTAAAGTTAACGGACAAAGATTGAAGCACTACAACGGTACCCATGTAGAACGTAACAAAGAAGTTGACACCTTAGGAGATGCGTAAGCATGCTCTCCTTTCGATATTTTCTTTTTCCTTTTCTTTTCGAACTATTTTGTTCTATTATTTTCGGTTATTTTTTTTCTCTTTATTTTTTAGGAGATATTTTATTTTTCTCCATTATCTTTAGTTTCCAGGTTTTCTTTGTTTTCTTTTCTTTTCCACAACAAGACTCACAACCAACATGTTAAGGAAATTCACTGCCGACTACTTGCTACAACAACAGAAACTACTGATGCCCAAGCAAGTGAACCTGTCTCGGCAAACATGGATCAAATCAAAGCAATGCTATTCACACGGTACCAGCCACAAGCATTCAACCACTGACCGGAAAATGAATCAAGCAAACGGCACGAAGGAAACTTATCACTCAAGGTGACGACCTCTCTGACTATCTCATTTCATTTAGTTTCTTTTAAATTTTGTTTCACTTTTACGTGCATTAAGGACAATGCTTCACTCGAGTTTGGGGGGGTGTTGGTTTCTAGTTAGTTTCATGTTTAGTTGCATTCATCTTTAGCAATCACATATAGGTTGCATATATTACTTGCTATGCCTTTAATTGGATTTGATTGCTTAAGACTTGTTGAATATCCAATGATGAATTTTTGCCACTGCACTTAATTGTAAGAACCTTTAATTTTAGGATTGCATGAAAAGAACTTAGAATTTTACTATGACGCTGATTTTTTTACACGGTTATGGCTTGTTGATTGAAAGAAACTTAGTGAACTTAGGTTTCTTAAAATTTGGGTAAATTTAAAATTGAAAATTAAAAGTTAAATTCTTGCTAGAGGTGCCCGAAATTGGCTCTAGTAGTAAATGCACTTTCTTGCTAGAGGTGCCCGAAATTGGCTCTAGTCGACTAAAATAAAATGAGAAATTGCTTACTTTTCTAGAGGTGTCTGAAAATTGACTCTAGTAAAAAAAAATGCCCCGATAATTAAATTGATAAAAGCCTATTGTTCACATAGAATCTTGAAAATCAACTTCTATACAACTACGCACACACATTGTCACGAGCATTATAGTTTGGTTCCGGGTAATTTTTGTGCTATCCGAAAAATTAAAAGGTGACCATACTTTGTGCCACGGTTCCGAAGTTTGAATTCAAGTTTGAAGCATGTCTTTGATGATTAAAGTCTTGGCAGGTAATTGTTAGTTTGCATTGCTTGAGGACAAGCAATAGTTCGAGTTTGGGGGTGTGATAAGTGTTCAAAAATACTATTTTTATTACCTTTTTACTCATATTATTGTTAGACTTAAGCTCATATTAGTTGCATAATTAGTCATTCATGCATTAATTCATGTTTCTTTCCACCGTTGAGCTTGATTACATAACTTGGTGATTTTTGTGGAAAAAGATGCTGCTTTGGTGTGTTTTTGTCTGTGTGCAGAATCACTTGCCTAAACAAGGCTAGAACCAGTTGCCAGGGCAGTGCATGAAGGAGATGTCGAGCTAGTTGCTAGGGCAATGCATGAAGGAGACGTCGAGCCAGCTGCCAGGGCAATTGTCGACAAAGAATAAGGTGATATGGTAGTCGAAATTGATGACTAGACAAGCCCAAGATGACGTGGAGGCAAGCTAAATCCCAAAGGAGTTTGATTTCCATGAAGAGGTTAAAGAAGAATTAAATTCGAAGAAGATAGGAGAAGTTCTAGAAGGAATATAATTATAATAAAGAATTGTATTCTTTAAAGATAATTTAATTCCAACTTAACTTCCTCCTTAAAGAAAGACTTTGACCTAGCCCTATAAATAGATCACCAAGCCGTCAACTCCAAGTGAGCAAGAAGAGGGAAAATTTTGACAACTCCAAAGGGAAAGAAGGAAGAGATTTCGACAAGAGAGCAAGGGGGAGAGAGTTCGATTTCTTCTTCTTCTTCTTTGCTTCCATTAGATTCATGGTTTGGGGATTATTCTTTGTATATCTTTTGAACCCAACCAGGAACTAACTTGATTGGTTGGGGTTATTGTGTTTTGTTGTTGTTAGAAACAATTGGATTTTGTTTAGGTAATAAGAGTTTGCACTTTTCTATTCAAGGTTTATTCATTCTTGGTTCTTATTTTTGTTTGCGAGTGAATTGGGAGAGGATCTCGTAACTTCATCTATTTATCTAATATCGGGAGAGTTAGATTCAAGAAACGGATGAGTATGATCTTTATTCAATCTATTGATGGTGAAGATTAATCCGGCATAGGAATAAGTTAAGGATTTCAACGGCTAAGAGGAGCGCAAGATTGGTTGTTGTTCACCCTTGATTCACGTAGGGATGTATTATCAAGGCATGCACAAGTAGCTAGAGTTTCGACTTAGGGATAAGAAGAAACCATTGAAGAACGCTCTGCCGAACCTTGAAGTTGCTGACCAGACGCCCAAGTAGTTGCCCAGCTAGTCGCCCAGGCAACCATCGATTAGTTGCCAAGGCAACCCTGCTGTGCAAGTTGCCACGACAACTGAGTTGCCCTTGCACTCTTTTACCAAGACGATCCAATCAGCTATCACACCTCAACTCATGATAACCTGGCCTATTCACTCTATTTTAATTTCATCTATTCTTTTAGTTTATTGCTCTTAGTTTTCTCGTTAATTAAAACCTCTATTATCAATTATGTTTTTATTTTCACAGTGCAGTAACTTAAGCAAAGTGGCCCAAACCAATTCCTGTGGAGACGATACTCGAATCACTTTATTACTTGCAACGTGTATACTTGCACATTTGCGTAGCACTTATTACACGCAACACATAGACTTCATTTTATAGATCCTGAAGGCGTGGTGTTAGTTTTTAGGTTTTCTATGTAGACAAACAATGGTATTTGAAAGGCTATTAGCCATTTGAAGGAATTAACACCAACACACAAAGTATTTGGAAAAATGCTCTCAACATTTGTCTGACTTCTACTGGTGTTTGAAACTACATAGGAGGAAGAGGCCAATGCAGAGCGAATTGTGGAATCTTTTGATTTGTGTTTGCATTTGGTCATTTTCCTTATATAAGTTATCAAAGTTTTGCTACAACAATGATGTCTTCTATGTTGTCTTGCAAAAAAATTTAAATCAATATTTAAATAATTATATGAATAATAACTTGTGTTCTATATATGATATTAGGACAATTGTGTACATGATTTGTATGATTCTTGACATGGTTGTCTTTATATATATGATTTGAATATGATATTAGGCCAATTGTGTACATGATTTTTACGATGATTCTTGATGTAATATCACAATTTTTGGCTAGTGACCAAAATGTAAATTTTGAAAGTTTTGTGGCTGAAGTATAAACTTTAGAAAAGTTTAGGGACCAAAGTGTAATTTTCAAAAGTTGTGTTTTTAACCCCATAAATGAATAGTTTACCCCCAAGAATGACGTTTTCGTGTTACTCAGATTTTTGGTACAGAATTTGTGTTATTGGCTATAAAGCAATAAAGTTGGGGAAAATATTCAGATAATCAGATCGAGCTAAAATTTCAGTGATGGTTCCATGAACCTTATAAGAGTCATAAATATTATTTTATAGATATTTGGATGTTAAAAAGGCCAGGAAAAAATTAAATCGATTGAAATGACATAGAATGGCAATTTTGTGAATAAGTTAATTAGTAAAAGGGCATTTTGGTTATTTCACCCAATAGGGACATGGAATGAATTTTGAGATTTCTTTTATGGATGAATAGTGGCTGATTAGAATCCAACTAAGTTTAGTTGGAATGTTACAAAATGGCAAATTAGAAATATAAATCTAGTTGGAGGGTATTTTTGGAAAGTGGAATTTATTGAATTAAAATTTTATTTTTAATTATACAAGTGGCTTATATATATGGAATATGAAGGTTTATGAATGAAATTTCATCTCCAAAACTGTGGAGAAAGAGGAGAAAGAAGAGGGAAATTTTCCAAGCTCGATTTAAGCCCCAAATCTCGGTTTTAAGTCAAGTCTGAATCAAAGATGGTTCGAGGTACTTTGAAAGCAAAGATTGAACTAGGACTTAGTGAGGCATTGTGTTAGGTGGCCAAGGTGAGTGCAATTGAATACATATCATGACACATTGATGTTTTATATATCATTAGGAAGACTTGCGATGAGTCTACATTATTTATATATTGGAATGATATTTATGTCATTGATCATATATTGGCATGTTTTAAATATGTCAAAGGTTGAAAATAAATGCATAGATCACTAGTTATATATGATATTATATTATGAATGTTATTTCGGGTATGAACTGTCCAATGTTAAATTATGTTGATATACCTTGCCAATGATGGAATAAATATGAAATATATGCCCAAGTATGTTAATGAGGGACAAAGTATAGTTGGCACGCCATAGAGTCCACCAACACACTGCATACTCGGTTTAGCACTACTGTAACCCCTAAATTTAACCTAATTGCTTAGGTCATATCTTGGGAGTTAAGTTTGAAAAACGTGTCCCTCAAGAAAAGCATTTTAGGTTTACTTGTTTATAAATTAACATTATTATTAAATAATAATAATTACCATAAAATATCTCAATTAATTTCGAACTCAATCATTAAAACAAATTTTAAGTATTTAAATAAAATATTTGTATTAAATTCAGAAACGCGTGCGGAAACAAAATCCCAATTTAAATGTCCGAATTACAAAATATTCCAAAATACTTTAAAACATTAAGCCGAAATAATTGAAAAGAGTTCATACTGAATAATAAAATATCCGAGTAAAATATGAGAAGCTCCAAGTACCGAGTCGCCTAATCAGTCTGAGTATCTGAAAGAAGAAACTATGGGGGTGTAAGCTAAAGAGCTTAGTGTGTCTCTAAAGTGCAAGCAACAAAAAAAACAAAATAGTGTTTTTATTTTCTGATAAAAGCTTTTCTGAATGCGTAATAAATTCGATAAAACCAAATCATGATGCATGACTCAATACCCGACTATCCGATATCATATAGAGTGGAGGTTGCCCTCGCCAGAGTGGAGGTTTCCCTCACTTTTTCTAAACATAATTTCGATTCTATGACACATGATATGATTTGTAAAATCATAAATTTGAACTCTTACGAGTGTCTCATTACTTAAAATTCGATGCTTGATTTTAAAACACGATTTACTATGCCATACATGAAGTTTTCAAAACATTCTCAAATCACAGTCAATCAAACAACAAACCAAGCAAAATTTGAATATTAATTTTTCAGAATATAATACAGTAGGAACACACAAATATGTGGCACAGGAAGAGAACACACCTTAGCAAGTAGTAGCTCTACAGTCGAGAAGAACACGCCTTATGTTCAGATCTAGCTGAATCAGAACCTACGATGATAACTCTATATTAATAACCATTTCTAACACTAAGCCACCACTAAAACATAAGACTAATCTGAAAGAATACTTACCCGTAGCCCTCGAAGAACGTGCACAGTAAAACTGAATAGGTGAGGTAGGTAACTCGTCAGCCTTGGAGACAGTACCTGAACACGAGAATAACTCGGGTTAATCCGATACTCAATTCATTTGAATTCACTAAGGTACAAATTAATCGCAATTAGCAAAACAGAGCTTTCGGGTGCAAAAATGACAAAACGGGCAGCGAATTCGGACTCAGACGTCGAATAAGGTCAAAATGAGGGTTTTCTGAAAAAGTCAAATTCTGGTCAAAAGTCAAAGGTTAACTTTGGTCAAACTGGTCAACTTTGCTCAAACTAGTCAAAGGTCAAAGTCAACTGGTCAACACTGGTCAATACTGACATCATCAAGGTTAACGTTGACATCATCAAGGTCAACATTGACGTTATCCGTCAACGGGTCAAGTCTGGTCAACGATCAGGTTGGGTTGGGTTAACGGGTTGGGTCAACGGTCAGGTCGGGTCGGTTCAAGGCCTGGCCTGGTTTCAGCCACTAGTCCGGTTCACAACACAGTTTGGTACGGTTCATTTACTGGTCCGGTTTGACATACTCTTATATCGGGCTTCACGCTAGACTTTATAAATGGGCTCAACTAGATAAGCCTTTCACCATACCCCCCCACACGGGCTAAACACCAAGCCCAAACCAAACACTCACCCACAACCCACCTCACTCGCAGAACCCAACAAGCCCAAACCAATTTCCCCTTAATCTGTTATCACTAGGGTTTTAGAATACCCAAAGACTGCGGACGACGACATAGATTTTAATGACGACGATATAAGAGATATTAACAGCGGTGACGACAAATAGAGGTGGCAGCTCACCGCCGGTCCTCACCAAAAGCACAAACCAAAAGCATAACGATGATTCACGACCCCCTCACATGAACGAAAACCAAAATAACTACAACCCACAACCCCAAAACAAACACTGATTTAAAACCAAAAATAGGGATACAATGTTTACCCAAAACACACTTGCTCGAACGGAGACGAAACTCAACGGCGGAGCTCACGACAGCTCATGGAAATAGAACGATTTCCTTGTGATTTATGTCAAAATCGAACAACAAAAAAGGAGAATGGTGGCCTAGGTTTGGTTAACGCGAACAAGGGAAGAGCAGTGAGGCTCACGAATGACAGCCAACCCTTCGTTGGTAGCTCGCCGGAACACGAGAGGGGGAGGGGAGAATTATTGAGAGAGAGAGAGAGATATGCGGCTGGGCAAAAGAAATCTGGGAGTCCAAGGGTTTCCTTTAGCTGATAAACATGTTAAAATACCCAACTTAATGGGTAAAACGCAAAGCATGCCCTTGGAATCTTTAGGGTTCACAAGAATGGGTATTAAACTTTACCTTCATCACATATTAGCCACAAAATTCTGAATTAAGCCCTTCAACTCTCTATTTAATCAATTTAATCCCTTAACTGAATTAGGGATTTTAAAGCAAATTTGTAAAACTTAGGGTTTCTAATTTGGGGATTTTTGAAATTTAGGTTTTCTAAAATAGGGCAAATTTGGGGCGTTACAACTCTCCCTCCCTTAAAAGAAATTCCGTCCACAAAATTTTCAGACTTAGCAACAAATTCCCAAACTAACTAATACATTCATATTCTTCTCCATTCTAAATTTATAATCCATTATAACTTAAGATAAGAACTGATCACATCAAAAAGTACCTGCTAAGCCATCGTGCATATCATCATATCCAACGTGAGATTCGATCAAATATACAGAACCTAGTTGTCTAGCCTCAAATCTAACTGACCCACCTCTCTGAGCATGTCTACCCCTACTAGCAATACCAGAAGCAATTGACCTAAGCTGCCCTCTACCTCAGTGAGTTGCCTGAACTGATGCATGTGCCTGACTCTGCACGGATAAACCAGTAGGTAAACACGGACAATTCTTCAAGCAATGATCCTGAGAAATCTAAAACACGCTCCGTTCATTAATCTGCACTTTCCATTATGCTTCGTATTACAATAACCACATAGAGAAATAGGTCGACGAACTTTTGAACTACCCAAACTACCAAACGAAATTTCTTGTACTGTAGGTATCTCATTCTGATAAATATAAGGAACAGAATAATCTCTAGGCCTCTTTCTAGACAAGTTGAAAAAACTATGTTGAGCAGATGTGTCCGATTGCTTCTCGGCCTGACTAGCATTCTGAAGTTCCTCCGCTTTCATGAGTGCAACTATCCTCCCAGCAGTCTTAGCCCGACCGACTAGCTCGCTGAACACCTTATCATGATGGGTAGCAACTTCTCTCTAAAGCGGTAAATGAAGCCCATCCAAAAACCACTTACACTTATCTTTTTCGGTCGTAACTAACCCCGAAACATATTTGGCCAACCTTAGAAACTCTATCTCGTAATCATTTGCAAATATGTCATTCTGCTTTAGATTTATAAAATCGGCGCGACACTTTGCTAAGAACTCACCTCCCACATATCGATCCTAAAATGCCTGTCGGAAAAACTCCCATGTGACCTGAGGGTTTTAGAATACCCAAAGACGGCGGACAACGACATAGATTTTAATGACGACGATAAAAGAGATATTAACGGCGGTGACGACAAATAGAGGTGGCAGCTCACCGGCGGTCCTCACTAAAAGCACAAACCAAAAGCATAACGATGATTCACGACCCCCTCACATGAACGAAAACCAAAATAACTACAACCCACAACCCCAAAACAAACACTGATTTAAAACCAAAAATAGGGATACAATGTTTACCCAAAACACACTTGCTCGAACGGAGACGAAACTCAACGGCGGAGCTCACGACAGCTCATGGAAATCGAACGATTTCCTTGTGATTTATGTCAAAACCGAACAACAAAAAAGGAGAATGGTGGCCTAGGTTTGGTTAACGCGAACAAGGGAAGAGCAGTGAGGCTCACGAATGACAGCCAACCCTTCGTTGGTAGCTCGACGGAACACGAGAGGGGGAGGGGAGAATTATTGAGAGAGAGAGAGATATATGGGTGGGCAAAAGAAATCTGGGAGTCCAAGGGTTTCCTTTAGTTGATAAACATGTTAAAATACCCAACTTAATGGGTAAAACGCAAAGCATGCCCTTGGAATCTTTAGGGTTCACAAGAATGGGTATTAAACTTTACCTTCATCACATATTAGCCACAAAATTCTGAATTAAGCCCTTCAACTCTCTATTTAATCAATTTAATCCCTTAACTGAATTAGGGATTTTAAAGCAAATTTGTAAAACTTAGGGTTTCTAATTTGGGGATTTTTGAAATTTAGGTTTTCTAAAATAGGGCAAATTTGGGGCGTTACAACTCTCCCTCCCTTAAAAGAAATTATGTCCACAAAATTTTCAGACTTAGCAACAGATTCCCAAACTAACTAATACATTCATATTCTTCTTCATTCTAAATTTATAATCCATTATAACTTAAGATAAGAACTGATCACATCAAAAGTACCGCTAAGCCATCGTGCATATCATCATATCCAACGTGAGATTCGATCAAATATACAGAACCTAGTTGTCTAGCCTCAAATCTAACTGACCCACCTCTCTGAGCATGTCTACCCCTACTAGCAATACCAGAAGCAATTGACCTAAGCTGCCCTCTACCTCGGTGAGTTGCCCGAATCGATGCATGTGCGACGACTCTGCGGATAAAACAAAGAGGTAAACACGGACAATTCTTCAAGTAATGATCCTGAGAACCACATCTAAAACACGCTCCGTTCATTAATCTGCACTTTCCATTATGCTTCGTATTACAATAACCACATAGAGAAATAGGTCGATGAACTTTTGAACTACCCAAACTACCAAACGAAATTTCTTGTACTGTAGGTATCTCATTCTGATAAATATAAGGAACAAAATAATCTCTAGGCCTCTTTCTAGACAAGTTGACAAAACTATGTTGAGCAGATGTGTTCGATTGCTTCTCGGCCTGACTAGCATTCTGAAGTTCCTCCGCTTTCATGAGTGCAACTATCCTCCCAGCAGTCTTAGCCCGACCGACTAGCTCGCTGAACACCTTATCATGATGGGTAGCAACTTCTCTCTAAAACGGTAAATGAAGCCCATCCAAAAACCACTTACACTTATCTTTCTCGGTCGTAACTAACCCCGAAACATATTTGGCCAACCTTAGAAACTCTATCTCGTAATCATTTACAAATATGTCATTCTGCTTTAGATTTATAAAATCGGCGCGACACTTTGCTAAGAACTCAGCTCCCACATATCGATCCTAAAATGCCTGTCGAAAAGACTCCCATATGACCTGAGGGTTTTAGAATACCCAAAGACGGCGGACAACGACATAGATTTTAATGACGACGATAAAAGAGATATTAACGGCGGTGACGACAAATAGAGGTGGCAGCTCACCGGCGGTCCTCACCAAAAGCACAAACCAAAAGCATAACGATGATTCACGACCCCCTCACATGAACGAAAACCAAAATAACTACAACCCACAACCCCAAAACAAACACTGATTTAAAACCAAAAATAGGGATACAATGTTTACCCAAAACACACTTGCTCGAACGGAGACGAAACTCAACGGCGGAGCTCACGACAGCTCATGGAAATCGAACGATTTCCTTGTGATTTATGTCAAAACCGAACAACAAAAAAGGAGAATGGTGGCCTAGGTTTGGTTAACGCGAACAAGGGAAGAGCAGTGAGGCTCACGAATGACAGCCAACCCTTCGTTGGTAGCTCGCCGGAACACGAGAGGGGGAGGGGAGAATTATTGAGAGAGAGAGATATATGCGGCTGGGCAAAAGAAATCTGGGAGTCCAAGGGTTTCCTTTAGTTGATAAACATGTTAAAATACCCAACTTAATGGGTAAAACGCAAAGCATGCCCTTGGAATCTTTAGGGTTCACAAGAATGGGTATTAAACTTTACCTTCATCACATATTAGCCACAAAATTCTGAATTAAGCCCTTCAACTCTCTATTTAATCAATTTAATCCCTTAACTGAATTAGGGATTTTAAAGCAAATTTGTAAAACTTAGGGTTTCTAATTTGGGGATTTTTGAAATTTAGGTTTTCTAAAATAGGGCAAATTTGGGGGCGTTACAACTCTCCCTCCCTTAAAAGAAATTATGTCCACAAAATTTTCAGACTTAGCAACAGATTCCCAAACTAACTAATACATTCATATTCTTCTTCATTCTAAATTTATAATCCATTATAACTTAAGATAAGAACTGATCACATCAAAAAGTACCTGCTAAGCCATCGTGCATATCATCATATCCAACGTGAGATTCGATCAAATATACAGAACCTAGTTGTCTAGCCTCAAATCTAACTGACCCACCTCTCTGAGCATGTCTACCCCTACTAGCAATACCAGAAGCAATTGACCTAAGCTGCCCTCTACCTCAGTGAGTTGCCTGAACTGATGCATGTGCCTGACTCTGCACGGATAAACCAGTAGGTAAACGCGGACAATTCTTCAAGTAATGATCCTGAGAACCACATCTAAAACACGCTCCGTTCATTAATCTGCACTTTCCATTATGCTTCGTATTACAATAACCACATAGAGAAATAGGTCGACGAACTTTTGAACTACCCAAACTACCAAACAAAATTTCTTGTACTGTAGGTATCTCATTCTGATAAATATAAGGAACAGAATAATCTCTAGGCCTCTTTCTAGACAAGTTGACAAAACTATGTTGAGCAGATGTGTCCGATTGCTTCTCGGCCTGACTAGCATTCTGAAGTTCCTCCTCTTTCATGAGTGCAACTATCCTCCCAGCAGTCTTAGCCCGACCGACTAGCTCGCTGAACACCTTATCATGATGGGTAGCAACTTCTCTCTAAAGCGGTAAATGAAGCCCATCCAAAAACCACTTACACTTATCTTTCTCGGTCGCAACTAACCCCGAAACATATTTGGCCAACCTTAGAAACTCTATCTCGTAATCATTTACAAACATGTCATTCTGCTTTAGATTTATAAAATCGGCGCGACACTTTGCTAAGAACTCAGCTCCCACATATCGATCCTAAAATGCCTGTCGGAAAAACTCCCATGTGACCTGGCTAGATGGAACAGTGTCTACTACAAACTCCCACCAATTTTGTGCTTCACCCTCAAGCAATGATACAACGTCCCTCATTTTTTGATTGATAGGGTAATCCATCTCAATGAACATACGTTGTAACTTCTTTAGCCAATACTCAGCATCAGCTGGATGTGTACCAATTTTACCCACAAACAATTTTATACCAGCAGCTAAAATTTTTGTAGATATGGGTTTTCTCAAACCCTCTGATTGGCGGAGATAACGCAATAACTCTCGGTGCACCGTGGCACTGTCTAGCTGAACTGTTTTAGCATCCTCAACATCATGTGAGTCTTCACTCCCAATCTGATGTCCTCCCTTCGGCTCATCCTCCTTATTCGATATCTTATTCTGATTTTCTGTTTGACCAACAGAAGGCATATGTCACTACCAGAAGCAGCGGTACGGCCTCGGCTACGACCACTCACAAAGCTAGAACCTCTACGCGGTGGCATAGTAGACAATCTACAAAAGGTAAGAGCCTAGAGTTAGATTCGTTACTGGAGTCTCAGATTTTAAAACAATTGAAAGTGGTAAAGTCAAAATCACATGGTATCGTAATTTATTTTTCAGAAAATTCCCATTTATCCCAAAATATATCAAATGCATGCAGAAGTCAAAATATTTTGAAAATAACTCTTGGGAGCCTCACAGTCTGAGGGTTGAACCTGGCTTTGATATCACTAAATGTAACCCCCTAAATTTAACCTAATTGCTTAGGTTAAATCTTATGAGTTAAGTTTGAAAAACTTGTCCCTCAAGAAAAGCATTTTAGGTTTACTTGTTTATAAATCAAAATTATTATTAAATAATAATAATTACCATAAAATATCTCGATTAATTTCAAACTCAATCATTAAAAAAATTTAAGCATTTAAATAAAACATTTTTATTAAATCGGAAACGCGTGCAGAAACAAAATCCCAATTCAAATGTCCTAAATGTCTGAATTACAAAATATTCCAAAATACGTTAAAACATTAAGCCGAAATAATTGAAAAATGTTCATACTAAATAATAAAATATCTGAGTAAATTGCGAGAAGCTCCAAGTACTGAGTCGCCTAACCAGTCTGAGTATCTGGAAGAAGAAACTATGGGGGTGTAAGCTAAAGAGCTTAGTGTGTCTCTAAAGTGCAAGCAACAAAAAAAAACAAAACAATGTTTTGAAAAAAACCATTCTTACATATCATTACCCGGAAGGAATAGAGATTCAATTGAATTTGATTTACAAGGAAGAATCGGTAAAGATACTGAAACATGGAGTCAAAGAAATAAGGAATAAGATGATCTCGCTTCTTAAAGTTCTTTGGCGAAATCATGAAGTCGAAAAAGTGATCTGGGAAAGAGAAAAAGATATGAGAAAATAGTTTCCTCATTGTTTCTGAATCAGGTATGTGTTAAAAATTTGAGGATGAATTTTCTTAAGGGGTAGAATTGTAATATCGCAATTTTTGGCTAGTGACCAAAATGTAAATTTTGAAAGTTTTGTGGCTGAAGTATAAACTTTGGAAAAGTTAAGGGACCAAAGTGTAATTTTCAAAAGTTGTGTATTTTAACCCAGTAAATGAATAGTTTACCCCCAGGAATGAAGTTTTCGTGTTACTCAGATTTTTGGTATAGAATTTGTGTTATTGGCTATAAAGCAATAAAATTCAGAAAAATATTCGGATAATCAGATCGAGCTAAAATTTCAAAGATAGTTCCATGAACCTTATAAGAGTCATATAATATTATTTTATAGATATTTGGATGTTAAAAAGGCCAGGAAAATATTAAATTGATTGAAATGACATGGAATGACAATTTTGTGAATAAGTTGATCGGTAAAAGGGCATTTTGGTTATTTCACCAAATAGGGACATGGAATGAATTTTGAGATTTCTTTTATGGATGAATAGTGGCCAATTAGAATACAACTAAGTTTAGTTGGAATGTTGCAAAAAGGCAAATTAGAAATAAAAATCTAGTTAGAGGGTATTTTTGAAAGTGGAATTTATTGAATTAAAAATTTATTTTTAATTATAAAAGTGGCTAATATATATGAAATATGAAGGTTTATGAATGAAATTTCATCTCCAAAACCGTGGAGAAAGAGGAGAAAGAAGAGGGAAATTTTCCAAGCTCGATTTAAGCCCTAAATCTCGGTTTTAAGTCAAGTCCGAATGAAAGAAGTTTCGAGGTACTTTGAAAGCAAAGATCGAACTAGGACTTAGTGAGGCATTGCGTTAAGTGGCCAAGGTGAGTGCAATTGAATACATATCATGACACATTGATTTTTATACATCATTAGGAAGACTTGCGATGAGTCTACCTTATTTATATATTGGCATGATATTTATGTCATTGATCATATATTGACATGTTTTAAATATGTCAAAGGTTAAAAATAAATGCATAGATCACTAGTTATATATGATATTATATTATGAATGTTATTTCGGGTATGAACTGTCCAATGTTAAACTATGTTGATATACCTTGCCATGGATGGAATAAATATGGAATATATGCCCAAGTATGTTAATGAGGGACATGGTATAGTTGGCATGCCATAGAGTCCAGCAGCACGTTGCATACTTGGTTTAGCACTATAGTGTATATAAAAGACACTTAGTGTATATGGTTAGCACTGCCTTATGTGCGGATGGTTAGCACAACCTTATGTGCGGATGGTTAGCACAACCTTATGTGTAGTTTTGACTCATGTACCCAAGGTCCTCATAGGCTTATATTTGTGCTATGGTTTATGGTTAATAAATGATAAACAAGTGAATAAGCTTATGAGCTTTTAGAACAAATGGCAAGTATATTGGTAAGAAGTTTATATCCATTTTATGTTATGTTAATATATTATTAACATGATGGATTTACATGTCTAGTGATCAGGATGCATTTATGCATATATGGCATATTATGACAAATGAACAAGCATGAAAGTCTTATGACATTAGCATGTAGTAAATCATTACTAATGCAATGTAAAAGTTGATGCTTTGGCATATATATCATGTTATATAAACATAGCCATTAAGTCAAATAAAGTTTAAACTATTGTTATTAACTTCCTTTATTGTCTCACAAAGTTCGTACTTAGCGTGTGTTTGATTGTGCACACGTAGGTAAATCAAGAAGAGAGTGAGAAGAGCATTGCATCAGTATTGGAAAGCTCAATAGGTAATCACAATAATGACATCATAATTGAGGTTTGATTATTATAGTGGCATGTATACTTGCTAAACCTATTTGAGTTGTGATTGGCCTTTAAAGTTCATTATGGTTTCAAGATAATTGGCGTTTCTGGAAAGATTCAAAAATAAGAGTAACCTCAAGTGATGAGTTGGATGCTAAGATAATTGAGAAATATGAAAATGCAAGAATGTGAATTTTGGACAGGGTGTACAAGTACTCAAGATTTGGGTTCAAAATTATCAAAACTTGAATTTTGTTTTAAATATCATTAATATTTAAGGATAGTAACGTTGTGATATTCCTAATTCGTATTCTCCATATGGATACGAAAAGGGGTGTTATATTTATTGGTATCAGAGCTACAAGTTTAGCCGATTCTAGAGTTAAACGAAGTATGGTAACGGTCTAAAGTGTATACATGCCACTAGGATGTCAGAATTACTGATGATTTTACTTGCTTGAATCGATGCAATTGCTTACTTCATTATGATAATAATGTTAAATTCCAATGTGTGAGGGTAAAAGAATCGTGTTAGGTGTTTAGGCGAGTGGATCAATAAGAGATTCACGAGCATGATAAGGTTAATGATAATATTCTACCCTCAGCTTAGAATAGTGCAGAGGCACCAGAGTAACATGATATGCATGTTCTGGATTAAGAGCTTTTCTTCCAGACATTAGATATAATCATGAATCAGCCTGCTTAGGCACCGATTGCAAAAGAATTGATAATTCATGCACACTAGATTTTCAAAGAGATATTAGTGGAGATCTTATGATTGTTAATCTATGGTTTAAAGATATAAAAGTTATGTTGAAGGAACTCTATATTGATGATCAGAGGAGACTCAAAGGAAAAGTATTATCTCATCTGAAAGGATTAGACCCGTATTTGAAAAAGTAATGTTATAGTACATACTCAAAAGTCTATTAACTAGAAGTTCTTTCTTTGAGTGTTCCGTAACAAATTTTATCCTAGAGATGCAACGGAGTTTCTTGCATCTTAATTAGGGCAATTTGATTATTTACGGGTATGCGTGCAAGTTTAATAAACTGAGCTGATTTGCTTCTAAACTTCTTTCTACAGACAAAAAGAGAGCCTATTATGACAGCTCATAGAGGGCTGGAGGTCAGGTACAAAGAAGTACTGACTACCATATGTATTTCAAAATTCCATGAAGCAATAAGTTATGACGAATGCAATGCAAAGGGTTCAGAATGAGAAAATATCTAAAGAAAGGTCATAGCTCGTAAAGAGAAATAGTGAATCATTATTTATTTCACTACTTTTAAAAAGTGGTGAGGATTTTTGGCAAAGATATCAAACTGAATTTGTTACATAGTTCCGCTAAGAGATCGAGACAAGGAAAATTAAGAAATCTCTGACATATATAATTAATGTTTGAGATTCAAGAAAATCACGAAACCAATCATGTGAGTGTTGTGATAATTGGCATGCATGAGCATGCAGAGTTTTTATTGGAATTTGTTTCCAATGTGCAAAATTATTTAACTTATGATATGGATACTGAGCATCAAGGGTAAGCTGGGAGAGTATTCCTATTGTTTGTGAGTTTTAAATGGGTTGCCCAAAAGGAGCTGTCAGGCTTGACGCTTAATTGAGAGGCTAAGTTTAGGATTGGATTTAATCCAATATGGGACCTATATCGATTGCACCCTATGGAATGGCTCTTACTAGACTGAGAAAGCTAAAGACCTAGTTGCAAGAGTCATTAGATTGAGGTTTTATACGACCCGGTATATCACCTTGGGAAGCTCTAGTGATGTTAGTTAAAGAAGCAGTAATATTCCTCTAAGATTAAATTACGATTATATTATTACAAGTAGAAGAATATTTGATAGTAGCACCAGTATTAGTGTAGTATGAATCTAGTAAGGATTCTATCTTATTCAATAATACGTCCTATAATAGGTTGGGATGTGTATTAATATAATAAGGCTAATGCCGTAATTGATGTATTTAGCCAAAAGTCATTCTTTAGCTTATAAACATTAAATGCCCAATTACCTTTGGAAGAAAATGGTATATTGATTACATAGCTTCAGCCCAAATCTACTTTGACAAATCGGATCAAAGATTTATAGATGAAAGATAAGATATGTCTGGAAAAAATCAGTAAGGTGAAAAGGGAAAATTAAAGATTTCGATGTTAAGTTTAAAGGATGTTCATATTATCAAGGGGTAATTTATATCGTCGATGATAATGAGTTAAAAAGAGAACTAAAAGGTGATTGAATCTGATTTATTTCAAGATGCAGATAATAAAGTAAGAATGGTTCGAAGCAATCTAGAATTGTTTTAGAATAATGGATATTATCTGCTGATCTTGAAATAAAAGATATTTAATATGAAGTTAAGGATAAAGTATTCCTTAAAAGTTTCACCTTGGAAGGAGGTGTTATGGTTTGGACAAAAAGGGAAGCTGTGGGCCATGTAAGATTGTGAAAAGAGTTGGTATGGTGGCTTATTAGCTAGTCTCACCTCTGGAAATGGACAAGATTCACAATGTATTTCATATATCGATGCTCAAGAAGTATCAATTAGATCTTTTACATATCATTACTCGGAAGGAATAAAGATTCAATCAAATTTGATTCATGAGGAAGAATCGGTAAAGATACTGGAACATGGAGTCAAATAACTAAGGAATCAGATGATCTCGCTTGTTAAAGTTCTTTGGTGAAATCATGAAGTCAAAAAAACGATCTGGGAAAAAGAAAAAGAAATGAGAAAACAGTTTCCTCATTGCTTTTGAATCAGATATGTGTTGAAAATTCGAGGACGAATTTTGTTAAGGGGGAGAATTATAATATCCCAAATTTTGGCTAGTGACCAAAATGTAAATTTTGAAAGTTTTGTGGCTGAAGTATAAACTTTGGAAAAGTTGAGGGACCAAAGTGTAATTTTCAAAACTTGTGTATTTTAACCCCGTAAATGAATAGTTTACCCCCAAGAATGACATTTTCGTGTTACTCAGATTTTTTGTACAAAATTTGTGTTATTGGCTATAAAGCGATAAAGTTTAGAAAAATATTCGGATAATCAGATCGAGCTAAAATTTTAGAGATGGTTCCATGAACCTTAGAAGAGTCATAAATATTATTTTATGGATATTTGGATGTTAAAAAGGCCGGGGAAAATTTAAATCGATTGAAATGATATGGAATGACAATTTTGTGAATAAGTTGATTGGTAAAAGGGTACTTTGGTCATTTCACCCAATAGGGACATGGAAAGAATTTTGAGATTTCTTTTATGGATGAATAGTGGCTGATTAGAATCCAACTAAGTTTAGTTGGAATGTTACAAAATGGAAAATTAGAAATATAAATATAGTTGGAGGGTATTTTTGGAAAGTGGAATTTATTGAATTAAAAATTTATTTTGAATTATACAAGTAGCTTATATATATGAAATATGAAGGTTTATGAATGAAATTTCATCACAAAAATAATGGAGAAAGAAGGAAATTTTTCAAGCTCGATTTAAGCCCCAAATCTCAATTTTAAGTCAAATCCGAATAAAAAAGGTTCGAGGTACTTTGAAAGCGAAGATCGAACTAGGACTTAGTGAGGCATTGTGTTAAGTGGCCAAGGTGAGTGCAATTGAATACATATCATGACACATTGACATTTTATACATCATTAGGAAGACTTGCGATGAGTCTACTTATTTATATATTGGCATGATATTTATGTCATTGATCATATATTGACATGTTTTAAATATGTCAAAGGTTGAAAATAAATTAATAGATCACTAGTTATATATGATATTATATTATGAATGTTATTTCGGGTATAAACTACCCAATGTTAAATTATGTTGATATACCTTGCCATGGATGGAATAAATATGGAATATATGTCCAAGTATGTTAATGAGGGACAAGGTATAGTTGGCATGCCATAGAGTCCAGCAGCATGTTGCATACTCGGTTTAGCACTATAGTGTATATAAAAGACACAGTGTATATGGTTAGCACTACCTTATGTGCGGATGGTTAGCACAACCTTATGTGCAGATGGTTAGCACAACCTTATGTGTAGTTTTGACTCGTGTACCCAGGGTCCTCATAAGCTTATATTTGGGCTATGATTTATGGTTAATAAATGATAAACAGGTGAATAAGCTCATAAGCTTTTAGAATAAATGGCAAGTATATTGGTAAGAAATTTATATCTGGTTTATGTTATGTTAATATATTATTAACATGATGGATTTACATGTCTAGTGATCAGGATGCATTTATACATATATGGCATATTATGACAAATGAACAAGCATGAAAGTCTTATGACATTAGCATGTAGTAAATCATTACTAATGCAATGTGAAAGTTAATGCTTTGGCATATATATATCATGTTATATAAACATAGCCATGAAGTCGAATAAAGTTTAAACTATTGTTATTAACTTCCTTTATTGCCTTAATAAGTTCGTACTTAGCGTGTGTTTGATTGTGCATACGTTGGTAAATCAAAATGAGAGTGAGAAGAGCATTGCATCAATATTGGAAAGCTCAACAGGTAATCACAGTAATGAGATCCTAATTGAGGTTTGATTATTATAGTGGCATGTATACTTGCTAAACCTATTTGAGTTGTGATCGACCTTTAAAGTTCGTTATGGTTTCAAGATAATTGACGTTTCTGAAAAGATTCAAAGTTAAGAGTAACCTCAAGTGATGAGTTGCATGCTAAGATAATTGAGAGCATGTTGGTTTTATAATAGTCAATTGTTCCCTATAAGCATACATAACATTTGGGAATTGAATTAGGATGAATTAGAAATATGAAAATGCAAGAATGTGCATTTTGGGACAGGGTGTACCAGTACTCATGATTTTGGTTCAAAATTATCAAAACTTGAATTTTGTTTTAAATATCATTAATATTTAAGGATAGTAGAGTTTTGACATTCCTGATTAGCATTCTCTATATGGATACGAAAAGATGTGTTACATTTATTGGTATCAGAGCTACAAGTTTAGCCAGTTCTGGAGTTTAACGAAGTATGGTAATGGTCAAAAGTGTATACATGCCACTAGGATGTCAGAATTACTGATGATTTTACTTGTTTGAATCGATGCAATTGGTTACTTCATTGTGATAATAATGTTAAATTCCAATGTGTGAGGGTAAAAAAATCATGTCAGGTGTTTAGGCGAGTGGATCAATAAGAGATTCACGAGCATGATAAGGTTAATGATAATATTCTGCCCTCAGCTTAGCATGGTGCAGAGGCACCAGAGTAACATTATATGCACATTCTGGATTAAGAGCTTTTTTTCCAGACATTAGATGTGATCATGAATTAGCCTGCTTAGGCACCGATTGCAAAAGAATTGATAATTTTCGCACACTAGATTTTTAGAGAGATATTAATGGAGATCTTATGATTGTTAATCTATGGTTTAAAGATATAAAAGTTATGTTGAAGGAACTCTGTATTGATGATCAGAGGAGACTCAAAGAAAAAGTATTATCTCATCTGAAAGGATTAGCCCGTATTTGATAAAGTAATGTTACGGTACATACTCAAAAGTCTATTAACTAGAAGTTCTTTCTTTGAGTGTTCCATAACAAAGTTTATCCTATATATGCAACGGAGTTTCTTGCATCTTAATTAGGGGAATTTGATTATTTACAGATATGCTTGCAAGTTTAATAAACTGAGATGATTTGCTTCTAAACTACTTCCTACAGACAGAAAGAGAGCCTGTTATGACAGCTCATAGAGGGCTGGAGGTCAGGTACAAAGAAGTACTGACTGCCATATGTATTTCAAAATTCCATGAAGCAGTAAATTATGACGAATGCAATGCAAAGGGTTCATAATAAGAAAATATCTAAACAGAGATCACAACTCGTAAAGAGAAATAGTGAATCATTATTTATTTCACCATTTTAAAAAGTGGTGAGGATTCTTGGCAATGATATCAAACTAAATTTATTACATAGTTCTGCTAAGAGATCGGGACAAGGAAAATTAGGAAATCTTTGACATTTATAATTAATGTCGGAGATTCAAGAAAACCACAAAACTAATCATGTGAGTGTTGTGATAATTGGCATGCATGAGCATGCAGAGTTTTTATTGGAATTTGTTACCAATGTGAAAAATTATTTAACTTATGCTATGGATATTGAGCATCAAGGGTAAGCTGGGAGAGTATTCCTATTGTTTGTGAGTTTTAAATGGGTTGCCCAAAAGGAGCTGTCAGGCTTTACTCTTAATTGAGAGGCTAAGTTTAGGATTGGATTTAATCCAATATGGGACCTATATCGATTGCACTCTACAAAATGGCTCTTACTAGATTGAGAAAGCTAAAACCCTAGTTGCAAGAGTCATTAGATTGAGGTTTTATATGACCCAATATATCACCTTGGGAAGCTCCAATGATGTTAGTTAAATAAGCAGTAATATTCCTCTAAGATTAAATTACGATTATATTATTACCAATAGAAGAAGATTTGATAGTAGCACCCGTATTAGTGTAGTGTGAATCTAGTAAGGATTCTATCATATTCAATAATACGTCCCATAATAGGTTGGGATGTGTATTAATGTAAAAAGGCTAATGTCGTAATTGATGTATTTAGCCAAAAGTCATTCTTTGGCTTATAAGCATTAAATGCCCAATTACCTTTGGAAGAAAATAGTATATTGATTACATAGCTTCAGCTCAAATCTACTTTGACAAATCAGATCAAATATTTACAGATGAAAGATAAGATATGTCTAGAAAATATTCAGTAAGGTGAAAGGGAAAATTAAAGATTTCGATGTTAAGTTTAAAGGATGTTTATATTATCAAGGGGTGATTTATATCCCTGATGATAATGAGTTAAAAAGAGAACTTAAAGGTGATTGAATCTGATTTATTTCAGGATGCAGAGAATAAAGTAAGAATGGTTCAAAGCAATCTAGAATTGTTTTAGAATGAAGGATGGTATCTGTTGATCTTGAAATAAAAGATATTTAATATGAAGTTAAGGATAAAGTATTCTTTAAAAGTTTCACCTTGGAAGGAGGTGTTATGGTTTGGACAAAAAGGGAAGCTGTGGGCCATATAAGATTGTTAAAAGAGTTGGTCCTGTGGCTTATTAGCTAGTCTTACCTCTGAAAATGGACAAGATTCACAATGTATTTCATATATCGATGCTCAAGAAGTATCGATTAGATCTTTTACATATCATTACCCGAAAGGAATAGAGATTCGATCAAATTTGATTTATGAGGAAGAATCGATAAATATACTAGAACATTGAATCAAAGAACTAAGGAATAAGATGATCTCGCTTGTTAAAGTTCTTTGGCGAAATTATGAAGTCGAAAAAGCGATCTGGGAAAGAGAAAAAGATATGAGAAAATAGTTTCCTTATTATTTCTGAATTAGGTATGTGTTGAAAATTTGAGGATGAATTTTCTTAAGGGGGCGAATTGTAATATCCCAATTTTTGGCTAGTGACCAAAATGTAAATTTTGAAAGTTTTGTGGCTGAAGTATAAACTTTGGAAAAGTTTAGGGACCAAAGTGTAATTTTCAAAAGTTGTTTATTTTAACCCTGTAAATGAATAGTTTACCCCCATGAATGACGTTTTTGTGTTACTCGGATTTTTGGTATAGAATTTGTGTTATTGGCTATAAAGCGATAAAGTTTAGAAAAATATTTGGATAATCAGATCGAGCTAAAAATTCAGAGATGGTTCCATGAACCTTAGAAGAGTCATAAAATAATATTTTATGGATATTTAGATGTTAAAAAGGCCGGGAAAAATTTAAATCGATTGAAATGACATGGAATGGCAATTTTGTTAATAAGTTAATCGATAAAAAGGCATTTTGGTCATTTCACCCAATAGGGACATGAAAAGAATTTTGAGATTTCTTTTATGGATGAATAATGGCTGATTAGAATCCAACTAAGTTTAGTTGTAATGTTACAAAATGGAAAATTAGAAATATAAATCTAGTTGGAGGGTATTTTTAGAAAGTAGAATTTATTGAATTAAAAATTTATTTTTAATTATATAAGTGGCTTATATATATGAAATATGAAGGTTTATGAATGAAATTTCATCTCCAAAACCGTGGAGAAAGAGGAGAAAGAAGAGGGAAATTTTCCAAACTCGATTTAAGCCCCAAATCTCGGTTTTAAGTCAAGTCCGAATCAAAGAAGGTTCAAGGTACTTTGAAAGCAAAAATCGAACTAGGACTTAGTGAGGCATTGTGTTAAGTGGCAAAGGTGAGTGCAATTGAATACATATCACGACACATTGATGTTGTATACATCATTAGGAATACTTGCGATGAGTCTACCTTATTTATATATTGGCATGATTTTTATGTCATTGATCATATATTGACATGTTTTAAATATGTCAAAGGTTGAAAATAAATGCATAGATCACTAGTTATATATGATATTATATTATGAATGTTATTTCGGGTATGAACTTCCCAATGTTAAATTATGTTGATATACCTTCGCATGGATGGAATAAATATGGAATATATACCCATGTATGTTAATGAGGGACAGGGTATAGTTGGCATGCCATAGAATCCAACAGCACGCTGAATACTCGGTTTAGCACTATAGTGTATATAAAAGACACTTATTGTATATGGTTAGCACTACCTTATGTGCAGATGGTTAGCACAACCTTATGTGCGGATGGTTAGCACAACCTTATGTGTAGTTTTGACTCGTGTACCCAGGGTCCTCATAGGCTTATATTTGGGCTATGGTTTATAGTTAATAAATGATAAAAATGTAAATAAGCTTATGAGCTTTTGGAATAAATGGCAAGTATATTGGTTAGAAGTTTATATCTGGTTTATGTTATGTTAATATATTATTAACATGATGGATTTACATGTCTAGTGATCAGGATGCATTTATTCATATATGGCATATTATGACAAATGAACAAGCCTTGAAGTCGAATAAAGTTTAAATTATTGTTATTAACTTCCTTTATTGCCTTACTAAGTTCGTACTTAGCGTGTGTTTGATTGTGCACACGTAGGTAAATCAAGATGAGAGTGAGAAGAGTATTGCATCAATATTGGAAAGCTCAACAGTTAATCACACTAATGACATCCTAATTGTGGTTTGATTATTATAGTGGCTTGTATACTTGATAAACCTATTTGAGTTGTGATTGGCCTTTAAAGTTCGTTATGGTTTCAAGATAATTGGCGTTTCTAGAAAGATTCAAGGTTAAGAGTAACCTCGGGTGATGAGTTGCATGCTAAGATAATTGAGAGCATGTATGTTTTATGATAGTCAATTGTTCTATATACGCATACATATCATTTGAAGACATTTGGGAATTGAATTAGGATGAATTAGAAATATGAAAATGCAAGAATGTGGATTTTGGGACAGGGTGTACCAGTACTCAAGATTTGGGTTCAAAATTATCAAAACTTGAATTTTGTTTCAAATATCATTAATATTTAAGGATAGTAAAGTTGCGACATTCCTGATTCGTATTCTCCGTATGGATACAAAAAGGGGTGTTACACTTGACATTGTTGTCTTTCTATATATATACTCTTGACATAGTTGTCTTTCTATATATGATTTGTATAACTCTTCACACGATGGTCAATAATTATGTTATATTATGTAATTAATTCGAAAAGATGTTTTTTAAATGTGTGCTAAATTATTTAAATTTTTGCGGGTTAAATACAATAAAATATTAAACCTCAACATAAATGTGCCTTTTATTTACGCTCGCATAAAGTGACTTCTCTGTAATACGAATAGTAACGAACGTTTACATATTGAGTATCGAACTTTTCACGTGAAACCTAAAACATGACATGTTTTCCTAACGATTTAAGTTTACGTTGCTCTTTACAAGTCTCAAAACACACATTCATAGGTTCGACACTATTTAAAATTGTCGTTGTCGGCCGCAGCTGTCTTCTCGGTTGTAATTTTAATAAATGTCATATAACAGCTATACAAAGTTTCGGTATGATATGTTTTGGACTGAAAATATTAATGGAAATTGTGACATTCACGGCTGCACATTTTCAGTTCTTTGTTTAGGAACTTTACTACAAGTTTCATTTCATTATATTAAAAACTTAACACAGAAGATGATGTGGACAATACATAAATAGTCAAAAATAATTTTTTTTGTAAAGATGTGGCCAATGCATTTCAACCCCAAACAATCTTTCTCGTATACCTTGCAAACCACTGAGGATTTTTCCTGTAAATCAGAGCAACACCCTCAAAATTTGGGTGAAGGTCGTCTGGGTTTGGAACATGCAGCAAACCCAGTATACACGCAAGAATATCTACAACTCTGATAGCAGGGCTCCACATTTCATGGAGGATGTCCAACCTAATGCCACCAAATTCAGTGAAGTTGGGATGGAATAATCCCTATCAAATTGAAAAGCAAACTACATAAACAGATAACCATTATCTTTGAAATGCTTCAGCGTAAAAAAATTAACAAGATAAAACAACAATGTTGGGAGGTTTATTATATTATCCTAGGAGGTTTCATAGGGTAATTAGGTGGGAAGAAAAATCTAACTTCAAAATTATGGCCTTCGTAAGGTCTGTCATCAGGTGCAGCCATTTGAAGTCGATAATGAAACGAATAGTCATTGACATCTGCCATAACTAAAGAAAAATAATGATAATTATAAACTGTCTGAAAACATTTAAATGTTGCCTAAATGATAACGTAATAGAGGAATGTTTACCAAAAAGTAGATAAGGGGCTACTAACGGATTCTCCAAGGCAGCAGGACGGAACTCCCTGCGAATAAATGCAAGCGTATTCATGATGATCTGACAAAGTAGATGAAGAAATAAGACAAAGATGAGAATGAAAATTTACAACACTTTGTTGGGGTATTTATAGAAAAGAACGTGCCGCTTCATCTAGATTATGGGGTTTACAATGTTGTGGCAATTCATATGTCAACCCGTTATTAATAAGAAAAAATTATTATATGGTGCCGCCTGAGCACGTCATCCCTAGTCATATCCACTAAAAATTAGCCAAGTATTTTTAGTATTTAACATTAACATGGAACATTTAGGATAGGCAGAACGTGGCTTTTCAGTAATACGACAAGTACTGAACTTTTGCATTTTAAGTTTCGAACTTATTATGTGAAACCTAAGATATAACATGTTTGCCTAACGATTTTAGTTTACGTTGTGCTTTAAAAGTATCCAAAACTCAACTCGATTCGAAAAAAAATCAAATAAAGTTTGAATCGTAAAATGGGACTTGTAAACATGAAAAACTCAAAATTTTCCAACGCGACTCAATCGAACACCCAACCCTACTGATATGTAGTTGACATTCTTCATTTTGCATGTATTTGATCTTTTATGAACTATGTCTTTTTTTTCAAATTAATAATAAATATTTTGGGCATTCTTTTAACTCGGTTTGAGATTGAATTGAGCTATTAATTAGGTCCACGTTTTTTTCAAAAAAAAGTACTGATGCAGTCAAATGACAAAGGGCAAAATTAATACAATTAGAAAGTAAGATCAAAATTGATAATTTGAGTTTATTTCAGAGTCAAACTTGTAAACATTTATTTTTATTAAAATAATTAAACGATATAAATTACTTAATTTAATAATAATTAACATTATATAATATCATTTTTAAATTAAATGTATATAATCTATTTAAAATTTATCAATTTACTAAATAAAAGTTTCAGTAGAATTATCATTCAATGAATTAGTAATGGTTGCTCATTTAAGATCCCTAATTTAATTTGGGGGTAGAAATAAATGATTTTAGTTGCTCTAGTATACTATAATGATTTTAGTTTTGACACAGAAAATTATGATGGTGTGGTCGAAGATAGTATTATTGTGGTCTCAATCTCAGTTTTGCTTGCAACCACTCTGACGCTTTCCAAGGATTCTTTCTAATAATAAAATTAAAGATGAAATACACATTTGCGTAAAATAAAAACATTAGAAAGAATAGAATCGAGAAAACGACTAAATATATAAACCAGTTGTGGGAGGTATAATATATAAACTAGCTTGAAGATGGAGTTTTTTCGAGTCTAGTCATTGAAGTAAAAGTGTCTAAACTATATCTCTTTGTAATAGGTGTTTAATGTTTTTTTTTGATGAAATATGTACATATTGTTTTTTTAAATAAATGCTTAAAGTTTTATTCCGTTGCTGTTTTAAGGTAACGTTGTTAAAAGAATTCATGACCCTATAAAAATTGCAAAAAGAATAATTTTTAAAAATATCCCAAAGTTTATAGAAATTACAAGGTAGTCGTAAATTTCTAAATTCCAAAATTGATGTCATTATCACCATCGATTGCCTCATCGGACCCCACTTTCATCGTCGTTGGAGGCCTCCACCCATTTCTGCTAATCACCCATTGACACTAACTGACTAGAGACGTGACAATTGGACGTCGAACAATTGAAGTCAACTCCGTCAATTGCTTGTCTGTGCATCAGCTACATCACAAGTTTGGTCATCCATCCGATAAAGTCTTAGCCTCTGTATTACACACTTGTAATATATCTTATGACTCAACTAGTTTGACAAAATTTCATTGTTCTTCATGTCTTATTAATAAGAGTCATAAATTACCATTTGGTCAAAATACTATGTCAAGCTCTCGTCCTCTTGAATTGCTTTATTCTGATGTTTGGAGCACTAAACATATGCCTTATGATGGATATTCATATTATGTGGTGATTGTTGATCACTTTACCAAGTATATCTGGTTATACCCGATGAAGAAAAAATCTGATGTTGCGGCAATATTTCCTCAGTTTAAAAGGCTTGTTGAATGCTTTTTTCATCATACCATTGCGTCTCTATTCTCTAATAATGAAGGTGAGTTTGTTAAGCTATTGCCCATTTGAATTTTGAAGGTATTTCACACTTCACAGTCTCATACTATGGAACACAATGAGACTGCTAAACGGAGACATCATCACATAGTGGAGACTGGTCTATCTCTAGTTCACTTTGCATCTCTCCCAACAGAGTACTAGTCTCATGTTTTTCAGGTAGCGGTCAATCTCATTAATCGGATGCCAACACCGATACTAGATAATATGTCGCCATACTTTCTACTTTATCAACAAGCACCAAACTATGACAAGTTCAACCATTCGGATGATTGTTCTTTCCTTGGTTGCGACCATACACGAAGCATAAACTTAAGCCACAATGTGTTTTCCTTGGAAACTCTGTGACGCAGTCTGTTTATAAATTCCTAGAGCCAAACACTAACAAAATCTATGCCTCTCACCATGTTTGGTTTGTTCCTCACATCTTCCTTTTTACTACACGACGTGTCCTCCCTGTGCCATGACATCCCCTTCCAGTATTATTTCCTGCTGCATCAACATCACCTTCCACACCTCTCTTACCTACTATGCCACAGCAACCTAATGCTTTTATTGCTACACTAGCTTTTTTGCCTAATATGCCACGACAACATGATGTTCCCATTACCACACCAACTTCCTTGGATAATCTACCACGGCAACCTGATGATCTCATTGCAACACCAGTTCCCTTGGCTAATCTACCATAGCAAGATGTCTTCCCTGACTTGCCACAGCATGCTCTCTGCAACAACGAGTTCGCGACTAAATCCAAGGTACTTTGGACCTTCATTTGTTAATGCTATTACATGTCATCCTTTGCCTTCCATATTAGAGTCAAAGTCTGTTACTCAAGCACTCAAAGATCCATTATGGAGACAAGCCATGGAAGATGAGTTTAATGCCTTACTACTCAACCATACATGGAATCTTGTTCCATGTTCCACACAATCTGTTGTAGGGTGCAAATAGGTATTCCATGTGAAACAGCATACTGATAGCTCTGTTGATCGATACAAAGCCATATTGGTAGCGAAAAGGTATTCTCAAGAAGTTGGTCGCGACTATTTTGAGACTTTCAGTCCTGTGATGAAACATGTTACGGTGCGTATTATTTTCACTCTTGCACTACATCATGCATAGCCTATCAAGCAGCTTGACACTAATAATGCCTTCTTAAATGGCACCTTACATGAGAAAGTCAATCTAGATAAACCTTTGGGGTATGTTGACCCTACAAAACCATCTCATATATGTCAGTAGCGTAAAGCCTTGTATGGACTCAAGCAGTCCCCGATGGCAAGAGATATTGAACTCTCTCAATTTTTATTCACTTTGGTTTTACGAAATAAAAGGTTGATGCCTCCCTCTTCATCTATAATTTATACTTTCTAGTCTACGTGGATGATATTGTGCTTACTAGTAATAACACTGACTTCAATGCTCACTTCACCAACTTATTATCTATGAAGTTTGCTTTGAAGGACATATGATTGGTCAGTCATTTTCTTGGCATTGAGGCTTTTTCTACTTCAACTGGGTTGTTTCTATCTCAGGCACAATACATCTCCGACATCTTGACTTAGTTTCAGATGGAAAATGCCAAGACAATTTCTACATCTATGTCCTCTTTCGACAAACTACCTCCGCTGGAGCCATCTACAACAATTGATATCTTTAGTTATCGACGATTACTTGGTCTCCTTCAATATCTCACACTCATTCATCCGGATATTGCCTTTATCGTGAATTGTCTATCGCAATACATGCATGGTTCTTTACTTGCACATTGGACAACAACTAAGCACATCATGTGTTATCTAAAAGTTACATTATGCCATGGCATTCTTTTCGCCAAAGCATCTTCACTTTATCTCACTACCTTTGCCGATGCAGACTGGGGTGAATCCTCTACGGATGACAGATCCACTACTGGATATACTATTTATCTTGGACCTAATCTTATATCTTGGAAGTTAGCTTGTCAGAAAATTATTTCTCGTTCCTCTACAAAAGCTGAATATCGTGCTGTGGCAAATGCAACTGTTGAAGTGCTTTGGGTTCAACATCTACTTCAAGAAATTAGCGTGGCATTAAAAAATTCCATCTCTCTTTCGCAACAATCTAAGTGCAACATATGTTTGCAAAAATCCAGTATTTCATTCTCATATGAAGCATCTTGCACTTGATTACTTCTTTATTCGTGACTTAGTTGCTCCGGGTTCACTACTTGTTCAACACATCCCCTCTAAAGCTCAGATTGCGGACACTCTCACCAATCTGCTTGGCCGAAATCTCTTCATTCATTTTTAATCCAAGATTGGTGTCTTTGATTGTAACCCCATTGACTCGGCCTAGATGCCAGACTGAACCGAGCGAGCTACATTGGGTTTGCCAAAATAAACCTGAGAGATTTTTGTAGAAAAGCGGTCCATGACAATTTCTACATCTATGTCCTCTTTCGACAAACTACCTCCGCTGGAGCCATCTACAACAATTGATATCTTTAGTTATCGATGATTACTTGGTCTCCTTCAATATCTCACACTCATTCATCCGGATATTGCCTTTATCGTGAATCGTCTATCGCAATACATGCATGGTTCTTTACTTGCACATTGGACAACAACTAAGCACATCATGTGTTATCTAAAAGTTACATTATGCCATGGCATTCTTTTTCGCTCAGCATCTTCACTTTATCTCACTACCTTTGCCGATGCAGACTGGGGTGAATCCTCTACGGATGACAGATCCACTACTGGATATACTATTTATCTTGGACCTAATCTTATATCTTGGAAGTTAGCTTGTCAGAAAATTATTTCTCGTTCCTCTACAAAAGCTGAATATCGTGTTGTGGCAAATGCAACTGTTGAAGTGCTTTGGGTTCAACATCTACTTCAAGAAATTAGCGTGGCATTAAAAAATTCCATCTCTCTTTCGCAACAATCTAAGTGCAACATATGTTTGCAAAAATCCAGTATTTCATTCTCATATGAAGCATCTTGCACTTGATTACTTCTTTATTCGTGACTTAGTTGCTACGGGTTCACTACTTGTTCAACACATCCCCTCTAAAGCTCAGATTGCGGACACTCTCACCAATCTGCTTGGCCGAAATCTCTTCATTCATTTTTAATCCAAGATTGGTGTCTTTGATTGTACCCCATTGACTCGGCCTAAATGCCAGACTGAACCGAGCGAGCTACATTGGGTTTGCCAAAATAAACCTGAGAGATTTTTGTAGAAAAGCGGTCCATTTTTTTATTTCATCTTATCTAAATGCATTATTAATCCTAATGTAATCATACTGGCATCGATGAAGTTTACAACCCAATCAGGCGTCGAATTGACATCCAATTGCATAGAATAGACTCTCAAGGACCAATTTGTAAAAATAGATAATTATAAGGACTTCTTAGAAATTAAAGTTACCAATCCTTTATTAATCAGGTTTCATACTTACATGTTAAATTTCAACTTAAAATAATCATCCATACTCATTTAATTACATGATCAAGAAATAGGGACTAAATTGTAAAGAATCAAACTTCAGCAAGCATTTTAATAGAATTACCTAACTGTGTATCGGTACACCAGCTTACCGTATCGATACGGTGAAATTTTCAAAAGGTGTACCGATACGGTCCTCAAGCGTATCAGTACGAGTATGCTATATTCGAAACAAGAAATTCTAGTAGCCAAAAGGCGTACCGATACGGTTACCCGTGTACCGAAACTAAGCTAACTTTTATGCATCGCGTACCGATACGGTCCCTAGGCGTATTGGTACGGGAAGGCAATTTTCCCAGATTGAGTCGAGATAGGTCCTTGCGTACCGATCCCTGAGGACCCGTACCGGTACGGACATACCTGTAATGACCTCTTGGTTCAACATTTGACATTTTGGCTCAATCTAACTTACATTAATCAACAACTAATCATCATAAAACTTCTCAAACATTAATTTCTTAGACATAGAAGCATGGTAGAAGATCATACACAACATGTCAAATCCAAACATAAATCCTATAGGCATGATTTCTACCCAATCATGTATTTTGGTTCCCAACACCTCAAAACAAGCACAATGCATCACACAAGTCCAAAACATGAAACAGAACTTGTACAAACAGGGAGTATCCAAAATAAACCTCTCAAATACAACTCGGTCACATTGCCTTTTATTACTACTTAGTATTTATAAAACCATACTTTGAAAATGCCTCAACTCTTGGATCTCCCCTTGCGTACTCGCTGTCCAAAAAAACCTATTTCTCTGCATTGATGAGAAAAGAGAGCGTAAGCTATAAGCTTAGTGGGGGAATCGCAAAAACACTCATCAATGCATTTAAAACCATTTTACATCAAAACAAGTTTATAATGTTCATTCCAAAATCATCTCTTGCTTCTCAAATCTGCCCAAATATGCACATTTAAATCATTTTCAACACATGTATCATGGATTCTATCTCAAACCTCAATTTAAGCTTCAAATGCTAAAACCTCTATATAGCAAGGTTAAAGAGCATCTTATTGATAAACAACTTTATATAAACACAAACCATTTCTCATGATACATTGTCTCATATATTGGCATTCAAGTGACTCAAAACCAAGTACCATTCAATTTTACAAAAACACATCAGATACACAAATTTTCCAAGTGGTTCCTTCGACCACTTCATATACGTCTTCGAACCGGAGCAGCCCTCAAAGGTTATAACATATAAATCCACCAGTGGGAGAAAACAACACAATTAACCCCTCGACACACATGAGGCAACTTATTATAGTGCACTTTAAACCCTATGGCTAGCTAACTATATCCGATAACATTTTATCTCAGCCACTTGCCAATATACTCAATAAAACCACATTACCTCGTTGTTTTACATATGCATCAAATCAATCCAATTTCCAATACATTAAAACATGTATTCTAGTATTCTCAAAATACTTTCATAAACCATATTCCATTTTCTATAATCAGCATATATGATCATTTGCAACATCTTTCATTTCTAAAACATGCATATAACAGTAGGTGATCAGAATCATAAACATGTGTATGAGATTGTATTTTGCAAAATTGAAAACGAAATAGAGCTCAACCAATACTTACTTTCGAGCTTAGATAAGTGTTCCAAACTTATTATAAATCCCAAAAACCATCTCCAAACCTTTTAAAAGTAGTATAACACGTTTCCAATCACTAACAACCAAGCAATCCACTTGGCGACGCACAATTAAGCTTTCGGAGCCTTTGAAGCCTCTTCAAAATATATAGGATTCAACTTCCCTAATTTACCCAAATAAAAATAGAGGATTAATGCACTTCCATGCATCCCTAATTTCCAACTACCAACAAACAACACTTAGCCTCACTTAAAACCATCAAATGCCATTCTAAAACAACTAAAATTATCCCCAAACTTCATCTAAACAAAGCCCAGCCAAAACCTATTGATTTTATCATCTTAACAACATCAATTAACATCCAAAAATATCCTTATAACGTCCTTATATCTCCAGCTACTCTACAACACCAAGATCGCACCAAAATCTAACTATAAACATCCTAGAAAATTAGCAATTTACATAGTTTCGGGTTTTCTTTAATTAACTCTTACTTTAACATTAAAACACATATCTTAAGTGTTCTAAAACAATTAGAATCAAGGCAAAATAGATCCATAACAATATTCTTCCAATTTCTCATCAAAACATAATTTAATCCATAAAATCTTGATTAAATAATAAACACATAACAAAAATCAGTTGTAAAGGATCAATAACTTGGGAATTTCATTAAATAATCTTTAATTAGAGGAGAGAAATGAAAATCACCTCTAATTGCTGATTTCTCCCTTAATTGGCAAAAAATGGTTGAAATCCAAGTAGCGTTTGTTGTAGGAATCCAAGAAATCAAGTAAGAAATCAGAAAGGAAATCAAAAGAGATTGATTCCTGGAAATTTTGGAAAGAATTTGATAGTTTGGCTGCTGAGAAAAGTGATAGCAAAGTTAGTTACGTGAGAAAATAATTTGTTAAACTAAAAATCTTTTTTATCAATTCCATTTTATTTATTATTAAAACCATTTAAAAACCTTTTAAAATATCGTAAATTAAGGGAAAATCTGATAAAAAAGTTTGGTTAATTAGCTCCTTAAGGATTCTAAGTTTTGACCCTTTTATGATATAGTTACCAAAAATAGTTTTGAAAACTTTACATTTTAGTCACCAGACCAAAATGTCCCAAAATCAGATTCAATTCCTTCAAATTGAATTTACCAAAACCCTTAGAATATTAACTAATATTTTCTAGAATTTTTCCATATTTTATTTTAGCCAAAACCAATTTGTTCAGATTTAGTTCCCGTAACTAACTCAAATTGCCTAATCTGGTTCTCCCAACCCGTCTAATTGTTCCATCTAACATTTAGGCCCAAATTCAGGGCGTTACAACTCTCCCCTCGTAACAAATTTCGTCCACAAAATTTACCTGGCGGAAAAAGGTAAGGAAATTGCTTCTTCATGTCTTCATTACTTTCCTAAGTGGCTTCTTCAACTCATCGATGTCGCCACAACACTTTCACCAACTCTAAAGTCTTGCCACGAAGAACCATGGTGCTAGAATCCAGAATTCTCACTGGCTCTTCATCATTGGTCAAATTTAGATTCAACTCAATCTCCTCCACATACATCACATGCGAAGGATCCGATCTATAACTCTGTAGCATCGATACATGGAAAACATCAAGTATCTTCTCCAACTCCGTAGTCAACCTCAACTTATAAGCAACTGGACCAATACGATCCAACACCTCATAAGGACCAATAAACCTAGGGCTCAACTTGCCCTTCCGTCCAAACCTCATCACCTTCTTCCAAGGCAAAACCTTAAGAAACACGCGATCACCAACCACAAACTCAATCTCCCTACGCTTCAAGTCAGCATATGACTTTTGCCGATCCGAAGCCGCTTTCAACCGGTCACAGATAAGATTCATCTTCTTATTTGTGTCCTTCAACACATCGGGCAATGAAACAATTTCTCGCCCACCTCCGCCCAAAAAAGTGGCGTGTGACACATTCTACCGTACAAAGCATCGTACGAAGCCATTTTAATACTAGCCTGATAACTATTATTATAGGCAAACTCCACCAAGGGTAGCTACTTCTCCCACGTTCCTTGGAAATCAATGATGAAACATCACAAAATATCTTCCAACACTTGGATAACGCGTTCTGACTGTCCATCTGTTTGAGGATGATAAGTAGTATTGAAATTCAACCGCATACCCAATGCCCTATACAAACACTCTCAAAACCTTGCTGTAAAGCACGGATCTCTATCTGATACTATAGACTTAGGCACCTCGTGTAACCTAACAATCTCCTCAATATACAACTCTGTCAACTTGTCCAAAGTATACATCGTATGCACAGCCAAGAAATGCACATACTTGGTAAACCTATCCACAATCACCCAAACAGAATTCTTCTTCATTGGCGTCAAAGGCAAACCAGACACAAAATCCATGGTAATCCTCCCCTACTTCCATTCTGGAATCTTTAACAATTGCAACAACCCAGAAATAAACTGGTGCTCTACCTTAACACGTTGACAAACCATACATCGGGTAACAAAATTCGTGATATCCTTTTTCAAACCAACCCAAAAATATTTCTTTTTCAAGTCCTGATACATCTTTGTACTTTCCAAATGCATAACAAAAGGACTCGAATGTGCCTCAGTCAAGATAGTGTGCCTTAACTCATCTTTCGGCACAACCACTTGACTCTTGAAATGCAAAACCCCTTCATCACTAAAGCAAAAATTCGTTTGGTTACCATCCATAATATCTTTTACATACGGTACCAAGAAATCATCATACGGTTGTTTCTCCTTAATTAACTGCAACAATGATGCTTCACCTGCAATTCAGCCAACAAACCACCATCATGCGTCACACTCAATCGAGAAAACATGGCCCTCAACTCTACTATCACCTTTCTACTCAAAGCTTCAAATACAGCATTAGCCTTACCCGGATGATACTCTATCGTCAAATCATAATCATTAAAAAACTCCAACCATTTTCGTTGCTTAAGATTCAACTCTTTCTACGACATTAGATATTTTAAACTCTTGTGATCTGTGTACATAGTACACTTCTCACCATAAAGGTAGTGTTACGAAATCTTTAACGCAAACACCACTGGAGCAAGCTCTATATCGTGCGTAGGGTAGTTGCGTTGTGCACCTTCAACTGCCTAGATGCATAAGCTACAACCTTATCTTCTTGCATCAACACACACCCCAAACCAACGTAGGATGCATCCCTATACACAACAAACTCCTTCTCTGACTCAGGTTGAATCAAGATCGGAGCTTGTGTCAAAGCTTCCTTTAACTTATCAAAGGCTTGTTGTCTAGTCTCTATCCACTCAAAACTTATATCCTTTTGCAACAACTTCATCAAAGGAGCAACAATCCTCGAGAAACCATCCATAAAGCTTCAGTAATACCCAGCTAACCCCAAGAAACTATGAACCTCTGTCACAGACTTTGGTTGTTTCCAATTCACAACTGCTTCAATCTTCTGCGGATCCACCCTGATACCTTCGGCTAAAACAACATGACCTAGAATACCACTTGCTTGATCCAAAACTCGCACTTGCTTAACTTGGCATAAAGCTTATTATCCAATAGTACTTGTAACATAATCTGTAGATATTGATCGTGATCTTCCTCAGTACGTGAGTACTTAAGAATGCCATTAATAAACAGTACCACGAATTGATCGAAGAATTCATGGAATATCTGATTCATCATGTCCATGAAAGATGCAAGCTCATTTGTCAACCCAAATGGAATCACCAAGAACTCTTAATGCCCATAGCATGTGTGAAAAGTTGTCTTCGGCATGTCTTTATACTTCACGTTCAATTGGTAGTATCCAGATCGCAGATCAATCTTGGAAAACACCGTAGCTTCCCGAAACTGATCAAACAAATTATTAATCCTTGGAAAGGGATACTTATTCTTAATCGTTAACTTGTTTAGTTACCGATAATCAATGTACATCCTCAATGTGCAATCTTTATTTTTCACAAATAACACAAGAGCTTCATACGGTGAAACACTAGGCCGAATAAACCCTCGATCCAACAACTCTTATAGCTGTATCATTAACTCTTTTAACTTATTCGGTGCCATGCAATGTGGTGCAATCAATACTGGAGTCGTATCTGCGTACATCTCAATGCAAAACTCTACTCCCTAACTGGTGGTAATCTGGGCAACTCTTCTGAAAATACTCCTGGAAAATTGTAAACTATGTAGATATCCTGGGCATGTACCTCCTTTATATCCAGATTCATAACATATGCTAGATATGTTTGACTTCCCGATTCCAGCAACTTTTGCGCTTCTAAAGTCGAACCACATTAGACAAGAATTTAACATTCTCGCCTACAACCACTAATTTATAGTCCTTAACAAGTCTCAATAAAACTCGCTTGGTCTCAAAATCAACCACAACTCGATGCTTTGACAACCAATCCATCCCTACAATTACATCAAAACCATAAAATGGTAACTCCATAAAATCATCTACAAACTCATGACCTTGAACCATTAAAGGGCATCTCCTAAACAACCTCATAGCGACAACTAACTTGCCAAAAGAACTAGTTACCCACATACCAACATCTAACACTTCAACAGGTATATCAAGCGAGCAAGCATGTTTGCGCAAGATGTATGAATGTGCAGAACCATAATCTATTAAAGAAAGCAATTGTATGGATTGCAAAGTAAATGTACCTGCAATCACATCTGAGTCATTCCTTCTCACACAATGCGTGAAAACCCTCACTGGTCCATCACCCACAGGCTTATCTGCCACAGTGTGAACAACTGTCCTCTTTCTATCTTTTTTGTGCTGAAAATAACCTCGACCGCACCCACAGCCTCTCTACGGTACCACAGTATGTGTATTAACTTGTCCATCTCTAGCTAACTTCGGACAATCACGCCTAATGTGATCCCACAATCTGTAGTTCTAGCATGTCCCAAAAGTACCCCCAGCACTCTCCCAAATATTGCCTACCACATTCCCTACACTCGGGTACTCCAGCGTAGGTATTCTGACCTTATTGTCCACGTCCTGCATTACTTTTACCTATTCTTTGATCTAGACGATACCTCATATCTCTATGCTTCTTATATTAATCTCTGCCCATATATGACTCAACATGCCTCTTTCCAATCGAAGAACTCCCTGACCGAGAAACTAGGAAATCAAACTCTGTATAATTAGTAACCAGCGTGTACGTCTTCACCTCTTTAACCAACTCATACCAGAATCGGTCACACTACTGTCGCTCATCAGGAACCAACTCAGGAGCATACTGGCTCAACCGAACAAACTAAATCTCATACTCAGACACAGACATGTTTTCCTACTCTAATGCCATGAACTCCCTTTTCTTATCATCCTAATAACGGGATCCCAGATACTTTTTCTGAAAAGCAGCACAAAATAACTTCCACATCACATCAGCAAGTGTCATACCTGCGATAGCAGTCGTTTACCAACTATAAGCAGCTCCTTGAAGCAACGACACTATACAACACAACTTGAGGACATTCGTACACTTCATCTAACAAAGGATTCTCTTTGTGCTAGCAAACCATTCCTCTTCTGCCTCAGGAGCCAAACCTCTAAACTCAGTACCACCCAAGCTACGCAGAAGCTTCAACGATAGCCCGGTATTAATAGCTACAGACACTAGTGTAGGTACTTTCACCCCAGCTATGACAGCCTAAAAAGCTCTAGTCATCGCCTGAACTAACGATGTCATATCTCTGAAAGCTAGTCCTTTTGGTGCCTGAGACTTACCACCCTTGACTCCAGCACCAACAGAAGGTATCAATGGAGAAAGAGGTAACTCATCATTTTGTACATCCACAACACTCCCCATATAATCTCTCATCTCTCGTCTCAGTCCTATTTTGCAAAAATATGAGTCTAAACATGATAATACAATAAAATAAAATAATTAGGCCAGCTTGTAGCAAGAATCCAAGTCGCACAAGTTTCAAAACAAAACCATTTTGCACTAGTAGTAATAAGGCAATGTATACCCAAGCTTACACCTCATCATATCGCATCCCAACCATAATCAAACAAAATCAAGCACCGTGCATGTCAATCAATAGATTCATGTATCAACAATCAATCAAACAACCATAACCCACCTCCCAACATTCATAACTTGGCTCTGATACCACCAAATATAACCCCATTGACCTAACCTAGATGCCAGACCGAACCGAGCGAGCTACATTGGGTTTGCTGAAATAAACCTGAGAGATTTCCTTAGAAAAGCGGTCTATTTTTTATTTTATCTTATCTAAATGCTTTATTAGTTCTAAGGTGATTATGCTGGCAGCGGTGAATGTTACAACCCAATCGGGCGTCGAATTAACATACAATTGCATAGAATATCCTCTAAATGACCAATTTGTAAAAAAGATAATTATAAGGACTTCTTAGAAATTAAAGTTACCAATCCTTTATTAATCAGGTTTCATACTTACAAGTTAAATTTCAACTTAAAATAATTAGCTATACTCATTTAATTGCATGATCAAGAAACAGGGACTAAATTGCAAAGAATCAAACTTCAGCAAGCATTTTAACAGAATTACCTAACTTTGTATCGGTTCTCCAGCTTACCATATCGATACGAAGTAATTTTCAAAAGGCGTACTGATACAGTCCTCAAGCGTATCGGTAAGGGTATGCTATATTCGAAACAAGGAATTCTAGTATCCAAAAGGAGTACCGGTATAGTTACCCATAAACCGAAACTAAGCTAACTTTTATGCATCGTGTACTAATACAGTCCCTAGGCGTATCGATACGGCAAAACAATTTTTCCCAGATTTAGCCGAGATAGGTCATCGCGTACCGATACTTGAGGACTCGTACCGGTACGGACAAACCTGTAATGACCTCTTGGTCCAACACATGACACTTTGGCTCAATCTAACTTACACTAATTAACAACTATTCATCATAAAACTTCTCAAACATTAATTTCTCAGACATAGAAGCATGGTAGAAAATCATACACAACATGTCAAATTCAAACATAAATCCTATAGGCATGATTTTTGCCCAAGCATGCATTTTGGTTCTCAGTCCCTCAAAACCATAACAATATATCATACAAGTCGAAAACATCAAACATAACTTGTACAAATAGGGAGTATCCAAAATAAACCTCCCAAATACAACTTGGTCACATTGCTTTTTATTATAGTGCAATTTAAACCCTATGGCCAGCCAACTATATCCGATAACATTTTATCTCAACCATTTGCCAATATACTCAATAAAACCACATTACCTCACTTTTTTCATATGCATCAAATCAATCCAATTTCCAATACATTAAAACATGTATTCTAGTATTCTCAAAATAGTTTCATAAACCATATTCCATTTTCTATAATCATCATATATGTTTTGCAACATCTTTTTATTTGTAAAACATGCATATAACAGTAAGTGATCAAAATCATAAACATGTGCATGAGATTGTATTTTGCAAAACCGAAAACGAGAGAGAGCTCAACCAATACTTACTTTCGAGCTTAGATAAGTGTTTCAAACTTATTCTAAACTCCCAACAACCATCTTCAAACCTTTTAAAAGCAGTATAACACGTTTCCACTCACCGACAACCAAGCAATCCACTTGTTGACGCACAATTAAGCTTTCAGAGCCTCTGAAACCTCTCTAAAAGCTATAGGATTCAATTCCCCTGATTTACCCAAAAAAACAGAGGATTGATGCACTTCCATGCATCCCTAATTTCCAGCAACCAACAAACAACACTTCGCCTCACTTAAAACCATCAAACGCCATTCTAAAACAACCGAAGTCATCCCCAAGCTTCATCTAAACAAAGCCCAGCCAAAACCTATTGATTTTAACATCTTAACAATATCAATTAACATCTGAAAACATCCTTATAACGTCCTTATATCTCCAACAACTCTACAACACCAAGGTCGCACCAAAATCTAACTATAAACATCCTAGAAAATTAGCAATTAACATAGTTTCAGGTTTTCTTTAATTAATCTCTTCCTTTAACATTAAAACACTTATCTTAATTGTTCTAAAACAATTAGAATTAAGGCAAAACAGATCCATAACAATATTCTTCCAATTTCTCATCAAAACACAATTTAATCCATAAAATCTTGATTAAATCATAAACACATAACAAAAATTAGTTGTAGATGATCAAGAACTTGAGAATTACATTAAAGAGCCTTTAATTAGAGGAGAGAAATGAAAATCACCTCTAATTGTTGATTTCTCCCTTAATTGGCAAAGATTGGTTAAATCCAAGTAGAGATTGTTGTAGGAATCCAAGAAATCAAGTAAGAAATCAAAAGGGAAATCAAAAGAGATTGATTCCTGGAAATTTTGGAAAGAATTTGATAGTTTGGCTGCTGAAAAAATTGAGAGAAAAGTGATAGCAAAGTTAGTTACGTGAGAAAATGATTTGTGAAATTAAAAATCCTTTTTATCAAATCCATTTTATTTATTATTAAAACCATTTAAAACCTTTCTAAATAGCCTAAATTAAGGTGGAAATCTGATAAAAAGTTTGGTTAATTAGCTCCTTAAAGATTATAAGTTTTGAACCTTTTACGATTTAGTCACCAAAAATAGTTTTGAAAACTTTACATTTTAGTCACCAGGCCAAAATGCCCCAAAATCATATTTAATTCCTTCAAATTGAATTTACCAAAACCCTTAGAATATTAACTAAATATTTTCTAGCATTTTTCCATATTTTATTTTAGCCAAAAACGATTTGTTAAGATTTAATTTCTGAAACTAACTCGAATTGCCTAATCTGGTTCATTCGAACCATCTAATCGTTTCATCTAACATCTAGGCCAAAATTCAGGGCGTTACACCGATGGATTCTCTATCTTGCGGGGGCGTGTAAAAGATAAAGATAAGATAAGATTAATCTTAATCAATCTCATTCAAATCTTATCTTATCTTGTATTTAATATTTGATTTTCTTTATCCTTGTATATTTAAATCTCATTGTAATCCTATAATATACTCCAATTCTAAATATTATGGATTATCAATAATACAAATCCTTTTACAAGTAGAATGTAATTGTTGAATTGCTGATTTGATATGGAGTCATTTGTTTTTACAGAGTAGAAAAAGATTATATTGAAAGAATTTTTAAATATGAAGGATTTAATTTTTTAAATTATTTCAAATTAAAACAAAAATTGATAGAATGTATAAATTTTAGGATAAAAATATTATTAGGCCAAAAAAAAGTGACACATTTGTGAGTAAAGTTATATGTTTCTATCAATATGTTACTCGTAAGTGAAATGCTTGTGTTACACCATAGACTCGGTACGAAAGATTTGATCTGATACAAGAAATCACTATGGATCTTAAAAATCATTCAAATAAAATTTCGAAATCAATTAAATTATAATAACACACTAAAGTTATTGACTCGAAACATAATTTTACATAAACTTTAAATCATAAATACAAAAGTTATTGACTCAAAAGGACTGACAAAACAGCAACTGGAATCCAAATTCTTATGTCACGAGCTCCAATTGCTCAAAATACTCACCTGCGATATGATGAAATTGAAATCATAATCTTAGGAGCCCAATAATAAACAAAAGGAACTATTAAAGCATGTTGAAAGTAAATTGAGAATGTAAACGGCTTATAACGGACAAGATGTCGACGGTGTACTACGACGGAACATAATAATAATAATAATAATAATAATAATAATAATAATAATAATAATAATAATAATAATAATAATAATAATAATAATACATTGCAAAACATGATCTATTAAACCCAACTTCGGTTATACAATTAATGGGGATTTCTGGATTTATTCGTTAAGAGTACCTTGGTCAGTTATCCTCCGTTGTAATTCATTTAATTTCCTAAGACGGTATTTTAACCCTAGGAGGTTAAACCAAGGTTTAGGGCTAAATACGTAAATCATTACTGAACTTTGCTCTCTAATCTATTTTGGTCACTTAAGTTTCAAAACGTTTAATTTACTCTCTGGGCTTTATACATTGATTTTGTTTCATCACTAATCCGTTAACCCTCTAACACCATTATGACGTAGACAATAATATATGAAACTTCAATGACCAAAACAGGTCAGAAAGCAAAATTCAATGATGATTTACGTATTTTACCCATCAATTTTTATTATTTTTTGTTCCATGTCATAACATTGTTAGAGGGTTAACCGAAGAGTGATGAAGAAAATCAATATATAAAGTTCAGTGAGTAAATTGAACGTTTTGAAACTTCATTGACCAAAATAAACTAGAAAAGTTCAATGATGATTTAATTAATTTAGCCTTTCATTTTTGTTAGTCTCTAATATTTAGTTATTTATATGTTTATTATTAATATTATCATTCTTAAAAAAAATGCTAATATTTGATGGTGTCTAATTTTATGAATCTATGTATTCTAATTTGATGGTGTATTTCATTTTCTTTAATTTGTCCAAAATCGGTGAATGAGTTCATTGTTATAGATGAATTTTATATTTTCACAGAAGAGACGATTGTCAAGTACTGGTTGTGAGTTGGGGCCTAGTTACTGTTTGGTTCATATCTTTTTTTTGCTGTTAATTTAAATATGCAATTGTTAATTTTGGCGTATAGTGAGAGTAGTTTGCACTAATTTTTTTTATCGCTCTATACATTCTGGATGTGATTGGAACCTGTTGACTGGTGTTGTTTTTTTTTTATGAGCAGGAAAGTATGATTTTATTAAGGGAAATCGTACAATCTGAGACATGGTCATAGGCCTCATTAAAAATCCCCATAAGCTTAAATGGAGGAAAAGAGTATCATATGACCATGTTATACAACGAGTAAACAAGACACCGAAACAACACCCCGAAACACAAACACGGACAAACGTTCGAACCAAAAAGTAACAACACCCCAATGTCAATCCCAATAGCAGACGCCCAAAGCCAAGAGCAACTCTAATCACCCAACACCCCTTAACTCCAACATCCCTCGCAACCGAACCAGACCACCCACGGCCACAACCTCTCACAACCCCACACATTGCAACAAAACAGCAATATGTCGTAGCTGCCAACCATGACGCCTAGCCAACGCACCCAACAGCCACACATTACCGTGACAAGCCAAATGTCGTGGCAAGTTAACCGAGGCAAGTCAATTGTCGTGGCAAGCTAATTACCGAGACAACTGGGAAGCCCCACATTGGCAAATCCATCCGAGAATATCGACTCCCTATCAACCCTTTGTTTTGCAAGCACGTCCGCAAAAACCAGAACACAATCTCACCCTCATATGGACCCAACAAATGTTCCACACGCCACACAGCACACCCTTAATCACAAAAGACCATCATTAAAGATAAATTGCAACATGGGTAGGAAAAACAATCTGAATCATTCAGGCATTCGAAACCAAGCTATACGAGTTACACCCCCATTTGCCAATACATCCGCAAACGTGTTAGCCTTCCGAGAGATTGAATCGCAACCATGTAGTCGTTGTGTCTTCAACACCAATTTTTGTGTCGTCGAAGAACCTAACCCCCTTGTGTTCCACGACAACACACACAACGTGACTCCTAACATTCCCTTTCCCGCTCTTCTATAATTTTTGCAATATCTTTCACAATTTTCTCCTCGTTCCTAATAGTGCGAACCCCTATCAATCGACCAAGCTGGACCGCTTCATGTGCCTCCCTTAGGATATCCTCTCGTTGCTGTAGTGACTTTGATTTAGATGTTGGCCCCTTCAGCGAATCCCCAATGTTGCTAACCTTCTTCTGATATCTTTTCCCTTGTTTGGTTGTTAATTGTTCTACATATACACGTTTCTCCTACTTAGAGTCCTCAAAATTGAGCACTGTTATAGGCTCTATAGGGACATCAAAACTGGTAACCATTGGCCTACTATCACCCGCCTCTAAATTCATCGAGGCACACTGCACCGGACAATCAAACAATGCCATTTCATTCAGCCCCAATCCACTATCCACCCCACGCACCTCCACAAGCTCAACTCTCGACACTAATCCTACCTCCTAATCCGCAGTATGGTCCCTCGAGTGTGCCGTTCCACCGCTTACACATTCTTCAACTAGTTATTGTACATTACACAACTGATTATCTCGCCAATACGGTACCATACTAGTAACTAAATTTTCTTGTTGTGCATTATCCCTCCGGGGACTAAACTGCTCACATGCTACCTCTCTATCACACTCCACATCCTCCCTCTGCTCACTCGAAGCACAATGCTTGTGTTCCTCACAGTCTATTACCTTCTGATCCTTGACACCGTCATCCGATTGTAGCTCATCATCTACACTTCATCAGACTCACATGCCCCCTCACAAGTGGCACACACTAGTTGATCTATAGATGGTTCTATCTCCATCACATGTGCTCGAAATGCCTTGTCATTTACTTGTATTTCTATAACCTCATAAATCCGCTCCAATTGTGAGGTCTCAATGAGAATCCATCCTCGTTCGAATGAATGTGGCTCAAGATTTAAATCATCACATCTGATCATACTTCCCCAAAGCGAAGCCTCAATATCAAAAGTCCCTCGCGACCAGACATGAATCGGCAATCCACTAATCATTAACCACACACGTCGATTCCCCGAATCCAAACTAGGTACTCAATTTTGCACACCTGTAAACCATTTATCAAGCTCCATGTTGCCGAGAACTCGTCTTCTAACCTCCAGACTCGTAAACATTAACAATAGTCGAGACCCCGCAATACGCATTATTGAAAGACCTTCAATTCCCGTTGCCTTTAATTCTCTCGCCAACACTGCGATTCCAATTAGGAAATGACACCACGCGATCGTACAGCTTTGCAAAACCTCAACTTTATCTGTGGCGATCACACCCTGTACAGCCCGAATCCGCTTCTCCTCTTATGCCTCCCCAAGCTGTGTCTTCAACTCTTTCACACTCTTCAACCCCGCTCTATCTTTTCATTTCCAATAGTAATCTCGAGATGCTCCACGGGCGAAAGAGACAGTAATCTGTGATCCATATATCCACTTACCATGCAAACACTCAATAACCCGCCTAGCCTCCATCTCCGTCCTCATACGAACAAACCCAAACCGCGAACCATCTCTTGCTTTTTTCATCGGAACAAAGGCATCCATGACTTGTCCGTGCCGATCAAATACCTGCCACACTCCCTTCCAATGAATCTGATCCGAAAGATGACCCACAAAGATAGTCCAGCATCGTCGGCGTCTGTCACTGCTCTCGCTCATTGTTTTTGATAATTTTTCAAATCAAATATGTTAACTTATGCTACTTACCTAACTTCATTTATCGAATTCAATTCTTGTATCACAATCGCATGGCATTTAAAGAATAAGCCCCAATATTTTTGTTGTTTATCAAATCAAATGACAGTAGTGAAGACAAAGCTGACCTATTTGAAATCGAGCCCCCAAAATTGCCTTCTGAATCTGAAGAGAGAACTAAAACTTTCCAAAAACCCTGTTCGCAGCAATCCAATAAGCGGTGGAGGAAGTTTCGCCGTTGGTCCCTATTTGAAATCTGACTGGTGTTGTTATTGACGTCAATTTGTCTGGAGTTGAAGTTGGTTTTGAGTGTCTTGATTATTGTCTCATATTGCTGCTAAAGTTGGTGATGCTTTGTTATAGTAAGTGCTAGTCACCATTGCTATAGAATTGAGCTGCTCGGTTCATGGATTTAACAAACCAAGTTTGCAAGATAGAAAATCTTCAGAGAATGTGTAGTGTTTAACAATTTTGTATTCCTTAACCAGACATAAAAAGGTGTTGTTTTGCCCAAGAGAGACTTCAGATCACATCCGAAAGTTTGATGGTTAATAGCCTTGCTTCTAACAAAAAGAATGATCTAATAAGTGATGAAGGAAGACATTGAAGATGAGAATAGATTTTTGAAGGAATTTCGCATGAAAAAATTGTAGGACACACAAGTGAGTAAAAAGAACGAAGGAAGAAGAACACTTTTAATTCTCGGTAAACCATTAATAAGAAACACAAGCTTTTGTTTCTGAAGAAATTCTAGATGAAAGAATGAAGAAAACAACATAAAGTCACTGAACTTGAGGGCTGAAATTTGTTTGACCAGCTCTTTGACAACCGAAGGTGGTTTCAAAAAGATATTACCAGTCTTCTTCTTTTTTTCTTCAAGGAGATGAGGAAGAAAGAAAGTAGCTTATGAAAGAATAAAGAAAACAACATATAAGCCTTTCTCACACTTCATTTACGTATCAAATGAAATTCAAATCCATATTTTTAAATTCATGATTCCAAATCCAACATTAATGTTTTTCTAAAATTCATCTCACTTTATAATTTAAAAATAGGGTAAAAATCACAAATGATCACTAGTCTATCTCAAAATGTTTATTTTAGTCATTTAACTTTCAAATGTTACAAAATGGTCATTAAATTTTGATTTTTATTATAAAATGGTCACTAAGTCGTTAACTGTCGTTAAAGGGGTGATGTGGCAGTTAAGAAAATTTGTATGAAAACGTATTATTCCTCCACATTTATGGCTTCAATCAATCTATTTCTAATCAAAAAAATAATAAATTTAGCCCTTATTATTTAGATATTCTAGCGAATTGGCCCAATTTTTAATAAGAAATAATTTAATTTTAATTAGAAACAAATTAATATTTTAAAAATTAGAAATAAATTATTATTTAATAATATTTACATTTAAATTTAAATGATATTTTACCTATTTATAATAATTTTAAGAAATTTCCGCATTAAAATTAAATGGTAATAACCTTTAAAATAAACTTAATATTTTATTATTAATATGAAAATCACATTATATTTATATACAAACAAATTAAATAAAGAAATTGTATCAAAAAATATGGCTTAAGGGTTCAATAAGCCCCTAAACATTTTTGCACTCAATTAAGCCCTCAAACTCTAGAAAAAATCAATTAGGCCCTTTGACCAATGTTGACCGTTAACTTTAACGTTTTTTTTAAATTGACACGTTTTGCAACATGGTAATGTCACTTGTCATTTCTACAAATTTTTAAATTTGAATTTTTAAAACATATATAAAAATTAGAAAAAAATTAAAAATTTAAAAAAAATCTTAAAAAATCTAAAAATCATTTTTAAAATATAAAAAAAAAATTAATTTTGATATTTATTTAAAAATAATAAATAAATATTTTTCAAAAGATTAAAGAATTTTAAAAAATTAAAAATATTAAATATTATTATTCAATTATCAAAAGTAAATTGAAAAAAATAAAAAAAATAAAATTTATTTTGGGTTTTAAAATAAATTTTATTTTTTATATTTTTAAAATAAATTTTATTGTTTTATATTTGAAAAATCAAAAATAAATTTTATCTTTTATATTTTTTCAATTTAATTTTATAATAATAAAATTTTAAATTTGTTAAAATATTTTAATCATTTGAAAAATTATTATTTATTATTTTTAAATAAATTTTGAAATTAGAAATATTTTGTATAGTTTTAAAATGATTTTTAGAATTTTCCAGAATTTTTAAGTTTTTTAGAATTTTTCTGATTTTTATATATTTTTAAAAAAATTAAAATTTAAAAATTCCTATAAATGACAAGTGACATTATCCTATTGCGACATGTGTCGAAAAATTTCAAGAAAAAAACCGTTAAAGTTGACAGTCAACGTTGGTCAAATGGCCAAATTGATTTTTTTATTGAGTTTGAGGGCTTAATTAGGTGAAAAAAATTTAGGGACTTAATTGATTTTTTACAAAAGTTTAAGGGCTTATTGAACCTTAAGCCAAAAAATACACTAAAGGACAAACATAGCTTGCAACGAGAATTTAAAGGGGTAAAATACACCCCAAGTCACTCAAATATTAGTTTGGTTACAAATGAGTCACTTTTTCTAAAAGTTTCAATTTAGTCACTCAATCAATGACACCATTTATGGCTAATCAATATAATTATCCTACTTTCAAAAAATTTAATTGTGTCACCACCAAAACTAGTTAAATAGCTGTTTATTTATTAATTATTTTTAATTTATATTGTATCCTAAATAAATATCATAAATCTAACCCAAGATTGAATTTGAAAATAACTAAAAAGGATTTAAATATATTATTTTAATTTTAAAATAGTTGTTTAGATTCAAATTTATTATTTAAATTTTAAAATAATTATTTAAGATAAAATTATTTTTCTCATTTTGTCTGGAAATATAACAACTATTTGTTTATTTTTATAATATTATATTAGATAATATAAAAATCAAAATAATAAATTTAAGTCTAAATAATTATATTCAAATAATATAAAACTTATAGTCTATGCCAAATAAATAAATAGTTATTTAATTTGTTTGGATAAACTGCGCCAGATACCACTAAACTTTAAGTTTAGTATTGATTATATCAGTGAACTAAAAATCAATACTATTTTAACATTGAGCTTTAGTTTTGTAACCCCTTAGACCCGATTACGCATTACACCTAAATCTAGGATGTCACATTTAGGTCACAAGAGTGACCTACATTAAAAGTCCTCATAGATAAAATGTTTTTCTTTCAATACAATTAAAACCCATAAAGATTAAATTTACTTAAGATGTCATTTCAGAAAATCATTATACATGAGATAGTCATTCAGAAAACAGTTTACAAACTTAGACTTAAAATAAGACACAACCTACATGCCCACTAATTGTACCAGCACCGTACTCCGCAAGCAACGACAAGGGAACTTCAAGCACTGATGTCGATCATTGAATCATGATCAAACTCTTTTAACATGTGATGATAAAATAACATCAACTTCAGAAAGCTCTGTAATACAGAACAACCAGGAAATGATTTAGGCAACATGCAGATATAAGAAAAGCGTAAAATTGTCATGATGTTTTGATATTCGATTCAATATTCTAGTGAAACGGTATATCAGAAGGTGAAAAAGTTATTATTTATTCGTTCACACGAGTATCGGACGATAAGCCTATAGCTCGGAGATTCAGAAGAGATATAGATTACAGAAGTTGAATCAAAGAGTTTAGCATGTTTCATTAAGTTCAGATTAGAAGCATACTAGGAGTTTCAAACTTTGGGAAACTAATTCAGTAGTGTAGATTTCAAAATGAGACAGGAAGTTTTATTTTAATCACCTAACTACCCTCCAACCGCAGGCCAACATGCAGTAACCTATAACGATATCCAGCAAGACTTACCTTAGGCCCATCGGGCGTATGAGCTTACCTAAGGGGATGCCTTAGGTCTAGAAGAAATCGTCGTAACATCAACACTAGATGCATGCATGCAGAATGTATTACCCTAGCCGAAGCATAAGAACCTGATACAGAAGCGAGAATGAATTACCCTAGCTGAAGCATAGGAACATGATACAGAAGCCATAAGGAATTACCCTAGCCGAAGCATCAGAACTTGATACAGAAGGTATTACCAACCGGATTAGGGATGAACCTGCAGAGACTTCATATCATATCCCAAGTACCAGTAGAACACACTAGGTAATAATAACAGTAATATGCAGTAAGCAGTTATAGCAATAGATATAAAACAGATAATTATTTTTAGTTAAATAGTAACCAGAGAACATGTTTTTCATATCAGATATAGAGGTGTATTTCAGACAGATAAAAATCAAGATTATGCTAGAATTCAGATATATCAAGATAGATTTTGAGAAGTCGGGTATATCAGGATTAATCAAGACTCCGAATATATCAGGAGGTTTCAATCGATTTTGCTTATAATGGCATTTTGGTCATTTTAATTCTTAGGGGCAATCTCGTAGTTTAATCTCGATAGGGCAAATCAATGATTTGTTATACTGAAGACGGTATGTCAGGTTTCCAAGTTGTCTCCATTAACCACGTCTCATCAATGCATTACTTTTCAAGCATTCGATTAGATACATCTCACATGTGTTCAATATGTAATTCTAGTTGTGTGGTATAGCTGAACAGGTCACTGTCACAAATTATCCTAGAACGTGCCTATAATGATTGAATATGTATTTGTATAGTATTCCTTCATTATTGTAACCATATTAAAAATGGTTGATTTTCATAAGTCAGACTTCAAACCACCTGGGCATTTTAGTCATTTGCGATCTATCAAAAATTTCAGAATTTCTAAGCTTTCACATATCTCAAGTCAGACGGGTATTTAATTATTTAAGGGCTTGATAGTAGTTCAATTATCCTGGTCATTTTAGCATTTCCAAAGAAAAATTTATTTGTTCTAGAACTCAATGATATGTTCGTCATTTTGATTAATCTAGAAATTATGGTGTCTAAGGTATTTTAGATATTTCAACCACTCTAACTTACCCGTATTTTCAATCCTTTATGTCATTTTATATAATTAGAAAATTTTGATGTTGAGAATTATCTCAATTATTTCGGTCATTAAGATCAACTCAGAGTTCCAAAGTATTTCCAAAAGTTTTTATTCTCAAAATTTTATCCAGAGTTCAAGAGAATCCGAGCAATTTGTTATCTCACATAATAAAATCATGATACTGAATTCTTTCCCAATTATTCAAAGATTTCAGATAACTTAACTGTCTTATTAGATCAGACGTAGATTCCAGTATGTTTCCTTAATTAGGGTATAATTGTCAATCTTACATCTCAAGGGTAATTTCATCATTTCAAAACTATTTATTTTCGACATTAGTTTCACTAAAATGATAAATCAGAATTGAAGATTTACTGATTATTAATTATTTGCTGAACTCAAAAATCCTCTTGATTCATTACACTCCTCATCTGAATAATTTTGACCCTCAATCGATCATCATTCTTTTATTACGTAAATAAATTGACTTAAGCAGATTTAATGGTATACTTAATCGTAATCATGCATGAATTAATCGAACACCAACATGTTTAAAAAGAAACATACACGGGGTAGTAATGTATTACCTTGATTTCGAGCTACAACGATCGACCCATAACACCTCATTCGAACACTTCCAAACCTGAATTCGACGTCCTTAATATCTCGAATACGAAGATATGTGAATACCAAAACTGTCGAACGCTAGCGAAGGCCCGAGCGGCATCGGTTGGATGATCGATGGCCAAAAAAAACTCGCCACAAAAAGGGGGAAGACGATGGAGTTACCGGATTCACTAACGGACAACGAAAATGGATAAAAAATACAGGAAATCACGCCAAAACCCTAGGTTCGACGGAACTTCTGAGGAGATTTTTCTGATGAACGACACAACCGTTCTGCGAGTGGGTAAGGGGGTTTTGGTCAGGCTGAGGTGGGGAGTTCTCCGGTGGTGGCGGGGACAGCCACGGCACGGTGGTGAAAGCAGACAGAGGGTGGTCGATTAAAGGGTAGGTGAGAGCATTTTTGGGGATTTTGGTTAATCGATTCGAAATAACTTGGGAGTTGAAGGATTACAAGCTATTTAATTACTTCTAATATCCGGTCATCCAAAAATAAAATAAAATAAATTTTTGGAAAACTTAACCCCAAGAGCTTCATAGCTCAAATGGTTGGGCATGTAGCATGAAAGCCACAGTTTGTGGGTTTAAACCCCACAACCAGCTATCCAGTATTTTCTTTCCCTTTTTTTACTCTATGTTTTATTATCACAAATGAAAAATTCAGGGTGTTACAACTCTCCCCCTAAAGAGAAATTTCGTCCTCGAAATTTACTTGAGTCAGGGAAAAACATAAACCTCTTTTACATCCTTATTTTATTGAGACTTATCCATCAAAATATTCTTATTTCTCGAATCTCACAGACGGTCATAGATCAATCTGGCAGTGTCCTCAGTCACTCGGTCTATTTTTGGGCCGAAAGTCATCCTATCATTTATCCCAAACTAACTGATCAGAATACAATATTTGCAATCATACAGAACCTCATACGATGTCATAATAACTTGTCCCTTAGCTATTATAAGCAAACTCAATCAAGGATATGGAACATTCCTAACTACCATAGAAGTTAATCATACGACCCATAAGTATTCCTCTAGAATCTGAGTTATCATACCAGGTTAACCATCAATTTATGGATGAAAAACTGTGATTCCGGTCTAGGCGAGTACTCAAGGCATCTAACAAAGCCTTCAAGAATCGATATGTAAATATTAGGTTTCATTCAGAGATGTTACATAATGGTACACCACGCCAAAATTTTCAAAGAAAATGTCTTTCTTTACGTCGTTCGTACATAATCAAGGTTTTGAACGAATATCACTTACCTTTAGCGTAAGATTCGGGCAACTATTTCTTATGTATATAACAAAGTCGCCACAAAACTTCCACTTTCACCACGTTCACAGACATCTTTCTTTTAGATTTATAATATTTTTATCAAATTTCCCATCAGAATATTCTCAAACCTAATCATTATTATTGCATAGCCTTACATGAAATTTTATATCGGCCATTTTACATAATCAATCATTTATTCTCAATCTGATTCAGATATTCAGTTTCACATGCATGAACCATCTCAGGTCTTTTATCCAGATTCAAATCCATCAAAATAAATCATAGACGAACGTTTCAGGCATTCTTTGCAAAATCGGATCGAGCTATTATTGACAGAAAGGTTAAATGCACTTATTATAGGAAATGATTCGACATCAGAGTTCTGGCTTGGTAGAGTACGATCATAATCTAGGGCATGCACAGACCAGACAACCTATGGCAGACGATCGGTCGATCTACCCAGAAAGACGTAACTCTAAGCTCTAATACCACTAAATGTAACCCCCTAAACCTGGTTACGCACTACACCTAAATCTAGAAGGTCACATTTAGGACACAAAAGCGACCTACATTAAAAGTCCTCACAGATAAAATATTTTTCTTTTAGTACAATTAAAACCCATAAAGATTAAATTTACTATAATGTCATTTCAAAAAATTATTGTACATAAGACAGTTATTCAGAAAACAGTTTACAAACTTAGACTTAAATAAGACACAACCTACATGCTAACTAACTGTACCAGTACCGTACTCTGCAAGCAACGACGGGGGAACTTCAAACACTGATGTCGATCATTGAATCATGATCAAACTCTTTTAACCTGTGATGATAAAATAACGCGAGCTTCAGAAAACTCCGTAATACAAAACTATCAGGAAATGCTTTAGGCAACATGCAGATATAAGAAAAACGTAACTTTGTCATGATGTTTCGACAACAACAGACTCTAATTTTGATTCAGTATTCTAGTGAAACGGTATATCAGAAGGTGACAGAGTTCTTCTTTATTCGTTCACACGAGTATCGAATGATAAGCCTATAGCCTGGAGATTCATAAGAGATATAGATCACAAAAGTTGAATCGAGGAGTTTAGCATGTTTCATTAAGAGCGGATTAGAAGCATACTGGGAGTTTCAAACTTTGGTAAACTAATTCAGTAGGGTAGATTTCAGAAGGAGACGAAAAATTTTATTTTAATCACCTAACTACCCTCAAACCGCACGCCAACATGCAGTAACCCATAACGATATCCAGCAAGACTTACCCTAGGCCCATCGGGCATAAGAGCTTACCGAAGGGGATGCCTTAGGTCTAGAAGAAATCGTCATAATATCAACACTTGATGCCTAAATGTAGAATGTATTACCCTAGCCGAAGCATATGAACCTGATACAGAAGCCAGAAGAATTACCGTAACACCCTTAACGTATACTCGTAAATTGAATATACATTAAAGATATTACGGAGTCATTTAAAGAAATCTCGACTTATAAATTTATTTTTACAAGTATTTACAAATTTTATTTTGTAAATCTAACCCTTTCTCGGTTTTCTTGAAAACACAACCTATGTGCAGTTAGCTAGTTTCAACCCTAAATTAATTATTTTAAAACATATTGGCAATTATTAAAAACAACAGTTCAATTCAGGGTGAAAACTAGGTTCGCTATCTAGGCCCTTTCTTGACTTTAAAATCTTTACGCGATTACCAATTATTCTTATTAGCAAAGTAATTATCCTTTCTACTTTAGCTTTATTCTGTTACAATGCTAATGTCTTATTTTGCTTTATCCATATACGATTCATCATCAAAACTGATTATTTATCTATCCTTTAGTCTAATTTAATGCATTATACTCTACTAGCAATTAAATAATTACATGCCCACTAGAGATTATCATAAGCTAGAATATCTTACTGATGTTTTACAGATTGAAGCTTGATCAGCATGCTCGACTCCTCTTCAAATACTCCATCTTAATCTATGTGTGAAATAAAACACACGCTAAGTACGAACTTAGTGAGGCAAAACTTATAAATCAAAGTAAAGCACTTTAATTTTAATAAAAATTGTATAATAAATAAAGTATTGAATATAACATATAAGAATTTAGAATCGTATAGAATGACTTATCGAAGTCGTTCCTCTATCATGTAACATGTAACAATCAACATCTCATATACATATATAAGGCAATGTCATGTCAAATCAAATATCTAGTAAATCACTTATTTTCATTTGAATAGTATCACTTTCACTTTTCACTTTCCTTTAGATTACTTGTACTTGTTACTTTTTATTCATTTCATAGCCCAATGTAATGTAATTGAGAATGCATGGTATGCGAGTCACTATTGAGTATGCACATGTGCGGCATCAACTAATATGTTGTGCCATAATAAATCACTGTATCACTATACCACTGCTGTAATTTAACAGTATCACTGTATCACTAGGTCATAGTTGTAGAACACAGCATCACTGTTTCACTATATAATTGTTGTACACTTATACAACATCACTGTATCACTAAATCATAGCTGTAGAACACAGTGTCACTGTATCACTATACTCCACCTTATTGGCATGCCAATTATACCAAGAATCTCAATAATCATACAAATGCTTTTTAGCATCAATATCTTGTAAAGATCGTTATAAACCATTTAAAAATTATTGTAAAATATATCAATTTACGATTCAAATTCTTTTTCTTTCAAATCATTCTAGGTTGACATATTATTTCTTTCTCATATTATATATATATATAATATGTAAAAATACACTCACCTGGCCATTTATTAGCTTGCCTCACTAAGCTCTACTCGATCCTTTCCTTCATAATACCTCAACCCTTCTTTTGATCCAAATCAAACATCATTGATCATATAAATACGAATAACATTTGTTAGATTCAAATCTAACAATACTTTAAACATGCTATCGAATCTAGTCATTCGAATATACAGAATTTCCAAAAGTTTTTCATTCCTTCCTTATACTGTCCAAAACCCATTTTTGGTCTTTAATGACCATTTAGAACTTCCATTAACCCCTTTCAAGCTTACTAATTAACCTTAGATACAAAATGCATCAATTCTCATTTTCTGACAAATTGCACTACCTTCAAAGAAATATTTTATAAAATAATCTACATCTCGGAATTCAATTCCATTTGTTCTGAAAAAAATAGATTCAATAAGCTTTTCAACCATATAAATTAATAGCCCAAATTCAACTTGTACGATTTATGGCAATTTTTCAAAGTCAATTACAATGCTGGAATTCGAAACAGACTGATGCTCGATTTTCTGACCTTTTGTGACTTAAAAATTCATATCTTTTGACTCAGAACTCGAAATCAGTTTCCGATTGTTGGAGGAGAAACTAGACGAACAAATCTTTACATCGATATAAAATTCACCTTCTAAGCATTTTTTGTAGAATTTATGGTAAATTTTCAAACTTACTGCCAAAACTAGTCTTCTACATAGCTTTCCATAATAAACTTCTAATTTATACTAACTTCTTCTTATTTTTCATCTTGTCAATTTAGTCTCATCACTTTCTTCAAACCACTAATGTATCAGTTTCTTCATCAAATAAATATTCAAAAATAATTCCCTTTAATTTTCCTTCTTTATCGAATGGTCACTAACTCGATTTAACATCGGTTTTGCATTCTAACTTCAATTTCACATCCCCAAATTCAATAATAACATAAATACACTTCAAAATCATAAAAAATTAGATTAGTCCTTTAACTTTCAGAATTGCCGAAATGGTCCCTATACCTTCAATTTAGGGTTTTGCTTCCAAATAACAAATTCAAGCTTACTAAATCATTTATCCAACATCACAAACCCTAAATCAAACTTGAATCCATAAACAATAATCATCTTCATACAAACTAAAATGTGTAGGGTTTAAATCCCAACTCAATAACCTGATTTTAACATCACACAAACTTGGTTTCAGCTTGAATTTCATCATGAAATCATAAAATCTCAAAACCCCCAATTTAGCCCATAAACCCTAATTTCTTTCTCATAAAAATTCTCATCAATCAAGCATGTATTTCATGAATTATTTACACCAAAAGATAGAGCTTGAAGAGTAGAACAACTTTGTAGTTGATGAGATTACCTAAAAATCGAGCTTCAGGGCTTGAATCGAACTTGGAAAATTTTTCTCCATTTTTATTTCTTTCTCCCCCTCATATTTCGAAATTTTAAGATGAAGAATGGTCTTCATCTTTTATTTTTCATCCAATTTGGCCGCATGTCTTGTACAAATGAATTTTAAATTCATTTAGACAGTGAAATTACTAAAATGCCCTTTTAATCCAATGATTGAGATTGATCTTATCATCAATCAAGGGCCAAGATTAAATCTCCCATTTCGTCTTTCCAAAATTACCCTTATAACTTTTTTAATATTTCAAAATTGCCATTAGGGCCAAATGACCAATTTACCCTCCAACTAGTTTTTATTTACTAGTTTGCCATTCTTGTAAAAATTCAACTAAATCTAGTTGGAATCCAACCAATTATAATAAAATATTCATAAAATAATATTTTATGACTTTTTCATGGCTTTTGGATCAGTCTTTGAAATTCTAGTTCGATTCGATTTTCCCAATATTCATAAAATACTTCTACTGCGGTTTTACCTTTTTCGAGCTATTGGATTTATTCCGAAAATTCTATATTTCCATATTCGAGAAATAAACTCTATTATCCTATAAAAACTTTCTTTTCCAAGAACTTAGACTGAATTATCTTAACTCAGTCTATTTTCCCGATACTTATCGAAAATCTTCATAGAATAAAATTCCTCTTAGAATTCCTTTATCGATAATCCATACAAATTTTCTCTACTCTTACTGAGTCCAAAATATCGATCAGAAACACTTTGATGGGACCTTCCCGAAGGTCACCCATCCTTATATTTCTCTGGCCTGAGCACGCTTAATAATTTCATTCGATCCAAATTCAGTACCTTTTTCTGCATCTTAATTCTTAAAATTGATATCAATGTACCTATTTTAATTCGATTTACTCTTATACTGAATAAAATTACTTGTTGGAGAAATTTACACTTTAGTCCCCAAACTTTTCCAAACTTTATACTTTAACCCTAAAACTTTCAAAATTTACATTTTGGTCACTAACCAAAATTTGGGATATTACAATTACCCTAGCTGAAGTATAGGAATCTGATATAGAAGACATAAGGAATTACCCTAGCCGAAGCATAGGAACCTGATATAGAAGCCATAAGGAATTACCCTAGCAGAAACATATGAACCTGATACAAAAGCCAGAAGGAATTACCCTAGTCGAAGCATAGGAACCTGATACAAAAGGTATTACAAACGGATTAGGGCTGAACCGGTAGAGACTTCATATCATATCCCAAGTACACCCAGTAAAACAGCCTAGGTAATAATAATAGTAATAGGCAGTAAGCAGTTATAGCTGTAGATATAAAACAGATAATTATTTTCAGTGAAATAATAACCAGAGAACATGTTTTTCATATCAGATATAGAGGTGTATTTTAGATATATAAAAATCATGATTATGCCAGAATTCAGATGTATCAAGATAGATTTTGGGAAGTCGGGTAGATTATGATTAATCAAGACTTCGGATATATCAAGAGGTTCCAATCGATTTTGCTTATAATGACATTTTGGTCATTTTAATTCTCAGGGGAAATCTCATAATTTAATCCCGATAGGGTAAATCAATGATTTGTTATACTGAAGATTGCTGAAGGTATGTCAGGCTTCCAAGTCATCTCCATTAACCACTTCTTATCAATGCATTACTTTCCAAGCATTCGAATAGATACACCTCACACGTGTTCAATATTTAATTCTAGCTGTGTGGTATAGCTGAACATGTCATTGTCACGAATTATCCTAGAATGAGCCTCTAATGATTGAATATGTATTTGTATAGTATTCCTTCATTATTGTAACCATATTAAAAATGGCTGATTTTCATAAGTCAGACTTCAAACCTACCGGGGCACTTCGGTCATTTGCGGTCTATCAAAAATTTTAGAATTTCTAAGCTTTCACATATCTCAAGTCACGCAGGTATTTAATTATTTAAGGGCTTGATAGTAGTTCATTTATCCTGGACCTTTTAGCCCTTCCAAAGAAAAAAATATTTATTCTAGAACTCAATGATATGTTCGTCATTTTGATTATTCTAGAAATTATGGTGTCTGAGGTATTTCAGATATTTCAACCACTTCAACTTATCAGTATTTTCAATCCTTTCTTTCATTTTATTTAATTAGCAAAATTTGATGTTGAGAATTATCTCAATTATTTCGGTCATTAAGATCAACTCAGAGTTCTAAAGTATTTCCGAAAGTTTTTATTCTCAAAATTTTATCCAGAGTTCAAGACGAATCTGAGCAATTTGTTATCTCACATAATAAAATCATGATACTGAATTCTTTCCCAATAATTCAAGGATTTCAGATAACTTAACTCTCTTATTAGATCAGGTGTAGATTCCAGTACGTTTCCTTAATTAGGGTATAATTGTCAATCTTACATCTCAAGGGTAATTTTGTCATTTCAAAACTAATTATTTCCAACATTAATTTCACTAACATGATAAATCAGAATTGAAGATTTGCTGATTATTAATTATTTACTGAACTCAAAAATCTTCTTGATTCATTACACTCCTCATTTGAATAATTTCGACCCTCAACCGATCACTATTCTTTTATTACGTAAATAAATTGACTTAAGCAGATTTAATGGTATATTTAATCGTAATCATGCATGAATTAATCGAACACCAACATGTTTAAAAAGAAACATTCAAGGGTTAGTAATGTATTACCTTGATTCCGAGCTACAACGATCGACCCATAACACCTCATTCGAACACTTTCAAACCTGAATTCGACGTTCTCAACATATCGAATACGAAGATATGTGAATACTAAAACTGTCGAACGCCGACGAAGGCCCGAGCGGCGTTGGTTAGATGATCGGCGACCACAAAAAGACTCGCCACAACAAGGGGAAGATGACGGTGTTACCGGCTTCACCAACGGACAATGGAACGGTTGGAAAATGCAGGTAATCACGCCAGAAACCCTAGGTTCGACGAAACTTTTGAGGTGATTTTTCTGATAAACGACGCAACCGTTCTGCGAGTGGGTAAAGGGGTTTTGGTCGGGCTGAGGTGGGGAGTTCTCCGATGGTGGCGGTGACGGGCAAGGAGCGGCTGTGAAGGCAGACGGAGGGTGGCCGATTAAGAGGTAGGTGAGAGCTTTTTTGGGGATTTTGGTTAATCGGTTCGAAATAACTTGGGAGTTGAAGGGTCACAAGCTATTTAATTTCTTCTAATATCTGGTCATCCAAAAATAAAATAAAATAAATTTTTGGAAAACTTAACCCCAAGAGTTTCATAGCTCAAATGGTTGGGTATGTGGTATGAAAGCCACAAGTTGTGGGTTTAAACCCCACAACCACTAATCCGGGTTTATCTTTCCCTTTCTTTTACTCCATACTTTTATTATCACAAATGAAAAATTCAAGGAGTTACAAGTTTAGGTTTCAATTATACCATTGGGTCATTATAATCGATGGCGTGTACGAATCTTAACGCTCCATGTGCGTTGACGTTGAGGGCTTTTTAATTGTCCAATAGTATAATTGAAACATAAGTTAATGTTAGAATTTTAGTTTAGTTGTATAATCGATACACACATAAAAAATTTTGTGATATTCGGTGTAGTTTATCCAATTAATTTTGGTGGTGACATAATTTAACTTAAATATTATATTTGGTGATATTTAAACAACTCTCTATATTAGCTTAATGGAAATGCTCAAGACCTATTATACGAGGGGTCCTAAGTTTTGATTCTTCTTGGAAGTAATTTTGGTTAATTTGGTGGTGAAAAAGGTTAAGTTAAATATTCGTTTGGGTGAAATTATATCAAGTTTCTCGCTTGATTTAGTGGATATGCAAGAGGTCCCGAGTTCAAATCACATCTCCAGCAAAAGCTAATGTTAAAAATAGAAATTCGAGAATAAGTGACCTGCTAAATAGGTAGTTTTATCATATATATCTTAGGTATATAAATTATACCAGAAGTTATTAAACTATTTTCTTTTTCCTATTTAGGTCCACAAACATTTTTTTGATAAATTCATCACTAATGTTATATTTTTTCTATTTTGGTCACCAACCGTTAAATCTCCACGTTATCTTAATAGATTGAGTCAATGGCTAAAGTCAAAATATTTCTTTGAGGGGATTGGAGGGAAAAATTAAAATTTTCTAAGAGTTAAAAATAATTATATCATTACATCAACTTATTAATTTTAAACATTTAGAAATGATTAAATTGAGATTTTATCATTTAAAAGAGCTAAAATGCAATTTTCTACACCTTGGCGATACCGCTCAAACAAAAAAAATCTTAAGAGATCCGCGTTCAAACAATTTTATTTGCAAGGCATGTGTATTATTAAAAGGTTAAAAAATGTGATCGGAATAATCAACTACGCAACGACTTTAACACCATAGCCTCTGCCCACTAAATAGAGTACTAATATAACTACTTAATTGTTACAGCATTGAATGCGCCGCTTTATACAGAATCGACACAGATGAAGGAATAACCAGCATCCTATCAGTACCATAGGGTACCTTAAGGTCCTTTCAACAAAGAAATCAGATCTCGACCTAAAATAACCATCATGAGCGAAAGCACCGGTCCTAATAAATAAACTAAATTTGAAGGTGAGTGCGTCATAGCAAATGAAGGGAACATCCAACATACCACAATTGAAACACTCAGTTTTGACACCTTATGAGTGATGCACATGAACACCATTAAAATGAAAACGGTTCCAGAAAATATATTGATAACTTCATATGTTGAATAGGCGGGGGCTATGAGAGCTATTGATTGGTTGAAACACAATGCGAGAAACGAAAGTAGAACTTGAAGAACTGTCCTGAAACCTTGGGGAAATGGTTTAAGCAGGCCCAGAATTAGGAAAAAGGTTACGACGAAGACAATGTATGTTGGAATATAGAAATAAAGAAAATTATCTTTATCCATCATTGATGTTCCTGGGGTCCTAAGTTCACCTCCTACCGTGTAGTTTGAAGAATTGTCGCCCTGCACAAGGCCACCAGGGGGGCTAAGGGCAGCTTGGTAGGTTGCAGTTAGAAGTAGTACTAAAATTACTAGTAAGGTATTATGGTCATTACCTGATATATTATCCATATCGTGAAAAATTAACGATGATGCTTTCGTAACATACTTGACGATTTGTCCCTCCCACTTGCATTTGAAGTTTGAAACTCCAGGAATAAAGCTACGACGCAGAATTGTAATGCTTTCTATGTTATTGTTATGATATGCTAAATCTAGTGCCGTCAAACCAGCTTGGTTGGTTGTAAATTTGTCAGCCTTGCATTCTAATAGCAATTCGAGCATCTGTTTAATCAATTGTTTGCGATATAAAATTGTTAAAATCAGTTTACCATGAGATACAAAAGAATTCACGTAAAATTTATTATTAGAGTGAGATGTTTAGAACCTGAGGTAGATTATTGCTAGCAGCTAAATGGAGTGCAGTGTTGCCATCTTCGTCCTGTCTGTTCATCATTTCCTGATAATCGTCATTCTTTTCAAGTGATCGGAGTAGGACTTGAAGAATGTCTGGTCTGTTATTTTCAACTGCGATATGCAAAGCAGTGCGATTCTGAACTGTAGCATCTTCAATACATTTCGGACAAGCCTGCATAAATCTATCCAATAAACCGTGATTGTTTTCAACTTTACACATGTAGTGGAAAGGAGTCTCCCCATTCTTTTCTCTGACACGAACAAGATCTTTATCAACCTCCAACAGACGTAGTGTCATCTCTTGTTTCCCGTTTCCGATTGCAAGGTGCATGGGGCTTAAGCCTCGCTGGTTTAGCTTCCTAGCGAAAGATGGCTTTAAGCTGATGATCTCCATTGCAAAACCAATGCACCCATTTTCTGCAGCTACGTGCAATGGAGTCTCGATAAACTCCACCTTATTGAAACGCCTCAAAACGTTCCCATCTCTCTTAATCAATTCATACAATTGGCTAACGTTGTCCGTATCAGCAGCTTCTTTCAAATTCTGGTCCATGGGAGGAGGTAGGGACCAAATTACAATAAACGATGAAAATTGAAAGGGTTCAAGGACACTAGTGTGAGGAAGAAAGAGCTAGAATTGTTTGGTTTATATTGGATTGTCATTTTCAAAGCTGCTTGTCTTTTGCTGTGCACTTTTTGTGTAACACGTTGGAATAACGTGGTCTACACTAAAAGCTCATGAGCAGTTCTAGGAAAATTTATACTCAATCTATCAACTTTATTTCGGTATTGATAGCGATAGCCAATTATTTCTGTTCCCCACTACTACCTTGCACATTATTTTTAACTAAAACAGATCTGAAAAAGAGATGGTGAATGAAAGTCTCATCTCTCACCGGCCACCAGATAAAAAATGGATGGAAAAATCAATCAGATTGAAAAGTCCGATCCCATGTTTGAAATACAAAATGAAGTTTTAACTAAAACAGAGAAGATTATAAGGGATAGAGCGATGAAGACAAACAGGCCGGCCCTCGACGAGGGCAAAAGGAACACCCGCTTAGGGCCTAATTCTTTTATAATATTTAATATTATAATTTAATTTTTTTAATATTTATTATTAGATGTCTACTTTTAAATTTTTTTTTTCTTAATAGCTGTTATTAGGAGTCCAATTTTTCCAATACTAAGTAGGGTAAACTACTATAGATGTCACCAAACTATTACAATTGACTTGAAAATTTCATCAATCTTTAAAAATATTCAAAACTAACACTGAACTTTACTTTCTGACTCGTTCATGTCACTCCGCTGTTAACTTTTAATGGGACATTAACTCAAAATAATATCGTTTTGGTGCGACTGTTTTAAAACCTAATTTGGCCTACGTCGTTTTGCTGGAGGAAAAAGAATAAAAACATGTACTTCAAGGGGTGATCTAAGGACCTACAGAATCAAAGGCTAAAGCTTAACCACTAAATCAATATGAGATTATGTAATATTTTACCACAAATATTATATACGCCAAACTACATGAGATTAATACAAATTATTTTATGAAATAAATAATTACTATAAATAATATTATTTACATATATATAAATAACTAATTATTTTTATATATTATTTATAATATAAGCATATTATTTTTCAAAAAATCCCCTAACATTCTTAAAACAATATATATATATATATTATAAATAATATATAAAAACCATAAACCATAAACTCTAAACCACAAATCTCAAAACCCAAACCAACCCCAACCTAAAACATCAAACCCTAAACCTTAAGGTTTGGGGTTTAGGATTTTTATATATTATTTATAATATAAATATATTCTTTTATGAATATTTTTGGGTGTTTTAAAATTAATATATTTATATTATAAATAATTTATAAAAATATAAAATAATATATTTTTATTTATATACATTGATATATATGTAAATGTTGTGAATAAAATAAATAAGAACAAGAATAAAAGAACAAAAGGCGAGACAAAGAGGGAGATTTGTATTTATTCTCAATATTCAAGTGTGTACAATGCATTCATCAAATCATCTATTTATAGGCATAAGAAGTACATTATACATGAAACTCCAATTAATGAAGATAATATTTCTACTGATAAAGTAAATCAAATCTTCTAGATAAAGTTCTTATCATGATAGACATCCACATAGATAAATATACATAACACTCCCCTTGAATGTCTATGAAGATAATGTGCCTCGTTAAAATCTGATTAAGATAAAAACCCAGTGGGAAAAAATTTAGTGAAGGAATACGAGTACATATATCTTTGATACGCATAATATGTTGCCTCGTTAAAAACCTTATCAGGAAAACTCATTGGCACAAAACCTCGGTTAAGGAAAAAAGAGTGCAACGCGTATTTATCCCCCTCATGAAATCATCACATAAGATCTTTGGATCTTCATAATACAATCTCGAATATTATTTTTTCTAAAGATCGTGAGGGATGAAACTTTGGAGTAATATGTTTTATTTTGTCATCTTTGAAGTGTCCACCTTTCAATTGAGATATAAATTTTGCATTATCTCTATACATGATAGTTTTGCTTCATATCTTGTGAGAGTAAATCGCGTATCTTCTAGATATGTTGGGTCAATGGTCTTAGCCAAACATATTGTTGTCTTGTCTCATGTATAACAATTACATGATTTGAATAGATAACAAGTTTAAAGATCTATAATGATCTTGTTGCACTTAGATAGTATTTTTTTAGATCAACTAAAATATTGTGCTTCTAGACCAACTAAGATATGGTGCTTCCAGACTAAGAAAATATATAATTATCTTTTCACATCCAATAATCTTACAATTATTGGGGTATTCAATGAATATTCTTTATTCATATTGAATCTCATTAGGATTCTTTTAGCATGTGTCCATTCATAGACAAAAATTCAAATTTAAGTACTCGATCTTCAGGTCGAGACAAAACTTGATCTCAATATTATTTTTCTCAAATACTTTCATTAAGTAATCAATACTTTGAAAGCTCTTCAGGAGTTTATAATTTGAAGCTCTTCAGGAGTTCTAATTATATTCAAATTATCATAATAAATCTTGAACCAAACTCCTTTATAAAATCCATAAAGAAATATAATCATTCTTATAGTATTTCCTCAAAAAGTACTCACTAAGGCGTTTCTACCAAATGCGCCAAAATATAAATATTCAATGAGGCATGTCTAAATAAATTTCCTCAAAAATTTCAAATGCTTCTAGCATTTTAAATCCTATAGTGATCCACAAAATAATTAGACGCATATAAAATATTTTATAGCTGCCAAAGTAATTGCATCCACCATGAAGTAACTAAAATTCTTCATAAATCACAATTCAAGTCGTATTTATATCTCACGGCCATTTATTTGTACCCCACTTGCATTACACCTTTAGGTGTTTGGACTGCTGGTCCAAAAACTTCACTTTTGGAAGTTTAAAGCGTCTTTCTACATTGGCCAATCATTTCAATATCTATAGTTTTGTATACAAGATCCTCTTTTTCTTTCTTTACTTCTATAGAAGTGTTCTATGTAAAATTATTGTCGACAACTTTTCTTTTCTGGTTCCATTCTTTTCTCGTATTAACATAACTCATCGAGATATCTTTTCAATCTTTATTTCAAGTACCTGAAACTCTTCTAGAGTTTTATTATTAGTTATGTCTTGAGTCTCTTCAGGAGCACCTGCCTCCATTATATGACCATCTCATATTACTTTCCATTTATGAGAATTTTGATCATTGGAGCTAATTTAACTATCATGTTTTTGGCATGACTTATATCCATTCGCTCTAACATGTAATTAAAATTTGGAGCATTTTATTTGGTATATGAGACTTAATTACTCTCATTAGGTCAGTAAATATGTCTGGCGGTTAACATATAATAACATGAATTATCTTATGAACTTTTGGTTCATATATGAGAATCTATATAATGATAATTCATTTTCATTCTTTATCCAGCTGATTATTCTCTGCCCCTGATGTTGAAAAAAATCATCTCATAAATAATTCTCCAATTAATGTTTAAGAATTTAAACATAAAAGGAGACTCATACTCAATATATATTCTCAACCCTTTTTATTTATCCATTTTGTGCGTTGTGGTTGAGCAATTCAAGTATATATCGCACATTAAAAGATTCTAAAATAAGAAATATATGGCTTCTGACCAAAAGCCAATCATAATGGGGAGTTTATTATAGCTCATTGGCTTGATGTGTATAAGTGTTGCTACATGTGAAATACCATATAGATAATAAATGTTTTGTTCTCAAAGTTTAGCTATTAAAGGGTGGCATTCAATCAAAATTTAGCTAAAACGTTTTTTTCATAATCAATAGGCTTTATAATAGTTATTTCAACTGATATAGCCTAAAATATAAACCCACTAGCTTTTGAAAGATGAATAATCTAACTACATAATCTGAATTTTTTTCTAATCAATCTTACAAACTTCTAGTTGTAAGTTGATAAAACAATGTAGATGCATCTACTAAAATCATATAAAACTTTCCACATTTGTGTATAAATAGGCCCATATTTCATTCAGATATGCAAGACAACAGTCTCAACTTTAGTACAAGAACTTCAAGTTCTTTTGGTAAGTGGGATTTTAATCATTTCTTTTGAGAACAAACAACACAAGAACTTCAGGTTCTTTTAATATATGTGCATGTAAATCTCAATAATTTTCCGCATCATTATTGATCAGGATGGTCGAACCGATCATGCCAACTATATATTCAATCTCTCTTGTACATGTGTAGTACAAATTTTAAAATACAAGTTTCTTTAAAATTTAATAATACATTGTCCACCAAAAATTATTCCTTTAAATAGGAATATATTTAGCTCTCCTGAAGATTTCAATGAAAACTATTCTTTTGGTAGCAATATAGCTCTTCTAGAGCTTTCAACTGATTTTTTTGTTACCAAAACTTATATTTACATTGTCTTATTTTATGTGCCAATTGATAACATATGTTATCTATAATTTTCAAAAGATTATTTTACAAACTCATATTGCCCTCTTAAAATTTTCACTTCTAGTGGTGACGATATTATTACCATTAGCGGTAATTATTACAAGATTCGCAATTATGCACTTTTCATAATGTACTTTCTCTCAATAACTTATTGCTCTTCTATAGCATCAATATTTTCAGTACTTTGAAATATAGTACTCATATTTTCCCCTTGCATTTTTTAAATGGGAAAATATATCTTATGCTTCTGCTAAGCATAAATCGTCACCATAGATTGTATTTGATAAGTAATCATGTGAAACAAAATAAATAAATGTCATAATATATATATATAAAAAAAATATAAAGCGTAAACAATTAATGCGTAAAGTAAATAAACATAAAAGCAAAGTAAATTAAAAAATAAGTAATTCTCTTTCAGGTTACGAGAATAATTAGAGGATGATTTATTCCCTTCAAGGTTTATAAGGAATTCAACAACGTCCAAATGAGTTGGACCAATAGCATCTTTGTCATTTTCGTAAACAAAATTTGCTTCAATTTTCTTCTCTTTATCATTCAATGATTGTTGATTTTCAACATACGACAAGTACGAGACCAATGGTTTATAACATCGCATTGGTAATAAAAAGGATTTCATTTACTTAGAATGATCTTTATCACTCTTTTCATCCTTATAATCCCACTTCTGGTGGGTATAAGTGTTTTTGAAATAATCATCTTGTCCGTGTATATTCATGGCCTCGGCCACGACCGCAACTGCTAATTATTCTTTCTGCTATATAATATCACATTCAGTTCAGAGAGTGGAGCAGGTTAAATTTAACATTATATTTGTGTTCACTTCAGGAAATGCCTCCCATGAAAATTCTTGGATTAAGATGAATTTTCGTAATCTGAACTTGGGAGAAATCTATAGTCGAGTTTTTCGACGCAAAAGAATTATTGGTTTCGAGTAAATTTACCATGATTTATCGCACTTTAAAATCATAGTTTAAAGAATAAAAATAAAATTAGAATTTATCGTTATTGGTTTTCCTCTCGAAGACAATGAATGTAACCCCTTAGCCTGGCCTAGTTGAAACTGAACTAAAAGGATCCATTAGGTTTGCCGAAGCAAACCCAAGCTAATAACCTAAACCGGTCCATTTTTTATTTTTATCTTGTCTAGATGCATCAATTTATAATCCTAGAGTGATCACACTTCAGCGAAAACGTCACAATTAAAAATAGATTTCGAAATAGGGTTCGATTGCACAAACGCGCATGTAAAGGACTAGAGTGTAATTTCCACAAATTACATAGACTCCATTAAATTTGAGTTTACCAAACCTTCATTAGTCCAATTTCATGCTCACATGTTAAATTTCAGCTCAAAATAATCATTCGAACTCATTTAATTGCATGCATAACATTCGGAAACCAAATTGCATAATTTCCAAACTTCATCAGGCATACATACACAAAATCAACAGGGTGTACCGATACGGGTAAGCCTGTATCGATATGGCTTAACGAACATACGGGTACTCATACATGTACACGTTTATCCGTATCGATACGGTGTGTTTTCCCAACCGTATCGATACGGTCTTGACCCCGTACCGATCCCCCTTGTGATTTCTCAAAAACTCAAGATTCCAGTGATCAAAATGCGTACCGATATAGTACCTGCGTATCAGTACGGCTCTTTAAAAATGAAGGGATAGTACCGGTACTCAAATTTGTGTACCGACACCAGTGTAAAATTTCCTCAAGGAGTACCGATACGGTGGCTAGGTGTACCAGTACTCTTTGTTATTTTTCAATGTTTTGAGCCTTTCCAGACCCCGTGTACCGATCCTTGGGTACCTGTATCGGTACGCAGGGTCCTGTAATGACTTTTAGGTCCAACATATAACTCTTTGGCTCACTCTAATCAACTCTAAACATCTCCTACACGTCATATATCATCAAAAGCATGCTTGACAACAATATACCAGCATTTTAAGCAATTATAACGAGCTTAATACATTCATCCACAACAACTAGAGGCATGCCTCCTACTTAACATGCAAAAACTTCAAACCATTTTCAAACAAGCATAAATGGCCAATTACACATCTGAAACATTAACATAAACTTGCACAACCAGGGGTTTGGCAAACAACCATCCCAAATAACAAACGACCTCATTGCCTTTATTACTACAAGTCTAGATCAAAGTCGTACTTTCGTAAATCAGAAGTCTTTGGATTTTCCTTCGCTTGCTCGTTGCCTCCAGCCTTTAATTCTCTGCATTGATGGTAAAAGAAAGCATAAGCACACTAGGCTTAGTGAGGAATGCTCGAAAACAAAACACCATCACTGCATTTAAAACTATTTAACAATCCCTTTTGAAATACCACTTTTAAAACACTTTACAAACATCATTTCAACATCATGCCTTATCATACCATGCACTTAACATTTCCAAAGCATGCATTTTAAGCCAAATACATCATGTATCATTGATCAACAACAAAATCCCCTTTTGCTACCCTCAATTTAAGCTTTCACATGCATACTACCAATGCAAGGCTTAAAGAGTAAAACGAGTTTAAACCAACATAAAGCCACACAATCCATCTCATGATACATCACCAATTATATTGGCTTACAAGTGATCTTTACCCAAGTTCCGCTTTACAATTATAACATAACATCGGATACACAGATTCAACAAGTGTTCACCCAACAATTAACATATAATCTACCGGCATCTCTCACACACGGGAGTTTTCGGTACCCATAAACTCTTCTATCGTTGTGACACCCATGGTGGAGTCTTTGATGCACATAAACCCCTCGACACCACTCATTGGATAGATGTATAGCCTACTAAAAGGAGTATTTGGTACAAAGATTAAAACCCATCAACTGTTAGGGTACTTGGATGGAGTTTTTGGTACTTCGGATCTAAACCCCTTAACATCCTAGGCAACTTTTTATAGTGCACTATCAATCCTATGGCCGGCCAACTATATCGGATACATTTCAAAAACCTTTTCATACCATCACTTGCCAATATAATTAGTTTCATTAGCATTAACTCACTGTTTTCATATGCATCATCAAAATCATTTAACCAATGCAATAAACCTTGCATTAACCAATGTTCATAAACATTTAACAAAACATGCATTACTTCCAAATGCATCAAAATCATTATGTAATCAATTTCCAGCATTAAACCATGCTCAAAACATGCATATACAATGAGTAATCAATTTATAAAAAAAGAGCATAAAACCAATTTGCCAAACCGAAGTTGAGAGAGAAAACATCATTTACTTACTTCTGAGCTTAAACCAACGTTTCAAGCTTCATCTAAACCCGCAAACACAATTTTCAAACCTTTAAAAAGCTGCAAAACACGTTTTCACTCACCGACAACGCAAAGCCTCGCTTGCTATTGTAAAACCACACCTCTAAAGCTTCTGAAACGCCCCTCAAACTTGAGGACCAACCTCTCCTATTTTAACTATCACAAAACAGAGGTTTTAACGCATCAAAAGGCATTCACAACCCAGCAACATCAAATTGCACAATCCTCAACAATTTCTCATGCAATTACCCTTCCACACTAACCGAAAACATCATCAACCGACTTACAACCTTTACCCAGCCACAACCTATGGATCTCATCTATCAATTAACATCCAAAAACACATTAACAACATCATTATGCCTCCAACATCATTAAACACCTACAACTCCTCAAAACTCATAACTAACAACCTAAAAAATTAGAGATTTATAGAGTTTCAGGATTCCATTGTCAAAACCCAATTATTAACATTATAAAACATCAAAATCACGTTCCAATACAATCAAGAACACGACAAATCAGATTCAATTCGAAATCTCAACAATCTCCACAATTAATCCTCAATTAAACCAATTAATTTCATTATAACCATAAAAACTCATTAGAAAACACATGTAAAAGACCAATAACTTGGGAATTTTAGTAAGGAACCTTGTATTAGAGGAGAAGGATGAACCTCGCCTCTAATTGATGACTTTCCCCTTAATTGGATGGATTTGCACAAGAAAATAATGAGAAAACAATAAGATTTGATAAGAAAATCATTATATAATCCCTTGAAATCAAAAGATTAATTAAAATAAGATTTTACTTAAAGATTTTGAAGATGGAAAAAGTGTTTGGCTGGAGAGAATTGGAGAGAATCTTTTGGAGAAAGGTTAGTTACATTAAATTTGTTTTAACTTTAAATTTCCAATTAATTCTACAAGCCTATTTATTGCATTTTAAAACCATTTAAAATAGCCAATTTAAGGGAGAAAGTCTATAGTAGACTTTGGGTAAATAGCTCCATAAAGATTCAAAGTTTTGACCCTTTACATTTTAGTCACTAGAAAAACAGATTTTATAAACTTTACATTTTGGTAACCACCCAAAATGTTTTACTTCCAAAACACATTTTCCAAAATTAATTTAACCATATATCTATATATATTAAAATAAAGATTTTAAAATATTTTTCCATATTTTTAACTCCTTTAAAAATATTTATTATAAATTAATCCCAAAATCGACTCGAATCCTCTAACCGGTTTCCCGAACTATCTATCTAACCTAATTAATATCTAGGCCCAAAATCGGGGCGTTACAATGAAGACATAGAAAATAACCAAGACAGCTTCTCATAATCTTTTTATGTCATATCTCTTTTCAAGCCATTTAAACACATGTAAAACTCAAAATACAGTTAAAAATATCAAGTATCATCAAATAAAATAAACAAATATTAATCTTTAGTTATGAATTAAAGACATTAAAATGAAAGAGGATCGAAGACGCTATATCACATTTTCTTAAAATTTCGTACGCGCATGGAGGTAAGCATACAAGCAGTTTTCAAGTTTCATTCGTTGAGTTTTTTTAATATATATTTATATAGTTTAAATATAAAATAACCCAATAATACCTCTACAAGAAACGAATCAAAAATCTTGCTAAGGTAAATAGGAAAAAAAAACAAATTAAGGATGAAGGGTTCCTTTGTTGATTAATTACCATGACAAAGAGCACAAGGAGAAAACTGGTTGTCTATTCTTTATTCAATTTTTAGTCTTAAAATTATACAAACTGAATTTGCCCGTCTTAAAAAAATTTCTCAACATTAAACCTTTTTTTATTCGACATAAAATTAAACAAGCAAAAGCAGAATCAACCCCCCTTTCTATCGAAACATTATAAAGCACTAACAAAATAAACAAGTAATCAATTGATACCAAAATTAAAATTAAACATACCTTGTAAGTAATTATAAAAGTAAAGTAAAAAAATGCTAACCTTCGCTTTTCACTTACTATTCTTGATATCTTATATTTTTAAAAGACCGAATTGAGTGATTGATGTGTAGTAGATTAATCTGATCTTCGATGTAAATAAATTGTAGCTTCGGAGTAAGATGTGCTGATAACATATTGTAAATAAAATAAAGAAGAACAAGAATAAAAGAACAAAAGGAGAGAGAAAGAGGGAGATCTATTTTATTCTCAATATTCAAGTGTGTACAATGCCTTCATCAAATCATCTATTTATAGGTATAAGAAGTACGTAATACATGAAACTCTAATTAATGATGATAATATTTCTATTGATAAAGTAAATCAAATCTCCTAGATAAAATTCTTATCATGATAGACATCCACATAGATAAATATTCATAACAGTAAATAATATATTTTATATTATTTATATATTAATATTATTTATAGTATTATTTATTTCATAAAATAATTTAAATTAATCTTAGGTAGTTTGACATATATAATATTTGTGGTAAAACATTACATAATCTCGTATTGGTTCAATGATTATGGCTTAGCCTTTGCACTTGCAGGTCCTAGGTTTAAACCCCTTGAAGTGCTTGTTTTTATTATTTTTTTTCTCCAGCAAATCGATGTTGTTTTAGGTCAAATTAGGCTTCAAAACAGCCGGACAAAAATGACGTTGTTTTGAATTAACGTCTCGTTGAGAGTTAGCGACATATTGACATAAACAAGTCCGAAAGTAAAGTTCAGCGTTAGATTTGAACATTTTTTAAGTTCGGTGACATTTTCGAGTAAGTGATAATAATTTAGTGATATCTGATGTAGTTTACCCTACTTAGTATTAGGGCCCAATTTTTTTCGACATTTGTTATTATAGACTCAATTTTTTTCAATATTTGTTATTATAATAGAGTATAGCTGTTAAACAACTTGTAATTAGTTAGTTAGTTATTAATTAGTTACCCATTCTTTACTCAATTCTTGTTTAGCATAAATAGGAATATATTTTTTGTATTTATTTTATCTTTACAATAATAATAATAATAAAGTCAGAAGACTTTTCCTTTCTCCTTCCAATCAATACAATTGCTAGATTCAACATGGTATCAGATGATCTTTTAGCTTCCCGCTCCTCTACTGAGGGCCGATATTTCAGCAACGACGATACCTCCGGTGAATGCTATATCCATCCGAATGAGAATCCGGCTCTGGTCCTCACGTCCGCCTTGCTTGACGGTAGCAATTACCATAGCTGGGCCCGATCGATGCGCGTGTCTCTCATCTCTGAGAACAAATTCTATTTTGTTGATGGTTCAATTAAAGAACCAAGTAAAGACGATCCTCGATTCCAGGCGTGGGTTAAGTGCAATAACCTCATTCTTTATTGGCTACAACGATCCCTAAATCAAGAAATTGGACAGAGTGTCTCTAGATCGACACTGCCTACGAACTTTGATAAGATTTGTTCGATCGATTTAATCAAGGAGACCTGGTCCGTGTCTCCGATCTACTTCAAGAATTTTATTCTTTGCAACAAGGTAACTCCTCCGTTACAGCTTATTACACGCAATTAAAAGTTGTTTGGGATGAGATTTGTAATCTCAGACCCCTAAACTCCTTGTGAATGTTCTGCCGCAAAATACCGGAAGCAAGATTTTATGCTTCGTTTTCTTAGGGGTTTAAATGAGGGTTTTCTATCCCTAAATCTCAATTGCTCATGATGAAACGTTTTCCCTCCATAAATGAAGCCTTTTCTCTTGTTGTCCAACATGAACGATCCTTTGTTTCTAGTATTACTACTGATTCCAACATCTTATTAGCTGATAGACACTCTATTAAGAATGATTCTAATGTTCGGCAAGATAATAGGTTTTCCAGTAATAGAAAATTCAATAATACCAATACCTCTAAAAGACCCTTCTGTGTGTTCTGTGGTTTGTATGGACATACTATTGACAAATGTTACAAGAAACATGGGTTTCCACCTAGATATAAGGGTAAAAATCAGCCTAATAGGGTTAATCAAGCTGGGTTTCATAGTGGTGAGAGTTCTTTTGGTGTTAAGTCTTTAGTTCCAGATAACAGTCCTCCTGTTATGTTCACTAAAAATCAATATGAAAGCCTGTTAAGTATGCTGCAAGAAAGGAGCTTGTCTACTGCTCAGAATGCTGCGCATATTCAAGACACTGTTCATGATTCCAAGATCAATGTCATGTCCTCTGCTTTTTATATTCCAGTTCAAGATGCAGGCATAATCTTAAACTGTTCAAAGTCAAATTTTTTAAATTCTTCCTGGATATTAGATTCTGGTGCTACTGATTATATAGGTAGTTCTTTACATTTTTTTGATACTTATGATCCTATTCATAATAAATTTGTTAAATTACCTAATAATGACTTGATTAAGTATATGAACTGTAAAGATTACCTCTTCCTTGGTCTTACGTAATGTTTTTCACATACCTAATTTTGCTTTTAATCTTGTTTCTGTTTCTCAGCTAACTAAAGATAATTCCATATGCTTATTTTTTTCTTCTGTTTTTTGTTGCATACAGGACATAGACATAGCAACATGGAAGATGATTGGTTTATCTAGGAAGATCAATGGATTGTACCACATGGATGTTTCCTTCTTTGATTCGAGTTATAAGGATTCTGAATCCACTGTTTGTATTTCTGCTTCTTTTAAACTTTGGCATGCTATATTATGACACCCCTCTCAACAAAGGATAAAACATTTTTGTCATATAAATAAATAAATTCCTGCTACTTCTAGTTTTGATTGTGAAATTTGTCATCTTGCTAAACAAATACGTTTATTTTTTCTATTAGTAGTACTGTTTCTGACTCAATTTTTGATTTAATTCATATAGATGTTTGGGGTCCTTTTCCTGTTAGAAGCTTGTATGGTTACTCTTATTTTTTAACTGTTGTAGATGATAAGAGCAAATTTATTTGGATTTTCCAATGAAAGTTAAGTCTGAAGTCAGGGATCTAGTTGTTCAATTTTGTCAGTTAATAGAAACTCAATTTTCTAAGAAAATTAAGTGTACGAACTGATAATGCTAAAGATTTTGACATGCTAGATTTTTTTAAAACAAAAGGAATTATTCATCAGAATTCTTGCACTCATACCCCTCAACAGAATAGCATAGTTGAAAGAAAACACCAACACTTACTTTCTGTTGCCCGATCTTTAAGATTACAAGCCAATCTGCCTTTGAATTTTTGGATTGATTGTGTATTGCATTCTGCTTACTTAATTAACATTACATCTACTCCTGTTTTAAGTAACAAATCCCCTTCTGAAATATTGTTTAAGATGCCACCTAAAACTGCTCATCTTAAAGTTTTTTGTTGTGCTGCCTATGCATCCAGTTTGCCTAAACCTAAAACAAAAATGCATCCTCGAGCTGTTAAATGTGTTTTTATAGGTTTTCCAAAACACATTAAAGGGTACAGGTTATTTGATATAGCCACCAAAACATTGTTTGTTTCAAGAGATGTGGTTTTTTTAGAAAATGACTTTCCTTTTAAAAACATAAAGAATCCAATCTCAAATGAAATTATTTTACCAACATATGATAATAATGTTTTACTGGATGACTGTGTACAACAACGGATTGTTCCTGTTGAGATTGATAACCATTTTCAACAGAATGGAACTCTTAATGCAGAGAATGTTTCTGTTTCTGATCATACTGGTCCTATATCACTAAGAACTGCAGGTACTTCTCAACAACCTATACATAGAGGGCAACCAAATCCTATTTCTTTGAAATCTTTTAGACCTAGAAACACTCAATTACCTCTGAAGTTCAGGGATTTTCAGGTTTCTTTACCAGGTTCAAGGACCTCTTCTCATAATATTGCTAATGTTTTTTCTGGACCTAAATCATATAAACAAGCTGTTAAATATGATTGTTAGAAAAATGCTATGGCTGAGGAGATTAAAGCTTTAGAAAATAATAAAACTTGGGAATTAGTTAAGCTTCCACCTGGTAAGAAATCTATAGTTGTAAATGGGTTTATAAAACCAAATTAAAATCTGATGAAACTCTTGAAAGATATAAAGCTAGATTAGTAGCAAAAGGTTACACTCAACAGCTTGGTATAGATTTTTTGTACACTTTTAGTCCTGTTGCTAAAATAACTACTATTAGGACTCTTATAGTAGTTGCTGCATCTAAAAATTGGAATTTGCAATAGTTAGATATCAAATTAATATCCTCTACCTGATTTTATTACTAAAGATCCTGACTTGGTTTGCAAGTTCACAAAAAATCTATATGGTCTAAAACAGGCTAGTAGATAGTGAAATGTGAGGTTAACCTTGGCTTTTAATTGAACAGGGTTTTAAACAAGCTTCTTCTGACAAATCTCTATTTGTAAAAGGAGTAGGAGATAATTTCATTCCTCTTGTAGTATATGTTGATGATGTAGTGTTAGCTAGTCCTAGTTTACATGAAATATCTGCTATAAAGCATTTTCTACATGATGTTTTTAAAATTAAGTATCTAGGAGATTTAAAATATTTTTTGGGTCTTGAGGTTGCTCGATCTAGTAAAGGTATTAATTTGTGTCAAAGAAAATATACTTTGGACTTGTTAGAAGAAACTGATTTTTTAAATTCAAAACATGTTTCTACTCATCTTCTTGCAAAAACAAAATTTTTTAAACAAGTTGGTACTCTCTTATATGATTTTTCTTCTTATAGAAGGCTTATAGGCAAATTGCTTTACCTTACTAATACAAGACCAGATATATCTTTTGATCTTCAACAACTTTCTCAGTTTCTTTCTTCTCCTATTGATGCTCATATGACAGCTGCCCATAGGGTTCTTAGATACCTTAAAGGGGCACCCCTGGGCAAGGTTTGTTCTTTCCTGCTAACAATGATATCAAAATTAATGCCTTTTTCGATTTTGATTGGGCTTCCTGCCCTGATTCAAGAAAATTAGTTACTGGGTTTTGTGTTTTCCTTGGCTCAGCTTTGGTTTCCTGGAAATCAAAAAAGCAACAAACAATTTCGAGGTCTTCAAGTGAAGGTGAGGGTCGATGGTGTGGGTGAGTCTTCTTTGTAATCGCTATTTCTTTTATTTAATAATAAAAACCACTTTTTCCTTCGGAGAATGTGGGGGTCGACTATGGGCATTCGCTATGCCCTACGATATCGGCTTGTGGCTTAATGGATTATATTATGGCTTGAGAACTGATGTAATTACTCGATTGGTGCTGAACAGATTAACAGGTTGCAAGGCTAACTTGGTTGGGAATCGGACCCTTCAAGTGACGCACAACGTACTGATCGAGTGAATGAAAGGTATGTCCGTGACAGTTGGTATCAGAGCGAGGCTGGTTAGGCCTGGTTGTGATTTTTTGTTTTTGGAAATGTGTGATTATGGTGACTCCGCACCAAGCGCCACCATGTGTGGGGTAGGCAGGGTGGGCTGACTCCGTACCTAGCGCTCCTGCGAGTGGAGTAGGCAGGGCGGGTTGACTCTACGACAAGCGCCCTGGTAATTGGGGTAGGCAGGGTAGGATATTGTGAGACTCCGCATCAAGCACTCCTACGAGTGGAGTAGGCAGGGCGGGCTGACTCCGTACCAAGCGCTCCTACGAGTGGAGTAGGCAGGGCGGGCTGACTCTGGACCAAGCACTCCTACGAGTGGAGTAGGTAGGGCGGGTTGACTCTACACCAAGCTCTCTTGGGGAAGGAGTAAGCAGGGTAGGGTTGTGGGACTCTACGCCAAGCGCTCTTGGGGAAGGAGTAGGCAAGGTAGGAATGTGAGACTTTACGCCAAGCGCTCATAGGGAATGAGTAAGCAGGGTAGGATTGTGAGGCTCTACACCAAGCGCTCCTGGGAAAGGAGTAGGCAGGGTAGGCAAATTGATTATGACTCACACCAAGCGCTCCGAGAAAAAGAGTAGGCAGGGTAGATTGTTGAACGATAATAGATAAAGTTGGAGGGTTTGGCATATTAAGTTTTAATTTGATCTAATATACACTAACATCGATTTACTATATGGCACAATGATGCTTGGTGGTCTTTGCAGGACATAACGACATTATTAAAAAAGCACAAGAATGTCGAGAGATCAACGAAGTGAGACTGCGGGTCTGGGCAGGATTGAAGAGTTGGAGGCCGCAATAGCAGCCTTGAGAGCTCAGATGGTTCCTAGACGCATTAGAGAGCTTGAGGAAGCTCAACAGGAGTTGTCAGATGCCGTAAGAGAGCTTAGTGATGAAGCCAGGGATGCGATGAGTCCACTTAGGAGTGGATTGGAGGACCTCAAGGCTCAATTCAATTTATTTCAGTTGGCTGTGGGAAATATGGGTACAAATGATAAAGGCCACCGGCCAAAGGTTCCTGAGCCTCAACGGTTCGAAGGGAGTCGCGATGCTAAAGCCCTCGAGAACTTCTTGTTTGATATGGAGCAATACTTTCGAGCAGTACGCATTACGTCTGAGAAGGACAAGGTTTCAGTGGCTTCAATGTATCTAGCGGGAGATGCTAAGTTGTGGTGGAGGTCCAAGTTTGATGAAAGTGTCTGCCCTATCAAGACTTGGGAGGAGCTGAAAAAGGAATTGAAGAACTCATTCTTTCCTGAAAATGTCGGGTATAATGCTAGAAGGAAACTAAGAGAGTTATCGCACATAGGGACAATACGAGAATATGTTAGAGACTTTGCGGCATTGTTGTTGGACATTAAGGACATGTTAGAGGATGACAAGATGTTCTACTTTCTGGAAGGGTTGAAGCTCTGGGCAAGGTCTGAGATCCAAAGACAAAGGCCCCAAACTGTGGCGGAGGCCATGGCTGCTGCCGAACGCCTTAGCGATTATGGTGATGGTTCCTCGAAGCGTAAGGCAGGCCTCGATCGTAAGTCATAGTGGCACCAATCGGATTGTTGGTAGCGGTAATGGGAATGTTGTTGGATTGGATGAAGGGAGCTATAAGAAAGTGGCACGAGGCGATCGGCCTTCAAGTTGGGGTAGTGAGAAAGGCCAGCTCGATAGAGACTTCACACGGGCTGAGACAAACCCTGGGTTAGGACAAAATATTGAACCACAACGGCCGACTATACGTTGCTTCTTTTGCCAAGGTCCTCACCGAAAGGCAGAATGTTCGCACAGAGGCACACTCAACGCGTTGGCAGTCTCCACACCTGATGGAAACAAAGATAGTCCCTATACGGAGGATGATGAGGAAAATCTAGCTAGAGTGGGCTCTATTCGCTTCTTATATGCTCTTCGCTTAGAACAGAACAAGGCAAAGACAGGACATGAGAGGGGCCTAATGTATGTAGATGCGCTTTTGAGCGGGAAGGCCACAAAGGCCTTGGTGGACATAGGAGCAACTGATTCCTTCATTACTCTACAGGAAGCGGAGTGGTGCATCATGAAAGTTACCAAGGGAGTGGGACGAATGAAAGAGGTAAATTCAGCAGCTGAAGCTATATGTGGGACTTCAAAGAATGTGAAGACGAAGATTGGGACTTGGGAAGGGAAGATTAACTACACGGTAGCTCCTATGGATGACTTCGATGTAGTATTAGGGCTAGATTTCATGATATCGGCTAATGCAGTTTCAGTCCCCTCTGCAAGATGTATAATGCTTCAAGGGGAGCGACCAGGAGTGGTAGGAGCTATGATACTCTCAAAGGCAACCAGAAAGTCATTTTCAGTAGTTCAGTTAAAGAAGGGTGCGGGAGGGAATGCTTTGTTGTGTGAGATTCAAGATAGCATCATCGACGAGGACGTCGATAAGATAGGTGGGGGAGGATGTTGTGGCCATCCCCATTTACAACACCACAACCGAGTAGCTGCATCGGGACCAACAATGCTTGAGGATCTCATAGCTTGGTAAAGAATAAAGTGTCCTCATTTCAAACATTGTAATGTTTTAGGAAAAAGGGTCTTCTCCTCAAGTTTTTCTATGGTTAGGAAAAAATGTCATGTTTTCAAGCATGTTAATGTCTACTCAGGTCATTTCTATAAATTTGTTTTCGCATATATGTAGGGGGTGGACAGTCGGCAGAGTTTGGACTGATCCACTGGTAAAGGTATGTATTTTATACACCATTGAGGCGGCCCCTACTGCCCGAGTCGATGGTGTGGGTGAGTCTTCTTTGTAATCGCTATTTCTTTTATTTAATAATAAAAACCACTTAAAAAAATTTCTTTGAGGGGATTAGAGGAAAAAGTGAAAATTTTCTAAGCCTTAAAATTATTATATCATTACATCAACTTACTAAACCTATAAATTTATTAGAAAGGATTAAATTAAGATTTATCACTTAAAAGGGCTAAAATGCAATTTTATACACCTCGGTGATACCGTTCAAAAAGCCTGCACGGGATTAAACAATAGCTTCGAAACTCTTAACAATACACCGTCGCTTATGAAGCAACCTCCCTAACTACACTATCATACAAAATGCAGCTCTAGATCATTCAAAGCAACAACAAAAGAAATCATAAGAGACCCACGTTCAAAAAGTTTTATTTGTAAGGCGCATGCATTATCAAAGGGTTAAAAAAAGTATAATCAGATACTACATTATAATTACTTTAAGACTAATAAAAAACAATAAAAAATCCGCTCTCGTGCAGCACCATGATAGAAAACAGTTATTCAGAACAAGTTGCTTTGAAATCACCACCAAGGTTTAAAGACTAAACACTGCCTTGCCAAATGCAACATCATAACATACCATTTCAAAATAATCAACTCCGCAGCGACTTTAACAACCATAGCCTCTGCCTATTAAACGGAGTACCGGTTTAACTACCTAATTGTTACAACATTGAATGCGCCGTTTTATACAGAGTACGCGGGCAAAGGGCCGCTTGGTAGGTTGCAGTTAGAAGTAGTCCTAAAATTACTAGTAAGGTATTATGGTCATTACCTGATATATTATCCATATCGTGAAAGATAAACGATGATGCTTTCGTAACATACTTGACGATTTGTCCCTCCCACTTGCATTTGAAGTTTGAAACTCTAGGAATAAAGCCACGAAACAAAATTGTAATGCTTTCTCTGTTATTGTTTTGATGTGCTATGTCCGTTGTCGTCAAACCAGCTTGATTGGTTATATATTTATCAGCCTAAAAGGAATTCGAGCATCTGTTTAATCAATTGTGTGAGATATAAAATTGTAAAAATCAGTTTATCATGAGATACAAAAGAATTCACGTAATATTTTTTATTAGAGTGGGATGTTTTGAACCTGAGGTAGATTATTGCTAGCAGCTATATGGAGTGCAGTGTTGCCATCTTCGTCCTGTTTGTTCACCATTTCTTGATAATCGTCATTCTTTACAAGTGATCGGAGTAGGACTTGAAGAATGTCCGGTCTGTTATTTTCAACATGCAAAGCAGTGCGATTCTGAACTGTAGCATCTTCGATGCATTTCGGACAAGCCTGCATAAATCTATCCAATAGACCGTGATTGTTTTCAACTTTACACATGTAGTGGAAAGGAGTCTCCCCATTCTTTCCTCTGGCATCTTCATCAACTTCCAACAAACGCAGTGCCATCTCTTGTTTCCCGTTTCCAATTGCAAGGTGCACGGGGCTTAAGCCTCGGTGGTTTAGCTTCCTAGCGAAAGATGGCTTTAAGCTGATGATCTCCATTGCAAAACCAATGCACCCATTTTCTGCAGCTATGTGTAATGGTGTCTCGATATGTTGGATTAAAATCCGTAATAGTGGGCACATATGTATAATGTATATTGTTATTTTAAAGTATGACACAAAATTAAGTGACCAATTATGTTAGGCGTGTCGTGGGTATTAAAATGTCATGAAAATAAAAGTGTAGATACCATAATATGTATTTATAATTTGATGAGGGGCAGAATTATAAATACTTAATAGTTGATTATTAAATCAACTATATAAAGAGGTAGTGGTCCCCAAGAAATAGGTTAACTTGTTTTTCTCTCTTTCCCCGTCAGAGACTTTTACATCAAGAGAAAACCTATCTTCTTGGAAGATCACAACCACCTTTTAGGCGATCTTTATCAAAAGATTCAAGGTTTTCATCTATCAATTAATTCAGGTACGCTTCCGCATTCGGTTTATTGTTCTTGATGATTTGACATGATAGATCCTGGGTTTAGATTTCATATTTAGTTATGGTTTGGTTCTAACAAGTGGCATCAGAGACTGATTATGTCGAATCATTAAGAATCAATTATGTATTTATTTTGGATGATTTCTTCTTAAATCTCTTTAAATCAAAACCCTAAGTTCAATGATAAAATCTTTTGTTTCGGTATATCTATTGTGTGATGGAGACTACAATTTTGTTTTTAGTTTTCGCAGGAATTAGGGTTTAATATTTCGCATGTTTTGAATTTTTACGATTACCTTTATGTGCGATAACCTTTATTCGATAACCCTTATGCATCGGCAAATTAGCTTTTGAGTTTTGCTGTTGATTGTTTTAATAATCGGTGATACAAGTTTTGATTTTTCAATTTAATGGATTCTGACATTTAGAATCAATGCAATAGTATATGCAATTTCTATTGAATTTGGGTTTTAATGCTCATTATAGGTGTTTAATTATTTTTTTAGCATTAATTCAGTATTATTAAACTGGTTTCGGAATATGATTATGCCCTCAATTTTTGGTATTGCTTTTGCTTTAATAATTGCATATAATAAATAAAGTCATGAAATATATATTTGTTTTAAAATATATATTCAATTCGGTTTGCTCAAAATTTTAGTTTTGATCGTTAGCAATTAAGAAAGAAAAAAAATAAAGTTTGACTTGAGCTTTGTTGTGGTAAATTTATAGTGACTTAGAAACTTTATAAACAAGCTAGTTCTCGAAGCTTTATATTCGGGTTAGTTTAATAAATTACGGTTGAATTTGTTAAATCTTGTTTAGTTTCGAACAGAGCCTTTGACTTAAATTTATTTCACACTATGCTTAATTATGACATTAATATTATCTACGGAATATACATTTGGTTTTGGTTTTGGAAAGCATGTCATTCATCTTATGAAATTCATATTTTATTCAGTTTGACCAAGAGTTTCAATTGTGATCATTAGGTTATTATGGATATTTTAAGGTTTTATGTGATAATTATATGAATTACTCATTTGTATGACACTTATCATTTTTGAATTTTAATTAAAGATTGGTTGTTTTGAATTCAATCTTTTATTTTGATAAATGCATGCTTAAGGATTTTTTTTTTAGAAACAGTCAAAATTTTCAGTTTTTTTTTTCGATTTCTGATAGCCCCATTCAGACAATCTTATGTTTGGTTATTTCGGAAACTTAAGTGTTATCAGAAATTTCAGTTTTGACTGTTATAAAATTTTAAATTTGAATATCGGTATATTTATATTATATATTTTGAGATAAATTAATTAAAGCGTTAAGTCACCAAAGTGACATCTATTGTGGAAATTATTTTATTTTAATATATAGAAGGTTTTGTGCATGTAAGTCGGATTATGTTAGTATTAATTGGCCCAAAGGAAGGTTAATAATTAATATTATTACATGTGCAAATGTGGTAATAAACATGTGATAATTATTCAGTTTTATATGTGAGCAATAAATCGCCCAAAGGAAGATTTTTGTTTGACATGTTCTTATTATCAATGTTTGATTTCTTGTACCAAGATATCACTTGCAAGTTAATGTTTTGTCCAAAGATAAAATATTAATGGAGTGTCCGGTATCTTGATATGAGGTTTACCTTTATTCAAATTTATTATTATTTTGGTTATCTTTTAATTTGATTGAAAGATAAAATTAAGATAAATATTTTAAAACAATTAAATTCATATTTTGGCTTGGATGTCTAATATTTTAATAGATTAATTGAAACATAATGTCACCAAAGTGACCGCTTTTGTGTAGATTAGTTTATTTAAAATATTAAGATAATTATGGGTTTTTGTAATTCATGCGTTTATTAATTGGCCCAAAGGAAAGTTAATATTTGGCAGAATTACAACGACAATTGTGGCGATAAATGTCTGACGATTATAAGGTATTTTATGTAAGCAATACGTTACTCCAAAGATTAATCTATTGTTTGACATAGTTTATTGTCAATGTTTGATTGCTACAACAAGAGTACCGCTTATGAGTTAATATTCTTGTCCAAAGACTTGATATTAATGTTGTGCTTGGTATCTTGAGGTCAACTAGCCATTATTTTGAATTTATTTATTTACTTATGAATATTTATGTGAGCTTGTTTTTATTTTATTTACTTATTTTTGTTCTATATTTAGGTAATTTATCTTTGCCGTCACATACATTCTACACCCATGTTTAGTGAAACTAGTTTCAAGGAATAGAAAAGACACTTACATATAGTATTTGGTTGTATGAACATAGACTTTGCACTAAGGGAAGAATAACTTGCACCTCTCACCGCTGTAAGCACCCATAAAAGGAATTTTGAGAGGTGAGATTGTTAAAATCGCACGAGTCTAATGATCATAAAAAGCAACATTCTATAAGTCTTTAGGAGCACAAATCTAAAGAGATTACTCATATTAAGGGTTTCCTTGACGAAATTAAGAAATGATTTACCCAAAACATTAAGGTTAAGATGACATCACTTATGCCTTCTTTGACGTCTATGAAGTATAAGGGTCAAAGAATGTGAGGAAGTACATTATGAAAAATGTTTAATATTGCTTCAAAATTTAAGGCACATAAGATCAAACTTTCTAACAATTGTTTGTTCTTATGATTTTGGTATCGCTTCCTATACAGTTTAACTAATTCAAAATTAGTTACAACTGTCAAAAGGAGAAATAGACTTTAAATGAGCTTATTTCTAATTGTGTTAAAGAGGAAGAAAAGTTGAAGCATTATAAGTGTAAAAGTACTCATTCGGTTAGTGCTCATTTAGTTAGTGTCTCTAAGAATAAGGGCAATAAAAAATATATTAGAATAAAGTTGCTAAAGGTCCTAATCAAAAGAAACAACAATAAGTTACAAAGTATTGATTCTTTTGTATAAGTTAGGACACATGTGAAGAAATTAAACTTCAAAAGTGAGCAACTACTTCGGTTATTTTGAGTGATCCATGGGCTGTAAATTTTATAATCCCACAATAAGGATTATTTTAAGGAGAGGTTTATAACATTTTTAGGATGTTGAGTTTGGAGGGAGAAATAAGGTTAGATACATTGCTATTGAGGGGAAGTTGAATTATAATTTAATTCATACTATCACTTTTAATGATGTTTAGGTTTTTACACCTATCATTAATCAAGAAGTGAATCAAGTACCTCAGCAAAACAATGTTGAACAACTCTCATTCAAGATAAGGTAAATGTTTCAGAAGAACAAACTCAACAACCTTAAAAAATAAGTGTCATTAAAGATATCCACGAGAGGAAGGAGAAATACTATTCTAGATTATTACTTTGCATTTATTCAAGAAAATAAGGATAATAATGGAATGATAGAAAATGATTCAATCATTTTTTATCAAATCATAAAAGTTATGACTCTCAAAAGTGAATTGATGTCATTCAAGAAGAGTATAATTTTATGCATGACAATAAAGTTTAGGAACATTTCTCATTACCTGAAGGTGCAAACCAATTGGTTGTAAATGGATATTTAAAACCAAGAGGGATGCAAATGATAATGTGGACAATTATAAGGCATGTTTTGTATCTAAAGGATATACTCTAAAAGAAGACATTGATTTTGTGGAGACTTTCTCTCAAGTTTCATTGAAATACTCTTTCAAGATAATCACGACGCTTGTTTCTTATTTTAATCTTGAGCTACATAAGATGGATGTTAGGCTTGTATTTTTCAGTGACAACATTGAAGAAATGAATTATATGGTACAATCATAGATTTGTGTCTAATGATACAAAATCAATGATATGTAAATTAAATAAATTCATCTATGAGCTTAAGTAGGACTCTCATTAATGAAATTATATATTTCATATTGATTATCTCATTATACTTTGAGATAAATTTGGTTGACAGTTGTATATACTATAAGTTCAGTGGGAGTAAACCAAGTGATACTCAAATTGCTAAAGAAGACAAATTTAGTCTTACTCAGTGCCCTAAAAGTAACCTTGAAATTTAGAAAATACAAAAGATTCTATATACATAAGCTATTTGAGATTCTAATTTATGCTCAAGTATGTATGCGTTTGGATATTGCGTACATTGTTGGAATGTTAGATAGATATTTAAGCAATCATATTATGGATCATTGAATAGCAGCCAATAGGGTTATGAAATATCTTTAGAGAACAAAAATTACATGCTCAGATATCGAAGTTCTAGTAAGTTAGAGATCATCAAGTTTACAGACTTCGATTCTATTAGAATATTGATGCAAAAGAATTTTGTCACATGGGCTGCTAATTATAGATTGAATAAAAAGACCACTTCGGTTATTTTGTGACAATAAATATGCATTCATTTATTCTATGAACAATAGGAACACTTCAAATTTGAAGCACATAAATATTAAGTTCCTAGTTGTTAAAGAAAATTCAGAGTGATTGTGTGTCTATAGAGCATGTTGGTACAAACTCCATATTGCGCGCTTATTAAGAAACTATCACCCTAGGTCTTTCATGAGCACACTACTCATGTGGGTGTAATGTTATATAAAGATATTCAGTTTTAGTGGGAGTTTGTAATTTTGAAAAATGCTCATTTAGTTTAGACACAATTTCGGTTACTTCAGTTTAAAGTAATTTTAAGATTATTTTATGCAGAAATAAAGTTCTTTTGGTTTATGCACACTCTGAATTAAGTAAAGTTTGATCTCACTAAGGTTTAGGAGGACCAGTTGGAAATAGACATGTTCGGTTCACATTTCATGTAATTTTCCATGCTACGCATCCATGATTGATCTATGTCATTTGACTATATTTGTATACGTGACCATTGATGGGTCTTGTCATGATTGATACGACAAAGGCTACTTTGATCCTATATGGATATAGTTGATGGACGAGATTGTTATAGAATACCTATTATATAATAGCAAATTTTTGAGCTCATAAGGTTATACATTTGTCAGGAAACATATGTTGCCCAAGTGGGAGATTGTTGGATTAAAATCCGTAATAGTGGGCACATATGTATAATGTATATTGTTATTTTAAAGTATGACACAAAATTAAGTGACCAGTTATGTTAGGTATGTCATGGGTATTAAAATGTCATGAAAATAAAAGTGTAGATACCATAATATGTATTTATAATTCGATGTGGGGCAGAATTATAAATACTTAATAGTTGATTATTAAATCAACTATATAAAGAGGTAGTGGTCCCCAAGAAATAGGTTAACTTGTTTTTCTCTCCTTCCCCGTCAGAGACTTTTACATCAAGAGAAAACCTATCTTCTTGGAAGATCACAACCACCTTTTAGGCGATCTTTATCAAAAGATTCAAGGTTTTCATCTATCAATTAATTCAGGTACGCTTCCGCATTCGGTTTATTGTTCTTGATGATTTGACATGATAGATCATGGGTTTAGATTTCATATTTAGTTATGGTTTGGTTCTAACACGATAAACTCCACCTTATCGAAACGCCTCAAAACGTTCCCATCTCTCAATTAATTCATACAATTGACTAACATCGCCCTCCACAGCAGCTGTTTTCAAAATTTGATCCATGAGAGGAGGTAAGGAGCAAATTACAATAAGGGATAAAGATTGAAAGGTTCAAGGCCACTTGTGTGAGGAAGAAAGAGGAGAATTGTTTGGTTTATATTGGATTCAGTCACTTTTAAAGCTGCTTGTCTTTCGCAGGACACTTTGGAATAATGTGGTCTACACAAAAAGCTCATGAACAGTTCTAGGAAAATTTATAATCAATCTATCACCTTTATTTCGAAATTGATAGCAATAGCCAATTATTGGTGTTTCCCACTATTATCTTGCACATTATTTTTATTCGTTTCTTTCAAAAGTACCTCCAGACAAGAAAAAAGGATGGAGAAATCAATCAAAAAGAAATCTATGTTTGAAATACGAAATGAAGTTTTAACTAAAACAGAGAGCGTTAAAAGGGATAGAGCGATGAAGAAGAGTAGGGAGGGGAAGGTCTATACCATGGCCAACTCGTCGCTTTCTGATTCCTGCATCAGTAGTCGTATAAGGGTTTTTAACAAGATTTTTAACGAGACAAATAATATAAGTCTAAGGTGTGTATGATTTTAATTTTAATTAATAAAATCGTATTGCCGAGAAAAAAAATCGTAGAAGAGTTGTATTGAGAGAAGCTAAAAGGCATCGAAGGTAGGGAAAAAGTCGGGTTGTAGTGTTAATGGGAAGGATAACGAAGTCATTGAAGAAATTATGAAGTTAGTAGTGGATGTCTGGGTAATGTATTTTTCAGCGTGCGATTCCCAATGAAAATTTTAGGGTAAATTACGCTACGTACCATTAAATTATTAGAGGAAATTTAATTTTATTATAAATTTTTTAATTAGTTTAAATTTATCATTAAATTTTATTTTTCGACTCGTTTATACTATCGCGCCGTTAATTTTTTAACGGCGTGATGACTTAGATGCTAGAATAAAACGATATCATTTTGGTGCTGCTATTTTGATACTAAATGATCCAAAACGACGTCGTTTTATTGGAGAAAAATATAAAAAATATGCACTCAAATGGATTTTAATCTGGAACCTTCAAAATAAAAAAACAAACTTCTAACTACTAAATCAATTTAACATCTTTATTTGTTTTTATCACAAATAATATATATGTCAAACTGCAGTTTATCATATAAATAATATTACTCTACATAAATAATATAAATATATTATTTTTAATATAAATATATTAGAAATATATTAGTATAAATATATTGATATATAAATAATAAATAAAATGTTTATATATCAATATTTTTATATTATAAATAATATTAAATATATAAATAAATATATTATTATAAAAACTAAAAGACTAATTTTCAAAACCCAAAATTTATAAAAAAAAACTCAAAATCTATCAAAACCCTAAACCCATAAATTCTAACCCTAAACTATAATCCTTAAACCCTAAAATTTTATTCATAAACAAATAATATTAAAATATATTATTATAAAAACTAAAAAACTGATTTAAAAAAGCTGAAATTTCCAAAAAAAATAAAAACCCAAAATTTCACTAAAACCCTAAAGTCTAAAACCCAAATCCATTCATTTTGGCTGCTAATGAGTTTAAAGTTTTAGAGTTTATGATTTATAATTTAGGGTTTTAGAGTCTATAGGTTAGAGTTTAATGTTTTGGTGGATTTGGAGGCTTTTTAGAAATTTTGAGTTTTTTTTGAAAATTAGTTTTTTAGTTTTTATTATAATATATTATTTATTTACATATTTAATATTATTGATAATATAAATTTTTTATTTAATATAAATATTATTTATTAGTTATATATATTAATATACTATTATATGTATATTAATATTATTTATAATATATTTATATTATTTATATAGAGTAATATTATTTATATAATAAAATAAATTAATTTAATGTCAAACTGCAATTTGAAATATACATTATTTGTGTTAGAAGCATAACAAAGATGTTAAGTTGGCTTGGCTGTTAGGAGTTTGGCTTTGATTCTAAAGCTTATAAGTTCAAAAATTATTAAGTGCATATTTTTTTCATATTTTCTTCCAGCAAAACGACACTGTTTTGAGCCATTTAGTATCAAAATAGCGGCACAAAAATGACATTGTTTAACATTGGGGTTAAAAACACCCAATGAAAAATCGTCATTAAAATCATATTTTGATTTTGAGAAAATTACTAATTAAACAGCTGTAATTACTCTGTTATAATCGACTGTATTTAGCCTGAAACCTGTCCCGATACGTTCTGAAGATAACTGTTAAAACATCTATTAAACAACAGATTAAAAGACTGTTATCCAGTGCCTGTAACAGCTCAATTACAACAATTATAATAGAAGAAATAATGTTGTCAATAACAACAAATTAAAAACCTTCCGTTTTAAAATAATTTACTCAGTCTATAAAAACCAATGAAAAAATTAGTCTCAATCTTAAACACACAAAAAATTCTACGAATTTTCACTAAAAAGATAGAATGCGAGCGGACGTGTCGAAGACATGTGTTACCACGATTACGACCGACCGGCCAACCAAAAATTGAATGTTTTAAAATTTTTATGATCAAAATAGGTTTAACAGTAAAGTTCAGTGATGATTTACATATCTTATTTTAAATTTAAATTTAAATTAATAGGGATCTAAAATGTTATTAGACCAAAAATTTTGAAAGGTGAATCATTCAATTAAACGGAAGGACGGTGGTAGGAGAAAATTGGAAGGGCTAGATCTAAGAGCACTTGAGACAATTAATTGAAGGATTAGAAACTTTGGTTGGTCCATTGCAGTCATCAAACGATAGAAAAAGACAGTAAAGTCTTTGGTCTTGTTTTTCGAGGTAATTTTGTCTTCAGAAGATCATTAGAAATATCTTTTTATATGTTCCTACACAAATGGCATGCAACATTCTGAACAAGAAAGCCACCTTGGTAGGAAAATGATTTACATCCTATGAAAACGTGTCGTAGGAATGGACTGAAAGGTTCTAGGGATAGTTGTATTTTCTAAATATTTTGACTTCTCCTATAATTTAGATAATTCTTTTGTATTTTCTAATTTCACATCTTTAAAATTTTGTAAATTCATATCCCTATATTTCTAATATAGTTCTTAATAGTTTGCACCCTTACATAAAAATTTAGATCTCATTTCGTCTATAAATCAATAGATATTATATATTAAAGTGTACTCGAACTCATTTATTTTATATGTTGTAATATTAATCATACTAATCAAACTAAGATTCAATTAGTTATTTTTTTTGTTTTCTGTTTGTATTTGGTAATTTATATATTTATAATTGATATTATCATTATTAAAAATGATATTTGTTTCTAAAATGTGTAATTCTATGAATCTATTTATTCTATTAAATTTGATTATTTATTTAAAATCCAAATTACTAATTTTAAAGTCATGCTTTCAGAACCCAATAAGTGGTCACAGTAAAAAAAAAGATGATGTTCATCTGAAGAGACTCGAGTTCAAATCGTTTTGTCTGCAAAATATGTGCAACATCAAAAGGTTAATAATATATATGAACATATGCTATCTAAAAAAATGCCATGCTTCCAAATATAACATTAATGTTTTTCTCTAAAATTCATCTAGATTTCAATTTTAAAAGGCTTAAAGGTGCTTGAAGCTCTTAAATTTTGAAAAAAATAAAATAAATATTTTAAATGTTGCCGATCAAATTTCATTAATGAGAAAGGAAAACGAGTATCGGTAATTACAAAAGCTTTAGGAACTATGGAAACAAAACATAAAAGATAAAGGTTAGAAGATTTTATCTAAATTTTGTCTTTTTATGGTTTGAAAAGGTTGCGGTGTGACCAATTTTGTAAAAATAAAATTTCAGTAAAATATAGATTTGTGGTGGATACGATCGAACCAAACCAAATGACTATACTTCTAAGTTATACTTTAGTTTAAAGCAGGAAATTCAGTTTAAGTAGATTTTTTTTGTATCAAGTATCTATCTTATAAATAGATATTTTGATTTAGAGCTTAATTAAGTATTTATTCTTATAAATAAATAAATCTTGAAGGTTGAAAAGATCTGTTTTGCCAGAAAATTAACATAGTTTGTTTTCGAGTTGGTTAACAATGGTGAATCAGAACTAAAATTTTTAATTGAAACTAAAATTAAAACTTTTCGATTTTGTCATTTTTAACTAGTGGATGAGTTTGAAATCAAATTATATTAATCTTCTGGCCAAACAAATCATTTTCATCGTTAGAATAGATTAATGATCGCTTTGTTCATCTATTTTTTGGCCTTGATAGATGCTGTAAATTTGAAAAGAAAATAGAGTTTGAAAAAATGCTTTTGGGAGCCAAATTACAATTTTAATCTTCATTTGTTACCTTATGATGTGTTTATTTTTATAAACTTACAATTTTTTAGCAAGACATAATTATATGATTAATAAATTATTTATTAGTTTAAAAATTTTATATCTTTTACTGCTAAAATTTTTTAGATAAAAATTATTTTAAATTTCATGTATTTTCATGAAAAGACGTCAATTATTAAAAAGTATTTATTTATAAATAAAAATATTTTTATATTTTTATCAAAATCTAAGTTAATATATTTCATATACTATAACCAGGGATGGAGGGACACGGGGCCCGAAAGTAACCTGTGCCCCCAACTCCAGTTTTTTTATCTTTATAATGTAGAGTTTTTTTTTTTAAAGTTAATTATACATTTGCCCTCACTTTTTAAATATTTAAGTTTGCCGGCTCAACCCCTAATCATGCTCCGTCCCTGATTATAAGATTAAAGAATTTGAATATCATTTAAATATATAAGTTTTAATTTGCAACATCATATCTAAAATGATCATTTATCTTCTCAAAAACATTTTTGACAATGATACTAAACACTTAAATATCAAATCAAATTGTTTCAGGAAAAAATCTTAAATCAAATAATCCAAAATCACTTTTTTACCACACTTTTAAAAAAAATGCTAAGCTCCTTCGAGCAATTTAGTTTGCAGGTATCCGTAAGTTTATTTAAAATTAAAATCAAACACAAATACTACTTTATATTGGAATAAAATTATAAAAATACTAATAATAATTGTATGCAAAATGTGAAATAGGTGCTAAATTATCTTATTTTTGCATAGTTTTAGTCCCGGAGAAATTTACTATAGTATTTTCAGTACAATAGATATGTTAATCTAACTTCGTATTATAATGCGATTAATAAAAATTTTAATTTACATGATTAGTCCTTAATTCATAGAAACTTAAAGTTTCTCCAATTATTACAAGAGAAGTAACGTTTTGACAGTTTAGTGAGGTGTCTCTATTACAGCTTACAAGACAAGCAATGGGTCAGTTCTTTTGGGTAGGAACAATAAACGCAAAACGTTCTATTTCAAAGCCATTTTGTTTGAAGTAAAAAAGAATAAACTACTGTAACTGCAATAGACAAGTAAAGGGTAAACAATACTATTGGTCACTAAACTATTTCAGCTTTCCTGTTTTGGTCACTAAACTATTATTTTGGGTAAAATTATCACTAATGTTACTTTTTTCTATTTTGGTCACTAATATTACTCTTTTTTCTATTTTGGTCATTAATTCATTAAGTTTTTCCTGTATTCAACTTTGAACATTTCCTTTGGGAAGTCACCAGCGACTAGAATGTCAATGGTGTCTGAATCTCTCCCTGCAACCTGCATGTGATTGGATGGTCAAGTGATAGTTGGCCACGCTACCTTGTAACCCCCTTTAAAGCTTTAAGGTTTTAATTTGGTATTTCAACTTAGATTTTCTGTTTGAATAGGCACGTGAATTTGGGTTTTTGATTCGAATTGATACCTAAACTTAGAATTTTTATTCAAAGAGGTATTTGAATTTAGATTTTTTGCTCAATTTCGTTAAAAATTATAAGTATATATTTGAACTAAAAGGTCAAATTCATATAACTTATTGGACAAAAAAGCTTAGGTATCAGATTGAACCTTGAAATTAAGTTCAAATAGCAAAATATATATTCACCCAAGCTTTAAAAGACTCAGATCTTCGAATCAGCTCGTGAGAATCTACGCAGGAAAGTAAAAATTATATCACATGAGTCCTCTTCACCACATCAACCATGATCTCGACTAATTAAAGCAACCCACATAATCTTTTTTCTCTATATCATTATTTATTTTTTGGAATCAATATAAATTAAAGAATAACCAACATCATATCCCTATGAATATAGTATGATATATAAAGTTAATACCATCTAAGCCATTATGATCAACAAGAGCATCAATTGTAAGAAATACACATCAATTGTAAGACGACGAACTTGAGTAAAAAAGGAGTACTAGTTCGAAGCATTAGCAAGGATTCGAGAATATCCTTGCTAATGAAAAGGAACTCACAAATTCTAATATGTTCGTCCAATGATAATGCAAAGCAATGATTGGATTAACTACATCAGATCTTTATCAACTTTCAGGAGACGCGGTGCCATCTCTAGTTGCCCTTTTTCTATTGCAAGGTGCATGGGGCTCAAGCCTCGGGGGTTTAGCTTAATAGCGAAGGATGGCTTCAAGATCATGATATCCATTGCAAACCCAATGCACCCTTTTTCTGCAGCTATGTGTAATGGCGTCTTGCAGACTCTTTGAGTGAATGCTAGTAAAAGTGGCAAAAGATATGTGTTGGAAAAATAGTAAATAGTGCCAAAATGAGTCTTTTGCGTGCAAGTATACACGGTCTGCAAGTAATACAGCTGGTAAGCTGAGTATCGATTCCAAAGAGATTGACTTGGAATTCAATTGCCTTGATTGTTATTTGTCTTAAGAAAAAGTTGATTTGATTTGAAATTGGTTTTGGAAAATAATTAAAAAGTAAAGAAATGAAAGTAAAGTAAAGACGTTGGCAATGAAGGTGTTTTAATGAATGATGAGCGTTGGCAGAGAATGCCTAGTTTTCACGCTGTTCATGACATGCTAACTTTTAACAACAACCTGTCTTGGCATTTTTTGCCGAGCATATTCACAATTGGCAAAGCCTTTCTCGATGACCATTGCCCTAAATTGATCATGTAAAAACCTCTATATCTCTATAGTGTTTGTTTTAAATAAACCAATTTGATTAAGCTCCAATCTATACTCCCAAGGGATAGATTTCACTCCCGAAGTAAGTTCATCTACTTGAACGACTTCTCTCGAAGCTTCTCTCCTCAGTATTCAACAACTTATTCGTTGCCACCCCAAGTTTGTTAAGATATTGAGGCACAATAGGCCAACAATGCCAGCTCTCGCTTGGCAGAGTATTTAGGAAACATTAAAGTATGCCGAATAGATAAAACCGTGCCAAGACAGATTTATTATTAAAAACTAAAGCATGAAAATAACATAAAACCCAAACATCCCCCACCAACTATTACATTAGTTCATGGTGAGGGATTTAACCAACAATCCATAAACGTTTTCGAGATACATCATCCTTAAAAACAAAATGAAATAACTTGAAAGAAAAAAAAAATAGGCTAGAAGGGGTCTCTTGATGCAGCCCTTCAAGATCCAGGCTTCTCGGTCAAGTTGGTCGGACCACCCTTCCACGGTGCATCCGATTGTCAATCGTCACACACCAACTCCTCAGGATCCAATCTTCTTCCCCCCTCTCGATCAAATGCTAGTTTTGTTGGTGTTTAAATAGGCATGCGAGGAAGGGATAGGACTAGCTCTTCAAATTTTAAATTTCAACTGCCCAAGCGATTATCTTCTTATCCAAATTTGAATGAGAGCTGTTCAGGCTAAAGCTGACGTCATCCTGCCGACGCTGCCCTGACATCCAAGCTTGGCATGAATCTGCCAACAAGTCTTGGATCCATCTTATCCGCTATTTTTTCAAAGATTGATCCAGTTGCTATCTTTTCAGAGCCCGATCATTTCCTATTTTTTCGGGGTCCAACAACTTCTTAGCGTGGCATCAAGTTCACTTCCCTGCCAACCGGTGCTTGGCATTGTCTGGTCCATCTGTGCCAACAGCACTCGGCATTCTCTTTGGCTCTCCTTCCTGTGTTGCTTTTCTAGGCCAAATCCTATGCCAAACCTGCAAAATTGCCAACAAAACAACCCTTCACACTAGCATAGGAAAAACTCTGAACTCCTTATGCAAATGCATGATTCTAACATCCTAATGCAACTAAATATACCTAAAAACAAGCAAAAACATTATAAGTTTGGCATTAAAAACAGTACTTTTAGAGAGGTAACACACCCCCAAATCTAACTCATTGCTTGTCCTCAAGTAATGCAATCAAAATAAAAACAAAAACCGTGAAAAAAGTTACCTCGACAAAATTTTGGTTAAACGCGAACACGTGCTGGCAAGCAGAATTTGGCTCTATTTCTGTCCTCAATATCTAAGTGCAATAATGCCACACATGTAGTAATTGAAGTGCAGCAATATAACTCTAGTCAATGTTCATGAAGTGTGCATGATGTGTAGGCAATATGTATCGAGTATCATTTCACTCCCTTAGACAAATTTTACTACCTAAATTTTTTTTTATTTCATTTTTTCTTTGCCAAGGGTTTCTATTGGCATTAGTTTAAGCTTGTTTCGTGACACTATTTAGCATGAGAGATAAGAGAGAGCATACCACGAATCCCCACCTTAATCTAAACATCACTAGGCTTCCTCTTCAACTCATACCCTAAAGTTTTAGACTTGAGAACTAAGAGAGAGCAAACCACGAAGCCCCAAGTAGCTTATTATCCCTAAGGTAGAGGATAGTTCTATTTTTTTCTTGCCTTGGCAGAACATTGCTGCCATATTTACTTTTTTTTACCCTGGCATCATCATTTTTTTTCATATCTGAGCTTAGTTTCAAAAAGTATAAGTTTGCTAAGGGACTAGATGCATACTACGTGTTAAGTGAAAGTTCAATTCCCTAAACTAGAGATCAATTGCCAGTACCTTTCGCTGCGCACTTATAGGTTTCCTCAATAATAAGCTTGCCAACATTGATCTTGCGCCCCATAATAATGGAGTGTAACAAAATCATCCTCTCTTCCGACATTGTCTCGTTATGGGATGTAGGCATCAGATTAGCCTTGAGGAAGTGATTCCATCCCCTCCATTGGGGTTTCAATGCCAGCCTCTTCACCGTACGATGCCCTTTGGATGACATTGTCCATGTTGTATCAGGTTCACACAGATCTGCCAGCAGCCTCTTTCTCTTGGCAGCGTTCATTGAATTCGCGTATTCGAAATACTCATCCTCTGCACCATCTAACTCAAACATATTATTGATATACCCTTCATCGAAACGAACAGATTTACCTCTAATCATCAAGAATGGTGAATCCTTGGTCACAAGGTGCGCATAGAATTCTTGGACGATTGTACCATAGACCTCCCCCTTTGCTGGCAGAACTGAGTCCATTTGTGCAAGTTAATCGTAGACATGACTTCCGGAGGGAAGCCAGTGTTCGTCTCTGTTTGGAGGTCGAAGTGTTTCTCATAGCAAAAGCTCCTCGAGGCAAACTTGTATTCAAACTTTTTCTCGATCTCCTCGTTGAGAATCGCTTGAAAGGAGTAGAAGATGAAGCCATTGAAATTTGTTGAAGGAACTTGAAACAACGCTGAAAGATGAAGACAAAGAACGATTTGGGTTTTTTCTTGTTTATCGAAAAGAAAGTATAAAGTGAGAGAGTTGTTTGGGTTTCTTTTAACCTGCTAAGTGAGAAAGTGAAAGGTTTTGGGTTGGTTGAGTATTTTAATGGGAGTAGTAATTAGGGATAATGACAGAGAATAAAAAGAATTAATTTAAAACGAATGTAGTGATAGAGTTGAAGTGATATGGTGATAGGTGATAGATAGAGTAAGGATTGGAGTGATAAGGTAATTGATTTGAAATTTTAAATTTCAACCAAGATTTGGGTTGCTAGAGTTTAAAGTTAATAAAAACCACTCTCATTTTACTGGGCCGATAAAACTAGGGTTTTTTTTCTCTTTCTTCTATCTTTTGTACCGTTGTATGCCAAGCTACTCTGGCACTGCGTCTGGCAGATTTTTCTAATAAAGCGTTAGCTCCTGCCAGTAGCCCTAGCAGTGTTCCTGGCACAATTTCTGGCATAATGAATCTGCACAACTCAAAGGAAACCTTTCAACACATAAAAGAATAAAAACATGAAACTTAAAAAAAGAAAAACAATTAAAAGCCTAAAAACCTAAAAACAAAGAAAAACACTAACCTAATATTTACAAAAGTTCAAACCTGATGGAGTTTTCATGTTAACTCTACCAAGAGGATCACATTTTTGGCATTGTTCTGATCACCTTCCATGTAGTGCTTCAAACGTTGGCCATTCACCTTAAAGATTTCGCCCGTCTTCAAATTCTTGACGTCCACAGTTCTATGAGCATAGGGCTTCATAATTTCATAAGGGCTCGTCCATCTCGATCTGAGTTTCCCTGGAAACAACTTAAGCCGTAAGTTGAATAACAAAACACGTTGGCCTAGCTCAATTTGTCTTGGCATTATCCTACTGTCAAGCCAACGTTTTGGCTTTTCTTTGTAGATCATGGCATTCTTATAGGCTTGTGTTCTAAATTCCTCCAACTCATTTAGGTCTAGTAACCTTTTTTCTCTAGCAACTCTCCATGCCATGCCAAGTGTTCTGATGGCCCAGTAGGCTTTATGCTCAAGCTCCACTGGCAGATGACATGGTTTTTCGAAAAGAAGTCTAAATGGTGACATACCCAAAAGAGTTTTAAATGCGGTCTTGTAAGCCCACAAGGACTCGTCTAGCCTCAAGGACCAGTCTTTCCTTGATGGATTAACAGTCTTCTCTAGAATGTTTTTAATCTCTTTATTTGAAATCTCGACTTACCTATTCATTTGTGGATGATATGTCATGGCAATTCTCTGCTGTATACCATACATGCACAAAGCTTTAGAAATTAGATTACATTTAAAATGAGTGCCCTCATCATGAATAATCACTTTAGGGGCGCCGAATCTAGTGAAGATATACTTATATAAGAACTTGGCAACGACCTTGGCATCGTTCGTTGGCAGAGCGACAACTTCTACCCACTTCGATACGTAGTCAACAGCCACAAGAATGTATACATTACCGAATGAGGGTGGAAAAGGACCTATAAAGTCTATCTCCCATACATCAAATAAATCCACATGCATAATGTTTTGAAGCGGTAGTTGGTGTCTGTCATAGATGTTTCATGTCCGTTGGCATCGATCACATGCCTTGGCATACACGTGGGCATCCTTATATAGTGTGGGCCAAGAAAATCCTGACTGCAATACCTTGGCAGCAGTCTTTACCCCAGCAAAGTGACCTTCATATGGCGCGGCATGGCATAGATGCAATATGTTATGTTGTTCATCCTCGGGCACACACCGGCGGATCACTTGGTCAGTACACTGTTTGAACAATATTGGCTCGTCCCAATAGTATTGTCTGACTTCCCGTAAGAACCTTTTCTTGGCATTGTATGCCAAGTCTGGTGGCAGAATGTTACTTACCAAGTAGTTGACAATATTGGCATACCATGACATGGAATTAACTGCAAGCAAATACTCGTCGGGAAATTTATCTCTTATAAAATTGGTCTTAACATCTTCAAGATGATGCTCCAAATGTGGGAGATGGTCAACTACTAGGTTTTTACTGCCCTTTTTGTCTCAGATCACAAGGTCAAATTCTTGAAATAGGAGCATCCATCAAATTAGTCTAGGCTTGGCATCCTTCTTTGCCAAGAGATACTTCAATGCTGAATGATCTGTAAAAACTACAACTTTGTTACCAATTAAATAAGATCTAAATTTGTCAAAAGCAAATACAACCGCAAGAAATTCTTTCTTGGTCGTAGAGTAATTTAGTTGTGCTTCGTTCAATGTTCGGCTGGCATAGTAGATGGCATGGAAAACCTTGCCATGCCTTTGTCCCAAGACTGGTCCAACGGCATAGTCGATGGCATCGCACATGAGCTCGAATGGCTCATTCCAATTCGGTGCCACAACTATAGGGTCATTGATCAACTTTTCTTTAAACTCCTGAAATGATCAACTTTTCTTTAAACTCCTGAAATGCTCTCAAACAAGAATCATTAAACGCAAAAGAAACATTATGTTTTAATAACAAGCATAAAGGTTTAGAAATTTTTGAAAAGTCTTTAATAAAACGCCGATAAAAATCGGCATGTCCTAAAGAACTTCTTATACCTTTGACACTTGTTGGAAGCGGTAGCTGCTTAATTACCTCAACTTTTTCTTGATCCACTTCTAACCCTCTCTCAGTTACCTTGTGCCCGAGAACAATACCCTCATTCACCAAGAAGTGGCATTTTTCCCAGTTCAACACTAGGTTTGTCTCTATGCATCTCTTCAAGACTTGCTCCAAACTCTGAATACATTCATCAAATGTTTTGCCAAACACTGGGAAATCATCCATGAATACTTCCATGTTGTGTTCGATCATATCGGAAAAAATGGACATCATGCAACATTGAAACGTTGCCGGTGCATTACATAGGCCGAATGGCATCCTCCTAAATGCAAACGTCCCATATGGGCACATGAACGCAGTCTTCTCTTGATCATTAGGGGCGATGGCAATCTGATTATAACCTGAATAATCATCCAAAAAATAATAGAAAACTTTACCTGCCAACTTGTCTAGCATCTGATCAATGAATGGCAATGGGAAGTGACCCTTCCTCGTGGCATTGTTCAACCTCCTATAGTCCATACACACTCTCCACCCTGTGATAGTTTTGGAGGGGATCAACTCAGCTTCACTGTTTTGTACCACGGTCATGCCACCCTTCTTTGGCACGCATTGCACCGGGCTAACCCAAGAGCTATCAAAAATGGGATATATATAATCCCGGCATCAAGCCATTTTATGATCTCTTTTTTCACTACCTCTTTCATACTTGGGTTTAGCCTTTTTTAGCCTTCAATGATCTTGCCATGGTACTCATCCAAGATAATCTTATGCATGCAGATAGTTGGGCTAATACCTATGATGTCTGCCAAAGTCCACCTTAATGCCTGCTTATAGTCATGTAATATTGCCAACAATCTTTCCACCTGATCATTAGTGAGACCAGTGGCAATGATCACTGGCAGAGTTGAGTGTTCGCCTAAATAAGCATACTTCAAGTGATCTGGCAGTGGTTTCAGTTCCAACGCTGGTGGCTCCTCAATTGATGATTTAGGTGCCTTGATTTCTCTGCCGGCCAATTGTAATGGCTCAAAATAACTCGCCTCTTCAGCCTCCAAGACTGGTTCTTCTGGTTCCTCAAACAGATCAACTATGCCATCTAAATTGTTGGCATCAAATTCTATATCATGGCATAACTGTGTCGTGTACAAAGTGTAAATGGAATCCATCATCTCCTCTGCTTGGCACTCATTAGGTTCATTTGCACATTTCAAAGCTTGAAACACATTAAATGTAACATGCTGGTCATTCATGCGCATTGTTAGTTCCCCTTTATGAACATCAATCAAACCCCTACCCGTGGCAAGAAAAGGTCTCCCCAAAATAATCGGGACATTAATATCAGCCTCATAATCCAAAATGACAAAATCATCTAGAAAAATAAATTTATCTACCTTTACCAATACATCCTCAATCTTACCCTTGAAATGTGCATAAGATCGGTCTTCCAGCTGAAGTGTCACTGTGGTAGGTCTTGCTTTTATGCCAATGCTTCCGAAAAACTAACATTGGCATCAAGTTGATGCTGGCTCCTAGGTCACACAGTGTCTTGCCCATGAATTTGTTGCCAATGGTGCTGGGAATAATGAAACTTCCCGGATCTTTCAACTTTGGTGGCAAACGGTTTAGGATCATGGCACTGCATCCTTCGGTTAGAGCAACAATTTCAAAGTCTCCCAACTTTCTCTTTTTGGATAGTGTCCTTCATAAATTTGACATAGTTGGGCATTTGTTCAAGGGCTTCTACCAATGGAATGTTGATTTGTAATTGCTTAAGAACCTCCAAGAAGCTCTTGAACTGCTGATCTTGCTTATGCTTTTGAAGTCTTGTTGGAAATGGTGGTGGCGGATAAACATATGCCGGCACTGACGGCTTTGCTAGGGTAGTGCTACGTTAGTCTGTTTGGCATTGGTATTGGCATCAGTGTGCTGTTGGCATCGGTTCTGGTATCATTTGCTTTTGTTTCCTCTTTCTCTGCTTCTCTAGGATTATCTGTTGGCAGAGGCTTCTCATATTGGGAATTAATTGGCTGCTTAGCAACCTTCTCCATCTCAACTGCTTACCACTCTAAAGAGTTATAGCTTTGCACTGCTCATTATCTTTGTGCCGACATCTTCTGTGTCACTTGGCAATGCTCCCTGGGGTCGATTGCTGAGTGCACTGGCAATCTGCCCAAGCTGGACTTCTAAGTTTCTCATTGATGCTGCAAAACTCTGGACTGTGGCATCATTCCTCTCCATGTACCTTGTGAGAATGCCTCCTTGGTTGAGTCTCTGCCCTTGCTGAAAATTGTTTTGGGTTTCTGTGGCATAGCAATCTAATAGAATGTCGGCATGACATTGTTATTCTACCTCTGAGTATTCTGGCGCTGGGCATTGTACTGGTTACCTCTTTGATTTCCCCAAGCTAAATTAGGGTGTTGTCTTCAACCTGTATTATAAGTATTGGAGTTAGGATTATAGTAACGGTTAACATTGCCAACAAAATTTACCGATTCAGGGTTGGCAGGACATTCATCCACATGATGATTCTCTCCACAGATTGTACATAATAGGTCTAATGCTTTGACTTCTTAGGACTCATTGTTCTTTTGCAACGTTCTTACCATGCTAGTAAGATTGGAAATCTTGGCATGAATGGATGTTAATTCATCAACCTGAAATTTCCCATTAGTTTTAGTTTCGGTCCCAAGTCTTGCAACAGGTTATTCAAAATCATTAATTGCAATCCTCTAGAATGTCAACATCAGTATATGTCTTGTCAAGCAATGAACTGACTACTGAAGCATCAACAACAGTCTCCGTTTGTGCATTTAATCCATTGTAAAAGGTTTGGATCTGGGTCCAATTCGGGAATCCATGCATAGGACACCTCCTCAACAAGTCTTTGAATCTTTCCCAGGCATCATATAAGGTATCATCCTCAGCCTACCTGAATGTAATAATCTCACCCCGCAGCTTAACAGTGAGTGTTGGCGGCTAGAATCTTGTCAAAAATTTATGGCATAGGTCTGTCCTAAGCCAGGTGGCAAGGAGTTAAGCCAAGCATTTGCTCTGTCTCTCAAAGAAAAAGTAAATAACTTCAGCTTTCACGGTATCTTCAGGTACTCCATTTTGTTGGAATAGCTGGCAAATCTCCACGAACTACTTTAGATGTTGCCTCAGATCTCCAGTGAGTGCTCCATCAAACTGACCTACATTTAAAAGAGTTTGAATCATTACTGGCTTAAGTTCAAAATTGACAGCGTTTATCTCTCTGCCAACAAGTCCTGGCATCAAATTATAAATGGTTGGTGCCAAATGTTCTCTAATATGTCTCTCATTAACAACTGAGACAACAGGTGGTGGTGGTATCTCATTGTTAAGTGGATTTCCTCCATTGTTCACCACACCATTCCCTCTATTACCTTGGTTTTGCATCTCTCTAAATCTTCTTTTTAACCTCCGCAAGGTTTTCTCAATTTCCGGATCGTATGGCCACTCGTCCACCAATGGATGGCTTCTGGTCATACACCGACAAAAACAAAAGGTAAAAACAAAAATAAAAATAAGATAAGTAAAAATTTAAAAACAATCAATTCCGTCATAATCCCCGACAACGGTGCCAAAAACTTGTAGACTCTCTGAGTGAATGTTGACAAAAGTGGCAAAAGATATGTGTTGGAAAAATAGTAAATAGTGCCAAAATGAGTCTTTTGAGTGCAAGTATACACGGTCTGCAAGTAATACAGCTGATAAGCTAAGTATCGATCCCATAGAGATTGACTTGGAATTCAATTGCCTTGATTGTTACTTGCCTTAAAAAAAGTTGATTTGAAAATGGTTTTAGAAAATAATTAAAAAGTAAATAAATGAAAGTAAAGTAAAGACGTTGGCAAGGAAGGTGTTTTAATGAATAATGATCGTCGGCGGGGAATGTCTGGTTTTCACGTTGTTCATGCTAGCCTTTGACAACAACCTGTCTTGGCATTGTTTGCCGAGCAGATTCACAATTGGCAAAGCCTCTCTCGATGATCATTGCCCTAAATTGATCATGTAAAAACCCATATATCTCTATAGTATTTGTTTTTAAATAAACCAATTTGATTAAGCTCCAATCTATACTCCTAAAGGGTAGATTCCACTCCCAAAGTAAGTTCATTTACTTGAACGACTTCTCTTGAAGCTTCTCTCCCCAGTATTCAACAAAATGGGCTAGAAAGGGTCTCTCGATGCAACCCTTTAAGATCCAGGCTTCTCGGCCAAGTTGGTCGGACCACCTTTCCACGGTGCAGCCGGTTGTCAATCGTCACACACCAACTCCTCACGATCTAATCTTCTCCCCCCTCTCCCGATCAAATGCTAGCTTGGTTGGTGTTTAAATAGGCGTGCGAGGAAGGGATATGACTAGCTCTTCAAATTTTGAATTTCAACTGCCTAAGGGTTAAAGGATTATCTTCTTATCCAAATTTGAATGAGAGCTGTTCAGGCTGAGGCTGACGTCATCCTACCGACGCTGCCCTAGCATCCAAGCTTGGCATGAATCTGCCAACAAGTCTTGGCACTATCTTATCCGCTATTTTTTCGGAGATTGATCCAGTTGCTAACTTTTCGGAGCCTGATCATTTCCTATTTTTTTGGGGTCCAACAGCTTCTTGGCATGGCATCAAGTTTACTTCTCTGCCAACCGGTGCTTGGCATTGTTTGGTCCATCTGTGCCAACAACACTCGGCATTCTCTCTGGCGCTCATTCCTGTGTTGCTTTTCTGCGCCAAATCCTATTCCAAACTTGCAAAATTGCCAACAAAACAACCATTCACACTGGCATAGACAAAACTCTAAACTCCTTATACAAATGCATGATTTTAACATTCTATTGCAACTAAATGTACCTAAAAACAAGCAAAAATATTGTATGATTGGCATTAAAAATAGTACTTTTGGAGAGATAACACGTCTCAATAAACTCCACGTTATCGGAGCACCTCAAAATGTTTTGATCTCTTTTAATTTGATTCATATAATTGGCTGATGTTGCCGACCTCAGTGGTTGTTTACAAGTTTTGATCCATGTGAGGAGGTAACGATAAAATTACAATAATGGATACAAATTGAGGGGGCTTGTGTGAGGAAGAAATAGGATAATTGTTTGATTTATATAAGAATTAATGTTGAAGAAATTATGAGATTAGAGGGATATTAGATGATGATAGGACGAGGTAGAGGGAAGAGTTGTTTCATGCACAGAGTGGGCCACTTGGATGCGTCGTGTTGTGATGAAGTGCATGTGCCTCTCGAACTTGTTGTTTTATTAAAAAGGTTACATCCCTGGCTAAATTGAATTTGTGGGTGTTATATGTTGTAAGTTGGTGTGCAAGGTTGATAATTGTTTTATAAGGTCATTTATTTTGTACAAGGGATTTTGTTGTTAAGTGAGGATATATTTTTCGGGACGGAGTTTTTGTTTCGATGCTCAAGAGTCTTCTAACATTGAAGTTTTACGGGACGAAGGGATGACTTTGCAAGCAGGGAAAAAGGTATGTAGTGTGTCGGAAAGGCTCTTTTCCCCTAACCCACAATTTTTTTATCTTTTATTTATAAGTAATTATTCCATACATTAACGTAAAAACTTTTTATTTTTACAAGCGCCTTAAATTTAAGGTTTAGATATATATTTTACGGTTTAAAGTTTAGGGTTTAGGTGTAAGGATTTAGAATTTATGGGTTGTGGTTAGAATTCAAGGTTTCAGATTAAAATTTAAGCTTTATAAGTTAAAATCTAAATCACTAACATATTATCCCAGCATCTAACTGTAACGCCAAGATTGATGCGGGTTGCCCGATCCAATCCGAGGTGTCACATTCGGGCCACCAGAGCGACACATTAAAAAAATCTCAGATAAAACAAATTGTCGAACCATTTAAAATTTAAAACAAATTCTGAATAAAAAACACAAGTTCAGAAATTATTCATTTAATATAACAGTGTCCATAAATACACGTTATAAAACAAGTTTCAGACTTAGATATAAAACAAGACGTGACATATATGCCCCTAATTGCACAGGTACCGTACTCTACAAGCAGTGTAGAAAGAACTATAATACTGATGTCAATACCTACACCATGTTCAACCTTTATAACCTACGATGGTAACAACAGCATGAGCTTGGAAAAGCTCAGCAATACAGAACTACCAAATGATATAATAGGCACAAGTAGGTATATGGCAAAACATAAAACTGATGAGCCTAGTATCAACAGGCTCCAGTTGTGATATGAAATTTCATATTATCAATGCACCTGAAGGTAACCGAGTTATCCTTAATTGATCACCCGAGTACTAGATAAGATGGCTATAGTCGAAGAATCACAAGAGATGTAGATTACGAAAATTAAACCAGGGAGTTCAGTGTGTTCCATTAAGTGCAGATAAAAACCATACAAAGAGTTTCAAAAATTGGTAATTTATTCAGTGGGGTAGATTTAAATAAGGCGTGAAAGTTTTATTTGAAGCACCTAACTACCCTACAACCTTACACCGATATGTAGTTCCCCAAAACTGCATCTATAAAAACTTACCTTAAGCCCATAAGGCATAGGAGCAAACCTAAGGGTTACCTTAGGTCCATAAGGAATTACCCTAGCCGAAACGTAGGGATCTACCCAAGGGGATACCTTGGGCCCATAAGGAATTGCAACTTGATCTAGGTTGAACCTGTAGATACTTCTTACCATATCCCAGATAGTACCCCAGAAAAATCAGTTTAGACAGTCAATAGTAGTGGTGTAAAAACAGGAATCAGACATGTATTTATCAATAAAACATGAACCAAATATGTGTTTTCAGTATATCAGAAAACAGATAACATGCTTCCAGATCAGACACAGGTATATTTCCAGACGGGATAGGAGTCATATTTCAAATCAGAAGAATAGTCTTGATTTCAAACCAGAGAATATTCATGTGTACATGGAACAGGCCAAATGGATCAATTTATTTTCCAAAGGCACCGGGTAAATTACAAGAAAAAAAGAACACGAAATTTTTGACAAATTCGAATAGGTTTTAGAAACGGGATCCCTAATGAAAGGGGTTTGGAGCTAATGGTTTCAACCAGGTATTCGGGAATTGATACATCAAGATCATTTAGGATATTCAATATATAACCCCTAAATTTAACCTAATTTCTTAGGTTAAATCTTGGGAGTCAAGTTTGAAAACGTGTCCTTCAAGTTATAAATATTAGGTTTAAATATTTTAATTTTAAAAAAATTATTATTAAAGTAAATAAACTCGATAACATTTCATTCATTATAAAATGTAGTCGTTTAACATTATTTCGCTAATTTTATTTAATATCCAAAAATAACCCTATAAATGCATGTGTCCATTTAAACCTAAATTATAAACAACTCCCAAGTCCAAATTACATAATGTCCCAAATAATAAAATAATAATATCTAAAAGTTTGAAGTAAGGTTCATACTGATGGTAAATTATCTGAGTAAAATATAAGATGCTCCAAGTATCGAGTCGCCTAAGAATCTGAATATATCTGAAAGATAAACTAAAAGGGTGTAAGCTAAAGAGCTTAGTGTGTCTCTAAAGTGCAAACAAACACAAAACAAAACATTATTAAATTTCCTGATAAAGTCTTTTTGAAAACACATTAAATCACAATAAATCTAATCCTAGTGAAATGATGTCTTATGCACATGAAATCTCATTACTCAAACTCTGATACACCGACCCAAGAGTAAGGTTCTCCAAAACCTACTATCTCCATCATCATCACCGAAGTGGAACTCAGCCCGAAGGGTGGAACCACTGATCAAAAACGAAATACAGCCCGAAGGGTGAAACCGCTGAACTTCCCTCAATATTCTCAATCCATATACCCACAATGTTATGATGCTGATGTTAAAATATGAATCGCATCCGAAATTTGAATTGTTAAAAATTCAAGTTGCATAAATTTATAAATCCGATGTTTCACAATTTTCATAAATATGATATTTCACAATTTTGTAAATCTGATTTTTAGTTAAAACACAGTCTGATATGCTATGCATGATAACCAAAAAATTTCACAAATCACAACACATAACAATCACACAAGATATAAAAATCTCATTTTACACAAGTATGTAGCATAGTAAGAAACACAAGTTTATAGCACAGGAAAAGACACATTTAGCGGGCAAAAGCTCTAATGCCGAGAAAGACGAGTCTCACGCTCAAGTCTAGATGAATTAGAACCTACAAGGTACGAATTCTATAATACTATCACTAAGCCACCAACTAAAAACATAATACTAATCCAAAAGCATACTCATGTGCAAACCTCAAAGGACGTGCATAGTCAGTCTGAACAACTAGAGGTAACTCATTGGTTTCGGAAACATAATCACCTGAACACAGGAATATTCCGAATTAAATTCCATTATACACAACTTTTTAGATACCAAGTACAAAATAATTATAAATAGTAAAACTGAGCTTTGGGTTCTAATTTGACAAAACGGACATCAAATTTGGATTCAAGATGTCGAAAAAGGTCAGTAGGAAGGTTGTCCGAAAAAGTTAACTTTGGTCAACGGTTAAAGTCAACTCTGGTCAACGCTGATATCATCACAGTCACTGCTGACATCATTCGATCAACGCTGACGTCATTCGGTTAGTGAATCGGTCAACGGTCGAGTCGGGTCAGGTCTGGTCAACGGTTAAATGTCCAAGGTTAAAACTGGTTAACTTCTAGTTAGAGGTCAAACGAGTTCGAGTTAACTATCCAAGATCAAAATTGGTTCTACTGGATCGATTCACCCATCCGATTCAGTTTTCAACTGGTTCACAAATTCAAAATGGGTAATGGCTCACAAGGTTGGGCCCATTCTATATCACAATCATACAGCCCAATTGGGCCACACACACAAATCTGGGCAAAAGTCTTCCAATTGGGCTCAACCTAATCAATACATTGGCCTAAGAATATTATCCCCTTGCAGCAGATTTGGAATTAGGTTAAACATAACCTATTGACGGCGGCGACAGTGGACAAATGCAACTGGAATGACAGCGAAAAGGTTACCAAGGGTCGTCAAAAACAACAACAACAAGGTCAATCTCGACCATAATTGCCCACAACTTAAACGAAATATCAAAACATAAGGCAAGCAATAAGCTCGACTTACCAACACAAAGAACGGTAAAACACTGTGGAAAACACGGCGTAGAAAAAGAAAAGACTGTGGCTAGAAGACAGACGCTCTTGTGGTAACTAGTGTTGGGGTATTCGAGTGTTGGGGTTTGCTCGTGGTTAGAAGACAGACGCACTGGTGGTAACTAACGAAACAAACGAATAAAGTGCGATGGTCGAAGGTTCACCGGAGATGAAAATGTGTGAGTAGTTGGATATTTGAGAGAAAAAAATAAATAAAATGGGGAGAGAGGGTGTACAGCTGAAAAGAATAAAAGAGAGCCAAGGTTTATGAAAAAGAGGATTAAATACCTCAATCAAACAGGTAAATAACAAGGTTGGGGTTACAATTTAACTCTCATTTTAGAATGGTCACCAAAGTTTCATTTTTATCAATTTGGTCACTGAAATATGGTTTAAGCCCAATCAATCCTTAAATTTAAATTAGGAATTCGAACCAAAAATTCCCAAAATTCTAGGGTTCCAAATTAAGGGTTCCAAAAATTAAAGATTTTTGAAATGGGAAATTTTTAAGGTGCTATAACTCTTCTTCCCTTAAAAGAAATTTTTGTCCACGAAATTTTCAGACTTAACAATAGATTCCCAAACTATCTGATACATTCTTATTCTTCTCCATTCTAAATTTATAATCCATCCTAACCAAAAATAAGAACTGGACACATCAAAAATGTACATGTTATGCCATCAGATGCATTCTTCTAACCATCATAAGTTATGGTCGAACTCACTAAACATGATCGTCTAATCTCAAATCTAGCTGATCTATTACTCTGAGCAGGCCTACCTCTTTTAGCAGTACAAGAAGTAGATGACCTAAGTTGCCTTCTACCTCTGTGAGGTGCCTAAACTGATGCATGTGCCTGACCCTGCACGGATGGAACCATTAGGTGAACGCAGACAATTCTTTAAGTAATGATCCTGAGAACCACATCTAAAACACGTTATGTTCATCAATCTGCACTCTCCGTTATGCTTCTTATTACAATAACCACATAGAGAAATAGGTCGACAAACTTTTGAACTACTTAAGCTACTAGATGGAAATGTTTGTACTGCAGGTCTTACATTGTGATAAATATGAGGAACAAACTCATCTCTTGGCATCTTTACAAAACTATGTTGAGCATATGTGTCCGGTTGCTTCCTGGATTGACTAGCATTTTGAAGTTCTTCCTCTTCCATGAGTACAGCTATCCTCTCAGCAGTCTTAGCTCGACCAACTAGCTTGCTGAATACCTTATCACGATGTGTAGTAACATCTCTCTGAAGCGGTAAATGAAGCCCATCCAAAAACCAATCACATTTATCTTTCTCGGTCGCAACTAACCCCGAAACATATTTGGCCAACCTCTGAAACTCTATCTCATTGACATTTACAGACATGTCATTCTATTTTAAATTTATAAAATCATCGCGACACTTTGCTAAAAACTCTATCTCATTGAGAACATCTACCACAGACTCCCACTAATTTTGTGATTCACCTTCTAGCAGTGATACAGCGGCCCTTAATTTCTGGTTGACAGGGTAATCCATCTCAACAAACAAACGTTGTAACTTCTTTAGCCAATATTCAACATCAGCTGGATGTATACCAATTTGACCCTTAAACAATTTCATTCCAGCAGCTAAATATTCTGTAAATATGAGTTTCCTCAAACCCTCTGACTGGCAGAGAAAACGCAACAACTCTCGGTGCACCATGGCACTGTCTGGCTAAACTGTCTCAATATCCTCAACATCATGTGAGTTATCGCTCCCAATCTGATTTCCTCTCATCAGCTCATCCTCATTATTCAGTACCTTATTCTAATTTTCTGTTTGATCAACAGAAGGCATATGATCACTACCAGAAGCGACGATACGGCCCTGGCGTCGACCACTCACAAAGCTAGAACTTTTATGCGGTTGCCTAGTAGACCATCTACAAAAGCTAAGAGCCTAGAGACAGATTTGATACTGGAGTCTCGAATTTTAAAACACATTAAAAATGGTAAAGTCAAAATTACTTAATATCGTAATTTATTTTTTAGAAAATTCATATATATCCTAAAATATTTTAGATGCTTGCAGAAGTCAAAAATATTTGAAAAATAACTTTTGTGAGAATCACAATTCAAGAATTGAACCAAGCCCTGATACCACTAAATGTAACCCCTTAAATTTAACCTAATTTCTTAGGTTAAATCTTAGGAGTCAAGTTTGAAAACTTGTCCCTCAAGTTATAAATCTTAGGTTTAAATATTTTAATTTTACAAAAATTATTATTAAAATAAATAAACTCGATAACATTTTATTCATTATAAAACGTAGTCGTTTAACATTGTTTCGCTAATTTTATTTCATATCCAAAAATAACCCTATAAATGCATGCGACCATTTAAACCCAAATTATAAACAATTCCAAAGTCCAAATTGCATAATGTCCCAAATAACAAAATAATAATATCTGAAAGTTTGAAGTAAAGTTCATACTGATGGTAAATTATCTGAGTAAAATATGAGATGCTTCAAGTATCGAGTCGCCTAAGAGTCTAAATATATCTGAAAGAGAAACTAAGAGGGTGTACTCTAAAGAGCTTAGTGTGTCTCTAAAATGCAAACACACAAAACAAAACATTATTAAATTTTTTGATAGTCTTTTTGAAAACACATTAAATCACAATAAATCTGATCATAGTGAAATGATGTCTAATGCACATAAAATCTCAATACTCAAACTCCGATACACCGAGCCAAGTGTAAGGTTCCCTATAACCTACTCTCTCTATCGTCACCATTCTAAGTGAAACTCAACCCGAAGGGTAAAACCATTGATCCGAAATAGAATTCAGCCTGAATGGTGAAATCGCTGAACTTCCCTGAACATTCTCAATCCATATACCCCCAATGTTATGATGCTGATGTTAAAGTCTGAATCTCGTCCGAAACTTGAATTGTTAAAATTTGAAGTTGCATAAATTTATAAATTCGATGTTTCACAATTTTCGTAAATCTAATATTTCACAATTTTGTACATCTGATTTTTAGTTAAAACACAATTCGATATGTTATGCATGATAACTAAAAACTTTCACAAATCACAACACATAACAATCACACAAGATATAAAAATCTTATTTCACACAAGTATGTAGCATAGTAAGAAACACAAGTTTGTAGCACAGGAAGAGACACACCTTTAGCGGGCAGAAGCTCTAATATTGAGAAAGATGAGTCTCACGCTCAAGTCTAGCTGAATCAGAACCTACAAGGTATGAATTATATATTACTATCATTATGCCACCAACTAAAAATATAATACTAATCCGAAAGCATACTTACGTGCGAACCTCGAAAGATGTGCATAGTCGATCTAAACAACTAGAGGTAACTCGTCGGTCTCGAAAACGTAATCACCTGAATACAGGATATTCTAAATTAAATTCCATTGTACACAACTTTTTAGATACTAAGTACAAAATAATTGTAAATAGTAAAACTGAGCTTTCAGGTCGGGTCCAATCAACGATCAAGTCGGGTCTGGTCAACGGTCAAATGTCTAAGGTTAAAACTGGTCAACTTTCAGTTAGAGGTCAAACGGGTTCTAGTTAACTATCCAAGGTCAAAACAGATTCTACCGGTTTGGTTCACCAATCCTGTTCGGTTCTCAATTGGTTTACAAATTCAGAATGGGTCACGGCTCACACGGTTGGGCTCATTCTATAACATAATTACACAGCCCAATTCGGCCACGCACAAATTTGGGCAAGGGTTTTCCAATTGGGCTCAACCCAATCAATACAGTGGCCTAAGAATATTATCCCTTTGTAGCAGATTTGGAATTAGAATTAACATAACCTATTGACGGCGGCGACAGTGGACGATAACGACGGTCGACAAATGCAACTGCAAAGACGGCGAAAGGGTTACCAAAAACAACAACGGCAAGGTCAATCTCGACCACAATTTTCCACAACTTAAACGGAATATCAAAACACAAGGCAAGCAATAAGCTCGACTTACCAACACTGAGAATGGCAAAACACTGAGAAAAACACAGCGCAGAAGAGGAAAAGACTGTGGCGCGAAGCAAGATTTGAAACGGTTCTACTCCAATCTATTGCTAATGATGCCGGTGATGGGTATTCGAGGGTTGAGGTTTGCTCGTGGTTAGAAGACAGACGCGCTGGTGGTGACGTCGAACGAAACAAACGAATAAAGTGCGATGGTCAGAGGTTCACCGGAGATACAAAGCGGTGAGCAGTTGGTTATTTGAGAGAAAAAATAAATAAAATAGGGAAATGGGGTATGCGGCTGAAAAGAATAAAAGAGAGACAGGGTTTATGAAAAAGAGGATTAAATACCTCAATCAAACGGGTAAATAACAAGATTGGGGTTGCAACTTTAACTCTCATTTTAGAATGGTCACCAAAGTTTTAATTTTATGGATTTGGTCATTGAAATATGTTTTAAGCCCAATCAATCCTTAAATTTAAATTGGGAATTCGAACCAGAAATTCCCAAATTCTAGGGTTCCAAATTAAGGATTTCTAAAAATTAGGTATTTTTGAAATAGGAAATTTTTAGGGTGTTACACAATATATCAGAAATGTTCTAATCATTTTGGCTAACAAGGGCATTTTTGTTATTTGACTGTCAGATGCAATTTTATAATTCAACCCAATAACGATAAAACGGTAATTTGTAATATTCAAGATTTCTAACAACTTTTCTGGCTTTCAAGTTCATTCCAACTAGGCATATCCAAACAATACGACACTCACAAAGTATTTGAACAGGGACACCTCACGGGTATTCATTCCTTAGAGCCGACTGCATTGTATAACTGAACAGTTACCTTCATAATTTACCACAAGCCTTATCACCAAGCAGTCGAACATATATTCAATGCGAAATTCTTCCAGTATTGAACTAATATCAAGAGTGATTAACATACATGAGTCATGCTTCATAACCCTTATAGGCATTTTAGTCATTTAAGCTTTAATAACATTTCCAGGATTTATCAAAGGCAATTTACTTGTTCCAGTCATGAGAATATTTTACTTATATTGAAATGTAGAGATATATTCGTCATTTTATTCAAATTAATTATTTAGAGTATTTCTAGGAAAATGGTTTTTAGACGTTTATTTAGAAATTGAAAAAATCTATGCATTTTACAATCTCGAAGGTTAGAAGCCTATTATTGGGATTTTCCAACCAGATCAGGAATTTAACGGGCGAATCTATAGTTCTATCAGGTTAAGTATGAATTCTCAGGTCATTTTCATGATTAGGGGTATTCAAGATCCTTTTACACCTCAAAGGTATATTTGTCATTTCTCATCTAAGTATTTTAGACATTAATCTGAACTGAAAGTTTTGAGGTCAAATGCTTTATCATATTTCTATTGAGTTAGGAAATTCCTACAGATTATCAAATTTTTTATTCGAATTATTCAGGTCTTATCCAATTTATTATCTTTTTACTGTAATCAGTATGACTTTAAGATATTCAACTATAATCATACGATCAATCATATTCATTCATGCATTGACCAATATTGACTAATTTTGGACCAGTCTAGGCTTGAGGGTTTGGTTCATGGCTCACCCCTAAGGCTACACACAGGCTTCTCACACACAACCCACTTGGCCCATATTAGAACCCAACCCAAAACAACATTTCCCCCTAAGGATATCAGATCTTAGGGTTTACCTAACCCAAAACTCGACGATAATGGAGGCAGCAGATTTCGGCAGCAGTGACAGACTCTGGCGACGACATCAGTGACACATTTTCCAGTCTAAAAACAAGCAATAAACTCAGATATCACATAAACCAATGTCCACATATTTGAATAAAACCAACTAACACTTACCCAACTATACACCAGATTCACGGTGGGGAAGTTTTTGGCGTCAATATGATGAACCAAGGGCGTCGTTCAGGTCGTGAGCGCTCAGGGAACTCGACGACGGGGGCAGTGTTGGCCACGGACGACGGGCTACAGAAGATCGACGCAATAACAGTGAACAAACTCTTGGTTCTCGACGAACCTTCTGACATAATTTCACGGCGAACGACGAGCGGTTACGATGAGTGACAGGCATGGTTTTGATCGCGGGGTGACGAGGAACACGGAGTGGTGGCGGCACAAGCCACAGACCGGTGGAGCTGGGAAGCCGGAGCTCGATCGGGGAGATAGGGAAAAAGATGGATTTGACGATCCTTCAAACTTATCTCCAAGGCGAACAACGCTTGCTCTTCGCGAGTGGTCACCGGGGCTTTGGTCTGAGTGAGGCGAGGCGAGGATGATGACAGTGGCGACGGTGCACGCTACGGACCGGCGGTGGCCGAGATCGGAGGTGGTGTCCGATTTGAATAAAAGAAGAGTTTTGGGGAGGGGGTTCTAGATCCCTCTGATATTTTTCAGATACGATGTGCATTAATTTGATTGGTGGGGAGGTGAGCTACATTAATTATATTTTATTTTTCAGACCCAAAAACAGAGCCTACTAATAAGCTGTTGTAAGCCAAAGATAACGAATAATCAAGCCCAAGGCCCTAAACAAACTGGGTTAACGAATCATACTTCCACATTTTAAAATTTGCCCAAAATGGTCACCCAGATTGAAGTAATAATAATTTAATTAAAATACTCCTTTTGGGGGTGTTACAATAAGTCATAATATTTAAACCTGAAATTTTAATTTTAAACCCTAAATTATAAACCCATAAACCATAAAATCTAAACTAAATCTCTAAACCCTAAACTAAGGCGCTTGTAAAAACAAAAAAAAATAGCGCCAGTTCATGGAATATTTTTTTCTTTATATATATTAAGAAATAGATTAATTATGGATTTTTACTTCAACCTTAAATCTTGGCTTCATCTCTATTTGCGAGTGTATTTTTGTAAGTTATGAGTCCTATTTGAAAAAATATCTCTAACCTAAATTTTGTAGGGAAGAATTTCTTTATGAAATTTGGTAAGATCTGATAGATGGACCATAGTGGCTCATTAAGTTTAGTAGTGGATAGATGGATGCAAAAAGCTTCACTCTTGTTACCCCTTGGTCTGTGCTGTGGTTGAATATTTATTACCTTTTGTTATTGATCCTGAGTTTGTCGTGTAACTAAGAATTATTACCTTTTGTTCTGTCCAGCATATTTTACTAATGCGATTAGGATAAATTATTTTGATAATCACTAAAATTTTAAGGTTTTTTCATTTTGATCATTGAAATTAATTTTTTTTATTATAGTCACTAAAATTCTAATTTAAATTCATTATGGTCACTGTTGTAGTGTTGTTAACACCGTTAAGAAATGTTGATGTGGCACATAAAGTCTTCTTCTAAAAAAAACCCTAAATTTTCAAAGTTACAATCATAACGGAACAGACGTCGATCAATCTCAACAGTTGGAAAGATTTGTTTTGCCAATGTTTAACATAGTTTAGTTTCAAGTTGATGTGATGGTTAATATTGGTGAATCAAAACTAAAAATCTTAGTTGAAATTAAAAATTAACTTTTCGATCTACCATTGTTAACCTTCACATCAGCTTCAAACCAAACTATAATAACCTTTTGGCCAAACGAATCATTCTCACTGTTGGGAATCATTAGCGACATCTCCGTTCATCAGAATTTTAGCCTTGGTAGCGGTTGTAAACTTGAAAAATTATGGTATTTTTGGAAGAAGACTTTAACTGTCACATCAACATTTTTAATGACAATAATTGTAATTGAATCGAATTAAAAGTTTACTGACTATAATGAAAGTTTTTTGATTTCAATGACCAAAGTGAAAGCACCCTAAAAGTTCAGTAAATACCAATGTAGCTAACCCTAAAAATATTAAGTATTTTTTGTCTAAATAAAAAGCGAGCCCTTAAAATATTTTATTTTTTTTCTTTGAGCTCTTAAACTATTTATGGTCAAAACAAGTATTCAAACTGTCATTCTATAAATATTTTAAATATACTTGTTAGTCCTTTTAAAAATCTTGGTTAAATATGTTGACACTCATTTCAAACACTTTAACTAAAATTTTGGTTTAAAATTTTAAAAATAATGACATGTTAATTTGATAAAATTTAAAACTAGTAAAACATTTTTTAATTCTCAAATAAACATGTTTACTTCCAAAAATATTTTTCTAATCGTGTAATCATCTTCATTTGAAAAAATTCTTTTGGTTTAAACTATTTTGAAATCTAATTTCTCTTTAATTTTTCTTGTTTCTGATAAATAGTAATCGATTTGAGTATTTGAAGCCTAAAATCAAGAATATAAGTGCTATTGATCTTTGAAATCTGTTTTGTGCCTTGGATTGCTAAACTAAATCCATTATTGATGGTTTTGTACGGTGATCAATCATCATCATCATCAAAATGTCAAAGTCATCACGGGAAGTCCTTGCCAACAACACGAAACAAAGAAATTTGCTTCAAATTTTTTTTACAAGTTTCAGGCTGATAAACATTGCAGAGGGGGAAATGTGAGTCCGGTGATTAAAATGTTAGAGTTTTAGATAATATTTTGGGTTAGATTTTTCGTAATTTTTAACAAGTACCGATACTTACAAAACAAATCTTAATACTCTGTCCAAAAACTTAAAATATTATAAAAAATAAGTATCGAAACTTGTTTTGCAAGTATCGAAACTTATTAAAAATCACAAAAAAATAACATAAAATATTATAAAAAAGTATAACATTTTAAATTCTTAGATAAATTTTGAAATTTACAATTTTTTAGCCGTACCCAAAATCTGCTGCACTTTATCGCCCATGGGAGAAGGCCTTAGCCCCAACACCTAGTTTATTGAAAGAATACTTTAGCTACTGGCCTGCGTGTCAATAGGCTAAGATAAATCTTCACAATCACACCGAAAAACACCCTAAACTTCACGAATCTAGCATAAAATGTTTCAATTTTTACTTTCTAATCTTCCCCATTCATCGTGGATGGAACCTGAGCGGAGACGTATTGTTTTCCAACCCAAAGGGGACCTCTCTATCATTGGGATTTCCAAATAGAATCTTTGATCATAAGTATGGTGTTCAAAAAATCTGATCAAAGTGATCTGATGATCTAGTTTGAAAATAAAGATATTTAATTTATTTTTTAATTTTTAGATACTTCAAATTAAATATCTGAGAAAAAAGCAATCAAATTGAAAATATATCACCTAAATTTCAATTCAAATTATCTGAAAATCTTAAAAAATTGCGCCTTTGGCCCTTTAGCAGGCCAACCCTAGTATGCCTGCAATGTGTCACGCATTTAGCCTTTAGTTTGTTCTGTTGCTAAGCCGTGCGAAACTTGGAAGGAACGATTCCCTATCAAGTCAGCCTTTTCTCTCGCTAAATTTGTTCAAGATCCAAGAACAATACATTAGTCTCGCGCCATAATACCATTCTTCAAACCATGGTTAAAGCTGTGGGGCATAGTAGATGCACACGGTCGACCTCCAGCTTCTCCGTAGGAAAAAAATAGTTTTATTTTATTAAAAAGGAAAAAGTACCAGGTTACATAAGAAAACTCACCCACACCATCGACTCGGGCGGTAGGGGCCGCCTCGATAGTGTGTAGGATACATACTTTTACCAGTGGATCACCCCAAACTCTACCGACTGTCCACCCCTTACATATATGCAAAAATAACTTTATAGAAATAACACGAGTAAGCGTTAAAATGCTTGAAACTAGGACACTTTTCCCTAAAGAAAATATATCAAAGAAAAATGTTTTTCCCTATAATATTGGAATGACTGAAATGAGGACACGTTCGTAGCTACTCGGTTGTAGCCCTATACATGGGATGGCCACAACATTCTCTCCCGCCTAATTTGTTGACGTCCTCGTCGACTGCATCGCCTGAAACTCCTCGATCTTTCTTTTGTAAGCCTATAGATCATGCTCCCTCTCCCAGCTTGTCTCTTCAGGTTCTAAGCCTTTCTATCTGATAAGTACTCCGGACCAGCCTCTTCTTGGATACAGTAACAAATCGATCAGCAATGATCTCCTTCACTTTCCTTTGAGATGGGGATTTGGTAAAAATAGGCTCTCTGTTGGTTTGTCCCCGACTTGTATCAAAAGGGTCTGCATAGAAAGGCTTCAAATTGCTTACAACGAACCAGGTGAACTTTCATCCATGTGGGAGGCTTGATCTTGTAGGAGTTGTTCCCCACCTTTGCTACGATCGACAATAGACCCTTGTACTTCTGCACCAACCTGCGATCTCTATTCTGTAGGAACCTGAGTTGCTCTGCCATTAGCTTGACTAGTACCAAGTCACCCACCTTGAATTGTTGATCTCTCTGACCATGGTCTGCCCATTTCTTCATGTGTTTTGTTGTATTCTCTAGGTAAGCCCTTGCAATATCAGTATTTTGGTGCCATTCTTGTGTAAAATCAAAGGCTCTGGGACACTTCCCTCGATAAGACTCAAGTGCAGTATGAGGAAGTCGCGGCCGTTGACCTGTGACAATTTCAACGAGGATCTTATTAGTAGCTGAACTCTTTTGTGCATTAAAACAAAGTTATGCAACATCCAAAAACGAAGGCCAATTTTTCTAGTTAGCCTTGATAAAATACGGTAAATACTCTTCCAACAACCCATTAAATCGCTCTATTTGACCATTTGTTTGAGGATGGTAATTTGAAGATAAATTCAGTTTAGAGCCTAACAACTTGAACAACTCTCTCTAAAAGTTACCTGTGAACTATCCTTCTCTATCACTAACTATATTATGTGGAACACCCCAATATTTCACCACATGCCTGAAAAACAAACGAGATGTCTCTTCTGCAGAACAATACTTGGGCGCTAGAATAAATGTAGCATATTTAGAGAACCGATCTACAACCATGATAATGTCCCCAATATCCCCTACTCAGGGCAAACTCATTATAAAATCAAGAGAAATACTTTCCCAAGGTCTTTCCGACACCGGTAGGGGCTTCAAAAGTCTTGCTATCTTTTTTCAATCCACCTTATCTTGTTGATAAATTACACACGTCTTGGAGTATTCTATAACATCCTGACACATATGTGGCCAATAATACCCATGTTCTAACAAGGCAAAGGTACGACGCCAACCCTAGTGACCCGCCCAAGGCGTATCATGACATCCATGCATTAATTTCTGCCTAAGGTTTCCTACTTGTGGAACAAACATTCGTAGTCTTTTAGTCATCAACATCCTATTCTCTATCCAGAACACCTTAGACTGACCATTCTTCACCATCGTTATAATCGCCACAGCCTGTGAGTCTTTTTGTATATTTTCTGCTACCAACTCTTGGATATTGTTGGTCACCCTACTAGCAGACATTGGACCTATTCTTCTAAGAGCTGCCAAATCTATCCTCCAGGTTAATGCATCTGCAACCTGATTCTTTTTTCTGGCTTTGTGCTCAAACCAAAAATCAAACTCAGCTAGAAACTCTTGCCACCTAGCTTGCCTTGCCGTTAGTTTTGACTGAGTAAGAAAATGACTAACAGCTATGTTGTCCGCCTTCACAATAAACCTTGAGCCCAACAAATAATACCTCCAAGCCCTCAAATAGTGAATTATAGCCAAAAGTTCCTTCTCTTGTGTTGTATACCTCTTTTCTGCCCCATTTAATTTATGACTCTCAAAAGCCACGGTGTGGCCATTCTGTGTGAGTACCCCTCCTATAGCATAGTTAGACACATCAGTCTCTACTGTCAGAGGTCCCTCAATATCCGGCAAAGCTAATACGTGGTCACTCACCAAAACAGCTTCTAACTCTTCAAAAGTTTCTTGGCACTCCTTAATAAATCTCCTAAGGAGTACCACAGTCATCCGCGAGTAGCCCTCCAAAAATCTCTTATAATAGTTAGCTAGGCTAAGAAACGATTTGAGCTCACTAACATTTTTTAGAGTCGGCCAATCTTGGATCACTTTTATCTTTTTCACTTCTATCCGAATATGACCCTATCCGATGACATGACCCAAGAACCGAACTTGCTTTTGAGCAAACTCACACTTCTCAAATTTTACAAAAAGTTAATTCTCTCTGAGCCTTCCCATCACCAATTGTAGGTGTTCTTCGTGTTCCCTTAAGGAAGAGCTATAAACTACAATGTCATCCAGGTAAACGACCACAAACTTGTCTACATAGTCATAAAACACTTGGTTCATTAGAGTATAGAAGGTAGCCGGTGCATTAGTCAAGCCAAATGGCATTACAAGGAACTCAAATACACCGTAACAAATCATAAAAGTGGCATTTGCCTCATCCCCCTCAGCCACTCTCACTTGATGATACCCTGGTCTAAGATCCAACTTGGTAAAATACCTGGCATTACTCAACTGATCAAACAAGTTGGCAATGAAAAGAATTGGATACTTATTCATAACAGTCACTTTGTTTAAGGCCTGATAGTTCACACATAAGCATAGACTCCCATCTTGCTTCCTTTGAAACAACATAAGTGCCCTAAACGGCGCTTTAGACGGCCGAATAAACCCAGTTTCAAGTAGCTCGTCCAATTGTTTTCTCAACTCAACTAGCTCAGATGGAGACATGCGGTAAGGGCACTTGGCATGTGGTTTAGTACCCAAAATTAGTTCAATCTTATGGTCCATAGACCTTCAAGGTGGTAGACCCTGAGGCAACTGGTCCGGCATGACATCCCTATACTCTTTCAATACCTTCTGAATCTCTCTCGGTAATATATTGACTGTCGAATCCTCTTTACAAATTGAAAACACTAGGAAAAAAGGTTCCCCCTTCTTTACCCCTTTCTTAAATTGAATCGCATATAACATCTTTTTACTACTTCGTGGAACAATCGTGGCAGGCGCTACACATGGACAATCTCCCAAAAACATCAAACAACCTGTAGTAAGAACAGGGATCATCTGAACTGATTTCATAAAATCCAGCCCTAGCACAACATCAAAATCGTCCATGGGTGTGACAGTAAAATCTACGATTCCCTTTCATGGACCTAACCTGATCAACACCTTCTTGGAGTTCTCACAAATAGACGAAGCCGCCAAATTGATTGCCTTCATCTGTCCAACACCTTTAGCTACCATCATCCCATATCTTTTTTCCTCTGTAGGTGAAATGAAGGTATCGGTAGCTCTAGTGTCAACAATAGCCCACGATGTCTTCCTATTTACTACCACATTTATGTACATCAAGCCCTTCTCTGGCTCTTTCTTCAAGCTACTCATTTGAGATTGCAATGTTGTCAAAAATTGAATAAACCCCATTTGATACGGTTATATAACATTATTCTGTGTGATAGGACTTATCTGAGATCCCCCTAAAGGTGAAACTTCCACAGTATTTAACGCACCCCTATGTGGGCACTCAATCACCCAATGAGGGCCTTTGCAAAAGAAACAGTCCGACAGAAAACAACTTTGCCCATTACCTTGTCTAGAGCCCTCATTCCCTCTATTCTGAGTTTGATCTCTGTTAAAAGGCCTTTTCCCAACTCCCCAATTTAATGGCTTATCTGTCCTAGCCATTTAATTCACGTTGTTCTCGGAGTTGTTATTCCCCTAGGTACAACATCCTTACGCTTAGTTGAATTGTCAGTATAATCAGTGGGGCGTTCGATAGCCTCCATAGCGGCTACTAGATCTTTGGCCCTCTGTCTTTGTACCTCTTCTCCAGCCCATGGCTTCAGTCCTTTAAGGAAAAAGAATATCTTGTCTTTCTCTTACATATCCCTGATATCCAGCATCAATATGGCAAATTTTCTCACATAATCTTGAATAGACCCTATATGTGCCAAATCTCTTAGCTTCTTTCGAGCATTATACTGTACATTCTTAGGAAAGAATGAGCTCATTAACTCTTTCTTCAGCTCTTTCTATGTCTTGATAGAACAAACACCATTAATGAACTTAGATCACCACCACAACTTGACATCCCTTGTTAAATACATTGAGGCCACTAAGACATTGTCTTCATCTGTTTCAGTATGCGTAGCTCGAAAATACTGCTCAATGTCTAACAAGAAATTCTCAAGCTCCTTAGCATCTCTGTTCCCTTCATACCGCCGAGGTTCAGGAACCCTAGTCATCAGACCCTTATATGTTGTCATTGAATTACCCATAGCTACCTGTATCAAGTTAACCTAAGCCTTGATCTCATCTAGTTAGAACTTCATATGACTTAACGCGTCTTTGGCTTTACTACCAAAATCTTTGATAGCTTGGGTCAACTCTTGTTGTGTTTCCTCAATTGCTCAAAGCCGATCATTTGATGCCACAACTCTCATGGCAACCACCGCGGCCCTAAGTTTCTCAAACCAACTCGGGTATATCAAACCACCACCCTATGCCGACATCCCAGCGCGTGGGTGTGTTCCATCCCTAGGAGCAGTACTCGCCTCACTTTTTTGTGTTGTCACCATTTCTGTCGACACACACAGAACTATTGTGCCTGCACAAAATAAGCAACACCATAATGCTTTAATCATTTCAGCCCACAATGCTAAGATAATTGTCGTGGTTAACTACAGACACCACATGTGCATTGATTCCACTCCAATTATCTAGCAAGCACTACTGTGCCCTCATGCGTCACCGCTCTATGATAATCATCGTGGTTAACGATAGGCACAACTTGTGCACTGATTCTACTATAATTTACCAATAAGCACCACCGTGCTAAATCAAGATCGAGCACCGCGTATGCTTCGATCACTATAGTGGTTAACGATAGGCACCTCAGTGCGTTGATTCCACTATAGTTATCCAACACGCACCTCTGTGCTAATTAACATGCACCTCTGTGCTTAGGGTAACGATCACGCTGCAACGTAGACTTTATCGAACACACAACTTGCTTTGATACCACATGTCACGTATTTAGGCTTTAGTATGTTCGGTCGCTAACCCGTGCGACACTTGAAATGAACGATTTCCAATTAAGTCAGCCTTTTCTCTCGATAAATATGTTCAAGATCCAAGAAGAATACATTAGTCTCGCGCCACAATACCATTCTTCAAACCATGGTCGAAGCTGTGGGGCATAGCGGATGTACACGGTCGACCCCCAGCTTTCCCATAGGAAAAAAATAGTTTTATTTTATTAAAAAGAAAAAAGTGTCTGGTTACATAAGAAAAGTCACCCACACCATCGAGTCGGGCGATAAGGGCCGCATCGATGTTGTGTAGGATACATACCTTTACTAGTGGATCAGCCCAAACTCTGCCGATTGTCTACCTCCTACATATATGCGAAAATAACTTTATAGAAATGACCCGAGTAAACGTTAAAATGCTTGAAACTAGGACACCTTTCCCTAACTAAGAAAATATATCAAAGAAAATCATTTTCCCCTAAAACATTGGAATGACTGAAATGAGGACACGTTCCTAGCTACTCGATTGTGGCCCTATACATGGGATGCCCACAACACAATACACCTCCCAAATTCGGATGCATCACGTCTTCCACCTGTAATTCCATGATTGAATGTCCCACAAAATAAAAACCCCCACAAAGAAAGCTGATGCATGGCAGTTAGGTGTGGGCAAAATTCGACTCAATTAAAAAAATTAAATTATTAGACTCGATGTAAAAAAAATGACTCAAAGTTTTATAAACTCAACTCGAAAATTTTTTAAACAAAGTTTGAGTTATAAAATGGAAATTCGAATAACTTGAAATTTTTAGTAATTAGTTGATCAATTTTCAAGTTCAAGTGAGTCTATCAATTCTGCCTGATATATTATGTATATCGCATGTGAAAACATGAAGAAATATATATGTATATCGTATATGGATATAGAAAATCATTTAAACCTGAATCAATATGTATTATAACATTATAAATAATTACAATTAAATTTTTTGTAACACCCTCAACGTATATTCAATGATTAAATACACATTAAAGATGTTACTAAAGTTTTTAACTGATTTCCAGACTTGTAAATTTTTTTAAACTAGTTTCGTAAAATAATTTTTCCTCGGTTTAATTGAATTATAGACCTATCTAGTAACACATAGTTTCAACCCTGAATTAATTAAATAAATATTTAAGATAATTATTGAATTGAAAATATAATTCAGGGTGTAAACTATGTGTGCTACCTAGACCCTTTCTTTGATTTAAAAATCGCTACTTGATTAGCACAAACTACATAATATTTATACCAAATCCCATGTCTGAGAATTTAAAACCATACCATTTATCCATAATACTTAGATTATAGGCCCACTTAAAATAAGTAACCTAACTTATAAAATTAGTAATATAAAACAACTGCATATTTAAAATATGAATACATGCCTATTAAACTAGGATGTAAGTGTACATACTATTGCTTATAGATGATAACTTGATTTCCAATGTGTAGCTCCATATTCAATATTATTAGCCCGATCAACCTACGTGTAATACGAATCACACGCTATGTATAACTTAGTGGGGCATAATTTTAACAATGTGAACATTTAACATAAATATCACAATATTTGTAAAATGGCAGGTAATATCTCGTGCATGTTTATATCATTTCATTATTTATCATAGTAAATAAGAAACTAACTTATATCAATGAATCATGTTTGTATGTATGTATGTTCAAAGTCATAATATCAGTTTTACTTTATCGATAATAAATACGATAGACATGCTGGTCTATTAATTTGCTTAAAAGTATTTCCTAGTTTATTGCCCAAAGTACAATTTCATGTGATGCTATGGTATGAGACTAATCATGACACCGTAGTGTCTTTGACGCCTTAGCGTCTGCATCGCCGTAGCGACTGAGATGAGTACGTACTCGAGGACGCCTTTTGCTCCTCATCCTAGAACATTTTGTGCCTTTTAACACCGTAGTGTTTGAACTGACTTCGTAGAGTCTTTCCTGCACCATAGTTCTTTGACGCAGCTACTAGGACTCTATGGATATCCAACTATACCAAGACTTTCACACTAGTACTCGGGCATATCAATATAATATTTGCATGTTCAATACCCAATCAATTGATACTATCATTCATAATTCGATAATGGGCAGATTATACCCAAAATCTGATTTATCTTAGATAAATCATTATGCCATATCCATATATCTCATATGCCATTTAATTTTCATGCTATTTGCATAATTTAATCAACACACCTTTTTCATTAGTATCAAGGTTGACTTATCGTAAGCCATCCAATTTTATAACATGTCGTATATGATATAATGCACTCACCTGGGCTATGCAAAATACTAGCCTCACTAAGTTAATCCACTACTTTTTCTTTGCCCTTTTTATCTCGAGTTTCCTTGTCCTGCTCGGTTGCTGCAAAATTTATCCATGGAACAGATACAATATACATGTTAGATTTTTCTTTAATCTAATACTGCTTAACTATAAAATACTAGTACAAATATTCGAATATAAAATTTTCCAAAATTTTTCTTTTTCCCTCTTAGAAGCCGAATAGGTCAATTTGGTCCCTAGTGACCCTTTTGCAAATTATTCAAGCCCAAATAAAAAATTCTCCATAATTCTAATATTTTCCACTAACTTTTCTGAATGCCCTTCAATCCATTAACTTCTGTTAAAGCGACATTTTAGTCATTAAATCCACACAAAAGTTGGCAAACTTGTACTAATTATTCAATCCAATATTTTTACCATTATTCTCAAAATTTTCCTTCTATTTTGGCCCTTGGCCGAATTGGTCACTAAACTTTTCCAATGTTGTTTTTCATTCAAACAACATTCTAACATGCTCAAAGTAATTTTTTCCAATATAAAATCTTTATTTCCAAAAATTAACACTTAGAACCCCAAATTCTTCCTAATTGTCGAATTGGTGTCTAAACCTTTCAAGGATTTCATTTTGGTCCTCATGCCATAATTAAGCTTGAAATTTCATAATATCTTCAATTTCACCACTAGAAAAATTTTCACAATATTTCCCATAATTTTTCAAAGTATACCGAAATAGTCACTTAGAATACCAATTAAGTACTTTTCATTCTAACATCAAAATCAAGCTTATGGCATCATAATTCTTCCATATTCATCCTTAATTTCAAAACCCTAAACAAAACCCTAAATTCTAGGGTTAGGGTTTATGTCTTCAAACATGAAATTAATATAAATCTAAGCTTGATTTTAACTCCACAACACTTGATTTGCTTAAATCATACTTCAATTTCAACATAGAACATGAAACCCTAATTCTCTCTCATAAAAAACATGAACAATTCTTCATATTACCATGCAAAATTACTATAAAAAGAAAGAGCATGAAGCATAGATCATTTTTTCTCAAAGCAACATACCTTAATTCTAACTTTGGAGCCTTCAAATTTGCCTAGGAAATTTTTGTGAAATTTTCTTCTTTCTTTCTTGTTGGTTTCGAATGTGGGAAAGATAAGATAAGCATATTTGTTCATCTCTTATCTTAATATGCCACATGTATAAAAAATGAATATTAAATTCATTTAATTCTTTAGGTCCAAATAATCCTCCAACTATATCTTATTTTCAAAATTGCCATCTTGTAAAATTGAAACCAAATCTAGTTGAAATCTAACTAGAAACATTAAAATATTCATAAAATAATATTTTATGAATTTTGCATGGCCTATGGAACTGCCTTTAAAATTCCAATTCGATTCGATTACCCGATAATCACTTACTACGATTTTCCAATTTCCGATCTACCGGGTAAAATCTGAAATCCTCATAATTCTGATCTCCATAAATAAATATTTTTGACATACAAAATATTCCATAATTTTAGAAAAATCAAAATCTTGAAATTTTAACTCAGTCCAATATACTGATAATTTACCTGAAATCTTTATCAGATAAATTTCTCTTAATAATCCTTTATCTGTTATCCTTACGAATAATATAACTCGAACTGATTCCTTTTTATCAGTCTCAATTACTGACATAAGACTTTCCCAAAAGGTCATCCATCATATGCCTTGAGCACGCTTAACTTTGCAGTTCGATCTAAATTCGATATCTTGTACTGCATTTTTATTCAAATCAAGTATCTGCATATCCAAATTATCTCCTAATTATTTGATAAAAATGGATTTCCACATAAATCCAATACCGGAAATCTAGTTATGCAGATCAACTTCCTATAACTGGTACCACTTATCTTTGTAATAAAAATATATCATCAGAAACCTATTCTTTTCTCATCAGATTTCAACCAAGCTTCGCAAGTACCCTATTTTGCTTGCTCTCTATCACATGGTACTCTTAATTCTCAGAAATTCCTTTCCTAGAGTTCTTAATTAAAGAAATCCTAACTTTTATATTTTATCATTTTAGTCACTAATTTAGCTTTTAGGCCCTTATCTTAGTGCTAAATGACTCTTAAACAACTTAACGACCTGATTTAAATAATTCCGGGTACTGCTTTCTCATTTTCTCCTCAGTCTCCCAGGTTGCCTCTTCTACTTTGTGATTCCTCCAAAGGACTTTGACCAATCGAATTTTCTTATTTCTCAATTCTTTGACTCCATATGATAAAATCTTACAACGTAGATACTTGAAATAATTTCGGGTACTGGTTCTTCTTCATATGTTAAATCAGGTTGCAACTCAATTTCTTTTGGGGCAATAATATGCGAGGGATCCGATCAATACCTTCGCAACATAGATACTTGAAATACATCATGAATCTTTCTCATCTCTGGATGTAAGGCCAGTTGATAAGCCACTGGTCCAACTCTTTTGAGAATTTCATAAGGTCCAATGAATTTGGGACTGAGTTTCCCTTTTCGACCAAAACGTAATACTTTCTTCCATGGTGAGACCTTCAGAAATACTTTATCTCTAACTTCAAATTCAATATCATTTCTCTTTTTATCTGCATATGCCTTTTGTCAATCCGCATCTACTTTGAGATTATTCTGAATAATCTTTACTTTATCTTTCATTTCTCGGGTTAAATCAACCCCCACCTGTTTTTGGATCATTAAGAACATTTCGATCATGTAATTCAAACCAATTAAGAGGAGTTCTATACTTTCTTCCATAAAGTGCTTCAAACGGTGTCATTACTGCAGAAATTACTGAGTTTAAGCAACCATTTCTTTCTCCCACTACAACTACCTCAGAACCATACGGTCCTTGAAGTACTAATTGTTTCTTTTTACATTTAATATCTGCATCATATGCAAATAGCCAATCCATTCCCAAAATAATCTCAAATTCATGGAATGGTAGCTCCATTAAATTTGCTGGAAATTCAATCCCTTGAATCACTAAGGGACATTTCCTACATATACAAGTCACTTTAGCACTATGACCAAGCAGATTACTGCAATCACATCACTACTAATAATTTCCATAGGAATTCTTCTTTCAGCAACTAGCTTAGAGCTAATATACGGATGTGTAGAATCGGGATCAACTAAAACAAACACACGTTCACCAAAAAGTCAAAAATTACCTACTATAATATTCAGATCATGCTTGTCCTCATCTGTGTGCATATTATATACTCGAGCTGGGGTTTAAAATTCTTGTGTTGATGCCGCCTCTGATCCAGCTTGGTTTGATGTTCTAGCTTATCCCATTCTACCCCAACCACGACCTCTAGATAGAGCTACTGCAGATCGTTCTGACTGGATAAGATTCTCTGTTTGTCCTCGCGGACATTCTCTAGCAAAATGTCTCATCTGACCACATCGCAAACAGGCTCCTATAATACTCTAACAAACCCCTCCATGTATCTTTCCACAATGCTTACATTCTGTTTTGGAAGCTTTTTCTGATTTCTTTGAGCCTGCAATAGACATCTGAGATGCTTGGGCTCTTTTAAGAAAATGACTCCCGCATATTGATCCAGTCACAGTCTTGCTTTGCTGGCGAGAACTTCTACCTCGCTTAGACTGTATTGAAACAAGTGATTCTCCAGATCTTTTAGTTGATCGAGATGGTTGAGCTCTAACTCGCTCTAGATAGGCCTTTTCCATAGTCTTTGCTCTATTCACCGCATCTTGATAATCTGTCAGATTCATGCCCAACATTAATTTCTTGGGTCTTGCATAAAGCCCATCAATGAACCATTCGCAGTGAGATTTTTAGTCGGCATTATCGGATTAATCGATTAAACTCCAACTCATATTCATAAACTGAATGATTGTATTGCTTAAGATCCAAGAACTGTTGAAGCATTTCTCTCTTGAATTGATCATCAACATATTTTGCATTAAATGCTTCCTTGAACTATGTCCAAGTTATTTGTTCACAAGGTACCAGTTCTATGGCGTTTGACCACCATATTTGAGCATGTTCCCTTAGAAGAGATACAACTCCCTCTAGTTTTTCAACATCAGAACAACTTAACTGATCCAGCATAACCTTGACATTATTAACCACAAGTCTGGGACCATCAGACTACCTTCTCCATTGAACTCAGGTGCACCTAATTTCTTAAGCTCTTTAGTAGTCGATGCCCTTACGGGTGCAGGAGCCAGAACTGGTACGGGTGCAGATGACTGTATCCTATTAACCATCGCCTCTAACGCTTGCACTAGTACTCCATATCCTTGAGCTATAGCTCCCTACTATGCAGGTGGCTCAGCTAGGACAGGAGCTAGAGGTGGATCACGTTGCACCTCATTACTACCGTTTTGAGCCTCTTCCGGGCCCTGGTGACCCGTCGCATGACATGATCCCTCAGCGTCTGACATTGTCTATTACAACATATTCATGATCATATTAGTAAAGAGCCACATCAAGTTATATAAGCAATACACCAATAACATATCATCTTAGGGGCATGTAAACTTTAAACAAATCACATCTGACTCGGTTTAACCTCTAGAATCGGCTAAACCTTGGCTCTAATTGTAACACCCTAAAAATTATCCAATTCGAAAAACCCTAACATTTGAGGGTTTTTGCTTTTGAAACCGTAATTGAGATTTGGGTACTTAATTAAAGTTTAGTGACCAAATTGTTTAAAAATTGAGTGTTGGGGATCTTTTGTAAAGTGGGTTAATTTTATGGGTCATTTTGTAACTCGGGTAAAGTTTGGGAGCTGCTCTGTAAACCCTTTTCACTAGGCTTTTAACATGTGTATCAGCTAATGACAACCCTTGGTCTCCCATTTTGAATTCAGCCGCACATCCCTCACCATTTTCCTCTGAAATAAACTCTCATCCTCTCCTATATTTTTTCCGATCAAGCCTCATCAGAGCTCGTCCCCTTCATCCATTTCGCTCATTGCTGCCATCATCGTGACCAACTTCGTCTCGTGAGCAAACTTCAATCATCAGATCTCCGTTGTCGGTCACCGTTCGTGAGAGATTGGTGAAAAATATTTCGAATCTCTCTTTTAATCTTTGGTGGTTCTCTTCGCGTCGCCGCCGACTTCTTATTCTTCTCTTGCGCTGTTGTCGGTGTTTTGTTCAAGTGTGGGTAAGGCAAAAAACATTGTTTTTCCCCCTATTAAAGTTTTTGGCCGGGTTGTAGTGTGTGTGTGTTTGGTCGTATGGATGTTTGGCCAGAATGGCCATCGGTGTTCTCGGGTTATGATCTCGACAGGCTGTCGCTGTCCATACTGTTGTCGCCGTTAAAACCTTCAGCCATCACTGTCGTCATCGTCTTGGGTAGTTAAAAAACCCTAATTTTAGATAAGATGTGAAGGGGGAGACGAGTTGGGTTTGCGTGGGTAATGGGTTGTGAGTGTGGGAATGTAGTTGGGCTTGGGAATGGCCCAAATCTGTGAACTTGGGTGTGCTTTGTAACATAAACCCAGGTGTAAAACCAGTTCTGAACTGAATCGTGGATGACCCAATCAGACCAAGTGATATGGACCGTTAGTTGACCCGACCTAATAGTTGACCAAACCTAACTTGACAGTTGACCTGACCCGACAGTTGACCGAACCCGACCTGATAGTTGACCTAACCCGATCGTTGACTGGATGATGCCAGCGTTAACCTTGATGATATCAGCGTTGACCAATTTGACTTTTAACCTTTGATCAATTTGACTTTGACCTTTGACTTTTGAACAAATTTGACCGTTAATTTTGACCAGGGTTGATTTTGACTAAAAGTTGACTTTTTAAAAAAACTTTTATCTTGACCTTATTCGACATCCTAAGTCCGTATCTGCTGCCCGTTCTGTCAAATTCGAATCTGAAAGCCTTTTTGCTATTTGTAAATTATTTTGTACTTAGAATCTGAAGAGCTATAAATTATGGAAATTAATTCAGAACATTCCTATGTTCAGGTGATTACGTCTCCGAGGCCGTTAAGTTATCTCTAGTTGTTCTGATCGATTAGGCACATTCTTCGAGATCATTACGTGAGTATACCTTCGAATTAGTCATATGTTTTATAGTTGGTGGCTTAGTGATATAGTTAGTTCTGATGTAGAGTTATATCGTAGGTTCTGATTCAGCTAGACCTGAGCGTGAGACGCGTTCTGCTCGGCATTAGAGCTACTTCTTGCTAAGGTGTGATCTCTTCTTGTGCCATATTTGTGTGATTCTTGCTGTGCTAAATATTTGTAAAATAGATGTATGATTCTTGCTTGATTGAGTTATCTGAATTGTGATTTGAGACTGTTTGAAACATCATGCACTGCATATTAAATTGTGTTTTTAAATCAAGCATCGAATTTTCGAAAAATGAAACACTCGTAAGAGTTCAGATTTATATTTTTAAATCATAACATTGTGTCATGTGATCAGATATGGGTTCAGAAAAAAACGTGGGAAACCTCCACTCTGGTGAGAGAAATCTCCACTCTGGCGAGGGCAACCTCCACTCTGTATGATATCAGATAGTCGGGTATTGAGTCATGCATCGGACATCATATCATTATGATTTGGATTTATTGGATTTGTTGTGTTTTTAGAAAAGAATTTATCAGAAAATTAAAATATTGTTTTGTTTTTGTGATTGTTTGCACTTTAGAGACACACTAAGCTGTTTAGCTTACACCCCCTTAGTTTCCCTTTCAGATACTCAAACTGATTAGGCGACTCGGTACTGGGAGCTTCTCGTATTTTACTCGGATTTGTTTTTGTGATTGTTTGCACTTTAGAGACACACTAACCTGTTTAGCTTACACCCCCTTAGTTTCTCTTTCAGATACTCAGACTGATTAGGCGACTCGGTATTGGGAGCTTCTCGTATTTTACTCATCAGTATGAACTGTTTTATTTAAACTTTCAAAATATTATTTTATATTTTGGGACATCTATGTAATCAGACATTGAACTTTATATTATGGGATTATGTTTTCGCATGCATTTTCAGATTTTGATTAGATATTTTATTAAACGTTAAGAATATGTTTTAATGGTTGGATTTTCTAATTGAGATATTTTACTATTATTATTGTTATTTAATAATTACTTTACTTTATAAATAAGTAAACCTAAAATACATTTCTTGAGGGGTAAGGCTTTCAAACTTAACTCCCAAGATTTAACCTAAGAAATTATGTTAAATTTAGGGGTTATATTTAGTGGTATCAGAGCTAAGTTCAACCATCGGATTGTGAGGCTCACAAAGTTATTTGCAAAATATTTTTGACTTCTACATGCATTTGAAATATTTTGGGATAAATGGGAATTTTCTGAAAAATATACTACGATATTAATCGATTTTGACTTTATCATTTTTAATGTGTTTTAAAATCTGAGACTCCAGTATCGAAACTAACTCTAGGCTCTTACTTTTTGTAGATAGCCTACTATGCCACCACGTAGGGGTTCTAGCTTTGTGAGTGGTCGTGGCCAAGGTCGTACTGCCGTTTCTAAGAGGGACCACTTACCTTCTTCTGATGAGATGGAAAATCAGAATGACATATCGGATAATGAGGTTGAGCCATTGGGGGGACATCAGACTCAGAGTAATAACTCTCACGACGTTGAGGATTTTGAAACAACTCAGTTGGACGGTGCCACGGAAAACTGTAAGTTGCTACGTTATCTTCGTCAGGAAACCCATATCCACAAAGTTTATATCCGCTGGGATGAGATTGTTTGAGGGTAAAACTGGTACACATCCAGCTGATGTTGAATATTGGCTAAAGAAGTTACAACGTTTGTTCGTTGAGATGGATTACCCTGTCAATCAGAAATTGAGGGCCGTGGTATCTCTGCTTGAGGGTGAAGCACAAAATTGGTGGGAGTCTGTGGTAGATATTGTTCCATTTAGTCATGTCACATGAGAGTTTTTCAGATAGGCATTTTAGGATCGATATGTAGGAGATGAGTTTTTAGCTAAGTGTCGCGATGATTTTTTGAATCTAAAGCAGAATGACATGTCTGTAAATGACTCTGAGATAGAGTTTCGGAGATTGGCCAAATATGCTCCTAGGTTAGTTACGACCGAGAAAGATAGATTTGATTGGTTTTTGAAAGGGCTAATATGCTCATAGATTGTGTAACGCGAAAACCATTGTATCACTAATATGCTCCCAGGTTGGATTTTATAATTGAGATATTTTACTATTATTATTGTTATTTAATAATTACTTTACTTTATAAATAAGTGAACCTAAAATACATTTCTTAAGGGGCAAGTTTTTCAAACTTAACTCCTAAGGTTTAACCTAAGCAATTAGGTTAAATTTAGGGGGTTACACTAATACCAATAAATGTAGCACTCTCAACGTATATTCAATGATTAAATGCACATTGAAGATGTTACTAAAGTTTTTAATTGATCCCCTGACTTGTAAATTTTTTTAATCTAGTTTTGTAAAATAATTTTTCCTCGATTTAATTGAATTATAGACCTGTCTAGTAACACCTAGTTTCATGTAACACTCCCTTCCTGTGACCGTATACCAGACACGAGTCAGAAATGTCACTACTTTTAAAAATAGTTTTTTGATAAAAAAATCAGGGTAATTTAATTGTTTTTGAAACTTCTCAGTGGTCACCCATCTTGAAATTTACTTAGCTCAAGCACGCTTAATTTTAATCAAATCAAAAATAAAATATTAAGTCTAAATCCGATAATAAAACTTTTTATATAAATAATACAATCATATTAAGACAAATCATTTTATTAAAAATGATTCTATTTAAAATTATTCGGATCTAGCCTCATATAGGATATGTCAAATCAGGTCATATAATAATTAAATTGTAAACATACTTACCATCTATAAAAGATTTATAAAATATTTACTGACTTAATTAAGGCACATTAATAAAATAAAACGGTTTGTATAGTACATGCCACTATTAAACATATATAAAAAAATACGGATGTCGTGATTACCGAAATACCTGTCGATTATCTTCTATACATAATGATGATGCAAAAGTTGTCATCTACTAATCTCAATCATCTGCGTGTATAACATAAATACACGCTAAGTATATCTCAGTGAGGCATAAGATGAGTGACATATAATATACTGTCTAATGCAAGATAATTTATAAAACATGATAGTCATTAAATTACATATTCGGTATTGCAGGAATTTCTGTATTGTAAAGTCATATAACTGTACTGTAAGGTCAGGTGCTTGTACCGTAAAATAATTTAAATGTATTATAAAATTATGTACCTGTACTGTAAAGTCATATATCTGTACTGTATAATTATACAATTATCATGTGAATTCATATAGCCCAAGGTAAATATCAAGAGACTAGTAAACGAGTCGTGTACTCCCAGAGTATTAGCCACTCCCCTTAGGGACGAAGCGACGGTAACGAGCTCGTAGCAACCTTTAGGTGCAAACGGTAGACACAATTAAGTGTAGGGCAGTAGACATATATACATGTCAACGGTAGACACACAAGGTGTCAGACACGTAAAGTGTCGAACGGTAGATACAATAAGTATCGGCAGTAGACACATAATGTGTCAGCGTAGCTACTAGACTCTTATGGTATACCACAATACTGTCATTCTTAATATTATACTACCAAGGGCAAACATTTAAGACAATTCCTGCAAAATGGCAAGCAATCCAAATACAATTCATACTCCAATATGTTCTATAACTTTCATGGTACACATGCCATTTGAAAACCGTATGAAATAAATCATTATCGGTATATCATGCTATAAAATATTTGTGATCATAAAATATGCCACAATCTTTAAGTTAGTAAAATAAAGTATCATACCAAAAATACGTCATGCTTTATAAAAATCATTACCTTTTAGGTCGGCTTATCTCAGGTCTTCATATAATATGTATGTTACTAACATACATTTAAAAACATGTATGCACTCATCTTAACCTTGTAATGAGGTTGCCTTTACTATTTAATATCACTCCCGATCTTTTTCATTTCTTTTCTTTTTACTGATACGACCTCGATTTATATCAGAATCTACATTAAAATAACACATACCATTTCAAGTATATGTTAGTATATATTCATTCCATATACAATAATGGAAAGTAAATAAAATAACTATCAATTAAATATAAAATTGATCCGATGAAGCTTTCTATATTCGATTCGCCTTTCTTCACATTTTCCATAAATCTTCAACTTTTCCCAAATTACCTATTTTGGTCCCTAAAGACTCTTTTAAGCTTCCAATCATAAATTTCAAGTTTAGTCTTTACATTTCTCATCCTTTTCCCAAATTACCTATTTTGGTCCCAAACTTTATAAAATTTTCACTTTGGTCCCTAAAGTAGCCGAATATTCATAATAGTCCCACATGTTGATTTAAGCTTCAGAATCAACATTCAAATCACTTTGACTAAATTTTACAACATAATATCCTAAATACAAGCTTAACAATCAAGTCCCTAAATTCTTCAAAACTGTCGAATGGTTACTGATTCAATTTAACATCGGTATAGCATTCTAACATCAATTTCACATTTCCAACATCCTTAATAACATAAATACACACCAATTCCATACAAATTCAGATTTGGTCCTTTAACTTTTAAGATTGTCGAACTGGTCCCTATCTAATTAACTTAGGGTCTTGCTTCCAAATAACAAATCAAGCTTACTAAATCATTAATTCAACACCACAAACCCTAAATTAAACTTGAATCCATAACCCTAATCATCTTCATAATAATCAAAACATGTAGAACTTAAATCCCAACTCAATATCATGATTTTAACATCATACTAGCTTGATTTCAACTTGAATTCAATCATGGAATCATAAAATCTCAAAAGCCCCAATTTGATCCATAAACCCTAATTTCCTTCTCATGTAAATTCTCATCAATCAAGCATGGATTCCATGAATTATTGATATCAAAAGGTAGAGCTTGAAGAGTAGAACAACTTTGTAGTTGAAGAGATTACCTCAAAATCGAGTTTCGGGGCTTGAACCCAGCTTGGAAAAATTTTATGTTTTTTCCCTAGCATCTCACGTTTTTGGTTGTTCATCTTTTCACTATTATTATTATACACATGTGACTATTAAATGAATATTAAATTCATTTAATAGTGAAATTACAATTTTGCCATTAAAATCTAACGGTTGAGATTAATCTTATCATCAATCAAGGGCCAAGATTAAATCTCCCATTTCCTCTTTCCAAAATTACCCTTATAACTTTTTAAATATTTCAAAAAAGCCATTGGGCAAAATGACCAATTTGCCCTCCAACTAGTTTTTATTTACTAGTTTGCTATTCTTGTAAAAATTCAACTAAATCTAGTTGGAATCCAACCAAATACAATAAAATATTCATAAAATAATATTTTATGAAATTTTCCATGTCTTTTGGATCAATCTCCAAAATTTCCATTTGATCCAATATACCGAAATTTTTCCATGTCTTTTGGATCATTCTCCAAAATTTCCATTCGATCCAATATACCGATAAATAATCCTTTACCCCAAAATAAACTGTAGGATTCATCTTGAATCAAACTAAAAATATTTCCAACACTTGGAAATGACTTTTATAACCTCTCTCTATCATATGGAAAAATTTCATAATTTTCCAATTCGATCCGGGTATCCGAATTCCACTTAAACTTTAACTGTGATTTTCCCAATAATAAAAATATCAGATCGAACCAATAATTCCACATTCAATTCACATCCTTAGTTTCTCTATTTATTTATGAGATAAAAACTCCTGAATTTTAAGTAATTACAACTTTGGTCCTTTAACTTTTCATTTTTCGACTTGTACCATACAAGTTTTAAAAACTTATCATTTTGGTCACTAAAGTTTAACCTTGAATTCCCATTCCAATTTTTCTTGGATTTTAACCAAATTTTGCGAGTACCCTATTTTACTCGCTCTTTATCACATGACACCTTAAATCCTCGAAATTTTCTTTTATACAGTCCATAATTGAGAAAATCCTAACTTTTACATTTTTGTCATTTTAGTCACTAAATGACCCTTAAACAGTACTGTAAATTTTAAGGTATTACATTTCAACCCTGAATTAATTAAATAAATATTTAAGACAATTATTAACTTGAAAATATAATTTAGGGTGTAAATTATGTGTGTTACCTAAACCCTTTCTTTGATTTAAAAATCGCTACTTGATTAGCATAAACTACATAATATTTTTACCAAATCCCATGTCTAAGAATTTAAAACCATACCATTTACCCATAATACTCAGATTACAGGTCCACCTAAAATAAGTAACCTAACTTATAAGTTCAGTAATATAAAACAACTACATATTTAAAATACGAATACATGCCCATTAAACTAGGATGTAAGTGTACATGCTATTGCTTATAGACGTTAACTTGATTTCCAATGTGTAGCTCCTTCTTCAATACTATTAGCCCGATCAATCTATGTGTAATACGAATCACACACTAAGTATAACTTAGTGAGGCATACTTGTAACAATGTGAACATTTAACATAAATATCACAATATTTGTAAAATGGCAAATAATATCTTATGCATGTTTATATCATTTCATCATTTATCATAGTAAATGAGAAACTAACTTATATCAGTGAATCATGCTTGTACGTATGTTCAAAGTCATAATATCAGTATTACTTTATTGATAATAAATATGATAGACATACTGGTCTATTTATTTGCTTAAAAGCATTTCCTGGTTTATTGCCCAAAGTACAATTTCATGTGATGCTATGGTACGCGAGTCATCACGACACCGTAGTGTTTTTGATGTCTTAGCATCTGCATCGCCGTAGCGACTGAGATGAGTACGTACTCGAGGATGCCCTTTGCTCCTCATCCTAGTACATTTTGTGCCTTTTAACACCGTAGTGTTTGAACTCCTGCACCGTAGTGCTTTGACGCAGCTACTAGGACTCTATGGATAACCAATTATACCAAGACTTTCACACTAGTAATCGGGCATATCAATATAATATTTGCATGTTCAATATCCAATCAATTGATACTATCATTCATAATTCGATAATGGGCAGATTATACCCAAAATCTAAAATCTGATTTATCTTAGATAAATCATTATGCCATATCCATATATCTCATATGCCATTTAATTTTCATGCTATTTGCATAATTTAATCAACACACATTTTTCATTAGTATCAAGGTTGACTTATCGCAAGTCATCCAATTTTATAACATGTCGTATATGCATATAATGCACTCACCTGGGCTATGCAAATACTAGCCTCACTAAGTTAATCCACTACTTTTTCTTTGCCCTTTTTATCTCGAGTTTCCTTGTCCTACTCAGTTGCTGCAAAATTTACCCATCGAACAGATACAATATACATGTTAGATTTTTTCTTTAATCTAATACTGCTTAACTATAGAATACTAGTACAAATATTCGACTATAAAATTTTCCAAAATTTTTCTTTTTCCCTTTTAGAAGCCGAATAGTTCAATTTGGTCCCTAGTGACCACTTTGCAACTTTTGAAAATTATTCAAGCCCAAATAAAAATTTCTCCATAATTCTAATATTTTCCACTAACTTTTCTCAATGCCCTTCAATCCACTAACTTCTGTTAAAGTGACATTTTAGTCATTAATTCCACACAAAAGTTGGCAAACTTGTACTAATTATTCAATCCAATATTTTTACCATTTTTCTCAAAATTTTCCTTCTATTTTGGCCCTTGGCCGAATTGGTCACTAAACTTTTCTAATGTTATTTTTCATTCAAACAACATTCTAACATGCTCAAAGTTATTTTTTTCCAATATAAAAATAACTCACGCGTGTAGACATCTGAGATGCTTGGGCTCTTTTAAGATTAAGCCTGCAGAAGACATCTGAGATGCTTGGGCTCTTTTAAGAAAATGACTCACGCGTGTAGATCTAGTCACAGTCTTGCTTTACTGGCGAGAACTTCTACCTCGCTTAGACTGTATTGAAACAAATGATTCTCCAGATCTTTTAGTTGATCGAGATGGTTGAGCTCTAACTCGCTCTAGATAGGCCTTTTCCATAGCCTTTGCTCTATTCACTGTATCTTGATAAACTGTCAGATTCATGCCCAACATTAATTTCTTGAGTCTTGGATAAATCCCCTGAATGAACCATTCACAGCGAGATTTTTAGTCGGCATTAATTCAGATGCGTATCGGATTAATCGATTAAATTCCAACTCATATTCATAAACTGAATGTCTGTCTTGCTTAAGATCCAAGAACTGTTGAAACATTTCTCTCTTGAATTGATCACCAACATATTTTGCATTAAATGCTTCCTTGAACTATTTCCAAGTTATTTGTTCACCAGGTACCAGTTTTATGGCGTTTGACCACCATATTCGAGCATGTTCCCTTAGAAGAGATACAACTCTCTCTAGTTTTTCAGCATCAGAACAACTTAACTGATCCAGCATAACCTTGACATTATTTAACCACAAGTCTGCGGCCATCAGACCACCTTCTCCATTGAACTAAGTTGCACCTAATTTCTTAAGCTCTTTAGCAGTCGATGCCCTTACGGGTGCAGGAGCCAGAACTGGTACGAGTGCAGATGACTGCATCCTATTAACCATCGCCTCTAACGCTTGCACTAGCACTCTATATCCTTGAGCTAGAGCTCCCTACTGTGCAGGTGGCTCAGCTAGGACAGGAGCTAGAGGTGGATCACGTTGTACCTCATTACTACAGTTTTGAGCCTCTTCCGGGCCCTAGTGACCCGTCGCATGACATGATCCCTCAGCGTCTGACATTGTCTATTACAAAATATTCATGATCATATTAGTAAAGAGCCACATCAAGTTATATAAGCAATACACCAATAACATATCATCTTAGGGGCATGTAAACTTTAAACAAATCACATCTAACTCGGTTTAACCTCTAGAATCGGCTAAACCTTGGCTCTAATTGTAACACCCTTAAAATTCTCCAATTCAAAAAACCCTAACATTTGAGGGTTTTTGCTTTTGAAACCGTAATCGAGATTTGGGTATTTAATTAAAGTTTAGTGACCAAATTGTCTAAAAATTGAGTGTTGGGGATCTTTTGTAAAGTGGGTTAATTTTAAGGGCCATTTTGTAACTCGGGTAAAGTTTGGGAGCTGTTCTGTAAACCCTTTTCACTAGGCTTTTAACATGTGTATCAGCTAAGGACAACCCTTGGTCTCCCATTTTGAATTCAGCCGCACATCCCCTCACCATTTTCCTCTAAAAATAAACTCTCATCTTCTCCTATATTTTTTTCCGATCAAGCTCCATCGGAGCTCCTCCCCTTCATCCATTTCGCTCATTGCCGCCATCATCGTGACCAACTTCGTCCCGTGAGCAAACTTCAGTCATCAGATCTCCGTTGTTGGTCATCGTTCGTGAGAGAATGGTGAAAAATAGTTCGAATCTCTCTTTTAATCTATGGTGGTTCTCTTCGCGTCGCCGCCGACTTCTTGTTCTTCTCTTGTATTGTTGTCGGTGTTTTGTTCAAGTGTGGGTAAGGCGAAAACCATTGTTTTTCCTTATTGATGTTTTTGGCCGGGTTGTAGTGTGTGTGTGTTTGGTCGTATGGATGTTTGGCCAGAATGGCCATCGGGGTTCTCGGGTTATGATCACAGCAGGCTGCTGTTGTCCATACTACCGTCGCCGTTAAAACCTTCAGCCATCGCTATCGTCATAATCTCCCCTGTCGTCGTCGTCTTGGGTAGTTAGGAAACCCTAATTTTAGATAAGATGTGAAGGGGGAGACGAGTTGGGCTTGCGTGGATAATGGGTTGTGAGTGTGGGAATGTAGTTGGGCTTGGTGAATGGCCCAAATCTGTGAACTTGGGTGTGCTTTGTAACCTAAACCCAGGTGTAAAACCAATTTTGAACTGAATCGTGGATGACCCAATTAGACCAAGTGAACCGGACCGTTAGTTAACCCGACCTGATAGTTGACCGAACCCGACTTGACAGTTGACCCGACCCAACAGTTGACCGAACCCGACCCGATCATTGACTAGATGATGTCAGTGTTAACCTTGATGACGTCAGCATTGACCAAATTGACTTTTAACCCTTGACCAATTTGACTTTAACCTTTGACTTTTGACCAGATTTGACCGTTAACTTTGACCAGAATTGAGTTTGACTTTTTGACCAAAAGTTGATTTTTTAAAAAAACTTTTATCTTGACCTTATTCGACGTCCTAAGTCCGTATCCGCTGCCCGTTTTGTCAAATTCGAATCTGAAAGCGTTTTTGCTATTTGTAAATTATTTTGTACTTAGAATCTGAAGAGTTATAAATTATGGAAATTAATTCAGAATATTCCTATGTTCAGGTGATTACGTCTCCGAGGCCCTTAAGTTATCTATAGTTGTTATGATCGATTAGGCACGTTCTTTGAGATTATTACGTGAGTATACCTTCGAATTAGTCCTATGTTTTATAGTTGGTGGCTTAGTGATAGAGTTAGTTCTGATGTAGAGTTATCATCGTAGGTTCTGATTCAGCTAGACCTGAGCGTGAGACGCGTTCTGCTCGGCATTAGAGCTACTTCTTGCTAAGGTGTGATCTATTCTTGTGCCATATTTGTGTGATTCTTGTTGTGCTAAATATTTGTAAAATAAATGTGTGATTCTTGCTTGATTTAGTTATCGGAATTGTGATTTGAGACTGTTTGAAACATCATGCACTGCATATTAAATTGTGTTTTTAAATCAAACATCAGATTTTTGGAAATGAAACACTCGTAAGAGTTCAGATTTATATTTTTAAATCATAACATTGTGTCATGGGATCAGATATGTGTTCAGAAAAAAACGAGGGAAACCTCCACTCTGGTGAGAGAAATCTCCACTCTGGCGAGGGCAACCTCCACTCTGTATGATATCAGATAGTCGGGTATTGAGTCATGCATCAGACATCATATCATTATGATTTGGATTTATTGGATTTGTTGTGTTTTTAGAAAAGAATTTATCAGAAAATTAAAATATTGTTTTGTTTTTGTGATTGTTTGCACTTTAGAGACACACTAAGCTATTTAGCTTACACCCCCTTAGTTTCTCTTTCAGATACTCAGACTGATTAGGCGACTCGATACTGGGAGCTTCTCGTATTTTACTCATCAGTATGAACTGTTTTATTTAAACTTTCGAAATATTATTTTATATTTTGGGACATCTGTGTAATCAGACTTTGGACATTATACTATGGGATTATGTTTTCGCATGCATTTTCAGATTTTGATTAGATATTTTATTAAACGTTAAGAATATGTTTTAATGGTTGGATTTTATAATTGAGATATTTTACCATTATTATTGTTATTTAATAATTACTTTACTTTATAAATAAGTAAACCTAAAATACATTTCTTGAGGGGCAAGTTTTTCAAACTTAACTCCCAAGATTTAACCTAAGCAATTGTGTTAAATTTAGGGGTTACATTTAGTGGTATTAGAGCTAAGTTCAACCCTCGGACTGTGAGGCTCACAAAGTTATTTGCAAAATATTTTTGACTTCTACATGCATTTGAAATATTTTGGGATAAATGGGAATTTTCTGAAAAATATACTACGATATTAATCGATTTTGACTTTATTATTTTTAATGTGTTTTAAAATCCGAGACTCCAATACCGAATCTAACTCTACGCTCTTACCTTTTGTAGATAGTCTACTATGCCACCACGTAGGGGTTCTAGCTTTGTGAGTGGTCGTGGCCGAGGCCGTACCGCCGTTTCTAAGAGGGATCACTTACCTTCTTCTGATGTGATGGAAAATCAGAATGAGATATCGGATAATGAGGTCGAGCCATTGGGAGGACATCAGACTCAGAGTAATAACTCTCCCGACGTTGAGGATTTCGAAACAACTCAGTTAGACGGTGCCACGGTAAACTGTAAGTTGCTGCGTTATCTTCATCAGTCAGAGGGTTAGAGGAAACCCATATCCACAAAGTTTATATCCGCTGGGATGATATTGTTTGAGGGTAAAACTGGTACACATCCAGCTGATGTTGAATATTGGCTAAAGAAGTTACAACGTTTGTTCGTTGAGATGGATTACCCTGTCAATCAGAAATTGAGGGCCGTGGTATCTCTGCTTGAGGGTGAAGCACAAAATTGGTGGGAGTTTGTGGTAGATATTGTTCCATCTAGTCAGGTCACATGAGAGTTTTTCAGATAGGCATTTTAGGATCGATTTGTAGGAGATGAGTTTTTAGCTAAGTGTCGCGATGATCTTATGAATCTAAAACAGAATGACATGTCTGCAAATGACTCTGAGATAGAGTTCCGGAGATTGGCCAAATATGCTCCTAGGTTAGTTACGATCGAGAAAGATTGATGTGATTGGCTTTTGAAAGGGCTAATATGCTCCTAGATTGGGTAAGGCGAAAACCATTGTAGCACTAATATACTCCTAGGTTGGATTTTATAATTGAGATATTTTACTATTATTATTGTTATTTAATAATTACTTTAGTTTATAAATAAGTAAACCTAAAATACATTTCTTAAGGGGCAAGTTTTTCAAACTTAACTCCCAAGATTTAACCTAAGCAATTAGGTTAAATTTAGGGGGTTACACTAATACCAATAAATGTAGCACTCTCAATGTATATTCAATGATTAAATACACATTGAAGATGTTACTAAAGTTTTTAATTGATCCCTTGACTTGTAAATTTTTTTTAAACTAGTTTTGTAAAATAATTTTTCCTCGTTTTAATTGAATTATAGACCTGTCTAGTAACAACTAGTTCCATGTAACACCCCATTCATGTGACCGTATACCAGACATGAGTCTAAAATGTCACTACTTTTTAAAACAGTATTTTAATAAAAAAATCAGGGTAATTTAATTTTTTTGAAACTTCTCAGTGGTCACCCATCTTGAAATTTCCTTAGCTCAAGCACGCTTAACTTTAATCAAATCAAAAATAAAATTTGAAGTCTAAATTCGATAATAAAACTTTTTACATAAATAATACAATCATATTAAGACAAATCATTTTATTAAAAATGATTTGTCTTAAAATTATTCGGATCTAGCTTCATATATGATATGTCAAATCAGGTCATATAATAATTAAATTGTAAACATACTTACCGTCTATAAAAGATTTATAAAATATTTACTGACTTAGTTAAGACACTTTAATAAAATAGTCCGGTTTATATAGTACATGCCACTATTAAACATATATAAAAAATACGGATGTCATGATTATCGAAATACCTGTTGATTATCTTCTATACATAATGATGATTCAAAAGTTGTCATCTACTAATCCAAATCATCTGCGTGTATAACATAAATACACGATGAGTATATCTCAGTGAGGCATAAGATGAGTGACATATAACATTGTCTAATGCAAGATAATTTATAAAACATGATAGTCATTAAATTACATATTCGGTAATGCAAGAATTTCTGTATTGTAAAGTCATATAACTGTACTGTAATAATTTTGTACTGTAAGGTCAGGTACTTGTACTGTAAAATAATTTAACTGTACTATAAAATTATGTACCTGTACTGTAAAGTCATATATCTGTATTGTATAATTATACAATTATCATGTGAATTCATATAGCCCAAGGTAAATATCAAGAAACTAGTAAACGAGTCGTGTACTCCCAGAGTATTAGCCACTCCCCTTAGGGACGAGACGACGGTAACGAGCTCGTAGCAACCTTTAGGTGCAAAAGTGTCGGGCAATAGACATATATAAATGTCAACGATAGACACACAAGGTGTTAGACACGTAAAGTGTCGAACGGTAGATACAATAAGTATCGGTGGTAGACACGTAATGTGTCAGCGTAGCTACTAGACTCTTATGGTATACCACAATACTGTCATTCTTAATATTATACTACCAAGGGCAAACATTTAAGACAATTCCTGCAAAATGGCAAGCATTCCAAATACAATTCATACTCCAATATGTTCTATAACTTTCATGGTACACATGCCATTTGAAAACCGTATGAAATAAATCATTATCGGTATATCATGCTATAAAATATGTGTGATCATAAAATATGCCACAATCTTTAAATTAGTAAAATAAAGTATCATACCAAAAATACGTCATGCTTTATAAAAATCATTATCTTTTAGGTCGACTTATCTGAAGTCTTCATATAATATGTATGTTATTAACATACATTTAAAAACATGTATGCACTCATCTTAGCCTTGTAATGAGGTTGCCTTTACTATTTAATATCACTCCCGATCTTTTTTTTTTACTGATACGACCTCGATTTATATCGGAATCTACATTAAAATAACATATACCATTTCAAGTATATGTTAGTATATATTCATTCCATATACAATAATGGAAAGTAAATAAAATAACTATTAATTAAATATAAAATTGATCCAATAAAGCTTTCTATATTCAATTCATATTTCTTCACATTTTCCATAAATCTTCCACTTTTCCCAAATTACCTATTTTGGTCCCTAATGACTCTTTTAAGCTTCCAATCATAATTTCAAGTTTAGTCTTTACATTTCTCATCCTTTACACTTTAGGACCCAAACTTTATAAAATTTTCACTTTGGTCCCTAAAGTAGCCGAATATTCATAATAGTCTCACGTGTTGATTTAAGCTTCAGAATCAACATTCAAATCACTTTGACTAAATTTTACAACATAATATTCCTCAAATACAAGCTTAACAATCAAGTCCCTAAATTCTTCAAAATTGCCGAATGGTCATTGATTCAATTTAACATCGGTATAGCATTCTAACATCAATTTCACATCTCCAACATCTAGAATAACATAAATACACATCAATTCCATACAAATTCAGATTTGGTCCTTTAACTTTTAAGATTGCCGAATTGGTCCCTATCTAATAAACTTAGGGTCTTGCTTCCAAACAACAAATCAAGCTTACTAAATTATTAATTCAACATCACAAACTCTAAATTAAACTTGAATCCATAACCCTAATCATCTTCATAATAATCAAAACATGTAGAACATAAATCCCAACTCAATATCATGATTTTAACATCATACTAGCTTGATTTCAACTTGAATTCAATCATGGAATTATAAAATCTCAAAAGCCCCAATTTGATCCATAAACCCTAATTTCCTTCTCATGTAAATTCTCATCAATCAAGCATGGATTCCATGAGTTATTGATATCACAAGATAGAGCTTGAAGAGTAGAACAACTTTGTAGTTGAAGAGATTACCTGAAAATCGAGTTTCGGGCTTGAATCGAGCTTGGAAAAATTTTCTTTTTTTTCCTAGCATCTCACGTTTTTGGTTGTTCATCTTTTCACTATTATTATTATACACATGTGACTATTAAATGAATATTAAATTCATTTAATAGTGAAATTACAATTTTGCCATTAAAATCTAATGGTTGAGATTAATCTTATCATCAATCAAGGGCCAAGATTAAATCTCCCATTTCATCTTTCCAAAATCACCCTTATAAATTTTTAAATATTTCAAAAAAGCCATTGGGAAAAATGACCAATTTGCCCTCCAACTAGTTTTTATTTATTAGTTTGCCATTCTTGTAAAAATTCAACTAAATCTAGTTGGAATCCAACCAAATACAATAAAATATTCATAAAATAATATTTTATGAAATTTTCCATGTCATTTGGATCAATCTCCAAAATTTCCATTCGATCCAATATACCAAAATATTTCCATGTCTTTTGGATCAATCTCCAAAATTTCCATTCGAAACAATATACCGATAAATAATCCTTTACTCAAAAATAAATTGTAGGATTCATCTTGAATCAAACTAAAAATATTTCCAACACTTGGAAATGAATTTTATAACCTTTCTCTATCATATGGAAAAATTTCATAATTTTCCAATTCGATCCGGGTATCTGAATTCCACTTAAACTTTAACTGCGATTTTCCAATAATCGAAATATCAAATCGAACCAATAATTCCACATTCGATTCACATCCTTAGATTCTCTATTTATTTACGAGATAAAAACTCCTAAATTTTAAGTAATTACAACTTTGGTCCTTTAACTTTTCATTTTTCGACTTATACCATACAAGTTTTAAAAACTTATCATTTTGGTCACTAAATTTTAACCTTGAATTCCCATTCCAATTTTCTTGTATTTTAACCAAATTTTGCGAGTACCCTATTTTACTCGCTCTCTATCACATGACACCTTAAATCCTTAGAATTTTCTTTTATACAATCCATAATTGAGAAAATCCCAACTTTTGCATTTTTGTCATTTTAGTCACTAAATGACCCTTAAACAGTACTGTAAATTTTAAGGTATTACATTTCAACCCTGAATTAATTAAATAAATATTTAAGACAATTATTAACTTGAAAATATAATTTAGGGTGTAAACTATGTGTGCTACCTAAACCCTTTCTTTGATTTAAAAATCGCTACTTGATTAGCATAAACTACATAATATTTTTACCAAATCCCATGTCTAAGAATTTAAAACCATACCATTTATCCATAATACTCAAATTATAGGTCCACTTAAAATAAGTAACCTAACTTATAAGTTCAGTAATATAAAACAACTGCATATTTAAAATACGAATACATGCACATTAAACTAGGATGTAAGTGTACATGCTATTGCTTATAGACAATAACTTGATTTCCAATGTGTAGCTCATTCTTCAATACTATTAGCCCGATCAACCTACGTGTAATACGAATCACACGCTAAGTATAACTTAGTGAGGCATACTTGTAACAATGTGAACATTTAACATAAATATCACAATATTTGTAAAATGGCAAGTAATATCTCGTGCATGTTTATATCATTTCATCATTTATCATAGTAAATGAGAAACTAACTTATATCAGTGAATCATGCTTGTATGTATGTTCAAAGTCATAATATCAGTCTTACTTTATCGATAATAAATACGATAGACATACTGGTCTATTTATTTGCTTAAAAGCATTTCCTGGTTTATTGCCCAAAGTACAATTTCATGTGATGCTATGGTACGCGAGTCATCACGACACCGTAGTGTTTTTGATGTCTTAGCGTCTACATTGTCGTAGCGACTGAGATGAGTACGTACTCGAGGACGCCCTTTGCTCCTCATCCTAGTACATTTTGTGCCTTTTAACACCGTAATGTTTGAACTTCTGCATCGTAGTGCTTTGACGCAGCTACTAGGACTCTATGGATAACCAACTATACCAAGACTTTCACACTAGTAATCGGGCATATCAATATAATATTTGCATGTTCAATATCCAATCAATTGATACTATCATTCATAATTCGATAATGGGCAGATTATACCCAAAATCTAAAATCTGATTTATCTTAGATAAATCATTATGCCATATCCATATATCTCATATGCCATTTAATTTTCATGTTATTTGCATAATTTAATCAACACACCTTTTTCATTAGTATCAAGGTTGACTTATCGCAAGTCATCCAATTTTATAACATGTCGTATATGCATATAATGCACTCACCTGGGTATGCAAAATACTAGCCTCACTAAGTTAATCCACTACTTTTTCTTTGCCCTTTTTATCTCGAGTTTCCTTGTCCTGCTCGGTTGCTGCAAAATTTACCCATCGAACATATACAATATACATGTTAGATTTTTTCTTTAATCTAATACTGCTTAACTATAAAATACTAGTACAAATATTCGAATATAAAATTTTCCAAAATTTTTCCTTTTCCCTCTTAGAAGCCGAATAGTTCAATCTGGTCCCTAGTGACCATAGTGACCCTTTTGCAAATTATTCAAGCCCAAATAAAAATTTCTCCATAATTCTAATATTTTCCACTAACTTTTCTCAATGCCCTTCAATCCACTAACTTCTGTTAAAGTGACATTTTAGTCATTAATTCCACACAAAAGTTGGCAAACTTGTACTAATTATTCAATCCAATATTTTTACCATTTTTTTCAAAATTTTCCTTCTATTTTGGCCCTTGGCTGAATTGGTCACTAAACTTTTCCAATGTTGTTTTTCATTCAAACAACATTCTAACATGCTCAAAGTTATTTTTTTCCAATATAAAATCTTCATTTCCAAAAATTAACAGTTAGAACCCCAAATTCTTCCTAATCGCCGAATTGGTGTCTAAACCTTTCAAGGATTTCATTTTGGTCCTCATGTCATAATTAAGATTGAAATTTCATAATCTCTTCAATTTCACCACTAGAAAAATTTTCACAATATTTCCCCTAATTTTTCAAAGTATACCGAAATAGTCACTTAGAAGACCAATTAAGTACTTTTCATTCTAACATCAAAATCAAGCTTATGGCATCATAATTCTTCCATATTCATCCTTAATTTCAAAACCCTAAACAAAACCCCAAATTCTAGGGTTAGAGTTTATGTCTTCAAACATGAAATTAATCTAAATCTACGCTTGATTTTAACTCCACAACACTTGATTTGCTTAAATCATACTTCAATTTCAACATAGAACATGAAACCCTACTTTCTCTCTCATCAATAACATGAACAATTCTTCATATTACCATGCAAAATTACTATCAAAAGAAAGAGCATCAAGCATAGATCAATTTTTCTCAGAGCAACATACCTTGATTCTAACTTTGGAGCCTTCAAATTTGCCTAGGAAATTTTTGTAAAATTTTCTTCTTTCTTTCTTGTTGGTTTCGAAAGTGGGAGAGAAAAGATGAGCATATTTGTTCATCTTTTATCTTAATATGCCACATGTATAAAAAAATAAATATTAAATTCATTTAATTCTTTAGGTCCAAATAATCCTCCAACTATATCTTATTTTCAAAATTGCCATCTTGTAAAATTGAAACCAAATCTAGTTGAAATCCAACTAGAAACATTAAAATATTCATAAAAATAATATTTTATGAATTTTCCATGGCCTATGGAACTGCCTTTAAAATTTCAATTCGATCCGATTACCCGATAATCACTCACTACAATTTTTCAATTTTCGAACTACCGGGTAAAATCTGAAATCCTCATAATTCTGATCTCCATAAATAAATATTTTTGACATACAAAATATTCCATAATTTTGTAAAAATCAAAATCTTGAAATTTTAACTCAGTTCAATATATTGATAATTTACCCGAAATCTTTATCGGATAAATTTCTCTTAATAATCCTTTATCTGTTATCCTTACGAATAATATTAACTCGAACTGATTCCTTTTTATCAGTCTCAATTACTGACATAAGACTTTCCCAAAAGGCCAGCCATCCTATGCCTTGAGCACGCTTAACTTTCTAGTTCGATCTAAATTTGATATCTTGTACTGCATTGTTATTCGAATCAAGTATATGCATATCCAAATTATCCCGTAATTATTTGATAAAAATGGATTTCCACATAAATCCATTACCGAAAATCTAGTTATGTAGATCAACTTCCTGTAACCGGTACTACTTATCTATATAATAAAAATATTTCATTAGAAACCTATTTTTTTCTCATCATATTTCAACCAAACTTTGCAAGTACCCTATTTTGCTTGCTTTCTATCTACTCTTAATTCTCAGAAATTCATTTCCTAGAGTTCTTAATTAAAGAAATCCTAACTTTTATATTTTATCATTTTAGTCACTAATTTAGCTTTTAGGCCTTTATCTTAGTGCTAAATGACTTTTAAATAACTTAACAAATTTCGGGGTATTACATTTGTACAGAAACTCGAAAACTCGACTAAACTTGAATTTTGTAAACTCGCTCGATCGAATGCTCAGTCTCATAATAGTACTCATAACAATTAAAGGGTGAATTTTGTATCCACGATAGTACACAAAATAAACAATTACATAATTTTTTTCTAATTTTCTCTCCTAAATTTCGTAGAGCTTATAAAAGTGAATATTTGCCCACAAATAATTTCAAACACTTTTTGTTAATTACTATATTATATATTTGAAAATATAAAATTTATTTTTTGTCAAATTAAATCATGTTCGGATATGGATATTCAAATATCCGGTTTGAAAATTCAGATATCCAATAAATTAGATATATGATTTTTTTTTCATATCAGATACAAATTACTATTTTACAAATATAAAAATCAAAAATTCAAAATTTCAAATTAAATACTATATGTATCCGAAAATACACACCTCTAATCATAAGAGATCCATGAAAGCCAAAGGTAGATTATTTTTTCTTCATTTTCATTTTTCGGTTTCTTTTGTATTTTATTTCTTCTTTGTTTTTTATATTATAATTTTATTTTACTTTCAAATCTTTCAAGTATTTGTTCCCTTTTATAAGTAGTTTTTAAAAGATGCATGTTATGGCTGTTAGCTTTCTTTTTAAGTTTGTTTTTCAAAAAATACAATTACCCATCTTCAAGTTCATTCCTATTAATATGAAATTATTTACTTTTAAAAAATATTTTGAATAAAAAGAGTGAAGCTTTGTTAGTGTTTTAAATGTTTGAAACGTACTATGACTAATTATCGTTTTATTTACATTTTTTTGTATTTTCTTTTTTTTAAATGTCTAATTGAAATCTTAAAATTTTTTCTTTCTAAAACTCCGTGTCACAAACTTTTACAAGATCCAAGAAGGAAGGACATACAGAAAAATTTCTCCTTTTGAACAAAAAAGCAATCCATCAATAAAAAAAATTAAAATTTTAAAGAAAGCTAGAATGTATAGAAAGAATGAGAATTTGCTTGATGTAAAAAATGGATTAGAATTTTAAGAGGGAATTATGGTCTGTAGAAGAAAATTGGGGACGAGGATGGGTAGGGGTGAGCGTTCGATCGAGTCGAGTAAAAAAAATTTTGAGTTATTCGAGTTTACGCGTCATATTTTACAACTCAAATTTTATTTGAAAAATTTTCAATTCGAGTTTATGAATTTCGAGTCGGGTTTTCGAGTTCCTATACAAATTTATTGTAATTATTTATCATGTTATAGTATGGTTTGATTCCAGTTTAAACGACTTTCTCTAATCATATATATATAAGGAAAAATTGAGGGACTCGACTCGAATCGAATTTTCTTCACCTCGTGTCAAGTAAAAAAATTCAATTTTTTCAAGTTGAGCTAAGTTTTGTTCACCTAAGGATGGGGACGATAAGCGGGCCGGTGATAGTTTTATTTAATAAAAATAATATTAATAAAATATTAATTGATATGACAGATCAAAAATTAATTAAAAATATCAATAATTGTTGGATGCATTGATAAGGTACATTGTACTCCGAAGGAGAGGGCACAAATTCAAACCTTGGAAATAACATGTTGAGAAGAGTAACCTCGCACCCTGAACATAAACCGTAAGATAGATATACATAGTACCAAAAAATAATTAAAAAAATGCCAAATCATTATAAAGTAGAGAGATAACATCGAAGTGACAAAAAGAAAATAATCTTTAAAGTTGGTGAGCAAATTGAAAATTTGTAAACTTTGACCTTGGAACAAGGAAGGCCAAGTTAGAACCGTAGGATCTAGGGCTTACATACAAAAGAATCCGTATTTATATGTTATCTTCTCCAATTCTTAACCGCTTTGGCCTTACCGTCAATCTCTTGGTATTTCTTTCAGAAAACAGAGCTGAAAAAGTAAAACCCTAACGAAAATGGTTCAAAGGCTCACTTATCGTACACGCCATAGCTATGCTACCAAATCGAACCAACACGTGTCGTTAAGACCCCTGGTAAGTCTTCAAGTTTCGAAAACAATGCCGATTTTCTTGTCTCTGTTGATTTTTTTCCTGGTTTTGTATGAAAATAATGGTGGGTCTTTGTTTTTCTGAAGGTGGGAAATTGGTTTATCAGACTACTACGAAGAGAGCAAGTGGACCTAAGTGTCCTGTTACTGGGAAGCGAATTCAGGGTGTACGTTCTTCATTCTGTTCAAAGTTGGAGTTTTTAGTTAGGAATTTAAATTCTTGTTGTTCGGTTAATCAAATAAGTGTGAAATGTAGATAAAATGATGATTTGTTGATACTGTTTATGTTCATTTTCATGTTTGGTTGTTGAATTTTCTGTTTTGAATTAAACAGATTAATTTATAATGTTAAGATTAATTCTATTTCATGATTTCATGATCTAAGATTTATAGAATGTGAAACAATAGTCATAAGTTGTTTTTCTACTTTCTTTTGAACTTGGGTTTAAGAAAATTGAAAGGACTGAAAATTAAAATGGTAGAAAAAATGGAATGATGGAAAATAATTTTTTTTCCATTGGTGTGCTTGGTAGGAAGTATTGAAAAATCAAAAGAAAATACATATTTTCTTTCATCTTTTGTATTTGATTTGGATTGATTTATTACACATGAGAATTTGAAAATGATCATCCTCCCATTTCCTTTGCCCTCACTTTTTCCCACCAAGCACAGTAAAAAATATTTTCTTTCCACTTTTCTACTCTCTCCTTTCATCCTTCCTTATTTTCCACCCAGCCATGTAAAGCCTTGGTGCTGATGCTAATAGTGTACTGTCTGTTTTGATGGTTTGAATTCCAAAAATACGGATGTGTTGGTAAAAAAATTAGGAACTGGTGATAAATGTCGATCATCATTGCCATTTCGGATTCATTTATGGAGGGAAGCTTTATTGCATATCCATTTGAAGCGGTTTACAAACTGTGTGGCTTGATTTTATTATACATGCTGTATAGCTAGTAGAAATGTAAATCTTTTTACCAGTGCAGAAACTGTGGGTTTTTTAAAAGCTATACCATTTTTATGTTACTTGTCCCCGTGGTTGCTTTTCGATTCTTTCGGAACATGTGGTTGATTGGATTCAAGTTGGAAATTCTTGAGCTTGAGCTTGTTCTTATGGATTTCTTATACGACTTATATGCAGATTCCTCACTTGAGACCTGCTGAATACAAGCGTTCTCGACTGACTAGGAACCGAAGGACTGTGAATCGTCCCTATGGCGGTGTTTTGTCAGGCAGTGCTGTTAGAGAAAGGTACAAACAACTATGTTCATTATTTAATAACTATGGGATGGTTTTTATTGTTCTTTGTTCAAAGTGATTGATGCTTCTTTTTCTCTCTGTTTTTTATTATCCAAGGATAATTCGGGCCTTCTTGGTCGAAGAGCAAAAGATTGTGAAAAAGGTTCTGAAAATCCAGAAGGCAAAGGAAAAGCAATCCACCAAGAGCTAGACATTTAATTTCTGATGAAGTGGAATTGTTTTTGGTTTGTTCGATTTACCTGCGAGAAGTTTTGTTTGTTATAATGGTGATTGATGAAACGTGGAACCCAATTTCAGTATTTCTTCCATTAGTAGTTTCATACCTATTAGTATGCTATGCTTGATCACTTGACTGACGAATCAATTTTGAAGTTATTGTTTTTATTATGTTGTTATTTGTTGATGTCGTTCCAAATCTTTGAACCCTAAGCCGTAGTACTTAATTAAGATTTGCTAAGGTTTAGGGTTCTGAGTTGAAATCAGTGCAATTGAAAAGACTTGTGAAATCTTCAACTGGGTTGGCATGGTATCTTTCAAGGATCTTTTAAGGTGGGAAATTGGTTTATCATACTAGAGAGCAATTGGACCTAATTGTCCTATTACTGAAACACGAATTCAGGATGTAAATTCTTTATTTTTATTAATTTTAGCTTGGTTTTAAAAGGCGCAATGCACTCCGAGGCGCAAAAGATTTCTAGAGTTGAGGCGCGAGGCGAAGGTGCTCGCCTTTTATAGGCGATGTGCCCTTTTATCCTAAAAATTTATAAATTAATCATATAACATATTTTGTACATAAAAATATAATAATTATATTATAGATACTAAAAGATAATATGATAATTCATTATTTATCACATTAACATTTGGACATGTCAAATTGTTAAATAATTTAATAATCTCTATAAGAACTGAAAATTGTAAATTCACCTAGTATAAATATTAAATAAATACCAAGTTTGGGCTTTGGAAAGTCATTTGATAATTGATACTATTCTAAAAATTATAAATTGGTTGGTAAAACAGAATACAAGCATATTTTCAGATACTAAGCATAATAACCAACAAAATTAAACACCTAAACATATAAAAATAGATCATTATTCACAAATTCATAACGAAAATCTTGTAACATTGTGTCTGTAATCTAGTTTGGTTACATAGAATCCAATATACCCATTAAAAGAAAACAACCCATTCAAATAAACAGAAAAATAAGCGGTGATTGGATTGCTCACTGCGCTTAATGTAAAAATAATAGTAATCAAATAACAATGCAATCAGAAGAAGAAAAAAAAAAAGATAAGATAAACGGTGGTTGCTCACTGTACTTATCGACGACGGTGGCTGGACTTGGCCGGCGACGGTGGTTAAGGTTGAAGGGTGCCTGGAATTTGGGGGGAAGCAGAGCAATGAAGTTTTGTGTGTTTATCGTGAATTTGGGGGAGGCAATTTGGGAGAGGCTGGCTAGGATTGAAGGGTATATCCTAATAAAAACATAAAACACATGTTTTTTTTAAAAGCTTCAGGGATAAGAGGCCTCACCTCGCGCGCCTCACTCCTCAGGCGAAAGCGCCCAAAGGCGCGCATCTCCCCGCCTCGGCCCTCGGATGCGTTTTTTCGCAGCGAGGCGCGCCTTCTAATACTAAGATTTTTAGTCTCTCTTCTTGGGTTTAAAGTTGGAGTTTTTAGTTGAATTTGAATTATTTTTGTTAGGTTATTCAAATTTTGTGAAATGTAGAGAAAATGATGATTTGTTGATACTGTTTATGTTCATTTTCATGTTGCTTATTGAATTTTCTGTTTTGAATTAAATATATATCACTTATACTGTTAAGATTAGTTCTATTGATGATTCTATAATCCACGATTTATAGAATGTGAAATGATAGGCATAAGTTGTTTTCTACTTTCTTTTGATCTTAGTGCACTATGTCTATTTAGATGGTTTGATTTCCAAAAATACTGATGTGCACTATGTTGTTCTTGACTCTAAATATTCGAACCCTAAACCATCAATGCAATGCAATGCAATTGAAAAGATTTGTAAAATCTTCAACTGTGTTGGCATGATTTATTTAGTTATATTAGAAAATGAAAGTTTCTGGTTTTTGGCTCAACCTCATTCATCTGTTGACAATGAGGACAAGGAATCCACGCTGTTGCCAGATTATGCAAACCCCATAGATAGAAATGATATCAGCTAGAGCTGCAACAAAACTGGCCTTCATAGTCCAATTATAGTTCGGAAACTTAAAATCCGACTATGATGAAGCAGAATCCATGTCAACCACCACAGCTGGTGGAGGCGGCAGAGGCAACATATTTTCATTTTGCCAGGCTTGTATTATGTGTTTTGCATTTTCGAACTTCATTTCTTCTTTAGCAATGTCATGTTTATGGATGCTCGAACTCGGTTAAGCTTCGAGTTCTTAAACGGAGGAAATGGGACCGGAATTGAACACGAAGTGCCTATGTATGATGGTATTAAGGCTACATATATTTGTCTAAACTTGACTTCATTTTGAAAACAGGCTTTGTTGAGTTCATTTTGATCCTTGAAAGTAGGAACTGTAACTCCATGTATTCAGCCTAGGATGTGGTGGAATATGTGAAAACTGTACAATAATACTGTAAACAGATATGTCGTTAATACTAGCTCCATCTTAATATCCCAAAACTAGTCGACATTTGATTTACGTGTAGCATTTGTCCTTTGAATAAGTGGTGGACATTGCGGTGAATCCCATGGTAGGTTAGGTTTCCATGAATCTGCCATCGATGGAGACAATCTGAACGGAAACCCCATCGACAAATGCTTATAGTCAGGTATCGAATCTGTGTTCTTCGTCGTTCCTTCCTCGCTTTCCGCTACGCCTCCATTACCTAGCATATCTTGGGGCAATCCAATCCAGAACTATTGCCCTCCAAAATTGGTACTTGCCGAGGCCTGGGATGCCATATGTTTCAGGGAAGAACACATGGTGATTGTTATCTCTAGGGGTAGTTATCACCAAGGTGATGAAACGTGTATGAAAATATTTACTTAATTTTTTCTGAATTCTTTTAAAATATTTGTATAAAATATCATATTATTTTTTATATTTGGAATTCTTTAAAAATATTTTTCTTTTATCATATTGAAAATGTTAATTTGAGCATAATAAAGTAAAAACAAACAATCACCATATTGTATAGGCAATGCCAATAGGCATGCTCCTAAATATTAAAACACACTTAAAAATGGTTTAGTTTCATTGTATTTTCTTGGTGTAAGATCAGGAAAGTAAGCTTCCTTAATACAAAACGTCTCGCGGCCCTTAGCCACCGTTATCGAGTCGGATTAAATAATTATTGTAATAGTCATCTCTTTATTTATACTTTTTTCAATTCTCTCCTTATTTTACCAAATAAAAATGAAAAAAATAATTGCATTAGTAGATTTCCTCCTAAAGTCATTTAATTGCATCAATATTTTTTTAAAAGAAATATGAACCTCGTTAAAATTCTCGTTCATAACTCAATTCAAACCGAAACTCAAACCGAGATAGTGGGAGGAAAAGAGTACCCAAAAGATTTATCATTAATTTGGAAAACCATAGTTCATACCAAAAAAAATCAAACAAAAGCAAAATGAAAAGTTATAGTTGACTACACATCGGTACTCTTTGCCTTCACTATTCTATTGTGCTTAGCGCTGATCACTATTGTTACATTCTTCATGATTTTGCATTTTCTCCCTCTGCATCGAACTGAGTACCTTTTTCCTTGTGCTCACTTTTTTATGGGCTTTCTCTACCACCTTATGGGCCGCAAACTTGAGTGATCTATTTATATGTTCGACGGTGAACATATGAAATCAGTGAACTAACTCAAGTAATGACCTACAAATCAATTAATTTAGGTAAAAAATTAAAAAAAATAATTTTAAATTCTAAATTTTACCTAGTATTTTCGTCTTATATATCACAAATCTTCAATTTTATGTTATCTCTAAGAAGACTGACGACATACAAGGAGTCTGTACGTAGATGGACATTTTTCTCTTCAAACTCCTTAGAATTGAAAACGTGCTTTTCGATCCATTCTAGTGTACCTGTGGCGCCTTTCAGCTTGGCCTAGTTGTTACTTAAGTCGTGCTCCCACTCTACATCAATGAGGTGGTGGTCGATATAATTGCCATTCGAATCTTGCAAAACGGATCATGCCCCGACAAACACTTCTTTGATAGACGCATCCGAAGATACTATGAGAAATCATTTCTTAGTTTATGACCAATCATAATTTTGGATTGGAAAGTGATCAGAACAGTATGCCCCGTGTCATGGGACTATTACCCTTTTCCCAAGAGACATGTTTGATAGGATGTGCACCACCACCGCTTATATATCCTAAGATCTCACTTTTCCTTTCTAATGTAAGATTAATGTCTCTGCCTTTTCCCAAGACCTCATGGGTGTCCACCTTACCTATCCCATTCATGGGTGCTCAGCGTAAAATCAACCAGTCAAAAATTCGATCTGATACCATTTGTCATGGGGCCATTACACTCTTCCTAAAAGACATGTCGAATAGGACATGTCCCCATCTCTTTCTAAGCCTGATCTTCTCTTTCACTCAACCTCGTGACGCCCTCGTCACGAGCTAACTACACTCGTGATGAGCTATTGTCACGGTTGTCCACCTTACTTACCCCATTCATGAGTGCTCAACGTGAGATCGGACAGTCAAAGGGTTGCTCTGATACAATTTTTCACGGGGCCATACCCTCTTCCCAAGAGACATGTCTAATAGGATATGCAGTGCCACCGCTTATATATCCAAAGACCTTCATTTTTCTTTCTGAGGCGGGATTAATGTCCCTGCCTCTTCTCAGGCGTGACACATGCATATCTAATTTAATAAAAGTGTATTAAGATTAGATACCAAATACTCATATTAATATTTGCTTGATTGAAAATAGTTTTGAACACCAATAAAAAATTTACTCGCTAAATGAATAAAATATCATATAAATATCAATATACCTGTCACAGTTAGGGTGGTCCCTCCAAAGGCTTCCCTTCTGTGTAATGTGTCACATACAAAAAATTTTACCAATTAAATTTTAGACATGTCTTGGAAATAATAAAGATATTCATAGAAAATTCCAAAACATTAAAGGAAGTTTTAGAACTCTACAGGAAAAAAACTTGAACACTTTAGAATGTTCTAAAATAGCATGAAAGACACTAGAAGATTATGAAATGTTCTATAAGGTCCTGGAATACGCTGGAAGATTATGGAATGTTCTAAAAGGTCATGGAGAATTCTCCAAGATTATACAATTCTAGAATTGTGTAGAAAGTTTTAGGAGATTTAAAATATTTCTAGGTTGTATAGATTTCTCTAGAAGCAAAATATCATCCGTAGGATTAGATTGATCTCCACAGTCTATTAAGGAGGTGGAATGCTATAAATATGTGATCTTGGTCATTTGGCAAAGTAACCAAGAAAGCTAAGAATCCTAACATCTTGTAAAGTATTCTTCAATCTAATAAAATTCTTTTTTTTTTTATTTTAATAATGAGTTCTTTTGTTTTCTACTTGAAGTATACTTCTCTTATTATTTTATTACTCGCTTAGTTTTCATCTTTAAGAAGTTTAGGTTTACTTAATCACTAAAGAGAGTGTCTAAATGCTACACGGACAGAAGAAAAAGTAAGTTCATGACAAATATCAATGATGATTGGCGCCACCCTCTTAAAGCTGCCATTACAACTAATTTGTAACCAAAGAAAAAAACGATAATTAAAATATCAGTGTAGCTGTGGGGGTGAGCGTTACAAAGGTTTCTTTATAATGCCAGTGATGATAGGCGCCGCCCTCTCAAAGCTGCCATTGCAAACCTAAACAAAAGTTTAGAAATTAATTTCTAAATATTCAAGAAATGCAAAAGTTTCAATATTAACTGGGATGGGCTGATAGGTGTTACACGTTCATTGGAATGGATAGAGGATGACATATTCAGATCGAAAAGGCTTGAAGAGAGAATCGTCCACCTAAGGACTGATTTCATGCATGTCTTTAATATTCCGAGGAGTAATATTAACTTGAAGATATCCGAGATAGAAAATGAGAACCTTAGGTAAATTAAAAGTTTAAAATTTAAAAGGTTATTTTATTTTTTATCTAACACAACTAATTGATTTGCAGGCCATTGTTCGAGAGGATACATCGATTTCATTAGTTCACATTTGAGCACATAAAAAGCAAGCTCAATAGTGTTGTCAATAAGGTGGCAAGGGAAGTCCAAAGAAGAAAGTACTTGATATGAAAAAGTCATCGGTTAGATAGAAAGCAACGAGATCAAGATGTCATTTAGTACGTGAGAGAATTTATCAGCGACGAGTAGAAGAAAAAGGCAGAGACGAAAAGGCAGTGATGGTTAGCTGAGTTATATAAGGAAAACGAACATGTTGGTGTCACATTCCTGAGGGTCGCATTCCTAAATATCTTATCAAAATGTCGTGTCGGACACATGCCAGAAGTGCTTATTGAGATATTTTGAGAATTTTATAGTTAAAAACTTACTGGGACACCAATGGCAATACATGTACCCACTATAAATATAGTTCCTCTTTTAGCTAAATAATACATGATAATATGTAATGAAATCTCAAATACAATGAGTAATACCATTGCTTTCGATGGCCAATGGCTATACCTTTAGCCAATCTTTGCTTCAACCTCAATTTCACAGATCCTTGTAAAGCTTCAGGGAACTTGATTAAGGCATAAACAGTTGTTATAGAAGATATTGCTTGTTCTACAATTATGATTGCCAGATTGTACTCCATTATTAGAGATTTCCTTGAAAGACTTTGTAATATTCCCATATATTAATTTAGGGATTAAGAAATGCAAAAGTTTAAAGGTGTAGGTTTCTTTTTCGGGTAAAACCAGTGATGATTGGCGTCACCCTCTTAAAGTTGTCATTACAACCCAAACAAAAGTTCAGAAACCAATTTTTAAATATTCAAAGAAATGCAAAAGTTTAAAGAAATGAACTCACAAACTTCTCAATGTCATGTCTAGATTCAACTGGTCTTGTCAAAAATCCTGTTTTCGGGTAAAAGCAGTCAAAAGGTCACTTTAATACCATTTATTACGGGATTATTACCCTCTTCCCAATATATATAGCTCGCTAATGGGTATCCTAAGAAATAAACCATTAATCACCGTAGGCCTCCACGTAATTCTAATATTTGCTGGTCACATATTTAGGTTTAGACCTCTGTTTATGTAATTTATTTATTTATTTTATGTTGAACATCAAGTCAAATTAAATTATATTAAATATAAAAATTTTGTTTTAATTATACATACTTCTATATTTATATTTTATGTTAATTATTAGAATAATTCGGTTTTAATAAAATATCATGTACTAAAATATAAAAAGTATTTCAATAACCTATTAAAGTTATTCAATTTGAAGCTCAATTATTTTATTATTTTTACTAAATTATTATTACAATAGTTTTAAACAATAATTTTAAAGAATTAAAATTAAGATTGTCAGTATCACATCAATGAACTATTTTTTTCTCTATAATACCAGTGCATCGGTGTACTTCCGTATACCATATCATAATTATCTTTTTAAATAATCTCCATATATTATATATAATACAAATATACATAAATTATATATGTATAAAAATACATTTATATGAAAATATAAATCTTAAAATGATTAATTAAGTCCAACAATTTAATTAAATGATTATATTTTTATTTTCAAATGTCTTTATCTAATGAATAAAAAATTAAGATAAAATATTATTTTTGGGAAATATTAAAATATTATACCAACTCGTGTATGTCAGTGTGCACCGATACAAGTCATTATCGATCAAAATGGACCAAAACACATCAAAACAACCTAGAATATTGATCGAAACAGAACTTAAACTACTTGGTACTAATTTAAGACTGTTTGAGTCGGTACCAATACTAAAATGCCTATCATGATTAAAGTACATTTGCTTAATAGTTTAAAAAACGTAATTGATTCACTTAATTTTTTGCTATTTTAAATAATGTATTGGTAGATGTAATACATATACATACTTTCAGATCAAGTTGATATTTGTATCTAGTTCATTTGAAACATATTTTTTTAAAATTTTATATGATACATGTTAATTTTTAATCAATTTAAAATCTCTATTTAATTAAAAATTATAAAACATTTAATTATTTAACTAATAAAAAATTCAACAAATAATTATTACATTCAAATTAATGTCTAGAAATAAATAGATGAATTAGATAAAAAAAAAGCTTAACTAAACATGAAAAATTAGATAAAAAAGCCGAACTAAACATGAAAATAAATTCTGACAAAAAATGAACATAAGAATAATGCGGGTAAATATTAAAAATATTAAAGCAACTAAGGCATTTACACATTACTTTCTCTCACAAATTATTTAAATAAAATTTGTTTCATCGTCTTTGATAAGCTTATTCAATTCGTTTTATCGTCATTCATAATCAGGACAACGAATTCTTATATAATACGAAACAAATGATATCACTCGAGACTATAATGATCGGACTTTGCAAAAATAAACATAATAATCGAATATTATATACAATGTATGAATGCATATATAATAATAATAATAATATAATAATAATAATAATAATAATAATAATAATAAATACTATACTTTAATAATAATATAAAAGGCTACGTTTGTTCAAAAAAAATAAAAAATATAAAAGGCTATGTAATATACATATTATGGGAAAATATATTAAAAACCATATTATGGGAAAATATAGTATAATATAAGATATAATGAGCATTAAAATACATAAATAAGGTAAACATGCGTAAAAAATATAAAGTTAAAGTATACATAGTACAAAGTAATAAATTTATAATATTCACAATATAGAAAACAACTCATGCTGTATAACTTTGACTGAGTAGTCATTCGTCCATATTTTTCTTTTTAGTATAATACATGTTTATTTTATAATTTATATTTGATATTTGTGACTCTTTTTTTTAATAATATTGTCTTCAAGTTTCGAATACGGATTATCTTATTGGGAGAGTAATATACATTGCCATTGAACTCAACCCTTGTTGATTGGCCTATTATTTTTAATCATTTAAGCCTTTAACATTTTATTTTAAGTCAAAATAACCTCTGGTTGAATGAAAATCATTCGTTAACTAACGGTCAGCGCTAGTAGCTAATATAACATGTTCTATGTGTTTAAAGTGCTAATGTAACAATGAAACGTATCTAAATTAATGTTATGTCACTGCCATATGTTCAAATTGATGAATGATACTGTCACGTATCTAGAGTGATGGCGTGTACATGCAACATACACATAAGTGATGACCTGACATGCCACTAGTAAAAATATTTTAATATTTATTTATTAAAATAATATTATTTAATATTTTATTAAAATAATTTCATCTAATGCGATGGTAACCATTCCATCATCTAATTAGTGGAATAAAATAAGAAATTAAAAAAAATGTTTGTGGTGGGACATAAACTTGGTAATTCATAATATTATTCATTTAACAACTTTCATCATTGTAACTTTGTGGGATAATGACACAAATACTCTTTTTATTATATAAAATTTTTAATGTGATGTTTATATTTTGTAAACGTTTAATCAGCTCCATGTATTTTCTTTCCGTCATATACAGTGCCCCTCGCCCTAACGCCGCTAACTCAAATATTTTTTTTTTATTTAAATATTCTTTTTTATTCCCTGATTTTTAACTTTCTCCAAACCCTAACCCTTAGATTCATCACTGCCAACTCCAACCACCTGCTAACGAAGCCGCCGCCTAATCTTGCCACCGATAAAGCCCCTAAACCTTTCGGTTGAAATCCTTTTTATTGGTTTTATTATTATAATTATTGTTTGTTTGTTATTCATTAATTTTTTATTATAATGATTTTTTTATAATATAAGATTTATATTTAAATTATGACCATATATATTAATTAGTGTCTTTATACGGTATATATATATATATATATGGTTTTAACAGAATGGTTTTTATGTACATATTTAAAAATATTATTTTGATATATATATATATGAATATATCATATGTATATATACGTAAATAATATACTACTTTGTAAAAAGAGAGGAAGATGAGGTAAAAATAAAGAACATTATGAGGAAGATGAAGTTTTTGAGTTTTTATTTGAAGAGAAGTGTTTAAAATTAAAAAATCAGTTTATTTTAATTTATTTTAATAGTCTTACAAAAAAATAAATGGGAAATTGGATCGGTGTCCTTCACTCTGTAATTTTTTATTTTTTATACGAAGAATGCCACGTGGCTTGCTGTGATGGGTCTATGTGTCTTGCCACATCATTGGATAACGGGCGAGGGGTATTTTGTATAACAGAAAAAAGTACAAGGGACTGATTGAACGTTTACAAAGCACAAACACCACATTAGAAGATTTTGTATAGTAAATGGGGCATTTGTGCCATTATCCCCAACTGTTTTTCTCTTTCGTGTTAATGTTGTAATAGAAATATTAGATATTATATGTAAATTTAGACCCTTACACTAGGACTTTTACACATTACTTGCTCTCACTAGTTATTTAAATAAATTTCGTTTCATCGCTATTCATAAATGTGTTGAAGATAGTGACTTTTATCTTTATTTTGATTTTTAATCAGTGACAGAGCTAGAACTTTATATAGTGAGGTCAGAATATTGTTGATCTTATATCTTAATGTCAGAGCTGTCTTTAAGCTCGACTTTTTAAAAACAATAGAATCTCTATCAATTTTTATTCGAAGTGAGATCAAATCATATAAACAATTTCGGTTCAAGAGGCTAGAAAATGATACCATTTGTTTTGAATTAAATACCATTCGAATGATACTAATCTTATTTAAAATGATCAGATTTTGTAAAAATAAATATGAATACAAGCATAATATGTGAATATTATATACAATGTATGCGTACAGAACAAAATATATATAATAAATACTGTGCATATAATATTATAAAAGGCTACATAATACACGTATTATAAGAAAATATAGTATAATATAAGATATAATGAGCACTAAAACACATAACGTAGACATTTGTAAAAATATAAAGTTAAAAGTATACATAGTACAAAGTAATACAAAATTATAAAACATAAATATGGTATAATAGAAAAGTATAAATGGTATAATAAACTAATATATGAATCTAAGAATCTATATTATAAATGGTATAATAAAAAATAATTATGATTAATTTAATAAATTAAAAATAAAATATTTTTACTGACGTGACATGTCACGCCATCACTTATGTATAGATAATACGTGTCACGTCATTATTTTAGACAAGTAAGATGTGTTACGTCAGTAACTAATATTGACTACTAGTTCACTAGCGGTTTTCATTCAACAAAAGATTATTTTGACTCGCAATGAAATGTTAAAGGCCAAAATACTAAAAAAAATACAACCAAAGTGACTCTTTTATTAATTGTTAAGGGAATTTTGGCATTGTCATTAAAATTAAGATGGTTCAGTTATTTAATCTTCAAATAAAGGAACGTTTGAGACCCGTTGGGTGGTCACAGTGATCAAGAAAACGTTATTTTATTCAAAATATTTGAATTCGAATAATTTTATCTGTAAAGTGTATAACTTTAACCTTGGATCAGAGAATGCCAAGTGAAATACGTGAAAATTGTACAATAATACTGTAAGCAAGTATATTGTTAATACTGTAAACAACTAGCCGACACTTGATTTATGTGTAGCATTTGTCGTTTGAATAAGTGGTGGACATTTCACTAGGACATTGCGGTGAATCCCATGGTAGATTAGGTTTCCATGAATCTGCCATCGTTGGAGACAATCTGAACGGAAACCCCATCGACAAATGGTTATAATCGGGGATCGAATCCGAGTTCTTCGTCATTTCTTCCTCACTTTCCGCTACACCTCCATCACCTTGCATATCCTGGGTCAAGAAGCCAGCGTATTGCTGTTGTTGCCCTCCGAAATTGGTACTTACCGAGGCCTTGCTAATGTCGGAAATCATCGGCGGAGTCAACAGCATGGAAGAGGCATCAGCAGTGCACTTGGAGGATGAACCGGACATGTTGTCGAGCTGAGAAAACATCAAGTTGTTATGAAGGTCTCCATTGGAGACATGAAATGGAGATGGCCTATCGACCGTCTGATGGAACGATCTAAATGAAGGAATATCTAGAGCCGAAAAGCCGGCAGCGCAGCCTTGTAGCAGTTCACCGTTGCTGCCTAACGGCATCGTTGATCCGATTTCGGTCGTGCAAGATGCACCACGGTGGAGTATATCAGATGGTACAGACACTGGTAATGGTGACATCCAAGTGTGGGAAATAGCCCTTTGTGCCATGGAGCTTGTCTTTTTGAATATCCTACAAATAGCCCATGCATCCTGTTGGAAACAAGGCAAACAATTCATAACCAAACAACATAGAAAAATTATGATTCAAGGATTATTACATTTGCAGGAAGGGTTCTGTCCAAGATCTTCTTCGACGGCAGTGTCGAGTCCGACATCGAAGGTAGCCGGAATTCGTGCATCATCCAATCGGTTTTCATCCCTTTAGCAGCTCTGCCTCTATAGAACACAAGGGACTTCTTCAGACCAATACATTTGGTGCCATCAGATGAGTAGATAGGCCTATCTGTTCCGGTAGCCTTCCAAAACCCGGCTCCGGTGACTCTGTTAGGCCTCGCACTGTTGCGGTATTTCCGGCCCCTCGGACAGTAGAAATACCACTCCTTCTCCCCTGATGCTGCTAGCTCTGCTTATACAAAAGTAGGGTAAGAAGCAACATCAAATAATAGTATTCCATCAGTAAAAGAAAGGGAAAATGATTTTTCTTGGAAGCCAAACAGAAGATGAAAACTGACTTGGAAGGTCCCAGGGTTCATATTTATAAATGTCAACTTGTTTAATGAGTTCAATGGGCAATGGTTTCTGCTGAATCTTCTTCTTGAGGTAGAATCCGACCAGCTCTTCATCTGTTGGGTGGAACCGAAAACCAGGCAACATGACATCATCAACTTTATCAACATCACTCTTTTCATCCATGTTCATCATATAGAAAAAACAACTTGTATGAAACTGAAACAAAACTTGGGAATTAATTCGAACTTATTTTCGATTTCAACACCATATGAAGATGTTTCAATCAGATGTTAAATGAACTGGATGTGACTTTTTTTGGGGATTTTCAAAATCAAAATTGTTTTTCATAAGCTTCAAGTATCAATATGGGATATCTCTTGTTTTTATCATGAGAAAACGAGGCAAAACGACAAGGCACCCTTCCAATATCATACTCTCTTATTTTATTTTACTTGGATTGATATTTGGTTGAATAGTGTTTTGTTAGTTTTACACATGGATGGACCAACTACCAACACAAAGCTCAAATTTATATTCAAATCCATGATTTCCTCATAGATCCTTTTTGGAGAAAAAATTACAAAGTATCGTTCGTCAGATAATTAGTATTATTTTATAACATAAAAATAGAGTGTTAAAAGTATCTTCTATTACTTCCGAAGAGATCACCTATCAAAAAAATATATTTTCTTGGTGAGATTTAACCTCATGATCTTAAACTGAAATATTTGTGTTTGGTAGGACTTAAACATATAGGATCATTTAAATTAGCTAACTTAAATTCATATTTGTCTCTCACTTATCTATTTAACGAACTAAATAGATATTAATCTAGTCAAGTCGGATAAAATCACTAAAATAAAAAAAAATCTCTTTCATAATATATTCCAATATTATTGCATTCTTAAAGATTTGAATCCGAAACTTTAATTAAACAAAGATATTCTCATATCAATTGTTCCATAGACTTCTTTTTGCAATCATTTCGTGTAAGGGAGAAAAAGAGAAAGAAGGGCATGAGTCCATGAGTCAATCTCTTTGATTTCATGAAATTTGGAATATGGAATTTCCTCAAAATCAAAACCTTTTTGGTAATACCGTAACTTGGTTTCAAACCTCAAAGCGATAGTTTCTAATTATACTAATGCATATAAAAAATATTTCATACATTAATGGGGAAATTTTATTTTCTACAAACAGTTTTAATTTATGGTTTATACATTTAATTTAGGGTTTGATGTTAAGGTGTAGATTTTAAAGTTTTGATATTATGGTTTAAGGATTAAGCTTTAGGATTTTTTAGGTTTTGGGTTAGGGATTTAGATTTTATATTGTGAAATTAAAATAGACATGTTTGTGTAAAAAAAATTACATTACTTGTGCATCAAGTATCAACCTAATACGAGATCCACTAATTGACATAGTGGCCAAGGATACTCATGTTGCCTCATCTTATGAGTTTGAATATCGAAATTTACCTTGAGAATCTAACATCTCTAGTTAATAAAAAAAAATCAAACTAATACATTAACTAATCTTGAAAATATTAGATAAGAAAAAGCATAATACAAAATTTATATTGTAATTGTCCAAAGCATAAGTTTGCTGACCAATATTGTCCGCTAAAGGCATAGCAAGTGATGCAATACTTAGTTTACAACCCTAACCCTAACCCTTATAGTTTGTTATTTATATCTTGGGTATGCCACCAATTGCTTGCAAAATGGGTCGAGATCTTTCTATCTAATCTTCCAATGCCCTCTTTCTATGTGGAAATTAACCTCATAAACATAGTCATGTTCCCAATGTGGAAATCCCACATGAAAGTTATTGACTAAGACCAATTTTTATAATAAGAATAATGGTATTTTCTAAATTATTCTTTATCTCAATGTCACTTATTTATTAAATCATATATATTTAACAATTGACGTGCTAATCAAGGTTTAGTTTAATAGATTTAATATAATATAGGGTATTTAATCAAGCGTTAGTCTATTTTACCTTTTTGGTTCACACAAGAATAAAGCAAATAGGATATTTTTTATATATAAAAAAATGGAAGGAAACTTAGGCCATGGAACTAAGAAACAACAGTTCTACAACAAGAATCAGAAATAATTGTCTGAAAGTGTTGAGAACCCGTCAATTTAATTATTCTATCGGTTAACATAATGTTTTTGCAATGAATTTATTGTATTTTTTTTAGTGATATGCATGTCTGTCTTACGGTTCATATTTAAGGTGTGGAGTTGCTCCTCCTAATAATATTATCTCAAAAGTTCAAACTCGCATCTTTTCTTTGGGAGTGCAATATGCCTTACCAATGCACCCAGCCTTTATTGTATTTCTTTGATTTTATAATAAAAAATAAAAATATTAATGTTGTGAAATGTAAGGGTCAATAATAGCCAAATCAAGTCAATGAAATATTTATCAAATTATTGTTAGTTAAATTATTACTCCTACTTTGTAGCTAGCTTGATGATGCTATGGATTAAGCTTGATAATAATCTCTTTTGTCTTATTACGAATATTTTTATAATTTTTTTGAATATAAATATTTTTATAATTTTAAATTTGCAAGTTGCAAATTAACTTGATTGCTTTCATGTAAAGTTAAAATTCAAATCTTTTACAATCTCAAAAAAATAATAATTAATTGAACTTTGAGATGATAATTTGGAATTGGCTAAAATATTATAAAGGCCCTTAATCTATTTTATTTTTATTAAATAAGCCTCTATATTTTTTATCCATATGAGCCCATCCTTCTATTTTTAATTAAATAAAATCTTATTTCAAATGAATTGTTGATTTATATGAGTGAAGTAGAAAATAGAAGCCAGTGGCTTACTTAAATGAAAGTTAAAAATTAAGGGTTTATTTGAGCACTAACGAAAACTTATTTAAATAGAATCTCAAAGATTAAGGGACTTTTCAGACTTTTTAATAATCGTCGGTATCTAACTCATTAATAGTTTAATCAGGATCGTGTACTACAGAAGTCCATTATGAGGACGACCCTCCAAATTCAGTTTTCTCTATTCACAATGTTAGGACTTGAACTCTTAATCTTACTTAAGAGTCCTAACGTTTTATCCCGCTAGAATAACTTGTAGCAAAAAAATTCGACTTTGAAATTCAATAGAAAATATAAGGCTAATATGCTAAACACACCCTTGAAATTAGTCACTTTATTTAAATAAGCACTTACACTTATTTTACATACAAAAATCCCTTGGACTTTGTCACTTTATTTAATTAATAGACCTTATATACATTTTTACATCCACATTTGATATACTTGATAATTTAGAATAAATTTGCCGTGCAACATTTTAATTTATCTTACGTCCCAAATTATACAAAATAAAGGGTAAAGTACACCAATGGTCACCGAACTTTTAGCACGCTTTTATTTTGGTCACCGAACTTTTAAAATTTTTATTGGGATTACCCAACTTTTATTTTATTTTTATTTTGGTCCATCCCATTACCTTCCGTTAGAAAATATTGATGTGGCCCGTTAGTTTTCCTTTTCCTCAAGGGTAAATTACATAAATGGCACTGAACTTTTAAGGCGCTTTCGTTTTGATCACCGAAATTTTAAATCTTTCATTGGGGTCACCCAACATTTGTTTTGCTTTAAAGCAACCCCGTTAGTTTAAGAAAAAACTCTTTCAATGTAGAAAAAAAGTAAGAAGTAGATTTTACCTTATGATTATCGATGAGCAATACTTTTTTATAAAAAATCTCGTTGTGTAGATTCATGCATTTACTAGCATAAAATATTTTATGTATAAATCATGCTCTTGAATATTGTCTGTAATGTAAAGCCATTATTTTGATCTATAGACCACATTGTATGCAACCTCATCTTCAAGCTACTTCAAGGTTAATAAGTACAAAGGGAAAAAAAAGCAAACATTGAGTTTAATTATTGACCAAGAGTTTAACGTTTTAGTTTACTTCTGAAAGTTGTATCCAAAAATTGTTCCACAAATTTCCTAGAATATGCAAGCACATTTGATGCACCCCATGTTTAAGTTCAAACATTAATTTACTTTGCCTTTAGAGACGGAGCTAGGATCAAACATTAGGAGGGGCAAGAGTCTTTTAAACCTTTAAATATAAAAATCGGGAGGGACAAAAACCTTATTTGATTTGTTTTTAAACTAATAAGGACCTAAAATACTATTATACCTAAAATCGGGAAGGGAAACACATACATCCCTCCGTCCTTGTTTGGCATCATGATTGGTGTTGTTTTAATAGATGCCTTTGTGTTCGGTTACAACTTGTTCTTAGTCATTAGTTTTCTTTTCTTACTCTATTTTTCATCGCAACTTGTATCTTTTCTCCATTCTCTTCCTTTTAAAGTTCCATTATCTTTTTTAAACTTGACCGACGTGTTTAAACATCTATGCTCGTCTATTTTCTCTATAAGCCAACACTAACAATGGATCTATGACAAATTTATTAAACAATGCAGCTAAATAAAGGTAGCATAAAAAAGAATGAAGAAAGGATGCAGCAAAACGATGGAAGGAGGGGCGGGAAATATGTGACCCCAATGAAAGTTTTAAAAGTTTGGTGACCAAAATGAAAGTACTCTAAAAAATCGATGACCATTTATGTGGTTTACCCTTGAGGAAAAGGAAAACTAACAGGCAAATCAACATTTTCTAATGGAAGGTAACGGGAGGGACCAAAATGAAAGCAAAATAAAAGTTGGGTGACCCTAATGAAAATTTTAAAAACTCGGTGACCAAAATGAAAGTGCCCTAAAAGTTTGGTAACCATTAGTGTACTTTACCCTAAAATAAAATAAATGTTCGCACTATAAAATTATCTAAGATTTTATCACATCTAACAGTTTAGTAATTTACATAGTAAATAGTCTTGAATCAAAACTTGAGAGGTAATTTCTTTAAATATTAATTAATTAATTATTTTTCTTGGACAATAAACCAATTAGCATACGATGAAATATTAGTTGATATAATGAGATATGACATTAAATTATTTAAATGAAATTAGATGTTTGAATTATAACGTTGTAAATGAAGTAAATTAAATTAATATAATCATCCTATAATATATCTCTGTAATACTCGATACGAATTATTCTGCTAATTGAAATATTGTTAACTAATACTTTTTTAAATCCAACAAATAACGAAATTCTAACTTAATTTATTAATTAAAAATTGATTTCCCCTTGGATAAGGAAAAGAGCAAATTCATAACCAAGTAATTACCACAAGATTAAATATTCAATGAGAAAATGTCACAATTGATTGTGAAGTTCTGGATTCCAAATCCCATCATAGTGTTTCAAGAGTGGAAGCAAAAAGGAAGAGACAAAACTAATTCACAATTATTTTTATATTAATGTTATGTTCACATTGAATTAAAAAAACAATAAGGGTTATATTTTGAGACTGTATTTTAATATACAGTTTGTGTAAAAAAATATTACACACCCTTTATTAAAATTTAAAATTTAATTACTAATTTTCAAATTATAAAGCCTAAACACTAAAATTTTAAATTTTAAATCCTACAACCTAAATCTTTAAACTCTAAACCCTAAATTTAACAAGCTTGTGTAGCAAAGGTTTTATTTCCATACTATAATATCTTAATTTTAAAATATAATCATAGTTAATATATCTCTAATTTTGCTATTTTTAACAAAATGAATTTCTTAATAAAACGAATGAATAAGCATCCAACTTGTCATCTTCAAACTATATCTGTAATTGCAATTAAAAATTGATTTATCCAAATAAAAAAAAATCTGGTTTATGCGGGTTTTGCAATGAAAGGAAAGAAAGCATTAAAAACCCATAATTAAGTATATTCTTTTTTTGTGAAATTTCTAAATTTTCTCTTTTTTTAATCACTTGTTCATAATCAAGAGAAGAGTTTTGATACCAACTTAAGAAAAAATGTCTACTTTAGGTACCAACTTGAGATAGAGGTGTTCAAACGATTAATTCGGTTAACCGACTGAACCGAACTAGCTAAACTCTATTAACCGAAAATTTTTCCCTTTAACCGTTAACAAAACTAAATTTTTCTTAAAAAAAATTAACCGAACCGAACTTTTTTCGGTTAATTTTTGAATTAACCGAAATAAAAATGAAAAATACCTAGAAACATTTTGAATCTAATTATTGAACATCAAAATAACAATAAACATCACATATAAATATCAAAATAACAATAGATAATATATAAAATAACATTTAGCATCTAATTAGTTGGGTTAGGCTTATTTTATATACGTTTAATATATATTATATTTAATATTTTTGGCTAATTAACAGGTTTTGAACCGAATTAACCGATAACCGAATTTTTAAAAAATATTCATTAACCGATCTAACATCTAATTAACCAACCGATTAACCAAACTAGATTTCGGTTCGGTCAGTTAAATTCGGTTTTAACTGAACAATGAACACCCCTAACTTGAGAGAAAAAAAATCTTTAGGTATTAACTTAAAAGAATGTGCCTAGTTTAGGTATCAACTTGGGAGAAAAAAATTCTTTACGGATCAACTTGAGAAAAAATATAGTTCAAGTATCAAATGTATAATTAAACCTATTTTTTAATATGAATATAATTAAATATAAATAAATAAAAATATTCGAGGTAAGCCAAGCTGAGATTGAATCTTAGAAGTTTTGTTAAAATGTCTGACCTATATAGAAAAAACGCATGATGTAAAAAAATTTCTAATGTTTGACTGAATAGTTATTTTGGTTTCTGTAAAACTAATATTTGATTTTGATATAACAAGTAATTTCAAGGACCAATTTGTAAAATAAGATAAATTTTTAAGTACTCAAAACTAATCACAAAATGACAAGGATTCAAACTTAAAAGTGTTTCTTAGTCAAAAACTAAAATCCCAAATATTTTCTAAGTATTTTTGTACTCAAATAGCCAAAATTTGTCCAGGCATATCGATACACCCTTTCCCGTATCGATACGGTTCTTAGCTACTGCAAATTATTTTTACGCAAATGGCTATCGAGTACCGATACGCAAAGCCATATCGGTACGCATGTTCGATACTCATATGTACGTTTTGATACGTCATTCAACCTGGGAGATAACGACTATGCAAGTATCGGTACGATTTCTACTCGTACCGATACTGGGTGTTAGATTTTTTAAATCTTTTGCATTTAATACTCGACCGTTGCCTTGTCAGTTTAATGGAATCACAAATTTTGAAAATCTGTTATAGCGTATCGATACGCTTATAGGCATATCGATACGGGTTTTGATACTCGAGCAATTAGGGTTTCAATGAGTAAACCCTATACCGATACGGTAAGCCCCGTACCGGTACACCTTTGTTAAATTGACAACTCGTACAGATACGCCATTCCCGCGTACGCCCAAAAGAAAAATGAAAACCTTCGTGAGTACGCCCAAAAGTGGCGTGATGTGGTGGCTCAAGTTCAGCCCCATCTCCGAGAAAACAAGATTGCCCCAATGTTCATTGACACATAAAAGAAACGCTTTATGACCGTCTGATCAATAACCCTATTAGTAACTTCGCTGATATGGTAATAACCGATGAGCGTATTGAAGCGGTAACCAAAGCGGAAGGATCGATGGAAGGGAACAGTCACGCAAATAGTTCAATAAGAAGGAACATGAAGTGAACACTACGAATACCTACGAGGCTGTTAAGAATTTCACTATATCTCAGCCTCAAGCTTCAAACCCCCAGAATTTTAATAAAAGGGAAGAGCGGGGACCCAAGAAGGAAAACTCCTTTGCGCTGCTACTGATTACCTATAAGGAACTCTACTTACAGCTCTACAAGGCGGATCTAGTTCGACCTCAGCATGTTACTCCTTTTAACCTCCCTTATCCAGCATGGTATGGCCCTAAAGCCTATTACGAATACCACGCTGAAATACCAAGCCATACTATTGAGAACTGTATAACATTTAGAAAGTTTGTTCAAAATTTGATCAAGACTGGAGTGCTACAGCTAGGGGAGCCAAGTACCGCTAATAACCCTTTGCCGAATCATGGTGGTCAAGGCATAAATGCTATCGAGGAAAAATGTGTAAGAAAGGCTAATGCTAGCGTGTCAGAAGTCAGGTCCCCCATGAGATGGGTCTTTCAGCAACTATGTATGGCTCGTCTCATCCACTGTGGAATGGTAATTATGAAAAGGGGTTGTGGCCCCTATTGCGAATACCATTAGTCGAGGGATCATCACATTCGAGATTGCGAGGAGTTCCACCAAGTAGTCCAGAAGTTGATGGATAGCAAAGTAATTGAATTCTTTGAGGAAGAAGAAAGGAGTAATGAGCTCGAAGTTTGCACGATGGATACTCCAGATTTCAAATACAGTGCAAAAAGGTCATTCATCATTGTCCTCAAACCAAGTCAATAGGATGCATCATGAGAAGAAAGTCCCATGATAGCCCCTAAAATTATAATTTAAGTCCGACATCCTTTTCCTTTAAGGATACCCGGATAGTGCCATGGGACTACACAACCAGTGTCTTAGTACAAGGAAGTTTCAGTTCACAAGGAGAGAAGAAACCAATTGAGGAGATGAAACCCACCGAAGGAGAGCATGCGAAACCAAACCCTGAGGAGATAAATGATGTGGGGCATTTCACACGAAGTGGGAGATGCTATGCCCCTAAAGCTCCAAAGGCAGTAGAAGAGATGAAAGGAAAAGGCAAGGCAACTGAGTTCGAAACTATGAAGATATTTGGGGAAGAGCCATTCTTAAACTCAACGAGCCAGTGACTGAGGCTCAAGCTTAGAAAATTTTGAATTTCTTAAAACACAGTGAATACAGTGTGGTAGACCAACTCAAAAAACAACAGGCCCAGATTTTAGTGCTTGATTTGCCGTTGAATTAAAAAAAAACACCGCGAGGCTTTGTTAAAAGTATTGATTCAAAATTTTGTCAAGATTAATATTTCGGTTAGTAAGCTTGACCAGATCATCGGATATATCACTAATTGTAATCATATCACCTTCAGTGATGATGAGATACTGGAAGAGGGTACGGGATCCAGCAAGGCCCTAAATATTACTACCCAGTACAAAGGTCACATACTATCGGGGGTGCTCATCGACAACGGCTCTGCCCTGAATGTCATGCCCTTAGCTACCTTACAACGCTTGCCAATTGACAGCTCACATATGAAACCTTGCCAAAATGTCGTGCGTTCATTTGACGGGATCCAAAGAGAAGTGGTTGGGAAAATTAAAGTACCCATGCTCATAGGTCCAACAGAATACACTGTGGATTTCGTGGTCATGGACATCCGGCCATCTTACAATTGTCTGTTAGGGAGACCGTGGATCCATTTGGCCGTAGCTGTTTTGTCTTCTTTGCACCAGAAGTTGAAGTTTGTCATCGAAGGAAAGATAGTAACAGTCAATACCGAGAAAGATGTCGTGGCTCTGGTAACTTCAGACACTCCATACATTCCCACTGATGAGGAGGCCTTGGAATGTTCCTTTAGGGCATTGGAATTCGTAAATGCAACTTTTGTTGCTCAAGGGAATATTATCCCATGCCCAAGATTATCAAATTGCATCAAAATGGTGGTGACAGAAACACTAGGAAGAGGAGCGAAAAGAGGAAGAGGTTTGGGGAGGAGCCTGCAAGGACGTTTGCGACCTATAAATGTTATCTACAAGTATAACCATTTTGGACTTGGACTTAGGCCTAACTTTCTGCAAAAGAAACAAGATTGGAAGAGAAGAACAATGAAAGGCCTGACTTAGAGAAGATGACATTCCATGGGCTCCAATCACCTATACAGATATGAAGAAAGTCTTCGTGTCTGGCGGAGTCGTGAATCCCAGACTCAAGGTCCAAGAAGCTAATCAGGAGAATGAGTAGATCCTCAATGAAGAGTTGATCTGCAAAGCCATGGATGGAATGGATGTAAACGTAGTCTCTGAAGATGGCAAGATAGCTCAGCCCTTGGAAAAGATCCGCCTATGCTTTCCGGGCGAAGAGCTTAGCAATTAGACCAGCAAGGAGCTGCCTGTAGTTTTTAGAACTCAATCAAAGTAATGCCCAGAATCACCCTATTGCTTTTGGCCCGAGAGTAATAGAATCTTTTGTAATAGGGCTACTATGTCAATCTGTTTTTATTTTCAATGAAAATGATGTTTCCTATATTTCTCAAATGGCAAACATAACACTCATTTCATTCATTATTCATTCATTCATCACTTATTCTTTCATTACTTATTTATTTATTCATTTATAAGCTGTTCCCAATACATACTTCTAAACTCGTGCAGGTCCCCGAATATTAACTGTATGAATGATTCTGGGCCTAGTCTAGGGATAAATTTTGAACAACCCTCGTGCTTAGCTGAAATAGATGAAGGGGATGATAAAAAGGAATATGAGGTCCAGGATGAATTGCTAAGACTGATGACTAGTGACGAGAAACAGATTTTGCCCCACCAAGAATAATTTGATGTTTTGAATTTAGAGACCGAAGAAGAAAAGAAAGAAGTGAAGATATTACCACTCTATCATCGAAAGTGAGACAATAGTTGGTGGAACTAATTTCAGAATTAAAGACATGTTTACATGGACATATCAAGACATGTCGGGTTTAGATACGGATATTGTAGTGCACAAAATCCCAATAAAGCCAGAGTGCAAGCCAGTCCAGTAAAAGCTCCGAAATATGAGACCATATATGCTGTTAAAAGTTAAAGAAGAAGTAAAGAAATAGTTTAAAGCCGGATTTTTGAAGGTTGCCAAATACCTAGAGTGGGTAGCCAACATAGTCCCGGTGCCCAAGAAGGATGGAAAAGTACGTATGTGCGTAGACTATAGGGACCTCAATAGGGCAAGTCCTAAGGACAATTTCCCCTGCCTCACATTGATACCCTAGTCGACAACACTGCGGGGCATTCTTGGTTTTCTTTCATGGATGGCTTTTCAGGGTATAATCAAATTAAAATGCACCCATAAGACATGGAAAATACCACCTTCGTAACTATATGGGGGCACATTTTGCTATAAAGTCATGCCCTTCGGATTGAAGAATGCCGGGGCAACTTATCAAAGGGCCATGGTTACCTTGTTCCATGACTTGATACACAAGGAGTTTGAGGTGTATGTGGATGACATGATAGCCAAGTCCCAAACTGAAGAAGAATATATTGAGAATTTGCGGAAGCTATTTCAAAGGCTAAGAAAATATCATTTGAAGCTCAACCCGTCCAAGTCTACCTTTGCAGTTACATCTAGAAAGCTCTTAGGTTTTATGGTTAATTGAAAGGGGATTGAAATCGACCCTGACAAAGTGAAAGCAATTCAAGATTTGCCACCGCCTCAAACCCAGAAGGAGGTCCGAGGATTCTTAGGGAGGCTCAATTACATTTCTCGGTTCATCTCCCAATTGACAAGTGTGATCCTGTTTTTAGATTACTTTGGAAGAATGATCCGGGAAAATGGGATGAAGATTTCCAAGAGGCTTTAGAAAAGATTAAGAAGTATTTGACCAATGCCCCGATCTTGGTAGCACCGGTACCGGACAAGTCGTTAATTCTGTACTTGACAGTGTTTGATAATTCGATGGGATGTGTATTAGGACAACATGATGAGACAAGCAAGAAGGAAAGGGCCATTTATTACTTAAGCAAGAAATTCACCAAATGTGAGTCACGTTACCTGTTGATCCAAAAGTTGTATTGTGCCCTAGTATGGGATACTAAGAGACTCAGCTAGTACATGTTGTATCATACTACTTGCTTGATTTCCCGGATGGATCCATTGAAATTTCTGATGGAGGCACTAGCACTAACCGGAAGAATGGCCCATTGGCAAATGTTGCTATTTGAGTTCGATATTGTCTACGTGAGCCAGAAAACAGTAAAAAGAAGTGTGGTGGCAGATCTTTTGGCAAGCCGTACCTTAGATGACTATGAGTCATTGTATTTTAGTTTTCCAGATAAAGACTTGATTGATGCTCTATTTGAGGAGATCCCCAGCAACGAATCTTGGAAGCTTTATTTTAATAGGGTATCCATTGCCCTAGGTAGTGGGATAGGGGCAGTACTAATTTCCCCTGAAGAGGTCTACTATCCCTTTACTAGTAGGTTAGAATTCTTTTGTACAGACAACATAGCTGAGTATGAGGCTTGCGTCATGGGACTTCAGGCAGCTATAGAATGAAAAATTAAGGCACTTTAGGTCTTCGGGGATTCATCTTTGGTGATCTACCAGCTTTAAAAAGAATGGGAGACGAGAGATCAGAAGCCAGTCAAATACTTTGATTTGATACAGGAGTTGGTTAAAAATTTTGAGGAAATCAGCTTCGTTGACCTACCAAGAGAAGATAACTAGATGGCTGACGCCTTAGCGACTTTGGCCGCCATGTTTGAGGTAAACCCGACTGCTGAAATGAAGCCGATTGAGATGCAGATTTTTAAGGTACCAGCTCATTGTTATAATTTGGAGGAGGTTGAGGAGGATGGCAACCCATGGTATTACGATATCCTTCAATATATCAGATTCCAGTCTTACCCAAATGATGCCAATGATAACGATAAAAGGACCATTAGGAGGTTGGCTTTGGGTTATGTCCTTGACGGAGAAGTTTTTTACAAGAGAATTAAGGATCAGATATTGTTGAGATGTGTCAATGCTCAGGAAGCTAAAACCATCCTAGCTAAGTTACACGATGGCTTGTGTGGGACTCACGCTAATGGTTTCTCAATGGCTTGTATGGACAATATCACCAAAAGCTTCGAATGGACATCGCTTCATCTTGGTGGCCATCGATTACTTTACTAAATGTGTGGAAGCTGCCTCTTATGCTAGCATCACGAGAGCAACTGCATGTAAATTCTTAAAGAAGGAGATTATCTGCCGTTACAGTTTGCTATAAAGAATCGTCACCGATAATGCTTCTAACTTAAACAACAAAATGATGACTGAAGTATGTGAAAAGTTTAAGATTGTGCATCACAATTCTACCACTTATCGTCCCAAGATAAATGGGGCAGTTGAAGCAGCAAATAAGAATATAAAGAAGATCATAGCCAAGACTATTGATACTTTCAAGGATTGGTATGAGAAGCAGCTATTTACATTGCTTGCTTACCGGACATCTGTAAGGACCTCGACATGGGCAACGCCGTATTCTTTGGTCTATGGCACGAAGGCGGTACTGCCTATTGAAGTAGAAATCACATCATTGAGAATTCTGAATAAGATAAAGTTGGATGATGCTGAATGGATGCAAGCAAGGTTTGATCGATTGAACCTCTTTGATGAGAAAAGATTAAGGGCCACCTGTCACGGACAAATGTATCAGAAGAGGATGATGCATGCCTACAACAAGAAGGTTTGCCTGAGAGAATTCCAAGAAGGAGACTTAGTGCTGAAAATGATTTTGCCAATCCAAATGAACTTCCGGGGAAAGTGGATGTCGAATTGGGAAAGGGCTTTATATTGTTAAGAAATCCTTATCTGGGGGAGCATTAATTTTGGAAAAGGTGGATGGAAAAGAGTTGTGCAATCGATTGATAGGCTCTGATACAGTAAAAATGCCTCACTTTGAGTTATGGTGGAACTCTTTTGGACTATTGGGAATTTCAGTCTAGGACAGGCAGTGAGAGGTTTTCCACGGTCGATGGGCTCTCGCATCATTCATACAGTCGATGTTTGGGAATGTAGCACCCTATATTACTTATATATTTTTTTTCCTGTTTCTCATGTTTGCCATGACTTTCAAATCGTTCTAACATTTCTTATGTTAATAAATAAATATTTCATTTCTTCTATTCCTTTGTTTATTTTATGAGCATCCTCCAAATAGATTGACTTAGATCATTGAAAAGCAAAAGATTTCTCGGCATTACTATGATTTAACCCTTTAAGTGCAGGTTATTCCAAAACAAAAATCGATTCCGTTAGAAGGAAGTTTGCCAAAGTCAAGGTTAAATGACATGATATACAAAGTTGACAAGATTTGCCCAGAAGATGACGAATGCCCTCCGTATTGAGGTTCAAGATAGAAGAGCCAATGGCGAAAGCCCGTAAGGGCGCCCAAAAAAGAAAAAAGAAAAAAAGAAAAAATAAATGAAAAAGAAAAAAAGAAGAAGAAAAGGAAAAAAGAAAAAAAGAAAAGAGAAAAGAAACATTAGTCAAAGTGAAAACCTGAAAGGACGTTTTGAAAAAGAAAAATCCCTAAAGTGAGAACTCAAAAGAGCGCTTTAGAACAAAATTTTGGAGAATATAAGGGTCAAACAGGAACTGAGTCCGGATACAAGGAGTGACAAAAAACGTTCCAAGAAAAGAAGAAGACGAAAGAAAGACGAAGTGGAAAGCCAAGAAAGAAGGCGTCCGAGCATTCGTCATGCATCATGAATAGTTAGGCATCCTTAAGATGGGAGCATGCTATTTAGCATCATCAAATCATTGTGTTTGTTTCTTTCAAGTATTTGAAAAAACTACAGGAAGCAGATCCTAGGAGTCAAGAATCTTTTACTGACATTCTATGCCAAGACGATAAAGATCAAAGGCATTCCAGAAGACTTAAAGCGAGATATTTGGTGTCAAGGCGACCAAAAAGCAAGACATCATTTTCCGAGGTACTCAAGGTGAGGTATTACCCTATGCCAAGACGATGAAGATCGAAGGTATTCTAGAAGACTTAAAGCGAGATATTTGGTGTCAAGGTGACCAGAAAGCAAGACATCATTTTTTGGGGTCCTCAAGCCGAAGTATTACCCTATGCTAAGACGATGAAGCTCGAAGGTATTCCAGAAGACTCAAAGCGAGATATTTGGTGTCAAGGTAACCAGAAAGCAAGACATATTTTTTGGGGTCCTCAAGGTGAGGTATTACCCCATGCCAAGACGATGAAGATCGAAGGCATTCTAAGACTCAAAGCGAGATATTTGGTGTCAAGGCGACCCGAAAGCAAGAAATCATTTTTCGGGGTACTTAAGGCGAGGTATTACCCCAGTCCAAGACAATGAAGATCAAGGGCGTTCCAGAAGACTCAAAGCGAGATATTGTTTGGTGCCAAGATGATCGAGGATCAGGGTATCACTTTAGGGGCTTCATTTCTTCAGACCTTACATGGGAAGAATTTGGAGTTCTAGGATTTTGGGAAGAGGAAGGGCGAACAGTTCTATACAGGAAGGACTTGCGGCTCGAAATCTTCAAACAAGAAAGTCGGATAAAATTAGTGCTTATAGTATTTGCTTTATTCTTGTTCTACAAGGATAAGCAAAGAGAGGCAGCTGTAGTCACTATTTTTATCCGGATATCAACCCACTTTTATTTTTTGGGGCTTTGGGCTTTGCTTAAGTAGTACTAGCTAATATATATATAGTACTTATTTGTTTAGGTTTTGTTTCATGCTTTAATTTGGAAATAAAGAAAAAAACAAACACAAAAAATATTATAAGGTTTTATTTTAATTCGTATTATATTAGTATTATATTATTATTTAGTTCAGTTTATTATTATTATAATATAGTACATTATGATATATTGATAGTATTAATATTAATGGAAAAAGAAAAACAAAAACAGATTAAAATAAAAGCCCACATAAATATAATTAATAAATAATATAAAAGCCCAAGAGTCTTTAATTAACAGTCCATATTACAATTTAAACCCAAAACAAAAATTATTAATCTTACAAGTGGCCCATTTCGGGCCCGAATAATAAAAACCTAATTCGGCTAAACCCTAATGCCTCCATTGTCTGCGTAGTTGGTTTCCAGCCGTTAGATCTAGGATAGATCTAACAGCCCAAGATCAAGGCATGGAAGATTCCAGAGCCTCCACTCGCGTACGCGCCCGTTCTTTCATCTGCCCAGCTGCGTGTGAAGTTCACCACCCGACCTTTCGTCTCCCAAGGCTTGCGTGAAGTTCATCGTCTGGCTCTTCAGCCTCCTTCTAATTGCTTGCACAGACGTTCTGGCCATCCGATCAAGGATCAAATCTGAGCCGTTCATCCAACAGCCACGACAGAGCCTTGCTCCCCAAGTTGGTTCTCCCTCTGGTCCCCTCCTCCTCTCGCGCAGCCACATCACCATGCATCCAAAAACAGAGCCAACATCAGCAAATAACACAAAAGCAAATCAAGCTAAAAATAACAAAGATACAGAAGGAATTCGACGGATTTTAGAATAAAGTTTAACCCTTTTTCTTCTTCTCTTTCGTGTAACCATTCGGTTATATAAACCGAGCAAAAAAACATTGTAACAACAATTGATAAGCAATACAAAGATTTAGAGAGAATTGAGAGGGTGAATATTCATCCAAAAAGGAGTGGTTTGATCTTTATTTGGGAGGGTTTCTGGGTTTAAAAGTGTTTGAGTTCAGAGAGAATTGAGAGAGGGAAAATGAGGAGAGAGAAGAAAATTTTGTAAATGGCCAAGTTGGCCCGCCTTAGGGGTATATATGGGCTGAGTCAAATGGTTCCGTTTTGGCACCGAGTCAACCCGGGATCCGCGTCATTTTATTCAGGTTGACCCAAGATCCGCGTCATTTTAAATAATTTGGGTAAATTAGGGTTTCAGTCCTTGAAATTTTAATATAAAATTCAATTTAGTCCCAAATTTCAATAAAATTCAAAATTAAGGTTCTATTTTCTTTCAATTTATTCCAAAGTTCTTTAATCTAGTTTAATTAAATTGTTTTAAATTATTTGTTTGATGCATGTTTTTAAATTGAGCATATAATTTTAATATTTAGACAACTTAATCACTTAATTTAAATTAATTAATAGAGCCTTAGATTTTAGGTTCTTTAATTAGAATTAAATAATTAATTAGGAAGAGCATTATAGTTAATTAAATGTGTATTAAATAGAATCTTTGAGGCCCAAATTTGGATGATGTTCCATTGTTTACAATGTGGTGTTATCTCAACATTGGCTTTAAAGATGTATATTTAATATACATTTCCACTTATAATTGAATATTGACTTAATTAATTATTAGAGCCTTAATTAGGTTAGCACTTTAATTAATTAGAATAATTAATTAATTAGGAATATTATTAATTTAAAGGTTTTAATAAATGGATGATGTTCAAGCAATTGACATTTTCTCATGAAAGCCTTTAAATTAATTAATATTCATAGTTTAAATAATTAATCAATTAGAGCCGTTTTAAGTTAGTACTTAAAATAAACAATTAATCATACATTTTAAACCTTTTATGTTAGAATTTATTTTTAAATATGAATAGGGGTGCCACTTAACGGGGTGCTTTTAATATAATATTCGAATAAAATGAATTTCCTTATAAAATGATATCTGCATTTGGAATTTAAATTCATTAAATAATTATGAATAAATTAAATTCAAATAATTGTTCAAAATGCCAAAATGCCACGTAAAATTAAGGTACCGGTAAAGGGCGTTTGTAGGGGGTGCTAATCCTTCCCCACACGTAATCGACTCCCGAACCCAATTTTAAAGTAAAGGATCTCTGGTTTGTTTTTACGGTGTCCGTTCTACCTCGAAAAGATCGGTGGCGACTCCATTTTTTTTGTAAAAGGAAAATAAAAAGGTAAAATGGATTAATTTGATTTAAAAGGGGTAATTTCATAAAAAATGGGCTTTACAATATTAATATAAAACCTAATTTTCATGATTAATTAGAAGAAATTCAATTTAACATGGAAACTTTTTCAAAATCAAATGAATTAAAAGTTAAAACCATAATTTCACAAAAATCAATCGCCAAGCTATTTTTACACACGATTTCAAAAAATGGTCATGACAGCTTGGCGACTCCGTGAGGAATTTTTTTTAAAAAAATGAAAGTCAGGCCTAATTAATTTTACATGGAATTTTGGCATTTTAGGATAGTAATTTAAATTTAATTTTTTCCATAATTATTGGATGAATTTTCAAAAAGAATGGAGATAGCTTTTTCTTGTGTGATATAAACTGTCATTCATGCATAAGCCTTCTACCCGGGCTTTTCACCTTTGAGTGGGAGTGAGGCATGATCTTACGTGAGTTATTCAGCTTCGTGATCAGAATTTTATCCTCCTTCCGGTATACTAACCTTATACACCGTGAGGTCACGCCACCGCTATAAGGGGTCGTATACTTCTAAATTGATGTCTTGCTGTCGCAGTAGACAGTAATGAGAGTTCGAGTACCTAGAGTCTAGATCGAAACCCACACGTTGTAATAGAAGCCTACCATATTAGAGCAGACAGGAATATATGATAGGTGTTGCTGATTTAAATACGTTTCTCTGGTTATTCTTTGTGCTTTTCTTTTTTGCTCATATTTAATTTAAGTTTTTTGTCTTCTGTATTATTGCAAAGTACTGACATGGTTTTTTTTGTTTCTTTGTTTTTTTAAATGGCATCATAATTGTATTTAGAGGGGTATTGAGTTTGAAGTCAATTAAATAGGAAATGTCTCATATGGTTGAAGGGTTTGATAGACAGGAAGAGGATAAGACTGCAGTACGGTCATGGTCAAAAGAAACCCAGTTCCTAAAAGGAGACAGTATCTGGGGAGACTATGTATCACGAACCAAGAGTATCACGAGAATGAATTTAGGTCAGAATAATTGTTTACCAGAGCTAAAAATGATGTGGGAGCAATAGGATGAAACCATGAAGAAAGCTTTTTAGATAGAGTTTGGGGATATAGTGATGTTATTGGAAGTTCCAGTAGATTGAGAACTAATTAGGGCCATGACACAATATTGGAACCTAGCATATAATTGCTTCACGTTTGGAGAAGCGGATATGACACCTACACTAGAGGAGTATGAGGCTTTGATATATTGCTGAGACTTGAGAAAGACAACATTTATACGAGGCCCCCTAATAATTAAACATTTAGAAAAAAGTTGAAGTTAAGTACTGGGAAAATGAAATTTGGTTCAACGGGAAGCTAAAACAAAAAGGGAACGACGAAGTGACCGAGGATAATGAATGCATACATTGGAAAGTTATTCAAGAATTGATTCTAGCAAGTGATGAGCCAGAAAGGAAAAGAAGCTTGTATGCTCCATGTATTTACGGGTTAGTGTTATTTCTGAGGACCCCGGGGTATATAGATCCATCAACACCTGGGTTGTTTGAATGCTTAAAGAACAAGGTAAACCCGGTACCAGCTATCTTGGTAGAGACCTATAAAATATTGACCGTTTGTAAAAGAACAGGGATGGAAGATTTTGGGGCTGTGCTCAATTGTTGGAGGTTTGGTTTCGAGGCTATAGATGGGTTACACCTTATAGAGCTCGTAGGTTCTGTATTGATTATTCACCATTAGAAGAACACCTTGTTGCATGTCCGATTGAGAGAATGACAGAAGAACAGTGGAAAGAACACTTTTTGAACATGAAAGATTTAGAGATCGTTTGGAAAGCTCATTGGTTGAATTTGATCAGTTACTTATATCGATATGGAAAATTCAACTGGGTTCTGCTGCCAAGGATTTGGGGAGGAACAGCCTATTGCTCATTATTAGTGTCCTGACAATTTGGATCAAGACAGTTCATTCTTACTACTGTTGGCATGGAAGAGTTCGAGTATATGCACAAGACGGAAGGCTATAAGGTAAAAGTAAAGGATAATGTAACATCGCGGGAGACACCGAGGATGGTAAAGCTTCAGGATGGGACAAAAGTCATGACAAATTATACACAATGGATGGCTCGAAGGGTTAACAACAACATTCTATACAAAAGTGCGGGGAATACTGGTTTGATCAATGAAAGTGTGAGGGATGCACCATCAGTAGTGGAAAAATTGAAACATGACCACGAAAAGGAGTTGAAAGGGTATGAAAGGCGAATTGAAGAACTGAAACAAAAACTTTCCATGAAAACACTAGAGATAGATGTACAGAAGGGCAAGAAAAGGAACATTATGAACAGAATCGAAAAGTTAGTCAAGAATTGAAGGACTTAAAGGAAATTCATTCCGAGTGTAAAAAGTTACAAAAAAGAAGCGCGAACAATACGATCAACAATTTGTCTGAACAATTAGATAGGGTTGCAAAGGAAAAGAATGAGTACAAGAAAATGTACGATGACAATGTGAAATTATCCAAGAAAAAGATACAAGACTTGAAGGAATCGTATAACCGCACCAAAAAGAAGCTAGAAGGAAAGGAGACACAAAATTTAAAGTTGTCAACTCAGAATTCGAAACTGAAAGCACATAATGAAGAATTAATGTCCAAATATCACAAATGGAACAAGTTCTCATAGGGCATTACAATGAAGGAAGGGATGCTGTAGAAGAAGAGAATGAAGAGCTAAAGAAAAAGGTAGCTGAGTTAGAAAGCACGGTTCAGGATCTAAAAGAAAAGCTTGTAAATTTTGAAGGTTCGATGTATTAAGAAAGTGGTTCGTGGAAACAGAAGTATGAAGCAACCCAACATACAGTCCAGGATCAGAATAATAAACTGGTTATTTTCAAGGGACGAGTAATGAGCATTGCTCAATATGTGCAGATACTGTCAAGGATGCTGCCAAACTATTACAATGCCCTAACATTGATCTGGAGCTCACAAAAATAGTCGTTCGTTTGCTGAATGAGATAGTTAATCTAGAAGTTAGAGCTAATAGTTTTCTATAATTGAAGTTATCTATTTCCTGTATTTGACTTTTCTTAGTTAAATGGATGTTTCTCTAAATATTGATTTTTGAGCTTAATACCCCCTATGCATTGATGCAGTAACATATGACATCATTTTCTTATTAATAAGGGTTTTAATAAAGAAAGGTTCTATGGCAGTGTGTTTTTGAATCGCAATCATTCTGCATTTATACGGAACATGCTTACGCTCCATGACCATGGCTGTTGAGGATAGAATTGCTAGTCTTGAGAATGATCGTGTTAAGGTGCAGAATAGATTTGACAGGATTGAGAAATCAATGAAGGATCACTTTGCTCAGACACCGAGGGATATTATTAATCACCTGACTGCTTTGTTGGGACCAAAGGAATCTGGAAAGAGTAAGGTACATGATGGTACTACAGACAATGTGAATGAACAGATAGACACTACATCTCATATGAAGGAACAACCTGAAGGACCACCTCCTTTGAAGAAGGTCCAAATTAATCTACCTGGAGCAACTACTAGTCACCCAGTCCATATTGGAGCAAATTTTAGATGTGGTGATGAAGTCCCGAATTTGAACATGGTCAATGAAGTTGAGAAGATTCGTGCTGAGATTGAGAGGAAGTATGAGGAACGTTGCAAGGCTCTGGAAGACAGATTGTTGGAAATGCAGAAAATGAATAATTATGGGTCTAGTGCTGTTGATTTGAGTTTGGTTGTTGATTTAGCCCTTCCACCCAAATTTAAGGCACCTAATTTTGAAAAGTATGATAGAATGACTTGCCCGAAGGCACATATTACCATGTACTGTCTCAAGATGGCCACTTAACTAAAGGATGAAAAATTGTTGATTCACTGTTTTTAAGATAGTTTGGCGAGCTATAGAACATAAACCTACTGAGAGTTTTCGTCAGTATGCACAGAGGTGGAGGGAATTAGCGGTACAAGTACAGCCAACGTTGATGGAGAATAAAGTCAATCACATGTTCGTAAACACTCTGAAGGGACCACTCTTCGAGCATTTCATAGAAAATGTTACTCATAATTTTGCTGATATGATGATGACTGGGGAGTTGATTGAAGCAACAATTAAGAGTGGATATTAAAAAGTGGGGAGAGTTCTCGTAAGAGTTCTAAAAGGAAGGATAACGAAGTGAACAATACAAGTGCTTACGAGGCCCGAAGAATGTTATAATTTCATTGTCCAGTGCATCCGGAAGTTCATAGAATTCGAATAGAAAGAATTCTCGAGAAATAATAGGATGAATTTTACACCTTTACCCATAATGTATACGTAGCTATATCCACAGTTGTTTGATGTGGATTTGGTAAGACCCTATTATCTGACACCTCTTCAACCTCTATATCCTCCATGGTATGATCCGAAGGCACACTATGAGTATCATGCTGGGATCCCGGGGTATATAATTAAAAATTGCACACCATTCAAAAAAGTAGTCTAGAATTTAGTGAATACTGGTGTGCTGAAGTTTGATGAACCTAACATAGCAGCTAATCCTTTGCCGAATCATGGAGGACAAGGAGTGAATGCAATAGAGGAAGATTATGAGGCCAAGCGGCTAAAGACTGATGTGTCCGAAATTAGATCTCCTTTGAAATGGGTGTTCGAATAATTATACAATGCTGGAATGATACAAATAGATATGACGGTTGAAAAGGAGGTAGAATCAGACATTTATTGTGAGTATCATCAGATGGATGAACATGAAATCCAGTATTGTGCTGAGTTCAGATGTTTGATTTAGAAGATGATGAATAACAAGGAGATTAAGTTCTTTGAGAAAATAGGTGGGAGGAAAGAGGTAGAGGTATGCACTTCTAAAAACTCAAAGGTCAGATGTAGAGTAAGTAGTCCACTGGTTATTTATGCCAGACCAAAGTTAGGAAACTCCTCTAGTAACGTGAAGCCGATAACAACTCCTAAGGTCTTGATCTCCCCTCCAGCACCATTCGCATTCAAAGACACTCGAAGGGTCTCATGAAATTACGCTGCTAATATGACAGTACCCGAAGAGTCAAAGCTTCAGGAGGAGGTAAAATTGCTGAAAGAAATGAAGAAAGTGGAGAAGTCTAATGGAGAGACGGTGAATAAAGTTGGGCATTTCACCAGGAGTGAGAGTTGTTATTCTCCAAAAGTTTCTAAAGAGTCCAAAAAAGAGAAAGCAAAGGTTCTGGTAGTACAAGAAAGAATATTTGGGGGAAGAACCAACCCTGAAAATAAATGAGCCCGTCACTAAAGAGCAGGCCCAAGAGTTCTAGAAATTTATGAAACATAGTGAGTACAATATCGTTGAACAATTAAAGAGATAGCAAGCTAGGATTTCTATCCTTGAACTATTGTTAAGTTTAGAAGGGCACCACAATGCCATGATTAAGGTGTTCAACCAAACTTTTGTTTAGAATGACATATCGGTACATAAGCTAGATAGGATTGTGAACCACATAGCTGCTGATAACTACATCACTTTTACTGATGACGAGATCTCGGAGGGAGGGATGGGGTCTGTCAAAGCTAAAAATATCACAAATCAATGTAAGGGATATGTTCTGTAACCCCTTCAACCCAGCCTAGAAGCCCGACCAAACTGAGAGAACTACATTAGGTTTATCGAAGCAAATCAAAGAAAGATTTCGAATATTAGTCCATTTTTTCTTTTATCTTGTCTAGATGCATATTATTAAACCTAGGTGTACATACTTGCAGCGGGTGAATTTTCAAAGGAAACGGACCACAGAAAGGCATCCAATTGCATAACATACATTTTAGGGACTAAAATGCATATCTGATAAATTTAGGGACTAAAACTAAAATTAAGGTTATCAATCCTCAATTACTCCAATTACATGCTTACACATCAAATTTTGGGTTAAAACGATCATCCAAACTCATACAATTGCATTCGCAAAAACTTAGGGACTAAAATGAAAGAAAATAGAACTTCAAACATTCCAAATAACTGAAATAACTGTAGCTGTACCGATACGAGTATGAGTGTTTTTCTATGCCTTAACAATTTCCAAAACTTAAATTTTAGTAGCTTAAACTCTCACCAAAACACTAGCCCATGTATCGAAACGCCTAGCTAAAATGCTTTAGACCATACCGGAACACTTGCTCGAGTATCGAAACTCTATGCCTGTAAAGGCTTACCCGTATCGAAACACACTCCTGGGTATCAAAACGCTATGCCTGAAATGGCCTAGCCGTACCGGTACGGGGGCACCTATTTCGATACGCTTGGAACTGCAATGTCCCAAAATACTGTCTAAACACACTTTGATGATAATCAAAACACTCCAACATGCTTCCAACACTTAAGCAACATTACAATGATACATTCCTAACCAAAATAACACAGAACCAACAACATTACATGGCATTAATACACCCCAATATATTCTATAGCATGCTTCCTAATATCATTCTACCAAACAACCAAAACTCACATTAGCCACTTTTAAGGCATACTCATCATGCTTACACATCTAAAGCATCAGAACAAACTTTCTTGAATCATCAAAACATGACAACCATTCCAAATTAACTAAATGCTTTCCTAAGCACTCACTAGCGTCAATATAAGCAAGGATCCACACAAGTTCAACAATATCAAACCAATCATAAAATCCAGAACTTCACATGCCTAAAAACCATGGGAAAACAGATTTACAAATCCCAAAAACATGGCGAACACATTGCCTTATTAACCGGAAACATAAACCGAGTTCATCTCAAAGTAGTTTTGCACTTGGATCACTTCAAACTTTGCCTTTGCTACCCTCGACCTTAATGCTCTGCATCATTAGAAAAAAGAGAGCGTAAGAACACATGCTTAGTGAGGATGCTCTTAAAACAATGATGCAATAAAAACCATTTGAAAACCAAAACCACTTTTTTTTTTAAAACATGCTTAACAACCCAAGCATTTTCATTGTTTCTGACCGAAACATGCTTAAACCATTTTACCATGCTTAAATCCCAAAGCATTATATCATAAACCATGCTTAAATCCCAAAGCATTATATCATAAACCTTTCTTAAATCCCAAAGTAATATAATAGGTTCAACACATGAACTTACATATATTGGCATTTATAGTGACCCCAGATAGACGACCACTATCCTTGATTAGCCGACCGCTAGTCTTTAGGTAACCGACCATTAACCTTACATTTTGGATGCACGGATCTCCCATGATAGTCGACCACTACCATGACCCATACCATGCCGACCGCATGATACAACACCCTTGCAGACCACAAGATCAACACCAATAAGGGGGACCGATAGCTCAACCCAAGTGACAACATCATAGTTCGAGTAGCCAACCGCTTACCTCAAGGACCCTTAACCACGGTCTATTTTTAACATATTATAGTGCACTTCATCCTATGGCATGCCAACTATATCTGAATGTTTTCTCATCATGTCACATAGCCAATATATCCTTTACAAAACCATTTACTCACTGTTTTACAATGCACTATGCAAAAACACCACATATGCAAATCACATTGCCAAAGAACCAATGCTCACAAGCATTTTTTATACTTTTAAACCTCTACATATGTACTTAAAATCATGCATTTCCAGTAAATAAAACAAACCATGTTTATGACCTAAACATGAATTACACATTCTCATATCCGAACCGATATTAAAGAACAAAAGAGGGAAACTTACTTTCGAGCTTAGGTAAGTGTTTCACACTTGCCCTAAACTCCCAACAACCTTTATTAAACCCTTGAAAGGCATTTAAACCAATTTTCACTCACCGATACACATCGCCTTGCTCGCCAATGCGAATCGAGCTCCCGGTAAGCAACAAACAACGTCGAGCTTCGTCGCCTTGATTATCCCCTGTTGTAACCACATAAAACCAGAGGGCAAATGCATCATTATGCATTCAAATCATTGCCAACGAGAAATTACCCGCATCTCTCAAGTTGCCCACTCAAAAAGCATCTAAAACATACCAAAATCATCCTCAAACACTTCCAAAACTCAACCCAGCCATAATTTAACAATTCAATACACCAAACCTCCTCAATTAACATCTAAAAACTCTTTCCCAACATCCTCTTACTTCCAGCAATGATTAAACTCAACTATCACCCCAAAAACCCTTGATTAACAACCTTAAACATTAGAGATTCAACTTGTTTCGGAATTACAATGTTAAAAACAAGATATCAACTCAATTAAACATCAAAATCATGATTTAATCTGATCAAAATCCCAGCAAAACATAACAAGTACGAAGATCCACCAATTCCATCAATCAAAACATAATTAAACCAATTTTCCTCAATTAAACTATCAAAACACATTAGAAAACAATTGTAAAGATTTAACAACTTGGGAATTTCAGTAAAGAACCTTTCATTAGAGTAGGAGAACGAAACTTACCTCTATTGGATGCTTTCTCCCTTAATTGGATGATTTACATGAGAAAACAAAGTTAAAACAATAAAGTTTTGGAAAACTAAGAAGAAATCATTTACAAAAAAAATATTTAAGAAAATAAAGGTTTACCTGAAGATTTAGAAGAAGAAATTGATGTTTGGCTGGAGAGATTTTGAGAGAAAATATTTTGAGAAAGTAGTTACATGATTGTTGTTTTAAGAGATTAATTAACAAATTAATTCTCCCCAACCTATTTATATTTTCCAAAACACTTTTAAAATAGCCAATTAAGGGAAAAAGTCTGATATTAGACTTTTAAGGCAATTAGATCCTTAAAGATTCAAAGTTTTGACTCTTTACAAAATAGCCACCAAAAACAGTTTTCAAAGTTTGCATTTTGGTCACTAGTCCAAATTGTCCGATTTTGAAAACTCCTTTTCCAAAATTAATTTCACCATAATCATAAATATATTTAATAATGATTTTAGAATATTTTCCATAATTTTACCACCTTCAAAAATATTTAATCTGATTTAATCCCGAAATTGACTCGAATCTCTAATACCGGCCCACCGAACCTTCGAACCAACCTTTAAACATCTAAGCCCAAAATCGGGGTGTTACAACTCTCCCCCACTTAAGAAATTCTATCCTCGAAATTTACCTGGAGGAAACAAATGCGAAAATCGCTACAACATGTTCGCCTTGCTTCCCCACGTGGCTTTCTCGACACCACGGTGTCGCCACAAGACCTTAACAAGCTCAATCATCTTGCCATGAAGAACTTGCTGTTGGAATCAAGGATGTCCACCAGTTCCTCATCATAGGATAAATCCGGCCTCAACTCAATATGCTCCACCAGCATAACATGCGAGGGATCCGACCGATACCTCCGTAACATCGACACATGGAACACATCATGTATTTTCCCCAACTCAGGAGGCAACCTCAACCGATAAGCCACTTATTCTCAAGTCCATTGCTCTTTAAACTGAAAATCAATCACAAATACAGATTCGGGTTCAAGGTCAAACTCGGAGGCTTTCGGGTTTGAATTTCATAAAACCGACTTCAAAAATGTACTTAGGACATCGAAAAACATTAAATAGGGATTTTTAGAAAATTTGCCTTTTCGGTCAAAGTCAACGCTGACGTCAGCAGTCAACGCCAACGTTAGCAGTCAACGCTAACGTCAGCGGTCAAAGGTTTGACTCTAGCAAGTTGACTCGGTCGGGTTGACATACTGAGTTGACTCGGCTGAGTTGACCTAGTGAGTCAACTCGACCGAGTCAACTCAGTGTGTCAACCCAGTGAGTCAACTCACTAGAGTTAAACCTTTAACCGACCAATGATCGATGACATCAACATGACATTAACGTTGACTCCTGACGTCAGCGTTGACTTTGACCAAAAAGTCAAATTTTCTAAAAATCCCTATTTTATGTTTTTCGACGTCCCGAGTCCCTTTTTAAAGTCAATTTTTTGAAATTCAAACCCGAAAGCCTTCGATTTTGACCTTGAACCCGAATTTGTATTTGTCATTGATTTTTAGTTTAAAGAGCAATGGGCTTGAGAATAAGGACTAATTAATGGCTATGTTTGATTGAAGAATTTCACAACCCCGTATACGAGTTTAGTGGACTTCGAATTTGGGTTCGAGAGCGATGGACGTTTTAAAGTTCGACTAAAGTAACACCGAATCAAGGTAATACTTCTTGCATGTTCTATGAAACATAATGGTATTTGGTTAATTCATGCGCGTTTCTGATTAAGCTAAATGAAGTTTGATAGTCAAAAGGACTTCTGAGTTCAGTGATTAATTAACAATCATTAAATAACCAATTTTGATTTTATGCTAATGAAACTGATGTCTTGAATAATTGGACGCTAAATGAAGAAATTGCCCTTGAGATGTTCGAATGACAATTATACCCCCAAACTAAGGGAATGATCTCAAATATGCACTTTTTGTTATAAAACAATTACGTTGTCTGAAATCCTTTAAATTATTGGGAAAGATCTCGGTATCATGATACTAGTAAGTGAGAAAATAAAATACTTGAATTTATCTAGAATTTTGGATAAAACTTTGAAGATAAAGTTTCTGAAAGTACTTCAGAATTGTCGAGTTGGTCTAAATGATAGAAAGACTGAATTGTTTTGGATAATTGTAAAGATTAAAATATTTTAAGAACCGAGTTCAATTAATTAATCGAATGACAGATACGCTATCGGGTTCTGAATTGAATAAATTGTTTGGAAGGACTAGAATGACCAAAATGATCGAAATTATTCGAGCGACAAAACTTCTAAAATGGTTAAGACATCCTAGATCTCTGGAATGATTAAGTTACCGACATGAATCGACATAAGAGAATACCCTCAAGAAATCTTAACCCAGAATAAAATCTTAAAAAAATTGTATTGTTTGTAAGGGTCGAGAAGCATAATCTAGATATGATGGTTATCTAAGGTACTGCTTTGTATTTGGTTTATTAAAATGCAAAGACATGTTAAATTATGCTGTGAAAGATCAATAATGATTATGAGGGTAATCAGTTTAACTTTATAAGGCTACCAGAACTAAGGAATGAACATCTGTAAGGTGTATTTGTATGGATACTGAAAACCACCACAATATTGTCATATGGCAAAAGCGATCGGTTTAGAAGTCTGATTAGCCATTTAAAAGCCACAGATTTTTGCGAGTTTTAAATGTTCCCATTTTGGGCTGTATTTACTAAGTTTCCCTTGGGAATCAAAAGGACCCAAAATGCCTTATGAGCAAATTGCTTGGTACTCTCGAAGTATAATTGTTTTCTTGAATAATTAGAATATATCAGAATTTGTGACTGACCTTGAGATAAAATTCTTGTATACTTAGATGAAGTCGATGATTATCTAACTCTTTCGAGTAAGGTCCTTAATCCTGAAATCAGTTTAGAAGGGGAATGGAGAATAGTGTTTTCTGTCAGTAATTATTAAGGATTATTAAGAGTCGATCAAACTATTTAGTGCATTTCTTGCACATGCATATTCTTTCTGGTTTGAAACTAAGACTATATCTCTCTGATCTGAATCATAAATTCTATCTGTCTAAAAATATATCTCTGGGCCTGATCTAAAAAAATTATTCTATGATTTCTAATATTCTGAAAATATATGTTTTATTTCTATTTTTCTTATTTCGTTTGTCCACGCTAACAAATTACTCTGGGGTACTTCTAGGATATGATTGTAGATCTGTAGGCTCAGCGCTGGTAAGTCCTTCTGGACCTAAGGCATCCCCTGAGGTAAGCTCCTAGGCCTAATGGGCCTAGGGTAAGTCTTTCTATAAGCTCCTAGGCCCATGGGCCTAGGGTAAGTCTTTCTAGATACAGTTATAGGATTCTGCACATCAGTGTATGGATAGATGGTAGTTAGATAATTTTAAAGTAAAATTTATGTTCTCTTCTGAAATCTACCCTATTGAATAATTTATCAATGTTAGAAACTATCAGTATGTTCTAAAATGTGCTTAATGCGATAACTAAATTCCTTCTCTGAATCAACTTTTATAATCTATCTCTCTTCTGGATCTCCAAGCTATGTGCTTATTTTCTAACACCGTGTGATCCAATAAAGAACATTGTTGTTACCTTTAAGTGTAATAGTTTTATGAACTATAATTTGTGCCGAAACGTTTCTGATGCTGGCTCCTCGCACTAGTTCTGATTAACCTATCACCTGCTTGCTGCATACATCATCATTTGGTAGTTTTGTATTACCGAGCTTTCCCAAGCTCACTTTGTTTCACCATTTCAGGTTAAAGAAATTCAATCAAAGATATATGACTGATATCAGTTGGGAGTTCCCTTGGCGTTGCACTTGGAGTACGGTACCTATGTATTAGTGGGCATGTACGTCATGATTCATTTTATGATCGAGTCAGTATTTTGTTTTCTGGATTTCAGTTTGGTGTAAACGAAATTTTAATATAGTTTTAACAAAAAATTTATTTTGCACTTTAAAATGTATTTCTAGGAATTTTAATATGATTGAGTATGTGGGTTGCTCCGGTGACTCGAATGTGACCTCCTAGGCTTAGGTGCATCGCATAGGCGGGCTTAGGGGGTTACACATCATATCCATGAACCCAGCCGGGTCTTTTGTCAAACCAAAGGCATGACCAAGAACTCATAATGCTCGTACCTCATATGAAAGGCAGTTTTATGTACATCCTCATCCTTAACATTCAACTGACAATACCTCGATCTTAAATCAATCTTAGAAAACACTGCCGCTCTACGAAACTGATCAACAATTCATCAATCCTTGGCAAAGGATACTTGTTCTTCACTATTAGCTTATTCAACTGACAGTAATCAACGCACATATGCACCGTACCATCCTTATTTTCCACAAAGAAAACTAGAGCACCCCAAGGTGAAATACTCGGTCGGATGAACCCATGAACCAACAACTCCTGAAGCTGTGACTTCAACTCCTTCAATTCCTTCGGTGCCAGCCTATAAGGGGCAATGGGCATGTACCCGCGTACATCTCAATACCGAATTCTACCTCCCTATTCGGCAGTAAACCCGGTAACACCTCAGGAAAAACTTCCAAAAAAACACTGACAGTTCGAATGTCTGGCACCCGAACACCTTTAACTTCAGGATTCATCACGTTAGCCAAATAAGCTTGACACCCTCTTTGCATTATCTTTTTCTACTTGATTAGCGGAACAATATTGGACAAGAATTTCACATTCTTATCACCACCACCACAACTTCGTAACCATCGGCTAACCTCAAGGAAATCCTTTTGAATTCACAATCTACAACCGCCTTGTACTCACTTAACCAATCCATACCCACAACACCGTCAAAACCATAGAACGACAACTCTATTAAAATCGCGGCAAACTCATGACCTTGAACAACCAAAGAACATCTCCTATCCAAATTCCTAACCATAACCGTCTCACCAAAGGAACTAGTTACTAACTCTTCATTGGCCTCCGCAAAATTATCCATAAGTGTGGACATATGTATGCATGATTCTTTATATGCCATCCTAGATGTCTATGCATATGGATGCAAAACCTCTAATGTCATGCCCAAAGATGTATGGATGTACTAACATATTTAAAATATACATATAAGTGTTTTTGCATTGTGCATGTTCAACATCTACACCTACTTATAACATTTTCGGTACCAATATTCCTTCCAACACGTAAAAAACACTTTAACAACCCTCAGTTGTTGATCAAAACTCTTCTCGGTACCACAGTACACGAGAACACCACCACTCTGGCCTGTTACATCTCTAAAAGTACTATTTTTAATGCCAATCCAACAATGCTTTTGCTTGTTTTTAGGTACATTTAGTTGCATTAGGATGTTAAAACCATGCATTAGCTTAAGGAGTTTAGAATTCTGTCTATACCAGTGTGAAGGGTTGTTTTGTTGGCAATTTTGCAGGTTTGGCATAGTATTTGGCCCAAGAAAGCAACACAGGAAGGAATGCCAGAGAGAATGCCAAGTGTTGTTGGCACAGATGGACTAGACAATGCCAAGAACCGATTGGCAGAGAAGTGAACTTGATGCCATGCCAAGAAGCTGTTGGACCCCGAAAAAATAGGATAACATCAGGCTCCGAAAAGATAGCAATTGGATCAATCTCCAAAAAAATAGCAGATAAGATGGTGCTAAGATTGGTTGGCAGATTCATGCCAAGCTTGGATGCCAAGGCAACGTCGGCAGTATGACATCAGCTTTAGCCTGATCAGCTCTCATTCAAATTTGGATAAGATAATTATATCTTATCCCTTCAGCATTTAAAATTCAAATGAGGAGCTTATCTTATCCCTTCCTTACACGCCTATTTAAGCACCAACCAAGGAGGACTTTAGGATCGATCGAGGGGGATTGATAGACAATTAGAGTGAGGAGTTGGAGTGCAAGGCGATTGACAACCGGCTGCACCTTGGAAGGGTGGTTCGACCAGCTTGGCCGAGAACCTGGATATTGAAGGGCTGCATCGAGAGACCCCTTCTGGCCCATTCTCTCTTTCAAGTTATTTTATCTTGTTTTTAATGATGATGTATTTTGAAAATTTTTATGGTTTTTTGGTTAAATCCCTCAACATGAACTAATTTAATAGCTGGTGAGGGATGTTTGCGTTGAACGTTGTTTTATGTTTTAGTTTTTAATAATAAATCTGTCTTCGGCATTGTTTTATCTATTTTGCATACTTTAATGTTTTCTAAATACTATGCCAAGCGAGAGCTGGAACTGTTGGCCTATTGCTCCTCAATATCTTAACAGACTTAGGGTGGCAACAATTAAGTTGTTGAATACTGAGGAGAGAAACTTCGAGAGAAGTCGTTCAAGTAGATGAACTTACTTCGGGTGTGAAATCTACCCCTTAGGAGTATATATTGGATCTTAATCAAATTGGTTTAATTAAAAGCATGCAGTATAGGGATATAGGGGTTTTACATGATCAATTTAGGGCAACGACCATCGAGAGAGGCTTTGCGAATTTTGAATCTGCTTAACAAACACTTCCAAGACAGGTTGTTATTGAAGGCTGGCACGACATGAATAGCGTGAAAACCAGGCATTCCATTCCAACGCTCATCATTCATTAAAACACCTTGCTTGCCAACATCTTACTTTATTTTATTTTATTTCAATTATTTCTGAAACCACTTCAAAACAAAGTAACAATCAAAGACAATTGGATTCCAAGTCAATTTCTGTGGGATCGATACTCAACTTAACTGCTGCATTACTTGCAGACCGTGTATACTTGCACGCAAAAGACTCATCTTGGCACTAATTTATACTTTTCCAATACACATTTTCTGCCTCTTTTGCCAGCATTCACTTAGAGAGTCTACATGTTTTTAGAACCATTGCCGGGGATTGCAACGAAGTTGGTTATTTTTAAATTTTTACTTGTCTTTCTTTTATTTTTTTATTTTACTTTTTGCTTTTATCAGTGTATGACCAGAAGCCATCCTGTGGTGGACGAGTGGTCATACGATCTGAAAATTGAAAAAACCTTATGGAGGTTAAAAAGAAGACTCCAAGAGATTAATAATCAAGGTAATAGAGGGAATGGTGTGGTGAACAATGAAGGAAATGCACTTAACAATGTGATGCTACCACCACCGGTTAATGAAGAAAGACCTATTAGAGAACATTCGACACCAACCATTGACAATCTGATGCCAGGACTGGTTGGCGTAGAGGTAAATGTTGTTAATTTTGAACTTAAGCCGGTAATGATTCAAACTCTTTTGAATGTAGGTCAATTTGATGGAGCACTTACTAGAGATCCGAGGCAACATCTAAAGCAGTTCATGGAGATTTGTCAGTTATTTCAACAAAATGGAGTATATAAAGATATCATGAAGCTGAAGTTATTTACTTTCTCCTTGAGAGATAGAGCTAAGGCTTGGCTCAATTCCTTGCCACCTAGCTTAGTTACTTTATGGGCAGACCTATGCCAGAAGTTCTTGACAAGATTCCAGCCGCCTAACACTCACTGCCAAGCTGCGGGGTGAGATTATTACATTCAGGCAGGCTGAGGATGAGACCTCATATGATGCCTGGGAAAGATTTAAAGATCTGCTGAGAAGGTTTCCTATGCATGGATTCTCAAATTGGACCCAAATACAAACTTTCTACAATGGATTGAATGCACAAATGATGACTGTTGTTGATGCTTCAGCAGCCGGTTCATTACTGGACAAGACGTATACCGAGGCTATTGGCATTCTTGAAAGAATTGCAATAAATGATTTTGAATATCTTGTTGCTAGACTTGGGACCGGAACAAAAACCAGTGTGATATTTCATGTTGATGAATTAATATCCATTCATGCCGAGATTTCCAATCTTACCATCATGGTGAGAATGTTGCAAAAAAACAATGAGTCCCAAGAAGTTAAAGCAGTAGATCCATTTTGTACAATTTGTGGAGAAAGCCATCATGTGGATGAATGCCCTGCCAACCCTGAATCGGTAAATTTTGTTGGCAATGTTAATCGTTACCATAACCCTAACTCCAATACTTATAATGCAGGATGGAGACAGCACCCTAACCTAGCATGGGGAAATCAAGGAGGTAACCAGTACAATGCCCAGCGCATACCCAGAGGTAGAATAATAATACCATGCTAGCTTTCAACAATAATGGCATGATGGCATTCTATTAAAATGCCATGCCACAGAAAGCTCAAAACAATTTCCAGCAAGGGCAGAGATTCAACCAAGGAGGCACTCTCATAGAGTACATGAAGAGAAATGATGCCACAGTCTAGAGTTTGGCAGCATCAATGAGGAACTTGGAAGTTTAGATTGGGCAGATTGCCAATGCACTCAGCAATCGACCCCAAAGAGCATTGCCAAGTGACACCGAAGATGCTCGACACAAAGAAAATGAGTAATGTAAAGTCATAACTCTTTGAAGTGGTAAGCAATGTGAGGTGGAGAAGGCTGCCAAGTAGCCAGTTAACTGCCAAATCGAGAAGCCAGTGCTAGCAGAAAACCCCAAGAAAGCAGAGAAAGAGGAAACAAAAGTAGATGATGCCAGCACTAATGCCAAACAGACTGATGCCAGCACTGCCTTGGTGAAGCCAGTAGCACCGGCATATACTTATTTGCCACCACCATTTCCAGCGAGACTTCAAAAGCATAAGCAAGACCAGCAATTTAAGCGCTTCTTGGAAGTTCTTAAATAGCTATAAATCAACATTCTATTGGTAGAATCTCTTGAGCAAATGCCCAACTATGTGAAATTTATGAAAGACATTCTGTCCAAAAAGAGGAAATTGGGAGACTTTGAAGCTGTTGCTCTCACCGAGGGATACAGTGCCATGATCCTAAACCGATTTCCACTAAAGCTAAAAGATCGAGAAGATTTACCATTCCCTGTACCATTGTCAACAAATTCACGGGCTTGGCATAGAAGCCAAACCTACCACAGTGACACTCCAGCTGGCAGACCGGTCCTATGCACATCCCAATGGTAAGATTGAGGATGTGTTGGTAAAGGTAGATAAGTTTATTTTCCCAGCTGATTTCATCATTTTGGATTATCAGGCTGATATTAATGTCTCGATTATTTTGGGTAGATCTTTCCTTGCCACAGGTAGGGCTTTGATAGATGTACATAAAGGGGAACTAACAATGCACATGAATGATCAACATGTTACATTTAATGTGTTTCAAGCTTTGAAATGTGCAGATGAACCTGATGAATGCCAAGCAGAAGAGATGATGTAGTCCATTTACACTTTGGACATGGCATAGTTATGCCAGGATACAGAATTTGATGCTAGCAACTTACACGGCATAGCTGAATTGTTTGAAGAGCCTAAAGAATCGGTCATGGAGGATGAAGAGGCTAAGTATTTTGAGCCACTATAGTTGGCCAACAGAGAGATTAAGGCACCTAAACCATCAATTGAAGAGCTGTCAAATTTGGAGTTAAAATTGTTGCCAAATCACTTGAAGTATGCTTATTTAGGTAAACACTCAACTTTGCCTGTGATCATTGCCACTGATCTTACTAATGATCAGAAGGAGAGATTGCTAGCAATATTAAGCAATTATAAGCAAGCATTGGGTTGGAACATCCAAGGTATTAGCCCAACCATTTGCATGCACAAGATTATCTTGGAGGAGTACCATGGTAAGACCATTGAAGGCCAGCAAAGGCTAAACCCAAGCATGAAAGAGGTAGTGAAAAAAGAGATCATAAAATTGCTTGATGCCTGGATTATTTGTCCATCTCCGATAGCTCTTGGGTTAGCCCGATGCAATGTGTGCCCAAGAAGGGTGGCATGTCTGTGGTACAAAACAGTAAAGTTGAATTCCTCCAGAACTATCACAGGATGGAGAGTGTGCATGGACTATAGGAGGCTGATCAATGCCACGAGGAAGGATCAATTCCCATTGCCATTCATCGACCAGATGTTAGACAAGTTGGCAGGTAAAGCTTTCAATTGTTTTTTGGATAGTTATTCAGGATATAATCAGATTGCCATCGCTCCTGAAGGTCAAGAGAAGACCACATTCACGTGTCCATATGGGATGTTTGCATTTATAAGAATGCCATTTGGTCTATGCAACGCTCCGAAAACTTTCCAACGTTGCATGATGTCTATTTTTTCCGATATGATAGCGCACAACATGGAAGTATTCGTGGGTGATTTCTCAGTGTTTGGCAAAACATTTGAGGAATGTTTTCAAAATTTGGAGCAACTCTTGAAGAGGTACGTAGAAACGAACCTAGTGTTAAACTGGGAAAAATGCCACTTCATGGTCAAAGAGGGCATTGTTCTCGGGCACAAGGTAACTGAGAGAGGATTAGAAGTTGATCAAGCAAAAGTCGAGGTGATCAAGCAATTGCCACCGCCAACAAGTGTTAAAGGTATAAGGAGTTTTTTAGGACATGCCAGTTTTTACCGGCGTTTTGTTAAAGACTTTTCAAAATTGCTAAACCTTTATGCTTGTTATTAGAACATAATGCCACTTTTTCATTTGGCGATTCTTGTTTTAGAGCATTTCAGGAACTTAAAGAAAAGTTAATCAATGCCCCCATAGTTGTGGCACCGGACTGGAATGAGCCCTTCGAGCTCATGTGTGACGCCAGCAACTATGCCGTTGGAGTAGTCTTGGGACAAAAGCATGGCAAGGTTTTCCATGCCATCTACTATGCCAGCTAAACCTTGAATGAAGCACAATTGAATTACTCTACAACCGAGAAAGATTTTTTCGCGGTTGCATTTGTATTTGATAAATTTCGACCCTATTTAATTGGTAACAAAATTGTGGTTTATACAGATCATTCGGCATTGAAGTATCTCTTGTCAAAGAATGATGCTAAGCCCAGACTAATCTGATGGACGCTCCTACTTTAAGAATTCGATCTTGAGATCCGAGACAAAAAGGGCAGTGAAAACTTAGTAGTTGACCATCTCTCACGTTTAGAGCATCATCTTGAAGATAGTAAGACCAATTTTACAAGGGATGAATTTCCTGACGAGTATTTGCTTGGAGTTAATGTCGTGCCATGGTACGCTGACATCGTCAACTACTTGGTAAGCAGCATTTTACCACCAAATTTGGCATATAATGCCAAGAAAAGGTTCTTGCGAGAAGTTAGGCAATACTATTGGGACGAGCCAATATTGTTCCAATAGTGTGTCGACCAAGTAATCCGCCGGTGTGTGCTCGAGGATGAGCATCATAACATATTGCATTTGTGCCATGCCGCACCATATAGAGGTCACTTTGCTGGGATAAAGACTGCTGCCAAGGTACTGCAATTAGGATTCTTTTGGCCCACACTATATAAGGATGCCCACGAGTATGCCAAGGCGTGCGACCGATGCCAAAGGACAGGAAATATCTCTGGCAGACACCAACTACCGCTTCAAAACATTATGTCTGTGGACTTATTTGATGTATGGGGGATAGACTTTATGGGTCATTTTCCCCCATCATTTGGTAATGTATATATTCTTGTGGTTGTTGACTATGTGTCTAAATGGTATAAGTTGTTTCCCTGCCAACAAACGATGCCAAGGCCATTGCCAAGTTCTTGCACAAAAACATTTTTACTAGATTTGGTGCCCCTAGAGTGATTATTCATGATGAGGGCACCTATTTTAAATGTAATCTAATCTCTAAAGCTTTGTACAGGTATGGTATAAGCAGAGAATTGCCATGGCATATCATCCATAAATAAATGGGCAAGTTGAGATTTCAAACAAGGAGATTAAGAACATTCTAGAGAAAACTGTGAATCCATCAAGGAAAGACTGGTCCTTAAGACTAGATGAGTCTTTGTGGGCTTACAGAACTGCATTTAAAACTCCTTTGGGTACTTCACCGTTTAGACTTGTTTTCGGAAAACCATGCCATCTGCCAGTAGAGCTTGAACATAAAGCCTACTGGGCCATCAGAACACTTGACATGGCATGAAGAGCTACTGGAGAAAAGAGGTTACTAGACCTAAATGGATTGGAGGAATTCAGGATGCAAGCCTATAAGAATGCCAAAATATATAAGGAGAAGACAAAACACTGGCATAACATTAGGATAATGCTGAGACAGTTTGAGGTAGGCCAACGTGTTTTGTTATTCAACTCACAAGTTAAGTTGTTTTTCAGGAAAACTAAGATCAAGATGGACGGGCCCTTTTGAAGTTGTGAAGCCCTATGCCCATGGAGCTGTGGACATTAAGAGATTAAGGTCGGGGGAAATTTTTAAAGTGAATGGCCAACGTTTAAAGCACTACATGGTAGGTGATCAGAACAATGCCAAGGAGGTGATCCTCTTGGCAGAGGTAACATGAAAGCACCATCAGGTTTGAATTCTTGTAAATATTAGGATAGTTGTTTTTTCTTTGTTTTTAGGTTTCTAGGTTTTTAATAAGTCTTTCCTTTATGTTGTTTTTCGTATTTATTCCTCATCTATGTTGAAAGGTTTTCTTTGAGTCAATACAGAATCAATATGCCATGAACCATGCCATGAACGATGTCAAGAGCAATGCAGGAACAATGGAAAGGAGAGATTTGGCATGAACTGAAGCCAAAATAGGTCGAACACATTGCCAAGCACAATACCAGAGCCGCTTGGCATGCATCGAACGAAAAAATGAAAATATGAGATAAACCTTAGCTTGATCAGGCCATTAGATAAAAGAGAGTATTGTCTTTTAATTTAAACCCTAGCCGCCCAAAAATTGGGTTGATATTTAAATTTAACCCAATCACAATATCACTCCAATCTTTATCAAATCTTATCACTTACAACCTTATACTTTACCCTCTTTTCAAACCAAATCTTTTTACCTTCCATCATTATCCCCATTTACTCGGTTACCAACCCCATTAAACTTCCCAAACTTTTCACTTTCTTTCTATAACCGAATTTAAAGAACCCAAATCTCTCTAAATTTTCCACTTTTCTTTTCGACAAGCAAGAACCAAACTCCAAATCGTTTTTCTTTTTCTTCATCTTGTTCAACACCGTTTCAAAATTTTCAACAATTTCAATGGCTTCTTCCTCTACCCCTTTTAAGCGATTCTTCAATGAGGAGATTCAGAAAAAGTTTGAAACCAACTTTGCCTTGAGAAGTTTTTGCTATGAGAAGCACTTCGACCTCAAAACAGAGACGAATAATGGCTTCCCTCCAGAAGTTATGTCAATGATTAGCTTGGACAAATAGAATCTGTTCTTCCAGCAAAAAGGGGAGATTTATGCCACCATCATTCAAGAATTATACGCGCATCTTGTGACCAAGGATTCACCTTTCTTGATGATTAGAAGTAAGTATGTACGTTTCAATGAAGGGTATATTAACACTATGTTTGAGTTGGACGGTGCAGAGGATGAATATTTTGAGTATGCTGATTCGATGAATGCTGCTAGCAGACCTGTGTGAGCCTGGCACGGCATGGACAGTGTCATCCAAGGGGCACCGTACGGTGAAGAGGTTGGCATTGAAACCCCAATGGAGAGGATGCAATCACTTTCTCAAGGCAAATTTGATGCCTACATCCCATAACGAGACTGTGTCAGAAGAGAGGCTGACACTATTGCACTCCATTGTTATGGGGCGTAAGAGTAATGTAGGCAAGCTTATTATTGAAGAAACTTATAAGTGTGCAGTGAAAGGTAATGGCAGTTTGTTCTTTCCTTTGTTGATTTCTAACATTTGCATGCTCCATGGTGTGCCCAAGCTTGATACAGATAAGGGACAAACAATCAAGGGAACAACAATTACAGCTGCTATATAGAGAAATCTTGTTGTTGCCGAGCCAAAGGAAAAGGGCAATTGGGAAGGCTAAAGTGCCCACACCAAGACTGAAAGTGTAAAAGGCAGAGCCAACAACCATTCCAGAAACCGTGCCAAATAGTTCACTGGCAATGCTGTCACAAATTTACCATCGCCAGGAGATTATTCTCCGAAAGATAGAACAAATGGATGAGCTTAATGTCAAGCTAAGACATTACACGCAGGCTAGGGATGTTGTAATAATGGAGGTTCTTAAAAAATTGTCCCTGACTTTATGCCAGATTTCCTTGTCGAGCCCTCTGCCAGCGATGATGCCATGCAGGAAGTCCAATTCATACCCCATCTGATGCCACAGTCCCATTGTATCCAGTACAAGCTGATTCTTCCACTTTTGATTCATCATCTGAATCTAAGGAAACCAAAGCCATGTCACCAGTAACACCCGCTATACAAACACCTTCTGATGCCACCGATACACCTGCTGCTTCGGAACCTGCTAAGAAAAAGGAGGAAATTGGAGCCTCTACTGCTGCTTCACAGCCAATCATGAAAGGAAAGAAACTAATGGCTCCTGCTCATGGCCGATTTTTGAAACGAAAGACCCATGCCACATGAGAGGAAGTCTCCGAAGGGGAGTCATCTTCTATCTAAACTCCTTTACATGTCATTTCATTGCATTTACATGATCATGCATTTTTATTTTTTCTATTTTTCTTGTATATATGTGTTGTTTCATGCATTGAGGACAATGCACATCTTAGGTTTGGGGGTGTGCGTTTCCTCACATTTATGTCATGCCATACATTTCATGTTTAATTTCTGTTGCCATGCCATTTAGGTCATTTAGGATAGATGCATACCAAACCACTAAAAAAGAAAAAGAAAATTTTGCCTCGATTTCATCTTGAAAAATGTTAACATTTGTTAGGAAAGTTTAATTTGATCTAGGTGTCTGTCCAATGAGGAAATTTTAATCTTTAGTTGTCATGCTATGCCAGCGGAGTAGTATGCCAGGTTAGCTTGGCAATTGATCTCTAGTTTAGGGAACTGAAAATTCATTGTACACGTAGTATGTATCTAGTTCCTTAGCAAACTTAGACTCTTTGAAACTATGCTCAAATTTTAAAAAAAATCAAATGATGTCAGGGTAAAAGAAAATAATAAGGCAACAATGTTCTGCCAGGGTAATGAAAAAAATGAACTCTCCTCTACCTGGGGATAATAAGTTACTTGGGGCTTTGTGGTTTGCTCTCTCTTAGTTCTCAAGTCCAAAACTTTAGGGTATGATTGAAGAGAAAGCCTAGTGATGTCTAGATTAAGGTGGGGATTCGTGGTATGCTCCCTCTTATCTCTCACGCTAAATAGTGTCACGAAGCAAGCTTAAATTAATGCCAACATAAACCCTTGTCAAAGAACAAAATGATAAAAATAAGAATATGGGTTTAAGTAGTAAAATTGGCTAAGGGAGTGAAATGATACTCGATGCATATTGCCTACACATCATGCACTCTTCATGAACTTAGACTAGAGTTATATTGCTGCACTTGAATTACACCTGCTTGGCATTATTGCACTAAGATACTGAGGACAGAAATAGAGCTAAATTCTGCTTGCCAGCATGTGTTGGCATTCAACCAAAATTTTGTCGAGGTAACATTTTCACAATTTTTTTTGTTTTTATTTTGATTGCATTACTTGAGGACAAGCAATGAGTTAGGTTTGGGGGTATGTTACCTCTATAAAAGTACTATTTAATGTCAATCTTACAATGCTTTTGCTTGTTTTTAGGTACATTTAGTTGCATTAGGATGTTAAAACCATGCATTTGCTTAAGGAGTTTAGAATTCTGTCTATGCCAGTGTGAAGGGTTGTTTCGTTAGCAATTTTACAGGTTTGACATAGTATTTGGACCAAGAAAGCAACACAGGAAGGAATGCCAAAGAGAATGCCGAGTGCTGTTGGCACAGATGGACCAGACAACGCCAAGCACTGGTTGGTAGAGAAGTGAACTTGATGCCATGCGAAGAAGCTGTTGGACCCCGAAAAAATAGGATAAGATCAGGCTCCGAAAAGATAGCAATTAGATCAATCTCTGAAAAAATAGCGGATAAGATGGTGCCAAGATTGGTTGGCAGATTCATGCCAACTTGGATGCCAAGGCAATATCGGCAGTATGATGTCAGCTTTAGCTTGAGCAGCTCTCATTCAAATTTGGATAAGATAATTATCTATTATCCCTTCAGCATTTAAAATTCAAATAAGGAGCTTATCATATCCCTTCCTTGGACGCCTATTTAAACACCAACCAAGGAGGACTTTAGGATCGATCGACGGGGATTGATAGACGATCAGAGTGAGGAGTTGGAGTGCAAGGTGATTGACAACCGGCTGCACCTTGGAAGGGTGGTTCGACCAGCTTGGCCGAGAACCTAGATCTTGAAAGGCTGCATCGAGAGACCCCTTCTCGCCCATTCTCTCTTTCAAGTTATTTTATCTTGGTTTTAATGATGATGTATTTTGAAAACGTTTATGTTTTTTGGTTAAACCCATCACCATGAACTAATTTAATAGTTGGTGGGGGATGTTTGCGTTGAACGTTGTTTTATGTTTTAGTTTTTAATAATAAATCTGCCTTTGGCATTGTTTTATCTATGCAGCATACTTTAATGTTTTCTAAATACTATGCCAAGCGAGAGTTGGCATTGTTGGCCTATTGCTCCTCAATATCTTAACAGACTTGGGGTGGCAACGATTAAGTTATTGAATACTGAGGAGAGAAGCTTCGAGAGAAGTCATTCAAGTAGATGAACTTACTTCAGGAGTAAAATCTACCCCTTAGGAGTATAGATTGGATCTTAATCAAATTGGTTTATTTAAAAGCATGCACTATAGAGAAATAGGGGTTTTTACATGATCAATTTAGGGCAATGACCATCGAGAGAGGCTTTGCTAATTTTGAATCTACTCGGCAAACAATGTCAAGACATGTTGTTATTGAAGGCTGGCACGACATGAATAGCGTGAAAACCAGGCATTCCCTGCCAACACTCATCATTCATTAAAGCACATTCCTTTCCAACGTCATACTTTATTTTATTATCATTTATTTTATTTTATTTTATTTTAATTATTTCCGAAACCACTTCAAAACAAACAACTTTTTCTCAAGGCAAGTAACAATCAAAGACAATTGGATTCCAAGTCAATCTCTATGGGATTGATACTCAGCTTAACTGTTGTATTACTTGCAGACCGTTTATACTTGCACTCAAAAGACTCATCTTGGCACAGTTTTATACTTTTCCAAGACACATCTTCTGCCTTTTTTGCCAGTATTCACTTAGAGAGTCTACACGGCCACTACTCGAATCCAAGTATTTGGAGAATACCTAACACGTCACCATCTCGAGCGTCACTAACACATTCGACACCAACACATATAGCCATATCGGCCAACAGTCTAAAACCCAACTAACGCTAACCACACCAGAGCCTCAGGAAAGAACTCTCAAGCGAACATAACCAAAACTCGGCCACCCTGCAATCTCTCATACACGGCAACTGACATGCCACCCTGCGATAGCGATATAAACTTGCGCTTCTTCGCATCCATTTACTGAGGACCAAGATACTTCCTCTTAAAAGCTCTCCGAAAGAACTCCCAAGACACATCCACCTCTGGGACACCCGCAACCGTGGTCACCCACTAGTGACAAGCATCACCTTGCAACAAAGACACAATGCAACCAACTTGCACACATCGTTGCAATCCATCTGACTCAAAATATAGATTATCTTTTCCAGCCTTTTCTTGGCTGCTTCAAGGCTCAGACCCCTGAATTCCTCGTCTCCCAAACTACGAAGATGCTCCAAAGGCAAACCTTAATTAACCACCACAGCAGGTGCCGGTGCTTGCACTCCAACCATCGCTACCTGAAACGCTTATATTATCACCTGGATTGACGGGGTCAAATCACCAAAACTAACCCTTGAGGAGCCTAAGGTACATCACCTACCCCCAGCGTCAATAGGAGGAACCAATGGAGGAGGAGGAGGTAAGGTATTACGAAGATTCCCCAAAACATCATTATTCTGCCCAAACGCGACATTACTAGCCATCGAACGAGTCTCAAGTCGAGCCATGATAACAAAAGCATCAAAACACATTAAATTCAAGCTAGCATTCGACAAAGGATCTAAGGTAACCTTATAAAACCCTTTTAAATCCTCGGTAATAGGCAATATGTTCCCATTTCGTAAACAACGTGATATTAAACAATCACCATACATATACACAATCACCGTGCAAAACAAAAATCACCAAATAATCAAACAACAATATCCCAACTTTTCGTAACCTAGCTCTGATACCAACAAATGTAACCTCCTCGACTCGGCCTAGACGCTTGACCGAACCGAGATAATTACATTAGGTTTGCCAAAGCAAACCAAAGAAAGATTACGAAAACTGATCTATTTTTTTTATCTTATCTAGATGCATATTATAAATCTTAAGTGTACATTCTTGAAGCGGGTGAAGTTTCAAAGGAAATGGACCACGGAAAGGCAACCAATTGCATAACATACATTTTAAGGACTAAAATGCAAATCTGATAAATTTAGGGTCCATTACCAAAACTAACCCTTGCAGAACCTGAAGTACATCACTTACCCCGTGTCAACAGGAGGAACCAGCGAAGGAGGAGGAGGTAAGATATTACGAAGATTCCCACAACATCATTATTCTGCCCAAACCCAGCATTACCAGTCGTCGAACGAGTCTCAAGTCGAGCCATGCTAACAAAAGCATTAAAACACATTAAAAAACAATTGTAAAGAGTCAACAACTTGGTAATTTAAGTAAAGAACCTTTTATTAGAGGAGGAGAGTGAACCTTACCTTTAATGGATGCTTTCTCCCTTAATTGGATGATTTACATGAGAAAACAAAGTTAAAACAATAAGGTTTTGGAAAACTAACAAGAAGAAATCATTTACAAACAAAATACTTAAGAAAAGAAAGGTTTAACTGAATATTTAGATGAAGAAATTGATGTTTGGCAGAGAGATTTTGAGAGAATATTTTGAGAAAGTAGTTACATGATTTTTGTTTTAAGAGATCAATTAACAAATTAATTCTCTCCAACCTATTTATATTTTCCAAAACACTTTTAAAATAGCCAATTAAGGGATGAACTCTGATATTAGACTTTTAGGGCAATTAGCTCCTTAAAAATTCAAAGTTTTGACTCTTTACACAACAACCAGCAAAAATAGTTTTCAAAGTTTGCATTTTGGTCACTAGTCCAAAATGTCTGATTTTCAAAATTCCCTTTTAAAAATTGATTTCACCACAATCATTAATATATTTAATAATTATTTTAGAATATTTTCCCACAATTTTACCACCCTCAACCCGGCCTAGACGCCCGACCAAATCGAGAGAACTACATTAGGTTTGCCGAAGCAAACTGGAGAAAGATTTCGAAAATCAATCATTTTTTTCTTTTTATCTTGTATAGATGCATATTATTAAACCTAAGTGTACATACTTGCAGCGGGTGAATTTTTATAGGAAACGGACCACGGAAAGGCATCTAATTGCATAACATACATTTTAGGGACTAAATGCAAATCTGATAAATTTAGGGACTAAAACTGAAATTAAGGTTATAAATCCATGCTTACATGTCAAATTTTGGGTTAAAACGATCATCCAAACTCATACAATTGCATTCACAAAAACTCAGGGACTAAAATGAAAGAAAACATAACTTCAAGCATTCCAAATAACTAAAATAATTGTAGCCGTTCCGATACGCGTACGGGGTTTTTTGGTATGCCTTAACAATTTCCAAAACTCAAATTCCAATAGCGTAAACTCGGACCGAAACACTAGCTCGCGTATCGAAACGCCTAGCTAAAATGCTTTAGACCGTACCGGAACACTTGCTCGAGTATCGAAACACTATGCCCGTAAAGGCTTACCCGTATCGAAACACACTCCCCCGTATCAAAACGCTATGCCTGAAATGACCTAGTTGTACCGGTACGGGGACATTTGTTTCGATACGCCTGGACTTGCAATGTCCCAAAATGCTGTCTAAACACACATTGATGATAATCAAAACACTCCAACATGCTTCCAACATTTAAGCAACATTACTAGGATACATTCCTAACTAAAACAACACAGAACCAACAACATTACATGGCATTCATACACCCCAAGATATTCTATAGGCATGCTTCCTAATATCATTCTACCAAACAACCAAATCTCACATTAGGCACTTTTAAGGCATACTCATCATGCTTACACATCTAAAGCATCAGAACAAACTTGCTTGAATCATCAAAACATGGAAACCATTCCAAATTAACCAAATGCTTTCCTAAGCACTCATCTAGCATCAATATAAGCAAGGATCTACACAAGTTCAACAATATCAAACCAATCATAAAATCCAGCACTTCACATGCCTAAAAACCATGGGAAACAGATTTACAAATCCCAAAAACATGGCGAACACATTGCCTTATTAACCGGAAACATAAACAGAGTTCATACTCAAAGTAGTTTTGCACTTGGATCACTTCAAACTTTGCCTTTGCTGCCCCTAACCTTAATGCTCTGCATCATTAGGAAAAAAGAGAGCGTAAGCACACATGCTTAGTAAAGATGCCCTTAAAACAATGATGCAATAAAAACCATTTGAAAACCAAAAGCACTTGTTTTCAAAACATGCTTAACAACCCAAGCATTTTCATTGTTTCCGACCAAAACATGCATAACGACCCTTATGCAACGTCATATATAAATTCCATGCTTAAATCCCAAAGCATTAAACCATTTTACCATGCTTAAATCCCAAAGCATGGCATTATAATAGGTTCAACACATGAAGTTGCATATATTGGCATTTATAGTGACCCCAGATAGATGACCACTATCCTTGATTAGCCGACCGCTAATCTTTAGGTAACCGACCGTTAACCTTACATTTCGAATACAAGGATCCCCCATGATAGTCAACCACTACCATGACCCATACTATGCTAACCACATGATACAACACCCTTGCCGACCGCAAGATCAACATCAACAATTAGAATCGGCCACTCAACCCAAGTGACAACATCATAGTCCGAGTAGCCGACCGCTTACCTTAAGGACTCTTACCCACGATCGATTTTTAACATATTATAGTGCACTTCATCCTATGGAATGCCAACTATATCCGAATGTTTTCTCATCATGTCACATAGCCAATATATCCTTTACAAAACCATTTACTCATTGTTTTACAATACATTATACAGAATCACCACATATGCAAATCACATTGCCAAAGCAATAACACCATTCCCGACCAGAATGAAAACCAATGCTCACAAGCATTTCTTATACTTTTAAACTCCTGCATATGTACTTAAAATCATGCATTTCCAGTATATAAATCAAACCATGTTTACGACCTAAACATGAATTACACATGCTCATATCCGAATCGATATTAAAGAGCAAAAGAGGGAAACTTACTTCCCAGCTTAGATAAGTGTTTCGCGCTTGCCCTAAACTCCGAAAAACCTTTATTAAACCCTTGAAAGGCATTTAAACTAGTTTTCACTCACTGATACACCTCGCCTTGCTCGCCAACGCGAATCGAGCTCCCGGCAAACAACAAACAACGTCAAGCTTCATCGCCTTAATTATCCCTGTTTTAACCACATAAAACCAGAGGGCAAATGCATCATTATGCATTCAAACAATTTCCAATGAGCAATTACGCGCAACTTTCAAGTTGCCCACTCAAAAACAATCTGAAACATATTGAAATCATCATCAAACACTTCCAAAACTCAACCCAGCCATAATATAACAATTCAATACACCAAACCTCCTCAATTAACATCTAAAAACTCTTTCCCAACATCCTCTTACTTCTAGCAATGATTAAACTCAACTACCACCCCAAAAAACCCTTGATTAACAACCTTAAACATTAGAGATTCAACTTGTTTTGGGATTACAATGTTAAAACCAAGATATCAACTCAATTAAACATCAAAATCATGATTTAATCTGATCAAAATCCCAGCAAAACATAACAAGTACGAAGATCCACCATTTTCATCAATCAAAACATAATTAAACCAATTTTCCTCAATTAAACTATCAAAACACATTAGAAAACAATTGTAAAGAGTCAACAACTTGAGAATTTCAGTAAAGAACCTTTCATTAGAGGAGGAGAACGAACCTGACCTCTAATGAATGCTTTCTCCCTTAATTGGATGATTTAATTGAGAAAACAAAGTTAAAACAATAAGGTTATGGAAAACTAACAAGAAGAAATCATTTATAAACAAAAGATTTAAGAAAGAAAGGTTTACCTGAAGATTTAAAAGAAGAAGAAATTGATGTTTGGCTGGAGAGATTTTGAGAGAAAATATTTTGAGAAAGTAGTTACGTGATTTTTATTTTAAGAGATTAATTAACAAATTAATTCTCCCCAACCTATTTATATTTTCCAAAAAACTTTTAAAATAGCCAATTAAGGGATAAAGTCTGATATTAGACTTTTAGGGCAATTAGCTCCATAAAGATTCAAAGTTTTGACTCTTTACAAAATAGCCACCAAAAATTGTTTCAAAGTCTACATTTTGGTCACTAGTCCAAAATCTCCGATTTCCAAAACTCATTTTCCAAAATTGATTTCACCACAATCATTAATATATTTAATAATAATTTTAGAATATTTTCCCATAATTTTACCATCTTCAAAAATATTTAATCTGATTTAATCTCGAAATTGATTTCCAAAACATGTTCTTCTAGGAGTATTGATTGATAATGGGTTAGTGCTGAATGTTTTACCGATGGTGACTTTGCAAGGTTGTCAATCGACGATTCTCATATGAAGACTTACTAGAATAGGGTGAGGGCTTTTGATAGAACAACTCGAGAGGTTTTGGAAAAGATTGAGGTGCCACTGTTAATTGGACCTATAGTTTACAACGCGAATTTTGTTGTCATGGATATAAAGCTGACTTACAATTGCTTACCGGGAAGGCCTTGGATTCATTCAGCTGGCGCAGTACCATTGTCTTTGCACCAAAAGCTAAAATTCGTAATTGAAGAAAAGCTAGAGAGTATTGGAGCTGAAGAAGACATTATTGCTTCTGTGATAACTGAAGCTCTATATATCGAGACAGATGGAAATACTTTGAATTGTTCATTTTGTTGGAGTATGCCTAAAGACCAATCATGAGATGGTTGTAAAAGGCATACTTATTTTATCTTGTTTATTAATATAAAGCCATTATTATTTTTCAGTCTTATTCTGTGTATTTATAAATAAACTAAATTATAATAAAGTCCTTAGAATAATATAGTTATTCTTGAATGTCCTTAGTCGAGTATTATTGCATGGACAACAATAATATATTAAGACTAATATGTAGTTGATTGATGAAAAAGTGTTGTCATTGACATGAAGATGTCAAAATCAATACATAAGTATGTGTTAGAGAACAACAATTGGACTGACCCGCTATGAGCATGTTTCTTGGATTATTATGTGACAGTCACAAAATTGCTCATAGTGATAACTACATGTATGATCCTCGGACTTGAGATCATCATTATTTCAACATCGTGAGTGACACATTTTGATGTGGTCAAACATGTGTTGTAACTGACTACACTATAAAGACTAATATTAGATATATCGCAATCTATGTAGCGGAATATGGTTGATCAAGATAGGATTTGTCCCTCCTACATAATAGGAATGATATCATAGGCCACTTGATTGAGTGAGACTAGAAAATGCATGGTCATGCTCGAATAAATTGATATGAGATATCATAGTTATTCGTTTATAATAGTCTACTCAAGATATCAAGAAATATTAAATGGACTATACAAGTGTGAATATTCCATGACTTGTGTCCGATCTAGATACGAGGACAAAAGGATGCAATACATGAAAAGAGTTAATCACAAAGGTTATGTCGAACCACGACTTCCTATAACTTAGGTAGCAATGATGCATTGCTAGATGCCACTCATTGCTTGTAATATTAGAATTGTTCTAGATATTACTACTAACGTTACATGAACCTACAAGGGTCACACCCTATGATTGAAACGAACAAATATCGACTTGATAGCATGTGTACAAACTTGTTGTACACATAATAAGTAAAAAACTAATATTATTATAATTATTGTAATTATAGATAATCTTGTTTATATATTTTAATACTAGATAATTATTGTAATTATTAAATACTATTAATATATATATCTAAAGAAACATAATTAAAGTAGAACCAGTTTCTACATATTTAATTATATTCGGTTAAATATATTGTATATTTAATGAATCCAAATTTAATTAGAATTAGGTTTTTGAATGCTATATAAAGGCATAAGGTCTAACAGACGAAATATGCCTTTTGCGAAAAACCTTTCTAACAGTTAGAGAAGTAAAATATTGTTCGTTTCATTCTGGTGGACTGCGTAGAGGTCGGAACGCTGTTGTGACGACTTGGATTCGATATCGTGCTAGAAGAATTGGATTCTCCTAACTCCCTGTGGTTTTTAGATTTATTTAAGGTAATGTTTCATCCCTATTCACCTCGGATTCGTTCCTCGTACATGGATCACTGGCGACATACGTCAGATAATTTTTCCGCTGTGCCATAGGGTGTATCGGCATTTCCCTACAGTGGTATCAGAGCCACTTGTACGATGCGAATTCGGACTTAAATACTTGGATGATGCTTTTGTATGAGAAGCATGTTTTATTTTTTTGTTTGGACGAGTATACGATATTTGTGCGAAACAAAGAAATTGAATACAGTCATGGTTAATATGTTAATTTGTTTTAAATAAGTTTTTACAATCGTTGGTTAAACGTTAATCACATATTTGTTGCTGTAAGGTTTTAATGTTCGTATGTTAATTGTTAGCATGATGAACATGCGGTTATGATAGCAGATCATTTTCGGTAGAGGAGCAATGGTTGTTCAAGTACGAAAAAACCTTAGGGATTGAAAAATCCTAAAAACACGAATCTGTTGATAAAAGTTATCAAATCATGAGGTTTTTCTATAGTAATCGAAGTGCTAAAATTAAAAATTTTCCTGATAGCACCGGATCTGCCAGACCACGAAGGTAACAAAGGTCGTAAGAACTATTTTGGTAATTATAATTAACAAGATAAAACATGTTTATGTTTTGGATAATATGCACGGTGTTTGAAATGCATGGTTATAGCCAAATAGCCCATTTACTTTGGTTTTATATTTATAAATACGGCCTGCGTGTCGTGCCTTTCTTTCATCTACTGTAATTCTCTTCTCAACTTACTCCCTCGTATGTAAAACAATTTTATGAAAATTGTAATATTTGCGGAGAAAACGTGGATCATAGGAGAAGAATAATGGGCCGATCAAAGGTGGTTTAGATGCTTAAGAAGCAAGTTCTATCTTTAGTTTATTTTGGTTCTCCCATTGGCTTGGGATGGGCCACCTTAGTTTTACGTTCTATAACCATTGCATTTATATTTACTGTTTTACATATATGTGTTACAATGTATGTTTTAGGATGATGGTAATTGATTAGATCATACTTGAATGGTGAGATTAATATAAAAAACCCCTCCATATTTAATCAAAATAGCCATCCAATATTTGCCCTCGTTAAAACCTTGATCGGTACTATGTAGGTTTTGCCAAAGCGAAGTACTTATATCTATCTTGGTTAAACGCGAAGAATAAGCAAGTGATATTCACTGGTTGTAATACTGGTTAAACTAGGTTGTCCTAATGAGATTAGAAACCTAAAGGCTAATGATTTGGATAAACATAAGATGATTAGGAACAATAGTTGTTCACCAAATATAGGAATTACATGAGATGTAATTATCAAGTGTTGCTTACCTAAATAATTGAATTCTAGGAGTAAAGCCAAAGCTAACTTAGGATGAAATGAAACATGAATCCTTACCCACTAGAAATACTTTTTAGTAAGTTTTTCAATTTTGAGAGTCTTTAATAGTGGGAATGTTATTACCTTATAAACTTGATAAAATGTACTTATAAATCATATTTTATCGTTGTAGATTTGTTATGACAAACTCAAACTCATTATCATTGCGATCTATCCTTGAGAAGGACAAATTGAATTGCTTGAACTTCCTTTACTGGTTTCGTAACTTGAAGATTGTCATCAAGCAAGAACATAAATTACAAGTCATCGAAGAACCTGTCCCTAAAAAACCAGTAGATGATGCCTCCAAAGATGAATTGGAAGCCTTTGAAAAATACTCAAGTGACATGGTAGATGTCGGGTGTTTGATGCTTGCGACCATGACTCATGAGCTTCAGAAGCAACATGAGGACATGGTTCCCTATGAGATGGTTAAAAATCTCAAGGAATTATATGAGGGGCAAGCTCGTCAAGAGAGGTATGATACCTCTAAGGGTTTGTTTCGATGCAAGATGATGGAGGGAACTCCGGTAGGAACTCATGTTCTCAAAATGATAGGGTATATTCAGACCCTGAAAAAATTGGGTTTCCCTCTAAGTGTTGAATTGGCTACTGATGTTATCCTGCAATCATTGTCGGATTGTTTTAATCAATTTGTTTTTAATTTCAATATGAATGAAATTAACAAATCGTTGCCCTAGTTGCTTGGTCTGTTAAGAACAGCAGAAAACAACATGAAAAAAGTTGGCTGCAAGCCCATTCTGATGGTCCGAAAGGATAACAGAAAATGAAAGTCTAACACCAAGGCAAAGCCAAAGCCCAACAAAGGAAATACTGCATTGAAACCCAAATGAGGAGTTGCAAAAGAAGGAAAGTGTTTCCATTGGAACAATGTTGAAATTAGAAGATAAATTGCCCTGTCTATCTTGAGGACATCAAGAAGGCAAGAGAAAATGGACAGTCTGGATCATGTATTTATGTTATTGATATAAATATATCAACGTCTACTTCTTGGGTATTAGATACTTGTTGTGGTTCTCACATTTGACTTTTGTACAGAAACTAAAAAGGAGTAGAAAATTGGCAAAAGGAGATGTGGACCTACGAGTGGGAAATGCATCAAGAGTTGTTGCATTAGCTATAGGAACATATACTTTGTCATTACCTAGTGGACTTGTTTTAGATTTAGAGGATTGTTATTTTGTACCTAGTTTGACTAAGAACATTATTTCAATTTCTTGTTTGGACATGATTGGTTTTGAGATTATTATTAAGAACAATAGTTGTTCCTTTTATCTCAATAATGTTTTTATGGTACGACACATTTAATAAATGGCCTTTATATTTTAGATCAAGACAATTCTATGTATAACATAAATACGAAAAGATCAAAAACAAATGACTCTAATCAAACTTATCTCTGGCATTGTCACTTGGGTCATATAAGTGAGAAACGCATATCAAAACTTCATAAAGATGGATTTTTGGATTCTTTTGTTTTTGAACAATTTAATATATGTGAACCTTGCTTAATAGGAAAAATGAACAAATCACCGTTTGACGGTAAAAATGAGCGAGCAAGTGATTTATTAGGTCTAATACATAGTGATGTATGTGGACCAATGAATACACAAGCCAGATGAGGGTTTTAATACTTCATTCTTTCACTGTCGACTTCAGTAGATATGGGTACCTTTACTTAATGCATCATAAATCTGAAGCCCTTGAAAAGTTCAAGGAATTTAAGAATGAAGTACAAAACCAACTAGGAAAGAGTGTCAAAGCTTTTCGATCAGATTGAGGAGGAGAATACCTAAGCTAAGAGTTTGATGAACTTCTTAAAGAATGTGGGATTGTCTCACAACTTACACCTCCTGGTACTCCACAACATAATGGAGTATCTGAAAGAAGAAATTGAACATTGTTAGACATGGTTCGATCGATGATGAGTCATGTTGATCTTCTAACTTTTGAGGGGACATGCGCTAGAAACTGCTGCTTTTACACTAAATCGTGTTCCATCTAAATCGGTTCAAAAGACATCGTATGAGATATGGACTAGGAAGCGTCCTAGTATGTCTTTTATAAAAATTTGGAATGTGAAGTTTATGTTAAACATCAGATGTCTACAAAACTTGAACCCAAATCTCATAAGTGTAATTTTGTGGGGTATCCTAAAGAAACTAAAGGATATTATTTCTTCAATCCATCTGAGAACAAAGTGTTTGTTGCTCGAACATGAGTCTTCCTCGAAAGAGAATTTATTTTCAGAAAATGAAGTGGGAGAAATATTGAACTTGAGGAAATTCAAAATCAACCACAGATCACTGAACCAGAGATTGAACAACAACAAGTTCCACAAATAGTTGAGGAACATCCAATCATTCTTGAAATACAACCACTGTGGAGATCTATGAGAGAACGCAATGCACCTGAGAGATATGGATTTCTCATCACATTGCATAGTGATGTTCTACTCATGGATCAAGATGAGCCTAGGACTTATTAGAAAGCAGTGGTGAGCCCAGACTTTGAGAAATGGCTAGAAGCCATGAAATACGAGATGGATTACATGTCAGAAAACCAAGTATGGACTTTGGTTAACCCACCTGAAGGGATAAAACCCATACGGTGTAAATGGGTTTTTAAAAAGAAGACCGACATGGATGGCAATGTACAAACATACAAAGGGTGATCGGTCACTAAGGGATTTCATCAGATTCATGGTATAGACTATGATGAAACTTTTTCTCATGTTGCTATGTTCAAATCCATTCGGATATTGCTTACAATAGTTGCATTTCATGATTATGAAATCTGGCAAATGGATGTCAAAATCGCTTTCCTTAATGGAAAATTAGATGAGGATGTGTACATGACACAACCTGAGGTTTTTGTCGATCCAAAAGATGCCCAAAAAGTATGCAAGCTACAAAGATCCATTTATGGGGTGAAGCAAGCTTCTCGAAGTTGTAATCTTCTTTTAATGATGCAATCAAAGAATTTGGTTTTATTAAAAAATGAAGATGAGCCATGTGTTTTCAAGAAAACTAGTGGGAGCACTGTCACATTCTTGGTATTGTATGTGGATGACATACTAATAATAGGAAATATGACATACCTACCTTACAGTCTGTAAAGACTTGGTTAGGAAAATGTTTTTTCTATGAAAGACCTGGGGGTGAAGCAACCTACATATTAGGAGTCAAGATCTATAGAGATAGATCAAGACGACTCCTAGGACTAAGTCAAAATACATACATAGATAAAGTACTAAAAAGATTCAGTATGAAAGAATCTAAAAAAAGATTCTTACCTATGAGACATGGTATTTCACTCTCAAAGGAAATGTGTCCTTCAACGCCTCAAGAAAGAGGCGCATGAGTAAGGTTCCATATGCTTTGTCTATTGGATCTATCATGTATGCCATGCTATGTACACGTCCAGATGTACCATATGCATTAAGTATGACAAGTCGATACCAAGTGGATCCCTATGAAGGTCATTGGGTTGCAGTAAAAAACATCCTTAAGTACTTAAGAAGAACTAAGGATACATTTCTTATGTATGGAGGTGAAGAAGAGCTAAGTATAAAGGTTATACTGACGCAAGCTTCCAAACTGATAAGGATGATTCTCGATCGCAATCGAGTTTTGTGTTTTGTCTTAATAGAGGTGCTATAAGCTAGAAAAGTTCAAAGCAAGATACAGTAGCAGATTCTAAAACAGAAGCTGAGTATATTGCAGCAAACGATGCTGCAAAAGAGGCTGTTTGGATCAAAAAGTTCATATCTGAACTAGGGGTTGTGCCTAGCATATCAAATGCTATAGACCTATGTTGTGACAACAACAGATCCATCGCACAAGAAAAAAAACCCAGATCTCACCAGTGATCCAAACACATACTTAGGCGTTACTATCTCATTCGAGAAATCATTGACCAAGGGGACGTAGAAATATGCAGAGTACCAACAGATGACAATATCGTCGATCCACTGACAAAGCCTCTGACACAACAGAAGCATGATCGTCACACTAAGTCTCTTGGTATTAGATACATGAGTGATTGGTCTTAGTGCTAGTGGGAGATTGTTGGAGTATGCCCAAAGTCCAATCATGAGATGGTTGTAAAAGACATACTTATTTTATCTTGCTTATTAATATAAAGCCATTATTATTTTTCAGTCTTATTCTGTGCATTTATAAATAAAATGAATTATAATAAAGTCCTTAGAATAATATAGTTATTCTTGAATATCCTTAGTCGAGTATTATTATGGGCATGGAAAACAATAATATATTAAGACTAACATGTAGTTGATTGATGGCAAAGTGTTGTCATTGACATGAAGATGTCAAAATCAATACAAAAGTATGTGTTAGAGAATGACATATTAGACTGACCCGCTATGAGCATGTTTCTTGATTATTATGTGACAGTCACAACATTGCTCATAGTGATAACTACATGTATGATCTTCGGACTTGAGATCATAATTATTTCAACATCGTGAGTGACATATTTTGATGTGGTCAAACATGTGTCGTAACTGACTACACTATAAAGACTAATATTAGATATATCGCAATCTATGTAGCGGAATATGGTTGATCAAGATAGGATTTGTCCCTCCTACATAATAGGAGTAATATCATAGGCCACTTGATTGAGTGAGACTAGAAAATGCATGGCCATGCTTGAATAAATTGATATGAGATATCATAGTTATTCGTTTATAATAGTCTACTCAAGATATCAAGAAATATTAAATGGACTATACAAGTGTGACTATTCCATGACTTGTGTCCAATCTAGATATGAGGATAAAAGGATGTAATACATGAAAAGAGTTAATCACAAAGGTTATGTCAAACCACGACTTCCTGTAACTTAGGTAGCAATGATGCATTGCTAGATGCCACTCATTGCTTGTAATATTAGAATTGTTCTAGATATTACTACTAACATTTTACTTATTACATGTACAACAAGTTTGTACACATGCTATCAAGTCGATATTTGTTCGTTTCAATCATGTACAATAAGTACAACAAGTTTGCACACCCTATTCCATGACTTGTGTCCGATCTAGATATGAGGACAAAATGATGTAATACATGAAAAGAGTTAATCACAAATGTTATGTCAAACCACGACTTCCTGTAACTTAGGTAGCAATGATGCATTGCTAGATGCCACTCATTACTTGTAATATTAGAATTGTTCTAGATATTACTACTAACGTTACATGAACCTACAAGGGTACACCCTATGATTGAAACGAACAAATATCCACTTGATAGCATGTGTACAAACTTGTTGTACATGTAATAAGTAAAAAACTAAGATTATTATAATTATTGTAATTATAGATAATCTTGTTTATATATTTTAATACTAGATAATTATTGTAATTATTAAATACTATTAAAATATATATATCTCTAAAGAAACCTAATTAAAGTATAATTAGTTTCTATATATTTAATTATATTCGGTTAAATATATTGATATTTAATGAATCTGAATTTAATTAGAATTAGATTTTTGAATGCTATATAAAGGCATAAGGTCTAGCAGCCAAAATATGCCTTTTGCGAAAAACCTCTCTAACAATTAGAGAAGTAAAATATTGTTTGTTTCATTCGGGTGGACTGCGTAGAGGTCGAAACGCTGTTGTGACGACTTGGATTCGATATCGTGCTAGAAGAATTGGATTCTCCTAACTCCTTGCGGTTTTCAGATTTATTTAAGGTAACATTTCATCCATTTTCACCCTAGATTCGTTCCTCGTACGTGGATCACTGGCATAATACGTCGGATAATTTTTCTGCTGCGCCATGGGGTGTATCCGTGTTTACCTACACATTTCAAGCTTTGGAATTCATAAACGCAACCTTTTTTGCTGAAGGGAAGCCGATGCCTTGCCTGAGACTATCTAATTGCACCAAGATGACGGTTCGTGAGACGCTTGGCAGAGGGGGAAAGATTGGGAAAGGAATTGAAAAAGATTTACAGGGTTGTCTGCATCTTAATTCCGTTTTAATGAAGAAGGATCGCTTTGGGCTTGGCTTTAAGCCAGACATTCAACAGAGGGAAAAAGATCTGAAAAGGAACGAGGATCGAATGAGGGCCCATTTTTTGGGAACTGAGACTGCTTGGGAGCCCATGATATTTTTGGACTTTGAAAATGTCTTTAATTTGCGTGGGTTCATCAATGTAGAAAAACAACTGGAGAAGGACAACCAGGAGACACTGAGGCTACAGGAAGAGGAGATCTTCGGTGAAAGTGTGGGAAAGCTGTGCATCAATGGCATATTTAAGGGATCCTAGCCTAGCAAGTTTTTGGAGGGAATACGTCCATGCTTTCCTGGTGAAATCTTGAACAACTGGACATCTGAAGATCTCCCCATAGTCTTTAAGAATAAAATAGAGTAAATGCCAGGAACCAGTTTATACTTTTGCCTGCGAGTATGAGGGATTATCTATAAAGGGCTATTATGCAAGTTTACTTTCAATAAAGATGCTTTCATTGTGATTCTCAAATGGAAAACATGTTTTTTTGTTTTTCTTGCATCTTTTCCAAACATATATTATTATTTTCCTTGCAGGTCATCAACTATTAATTATATGAATGATTTTGAACCCAATCCCAAATTAGATTTTGAGCGGCCAGAGTGTTCAATAGAAGTTAATGAGGTCGAAGATGAGACAAAATGTGAAATCCCTGACGAATTACTGAGGTTGGTAGAAAAAGAAGATAAGAAGATCTTACCTCACAAAGAAGAGATAGAAGTTCTGAATCTGGGCACAGAAGAAGTTAAAAAGGAGGTGAAGATCGGTGTTGTTTTCTCGCCAGAAATAAAACAAAAGTTGGTCGATTTGTTGCAAGAGTTTAAAAATGTTTTTGCTTGGTCTTATCAAGATATGCTAGGTTTGGAAAGAGATATCGTGGTACACAAGTTGCCAATAAGGCCATAACGTAAACTCGTTCAGTAAAAGCTTAGAAGATTGAGACCTGAAATGGTATTGAAAATAAAGGAAGAGGTATAAAAATAGAATGATGATGGTTTCCTTAAAGTGGCACAATATCCATAATGGGTGGCTAATATAATCCCGGTGCCAAAGAAAGATGGAAAAGTGCGCATGTGTGTTGATTACAAAGATTTGAATAGAGCAAGTCTAAAAGATAATTTTTCTCTACCTCACATAGATATTTTGGTGGATAATACATCAGGACATTCATGGTTTTCTTTCATGGATAGCTTTTTAGGGTATAATCAGATAAAGATGGATCCATAAGACATGGACAAAACGACGTTCATAACCTTGTGAGGAACATATTGTTACAAAGTAATGCCCTTTGGACTAAAAAACGCAGGGGCAACATACCAGCGAGCTATGGTGACTCTTTTCCATGACATGTGATAAGTGTTCAAAAGTACTATTTTTCTTACCCTTTTTACTCATATTATTGTTATACTTAGGCTCATATTAGTTGCATAATTAGCCATTCATGCATTAATCCATGTTTCCTTCTATCGTTGAGCTTGATTATATAACTTGGTAGTTTTGTGGGAAAAGATGCTGCTTTGGTGTGTTTTGTGTGTATGTGCAGGATCACTTGCCAAAGCAAGGCTAGAGCTAGTTGCCAGGGCAATGCATGAAGGAGATGCCGACCTAGTTGCCAGGGCAATGCATGAAGGAGACGCCGAGCCAGTTGCTAGGGCAATTTTCGACAAAGAACAAGGTGATATGGTAGTCGAAATTGATGACTAGACAAGCCCAAAATGACGTGGAGCAAAGCCAAATCCCAAAGGAATTTGATTTCCATGAAGAGATTAAAGAAGAATTAAATTCCAAGAAGATAGGAGAAGTTCTAGTAGGAATATAATTATAATAAAGAATTATATTCTTAAAGATAATTTAATTCCAACTTAACTTCCTCCTAAAAGAAGGACTTTGACCTAGCCCTATAAATTAGAGGGGAATTTCGACAACTCCAAGAGAGCAAGAGGAGAGAATTTCGACAAACATCTAGGGCAAGGGGATTTCAACAAGCTTCAACTCTTCATCTTTTTCTTTCTTGTTCAATTAGGTTCATGCTAGGGATTATTTATCTTGTGTTTCTTTGGAACCTAGCCATGAACTAAATCTATTTGGCTATGGTTATTGTGTTTTGTGATTGTGAGAAACTATTGGATTTTACTTAGGTAATAAGAGTTTGCACTTTTCTATTCAAGGTTTATTCATTCTTGGTTCTTATTCTTGTTTGCGAGTGAATTGGGAGAGGATCTCGTAACTTCATCTATTTATCTAATATCGGGAGAGTTAGATTCAAGAAACGAATGAATATGATCTTTATTCAATCTATTGATGGTGAAGATTAATCCAGCTTAGGAATAAGTTAAGGATTTCAACAGCTAAGAGGAGCGCAAGATTGGTTGTTGTTCACCCTTGATTCACGCAGGGATGTATTATCAAGGCATGCACAAGTAGCTAGAGTTTTGACTTAGGGATAAGAAGAAACCATTGAAGAACGCTCTGCCGAGCCTTGAAGGTTGCTGCCCAGATGCCCAAGTAGTTGCCCAACTAGTCGCCCAGGCAACCATCGATTAGTTGCCAAGAAAACCCCGTTGTGCAAGTTGCCACGGCAACTGAATTGCCCGTGCACTCTTTTACCAAGACGATCCAATCGGCTATCACACCTCAACTCATGATAACCTGGCCTATCTCTCTCATTTGATCTTATTCATTCTTTTACTTTATTGCCATCTAGTTTAGTTATTAGTTAAACTCCTATAATCCTTTATTTGTGTCTTTACTTTTTACAGTCAAAGAGACTAGATTCTTGAAGTGGCACCAATCCCTGTGGAGACGATATCTTTTATACTATAACTTGCAACGTGTATACTTGCACAATTGCGTAGCACTTATTACGCGCAACAAGTTTTTTTTGCGCGCCGTTGCGGGATTGGCAATAGCGACTTTGTTTTTATTTTCTTGCACTTTCTTTTTACTTTTCTTCTTTAAGATTCAAACGGCTAACAAACTTTGGTTTTGCATTGGTATATGACCAGGCGAGACCGATTACACGAATATCCCTTTGATCCGTAAATCGAACGAACCTTACAAAAACTTAGGCGAAGGATAAGAGTAGCAATGGCTAATCAAGGCGGCAATATGAATCAAGATGTTCCAAGAGGAGGATGAGTGATTCTTGCACGAAACATAACTATTCGAGACTATCTTGAAGAAGATCTTGATGGACTTAATCCGGAGTTGTCGCACCTGAAATTGAAGCCGACCACTTTGAGTTAAAACGGTAGTGTTTAATAAGATCAACACAATTGGTCAATTTGGCGGCTCAAGAATCGAAGATGCACGACAACATCTAAAATCTTTCCTCGAGATTTGTAACTCGTTCAAAATACACGAGTCACCCCGATGTCTTACGATTAAGATTATTCCCTATTCACCGAGGATAGGCGAAAGCATGGTTGAATAGCATTCATACCGGATCAATAGCATCTTGGACCGATCTTTGTCGTGATTTCCTTGCTCGGTTTAATCCTACAAATTTGGTGATAAGCCGTAACGACATTACTTCTTTTTTCAAGGCGGATGATGAATCCATGTACGAGGCTTGGGAGCGATATAGCTAACTTCTACACAAATGCCCCCTACACGGATTCCCGGTGTGGACTCAAGTAACAATGTTTTACAACACCGTGAATACACCAACAAGGATGATGCTAGATGCCTCGGCAAACATCATACTTCTAGATAAGTCATCGGAGGAAGCAATGCAAATTCTAAACAGGCTGGCCAGGAATGATTATCAATTCCCCTCTACTAGAAGAGGAGGAGTTAGACGCCAAGCCACAATACATGAACTAGGATCATCAGATTCGATTTCGGCACAATTGGCCACTTTAACCAAGATGGTCCAGAACATACAAAAACAAAACAACACACATGAGGTCAAGGTAATTTATTCTTTTTGTAAGTTATGTGGTGATAACCACGATTCTTCTGAATGTATGCAGAATCCGGAATCAAGCTTCTATGTGGGGAATTACAATCGGAACAACAATGTGATGTCCAATACATACAATCCAGCTTGGAAGAAGCACCGAATTTTTCATGGAGTAATCCCAACAATGCTCTAAACCAGAACAATCAGAATGCACAAGCATCGGGATTCCAGCAGAATATGCCACGGCAACAGTTACCGTAGCAACAACTGACAACATCTAGTTCTTTGGAAAATTATTTAAATGCTTTATTGTGAAAACTAAATCTTATATGGCTGAGAATAGTAATTTCATAAAAAGAACTGATGCTTTTATTAACAGGACCGAGATGAGTTTGCAAAACCAAGAGGCGGCAATCAAATCATTGGAAAATCAAGTCGAACAGTTTGCTCAAAATCTGAATACTAGACCGCAAGGAGGTTTACATAGCGATACTGAAGTCGCAAGAGGAACTGGCCATGAGCAATGTAAGGAAATCACCACTAGAAGTGGCCAACAACTTAGAGAGGCTCAAACCGGTCATCAAACAAAACTCCACAAAAAGATCAACACAAACCTAGCGGTAAAGCCTCAGATGCTGAACCAGGAATTGCCTCGGCAACCTACAATAAGCATACCTCGGCAACCGACGATAAGGATGCTTCGGCAACTTGTGATAAGCATGCAATGCCATCAATCAGGTTCCAAACCAATGAAAGGATCGAAGATATCCGACTTCCACCACCATTCCTACAAAGGTTGAAGCGACAAAAGCAAGAATATCAATTCAAGAAGTTTCTTGATATCCTAAAGAAAGTCCACATCAACTTCCCATTGGTGGAAGCAATTGAACAAATGCCAAACTATGCCAAGTTTCTTAAAGACATTGTGTCCAAGAGAACAAGGCTAGGAGAGTTTGAAACAGTTGCCGCAACAGAGGGATGCATGGCAATGTTGCACAATCGTATGCCACCCAAGTTGAAGGATCCCGGAAGTTTCACAATACCTTGTTCTATTGGAAATCACTATGTCGAGAAAACATTATGCGACCTTGGGGCTAGCATAAACTTGATGCCTAAATCAGTTTTCCAGAAACTAGGAATCTGGAAGGCAAGACCTACAACAGTTATGCTACAGCTAGCCGATAGATCCTATGTGCATCCAGAGGGAAAAATCGAGGACATACTAGTAAAAGTTGATAAATTTATTTTTCCCGCTGACTTTATTGTTTTGGATTGTGAAGCAGATGATCATGCACCTATCATTCTCAGGAGACCATTCCTAGTAACAGGGAGAACCTTGATCGATGTTGAAAAGGGAGAACTCACAATGAGGGTGAATGGCCAGCAAGTTAAACTAAATATGTTCCAAACACTAAGGCATGCCGATGATCCAGAAGAATGCCAACTTCTTCATGCCACGATAGAGTTTAACTTCGACGAGGAATTTAGTTACCTCGGCAACTACATTGCCGATCAAGAGGAACTTGAGGAGTATGAAGAACCGGTTAATAAGGATCAACAAGAAAAGGCAATTTGGCTAGTCAATCGACCAAGAAAAGAAGCTGATCAAAATGTTGATGCTACACAAGAAGGCAATAGGGAGGGGGACGCAGATCTAGAGATATGTGATGCATTCCCGGATGAACAAATTTTAGTTGCCTCGGCAACCATGGACGCGCATGCCTCGACAACCCTTGACGCCTCGGCAACCATGGATGCACATGCCTCGGCAACTCTCGACGCCGCAGCAGACTTTGACGTACACGCCTCGGCAATTTTGGGAGCAGTCACCACGGCAGCACATGCCTCAGCACGCCCCGGCATTACTCACCAAGGGAAGAAGCGGTTCCGCCACGATGCTAAGCATTACTTTTGGGACGAGCCTCTTTTGTTTAAACAATGTGCAGATCAGGGTTATACGCCGATGTGTCCCTGAAGAAGAGCAACAGAATATACTCCGGCAATGTCATTCTTCACCCTATGGAGGACATTTTGGAGGAACTCGTATCACGGCCAAAGTTTTGTAATCCGGTTTGTTTTGGCCAACATTGCACAAAGATGCCCATGACTTTTACAAGCAATGTGATCGTTAACAGAGGACGGGCAATATCTCTAGACGACATGAAATGCCGCTCCAGAACATCATCGAAGTAGAATTGTTCGATGTATGGGGGATTGATTTTATAGGACCTTTTCCATCTTCATTCGGCAACCTCTACATTCTACTTGTCGTCGACTACGTGTCTAAATGGGTGGAGGCAGTTGCAGTTCCAACAACGATTCCAAGACCGTGCAACGATTCTTGCAGAAAAACATATTTACACGGTTTGGGATGCCGAGAGCAATTATCAGTGACGAAGGCAAGCATTTTGACAACAGACTAATTGCCAAGATGTTGCAACGCTTCGGCATATCACACAAGATCGCCACGGCATATCACCCACAAAACAACGGGTAAGCAGAAATTTCCAACCGAGAATTGAAGGGTATACTCGAGAAAGTTGTAAATCCCTCTAGGAAGGATTGGTCATTAAGACTAGATGACGCACTTTGGGCATATCGCACTGCATTCAAAACACCCTTAGGTATGTCCCCCTTCTGACTTGTCTATGGCAAAACATGTCATCTACCGGTGGAAATCAAACACAAGGCATACTGGGCAATCAAGACCGTGAATGTGGATTGGGAAAGTGCCGAACAAAAGCGTTTGTTGGACCTCAATGAGATAGAAGAATTTCGTGCACTCGCCTATAACAATGCACGAATCTACAAGGAGAAAACAAAGCAATGGCATGACAAGAAACTATTGCCGCGACAATTCATGCCAGGGCAACTAGTTCTCTTATTCAATTCTCGGCTAAAACTTTTCTCGGGAAAGCTGAAATCAAGATGGTCGGGACCATTCGAAGTTGTCAAACCATTCTCCCATTGTGTCGTGATAATCAAGTCCATCACTGACAAACATGAATTCAAAGTTAATGGACAAAGATTGAAACACTATAATGGTGCCCATGTGGAACGTAACAAGAAGTGGTCACCTTAGGAGATGAATGAGCATGCTCTCCCTTTGATATTCTATTTTTTTCTTATTTTTGATTAATTTTTATTTTATTTTTTGAACTATTTTTTTATTTTTTTATTTCTGATTATTATTATATTTTTTTAGGATATATTTTCTTTTTTTTTAATCTTTTTAAGTTTAAGAATCCCTTTATACATCTTTATTTATTTTCTTTTCTTAGTTTATCTTTAATTTTAATCCTTATTTGATTTGTCTTTGAATTGTAGGAAAAGAGTTCAAAATAAAGAGGAATTTTAATCCAAGAAGGAAAACATCTTCAACAAGGAAATTAATGGGCTGAATCTAAGGCTTATATAAAGCCTCCAATTTACCCTAATTAAACCCCACTTGCCGTCACCCTCTCCCTAACCCAAAACACTATTTTTCGTCTTCCTCTAATCCCACCCACCATATTTACCACCTATCTTTTCTATAAAACCCATCACCCTTAACCTATTCCTATTTTTTTTATCTTGCAACTTTTTAGTTTCTTTTCTTTTCTTTTATTTGTTTTTACAAAACTCACAACCAAGATCATCCATGGCATCCAAAATTAAATCTTTAGTTCATCCAAGTTCCTCCAAAGAACCAAGATACAAGAAGTTTGCTACACCGGTGGTTCAAGAAAGATTTCACTCCAAGTTTGAAAGCCAGAAGATTCATGAAGAACAAGGCTTTGAATACTCCAACTCTCATCAAGATTTTGGCCTTGAACCATTCATCTTCGAGAGGACTGCACATCAAAAGTGGCAAATCTTTTGACATCAACTGGAACCGGGCAACATCTCATGGGTAAGAGAATTCTATGCTCACTCACCTAACCCGGATAATCCTTATGTTTTTGTTCGTGACAAGGCCATACTCATAAGCCCCGAAAAAGTCAACACCTTTTACGGGCTTTACATTGAGAAGGACGAGCATCAAGCCTTCGTTGATCAAATCACGCCCAAGCAACTCGACAAGGTGCTTCAAGAACTCACTCAACCGGGAACTCATTGGAACAACGGTAAATACAAGGGCACGGTAAATCGCCTTCGGCTTAAACCCGAGGCAAAACTATGGAATAAGTTTGTTAAAACTTCTTTAATGTCCACCACACACAATACTACCGTTGATATACCACCTCTTTTGCTCATACATTCTATTTTGTATAATCGCATCATTAACATTGGAAAAATTATTTGTGATGAGATTTTTGTTTGTAGCTCAAAAGATAAGGGTTCTCTTTTCTTCCCTTGCTTAATTTCTAATCTTTGCAAGGAAATGCATGTCCCAAGTGAGTCCACCGATGAAAAGGCCCTACCAAAGTCCGGTTGGAATCAAGCACAAATCCGAAAGCTAATGGGAGAGACACCGGGAAAATCTTCAAGGCCTCCATTTGCCGCGGTAACTTCTGCCGCCCCAGCAATCCCTAATGCCCAAGCACCTAACGCTCGGGCAACTCGGCCATCAACCCCGGGACACTTTGAAGCACTCTTGCAACCATTGGCAAGCCACCTAAGGCAAATTGAAGACCGACAACTAATGTTCATGTGGTACATGAAGGAGCATAACAATGCCATCACCCAAGTCATCCTAGAAAAGTACCCAGACAGACGTGTGTCGTTCCCAATCTTTCCTACCGAGATCCTTGTCCCGGCACCTAATGAAGTAGTCGCCATGGAAACTGCAACAGATGATGCCGCGGCAACCTACATCGTGCCTGCACAAGCTGATGCCAGGGCAACCAACCTTGAAGATGCCACGGCAACCAAAGCTAAAGACATCCCGGTAACCACTGCAAAAGCCAAAGGTAAAGCACCTATGCCGAATCAACTCCTACGGAATCATTTTCTGATTTTTCAGATTCGGACGAATCCTCCATTGCACCAACAAAGACCGCACCAATTGAATCCTCCATGCAAAAAGCCAATGACACTGATGAAGAGGACGATGAGGACAACCCCGTACGAGGATCGATTCCACCATCGGCAACAAGAAAACAACCATCGCGTTCAATCAAGAGAATCAAGACACCGACCAAAAGGAAACTAATCATCTACGATGACGAACTCTCGGAGTAAGTCCTCGTATGCATTTTATTTTTCGTTATTTTTATTCTTCTTTAATGCATGCATTGAGGACAATGCCTCACTCGAGTTTGGGGGGATTGTTATTAGTAGTTACCATGTTTAGTTACATTCATCTTAAATATTACATTTAGGATACATAAATTGCTTGCCATGCCTTTAGTTGGAACAAGAATTGCTTAGATTTGATGAATATCTGATGATGACTTTGCCAATGCACTTAATTGATAGAATTTTTATTCTAGGATAACCATGGAAAAACTTAGAATTTTACTATAATGCTAAATTTGATGAAACACTGTTGTGGTTTGATTGATTTACGGAATTATAGTGAACTTAGGTTGATAATTAAACAAATTGGGGGATTAGAATAAAAATTGGATGAATGCTAGTGGTGCCCGAAATTGGCTCTAGCATGTGCTAAAAAAACTTGATTGCTAGAGGTGCCCGAAACTGGCTCTAGTATGAAAAAATTTCGCTAGAGGTGCCCGAAACCGGCTCTAGTCGAATAAAACTAAAAACAAAACACTAGAGGTGCCCAAAACTGGCTCTAGTTAAAACATGTTAAAAAGAAGCCAATGAAGTAATTTGAAAACCTCTTGTTTGCATAGAATCCGAAAAATGAACTTGCACACAACTTCGCACACACTCACAAGCATTATAGTTTGATTCCGAGTAACTCCTAAGTTTTCCAAAAAATGAAAAGCCAATCATACTTTGTGCCCCGGTTCTGAGAATTGAAATCAAGTTCAATGCTAAGTTTGTGAAAATTAAAGTCTTGGCAGGTAATTATTAGTTTGCATTGCTTGAGGACAAGCAATAGTTCGAGTTTAGGGGTGTGATAAGTGTTCAAAAGTACTATTTTTCTTACCCTTTTTACTCATATTATTGTTAGACTTAGGCTGATATTAGTTGCATAATTAGCCATTCATGCATTAATCCATGTTTCCTTCCATCGTTGAGCTTGATTACATAACTTGGTAGTTTTTGTGGGAAAAGATGCTGCTTTGGTGTGTTTTGTGTGTATGTTCAGGATCACTTGCCAAAGCAAGGCTAGAGCTAGTTGCCAGGGCAATGCATGAAGGAGATGTCGACCTAGTTGCCAGGGCAATGCATGAAGGAGACGCCGAGCCAGTTGCCAGGGCAATTGTCGACAAAGAACAAGGTGATATGGTAGTCAAAATTGATGACTAGACAAGCCCAAGATGACGTGGAGCAAAGCCAAATCCCAAAGGAATTTGATTTCCATGAAGAGATTAAAGAAGAATTAAATTCCAAGAAGATAGGAGAAGTTCTAGTAGGAATATAATTATAATAAAGAATTATATTCTTTAAAGATAATTTAATTCCAACTTAACTTCCTCCTCAAAGAAGGACTTTGACCTAGCCCTATAAATTAGAGGTGAATTTCGACAACTCCAAGGAAGCAAGAGGAGAGAATTTTCGACAAGCATCTAGGGCAAGGGGATTTCGACAAGCTTCAATTCTTCATCTTTTTCTTTCTTGTTCAATTAGGTTCATGCTAGGGATTATTTATCTTGTGTTTCTTTGGAACCTAGCCATGAACTAAATCAATTTGGCTATGGTTATTGTGTTTTGTGGTTGTTAGGTAATAAGAGTTTGTACTTTTCTATTCAAGGTTTATTTATTCTTGGTTCTTATTCTTGTTTGCGAGTGAATTGGGAGAGGATCTCGTAACTTCATCTATTTATCTAACATCGAGAGATTCAAGAAACGAATGAATATGATCTTTATTCAATCTATTGACGGTGAAGATTAATCTGGCTTAGGAATAAGTTAAGGATTTCAACGGCTAAGAGGAGCGCAAGATTGGTTGTTGTTCACCCTTGATTCACGCAGGGATGTATTATCAAGGCATGCACAAGTAGCTAGAGTTTTGACTTAGGGATAAAAAGAAACCATTGAAGAACGCTCTGCCGAACCTTCAAGGTTGCTGCCCAGATGCCCAAGTAGATGCCCAACTAGTCGCCTAGGCAACCATCGATTAGTTGCCAAGGCAATCCCGTTGTGCAAGTTGCCACGGTAACTGAGTTGCCCGTGCACTCTTTTACCAAGACGATCCAATCGGCTATCACACCTCAACTCACGATAACCTGGCCTATCTCTCTCATTTGATCTCATTCATTCTTTTACTTTATTGCCTTCTAGTTTAGTTATTACTTAAACTCCTATAATCTTTTATTTGTGTCTTTACTTTTTACAGTGCAAGGGACTAGATTCTTGAAGTGGCACCAATCCCTGTGGAGACGATATCTTTTATACTATAACTTGCAACGTGTATACTTGCACAATTGCGTAGAACTTATTACGCGCAACAAGTTTTTGGCGCCGTTGCCAGGGATTGGCAATAGCGACTTTGTTTTTATTTTCTTGCATTTTCTTTTTACTTTTCTTGTTTAAGATTCAAAGGGCTAACAAACTTTGGTTTTGCATTGGTATATGACCAGGGCGAGACCAATTACACCAGAATATCCCTTTGATACAGAAATTGAACGAACTGTACAAAGACTTAGACGAAGGATAAGAGTAGCAATGGCTAATCAAGACGGCAATATGAATCAAGATGTTCCAGCAGGAGGAGGAGTGATTCTTGCACGAAACAGAACTATTCGAGACTATCTTGAAGAAGATCTTGATGGACTTAATCCAGGAGTTGTCGCACCTGAAATTGAAGCCGACCACTTTGAGTCAAAACCGATAATGTTTAATATGATCAACACAATTGGTCAATTTAGCGGCTCAGCAACTGAAGATGCACGACAACATCTGAAATCTTTCCTCGAGATTTGCAACTCGTTCAAAATACACGGAGTCACCCCAGATGTATTACGATTAAGATTATTCCCCTATTCACTGAGGGATAGGGCGAAAGCATGGTTGAATAGCATTCTTTCCGGATCAATAGCATCTTGGACCGATCTTTGTAGTGATTTCCTTGCTCGGTTTAATCCTACATATTTGACTGATAAGCTTCGTAACGACAATACTTCATTTCGGCAGGCAGATGATGAATCCATGTACGAGGCTTGGGAGCGATATAGAGAACTTCTACACAAATGCCCCCTGCACGGATTCCCGATGTGGACTCAAGTAACAATGTTTTACAATGTCGTGAATACACCAACAAGGATGATGCTAGATGCCTCGGTAAACGGCATACTTCTAGATAAGTCACCGGAGGAAGCAATGCAAATTCTAAACAGGCTGGCCAAGAATGATTATCAATTCCCCTCTACTAGAAGAGGAGGAGTTAGACGCCAAGCCATAATACATGAACTAGGATGATCAGATTCAATTTCGGCACAATTGGCCACTTTAACCAAGATGGTCCAGAACATGGAAAAACCAAACAACACACATGAGGTCAAGGTAATGGATTCTTTTTGTGAGCTATGTGGTGATAGCCATGATTCTTCTGAATGTATGCAGAATCCGGAATCCAGCTTCTATGTGGGGAATTACAATCAGAACAACAATGTGATGTCCAATACATACAATCCAGCTTGGAGGAAGCACCCTAATTTTTCATGGAGTAATCCCAACAATGCTCTAAACTAGAACAATCAGAATGCACAAGCATCGGGATTCCAGCAGAATATGCCACGGCAACAGTTACCACAGCAACAACCGACAATATCTAGTTCTTTGGAAAATTCTCTAAATGCTTTTATGGTGAAAACTGAATCTTATATGGCTGAGAATAGTACCTTCATAAAAAGAACTGATGCTTTTATTAACAGGACCGAGATGAGATTGCAAAACCAAGAGGCGACAATCAAATCATTGGAAAATTAAGTCGGACAGTTTGCTCAAAATCTGAATACTAGACCGCAAGGAGGTTTACCTAGCGATACTGAAGTCGCAAGAGGAACTGGCTATGAACAATGTAAGGCAATCACCACTAGAAGTGGCCAACAACTTAGAGAGGCTCAAACCCGCTCATCAAACAAAACACCACAGAAAGATCAAGACAAACCTAGCGGCAAAGCCTCAGATGCTGAACTAGGAATTGCCTCGGCAACCGACAATAAGCATACCTCGGCAACTTGTGATAAGCATGCCTCGGTAACCCCAATTGATAATGCCTCGGCAACTCCAGTTGTCCCGGCAATGCCGTCAATCAAGTTCCAAACCAATGAAAGGATCGAAGATATCCGACTTCCACCACCATTCCCACAAAGGTTGAAGCGACAAAAGCAAGAATATCAATTCAAGAAGTTTCTTGATATCCTAAAGCAAGTCCACATCAACTTTCCATTGGTGGAAGCAATTGAACAAATGCCAAACTATGCCAAGTTTCTTAAAGACATTGTGTCCAAGAGAACAAGGCTAGGAGAGTTTGAAACAGTTGCCGCAACAGAGGGATGCATGGCAATGTTGCATAATCGTATGCCACCCAAGTTGAAGGATCCCGGAAATCTCACAATACCATGTTCTATTGGAAATCACTATGTCGAGAAAGCATTATGCGACCTTGGGGCTAGCATAAACTTGATGCCTAAATCGGTTTTCCAGAAACTAGGAATCGGGAAGGCAAGACCTACAACAGTTATGCTACAGCTAGCCGACAGATCCTATGTGCATCTAGAGGGAAAAATCGAGGACATACTAGTAAAAGTTGATAAATTTATTTTTCCCGCTGACTTTATTGTTTTGGATTGTGAAGCAGATGAGCATGCACCTGTCATTATCGGGAGACCATTCCTAGCAACAGGGAGAACCTTGATCGATGTTGAAAAGGGAGAACTCACAATGAGGGTGAATGACCAGCATGTTAAACTAAATGTGTTCCAAACACTAAGGCATGCCGGTGATCCAGAAGAATGCCAACTTCTTCAAGCCACGGCAGAGTTTAACTTCGACGAGGAATTTAGTTGCCTCGGCAACTACATTACCAATCAAGAGGAACCTGAGGAGTATGAAGAACCAGTCAATGAGGAACAACAAGAAAAGGCAATTTGGCTAGTCAATCGACCAGGAAAAGAAGCTGATCAAAATGTTGATGCTACACAAGAAGGCAATAGGGAGGGGGACGCGGATCTAGAGATATGCGATGTATTCCCGGATAAACAAATTTTAGTTGCCTCAGCAACCATGGACGCGCATGCCTCGGCAACCCTCAACACCTCGGCAACCATGGATGCACACGCCTCAGCAACTCGCGACGCCGCAGTAGCCTTTGACGCGCACGCCTCGGCAATTTTGGGAGTAGTCACCACGGCAGCACATGCCCCGGCACTACCCTGGTACGCGGATTTAGTTAATTTCCTTGTTTGTGGTATTTTACCTTATGGCATTACTCACCAAGGGAAGAAGCGGTTCTGCCACGATGCTAAGCGTTACTTTTGAGACGAGCATCTTTTGTTTAAACAATGTGCAGATCAGGTTATACGCCGATGTGTCCCTGAAGAAGAGCAACAGAATGTACTCCGGCAATGCCATTCTTCAACCTATGGAGGAGATTTTGGAGGAACTCGTACCATGGCCAAAGTTTTGCAATCCGATTTGTATTGGCCAACATTGTACAAAGATGCTCAAGACTTTTACAAGCAATGTGATCGTTGCCAGAGGACGGGCAACATCTCTAGACGACATGAGATGCCGCTCCAGAACATCATCGAAGTAGAATTGTTCGCTGTATGGGGGATTGATTTTATGGGACCTTTCCCATCTTCATTCGGCAACCTCTACATTCTACTTGTCGTCAACTACGTGTCTAAATGGGTGGAGGCAGCTGCAGTTCCCAACAATGATTCCAAGACCGTGCAACGATTCTTGCAGAAAAACATATTTACACGGTTTGGGATGCCGAGAGCAATTATCAGTGACGAAGGCAAGCATTTTGACAACAGACTAATTGCCAAGATGTTGCAACGCTTCGGCATATCACACAAGATTGCCACGGCATATCACCCACAAACCAACGAGCAAGCAGAAATTTCCAACCGAGAATTGAAGGGTATACTCGAGAAAGTTGTAAATCCCTCTAGGAAGGATTGGTCATTAAGACTAGATGACGCACTTTGGGCATATCGCACTGCATTCAAAACACCCTTAGGTATGTCCCCCTTCCGACTTGTCTATGGCAAAACATGTCATCTACCGGTGGAAATCAAACACAAGGCATACTGGGCAATCAAGACCGTGAATATAGATTGGGAAAGTGGCAGACAAAAGCGTTTGTTGGACCTCAATAAGATAGAAGAATTTCGTGCACTCTCCTATAACAATGCACTAATCTACAAGGAGAAAACAAAGCAATGGCATGGCAAGAAACTATTGCCGCTGCAATTCATGCCAGGGCAACTAGTTCTCTTATTCAATTCTCGGCTAAAACTTTTCCTGGGAAAGCTGAAATCAAGATGGTCGGGACCATTCGAAGTTGTCAAACCATTCTCCCATGGTGCCGTGATAATCAAGTCCATCACTGACAAACATGAATTCAAAGTTAATGGACAAAGATTGAAACACTACAATGGTGCCCATGTGGAACGTAACAAAGAAGTGGTCACCTTAGGAGATGAATGAGCATGCTCTCCCTTTGATATTCTATTTTTATTTTTATTTTTTTTATTATTTTTGATTAATTTTTTATTTTATTTTTGAACTATTTTTTATTTTTTATTTCCGATTATTATTATATTTTTTAGGATATATTTTCTTTTTTTTTAATCTTTTTAAGTTTAAGAATCCCTTTATACATATTTATTTATATTCTTTTATTAATTTATCTTTAATTTTAATCCTTATTTGATTTGTCTTTGAATTGTAGGAAAAGAGTACAAGATAAAGAGAAATTTTAATCCAAGAAGGAAAACATATTCAACAAGGAAATTAATGGGCTGAATCTAAGGCTCATATAAAGCCTCCAATTTACCCTAATTAAACCCCCTTGCCGTCACCCTCTCCCTAACCCAAAACACTATTTTTCGTCTTCCTCTAATCTCACCCACCATATTTACCACCTATCTTTTCTATAAAACCCATCACCCTTAACCTATTCCTATTTTTTTTATCTTGCAACTTTTTAGTTTCTTTTCTTTTATTTGTTTTTACAAAACTCACAACCAAGATCATCCATGGCATCCAAAATTAAATCTTTAGTTCATCCAAGTTCCTCCAAAGAACCAAGATACAAGAAGTTTGCTACACCGGTGGTTCAAGAAAGATTTCACTCCAAGTTTGAAAGCCGGAAGATTCATGAAGAACAAGGCTTTGAATACTCCAACTCTCATCAAGATTTCGGCCTTGAACCATTCATCTTCGAGAGGATTGCACATCAAAAGTGGCAAATCTTTTGCCATCAACCGGAATCGGGCAACATCTCATGGGTAAGAGAATTCTATGCTCACCCACCTAACCCGGATAATCCTTATGTTTTTGTTCGTGACAAGGCCATACTCATAAGCCCCGAAAAAGTCAACACCTTTTACGGGCTTTACATTGAGAAGGACGAGCATCAAGCCTTCGTTGATCAAATCACGCCCAAGCAACTCGACAAGGTGCTTCAAGAACTCACTCAACTGGGAACTCATTGGAACAACGGTAAATACAAGGGCACGATAAATCGCCTTCGGCTTAAACCCGAGGCAAAACTATGGAATAAGTTTATTAAAACTTCTTCAATTCCCACCACACAAAATACTACCGTTTATATACCACGTCTTTTGCTCATACATTCTATTTTGCATGATCGCATCATTAACATTGGAAAAATTATTTGTGATTCTTCCCTTGCTTAATTTCTAATCTTTACAAGGAAATGCATGTCCCAAGTGAGTCCACCGATGAAAAGGCCCTGCCAAAGTCCGGTTGGAATCAAGCACAAATCCGAAAGCTAATGGGAGAGACACCGGGAAAATCTTCAAGGCCTCCAATTGTCGCGGCAACTCCTACCACCCCGGCAATCCCTAATGCCCAAGCACCTAACACCCGGGCAACTCGGCCATCAACCCCGGGACACTTTGAAGCACTCTTGCAACCATTGGCAAGCCACCTAAGGCAAATTGAAGACTGGCAACTAATGTTCATGCGGTACATGAAGGAGCACAACAATGCCATCACCCAGGTTATCCTAGAAAAGTACCCGGACAGACGCGTGTCGTTCCCAATCTTTCCTGCCGAGATCCTTGCCCCGGCACGCAATGAAGTAGTCGCCATGGCAACAGCAACAGATGATGCCGCGGCAACCTACATCGTGCCTGCACAAGCTGATGCCACGGCAACCAACCCTGAAGATGCCACGACAATCAAAGCTAAAGACATCCCGGCAACCACTGCAAAAGCCAAAGGTAAAGCACCTATGCCCGAATCAACTTCTACGGAATCATTTTCTGATTTTTTAGATTCGGACGAGTCCTCCATTGCACCAACAAAGACCGCACCAATTGAATCCTCCAAGCAAAAAGCCAATGACATTGATGAAGAGGACGATAAGGACAACCCCGTACGAGGATCGATTCCACCACCGGCAACAAGAAAACAACCATCGCGTTCAAGCAAGAGAATCAAGACACCGACCAAAAGGAAACTAATCATCTACGATGATGAACTCTCGGAGTAAGTCCTCGTATGCATTTTATTTTTCGTTATTTTTATTTTTATTTAATGCATGCATTGAGGACAATGCCTCACTCGAGTTTGGGGGGGATTGTTATTAGTAGTTACCATGTTTAGTTACTTTCGTCATAAATATTACATTTAGGATACATAAATTGCTTGCCATGCCTTTAGTTGGAACAAGAATTGCTTAGATTTGATGAATATCCGATGATGACTTTGCCAATGCACTTAATTGATAGAATTTTTATTCTAGGATAACCATGGAAAAACTTAGAATTTTACTATAATGCTAAATTTGATGAAACACTGTTGTGGTTTGATTGATTTAAGGAATTATAGTGAACTTAGGTTGATAATTAAACAAATTGGGGGATTAGAATAAAAATTGGATGAATGCTAGTGGTGCTCGAAATTGGCTCTAGCATGTGCTAAAAAAACTTGATTGCTAGAGGTGCCCGAAACTGGCTCTAGTATGAAAAAATTTCGCTAGAGGTGCCCGAAACCGGCTCTAGTCGAATAAAACTAAAAACAAAACACTAGAGGTGCCCAAAACTGGCTCTAGTTAAAACATGTTAAAAAGAAGCCAATGAAGTAATTTGAAAACCTCTTGTTTGCATAGAATCCGAAAAATGAACTTGCACACAACTTCGCACACACTCACAAGCATTATAGTTTGATTCCGAGTAACTCCTAAGTTTTCTGAAAAATGAAAAGCCAATCATACTTTGTGCCCCGGTTCTGAGAATTGAAATCAAGTTCAAAGCTAAGTTTGTGAAAATTAAAGTCTTGGCAGGTAATTATTAGTTTGCATTGCTTGAGGACAAGCAATAGTTCGAGTTTAGGGGTGTGATAAGTGTTCAAAAGTACTATTTTTCTTACCCTTTTTACTCATATTATTGTTAGACTTAGGCTCATATTAGTTGCATAATTAGCCATTCATGCATTAATCCATGTTTCCTTCCATCGTTGAGCTTGATTACATAACTTGGTAGTTTTTGTGGGAAAAGATGCTGCTTTGGTGTGTTTTGTGTGTATGTTCAGGATCACTTGCCAAAGCAAGGCTAGAGCTAGTTGCCAGGGCAATGCATGAAGGAGATGTCGACCTAGTTGCCAGGGCAATGCATGAAGGAGACGCCGAGCCGGTTGCCAGGGCAATTGTCGACAAAGAACAAGGTGATATGGTAGTCAAAATTGATGACTAGACAAGCCCAAGATGACGTGGAGCAAAGCCAAATCCCAAAGGAATTTGATTTCCATGAAGAGATTAAAGAAGAATTAAATTCCAAGAAGTAGGAGAAGTTCTAGTAGGAATATAATTATAATAAATAATTACATTCTTTAAAGATAATTTAATTCAAACTTAACTTCCTCCTCAAAGAAGGACTTTGACCTAGCCCTATAAGTTAGAGGGGAATTTTGACAACTCCAAGAGAGCAAGAGGAGTGAATTTTCGACAAGCATCTAGGGCAAGGGGATTTCGACAAGCTTCAATTCTTCATCTCTTTCTTTCTTGTTCAATTAGGTTCATGCTAGGGATTATTTATCTTGTGTTTCTTTGGAACCTAGCCATGAACTAAATCTATTTGGCTATGGTTATTGTGTTTTGTGGTTGTGAGAAACTATTGGATTTTGTTTAGGTAATAAGATTTTGCACTTTTCTATTCAAGGTTTATTCATTCTTGGTTCTTATTCTTGTTTGCGAGTGAATTGGGAGAGGATCTCGTAACTTCATCTATTTATCTAATGTCGGGAGAGTTAGATTCAAGAAACGAATGAATATGATCTTTATTCAATCTATTGATGGTGAAGATTAATCCAGCTTAGGAATAAGTTAAGGATTTCAACGGCTAAGAGGAGCGCAAGATTGGTTGTTGTTCACCCTTGATTCAAGCAGGGATGTATTATCAAGGCATGTACAAGTAGCTAGAGTTTCGACTTAGGGATAAGAAGAAACCATTGAAGAACGCTCTGCCGAATCTTGAAGGTTGCTGCCCAGACGCCCAAGTAGTTGCCCAACTAGTCGCCCAGGCAACCATCGATTAGTTACCAAGGCAACCCCGTTGTGCAAGTTGCCACGGCAACTGAGTTGCCCGTGCACTCTTTTACCAAGACGATCCAATCGGTTATCACACCTCAACTCACGATAACCTGGCCTATCTCTCTCATTTGATCTCATTCATTCTTTTACTTAATTGCCTTCTAGTTTAGTTATTAGTTAAACTCCTATAATCCTTTATTTGTGTCTTTACTTTTTACAGTGCAAGAGACTAGATTCTTGAAGTGGCACCAATCCCTGTGGAGACGATATCTTTTATACTATAACTTGAAACATGTATACTTGCACAATTGCGTAGCACTTATTACGCGCAACAAGTTTTTGGCACCGTTGCCGGGGATTGGCAATAGAGACTTTGTTTTTATTTTCTTGCACTTTCTTTTTACTTTTCTTGTTTAAGATTCAAAGGGATAACAAACTTTGGTTTTGCATTGGTATATGACCAGGGCGAGAGCGATTACACCAGAATATCCCTTTGATACAGAAATCGAACGAACCGTATAAAGACTTAGACGAAGGATAAGAGTAGCAATGGCTAATCAAGACGGCAGCATGAATCAAGATGTCCCAGCAGGAGGAGGAGTGATTCTTGCACGAAACAGAACTATTCGAGACTATCTTGAAGAAGATCTTGATGGACTTAATCCAGGAGTTGTCGCACCTGAAATTGAAGCCGACCACTTTGAGTTAAAACTGGTAATGTTTAATATGATCAACACAATTGGTCAATTTGGCGGCTCAGCAACTGAAGATGCACGGTAACATCTGAAATCTTTCCTCGAGATTTGCAACTCGTTCAAAATACACGGAGTCACCCCAGATGTCTTACGATTAAGATTATTCCCCTATTCACTAAGGGATAGGGCGAAAGCATGGTTGAATAGCATTCCTGCTGGATCAATAGCATCTTGGACCAATCTTTGTCGTGATTTCCAGGCTCGGTTTAATCCTACAAATTTGACTGATTAGCTTCGTAATGACATTACTTCTTTTCGGTAGGCAGATGATGAATCCATGTACGAGGCTTGGGAGCGATATAGAGAACTTCTACACAAATGCCCCCTACACGGATTCCCGGTGTGGACTCAAGTAACAATGTTTTACAACGCCGTGAATACACCAACAATGATGATGCTAGATGCCTCAGAAAACGGCATACTTCTAGATAAGTCACCGGAGGAAGCAATGCAAATTCTAAACAGGCTGGCCAAGAATGATTATCAATTCCCCTCTACTAGAAGAGGAGGAGTTAGACGCCAAGCCATAATACATGAACTAGGATCATCATATTCAATTTCGTCACAATTGGCCACTTTAACCAAGATGGTCCAGAACATGCAAAAACCAAACAACACACATGAGGTCAAGGTAATGGATTCTTTTTGTGAGTTATGTGGTGATAACCATGATACTTCTGAATGTATGCAGAATCCGGAATCCAGCTTCTATGTGGGGAATTACAATCGGAACAACAATGTGATGTCCAATACATACAATCCAGCTTGGAAGAAGCACCCAAATTTTTCATGGAGTAATCCCAACAATGCTCTAAACCAGAACAATCAGAATGCACAAGCATCGGGATTCTAGCAGAATATGACACGGCAACAGTTACCGCAGCAACAACCGACAACATCTAGTTCTTTGGAAAATTCTCTAAATGCTTTTATGGTGAAAACTGAATCTTATATGGCTGAGAATAGTAACTTCATAAAAAGAACTGATGCTTTTATTAACAGGACCGAGATGAGATTGCAAAACCAAGAGGCGGCAATCAAATCATTGGAAAATTAAGTCGGACAGTTTGCTCAAAATCTGAATACTAGACCGCAAAGAGGTTTACCTAGCGATACTGAAGTCGCAAGAGGAACTGGCCATGAGCAATGTAAGGCAATCACCACTAGAAGTGGTCAACAACTTAGAGAGGCTCAAACCCGATCATCAAACAAAACTCCACAAAAAGATCAAGACGAACCTAGCGGCAAAGCCTCAGATGCTGAACCAGGAATTGCCTCGGCAACCGGCAATAAGCATGCCTCGGCAACCGACGATAAGGATGCTTCGGCAACTTGTGATAAGCATGCCTCGGCAACCCCAATTGATAATGCCTCGGCAACTCTAGTTGTCCCGGCAATGCCGTCAATCAAGTTCCAAACCAATGAAAGGATCGAAGATATCTGACTTCCACCACAATTCCCACAAAGGTTGAAGCGACAAAAGCAAGAATATCAATTCAAGAAGTTTCTTGATATCCTAAAGCAAGTCCACATCAACTTGCCATTGGTGGAAGCAATTGAACAAATGCCAAACTATGCCAAGTTTCTTAAAGACATTGAGTCCAAGAGAACAAGGCTAGGAGAGTTTGAAACAGTTGCCGCAACAGAGGGATGCATGGCAATGTTGCACAATCGTATGCCACCCAAGTTGAAGGATCCCGAAAGTTTCACAATACCCTGTTCTACTGGAAATCACTATATCGGAAGGAAAGAAAGAGCCATCTATTACTTGAGCAAAAATTTACAAAGTGTGAAGTACGGTACCCACCAATTCAAAAGTTATGTTGTACCTTGGTCTGGGTAACCTGTAGACTTAGACAATACATGTTATACCACACAACTTGGTTGATATCCCGCTAGAAATTTAGGCAGTGACTTGCAACACTTGACCACGATTGAATTACACAAGTTTTAATCAACCTGCATATGCATGAACAATGAATGCATTAGGCTGATATAGCCTAAGTGAGGTAGTGACATTACAATGATAAAGCATAAAACCAATGATATCGAGTGGAAATTCAAAGAATGCAAGTATAAGATAGCAATTGATAATTATATCTTAAACTTAACTTAACAAGGTTTTATTTATTATAAGCTTCATCGGAGTTCATAAATCTTTCAAATTTTAATCGAATTTCTTACAAGTTTTTAACTGAGTTTCTTTGAATTTCTTATCGAACTTATCAAAGTTCATAACTTATCTTATTGAATTATTATCAAAACTTATCAAAATATTTATCAAAGCTTTCGAAGTTCTTATCAAATTTTATCAAAGTCCTTATAAGAGCTTATCAAAGTTCTTAACAGATTTCTTACCAAATTTTTCTTTTAAAAACGTTTGCCTTGGATCACTTTTGGGCATGGGTAGCATTGGTCCATGTTTGACCGTATTGGTCCAAATTACACATAGCTCAAAGCACTTAGCAATTGCTAGTGTTAGAACATAACAAACCTAACTTATTATCTATCCAGCCAACTATCGCCAATCTCCTTATCATCTCCCCCGTTACCTCCTATTGTCGCCAATATATCACATATATAGGGTCGTCACCCTTGAGCCGTAGCTCATGGACCACAGTCCTTGAATTATACCTCTGCATCATGCCAAAGTATCCAAGGACTTCCATTGTATAGGCAACTTAAACTTTTTATGCTTCATTGTTAGAAGGAGAATCTTATGTTGCAAGTATCTTACTTATTTCTTTTCTTAGTATCTTATAACATGAGATGAGCTTTTAGCTCCTTAGGGCTTAGAATTCATGAACTTATAACATTGAGATTTTATTCTTCTTTTAGATTCTTATGGCATTATAAGTCAGAAGTTAGCTTTAAAGTTTTATAACAAAGTATACATAATATTCCATTACAAGACATAGCATAGCAAGGCACCAAATACATATGTAATGCAAATATAACCAAAAGGTTTATCAAAGATGCCATGTTATGAATGTATTCACACATTATGCTCTATGTAAGCCATATGCATATGCAGATGGATTAATCAAAACATAACATAGAAACAAAGATCAGAATGACGTCGTGTCACCCGAGACAAATGCAACTACACTCACCTCTTATCCTGAAGTTATGGGATACCTGAATCCTCAATTACCCCTAGCTTCCAACTAACATTTTTTTTCTATTCTCTCATATCATGACATGTACCTCAAACAGATTAACAAGTCATTAAGGCTCATTCAATTTATTTACAAATAATTCAAATCTTCATGTTTACTTATAAATAAACTTACAAATCAGTTCAACCTATATACACAAATGTATGTGTTCAAAACAAATCCTTAATACATGTATGTACATGTAGAATAGTCCATACATCTACATACATACTTATATATATCAAACAGCTCTTAACAAGGCTATATACATTCAAAATAGTTCATACATTTTCATGTTTACACAAAAGAGTCCAATTAGACATGTATACATAAATACACATCAAAACAGTCCATATATTTTCATGTTTACACAAAATAGTCCAATTAGACATGTATGCATAAATACACATCAAAACAGTCCATATATTTTCAAATATATATTCAAAATTGTCCAGCCAAACATATATATACAATTATTCATCAAAATCAGTCCATATACTTTCAAATATATTCAAAATTCAAAACTGTCCAACCAAACATATATATATTTATTCATCACAATCATTCCATATACTTTCAAATATATTCAAAACTGTCCAGCCAAACATATATATACAATTATTCATCAAAATCAGTCCATATACTTTCAAATATATTCAAAATTGTCCAGCAAACATATATATACAAGTATTCATCAAAATCAGCCCATATACTTTCAAATATATTCAAAGCTGTCCAGCCAAACATATATATACAATTATCCATCAAAATCAGTCCATATACTTTCAAATATATTCAAAACCGTCCCAATTAAAATTTTATCCAATAATGTTTCTCAATTCATGTTCATGTACCAATTTCACATCCAGTTAAGGATCTATTCAAATGGTTCTTGAATACATCATCTATGTTCCCTTAAGCATTGCAAACATATTATCATTTCCTCAAAAGAAACATGGCCAAAATCATTATGTAAACCCACTCAATTGAACCAAGAAATGTTTAGCATGAGTCTAATTCCCTATCAATTCAAAAAACAAAAAAATTCATGAAGATATGCAAGAAATTACTCAAGTTAAATCTCAAATAAAAAGGAAGAAAGAGTATTTTTCACCTTCTTCCTCAAGCTACACTAGTAATGAATCGAAGAAATGGATTAAATCCAACTTCATTCCCACCATTGCAAGCATTTTCTATTTACTCCCTCTAGTAGTTTTGGTCATTAGAAAATGATGATCCTCCTCATGTTTTCTCTCCCTTTTCTTTTGTCTTCTAAACCTAGACCTCTCTCTTCTACATGTTATCAGAATTTAATGTCGTGTATGTAAGTTAAAAGGCAATAAAGTGGAGTGCAATAGCAGACTTCCTGGCTAGTCGTGCCTCGAAAGATTATGAGTCTCTAAACTTTGATTTTCCAGATGGGGATGTGATGAATATCTTTATGGAGGAAAATGGAAATACAGAAAAGGAAGCCTGGAAATTATACTTTGACGGAGCAGTTAATGCCCTAGGACGTGGGATTGGAGGCGTGTTGATCTCCCCTGATAATACACATTATCCTTTCACAAGGAAACTGTAATTTTTGTGCACCAACAACATGGCAGAATATGAAGCTTGTGTTATGTGTTTGATAGCTGCCATTGAAAGGAAAATAGAGATTTTGAAGGTATATGGAGACTCTGCATTGGTGATTTACCAACTTTGTGGAGAGTCTGAAACAAAAGATGCAAAGTTGATTGAATACCAAAAGTTTATCATTGAGTTGATGAAAGAGTTTAAAGAAATCACTTTCACTTACCTCCCTAGAGAAGATAATCAAATGGCTGATGCCTTAGCTACATTGGCTTCAGTATTTCTAGCAAACGAGCCAGAAGATATGGTGCCAATTCAAATGCAGAGTTATGAGACTTATGCTCACTATTAAAGCATAGAAGAAGAGGTATATAGAAACCCATGGTATTATGATATTTTGTAGTACATCAAATTCCAGACTTATCCTAGGGAGGCGAATGATAATGATAAAAGGAAAATTAGGAGAATGGCTATAGGATATGTGCTTGATGGTGAAATCCTGTATAAAAAAAGTAAAGATTAGATATTGCTAAGATATGTCAATGCTCGAGAAGCCAGAAGTATCTTGGCAGAAGTACATGACAAAATATGTGGGACACATGCCAATGTTTTGCAATAACCCGAAAAATTATAAGATACGGATATTATTGGTCGACCATGGAAGGGAACTGTATTGAGTATGCCAAGAAATGTTACAAGTGTCAGATATATACAGACAAAATTAATTCTCCACCAGTACCTCTTCATACAATGAATTCACCATAGCCTTTTGTTGTCTGGGGCATGGATGTCATTGGACAGATTTATCCCGAAGCTTCTAATGGACATCGTTTTATCCTTGTAGCCATTGATTATTTTACCAAATGGGTAGAAGCAGCCTCCTATGCCAATATCACAAGATCAACAGTCTGTAAGTTCTTAAAGAAGGAGATTATTTGTTGTTATGGACTACCTGAAAGAGTTATTACTGATAACGCCACTAATTTCAACAATAAGGTAATTCAAAGGCATGTGAGTAGTTCAAAATTATGCATCACAATTCTGTAACTTACCGTCCAAAGATGAATGGTGCAGTGGAGGCAGCAAATAAGAATATTAAGAAAATCATAGCAAAAATGATAGATACTTAAAAAAATTGGCATGAGAAGTTACCCTTTGCCCTGTTTGCGTATCAAACTTCAATGCAAACTTTTACTGGGCAACAGCGTATTCTTTGGCCTACGGAATGGAGGTAGTATTGCCGATTGAGGCCGAAATTTTGTCTCTTTAAGTTTTGTCTGAAGTGAAATTGGATGAAGTAGAGTGGGTACAGGCTCGATTAGATCAATTAAATCTTATTGAAGAAAAGAGGTTGAAAGCCATATGTCACAATCAAATGTACCAGAAGAGAATGACGCGGGCTTATGATAAGAAGGTTCGACCTAGAGAATTTTCAGAGGATGATCTAGTGCTAAAAATATCTTGCCAATACATCGAGATTTTCGTGGGAAATGGATGCCTAATTGGGAGGGACCTTATGTTGTCAAAAAGGCCTTCTCTGGAGGAGCGTTGATTTTAACTGAAATTGATAGTGAAGAGTTGCACAAGCCAGTGAACTCCGATTCAGTTAAAAGATATTACATTTGAAGAATAAAAAAAGAAAGATAAAAAAGAAAAAAGAAAAGAAAAAACGGAGTGAAAACCCAAAAAGAGCACCTCGTAAAATAAAATATCTAAGGTGAAAACCTGAAAGGGCACCGAAGATATAAAAAAGAAAAAAAAGAAAAATGAGTTCAAGATGAAAACTCGCAAAGAGCGTCTTGAAACCAAAGGTAGATCTGAGTTGAAAACCCTCAAAGGGCAGCTCAGATGTGTTGTGATTAGGCAACCAAAATTTAAAACTTCTTGGACACCCGATATTTTGGGAGGGATTTCACATTTGTAAACATCTCGACAACGTTGAAGTCGGCTGGACAAGGGCTCAAGCTCAAAGCTACATCTAGTTGAAAGGGTTGCTGGATCCTTCATACAATGGATGCCCAAAGATTTGACTTTGTTTCTTGATTTTGGTTGTTTTAGTTTTCCATGACTCTTTCAAAATCTATTGTATTCCTACTTATAAGCCTCAATAAAATTCATGAATTCTCTTCCGAGCTTTATGTTATTATTTCTAAAGAATCATGAAAGTAAATTAGCATAATTCATGAAAACAGATGACTTCTTAGCATTAATTTGTTTTAAAGAATGCAAATGAACTTTAACACTCCAGGTTATTGAAGATGAGTGTATAAAGTGAAGATTGAGTAGAATGTTGTGCCAGCAGAAATAGAAATGAAGGAAATAAAGAAATGCCTGAATCAAGCAACATCCGAACAAGTTGAAGTGAAAGAGAAATAAGAAAAAAGAAAAATGTGAAAAAATTAAGGTAAAAACCCGAAAAGGCACCGAAAAAAAGAAAAAATAGAGAGAAAAAAAGAAGAAAAAAAGAGGTGAAAACCCAAAAGGGCACTTGTTGAAAAGAAAAGAAAAAAGAAAAAAAGCCAAAGTGAAAACCCGAAAGGACACCTTGAGAAAAGTAACCTAAAGTGAAAACCTAAAAGGACGCTTTAGAGCACAGGACCAGAAACGCAGAAAAGTGGTTTTGAAGGCTAATTATGAATATGAGATGAAGAGTCAGCGCAGGCCGAGAATTAATAGAAATACATAATTAAGAAGAGTCATATTGGTTACCCAAAAAGTGAAAGCTGCTTGTTGAATCCCAATAAGCCATGGTTCATGCATCATATGTAGAAATTAGGGTCATACTAACCCTCATCAAAGCATTTTGACCTATTTTGATAGGAATCTAGCAAAAAATGAAGAATTCCTAATAAGAAGAATTCGTCTAGCAAAGAATGAAGAATTCCTAATGAGAAGAATTTGTCCAGCAAAGAATGAAGAATTCCTAATGAGAAGAATTTGCCCAGCAAAGAATGAAAAGTTCGCCACAGAGTTCCTAATGAGAAGAACTCGTCCAATGAAGAAGGAAGAACTCATAATGAGAAGAGTTCACTCTTTTGAAGAACGAGGAAGATCATAATGAGAAGAGCTTACTTATTCGACGCCTTTATAGAAAGGCAAACCATTATTTTTCAGAAGAACAAGAAGTTCCTAGTAAGAAGAGCTTGTTCGTTCGATATTTTTCAGAGATGGATCAGCACTACCAAGAAGAATGAATGGGTTCCTAATGAGAAGAGCTAGTTCAGACTTTGAGGATAACTTTAACAAAAGGATTGAAGATTTCCTAATAAGAAGAACTTAATCAAGCTTTCTAGAGAGGAAGAAGAGAAGGTGCAATGGTCAGATGATTTGGGTCAAATTCGTGTATTTTTAGTCTTTACCATATTCCTGTTCCACGGCAATGGGCAAAGAGCGGCAGCTGTAATACCTGAATTTTGACTGGGCTAAATAAATAAATAGTATAAATAAATTCAAATATAAATAAATAATAGTTCAAATAAATAAATAACATGTATATAGTCCAAATGTCCATTTACATAACATCCATACAAGGCATGTTTTCCTTACAAAGCCCAAAATATCATTGCCAACACAAAATAGTCCAACAAGCACAAAAAAACTAAATTTCCCGCCCATTTACAATCAATTTCAAATAAAAGCGGCCCAGAAAGCACACTTGTGCTTCTTTAGCCGGCCAAAATGCCACATGGCATTCATTTATTGGCCCTAAAACCCTTCACACAAGTTGTGAACCCTTTCCCCGCCAGCTGTCAACAGCTAAAAGGGTTATGAAGTCATCATCTTTATCAGATATAAATAATATGGAGAGAGAAAAAAACAAGATTAATGATAATGCAATAATTACACAATTATTACCAAAATTAAAGGAGAGAGAGAAAAAATTGAAAGGTCATACCTGGATCTGGAAGGTCGCTTGAAATTGCAAAAGTTGATTGAGAAGACGATCGAACTACTACCGAAGCTCGTCATTGCCAAGAGTTCATCGGATGCCAGAGTCACCACGACCGTTCTTACAGAGGTATATCTCTCTCCACTTCTTTAATTCATGCAAAACAATAAAAAAAATGTTAGTTTTAAATTTGAATCTAAAAAAAATGGCTAAAACAAAAGAGCTAGGACGGCTGGAACTTATCTCCGGCCGCCGCTGAGGTTCGGTGAGTGTCAGTCAGAGTTGAAAAGTAAGGATTGTATAGCTTTAGGGGTAAAGAGTGAGACTCTGTTGAGTCGGGTAGTTCAGGCGAAATTGAAAAGAAAATAGGGTTTTTTGGTGATTTTAGGGTTTAGGCACGGTGGTCGACGGTGGCCGGAAATTGCCTCACGGGGGCCAAAAATCACCTTGCGGCAGTTGGTCGAAGTGAGACGATGGTCGGAATTCAGGCACGGTGGTCGGCGAACAGGTTTGGGTAGTCAAAATTTGGTGGTTTTGGATCTATGGGCAGAGTATGTGGTTGGAGTTCATCGTGTTCATCCGTTTTTGGATGAACACGGATGAATATTCATCCAAAAATGGGTGGTTTGATCTTTATTTGGGAGGGTTTTTGGATTTGAAAGTGTTTGAGTTCAAAGAGAATTGAGAGGGGGAAATGAGGAGAGGGAAGAAAATTGTGTAAATGGTCGAGTTGACCCGGCTTAGGGGTATATATGGGCTGAGTCAAACGGTGTCGTTTTGGCACCGAGTCAACCTGGGATCTGCGTCATTTTAAATAATTTGGGTAAATTAGGTTTTCGGTCCTTGAAATTTTAATATGCAATTTAATTTAGTGCCAAATTTCAATAAAATTCAAAATTAAGGTTTTGTTTTCTTTCAATTTAGTCCAAAGTTCTTTAATCTAGTTTAAATAAATTGTTTTAAATTATTTGTTTGATGTATGTTTTTAAATTGCGCATATAATTTTGATATTTAGACAACTTAATCACTTAATTTAAATTAATTAATAGAGCCTTAGATTTTAGGTTCTTTAATTAGAATTAATAACTAATTAGGGAGAACATTATAGTTAATTAAATGTGTATTAAATAGAATCTTTGAGGCCCAAATTTGGATGGTGTTCCATTGTTTACAATGGGATGCTATCTCGACATTGGTTTTAAAGATGTATATTTAATATGCATTTATACTTATAATTGAATATTGACTTAATTAATTATTAGAGCCTTAATTAGGTTAGCACTTTAATTAACTAGAATAATTAACTAATTAGGAATATTATAATTTAAAGGTTTTAATACATGGATGATGTTCAAGCAACTGGCATTTTCTCATGAAAGCCTTTAAATTAATTAATATCCATAGTTTAAATAATTAATCAATTAGAGTCGTTTTAAGTTAGTACTTAAAATAAACAAGACAATAATAAATCATACATTTTAAACCTTTTATGTTGGAAATTCATTTTTAAATATGAATAGGGGTGCCACTTAACGGGGTGCTTTTAATCTCATATTAGAATACAATGAATTTCCTTATAAAAAGATATCTTCATTTGGAATTTAAATTCATTTAATAATTATGAATAAATTAAATTCAAATAATTATTCAAAATGCCAAAATGCCACGTAAAATTAAGGTACCGATAACGGCCATTTGTGGGGGTGCTAATCCTTCCCTACACGTGATCGACTCTCGAACCCAATTTTAAAGTAAATGATCTCTGGTTTGTTTTTACGGTGTCTTGTCTACCTCAAAATGATCAATGGCGACTCCAGTTTTTTTTGTAAAAGGAAAATAAAAAGGTAAAATGGATTAATTTGATTTAAAAGAGGTAATTTCATAAAAAATAGTTTTTTACAAGATTAATATAAAACCTAATTTTCATGATTTATTAAAAGAAATTCATTTTAACATGTAAACTTTTCAAAATCAAATGAATTAAAAGTTAAAACCCTAATTTTTCAAAAAATCAATCATTAGGCTGTTTTTACACACATTTCAAAAAATGGTTGAGCTCCTTTTGGTTTGGGTGATTTCGGGTAAGGATTTGTGTACGTACACTTTTCCTTACGTTTTCTATAACCAATTATGTATATTCTGTAATGATTTATGTACCTGCTCAAACTCTCATTCATTTTGTGAAAAGCATGTTTAAGAAGGTAAAGCATGAAGAAAAGACAAGAGTATTAAAGATTTAAAGCATGAAAAAACAAAATTTTTAGTGAAGATTGTATCAAATTTCGATTGTTTGAAGTTTCGATAAATATGAGTTTTTGATAAACTTACCCTAAGAAATTGATGGAGATGATGAAGCAACCCAAGTACTTGAGAGATTTTGCAAGACTAAGGCAAAAAAACTTGAGATTTAAAGCATGAATCCTATGTACTAGTGGTCCTTGCCTACTAACAGATTACAAAGACTTACACTGGTGTAAGTCTTTGTAATTTGTTACTGGTTGCTAGGCTGGGTATACATCTGCGTAATTCTTTGTAATCTGTTACCTACTAGTGGTGGTGGCCCTTCATTAGGAGGTTTCCCCAGTGATATGCAAAATATGCAGGGCTCATCCTTTTTGTACTAAAATAGGTTTTCTTGTAGCCTAGTTTGTATGTACACAAATGCTTATCGTAAGTTGAGCTCATTTTGGTTTAGGGTGATATCGGGTAAGGATTTCTGTACCTACCTTTTTTATTGCATTTCCTGTAACAAATTATGTATATTCTTTAATAACTTGTGTACCTACTAAAATTCTCATCTTTTTTGTACTAAAATAGGTTTTCTTGTAGCCTAGTCTGTATGTGTACTAATGCTTACCGTAAGTTGAGTTCCTTTTGGTTGGGTGATCTCATGTAAGGATTTATGTACGTACCTTTTTTATTACATTTCCTGTAACAAATTATGTATATTCTTTAATAATTTGTGTACCTACTGAAATTCTTATCCTTTTGTACTAAAATAGATTTCCTTGTATCCCAATATGTATATACACAAATGCTTACTGTAAGTTGAGCTCCTTTTGGTTTGGGGTGATCTTGGGTAAGGATTTCTGTACGTGCCTTTTTATTACCTTTTCTGTAACAAATTATGTATATTTTTAATAATTTGTGTACCTACTCAAATTCTCATCCTTTTTATAAGAAAATATGTTATCTTGTAGCCCTTTCTGTATGTACACAAATGTTTACCATAAGTTGAGCTCTTTTTAGTTTGGGTGATCTCGGGTAAGGATTTATGTACGTACCTTTTTTATTACCTTTTCTGTAACAAATCATGTACATTCTTTAATAATTTGTGTACCTACTCAAATTCTCATCCTTTTTGTAAGAAAATATGTTAATCTTGTAGCCCTTTTGTGTGTACACAAATGCTTCCTATAAGTTGAGCTCCTTTTAGTTTGGATGATCTCGGGTAAGGATTTTTGTACGTACCTTTTTTATTACCTTGTCTGTAACAAATTATGTATATTCCGTAATAGTTTGTGTACCTACTCAAATTCTCATCGTTCTAGTAAGAAAATAGGTTTTCTTGTAGCCCAATATGTATGCACACAAATGCTTACCGTAAGTTGAGCTCCTTTTGGTTTGGATGATCTCGGGTAAGGTTTTCTGTATGTACCTTTTTATTACTTGGTCTGTAACAAATTATGTATATTCTATAATAGTTTGTGTACCTACTCAAATTCTCATCGTTCTAGTAAGAAAATAGGTTTTCTTGTAGCCCAATCTATATGTACATAAATGCTTACGTTGTTGGGTTTCATAGGAAATTAATTGATCTAATCAGGCATATAAAAACAGGGGAAAAATATCCTATGAAGAATTTCTAGGATCTCATGCTATCATATTAATGTACGAAGAGGAAATCAAACATTACCTTGATATTTGATTCAAGAATCTGGTTGAGTTGAGGCGCTGCCTTTCTGAAAGACGATCGCCCTCTACAAGTATCCACACGCGAATGGACGACGAATGGCTGTTGGAGTGCTAGTTCCAATCAAGATTTCGAAAATCTTGTTTTTGAAGTTTGGTGGCTATTTCGAAAAAAACTCTAAAAACCCCTTGCCATACATACATATATATATATATATGACTTGATTAGGGTTAGATTGAGTTCACTTATTATAATTTAATTAAAACTCTTTCTAAATAAATTATAAAATAAATTCCTTTATCTAATAAGGAATTCAAGTTCAACCAAAATCTAGATGATGTGATTTATTTAATAATATTATTTATTTAAAATAAATAAATAATAATATATTAAAAACGATTTCCTTATCCAATAAGGAATTTAAATCCAATCAAATCTAGATATTGAGATTATTTAATATTATTTTTCAAAAAAATAATAAAATAAATAAAATATTCCATTACAAGAATACGAATTTAACTTCTTTAAATTTGAATAAATAATCTCTCTCAATATAATTTAAAATAATCACATTATCTTAAATTTATTATTGCGAGTAATAACCACAACCATTCTTATCCATTCTTAGTGTGCGACCCTATAGGTTCAATTAACGTTGGCAGTAGATAAAATCATATTTTATTCTACAAGTCATAAGCGGCCTCTAGCAAGACATTATGTGTAGCACCCTTAACGTATATTCGTAGACCGAATATACACTAAAGATGTTACTAAGTTATTAAGAAAACTTGACTTGAAGAAAAAATTATATATATACCAAACTTTGTCTTGTTGTTTAACCCTTTCTCGATTTTAAATTGAAAACTACAGCAGTCTATAGCAGCTAGTTTCGACCCTGAATTGTTTTAGAAAAATTATAAATATGTTATTGAAATAAAAATATAATATAGGGAGAAAATTTCTTGATTTTAAAATTTCTACATGATTAGGGTTAAACTAGATTTAACTATGTCATAAATCTTAATCATTTGTAGTAATACCATATTCTGAGTCCCTACACTCGTAACTAACACGTAAACACATTATAACTTAAGTTTACAAAACATTTGCATCTTTAAAACCCACATACATACAAGTACATGCCCACTAGATATTAACCATAATTTAAGATGTACATACCGTGCTTACTAATGTAACTTGACTTTCGAATTAATAGCTCCTTCATGCCCTTCTACGTGGGAGAACCTACGTGTGAAATAACACACGTTAAGTACGAACTTAGTGAGGCAATAATCTTATTTAACAAATATAGAGTAAAGTAATACTTATTGTATGATATAATATCAAGTTCTCTAAGATAGGATAGTTCTATCAAGGGTTCCATAGTCTCTAGATTTTCATGTATATTTCATAAGTTCCTAACTTACTCATGATTTCAATGCTCTATCATCATAAAATCAGTCATATACATGGTATATTTCGTATAAATAACATAATTCACATACATGACATGAATTTCATGCTTAACATGATTTATATACATGACATGGTTCATATATGTAATGAAATTCATATTCATGGCATGATCCATTTATGTAACATAATTCTTATATGTGACATATTTCATTTGTATAGCATAATTCTCATACCTGACATATTTCATTTACTTAACATGATTCTCATACGTGGCATGATTCATATACGTGTTTTCATTCATATATACATGACTATTTCATATACATAACATGATACATGTACATGGCATAATTTGTATGCATGGCATAGTTCATACGCGTAACATAGTTTGAATACATGGCATGATTCATATGCATAGCATATTTTTTATATGTGTGACATATTTTGTATACTTGGAATAATTCATGTACATGTCATGATTCATATACGTGGCATGATTTCTTTATCATTGCCCAAAGTATGCTATATGAGATCGAGGTACGCGAGTCATCTTGAAATAACACCGTAGTGTCAAACGTGAACGTGAGGATGAGTATGTACTCAAGGACGCTCTTTGCTCCCCATAAACATGAAGCACCTCGACAGTGCACTCGGGCACATTGGGCGTGGATCCCCAGGGTGCATGTGACATAATCATTTTGTCTCAATATCATTTTGATAACATGAACATGAGGGTGCAGCTGCTAAGGACTCTATGGCATGCCAACTATACCATGGACTCTCATACTCAATACTTGGGCATTTCTTTTATCATCAATCAATCATCATAATCAATCATACAAAAAAACATTTCATGTTTCATGCTTCATTATAAGTAGTCATGGCAAACATATATCATTACCATTTATTAGAAAAATAATTCATACTTCATATTCCATATAATCTACTTCTATTACAATATGCAGTAACTCAATATATATATATATATATATATATATAAGGTAATACTATTTTTAGGTGTATCTTGTTCCATTTTAATCTTGTCATTTTCCATATCTCATGTATACATAATGCATCATCATTTATGCAAACAATCATTCGTACATGGTATTCCACCAATCTCGCCATATCGAGCAATATATTATATCACGTATTATAGATAAATACAATATCATTTTAATTTAAGGTCGACTACTCGCAAGTCTTCCTAATTGCATTTTAAAACATATAAATGCACTCACCTAGGCCATGAATAGTATGCCTCACTAAGCTTACTCGAGGTTCTTATCTTTCTTTTTATCAGTGGTTCTCTTTCGATCTCTTTTAAAACTGTATAAAACCGATCGAACATATACATTACCATTCTCGCATTTGATTTAAATCTAACATTGCTAACTTGATTCTTAAGCATAACTATTCGAATATAAAATTTTTCTGAAAATTTTTCCAAATACTTTGCAAATTGCCGAATTAGTCCCTAGGTCTTTAGTGATTAATTTGGACATTAAACAATTGTTCAAATCCATTTTTGAACAATTTCTATAATTAATTTCTTATTTTGGACTATTTCCTTATTAGTCCCCAATCTTACAAAACTGACATTTTGGTCACTATATTGCCTTTGTACATTAAATTAATGTACAATTTAACCTTTCACTTAATCCTAACAAACTTATACATTTTTCCTTTAACTTCCAAACTTATTCACTTTAGTCCCTAACCAACTTTCTTTTCGAATTGGTCCCTTATTCTTCCTTTCTTGACATTTCAAATCCTTCAACTTTCATAACATGATTAAATCTTCAATCCTATCAATTTTTCAATAATTTAAAACCAACCCCTATTTTTTTCTCAAATTGCCTAATTGGTCCTTAAAGTACCAAAAATTTTCATTTTGGTCCCTAACCAAAATTTCAAGCTTCTTTCATCATAATTAAATGTTTCCAAGGCTAAAATAAAATTTTCAATAATTTCCCTTATTTTCCATAATTTTTCGAAATGGTCACTAAATAAAAAATTGGGAAATTATTCAATCTAACATCAAAATTAAGTTTCCAACAACATAATTCAATCAATATCATCCTAATTTTATCTTCCTAATCAAAACCCTCAAATTTTATGGATAGAGTTTATGTCTTCCAACATGAAATTTATCCAAAATCAACCTTAATTCCATATCAAAATCATCATTTCTACTACCTACCATTCTAATTTCATCATAAACTTCAACTTCCATCATCAATCTTCATTCTAGACATAACTTATATTAAACTTTTCCATGCAAAAATACTATCAAAATGAAAAGCTTGAAGTGTAGAATAATTTACCTAATTGAAACTTGCTTGAAACTAGCCTTGAATCCTTCAATTTTTGGCTTGAAAGATTGAAATTTTCTTTCCCCTTTCTTTCTAAGCAATTCGGAAGCCTTGTAAATGGATGAAGGAATGTTTTCTTCCTTCTTTTAATTTATTTAATACACATTTCCACTATTTGTAACATAACAATGCCACATGTATCTTACAAAATGAATTTTAAATTCATTTTTAGCCTTTTTACTAATTTGTCCTCCAACCAAATCCTTATTTACATGTTCTCTTCCAACATGCCATCTCATTAAAATTGAACCATATTGGTTCTAATCCAACTGGCCATCACCAAAATTTCATTTTTTAATTTTTATTCGGTCCAAATAATTCAAATTTCAATCAGTACGATTTCCAAATTCTCTTCCTTTGAATTTTATAACCTTTCCATCATATTCTAACTATATCTAGTTAGAATCTAACCAAATGTAATAAAATATTCATAAAATAATACTTTATTACTTTTCCATAAATTCTTGGATCTGTCTTTAAAATTTCAGTTCGATCTGATATACCGATAATTACGGGAAAATTTTACCAGATGCGTTTCCTCTTAGAAATCTTATCTCTACAATCCATTTCGAACATTATTAACTTAAAATAAATCCTTTTTATCAATCAAAATATTAAATATGGGACCTTCCCATATGGTCACCCATCCTTGTACTACTATGGTTTGAGCACGCTTAACAATTTTCATTCGATCCAAAAATGCTAATAATACAAGCCTCGTACGAAAAATTCGAGTAACACAGAAATGCCACTCTTGGGGGTGAACTATTCATTTACGGGGTTAACTTACATAACTTTTGGAAATTATACTTTGGTCCCTAAACTTTTCCAAGTTCACACTTTAACCCCATATACTTTCAAAAATTACAATTTGGTCACTAGTCCAAAAATTGGGATATTACAATTCCTCCCCCTTAAGAAAAAATCATCCTCGAATTTTCAACGCATACTCTTTTCAAAAAAAAATGGATACTACTTTTTCATTCTTTCGTTGGTCTCCCAAGTGGCTTCCCTAACTTTATGGTTTCTCCAAAGAATTTTAACCAGTGGAATTCTCTTATTTCTTAATTCTCTAACTCCATATGCTAGGAGTTTCACTGGTTCTTCTTCATACGTCAAATCTGGTTGCAGCTCGATCTTCTCAAGAGAAATCATATGTGAAGGGTCTGATTGATACCTCCGTAACATGGACACGTGAAACACATCATGTATCTTACTCATATCTGGAGGCATTGCCAATTGATAAGCCATTGGTCCCACTCTTTTCAAAATCTCGTAAGGCCCAATAAATCTAGGACTGAGCTTTCCTTCCCGCCCAAACCTTAATATTTTCTTCCAAGGAGAAATCTTTACGAATACTTTTTCTCCCACTTCATACTAAATATCTTTTCTTTTCTTATCCGCATAAGCTTTTTGTCGATCCGCTGCGGCCTTGAGATTATGCTGAATAATCCTTACTTTATCTTCCATGTCTTGTGTTAAATCAACTCCTCCAATGATTGAGTCATTTTGTACATGTCGATCCTGCAATTCGAACCAATTAATAGGAGTTCGGCACTTTCTTCCATACAATACTTCGAAAGGTGCCATCTTTATACTCGCTTGATAACTATTGTTGTAAGAAAATTTAGCTAAAGGCAAGTATTTTTCCCATGATCCCGTAAACTCAATCACACAAGCTCGTAGCATATATTCTAAAATATACATAACCCTTTCAGACTGTCATCTATTTGCGGATGAAATGCTGTACTAAAATTCAATTTAGTACTCAACGCTTCATACAATGCACCCTAAAATCTCAAAGTAAATCTTGGATCTCTGTCTGATACTATCGATATTGGAACACCATGTAATCTTACTATCTCTCGAACATAAAGTTCTGCATATTTATCCAGTGAATAGTTCATTCGGACTGGAATAAAATGAGCAGACTATGTTAAGCGATCAACAATGACCCAAATCGAATCCTTTTTACTTAGTGTAGCCGGTAATCTAGATATGAAATCCATCGTTATTCGCTCCCATTTCCATTGAGGAATAGAAATAGGTTAGAGCAATCCAGAAAGTACTTGATGCTCAGCTTTTACTTGTTGACATGTTAAGCACTTTGCTGTGAATTCTGAGATTGCTCTTTTTATACCTAGCCACCAGTATCAAGTCTTCAAATCTTGATACATCTTATTACTTCCTGGGTGCATAGTCAATGGACTATAATGGGCCTTTGTTAATATTTCTGTCTTCATATTGTCATCGTCAGGAACATATACTTTACCTCGATAATATAGACAACCATTAGGCTTAATTTCATAATCTTGCAATTCTCCTGCTTCAGCTTGTCCTCTCTTTTCAAGACATTCTTCATCTGAAGACTGTAAATCTTTGATTCGATCCAATAAAGTTGGCTTTAATTGAAATTATGTTGTTAAAGAACCATCTACTCCCACCGATAACTATGCATTCATCATATGCAGAGCAGAAAATGTCTTTCGACTAAGAGCATCTGCAACAACATTAGCCTTTCCAGGGTGATAATCGATAACCACATCATAATCCTTTAAAAATTCAACCCACCTTCGTTGTCGCAGATTCAAATCCTTTTGCGTCATCAGATACTTTAAACTCTTATGATCCGTGTAAAGTGACACTTTTCACCATATAGATAATGTCACCAGATTTTTAAAACAAGAATCATAGCTGCCAATTCCAAATCATGTATTGATTAGTTCCTTCCATAAATTTTGAGTTGCCTTGATGTATAAGCTATGACATGACCTTCTTGCATCAGCACGCAACTTAAACCATAAAGAAATACATCAATGTACAGAGTATATTCTTTTCCTAGTTCTGGTTGAATTAGAACGGGTGCTTCAATCTGAACTTTCTTTTAACCATTCAAAACTTTCCTGATAACTAGAACTCATATTTAGAAAACTTAGTATAAAGTTACTTATCTCTTAAGATTTACAGTACCACTCGAAGATGGTAGTCATGTTCAGCTAATGTCTTCAAATAAACCAAAATATCATCTATGAAGACCACAACAAACTGATCCAAATAGGGTGGAATACCCTATTCATCAGGTCCATGAATACGGTAGGGGCATTCGTCGATCTAAAAAGACACCACCAGAAACTCGTAGTGTCCCTAACGAGTCATGAATACTGTCTTTGGTATATTTTTTTAACCTTAGTTTGATAATAACCCTGATCAAAGATTTATCTTTGAAAATACTACTTCATCTTTAAGCTGATCAATTAAATCCTCAATCCTTGGTAAGGGATACTTATCCTTAATGGTTACTTTATTCCATTGTCGATAATCTATGCATGATCATAAGGAACCATCCTTCTTCTTTACAATTAATACCGGAGTTTCCCTATAGTAATTCACTTAATCAAATTTAACCCCGGTCTAACAGTTCTTGTAACTGAGCTTTTAATTTCCTGAACTCAATTGGTGTCATCCTATATAGTACCATTGATATCGGCTCAGTTCTAGGATAAACATCAATCCCAAACTGTATTTCCTTATCCGAAGGCAACCCTGGTAACTCATCCGGAAATACATCAAGAAATTCCTTTACAGTCGGGATGTCTTCAATCTTCCTATGAGACTTTTGAGTATCCTCCATACAAACTAAACATGTTTCACATCCATTGAATAACAACCTTTGAGCTGTCGTTACAGAAATTACTGACTCTAAACAGTCAGTTTATTCTCTCAAAGATTACTTTAAACCATCAGATCCCTAAAGTATCAACCTTTACTTCTTATATTTTACATCTGCATCCTATGCAGATAATCAATCCATTCCAAGAATGACTTCAAATTCATGGAATGGAAGTTCCCTTAAATCTGCTTTATTCTCGAATTTATAATAATCTCGAATCAAATAAAATAAGCACAGGTTCTTTCCATAGTCGTTGCTTTATTCACAACCTCTTGAAATTTTGATAAGTCCATGCCCAATAGAATCTCCTTGGGCCTTGGACAAAACTTCTCTATAAACCATTCATATCGAGACCTTTCGATCGACATCAATTTAACTGAATACCGACTCAGTCTATTAAAATCTAACTCGTACTCATAAACAGAACGAGTACCTTATTCAAACTTAGGACTGTTGCAACACTTTTCTTTTAACTAGTTGCCAGCATAATTGACTTTAAACATTCTCCTTTCTTATCTTGATTCCCATAATTAAAAATTTATCGTAGTCCATCAATACTTAACATCATCTATTTCTATTGAAACTTATTCGTATTATTGAGGGGCATAATCAAGTTACACAGGTAGTACATCAATAACATGACATCCTAGGGGCATGTACTTAATTTTAAATCACATTAAACTCGATTTAGCCTCTAGAATCGGCTAAACTTGTAGCTCTAATACCAATAAATGTAACACCCTTAACGTATATTCGTAGACCGAATATACACTAAAGATGTTACTGAGTTATTAAGAAAACTTGACTTGAAGAAAAAATTATATATATATATACAAAACTTTGTCTTGTTGTTTAACCATTTCTCGGTTTTAAATTGAAAAAACTACAGCAGTCTATAGCAGCTAGCTTCGACCCTGAATTGTTTTAGAAAATTTATAAATATGTTATTGAAATAAAAATATAATTCAGGGAGAAAATTATGTACCCTGCCTAGACCATTTCTTGATTTTAAAATTTCTACATGATTAGGGTTAAACTAGATTTAACTATCTCATAAATCTTAATCATTTGTAGTAATACCATATTCTGAGTCCCTACACTCGTAATTAACATGTAAACACATTATAACTTAAATTTACAAAACATTTGCATCTTTAAAACCCACATACATACAAGTACATGCCCACTAGATATTAACCATAATTTAAGATGTACATACCGTGCTTACTAATGTAACTTGACTTTCCAATTAATGGCTCCTCCATGCCCTTCTATGTGGGAGAACCTACGTGTGAAATAACACACGCTAAGTACGAACTTAGTGAGGCAATAATCTTATTTAACAAATATAGAGTAAAGTAATACTTATTTTATGATATCATATCAAGTTCTCTATCTAAGATAGGATAGTTCTATCAAGGGTTCCATAGTCTCTAGGTTTTCATGTATATTTTATAAGTTCCTAACTTACTCATGATTTCAATGCTCTATCATCATAGAATTAGTCATATACATGGTATATTTCGTATAAATAACATAATTCACATACATGACATGAATTTCATGCATAACATGATTTATATACATGACATGGTTCATATATGTAATGAAATTCATATTCATGGTATGATCCATTTATGTAACATGATTCTCATATGTGACATATTTCATTTGTATAGCATGATTCTCATACCTGACATATTTCATTTACTTAACATGATTCTCATATGTGGCATGATTCATATACGTGTTTTCATTCATATATACATGACTATTTCATATACATAACATGATACATGTACATGGCATAATTCGTATTCATGGCATAGTTCATACGCGTAACATAGTTTGTATACATGGCATGATTAATATGCATAGCATATTTTTTTATATATGTGACATATTTTGTATACTTGGTATAATTCACGTACATGACATGATTCATATACGTGGCATGATTCCTTTACCATTGCCCAAAGTATGCTATATGAGATCGAGGTACGCGAATCATCTTGAAATGACACCGTAGTGTCAAACGTGAACGTGAAGATGAGTACGTACTCGGGGACGCTCTTTGCTCCCCATAAACATGAAGCACCTCGACAATGCACTTAGGCACAGTGGGCGTGGATCCCCAGGGTGCATGTGACACAATCATTTTGTCACAATATCATTTTGATAACATGAACATGAGGGTGCAGCTGCTAAGGACTTTATGGCATGCCAACTATACCATGGACTCTCATACTCAATACTTGGGCATTTCTTTTATCATCAATCAATCGTCATAATCAATCATAAAAATAAACATTTCATGTTTCATACTTCATTATAAATAGTCATGGAAAACATATATCATTTTCATTTCTTAGAAAAATAATTCATACTTCATATTCCATGCAATCTACTTCTATTACAATCTGCAGTAACTCAATATATATATATATATATATATATATATATATATAAGGCAATACTATTTTTAGGTGTATCTTGTTCCATTTTAATCTTGTCATTTTCCATATCTCATGTATGCATAATGCATCATCATTTATGCAAGCAATCATTCGTACCTGGTATTCCACCAATCTCGCCATATCGAGCAATATATTATGTCACATATTATAGATAAATACAATATCATTTTAATTTAAGGTAGACTACTCGCAAGTCTTCCTAATTGCATTTTAAAACATATAAATGCACTCACCTGGGCCATGAATAGTATGCCTCACTAAGCTTACTCGAGGTTCTTATCTTTCTTTTTATCAGTGGTTCTCTTTCGATCTCTTTTAAAACCGTATAAAACCAATCGAACATATACATTACCATTCTCGCATTCGATTTAAATCTAACATTGCTAACTTGATTCTTAAGCATAACTATTCGAATATAATTTTTTTTTGAAAATTTTTCCAAATACTTTGCAAATTGCCGAATTAGTCCCTAGGTCTTTAGTAACTAATTTGGACATTAACCAATTGTTCAAATCCATTTTTGAACAATTTCCATAATTAATTACTTATTTTGGACTATTTCCTTATAAGTTCCCAATCTTATAAAAGTGACATTTTGGTCACTATATTGTCTTTGTACATTAAATTAATGTACAATTTAACCTTTCACTTAATTCTAACACCCTTATACATTTTTCCTTTAACTTCCAAACTTATTCACTTTAATCCCTAACCAACTTTCTTTTCAAATTGGTCCCTTATTCTTCCTTTCTTGACATTTCAAATCCTTCAACTTTCATAACATGATTAAATCTTCAATTCTATCAATTTTCAATAATTCAAAACCAACCCCTAATTTTTCTCAAATTGCCGAATTGGTCCTTAAAGTACCAAAAATTTTCATTTTGGTCCCTAACCAAAATTTCAAGCTTCTTTCATCATAATTCAATGTTTCCAAGGCTAAAATAAAATTTTCAATAATTTCCCTTATTTTCCATAAATTTTTGAAATGGTCACTAAATACAAACTTGGGAAATTATTCAATCTAACATCAAAATTAAGTTTCCAACAACATAATTCAATCAATATCATCCTAATTTTAGCTTCCTAATCAAAACCCCCCAAATTTTAGGGTTAGGGTTTATGTCTTCCAACATGAAATTTATCCAAAATCAACCTTAATTCCATATCAAAATCATCATTTCTACTATCTACCATTCTAATTTCATCATAAACTTCAACTTCCATCATCAATCTTCATCCAAGACATTACTTATATTAAACTTTTACATGCAAAAATACTATCAAAATGAAGAGCTTGAAGTGTAGAATAATTTACCTAATTGAAACTTTCTTGAAACTAGCCTTGAATCCTTCAAATTTTGGCTTGAAAGATTGAAAATTTATTTCCCCTTTCTTTCTAAGCAATTCGGCATCCTTGTAAATGGATGAAGGAATGTTTTCTTCCTTGTTTTAATTTATTTAATACACATGTCCACTATTTTTATCATAACAATGCCACATGTATCTTATAAAATGAATTTTAAATTCATTTTTAGCATTTTTACTAATTTGTCCTCCAACCAAATCCTTATTTACATGTTCTCTTCCAACATGCCATCTCATTAAAATTGAACCATATTGGTTCTAATCCAACCGGCCATCACCAAAATTTCATTTTTTAATTTTTATTCGATCCAAAAAATTCGAATTTCAATCAATACGATTTCCAAATTCTCTTCCTTTGAATTTTATAACCTTTCCATCATATTTTAACTATATCTAGTTAGAATCTAACCAAATTTAATAAAATATTCATAAAATAATATTTTATTACTTTTCCATAAATTCTTGGATTTGTCTTTAAAATTTCAGTTCGATCCGATATACTGATAATTATGGGGAGATTTTACCGGATGTTTTTCCTCTTAGAAATCTTATCTCCACAATCCATTTCAAACATTATTAACTAAAAATAAATCCTTTTTATCAATCAAAATATTAAATATGGGACATTCCCATATGGTCACCCATCATTGTACTACTCTAGTTTGAGCATGCTTAACAATTTTCATTCGATCCAAAAATGCTAATAATACAAGTCTCGTTCGAAAAATCTGAGTAACATGGAAATGCCACTCTTGTGGGTGAACTATTCATTTACGGGGTTAACTTACATAACTTTTGGAAATTACACTTTGTTCCTTGAACTTTTCCAAGTTCACACTTTAACCCCCTATACTTTCAAAAATTACAATTTGGTCACTAGTCCAAAAATTGGGATATTACATTATGACTACCCAAGTTAAATGAAAAGTTCATAATCCATGACAACCTTAATTTAGTTTATGTCATAATCCTTTTATCTCACGATATCTTGATAGAATATAAGGCATCGAAAATGTTAACCTTATATCGTTCCATCTTTAGTTACTCGATGCCCAATTGAACTGATTAAACAAATGACATTGATCTCTATCAGCTCATTTGAGCACGACCATGCATTTCTCAGTCTCAATCCCCAAAGATATCTCTCTTATGTTAAGAGGGATAAATTCCATCTTAATTACTCACATCTCACTGCATGATTCCTTATTATGTTCAAGCATAACCTTTATAATCGTCGATTAAAAATGATGTTTAACTATGTCAAAACATAATAGTTACCATGTTGAGAACCGTAGCAATTTCAAGTCTAAGGATTTAATGTTACAACTGTTTGAAGATTAATATATAACTTTAATCATGTATTAATATCAAGACGAGTAGATCCTAATATTTGTTCTCAACAAATATATATATATGAATTTGATTTGAATCTCATTCACATATTCATCTTATGAATATCTATCAAACTTCATACTAATCTTATCTTATTATTGTTCCCACAATAATAACTGATTAGGAATATTTAGAATAATAATATTCAAGGATACAAAAGCATGCAAATTTATCATAACAATAAATTCAATAATCAAAATATCACGTCCATACAATAGGCCTTAGGGCACTATCGCTAACATACGTAAGTTGAACTCCTTTTGGATTGGGTGATATCGGGTAAGGATTTCGGTATGTACACTTTTGCTTACGTTTTATGTAACCAATTATGTATATTTTGTAATGATTTTTGTGGCTACTCAAACTCTTATCTTTTTTGTAAGAAAAAAAGGTTATTGTGTAGCCAATTTTGTGTGTACAAAAATGCTTACCATAAGTTGAGCTCCTTTTAGTTTGGTTGATATTGAGTAAGAATTTTTGTATGTACATTTTTTCTTACCCTTTCTATAACAAGTTATGTATATTCTGTAATAATTTGTGTACCTACTCAAATTCTCACCGTTCTAGTAAGAAAATAGGTTTTCTTGTAGCACAATCTGTATGTACACAAATGCTTACTGTAAGTTGAGCTCCTTTTGGTTTGGATGATCTCGGGTAAAGATTTCTGTACATACATTTTTCTTACCTTTTATGTACAAAAATATGAATATTCTGTAATAATTTGTATACCTACTCAAATTCTCATCATTCTTATAAGAAAATGTACAAAATTATGTATATTCTGTAATAATTTGTGTACCTACTCAAATTCTCATCCTTCTTATAAGAAAATAGGTTATCTTGTAGCTCAATTTGTATATACACAAATGTTTACCGTAAGCTGAGCTCCTTTTGGATTGGGTGATCTCGGATAAGGATTTCGGTACATACACTTTTGCTTACGTTTTATGTAACCAATTTATGTATATTTTGTAATGATTTTTGTGGCTACTCAAACTATCTTTTTATAAGAAAAAGGTTATTGCGTAGTCATTTCTGTGTTTACACAAATGCTTACCATAAGTTGAGCTTATTTTTTATTTGATTGATATTAAGTAAGAATTTATGTATGTACACTTTTCTTATGTTTTCTCTAACTAATTATGTATATTTTGTAATGATTTATATAGCTACTCAAATATCATAATTTTTGTAAGAAAAAATTTATCTTATAATATTTATATTGGTATACAAATCCTTACGTCGTTTATACCATTTTATATATAAATCGATTACCTATAAAATCAATCAGCTTTTATTTTAGCCTTACATTAATGGTTTCGCCGCATAACTTTCTGAAAAAATAGCCTATTATCATCATCTACTCTTCTCTTTCTCTTCTCAGCTTCTCTACAGCAACTTAGCTTCAAAGAAAGAAAGAAAGAAAAAGAAAAGAAATTTTATTTGTTTTTCTTTGTTAGTTCCTGTAACCCATCAAATTCACAATCAATCCACAAAAATGCAAGTTTCTGTTTGCAGCAATTCTTGCTCATTAAACCTTAATACCAACAACGTTAAGAGTGAGTTGCTCATGGTTCGTCGAGAACTCTTGTCTACTTTATGTTCCAATAGTTCCCATAAAGACATCGTTTCTCACAAACCCTTTTCCATTTTGAGGTTAGTTTTCACTTTTCCTTCTGAATTCTGCTAATTTTGTACACCCATTTAGCTTTCTAGTTGTATTTGCTTGGTGAAATTAATGAATTTCATGTTCTGTTTTTTTTTCTTTGCTTCTTTTTAGATGGATGTGGTTCATTTTTCTAGTCTTTATAAGAGTAATTGTGCTTGTGTTTCATGTGAAGGCATGTACATTCATGAAGGGATTTATGCATGTATCATTACAATGTGATGGATATTTGTATAGAAGCGTCATTACACTGATCACTGATGTATGTATTTTTATAAGCATCGGTATTAATAGGAGTGTATATTTGTATAGAAGCATCATTACACTGTGATGTATGTATTTTTTATAAGCATCAGTATATATAGGAGTGTATATTTGTATGCGATTATTATTATTAATGTATTTGAGCATGTACGGATGCCACTGTATGTAAATAAATATGTATGTTATATATTCATATATATAGTATAAATGTAGCTAGGAAAAGGTATATGTCTTTTTGTTAATGAACGAAGTGAATGCGAGTACTAATGGCCAGATTGGTAATTTTTATACTTGTCGTTGAGTAACCAAAAACAATTGCAACTTTAATTTTTATTGTGTTGGTTTATTGATGCTTTTAGGATGGTTAGTGAAAGAATGGTGAGTTTGGATGAAGTAATAATAGGAAAAAGTATACCCTTTGCATCGAGGAGGGAATTGCTGGCGAGTCTTATTGCCTATGGGAGTTATCTTCCTTCAAGGTATTTATCAGGTCTGCACATTTCAACTCTAGTTTTCCCTTTTCCACTGTAAGAACTTAATTCATATGAATCGCTTTTGCTTCTGATGATCGGATGAATTGTGGATGTGCAGCTCTAGCATTGGGGGATCCATTGGTGACCGTTGAAGATGTAACTCCGGCAGTTTTCCCATCTGGAGCTCTCTTCCCTTTTGAGGTTCATTTTGACAAAATATTGTTGTGCTCCTTTTGAAATTCAATGATTAGTTTATTGTTCTGGATTCTTCTTTGTATGTACCACATGTTAAACACGTATGTGTCAATTTGGCAGGAAAGAACTGTCCAACTCTTTGAAAAGAATACATACTTTGTTGTCAACATTTTTGATGTAACGATGCGCCCTCAACTTAATCTATCATTCTTTTCTTATTCACAGGAGCATGCTTATGACTCTTGCTCTCATGCATACACTCAGAGCTATACTTATATTGCAGAACTAACATTAAAATACCATCGTGGTTATTAACTCATCAAATGGTGCTGCAACATTGTGTTGACTGGCAGCTTCAAGAAGGAAACGGTTCGGGTGTTGTCTGGGATGAAACGGGGCATATTGTGACAAATTATCATGGTAAGAGCTAATAGATAAACTCAGAGAACTATATATCAATCAAGGAAAACAGTTCCATAGACTCTGTTTTCCATAGCAGTTATCTGCTTTGATGAGTCTACACAACTATACGAGGAACCGAAATTGTTTGAGAATCATATTTGATGCCTAACGAAAGCATACTCCGATGTAATCTGTAATGTCATATTAAGATTCTTCCTTTACATTTTTTATTCTTTTGTTATCTTTTCCAGGTTAACCGTTCTGTTTGTATGTTCAGTGATAGGTAATTGTAGAGAGTAGTAAAAACAGAAGAGAAAATTTGTGAAAACAGAAGAGAAAGTTTCTGTTTTATTCGAATGAATCACATAGGTTACAACATAGAACTCTTTTATAGAGTCCTTGAGGATTTAACTCTAACTAGGACTCCTAACAATAGAAGACTTCTTAGATAACTCTTAATCCTTATCCTACTAATAGATAACTCTTAATCTTTTACATGACTTACAAGACTTTTACATTACATACAACTCTATACATATTGTATTATCATACACTCCCCCTCAAGCTGGAGAGTATACGTTGTATAGTCCCAGCTTGGATAAGAACTCATCAAAAATTGATTTGGGTAAAGCTTTTGTAAGTACATCAGCTAGCTGTCCTCCTGTAGGAGTATATAACAAAGAAGCTATCCCATTGTTAACCTTTTCGGAAATAAAATGCTTGTCTATTTCAACATGTTTTGTTCTGTCATGTTGAACTGGATTCCTAGCAATTTGAATTGCTGATTGGTTATCGCACAAGATCTCAAACTTATTTTCTTGGTCTGTGTTTAACTCCTCAAGAACTTAAGTAGCCAAATTCCTTCACACATTCCTAGTGCCAAAGCTTGAATTCTTCGCCTCTGACCGCTTCGAGACAATCGATTGCTTCTTACTTCTCCAAGTTACGAGATTTCCCAAACAAAAGTACAGAGCTACTTTGGTTGATCTTCTTTTCGGTGAGTTCTCAGCCCAGCTAGAGTCGGTGAATACTTTCAGATCTATCTCGTGTCTTTTTAAACAATAAACCATGTCCAGGAGTCTTCTTCAAGTACACGAGGATTACATTTATTGTTTGTCATGTGTTCTTCATTTGGATTGTTCATATCTTTGGTGATCACATTAATGGAAAAGCAATGTCTGGCCTGGTGAGTGATAGATAGATCAATTTCCCCACTAATCTCTAAAACCTTTCTTTGTCAACTAAAGAGCCTGTTTCATTAGTAAATTTCAAGCCTGCCTCCATTGGTGTATCTGCTGGTTTACACCCTAGCATTCTAGCTTCATCTAGTAGATCAAGGACATACTTCCTCTGATTTATCACCAACCCCTTACTCGACCTTGCAACCTCCATGCCCAAAAAATATCTAAGCTTCCCCAAGTCTTTTGTTTCAAACTCTCTATTCAGAAGATTCTTCAAGCAGCTAATTTCTTCATCATCATCTCCTGTCAAGATTATGTCATCCACTTAGGATGCTTTAGTGCCTCATCAATAGTTGTAGAAACTTCTTCTTCATCTAAACTTGCTGTAAAAGCTTTAAAGGATGGCATCAATGAGCTGTAAGCAACAAACTTCTGGATAGGATGTTTAGTGCACTGTCTAACTCCTTTTCTAATAGCAATAGGAAAATTATCCAGATTAGGAGTAGTAGACTTACTGATTCAATTTCCTTCATCTTCCATATTGGCAATTGGACTCAAATCCAATTCTCGGCAAGTGTCAGATTGCAGGATGGCCTCAGGTATAGTTTTCTTTCTCCTTGTATAGGTCAAAAGTTGTTTGGGAGGAGTAGGTGTTTTGGAAGGATATTGAGAAGTTGTTGGTGTTTGTAAAGAAGATACAGGTGAGAAATCTGAGGGTGTTGTAGGCAACAAGGACGGATTTGTGGAGTGAGTGCCTGTATCCATTCTTCAGAATAACCCTGGTAAACCTGTCAAACCAAGCTCGAGGAGATTGCTTTAGGCCATAAAGTGACTTGTTGAGCTTACAAATTTTCTGATTTCCCTCAACTGATTTCAGACCAGGTGGGATCTTCATATAAACTTCCTCCTCTAACTTCCCATTAAGAAATGCATTCTTGACATCCAGTTTGTGTAGATTCCAATCATTGTTGACAGCAAGACTTAACAAAACTCGAATAGTGTTGAGTTTTGCCACTGGAGCAAAGGTTTCAGTATAATCAATCCCATAGGTCTGTGTATATCCTTTAGCCACGAGCCTTGCTTTATATCTCTGCACACTGCCATCAGAGTTATATTTCACAGAAAAGACCCATTTACAACCGACAGGTTTTTTACCTTGGGGAAGATCCATTATTGTCCAGGTACCATTTTTCTCAAGTGCACTAATTTCTTCTTCAAGGAAGAGGGGAGCTGCCAAGAATCCTACTACGAACTGCATCTAATTCTTTATTTAATCCATGAGGAAACTGGAAAATTCTGCGTTGTGCAGTAATTTTCTTGTACAGAGCAGCATCTCTTGGTGTCTCCCATTCATTTTGTTCATAAAGATCTATTTGCTGCCAAAAAGCATTTAGTGTGTTGTAGTATACAGTGACTGACATTCCTTCTTGTTTGAGAACCGAAGTCTGACCTTCAATCCCATACAATTCTGAGATGTTATCTGTACTCGAATAAGTTTCTTGGACAGCCCTCCAGATTTCAGCTGCTGTTTGGTAAAGAAGAAAGTTCTTGCCTACACTAGGGGTCATAGAATTGAGCAACCAGGACATCACACGGCTATTTTCCTGCATCCATTTGGTATAACCAGCAGCAGTGGCCTTAGGCTGTTCAATCTCCCCTGTGAGATAGCCTAATTTGCCTCGTCCTGAGATAAAACTCTTGACAGATTGAGACCATTCCAAATAATTATTGCCATTCAGTCGATGACAAGTAATAACAAGGCTGGAAGTTTCATTGACATCATCAGAACCAGAAAAAATTTCTGGTGAAGAAGTAATTTCAGTCGAGGAAGAAGAAGAAGAATTGGCCATCGACTAGGGTTTAATTTAGAGGATCGAAACCCAAGCTGATACCATGTAGAGAGTAGTAAAAACAGAAGAGAAAGTTTGTGAAAACAGAAGAGAAAGTTTCTGTTTTATTTGAATGAATCACATAGGTTACAACATAGAACTCTTTTATAGAGTCCTTGAGGATTTAACTCTAACTAGGACTCCTAACAATAGAAGACTTCTTAGATAACTCTTAATCCTTATCCTACTAATAGATAACTCTTAATCTTTTACATGACTTACAAGACTTTTACATTACATACAACTCTATACATATCGTATTATCCTATAGTAATTCCCTCTCGAGAAATCCAAGTCCTGGGCAAGTTGTTGCACGAGTTAATATCCTAGCATCAGATGGGTGAGATCTCAGTGCCCTTATCCTTTGATGTTAAACTTAGCTGTTTTATCTTGTATCAAAAGTTTGAGTGGTCCAGCTGTTTCTCTAATTTTTTAAGTGTTGTTTAAAGGGTACAAAAGAATTTTGAGGGAAAGTTGATTGGTGCCAATCGCACTAAAGACCTTGCTGTTTTAAAGGTATGTTTTCTTTTGATTTTCCTTGGAACTACTGTCTAAACTGCCTTGATGATTGGTCTGATTTACAAGCTACGCCAATATATCTACCATTTTGATAGACACAATTAACTTGGAATTCATGATCAACAATCTACTCTGGTTGGTCATTGATTTTGGTTTAATTGAATTTATATTACACCAAATTAATGAAAAAAATGATATTTGAACCTCATTAATTGTTTACACATATGTAAGCTGATCATAGTTTGTATTATATATGCTTGCTCACATGGTTTCTCATCAATTTAAGAGCTTGTCTACTATAGCAAAGGAAGATATGCTTTCTAATCTATATCCGAGCTTCAATTGTTTACTGCCGAGTGTTTAATGGTTTATAGCTTTTTTAAATTATCCTTGCAGAATTGTGCACTACGTTACTTCGACTCTTCATTTTTCTTTTCGTATCTGACGCATATCTGGGCATGGGGTATGGGGATATGATCCTTCCAAAGACCCTCCAAATATGTGATAATCTTGAAAAACCAAGAATTGAACATACTTGTGTCGACTACGTACATGGGTCTGACACTCAAACCCAAGTCCGAGTAACATAGAGTGTGCATACGCTCTATAATATGCAAATTTTTAATTTTCTGAAATGATTATAATGAACTGATGCTGATCTCTTCAACATTGCCAGGTAGAAGCCTCGGAAGATTTGTTGAGACCAATTAAGGTCGGGCAATCGTCTTCCCTAAGAGTAGGACAGCAATGTCTGGCAATTGGAAATCCATTTGGTTTCGATCATACCCTTACCGTCGGAGTTATTAGTGGATTGAATAGAGACATTTTTAGTCAAACTGGAGTAAGAATCGGGGGCGGAATTCAAACAGATGCAGCCATCAATCCTGGAAACAGGTTTGCCAAATGATTTGTCCAATCCTCTATCCTTCTTGGAACTTTAAAGTAATTTCTTTAAACAAGTTTTTCACTGCTGCTGCTACTTGGTTTTCTTTCTTTGATGCAGTGGAGGTCCTTTGTTGGATTCAAAAGGGAACCTGATTGGAATTAATACAGCTATATTCACACAGACAGGTCATTTGATGTTTTCCCCCCTTTATCGCATATGTTGGCGACTTAATCTTGAACAAAATACTTATTGAATATTTACTTTATTGATGAGAAGTATTTGAATAATTAGATGTTTCCCTTGGCTAGAAATGTTAGTGGTAATAAAAACTAACAGCTTCCTATAATGTATTCCTATGTTGCTCTGTCTTTATCTTGAAATACTGGCACTTGGCGTCAGACACATATCCGGGCATCGGTATGAGTAAATGAGCCTACAAATGCCGGGAAAATGTAGAATTTTTTTTTACAATACCCATGTCTGACCTGTATCTGAAACTCACACCTGAGACCAAGTAACATAATGCATTCTGATTTTGTTATTTGTGTTTCAGGCACATCAGCCGGTGTATGATTTGCCATCCCGTCCTCGCTGTGCTCAAGATTGTACCTCAGCTGATCAAATTTGGCAAAGTAAGTTTCATTACTGGTCAAATTCTTGGTCTCCTATGTTTTTTTTTCCTGTGCTAACCCCATATCACGTATCCTGAATCTTTCACCTTCTCTGCATTTTAATGATCACTCAACTCACACTTCTGAAATATTCGGGTATAAAAAATAATGGGTCTCAATGTCATTATTAAGAGTTGAGCATATGAACAATTTTAACCTATTGTTACCCTGATGAACAAGCTATAGTGTTTCCTATCTCATTGTTCATACACTTTCAGGCTGTTCGAGCAGGTTTGAATATCGAAATTGCTCCCGACCTGATTGCTAATCAGCTTAATGTTCGAAAAGGGGTCCTTATCCTCCAGGTATTTCAACTTTAGATTGGACTTTTAAAGTGCACCCATATGTCGAATAACTCTGAGACTTTATACTATCGACAAAGCCGTAAAGTTTCTTACATGGGTCTTTAGGTTCCCAGTAACGGTTTTGCAGCCAAGGCTGGGCTACTCCCTACCACGAGGGGTTTTGCTGGTAATCTTATACTTGGGGATATCATTCTTGCAGTTGACAACAAACCGGTGAGTTTTCCCTTAAGTTTCCACCTTTCAAATAACTAGAAATCGTTGGGCTCCTCGTTTTTGTTCTTCCTTGTCAATACTTAATAACAACTTCATCGTTCTCGAGGGCTTCCATTCTGGTTTATCATTCTGCCAGTTGAGCAAAGATATAACCCATTGTTGCCAAATGATATTGAACTGAAATGCTTTTGAATAATCTGCATAAGGATGTTGTCGATTTTATGAGAATTCATGATTTTGATGATGAACATGAGAATTCAGATGAGGATGGCATTGGTTGTTTCAAGGAGAATGATATGTGTGATTCAATGGCTGTTGAGTCTGAATCGGAAACTGATGATATATGTAGTGATAGAACCGTGAGTGGCAAGCAAGTTTCCCTTCGTGATCCGGTGGAACTGTATCAGGAACTTCGTAATAGTGACAATAGTGTGAAGCTGAATCGATCCGATTGGGAGACCATACAAGAAGTATTCAAATATTTCAGTAGATCAGGGTGGGCAGCCAATCAGTCACTTGCTATTTACATTGGCAGGTCATTTTTCTCTACGGCTGCTCAAAAATTCCGTACATTTTTCTTGAAGAAATGTTTTGCTGATGTTACTGAACACTTGATATCACTTGGTCCATCTAATGCTGCTGTTAAGTTTCTTTTCCCTATATTTGTGAGTTTTGTATTGAAGAGTTTCCCGGCGAATCAAGCAGTTTAGAAGTATGATTCAGTCTGCTGATCTTACAGCGCCGCATACATGGTTTCCGTTTGCACGGGCAATGAAGCGAAAGATTATTTATCACTGTGGTCCAACGAATAGTGGCAAGACTTACAATGCTTTGCAGCGGTTTATGGAAGCCAAGAAGGGAATTTATTGTAGTCCACTTAGGCTTTTGGCTATGGAAGTTTTTGACAAAGTGAATGCACAAGGAGTTTACTGTAGCCTCCACACAGGGCAAGAAAAGAAATTTGTCTCATTTTCGAATCACATTGCCTGCACTGGTGGAAATGGTGTCAACTGAGGAATTATATGATGTAGCTGTGATCGAGGAAATCCAGATGATGTCGGACCCATATAGAGGTTATGCATGGACACGTGCATTGCTCGGACTGGAAGCTGATGAAATTCATTTGTGTGGGAATCCAACTGTTCTTAATGTTGTTAGGAATATCTGTTCAGATACCGGAGACGAGTTGCATGAACATCATTATGGCAGGTTCAAACCATTACTGGTTGAAGCCAAGACACTGTTGGGCGATCTTCAAAATGTTCGATCAGGTGACTGCGTTGTTGCTTTCTCTAGGAGAGAAATATTTGAGGTGAAAATGGCTATTGAGAAACACAAGCCATCGCTGCTGTGTTATTTATGGCGCCTTACCGCCAGAGACTCGCAGACAGCAAGCTAACTTGTTTAACGATCAAGATAATGAATTTGACGTGCTTGTCGCCAGTGATGCTGTGGGGATGGGATTGAATCTTAATATTCGGAGAGTTGTCTTTTACAGTCTTTCAAAGTACAATGGTGACAAGATTGTTGCAGTCCCGGCATCACAGGTTAAGCAAATTGCAGATAGAGCTGGTCGTAGAGGAAGCCGTTATCCAGACGGACTCACAACAACCTTGCATTTAGATGATCTCGATTATTTAATTGAGTGTTTAAAACAGCCCTTTGAAGAAGTTAAGAAAGTGGGTCTCTTTCCTTTCTTTGAACAGGTTGAACTGTTTGCTGGCCAATTCCCTGATGTTACTTTCTGCCAGTTGCTTGAAAATTTTGGTGAAAATTGCCGTCTGGATGGGTCGTATTTTTTGTGTCGACATGATCATATTAAGAAGGTCGCAAATATGTTGGAAAAGATACAGAGATTATCTTTGGAAGACCGGTTCAACTTTTGTTTTGCTCCAGTCAATATTAGAGACACGAAAGCAATGTACCATCTCCTTAGGTTTGCTTCGGCTTACAGTCAAAATGTCCCAGTTAGCATTGCGATGGGCATACCAAAAGGTTCGGCTAAAAATGATGCGGAACTTCTGGATCTCGAGACAAAACACCAAGTTCTATCTATGTATCTTTGGCTATCTCACCACTTCAGGGAGGAAACCTTTCCTTATGTGAAGAAAGTAGAAGAAATGGCTGTCAATGTTGCCGACTTGTTAGGTAAGTCTCTCATCAATGCGTGTTGGAAACCGGAATCGAGACAGCGAAAGAAACGTAAGCCTGAAGAAAAGAAAGAAGGATACGAGAGACCAAGGTCACTTGTCAAGTTACTTGAAAAGTAAGTTACTTGCAATTGTAGCGATCTTTTTTTCACGTGTCTTCGCTAAAAAATGAAGTTTTAATGTGTTTGGGGTATTTTAAGAAATATCTTCTATTGAGGTTTTAGAAAAAACTGTATTATTTTAAAAATGGAGTCGCCACCGGCCACTAAGGTAGGCCGGGCACCATAAAAATCAGAGATTTTAAAAATGTCGAGTTCAGGAGTCGGTTACGGATGAGGAAGGATTAGCACCCCACACCGCCCAAAATTGGTACTTTAATAATTACCGCTTTAATATTAAACTTTCTGGATTAAAGTGACGATTAAATTAAAATTTGATTACAAGCGCGAGTAGATTTTAAAGGCCTGTTATTTGAGAGTAAACCGAAAGACCACTATCACTACGCTTGATAATGGTCACGTTTACGCTCGAATAAAAGGGCATCGCATTGACAATAATATATTCGAAATGCAACTTAAAACATGGCAAACATAAATAAATACAATGCGATAAAAATATAAATAAATATTAACATAATAAAATACTAATCTAACATAAATAAAATACTAATCTGAAACATACATACATAAATATTAATTTAACACATAAATAAAACGAATATAATATAAATAAAATACTACTCTAAAACATTCATAAATATTAATCTATCTTAAAGATATAATAATCAAGGTAAAATATTTAATACTCATGTCTATCAAAAATATCTAGATATATTAAAATTAATAGTTTATATATGTTATTATTTTAAAAAAAGGTATTTATTTATATTATATATGTAGTATTTAGGTAAAATACTATACATATTTTTACAAATAAGCGTAAAATCATATACATAATATATAAAAAAATAATAAAGTATAATACATAAAAAAATATGACATAGATAAAAACATATATATATATACACCTATATCTTATATCAATATATAATATGTACAAAAAATTACTTGGTATAATAATATATTATATGCATATAATAATAATAATAATAAAAAAAAAAGTGCATGAATCATATTATAATGCATGAAACAACATAAAATTTAAATACAAAGACTAGAATGCACAAATATTAAATGATATGGCAAAAATACAAAGACATAAAAAGGACTAACATGAAATGAAATAAAAACATAAGGACATAAACTTAAATAAACAGAAACATCATATTGGAAATTAAATAAACCCTAATAGGTGACTAAACAAAACTGAAATTAAAAATACAAGCTTAAATTAAAGGAAAAAAACGAAAATTAAAGAGACTTAAGAGGGTAAGGATCAAAACTATAATTATTCCAGGGCCAGAAAAAATATGGGAGAGAGTAGAAGGACCACTGGCGTAATTGGACCACTGACCCAAAATAAAAACGGAATTAAAAGGGAAAGACCAAGGGTGTAATTAGCCCATTAAGAAAAAAATGTGGATCCTCTCCGGGTTATAGGGTCACCGCGTCGGGTCAAGCCCCTGAAACGACGTCGTTTCATTAATGGCCGGTAAAAATGATTAAAAGGGTTTTTTTCATTTCGAATAGATTTAAAATAAAACCAGAAAACCCTAAACTCATCAATCTTTTTTTCTCTCAACCAGCGGCGCTCAAGGGTGTCTACATCTCTCTGCCGACCTTGATTTGCCGTTCATTGCGGCTCGGCGTCACTGCGAGGACCTTGGCGGCAGAGATTGCAGGTAAGCTTCGATCTTTCGCTTCTTTTTTGATCTCTGATTCAAATCGAAAACAAACACAAAAAACCTTTGATTTCAAAATAAAATAGAGTTCGAACAAATCTTTGATGTTTTACCTCTAAATTTTTTATTACTCTTGAATTTTTTTGAACCTGAAACCCTTACAACATTTTTTTGATCTAGAAACCCCTCTTTCTCTCCGTTCTTTCGAATAATAACCCCCTTTTTACATTTGTTTCGGTCCATTTATAACTGATTTCTTATATAAAATATAATTCCCCTCTTGCTTGTTGCAGATCTACTGAAGAGATGTCAAATTTTGGGGGTATGGGTTTGGCAGAGTGGTTAGGAAATAGGGTATGGTTGTGGCAGTGGGTGGTTATTTAGGGTAGATTATTTTATTTTTAAGGTTTGTGATTTGACTGAGTTTAAATTGATTTAGGGTTATGGTGGATTTAGGGTTTATTTTGGGGTTTCAGGTTGTTCGAGATTTGGTGGTCAGAATACGAGCAGCGACGGCGGCAGTGGAGGAGAATGGCGGCGACGACGCGACAAATTAGGGTTATTTAGGGTTTTTGAAAACTAGGGTTTTTATCTCGGGTCGGGTCATGGGCTTGGATTCGGGTCGGGTTTGATTGTGAATGGGTTTGGTTTAGGGGCCCAAATGAAATGGGTTATTACAGCTGCCCCTCTTTGCTCGTTGTTGTGTAATAGAAACGAAGCAAAGACTAAAAATGACCCATTTCATTCGGTCTGCCTGGTTATCTTCCCTTGACGTGTGTCTTCTTGCTTCAGTAGATATTCTTTCTCTTCGATGCATGTCTTATTTCTTGACTTGTTTGATCCACTTTGTCACTCTTGGGAAGAAAAATTCTTCAAAATGGGAGGTCGTCTATTGGGGAAGTAAAATGAGTCCAACTCGCTACATTATTAATGATGAGCTAATACCTAAAGAGAATTTGACCCAACTGCAACACTGATGAGGAGGTAGGGTCTACAAAATTTGATCCAACTGCAACACTGACGAAGCGGCAAGACCAATGGATGAAAATTCTGATGTCTGATCCAGCTACGACTTTGACGAAGAGGCAGGATCAAAAACTCATTTTTTTTTCTTTTCTTTCTCTCTTTCTCTCTTTCTTTTTCTCTTCTTTTTTCTTCATTTTTTCTTCTCTTTTTTTCTTTTCTTCTCTTTTTTTTTTTGCTTTTTTACTTTTTGTTTTTTTAGCTACAACATTAATAAAGGGAACTTGAAGGTCAGTAAATTTGAATCTAACCACCCCATCAATGGAGGGGGTAATATCAAACGATAATTTGGATTCTACCTCGCTATCAACGGAGAAGCAGAACACTAACTAGAACCCTACTACACCATCAACGAAGGAGGATGATTGAATAACAACTTGGACCCAGCCACACCATCAACGGAAGGACATGATCGGATAATTTGGATTCTACGACGCCATCAACGGAGAAGTAGAACACCAACTTGAACCCTACTGTACCATCAACGGATGAGCAGGATTGAATAACAACAACTTGGACCTAGCCACACCATCAACGGAGAGATAAGATCGGAAGGTAATTTGAATCCTACGACGCCATCAACGGAGAAGCAGAACAACAACTTGAACCAAACTACACCATCAACGGAGGAGCATGATTGAATAGCAGCAACTTGGACCCCAGGCACACCATCAACGGAGGGACAAGATCGGAAGGTAATTTGAATTCTACTACACCGTCAATGGAGAAGCAGAACAACAACTGAAACCCTACTATACCATCAACGGAAGAGCAGGATCGGCGAATGATAACAACTTTTTTTTCTTTTTCTTTTTGATTTTTTGATTTTTTAACTCTTTTTTGACTTCTTTTTCTCCTTTTTTGGCTTCTTTTTTTTGAATTTTTTATTATTTTTTTCAATTTTTTCATTTTTTTGACCTACAACTATAAGGAGGATACAAGATCCGAAGAAAAACATTAGTCTAGTTGTACCATCAATGGAAAAATGATACCTTGACAAAAAATTGATCTGTTGCACCATCAACGGAGAAACGAGATCTTCAAATTTTGATCTGCTACATCATCAACGGTGAAGCGAGATTTGGAAGAAAGGTTTGGACCAGTTGCACCTCAGCAGTGAATCAAGATCTTTAAAATGTTAGATCGGCTACACCACCGGCGGAAAGACAAGACCTACAAAATGAGAAAACATTAATTAATAATTGTTTAAAAATTTTATCGATAATATCCTCTATTTGGAGGTTCCAATTCTTTTGTATATCCGGTCTCCATCAGCACTGAAAGTTGGCCATCGTATAATTGATCCCCCATGTTGAGGAAGTTTTATCTCTTCTTCGAACCTGTTTGTATATACAAGCAAAAAGTGAATGCATCTTCAATGCATGAGTCTATTCTAAATATGTGGTGACTTTGGCGTATGTACTAAATCTAAATGCATGATAGTTTTCAATGTGTGGCAAAAAATATTTACAAGATGAATGTAGCTAAATGTATGAATACGACATTTTTTGTGGCCCTCAAAGAGATGCCCTTGACTTTCCACTGGTCCTGCTAGGCAATTGGCTTTGATCACAAGGATGCCCTAGTCTCACTTAGGTTCAATCTTCTTCCTTGAAGTCAATCTCTTTAGGAGAATGCCCCCAAAATTCCCATATAGAACATTACTTGAAAATCTTAACATAATGCCCCCATATTTGGTTCTTAGCAGCATAAGTCATTTTCCATCATTTTTTCAGCTTCTGGCTATGTAGGAGTGCGATCGAAATATTTTTTTGAACAAAATGCATATTTCATTGAAACTTGTAGTTTTTGGCCCTTACAAAAGATTCTCACTACCTTTGGGCTTAGGATAGCGAGGTTGGTCCAAAAAGTATTGATTTGAAAGAGGTAAAAACTACAAGGGACCTATTGGTCATGGTCAAAAAAAATTTGATGACTAGCCTAGCCAGAAAGAGTCATAACAAGGCATGCCCCCACATCTGGTCATCGAGAATCTTAATTGGGACCTTCATGCTTCGGCAAGGGATTCTCGATGGTGGATGACCCTGCAGAGTTTTCAATACTTACAACACCAAGCTTGATATACCTTTCTATTAGCCTCTTAAAGCCCCAACAATTCTCAATTGAGTGGCCAACTTATCCCGCGTGATAATCACATCTTGCGCTGGGATCATATAATTTCGGGAATGGAGGTTGTAATGGGGCTTGGTGGAAAGGTGCCACTACGTGAGCATTGAGCAGCTCTTTGTACAAATTCCCATACGAAATGTGTAGTGGAGTAAACTCATTTTTCTCAGTGTTCTTTTTCTGACTCGGATCCTGGCTTGAAGAACCTTGAGCATTTGCAACCTTGGGAGGGACGACCGTCATTGGCTTTGAATAACCGACATTATAAACTCCTAACGAGTTCACCTCATTGTCTCTCTTCCCATACGAAGGCTTCTTGTGAGACGAACTTCCACCAACATCGATCTTTTCATTTTTAACAGCATTTTCAATGAGCTCACCAGACAGCACTAGATCGGCAAAGTTGGTAGTTGCATTACCTATAAGGCGGTCTAAGATAAGACCCTCTAAAGTCTGGATGAATATGACTACTGTTTCTTTCTCACCAAGATGGGGTTGGACTTGTGCAGCTATGTCTCTCAAATGTTGTGCATACTGTCTGAAGCTTTCATTAGACCTCTGCTTCATATGTTACAGAGTCCAACGATCAGGTACCATATCACTGACGTGTCGGTACTGCTCCAGAAAGGCTCTAGCCAATTCTTTCCATGATTTTATCTGATGGCGACTCAACTGATTATACCATCGGGCGGCAGATCCTGATAGACTGTCTTGAAAACAATGTATTAATAGCTTGTCGTCTCTTCCATATCTTGTCATCCTTCTACAGAACATAGTGAGGTGAGCGTGAGGGCAACTGGTTCCATCATACTTTTCAAACTTTAGGATCTTGAATTTTAGAGGTAATACCAAATCTGGGACAAGACTGAGTTCACTGGCATCGAATCCACTGAAGGTATCCTATATCTCCATGGCTTGCATTTTTTCTTCGAGTCATTTGCAACGCTCCTCGATCTCTTTCGATGGCTCATTTCTTGATTTGTTAGATTCAATCAACTGATCCATCTCGAAAACAATTTTTAGCTTGATTGCCCCTTAGCTTAGCTTCTAATGCGGAGGGCACATTTGCTGGGATAGGGGCGCTGGCCTAAAGTGGTTAAGATTTTTCCATAGAAATTACGACTCGAGGGTTGGTTAGATTTTTAGCTTGAGTAGGGGTGAACCCAGAAGGATATATAAGATCTTTATTTTCCTCGCCGGGACCTGCCTAAGGCCAATAGCAGAGGCCTCTCCTTGTTCAGGAAACTTGCATCCGAACATCTATGCCAATTTACCGAGTATGTCTTGTTGAGATTTTACAAACTGATCCCTTATCTCTTGCTGGGCTTTGGCTAACTGGTCCTCTAGTTTTTGGGTTAAATCTGCCTACAAAGTCTTCTGGTTCTGATCAATCCTATCCAATCTGTCTTTGTTTGCCATCTTTGTCTTGCTTCTTATTCTGTATGGATATTGAATCGATTGATCTTTCGTCTTTCCCAGTATTGCTGTCACAGGGCATCTCGATGATCAGTCTCAAAATGAATGCATGTAAAAAAACAAAGTATATGTCCTATATGCGAATGCACAAATGCAAAAATCAAAATGTCATGATATGTAATGCAGTGAATGCCAAAATGAACAGATATGATGTGATCACAAAAATGGGTCAATTTGAAATTAAAATAATCAAATGAACAAATTAAAGTAAATAAGGTAAAAATGAAAGATTTCTGATCGGGCAAACCACTTGATCCAACGTCTTTATGTCACGCAATGCTAATGCAACAAAAGTATGTGTAAAGTAAAAATAAATTAAAACAAAAAAAGAAATGAGTTAGTACCGAATAAAATCAATAGATACATAAATAAAAGGCGAAGTAGATAAGGCAACAAGCAGAGCAATCCTATTTATCCCATCTAAAACACCTAAGTTATCCACACGACAGTAAAAGGGCGGGCTTTCTATATTCTCTACATGCAATTTTGGTGCTAAGAAGTACCCGAATTGTCCTTGTTGTCCCCTACTAAGAGTAGCAAGGCCCCCGGTCATCATCCATTACATGCTCCTTTCAACCAGGTTCAACTCAAGGGGACCCATTCGCTTATACCCATACGAAGGAACGATATCCTCACAAAAGCATAAGGTACTCGAGCTCGAAGGTACTTTCTAGGCCCATACGGAGGAACGATATCCATACGAAAGCACTAGCGTTTCCCCCCACTTAAAAGGACGGGTTTATATGCCAAAATTTAAATGTGTTAAAATAAAACACAATTATAACCAAATGTTAATTTAATAGTCATTTTAATCCAGAATTTCCAATATTACTAAAGCGATAATTATTTAAAAAGCTCGACTCTCTTTTATTTTTGAAAACCAAAAATATCCCCAGTAGAGTCGCCATCTGTAGCGATCATTTTTTCGCGTGTCTTCTCTAAAAAAACGAGGTTTTAATGTGTTTGGGGTCTTTAGGGTATTTTAAGAAATGTCTTCCATTGGGGTTTTAGAAAAACCGTATTATTTTAAAAATGGAGTCGCCACCGGCCACTAAAGTAGGCCGGGCACCATAAAAACCAAAGATTTTAAAAATATCGGGTTCGGGAGTCGGTTACGGATGGGGAAGGATTAGCACCCCCACACCGCCCAAAATTGATACTTTAATAATTAGCGCTTTAATACTAAACTTTCTGGATTAAAGTGACGATTAAATTAAAATTTGGTCATAAGCGCGAGTAGATTTTAAAGGCCCTGTTATTCGAGAGTAAACTGAAAGACCACCATCACTACGCTTGATACTGGCCACGTTTACGCTCGAATAAAAGGGCACCACATTGACAATAATATATCCGAAATGTAACTTAAAACATGGCAAACATAAATATATATAATGCGATAAAAATATAAATACTAACAAATAAAATACTAATCTAAAATAAATAAAATACTAATCTGAAACATACATACATAAATATTAATCTAACACATAAATAAAACGAATCTAACATAAATAAAATACTACTCTAAAACATTTATAAACATTAATCTATCTTAAAGGTAAAATATTTAATACTCATGCCTATCAAAAATATCTAAATATATTTAAAATTAATAGTTTATATATGTTATTATTTTTTTTAAAAATGTATTTATTTATATTATATATGTAGTAATTAGGTAAAATACTATATATTTTTACAAATAAGCATAAAATCATATACATAATATATATAAAAAAATAAAGTTATTATACATAAAAATATAACATAGATAAATATTATATATATATACACCTATATCATATATCAATATATAATATGTACAAAAAATTACTTGGTATAATAATATATTATATGCATATAATAATAATAATAATAATAATAATAATAATAATAATAAAGTGCATGAATCATATTATAATGCATGAAACAACATAAAATTTAAATTCAAAGTCTAGAATGCACAAATATTAAATGATATGGCAAAAAAACAAAAACATAAAAAGGACTAACATGAAATGAAATAAAAACATAAGGACATAAACTTAAATAAACAGAAACATCATACTGGAAATTAAATAAACCCTAATAGGTGACTAAACAAAAATGAAATTAAAAATACAAGCTTAAATTAAAGAAAAAAACGAAAATAAAAGAGACTTAAGAGGGTAAGGATCAAAACTATAATTATTCTAGGGCCAGAAAAAATGCGGGAGATAGTATAAGGACCACTGGCGTAATTTGACCACTGACCCAAAATAAAAACGGAATTAAAAGAGAAGGACCAAGGGCGTAATTAGCCCGTTAAGAAAAAAATCCTCCCGGGATTACCGGGTCACCGCGTCGGGTCAAGCCCCTGAAACGACGTCGTTTCATTAATGGCCGGTTGAAATGAGGGTTTTTTTCATTTCGAATAGATTTAAAATAAAACCATAAAACCCTAAACTCATCCTTCTTTTTTTCTCTCAACCAGTGGCGCTCAAGGGTGTCTGCCTCGCTCGGCCGACCTTGGTTTGCCGTTCATCAGCGGCTCGACGTCACGGCGAGGACCTTGGCGGCGGAGATTGCAAGTAAGCTTCGATCTTTCGCTTCTTTTTTGATCTCTGATTCAAATCGAAAACAAACACAAAAAAAACCTTTGATTTCAAAAAAAAAATAGAGTTCGAACAAATCTTTGATGTTTTACCTCTAAAATTTTTATTACTCATGAAATTTTTTGAATCTGAAACTCTTACAACGTTTTTTTGATCTAGAAACCCCTCTTTCTCTCTGTTTTTTCGAATAATAACCTCCCTTTTTACATTTGTTTCGGTCCATTTATAACCGATTTCTTACATAAAATATAATTCCCCTCTTGCTTGTGTTCTACTGAAGAGATGCCGGATTTTGAGGGTATGGGTTCGGCAGGGTGGTTGGGAAATAGGGTGTGGGTGAGGCAGTGGGTGGTTATTTGGGGTAGATTATTTTATTTTTAGGGTTTGAGATTTGACTAAGTTCGGATTGATTTGGGGTTACAGTGGATTTAGGGTTTATTTTGGGGTTTAGGGTTGTTCGGGATTTGGTGGTCAGAATACGAGCAGTGGCGGCGTCAGTGGAAGAGAATGGCGGCGGCGGCGCGGTAGATTAGGGTTATTTAGGGTTTTTGAAAACTAGAATTTTTGTCTCGGGTCGGGTCATGGGCTTAGATCTGGTCGGATTTAATTGTGAATGGGTTTGGTTTAGGGGCCCAAATGAAATGGGTTATTACAGCAACTAGAATAACCCATATGGATTGTTCCACACTAAGAAGTTAGGCGTCATGTGATTCATTTTTAACTATGCTCTTGTTTTCTATTTACTTTATGCTTTTGCATTCAAACTAAATCGAAAGAATTTTTGTGCATGCATGTGAATGATGGATATGATGATAGTGTAGTTATTTTAAAATATGTGATTGTTTTCTTATTCGAAAATATCATCTTCGGATCATGATAGAGATATGAACATCTCTCTTCTCCTCCGTGCTACTTTGAATTTAAGGCCTCGGTGCTAACAATTTGTTGTTCTCCCTGCAGGAGAAGGGATGATAAATCCGTGCGAGCAGATAATTCGTCAAAAGTAACAGCATGATCATATTGTAGGTACTTGATATTAGTAGTCCACAGGCCTAATGATAGAATTTTCTTTTTAGATTTAATATTGATTTCATTTATTCAGGAGCTTGTATGAATTCACCATATGGGTTGAGCTTGTATTTATCACCAGTTATCATACGAATTCGTCTCACTCGTATCCATAATATGTAGACTTATTGCCCTTTTCTCCTCCCTTTTTGGCAGTAAATCTTAAATCTTCTGCAAAAAGATCGAAATGTGCCGGAATCTTTTTTTTTCTACATTGCAATATAAAGACCTTTGAAGGTGCTAATTATTTGCTACTGCATGAACTGATTTGTATTGGGTTCAAATTGTTTTCTTTCATTTGATCTTTTGCAGGTGAGATGGTATTATTTTGCTTAAAGGGATCCAAGGTGAAGTTCCACCAAAGTCTGTTGTGTTAGTTTGATATTTGTAGCTAGTAAGGTCTTGTATCGAGTTCCGTAGCTATCGAAACTACACGAAATGATAGAATAGCAGAATGCTTCATTGCATGTTGTATATTGGATTCTAAACCTTTAATGGTCTAATTTCATGAGAGTTCCCATCAAAGAAAAGCAAGAGTTGTTTTCCTATTGACTGTCGAGTTGCCGATACCAGTAGGTTTCAGTTCATCATCACCATAACAACAACATACCACCAATCATGCCATGTTAATAGGAGTTCACATAACGAAAATGACAAACAAAGCCTTCGTAAGGCAAACCAGTAAACCAATCTGCAGGCTGCTTAAGTAGACAAACGCTTGCCATTCAATAAGACATGCATACAGTTTGCTTAAAATGCATCCTTATGGTTACCTACACCACATATCTGGCCAACTCCGAGTTTTCTGACATGGTATATTGCAAACGATGTCAACTGACGGACAAATCTTGTTCTCCAGAATCATCACCACCCAATTTGCTAAATTTCTCTGGGAGCTTCTCCCAACACACCAATACAGCACAATGTTCAATCACATAAACTAAAACCCCCAAACCAACTCTCAGGTAATTTCCCTATCTTTAATTGCCTCTAAGCTTCGCATTGACGATGCCGAAAATGGCTGTAACAAGATTCTCCTGATCCATTTGAAGGAAACGATCATTTATCACCTTGTATCACTTCTCTGGTAACCGAAAAAGCCAACGGCAATAGAATTCCGCACTACATCAAAATACTCCTCCCTATTGCCATCTTTTCTGTTCTGGGTTGTTTGCTATGTTCACGGTTTAAGGTTAAGAATAACTGTGTCGGCGTACAACCGACGAAGAACGGGGTGTTCTATATGGAACTATGACGGAAAGATAGCATACAAAGATATCATTGCAGCAACAGAGGTTTTCGACGTCGGATATTGTATTGGAACTGGTAGTTATGTAAACTTTTACAGAGCACAACTCCCTTGTGGTAAAGTAGTTGCCTTGAAGAATCTTAACCGTTTAGAAGCTGAAAATCCAGCTTTTGATAAGAGTTTCAAGAACGATATCAAGTTTCTAACAGAAATATGACATCGAAACATCGTGAAGCTTCCTGGGTTCTGTCTACACAAAAGATCCATGTTTTTGATCTACGAATACATGGGAGTTTCTTTTGCAACCTGAGAGATGAAGAAACTGTGGAAATGGATTGGACGAAAATAGTTGAAAGCATGCTGTGTTACCTGCACCATGATTGCAGCCCTCCAACCATTGAGACATATCAAACAACAATGTTTTATTAAACTCAAGCTTTCAGGCTTTTGTGCCGCAAGAATGTTGGATCTTCACTCATCCAATCAAATCGTACTTGTCAGAACCCGAACTTGTCGGACTCACCCTTGCTTTATCTATCTCCAACTCAAAAGATAACAATATGTAAGCAAATGGTGAAATAAAGCAACACACTACAATCAATACATACATCAAGAATTCACCTGAACTGGCTATAATTCATAAAACAATCTCTAAACTTATAAAATGCAAGTTAGATTACACAAATCTGAGCAAGAAGGCCTGCTATTGGAACTTGAAAACAATAAAAGACATCAAAACCCTGACAAGAGAAGACATTCCTTTCAAGCAAGGTAGCGATACAATTTCCTGTCAACTTTATCTCTCTCCAGAAACTCCCGCTCAATAAGGGACTCGATTCGCTTTTTAATTACAACGGGGTTGGGCAGAAAACGTGACTGTAGCTGTTTCGTGACCTCAGCAACAATGTTATTATGATCCAGCACGCGCCTAGCTTTCATGATCCTCACTATTGCTGCCTCAATCTGCGGTTTTCGATCTTCCTCCACTCTCTGCCTTGTTTCTTGATTTTCAGGCTCGGACTCCCTTTGTGCAGCCACGGTGCCTATCTTGACCTTAAAGAATTTGCTTGTAAACTTGTCATTGAAAAGAAAGGTATCGGTGTCTGCTATGTCCTTGCTCATAGGTTCCTTCCGGAGCACATTTTTCCCCTTGACACAGGCAAGAGACTGCAAACACCTTTTCAAGTCCGAGGTAGGTATCTCGGTCGCCTGCTCGATCTCCTTATAGCTTATTCGATCAGCATTATTGAAGAGCATAAGGACACACATCTGGTATGTGGAAACATTCAGTTCATGCTTCTGACCCTTACCAAAGGTTGCCTTCAAATCAGCTGTCCCCATGTTTGTTTGCCAAGAGAGTCTTCGTCCAGTATGTGTCCCAAGGTAATAGTTACGGAATTTCTCACATATGCCCAGGATTTCAGCAGGAAGGTTGCATGTAGTAATAGGTTGAGTTGGCCAAGATCCTGTAGTGAGAACCTGGACGGAAAGCATGGGGCCGTCCGCTATATCCGCATCATGACTTGCATGGAAACCTTGCATTGTATCCTGTGATGTCTTCATGTCAGTGAACATACCCTCCAATTTTGAAGTAAATTGATACCCACACTCTGTTTTGAGCTTAACAATCAAACTTCTTTCGGCATCCTCAGATACGGTCTTCCCTGAAAGAAGCCTTTTGGCCAAGTGTTGCTTGTAGTACTTCTCAAAAATATCTTTCTCTTGAAGGTAACGGAAGAGCATCATCACCTTGTCGAGTACCAACTCCACATCCTCCTCAGTAACCCCCCTCAAACCTTTTCGAAGCTTGTCATCCACAAACAATGAGATGAATTCTGGAGAGCGAGAATTCAGATTGATAAAATATTCAAATGAGGAATTTAATGCATTTTGAAAAGTCTTGTCATTGCTAAATGCTGAAGAGATAATCTTGTCGTATTTATCCTTTAAATCCAACAGATGTTGCACGAAATCCACAGGATCCTTCAGCCTTTCGGGATCGGTAACTAGCTGCTTACCAGTATCACGAATGTATGAAGTCATGACATCTCTGACTAAAACAAGCCCATTGGGTACCCGACGGAACAAACAATACATCCTCCCTAGGTCCTCATATTTTTCATCGAGGATTATATTAACCAAGCCCGAGTTTTCCATTTGCACAAGCCTGTGCATATGATTTTCAACCATCTCCTTTTCTACGACATTTGTTATCTTGACTTCACTTCTGGCATCCAAGTAATGCGAGACTCTCTCTATTTCTTCATTTAGACGTCTCTCGGCTTTCTTTAGATATTCCCCACAATCACAAGACTCTATGAACTCTTGAGACTCGAGACGGTAAAAATCAGCTGAAACCTCGAGAAAATGCTTCTCAAAATCATCCTGGTAGACAGAACGACCTAGATCCATTAGCATCTTTGTGATACTTCTCATTAGACCCCTGTCTATGACTTCACCGCTCCGTTCTCTCCTTACATTTTCAAGAAGTATAGCCTGAAGCCTAGACTGGATCGCATAGGAATGGATGACAACGTCCCTCCATAAATTTAACCCAAGCTCATGAACCGGGGTTTTGTGGGTGTTTGGGATGAAAGTCCTATCCATGTACATCAATATATCTCGGATCATTTGCATTGCCTTGTTATGCTCTGCCCATTTCCTGTTAAGTTCGTCCAAAAATAATCCTCCCTGAGCAGCCTCAATTGAATTACTTACCTCCTTTAGATGAGAAGTCATAGTTGTGACAAGCCCGGAGTACAGCTTCTCCCCGAATTTGTGCAGGACCATATTGTATGCATTCCTGATTACAGCAATGCTTTGATGTCAGAATCATAAAACTTTGCAGATGTTGAAGACACAACTCTATGGCAGAGCTCAAGGCAACACATTGCAGTAATAATAAACCAATTCAACACATAACGAACACGGCATCTTCAATCATCGGAACAGCATTCGTCACAAGTACACGATGATGATGAAGTAAACTAATGAAGCATACCACATATACAGCTAAAAGCTCACCATAGCCTAATACATAGATTACTTGACTCAATCAAGATATTATTTTATGTTTACAAAAAAACATGTGTACTTTTAGATTCTCAATTGTTTAAAGGCATCATTAACCTACAGAATTCACATAATTAAACTAAAATTCTAACTAAATTTCAAATCATAATCCTACTACTTAACCAAAGGACATGATTTAGCAAAATTACATTAAAAAATAACACAAAAAGGGAAATAAAAACAAAACCCTAACCTGTAAAGCTCCTCGAAGCTAAGTCCACTAGCGTTATGATTATAAATTTCAAGAATCGCGTGTTCCAGAATCTTCCACGTTTTCTCTGCATATTTTGGATCCACCACCACTCTATGCTTAAACGCCTCTATTTGAAACGGTTTTTTCTTCTGAGCACTCATTTCTTTTTCTTTTTCAAAATTCCTTGTCGAAAACCAAACAATCAAGCTTCAAAATCAAAAACCCAATTAACCTTTGAAACCCGGAATTTGATATCAAAGTTCGAGATTGACCCGGATTCAAACGAGCTTAAAAGGCATGTGATTTTGGGGAGAAGCGGGTGGGCTCAGAGAATTGAATTACTGGGTTTTTGAGATAAGAGGAAACATGGATGGAATTTGTTTGGGTTTTATGAAATGAAAGGTTTGATTGAGGGAATTTGGAGATTTATTAAAGATATTAGCGAGGACGACAAAGAGGTCTGAAATGCTTACTTTAGCTTAAGAGAATAATAAATGTAATCTATTTTGATTATTTATATTATGATTTATTATATGAGAAAAATTTTAATATACAATATTTAGTTTATACGTACCTTTTAATTTTAGGGGTTTAGAGTTTAGGGATTTGGATTGTAGGGTTTATAATTTAAGGTTAGTGTTTAAAATTTAGGGTTTAGGGTTTAGAGTTTAGGGTTTAATTTTTTAGAGTTTAAGCTTAATTTTAATTTATAGTAGAAATAGGCAGGTTTGTGTAAAATTTATTTTACACAGCCTGTGTATCAAATTTAAACTATTATTATATTTTGGTTATTTTTTTATCACAATTATATTTTGGTTATTTTTTTATCACAATTATATTTTGGTTGCTTATGTTATTGATTGTTATATTTTGTTTTATTAGTTGATGATGTTGTGACACGATAATAAAAATGTTAATTTTTAATTTGACTTTGGAACTTTAGAAAATTAAAAATATAAAATTAAATTTTAAAAAATTATCACTCATAAATCACGTTAACATCAAATTAGTGGAATTGCTATATATATGTGTGTAAATTATTGAAATTTCTTATTGATTATTGAACACATGATGAAATTTATTATGGATTACAAAGAATACTTTTAATGTTCAAAATCTTAAAATAACAACACGAGATGAATTATTCTCAAGCTCTTAAATAAGGCTTGCACAAAAAGCATAACCACAAAAACCAAAGGAAAAAAAAAAAAAGCAGTTCATACCTCATTCAAACATAATACAAATGTTAGATTTTTAAGCCTAAATATCACCGTATGTAAGATTTTTGATTACAGAATGTTTACAAAAGTTTTACAAAATCATTTTATTTTTATCTACTAATAACCTAAACGCCACTACAGTATTTACTTAAGCCATACACAATTAAAGATGTCAGTGGGATGAGTTTTACGGAGATCCGCTTTATTTCGCACCCGGCTAGAGAAAGATGGGTACAAATTTCGTAGGTAGTAAAGTGGGGATGGAGACAAAAATTAGATTTGTCGTGAGTGATGAGACAAGCGTGAGTATGACCTTGTACTCGCTCACCCCACTTCATTCTTACCTACCTAGTACACATAATAAGTATATTTTAAAAAATAAATGTTTAATAAATGTTACTCATCAGTTCACCTATTTTTTAACATACTCTCAGGCACAAGTCTTTCAATTTTCCACTTTATCTCTTTTTAGATGAAACCCTAAAATTACTCCTCATTAGGCCATGTCGCAACTCACAAGCTCCTACTTCATCCCTATAATCCTATTCTCCTTCTCTTCCACCTTATGAGATTTATTTATAGCGGATCTATCTTATATGTTTTCTATAATACTAATTGAATGTTAGTTTGTTGGGTTTTTTTATTTTTATTCTTATTTTGTTAAATTGCAATTTTCTTGTACTTATTTTATCTTGTTCAATTGAGAGTCAATTGAAATAATGTCACATATGTGTTAGGAGTCTAAAAGACAAGTATTCTATATTTTTTTCATAAAAAATCATTTATACTTATCTAACTAATACTTGTAAATATGTCATATGAAGTGGGTCGTGGGTGGGTATAACAAGGATTAAGTGGATCTTAAGACCCATGTGAGTGGTAGAATAAGGATGGTTTTATTCTTTTCAGTCGAAGCTGAGATGATTTTGAATTTTATACCCGCAACGGGTCGCGGAACATAAATTAATATAAATTTTTTTTATGAGGAGAACACCCTTCGTGATCATTCTGCCCGATTAACATTCCTATATACAACCCAAATTTACAAAACAAAAAAAAACGTCATGATTAAACCAAAAAATTCAAAAATACTAATAACACTATCCATAAAGCCATGACGTTTAATGTATTTGGTACGTACTTTGTATATGCAAGAAAATTTATTTCACAATATCTTGATTACAATAGTGTTAAATTGGAAGTTTTTCGATTTTTTTACCCATAAATAGAATTCTATAATTATAATGTTAAAAATACATTATTTAAATTCTCTATTGACAACTTATTAAAAGACTTTTCTACAGCAGCTGCTAATTCACCCATTGTTGTAGAAATTTTTTGATGTTGCTATTAAAATCAAATGGATTGATCTTAATTATAATGTTAAAAATACATTATTTAAATTCTCGATTTTCAATTAATTTTTCAATATCAGATAGATTTGGTCAATTAAATATGACATTGTGACATCTTTATTCATTGATAGAAAATATACAAATGATTTTTTTTATCTTTCTAGAAAATATAGATTTCATTAAAATGTAGCTTACCAACTGCAGCTAAAAACATCACTTTGGGAATGAACCGTTTGCTTTTATAAGTATGATAAGGTTTAATTTTATGATATTTTTTTACATTAAAATTATTTTTTATTAATATGCTCTACATAAAACATATCAACAAACAGATGGTTTGTGATGAGAGTATCTGGCATGATCATCGATAAGCAAAATTGTAACTATTTTTATTTTTCACCCTCACTTAGTTACATTGTGACATTTGTAAACTAATATTTTTTTATTTTTTCTTTTAAATTTCACACATTTATATTTGTATTTAAATTTAATAATTAACTAAATTATATTAAAATAATTATATAAATAATAAATTAATATATACATCCTTCAAATATGCTTAGTAATGAATGTTATATTAAAAAATTATTTTTCACAATCTAATTAATATTAATAGATACAAAATATTGATAACTAATAAACTATTCAAACAAGTATCGAATATAATCATGTCCTTATATGTCATTTTGCTTGTTTAAATAATCAAACAACTATCAACCATGAGTTAATTTTACTAAACACTTTTATATAATCAACTAATACAATTCAGTAGTCAAATCAACTAATACAATCAACTATCAGCTAATGTAATTCACTATTCGCTAATCGGCAAACAAGTCCAATACCTTGTTCTACAAGTATTTTTGTTTGGTTCAATAATTTAATAACACTCCTTGTTGACACTCAAAACATATTTGGAGTTCTACTTATAGAACATTTCTTCAACTTTCCATTACTATTATGTTTTCACAAAGCCTCAAATAATGTTTGTCGCTGCTCTTTAGTCAAATGCTTAGTTGGTTGCTTTCTATTTGTAATTATCACTAAAAACTCCATTGAAGTATTAATACTATTTGAATTCATCATAAAATGTAAGAATAAGTAAAATTTAAGTCGGAAAAATAGAATTATTCAACTTGACCGAAAAAGTTCGATTTGTTTTAACTCGACTCGAAAAAATATTAAATAAAGTTTGAGTTATAAAATAGAAATTCGAATAACTCAAAATTTTTAGTAATTAGTTGATTAGTTTTTTAAGTTCGAGTCGAGTCTCTCAATTATTCATGATATATTATGTATATCACATGTGAAGATATGAAGAAATATCGTATATGACTATAGAAAGTCGTTTAAATTGAAATCAATATGTATTATAACATTATAAATAACTGCAATTAAATTTATACAAAAACTCAAAAATTCGAAGCGACTCGAAAAAGTTTTAAACAAAGTTTGAATTATAAAATAAGACTCGTAAACTCGACTAACTTAAAACTTTTAACTCGACTCGATCTTATACTCAATCTAATAAAATGGATGAAATGAATAAAAAATTCCATAAAAAATTTTAATCTTGAAACATGATAAAAAAGGTCGCGAGGTATTAACAGCCTTTCAAAGAGAAAATATAGTGATTTATAAAATTTTAAATAAAGGATGACTAAAATTTTGGCAGGAATTTTTGGTGCCAATAATTAAAGAGAGAATTTTGATTAGGAATGATAATGAGCTTGACTGGTTTGTAAGTTACTCGGGCTCGGTTCGGTCAAAGTTTGGTTTGAGTAAGTCTGATTCGAGCTCTGATTCGGCTAGAGACCTTAACAAGCTGAGCCGGGCTTGCTCGTGAACATGCTCGAAATGTATATATATATAAACACTTGTATATTTTAGTGTTGCTAACTTGGTATTTTGGTTAAATACTTTAACTCCCATTCTGCTTGTGGAATTGTGTAATTTAGAAAATGTACTATGGTTACTTGTAGACTTAAAAATAACTATTATCCTTTCTCAAACAGATTTTTCACATGTTATTTTTCAAAATTTCAATAAAAATATTTAAAAGAAATTTGAGAAAAGCAACAAGCCGAGCTCAAACTGTCCACTTCGAGCTCGAGCCTAAAATTTTGAGCTCGATGAGCTTCGAGCCCGAGCAGAGCCCAATAATACTATTTCCAAGTGTAATCACTAATTTTATCCGATTTTCGTTTATTTATTTATTATTATTATTATATCATATTATTAAAAAATTAAAAATAAAAAACTAATTAAATTAAATAAACAATCCATAATAATAATACAAGCTCATTACATCTGGCTCGTTAAGAGCTCATATTAAACCTAAGTTATTACAATACCCTAACTTTTCTTCTCATTTCATGCGCAGCGAATGACCCACCATTAGATCAAAACTGATCTGATGGTCTAGATCAGACTAGAAGAGAGTTTTTCTCTTCTTCACTCGCGCGTGCAAGACACCGTCGATGATCAGTCTATTCCAGCACGCATCCACGCGCCCGCGTTGCCTCATCTCATTCATCCACGTAGTGTAATCACCGACGGTCGCGCTGTCACCGTACAACTGTCACCGTCGTCGACCTGCAAAAGGGAAAAAGTATGTGTAGTCAGAAATCAACCACATCAAATAATTATCCAACAGTAGAGATTAGGTCTCATATTATTATTATTTTACCTGTTGTAAATAGGATGTATAGTCAAAAAACTTTTACAATGCATTCAGACAGAGTTTTGGCATCAATACAAAAATCAAATTTTGAAGATATTGTTTATTTTTTTATCTAACATTTTTGAAATAAAAAAAAGAAAAAGCAAAGGGGAAGAAGATTAGGGTTTTACCTATCTCGGTTTTGAATCAAAAGTGGTTGAGGTCGGTGTCGTCAAGGAACAACACCTTTGTCCCCTAGTCCCTTCTCATCCTTGTGTTCCTTTTTACCGGTGAGGGTCTAGATCTTGAGTTTTTTTTTTAAAAAGAGAATGGGTTTTCAAATTAGGTTTTGGCTTTGATTTTTCTTAGATTTTTTCTAAATCAGAGTTGATTTTCGAAAATCTAAAGTTGGATTTGGATTAAGGAAAAAGAAAAGGGTATTTTGAAGGCATTTTTGGAGTTAGTCAGCGTCGGAGAGAGGCAACCAACGATGGAATGTGACGGTCTATACAACGGAGCTCCGTTAATATTTGGGTTTGTGGCCGAAATCTAGGTTAAAGAAAGAGCATGGGAAGAACCTCCAGAGAAAATTCTTTCTCTTTTCTTTTTTTTTTCTTTCTAAATGTGGGGAAAATGATATTTTCTTAAAATTTTTAAGTTTTATACCGAGCTTTAAATTTGGTTTTATCACATAATAAGAACCTCTGCCCTTTTCTAGTTACGCCCACAATCCTTTCTCCATTTCAAAATTCCTTCCATGGACCCTCAACCTTTTTAAAAGATTTTGATTCAGTCCCTGTTTCATTTTGCCAGTTTTGTTTTGCCTTCATTTTGGTCAGAGATTTATGATATAATTCCCCTTATATATATATATTGATGAAAAGGGGATTATCACCGCGTGCTGTGTTAAAAACCTCCCTAGACCTAGATGGAGGAAAAGAGTACACATGGCAATAATCAAGTTGTAATATCCCAAATTTTGGGTAGTGACTAAAATGAAAATTTTGAAAGTTTGGTGGCCAAAGTATAAACTTGGAAAAGTTTAGGGACTAAATTGTAATTTCCAAAAGTTATGTATTTTAGTCCCGTAAATGAATAGTTCACCCCCAAGAATGATGTTTTCTTGTTACTTGGATTTTTCGTACGGAGTTTGTATTAGTGGCTATAAAGCGATAAAGTTTAGAAAAATATTCAGATAATCGGATCGAATTAGATATTCAAGATATTTTAAAGGATGATAAGGCAAGGTTAAAAATGTCATTTCCATGTCTTAAAATGGTGGGATTTAACATGGACCATTGGATTAAAATAGATTTTCCATGTTAAATATGAGCCATTGGATGGAAAATGGTAATATGATAATTTTGGAAAATTCCAAGGGCAAAGTTGGTAATCACTAACTACTTGGTTTATTTTTTATCCTTGGATGAGTAGGTAGACACGTGGCAAGATATGAAGCATTGGATTACAAGGTCAAAATGGTCATTTTGCTATAAAAGAGATTTTTATTTGGATTTTTAAATTAGATGACAAATGGCCAAATTAAAAAGAAATGAAATTACAAGATTTTTCTACATATCTTTCTCCTTGTTCGAAACCCTCTTCCAAGGTAAGAGAATTTTTTTTTTGATTTTCAAGCTTAATTGGTTGGATTTTGGATGAAAGTATGAAATATGAAGTTGATCTCCATGAAATTCTCTATCTTTTGGTACCATTTATTCATGCTTTCCTTGCTTGAAACCACATTTTTGTGATTTTGATGGATGAAAGGGGTGTTTAAATATGATGCTTTAAGATTAGATTTTGATGAAGTTGTTGTTGTAGAATCATATCCAAGCTTATATTATTTGAAACTACTTGAAAGTAGCTAAATCCTAATTTGTTTAAAGTTAGGGTTTTGATGTGAAGTTGAATTTGGATTGATTTTGATATGGAAATAATTGTAGAAGCTTGGAAATAAAGTTTAGAAGTTGAATTCATGCTTGAATCAAGTTGGAAACTTTGAATAAAATGACTCTTCATATTCGGCTTATTGGGGAAATGTTAGAGAAAATTACACAAGGCTTAGAATGTTGTTTGGATCAATTTGGAAGTTTTCAAAGTATTGAGGACCAAATGGCATATTAAGGAAAAATTGAGAATGATATGGAAAGTGAATAGAAATTTATGTGTTAAGCTTGAATGTATTCTTAGAATACTTTAATATGTTGTCTAATGATTGAATTTGAAGTTCAATGTCAAGGGACCATTTTGAATAATTTGGAAAGTTGAGGTGAATTCTAAAAGGATTCTTTTTATGGTTATTCTATGAGATTTGGGAATGTCTTGTGAATTTGCGATGGATATGAATAATAAAGGATTTTTAGGAATTTTATTCCTAATATGTGCCTATGTTAGAATGATACTAACATACGTTTTGAAATGTATGTGTTTGGTAAATGATGATTTTATAGATCGTGATCGTGATCGAGATCATATTACAAGCAAGTTTAAAGACAAGGAAAAAGTTCAAGAGTAAAGCTAAAAGCAATAGTAAGGTTATTAGTGAGGCAATCAGGTGAGTGCAATGCATACATAACATGATACATGGATGTTTTATACATCATTGGGAAGACTTACGATAAGTCTACCAGGTTTATATATTGGCATGATATTTATGTCATTGATCATATGACTGACATATTTTAAATATGTCAAAAGTTGAACATTAATGCATGGATCACTAGTTATATATGATGGTATACTATGAATGTTATTTCGAGTATGAACTGCCCAATATTAAATTATATTGATATACATTGCCATGGATAGAATAAATACGAAAATTATGCCCAAATAAGTCATTGAGGGACATAGTATAGTTGGCATGCCATAGAGTTCATAAACTCTTAAAGTTATGGCAAGTATACTGGTAAGAAAATTTTATCCGGTTTATATTATTTTGATATATGATTAGCATGATGATAAGACATATCTAGCGATTCAAAATGCATGAATACAGTTACATGTTATTAGTTATAGTTATGTTATATTGCACTGGATATTATTATTGTCTCACTAAGTATATACTTAGCGTGTGATGGTTTTCACGCGTAGGTAAAAGTAGAAATCAGAGTAAGGAGCGGACATCCTACTTATCCAGAATATAATCACGGTATCAGTAATAACATCTTTTGATGTGTTTTGATGTTTCTAGATGACATGTATATGTTAAAACTAGTTGGTTATATACTAGTTTTTATATGGTTTGTAATAACATATAAACTAGTTTATGTTTATAGTGTATGGTGAGTAGTTTTATTAAATTTAAAATCGAATAATAACTAGATAAGGGTAAATAGAGCAATCGGGTAGATTTTTATTTTGGGAAGTTTTTAGGCAGTTATATCCCTTAAATATTATAGAAAAGAATTGTTAAGTTGCTGCTGAAATCAGACTTAATTCGATGGGATAGAAATTCAAAATTTGATTCTATGCAATAAACAATAAAATGAATAAATTAAATATTAGTATATTCTTTATGTGATACTCTCATTAGTATTAGGTATTGAATACTGATTAGGGCGTTACATTTATTGGTATCAGAGCTATATGTTTGCCGGTTCTAGATACGAATCGAGTTTATTAATAGTCGAAATTATGTACATGCCACTAGGATGTCAAAATTACTAATATTTGTATGAATATAATTGGATTCCTAGTAATTGGTATTGTTACCCCTTACTTATAAGGGATGATTATGACATTAACAGATGTTAGATCATTGGGAATCTCGTCAGGCAATTGAGCGTGATATGCCTTCTCAGAGTGAAAGTAATGAGGTGAATTAAAATCTGCCTCAGAAAAAACAGAATGTAGAGCCATTAGCTCATGAACAACGAAATATGCCTGTACAAGATCAAGACATATTTCTTCAGGCATTGGATGCAATTATAAATCGGCGAGCACCAGTATCAGTTCCAAAGGAATTAAGGAAAATGAAAGCACCATATTTAGAGGTGATACTGATGCTGATCCTATGGCTGCTAATTACTGGTTGAATGATATTAAGATCATGTTGAGTAGGATTCCTTGTGATAATCAAGGAAAGTTAGAACGAGTAGTATCCCTTTTGATGGAGCAAGCCAGTGTGTGGTGGAATGTAGTCACTGCACGAGTTCTGCCAGAACAGATTACATGGGAATCTTTCTGAAAGAATTCAAAGAAAAGTATATTGGGGATCTGTTCATTGAAGAAATGAGGAAAAAGTTCTTGGATTTGAAGCAATCGAGCAGGACAGTCTATGAATATGAATGTGAGTTCAATAGACTAAGCCGATTTGCAAAAGAGTTTCTTCCAACCGAAAAATCCAGAATCGATAAATTCATAGCTGGGCTGGATTCGCAATATAAAAGGGTATTGGTTTCCCGTAATTTTGTCACTTTTTAATAGGCGATGAATCGAGCAAAAGCTATGGAAAAAATAGACCTCGAGGAAAAGGCGAGAAAACAAGTTCAAGCTGGAAAAATATCTGGAAGTTCTTTTGTTGCGTTATTATTTAAACGCAGTAAAGGTTTTCCACAGCAAAGTCCAGCGACATCAGCTTCTTCTGCTAAAAAAGATATTCTAGAGGGAAGTCAAAACAGGCCCAGACTGTTACTGCGAGTACTCAGGGCTCCAGATTCCGTCATGTTCCAAAATATAAGCATTGTGGAAAGAGGCATTCTATTCAATGCTGGTTCGCTGGAGGAGAATGTTATTATTGTAGACAAGTTGGTCATTTCAAAAAGGATTGTCTAGAGCTTCACTCTGATCGGTCAGTTGCATCGCCTCAAAAAAGCAGAGGAAACAAATGAGGCAAACCTGGAGTATCTACGACCATACCTGGTTGAGAAGACAATGGTGCTACTCGAGTATATAATATTAAGACTGTTAACGATCGAGATGATGCAGAGATTGTAGCAAGTATGATCGAACACTTTGGCATACCTATTTTTGCATTAATTGATCCGGGCTCTACCCATTCGTATATTAGTTCTAAAGTAGTACTTGAAAGAAACATCCCAGTAGAACCAATTTCGAGTGAGGTAGTTGCTATTAACCCCCTAGGACAAAGTGCCAAAGTAGTTCGAATATGTAAAAAGTGCCCTATAAAGATCCAAGGAAGAGAATTTCCAGCCAATCTTATGGAATTGCCTTTCCAAGAGTTTGAAGTCATTCTTGGAATGGATTGGCTATCGGCATATGATGCTACAATTGAATGCCAATTAAAAAGGGCAGTCTTAAAAGAACCATATGGTTCAGAAATAATATTTGTGGGAAAATGCAGAATTATTTAATCAATGAGTTTGCAATTGTATCTGCTGGAAAGTTATTATCACATGAGTATGAAGCTTATTTAGCTCATGTGATAAATACTCCGGAAATAAAGATAGATCTAGAAAAGATACCTACGGTGCAGGAATTTCCAGATGTTTTTTCGGATAAATTATTAGGATTACCTCCAGATCGAGAGGTGGAATTTGGTATTGATGTGCTTCTTGGAACAACACCAATATCAATGGCACCTTACAGGATGGCTCCTACAGAACTTAGAGAGCTTAAGGATCAATTACAAGAATTATTGGATAAAGGTTTTATACGACCAAGTATATCACCTTGGGGAGATCCAATCCTGTTTGTGAAAAAGAAAGATGGATCAATGAGGTTGTGTGTGGATTATCGTCAACTTAATAAAGTGACGGTGAAGAATAAATATCATTTACCAAGGATTGATGACCTTTTTGATCAACTTAAAGGAGCAACGGTGTTTTCTAAAATTGATATTCGATCGAGGTATCATCAATTGAAAATCAAAGAAGCAGATATACCTAAGACAGCTTTCAGAACTAGATATGGGTATTATGAGTTTGTAGAATGCCTTTAGGACTTACAAATGCACCGAAAGCTTTTATGGATATGATGAATGGAATATTTCAGCCATATTTGGATCAATTTGTGGTGGTATTCATAGATGATATATTGGTTTATTCAAAAACCAAAGAGGATTATGATACTCATATACAAATAGTTCTTTAGATCCTCCGAGAAAAGAAATTATATGCAAAGCTGGCAAAGTGTGAATTCTGGTTGTCTGAAGTAGTTTTCCTTGGACACATAGTCTCTACGGAATGAATTTGAGTTGATCCTAAAAAGGTTCAAGCCATACTCGAATGGAAAATTCCTCAAAATGTCTTTGAAGTGAGAAGTTTCTTGGAATTAGCTGGTTATTATCGACGGTTCGTGAAAGATTTTCCAATGATTGCCACTCCAATAACTAAGCTATTAAGGAAATATGTGCCTTTTGTTTGGACAGATAATTGTCAGGAAAGCTTCGATAAATTGAAGAAGATATTAATAGAAGCTCCTGTCTTGGTACAACCAGAATCTGGGAAAGATTTCACAATATATAGTGATGCATCCCATAATGGTTTAGGGTGTGTATTGATGCAAGAAAGGAAGATTGTAGCGTATGCTTCTCGACAACTTAAAACTCATAAAAAGAATTATCCTACTCATGATTTAGAGTTAGCTGCAGTAGTGTTTGCTTTAAAGATTTGGCGTCACTACTTATATGGTGAAAGGTGCTACATCTTCACGGATCATAAAAGTTTGAAATATTTGTTGTCTCAAAAGGAGCTTAATTTGAGACAACGAAGATGGATAGAATTGATAAAGGACTATGATGTAATCATTGATTACCATCCGGGAAAGACTAATGTGGTAGCAGATGCACTTAGTCGGAAGACATTTTCTGCCTTGAGAACATTAAATGCTTAGTTAAGGTTACAGAAAAATAGTGCAATAATGGATGAGCTTCAAATCAAGCCTACTTTGATAGAAAGGATTAAAGAGTTACAAGCAAAGGATAAAGAATGCTTGGAAAAGAAGAAGCAAGTTGAATATGGTGAATCTAAAGACGTTGAAGTAAAATCAAATGGATGCTTATGTTATAGGGGACATGTATACATTCCTGAAGATAGGGATCTAAAGAGGGAAAAAATTTAGAAGCACATTTCAGTCCTTTAACTATGTATCAAGGAGGTAACAAAATGTATCAAGATGTAAAGAGTTGATTTTGGTGGCCTGACATGAAACGAGCTATCACTGAGTTTGTTGCTAAATGTTTAACATGTCAACAAGTAAAGGCAAAACATCAAGTTCTATCGGGATTACTCCAACCGATCTCAATCCCACAATGGAAGTGGGAAAAGGTCACTATAGATTTTGTAACAGGTATACCATTGACGCCAAGTAAGAAAGATTTGATTTGGGCGATTGTGGACCGATTGACTATGACGGCACATTTTATACCAGTTCGAACAGACTACTCATTGAACAAGTTGGCAGAGCTATATACTAAGGAAATTGTTAGATTGCATGGAATTCCTATGTCTATTATATCTGATAGAGATCCAAGGTTCACTTCAAGGTTTTGGAGTGCATTACATGAAGCATTGGGAACTCGGCTACACTTCAGTACTGCCTTTCATCCTCAAACAGATGGACAATCAGAAAGAACTATTCCGATACTCGGAGATATGCTTAGAGCATGCATAATTAATTTTGCAGGTTCATGGGAAAAATATCTTCCATTAGCTGAATTTGCCTACAACAACATTTATCAATCAAGTATAAGGATGGCACCTTATGAGGCATTATATGGAAGAAAGTGCCAAACACCATTAAATTGGTATGAGTTGGAAGATAAAAAAATCATCGGATCAGATCTTGTTCAAGAAATGGAGAACAAGGTAAAAATAATTCAAGATAATCTCAAGGCTGCTTCTGACAGACAAAAGTTATATTCAGATCTTAAAAGAAAGGATATTGAGTTTGAAGTTGGAGATAAAGTATTTTAAAGGTTTCACCCTGGAAAAAGATATTACGCTTTGGACGAAAAGGAAAGCTTAGTCCAAGATTCATTGGTCCTTATGAAATCTTAAAAAAGGTTGGTCCAGTGGCGTATCAACTAGCTTTACCACCGAAGTTGAGCAAGGTTCATGATGTATTTCATGTGTCCATACTTCGAAGATATCGATTGGATCCTTCACATGTTATTACACCAGAGGAGACCGAGATTCAATCGGATTTAACCTATGATGAAGAACCTGTAAAAATTTTAGATCGAGGAGAAAATCAATTAAGGAACAAAAAGATTCCTCTAGTTAAAGTCACGTGGAGAAACTACAAAGTAGAAGAAGCTACTTGGGAAACAAAGGAAGTAATGAAAAAGCAGTATTCGTACCTTTTTGAACCAAGTATGTAAGGAAAATTCGAGGACGAATTTTCTTAAGGAGGGGAGAATTGTAATATCCCAAATTTTGGCTAGTGACTAAAATGAAAATTTTGAAAGTTTGGTGGCCAAAGTATAAATTTTGGAAAAGTTTAGAGACTAAATTGTAATTTCCAAAAGTTATGTATTTTAGTCCCATAAATGAATAGTTTACCCCCAAGAATGATGTTTTCATGTTACTCGGATTTTTTGTACGCAGATTGTATTAGTGGCTATAAAGCGATAAAGTTTAGAAAAATATTCGGATAATCGGATCGAATCGGATATTCAAGATATTTTAAAGGATGATAAGGCAAGGTTAAAAATGTCATTTCCATGTCATAAAATGGTAGGATTTAACATGGACCATTAGATTAAAGTAGATTTTCCATGTTAAATATGAGCCATTGGATGAAAAATGGCAAGATGGTAATTTTGGAAAATTCTAAGGGCAAAGTTGGTAATCACTAACTACTTGGTTTATTTTTGATCCTTGGATGAGTAGGTAGACATGTGGCAAGATATGAAGCATTGGATTACAAGGGCAAAATGGTCATTTTGCTATAAAGGAGATTTTTATTTGGATTTTTAAATTAGATGACAAATGGCCAAATTAAAAAGAAATGAAATTACAAGATTTTTCTACATATCCTTCTCCTTGTTCGAAACCCTCTTCCAAGGTAAGAGAAAATTTTGTTTTTGATTTTCAAGCTTAATTGGTTGGATTTTGGATGAAAGCATGAAATATGAAGTTGATTTCCATGAAATTCTCTATCTTTTGGTACCATTTATTCATGCTTTCCTTGCTTGAAACTTTAGTTTTTTGATTTTGATGGATGAAGGGGATGTTTAAATATGATGATTTAAGATTAGATTTTGATGAAGTTGTTGTTGTAGAATCATATCCAAGCTTATATTATGATTGAAACTACTTGAAAGTAGCTAATCCTATTTCTTTAAAGTTAGGTTTTTGATGTGAAGTTCAATTTGGATTGATTTTGATATGGAAATAATTGTAGAAGCTTGGAAATAAAGTTTAGAAGTTGAATTCATGCTTGAATCAAGTTGGAAAATTTGGATAAAGGACTCTTCATATTCGACTTATTGGGGAAATATCAGAGAAAATTATAGAAAAATTTCCTAAGGCTAGAAATGATGTGAGAATGATTTTACAAGGCTTAGAATGTTGTTTGGATCAATTTGGAAGATTTCAAAGTGTTGAGGACCAAATGACATATTAAGGAAAAATTGAGAATGATATGGAAAGTGATTAGAAATTTATGTGTTAAGCTTGAATGTATTCTTAGAATACTTGAATATGTTGTCTAATGATTGAATTTGAAGTTCAATGGTAAGGGACCATTTTGAATAATTTGGAAAGTTGAGGTGAATTCTAAAATGATTCATTTTATGGTTATTCTATGAGATTTGAGAATGTCTTGTGAATTTGTGATGGATATGTATAATAAAGGAGTTCTAGGAATTTTATTCCTAATATGTGCCTATGTTAGAATGATCCTAACATACGCTTTGAAATGTATGTGTTTGGTAAACGATAATTTTATAGATCGTGATCGTGATCAAGATCATATTACGAGCAAGTTTAAAGACAAGGAAAAAGTTCAAGAGTAAAGCTAAAAGCAATAGTAAGGTTACTAGTGAGGTAATCGGGTGAGTGCAATGCATACATAACACGATACATGGATGTTTTATACATCATTGGGAAGACTTGCTATAAGTCTACTTGGTTTATATATTGGCATGATATTTATGTCATTGATCATATGACTGACATATTTTAAATATGTCAAAAGTTGAATATTAATGCATGGATCACTAGTTATATATGATGGTATACTTTGAATGTTATTTCGGGTATGAACTGCCCAATGTTAAGTTATATTGATATACATTGCCATGGATGGAATAAATATAAAAATTATGCCCAAATAAGTCATTGAGGGACAGGGTATAGTTGGCATGCCATAGAGTCCAGCAGCACGCTGCATATTCGGTTATCCGATTTAGCACTATAGTGTATATAAAGGACACTTAGTGCATATGGTGGGCACGACCTTATGTGTATTATGGTGGGCACGACCATATGTGTATTAGCACTTCGGTGTATCTTTGACTCGAGTACCCAAGGTCCTCACAGGTTTATATTTGGGCTATGATATTGGAAAATAATTAATAAACGGGTGAAAGAGTTCACAAACTCTTAAAGTTATGGCAAGTATACTGGAAAGAAAATTTTATCCGATTTATATGATGTTGATATATGATTAACATGACGGTAAGACATATCTAGTGATTCAAAATGCATGAATACGGTTACACGTTATTAGTTATAGTTATGTTATATTGCACTGGATATTATTATTGCCTCACTAAGTATATACTTAGCATGTGATGGTTTTCATGTGTAGGTAAAAAGCAGAAACTGGACTAAGGAGCGGGCATCCTACTTATCCAAAATATAATCACGGTATCAGTAATAACATCTTTTGATGTGTTTTGATGTTTCTAGATGGCATGTATAAGCTAAAATTAATTGGTTATATACTAGTTTTTGTATTGTTTGTAATAACATATAAACTAGTTTATGTTTATAGTTTATAGTGAGTAGTTGTATTAAATTTAAAATCAGATAATAACTAGATAAGGGTAAATAGAGCAATCAGGTGGATTTTTATTTTAGGAAGTTATATCCCTTAAATATTATAGAAAAGAATTGTTAAGTTACTGCCTGAAATCGGACTTAATTCGATGGGATAAAAATTCAAAATATGATTCTATGCAATAAACGGTCAAATGAATAAATTAAATATTAGTATATTCTTTATGTGATACTCTAATTATTTTTGGGTATAGAACATTGATTAGGGCGTTACACAAGTACAAAGTCTTAAACATATCCGAACCAAAAAAATAACAAACATGACATAAAATAACCACAAACAACCAAAACCACCTTAAGCAACCTCCAAAAACCTACGTCATACCCATAACATGAGAGCAACCAGCCTCTAAAAGCAATTGCAAAGCAGGTGAAGGGGTGTCCATCAAGTGGACCTCAAAATCGAATTCCACGACAGTACGGGTATTTGCATCAGCGACCTTGTTACCAGACCATCCAATATGTTGGAAACGTAACATCCAATGACAGTGGAAAAGCTCCTCAATATGTTGTACCATGCTCATCAAACTAGAAGAATATTTCCACTTATTCATGATGCTAATAGTCCAAACAATCCTACTCCACAATGAGAGAATAAATGTCTAGGTCCTAAGCACACTCTAATCCCACGTAGATACACCAAAGCTCCACCTCAAACATAGAACAAACACCAATAAACTTTAAAAACCCTATAATCCAAAGACCCTATCTATTACAAACAACTTTACCGTAAGATGTACGACCATCAATGCCCCTCCTCGCACCGTCCACATTAAGTTTATGCCAACCCAACATAGGCATAGACCACATACTTAGCCCCAACACCATTGTCCGCGCATGCTGTACTGTAAGAATCAAATCATCCGCGTGTAATGTCATTCCTTGCAGTCGTTTACTGTGCTTCAGTATAGGACTCGTATTATCTATTGGCGAGTCAAATGCAATCACATTATGTTGCAGCCACAAATTCTATAAGATTGCCCCCAAAAGGAGGTTTCAATCTATTTTATCCACAACAAAAAGGTCATAGAGATGCCAAATTCAACTTTAACCACTCTTTGAGGTCCATCGCAAGAAACTCAATCAACTTGTTCGGTTTAATAATCCTACTCAAGAGCATAAAAGCCATAAGACAATGGCACAATATGTGATTAACATCTTCTACACCAGCTGACACATATGATAGCTATTATTTGATGTAAAATGTCACTGCACACGTTCCTCATTAGTCATCAACTTGTTACTACACACCAACCATAAGAAATTTTTTATCTGTTGTAGCCCTCTATACTTATGTATCAATTTCTACACATCACTGCTCACCAATTGAGATACCCCACATTTTGTTTTGTAGGCAGACTTTACCATAAAACACCGATCCACACTTTTGTCCTAACCCACCATGTCATTTGAAAGCCAAGGCGCGGGACACTTGAAAGCTGCTATGTAACACCCTAAACCCGGTGTCACATTAACCCTCAATACCAAACCCATATACAAAAATTTGCGAGCAAGTTTAGCCCAAATCCATAATATAAAGCATACTATCGTTAAAAAGAGTTATACAAAATATTCAAGCGTTACTTTGGAGATCCAAGTTAAAACATTCGATATGGAAAATAAATCGAAATGAGTTAAAGGTACAAAACATAAGGGTCCTATGAATATATTGCCCCTGTAAATCTAAGTATTGTACTCTTCGCATATCGATGCATTGAATTCTTACTCCGATGGCTCCTTGTAAAGCACGCAACAACCTAAAAACCTACGTAAGTAAATAACAATTCCAAACGCTAAGCTCGAAAGCTCAGTGGATACACCTTTATTCTACTATGCTTTACGCAGATCATAAACATAAGCATGTAGTCAAACAATGATTAAACAATCAAGAATATCATGCGGTGCTACTCTGATCGCCTAAACACATTGAATCAACACAATCAATCATCCAAACAATTAAGGACTCACAAGGCCCCACTTACCATACCGTACTGTACATAAGTGATGCCAGGTCACCTAGCATTGGTACATACACTTCGGGTGAGGCTGGGTCATGTAACATCTGAACATACACCCTGGGTGAGGCCAGGTTATATAGCATCAGAACATACACTCTGCTCAGAATCATCATTCGAGCATATACGAATGTGGCCCAGGATATATATCATCGGTAACCTCTATCCTTTCATCTTACCATAGTGTTGTAACACATTTTTGAGCATTCAGACCCCATTAACCAAGTGCTCGTACGATAATGATTAACATTATAATAACATTACGTGTAACACCCCCTTCCCGGTCTGGTAGAGAACTGGGTCGGTAAGCGTTACCAGAATACATAATCAGAGTTCAGAGATGGAATTTGAGCTGAGAACTTACTCTGAATATCTTAACAGTCTTGTTTAAGACTTATCAAGCTTATTCGTTACTAGTCTTGTCAGATTTGGGGTCAATTTTAAACTTTTTAGATTAAAAGAGCTAAATTGCAAATTTTGCAAATTAGCAATCCTAATCCAATTTCTTTATTACCAACTTGTAATTAAACTTACCAATTAATAATCTATAAAGTTTCATTACTAACGAATATCGTTTACCTAATCAATTAAACTATGTGACTTTAGTGACCATTCTGTAAACTGCCCAAAATTCTTTTTAACAGAATTAACTAACACCGTATCGATACGCCTAATAACCGTATCGATAAACGTAGCCTAGTTTCCGTTTCCAGTTTCAAGGATTTCAACCTGTACCGAAATACAACTAAGCCCGTATCGATACGCTAAGCCAAATTTTAGTGCCCAGATTCAAGGATTTCAACCCGTACCGGTACATAGCTAAGCCCGTATCGATATGCGTTGACTACGTTGACCGCGTTGACCTTGTATCAATACACCCTAAGACCCTATCGATGCCATTTTTCCTACCAAATTTCAGTGACCAATTTTTGTACCGATACTCCCTAACCGTATTGATACGCCCTATTCCAGAAAACCAATTTTATGAATGATGTACTGATACGCCATCACCCATATCGGTACGCCAGACCTGAAATAACAGAATTTTGTTGGTTTTTATTCGATTTACCCAATCAGATGTTATTTAAATTTTATCAAACTTAACCAACAACCTTAAAAACAATAATTCTAATTGCATATCAAATTTTAGAGCATTCCGAATCCGTTTACTAAGATTTTACCAATTGGGGCTTTTAAGCTCATTTTAACCATTTCCAAACATACCTTTCACCACATGCATTATCTAGGCTCTTTTAGACTTATACAAACATATCAAAATAGGCCATTTAGACATGTTTGGATCTTATGCCACTCGCAACCCAGAGATTACACGATCGTAGATTGGAAGATCTCAAGGTCCTGAAATGCATGAGACACACATATGTTAGGCTTATATACCCTAGTGAGGTAGTCATCAACACGTAAACAATAACATTTAACATATAATACATGCTATGAACATGAGTGGCATAGTGACATGCTTAATCATCTTATTCACATACTTTTAATCACAAAGTCTAATGCTTAATTAATTATCACAATTTTACATAATTCAAACAAAGATGATACACATATCAAACCCCTTGGACAACGTAACAAATAGATACGCGGATTCCCCTTTTTCACCAACATATATAATGGATAGTAGGCCGTAGCCTTGAGCCGTAGCTCTGAATAAATCCCTTACATAATCCATCCTTATTTCCCCCACATATAGGCCGTAGCCCCAGACCGTAGTCCACTCTTACTTATACGAGCTCAAATAACCCTATGTCATGCCAATTGTATCCAAAATTCACAATGTCCAAGGTTTGCATATTTCATTGTATTCTTACCATAGTGCCCGTAGGCCATAACATGTCGGAAACGGAATTGAGCCTTAGCTTCAGATTTCATAACTTAAACATACCAGGCTTCATATATTATAGCATATCGTGTTCATATCAAACTTTCACATGTATGACATCTTCAAATAATATTTTTGAACTTACCATGTTTACCATTGACATCCACACGAGCTTGCTCTATTGAGCCTTTAGCAAAATGCACACAAAAATCATAATCACAAATCAAATGCAACGGGATGGTGCCTAGCTTATCCCTTGACACGACTACACTCACCTTGATTACAAAGCTTTTGGATTATAACTCCTTGTTTCCTAGCTTTCGTTGGAGATGGCGAGGGGTCCTTCTCCACCACTTGAGCTAGCACAAGGTTAGGGATTGTATTAGAAATCAAACTAAAGATTCGAAATTGTATTTCAAGCTTACCGAAACTTATAGACAACATTGGATTGACAAAATTATCTCTTTAATCTATAGGCTTCTATTTGAACATTAGAACCATAATCTTGCAATTAAACCTCAACGAAAGATAGAATCACTAAACTGATATATGAGTTTTACTCACCGAATCGTGAGCTTTCCAATGGTATATCAAACTTGAATGAAGGTGGAAGATTGCATCGAGGTACTTGCTTAGCTCAAGATAGAAGATGAAAATGGTGGTGCTTCTTTTAGTGAAGAACAAATGATGAATTTTGGTTTGCCGGGAAGTTTACAATTGAAAAGAATGAAAACTTCTATTGATTTTTATCTATTGTTTGGGGAAATCATAATTCACCTCCCAAGGGTCCAATAGAATGCTTTCCTCCAAGCAAGGGTAAGCTTATTTAATTATTTCCATCATTTCCCATCCCCTTTGACATTCCAAGGCAAGTGGTGACTGCATACCACCCCTTTTCTAAAGCAAATCACTTGGGGAGGTAAGCTAAGAGGTGAGTAAGCACTTTGCTTACTTCCCTTTTAATTTTGACTTCGAATAGATTCAAAACAGGGGACCCGTACCGATATGCTCGTGGTCGTACCGATACGCCCAAGCTAAAATAGGTAAGTTAGTTATTGGCAGTTAGACCGTATCGATACTGGCATGACCGTATCAATATGCCTAACTCAGAATTTGTATTTTTGGCTTGAATTTCATGCAAGGAAGTTCATCCAACCAAATAGGGCAAAATATAACTTCATTAAACATGATGGGTATAGAGGTCAATTGTTACAACATTTAACACATCTGATTCAAAATTTTCGATCACCGGAACCTACTTTCGACTAGGCCGGTTTTTGGGATATGACAACTCTCCCCCTTAAGAAAATTTATCCTCGAATTTTCACTTCAGACAAAGAGATGAGGATACTACTTTTGCATTGTCTCTTCAAGTTCCCACGTTGCTTCTTCAACATAATGACTTCTCCATAGAACCTTTACTAAGGGCACAGATTTGTTACGAAGTCTCTTGACTTCTCGTGCGAGGATCTGCACAGGTTCTTCCTCGTACGTCAGATTGGGTTTAATCTTTATGGATTCTGGCTCGATTACGTGGGTAGGATTAGATCGGTACTTACGCAGCATTGGTACATGAAATACGTTATGTATCTGACTTAGCTCTTCAGGGAGAGCTAATTAGTAAGCAACATGTCTAATTCTTTTGATCACTTCGAATGGGCCAGTAAAACGAGGACTTATCTTTCACTTTTTGTAGAAACGAAGGATCTTCTTCCACAGAGATACTTTGAGGAAGACCTTCTCACCAACCTCATATTGAATGTCTCTTCCTTACAGATCAGCATAGGACTTATGCCTGTCGAAGGCAGCTTTGAGTCGATCACGGATAATGGTTGCTCTTTTATCAGTTTCCCGAAGTATGTGAGGACCTAACCTCTTACCTTCACCTAGTTTAGTCCAATAAAGAGAAGTTCTACATATCCTTCCATACAAAGCTTCATAGGGAACCATTTGGTTTGAGGCTTGATAGCTGTTTTTGTATGCAAATTCTACCAATGGAAGAGATTTCTCCCACGTATTCTCGAAATCAATGGCACAAGCTCAGAGCATATATTCCAGAATCTACAAGGAAGAATCAAATTTGATACAAAACACTTTTTACATCCTAATCCATAAAGTCATTAGGTTACCTGTATAAACCTTTCAGATTGGCTATCGGTTTGAGGTTGAAATGCAGTGCTTAGGTGTACTCGCGTTTCCAAAGCCTCACATAAGGTCCTCTAAACCGAGACGCAAAATGTGGGTCACGATCAGAGATGACAGAAACATGGACTCTGTGTAGATGGATGATTTCACGGATATACAACTCTGTGAGTTTAGGCAAATTGAAATCCATTCTCACCGGAAGAAAGTGAACAGATTTAGTGAATCGGCCTACAATGACCCAGATAGCATCATTCTTCTTCAGAGTCATTGGCAAATCACTTATGAAGTCCATCGTAATCCGCTCCTATTTATATTGTGGAAGTTCAATTGGCTGCAGAAGTCCAGTGGGCACTTTGTGTTTGGCTTTGACTCGTTGGCAAGTCAAACACCTAGCTATGAAGCCAGTGATTTCATTTTTCATGGCATACCACCAATATAGTTCTTTCAAATCTTTATACATTTTAATAGCTCTTGGATGTACAGAGAAAGGACTAGAATGAGCTTCACTCAAAATTTGTTCTCGAAGATCATCATCATCGGGTATATAGATGCGGCAGCGAAAATATAGCAACCTTTCAAAATTTATAGCAAAGTCAAGATATGGGTTATCTTTGACCTTGGCAATAAGAGAATGCAACTCCTCATTGAATTCCTGGAGTGCTTTAATTTGAGATACAATGGTTGATTAAACTCTCAATTCAGCTAATAATTTACCATATTTCTTGAGCCGAAAGTGAGCATTCAAACATCTCGGAGAGGGAGTAAGTTTTCGACTAAGAGAATTAACCACGACATTGGCTTTACCGGGATGGTAATCAATAACTAAGTCGTAGTCTTTCAGAAGCTCCATCCACATACACTGACGGAGATTCAATTCTTTCTGAGTTAGGAGGTACTTAAGGCTCTTGTGATCAGTAACAAATAACACTTCTCACCGTATAGATAGTACAGCCAAACCTTCAAAGCAAACACAACCACGACTAACTTCAAATTATGGGTTGGATAATTTAACTCATGAGGTTTGAGTTATCGTGAAGCATAAGCTACGACTTTTCCTTCTTGCATTAGCACACAGCCTAGTCCAGGTGGGATGCATCATTGTACATAGTGAAGTCTTTACCCGACTCGGGTTGCACCAAAACAGGAGCACGAGTGAGGACTTGTTTAAGCTGATTAAAGCTCCTTTGTTGATCCACTGTCCATACAAAAGGAGTTTCCTTACGGAGAAGCTTTGTCAAGGGTGCAACAATTAGTGAGAACCCCTTAAAGAATCTACGGTTGTAGCTTGCAAGGCCCAGAAAACTACGAACTTCTCCAGCATTCTTCAGAGAAATCCAATCAATGATTGCTTGAATATTCTTTGGGTCAACTTGGATTCTCGTAGAAGAAATCACATGGCCCAAGAAGGATACTTCGGATAGCCAAAATTCATATTTACTGAACTGGCATACAATTGCTTTTCTCAGAGAATCTGAAGCACAATTCGGAGATGTCCTTTAAGAGAAGCTGGATTTTTAGAATAAATTAAAATGCGATCTATGAAGACAACTACGAATTTATCAAGATAAGGCCATAACACATGGTTCATCAAATCTATGAAGGTTGCAGGTGCATTTGTGAGCCCAAAAGGCATCACTAGAAATTCATAATGGTTGTATCTGGTTCGAAAGACAGTCTTTGGAACATCAGACTCTTTCACCAGTATTTGATAGTATTTGGATCGGAGATCAATTTTGGAGAAGACGGAGGCATCTTTCAATTGATCGAAATGATCATCGATTCTTGGTAACGGATATTGTTCTTGATTGTTACATTGTTTAACAAACGATAGTTGATACATAAGCGCATCGATCCATCTTTCTTCTTCACGAACAGAATCGGTGCTCCCCAGGGTGAGGAACTCAGTCGAATGGATCCCTTATCCAAAAGGTCTTGGATTTGAGTCTTTAACTCTCTTATTTCCACTAGAGCCATTCTATAGGAAGTAATAGAAACTGGGGTAGTCCCTGATTGCACTTCGATCCCGAATTCTACATTACGAGTAGGAGGAAGTCCAAATGTTCATCAGGAAACACATCAAAAAACTCTTTCACTACAGGTACATCTTCGAGTTTTGGATATTCCTTAGTCCCCATGGCACACATAAGAGTCGCCTTAGGCTCAAGCTCAGATTTCATTAGGGTTATACTCTCCTTACTGAGCCCACAGAGGTACAATTTCTTCTTGGAACAATCTACCAGGCTTGGTGTTCGGCTAACCAATATAGGCCTAGGATGAGATCGAATTCTCGAAAGAGCAAGACCTTCAAATTGGCCGAAAATGGGATCCATTGAATCCTCAAAGGACAAGCTCTACAAACCTATCGAATAGTCATACTATTTCCTAGCGAATTGGAGACAACTATCTCGGATACAAAAGGTTCATATTATAAAGCATACTTGGTAATCAACGGTTTACTAATGAAAGAGTGTGTAGATCCCAGATCTATTAAAGCATAAACATAATCATAACATAACTCCACCATACCTGCAATCACATCAGGGTCATCCTTCTGTTCTCGACCTCGAACATGGTACATTTGGGCCGAATTTTGAGGATCATGTCTAATTGGATGGGCACTAGTGTTGCGAGGTCTCCCTGCTGATCCGGATTGCACTTGATTTTCTCTTATTCCCTTGCTAGGGTTGTTCTGAGAAGCTACAGAGGTAGGAGCGTGAGGGTTTTGCGGACACTGTCTGATAAAGTGACCAGACTCGCCATAAAGATAGCAGGATCCCGATTGTCTACAGTACTGCCCTGGGTGCCTCTTCGGGCAGAAATTGCATAGAGGAATCTGAGAACCCTTCGCAAAACCACCCGTACTATCCACTGAAGTTGTACGAGCAACAGACGTTCCCGCAGACTGGAATTGTGGCACATAGCCAGATCGTGGCATCTACTGATAAGAGGCAAACTTCTGATCCTACTGTCTACCCTTCTTTTGTGGCATAGGAGGCTTAGAGTCATCTTGAGATCTCTTATCGGGTCAGCCTTGATTCCTTTTCCTTCTTTTAGAGGCCTTTTGAGAGGCTTCAATATAGATGGCTCAATTGGCGAATGTTTGGATGTCCTCTATCTCCAGAGCAACAAAGAGAGGATGTAATTCATCAAAGAGGCCATCAATGAACATTTAGCATTTCTCATTCTCAGTTCGGATGATCTCGCTACCATATCTTACGTACTTGCAGAAGTCGTGGATGTACTGCTCCACAGGTCTTCCCCCTTGTTTCAGGTGGAGGAATTTCTTACGTCTTTCAGCGATATAATGGTCACTGACATATTTCTTGCAGAACTCCTGAAGGAAAAAGTCCTACGTAATCCGGTGTTCAGGCACGGTAAGTGTCACAGTGTCCCACCAACTTTGTGCTTCTTCAGTGATCAAAGCCAAGGCACACTCTAACTTGTGCTCCTCAGGGCACTTCATTTGTTTATTCAGTACTTTGAGCGTATTCTCCAGCCAGTATTCTACGATCTCAGGATTATCTAAGTCCTGGCCCGTGAAAGTATAAACCGGATACTACTTGAGCTTATCAATAGGAGCTCTTGATATAGACAGAGGTGCTTCAGTAGGCTGAGGGAGTGGCTCTTGTTAGAGTGACACAACCACTTGCTTAATCATGTCAGCCATGAACATCAGATACTCCTGCTGAGCAGGTGGCATTAGCGGAGGTTGAGGTGGGTCATTTTGTCCCACACGCTTAGGCCGGGTCTCGGGCCTCAAGTTATCTCCCTGAGTCGAGGAGGAGTCCGGATGGGGTTCATTAATAGCGCGTCTATCATCATGCGCAGACATGTTCAGATCTAATCAGGCAGAAAGATTAAATCGTGTAAGCTGCAAGTCACAGATTATCATAAACAAATAACACCTAGGTGTCATAAGTACATACAGACTCGTAACGGGCTTCAGTTTAGTCCTAGAATTGACTAAACCTAAGCTCTGATACCACAAATATAACACCCCCTTTCCGGTCTAGTAGAGAACCAAGTCGGTAAGCGTTACCGGAAAATATAATCAGAGTTTAGAGATGGAATTTGAGCTGAGAACTTACTCAGAATATCTTAACAGTCATGTTTAAGACTCATCAAGCTTATTCGTTACTAGTCTAGTTAGATTTGGGGTCAATTTTAAACTTTTTAGACTAAAACAGCTAAATTGTAAAATTTGCAAATTAGCGATCGTAATCCAATTTCTTTATTACCAAATTGTAACTAAACTTACCAATTATTAATCTATGAAGTTTCGTTACTAACGGATATCGTTTACCTCATCAATTAAACTATATGACTTTAGTGACCATTCTGTAAACTGCCCAAAATTCTTTTTAACAGAATTAACTAACACCGTATTGATACGCCCTATAACCGTATCGATACGCGTAGCCTAGTTTTTGTTTCCAGTTTCAAGGATTTTAACCCATATTGATACACAGCTAGGCCCGTATCGATACGCTAAGCCAAATTTTAGTTTCCAGATTCAAGGATTTCAACCTGTACCAGTATACAGCTAAGCTAATATCGATACGCGTTGACTGTGTTGACCCTGTATTGATACGCCCTAAGACCGTATTGATGCCATTTTTCCTAAGAAATTCCAGTGACCAATTTTCGTACCGATACGCCCTATTCTAGAAAGCCAATTTTATGAATGCCGAATCGATACGCCATCACCCGTATCGGTACACCAGACTTGAAATGACAAAATTTTGCTAGTTTTTATTTGATTTACCCAATCAAATGTTATTCAAATTTTATCAAACTTTACCAACAACCTTAAAAATAGTAATTATAATCGCATATCAAATTTTAGAGCATTTCAAATCCGTTTACTAAGATTTTACCAATTGGGGCTTTTAAGCTCATTTTAACCGTTTTAACCATTTCCAAACATACCATTCACCACATGCATTATCTAGGCTCTTTTATACTTATACAAACATATCAAAATAGGCCATTTAGACACGTTTGGATCTTATGCCACCTTACTAGGAGTTCGGAAACAAAAGTAAACATACATATAGCTTGCGGAAGTGACTTGCAACCGGGAGATTACACAATCGTAGCTCGGAAGATCTCAAGGTCCTGAAATGCATGAGACACACATATGTTAGGCTTATATAGCCTAGTGAGGTAGTCATCAACACGTAAACAATAACATTTAATATGTAATACATGTTCTGAACATGAGGCATAGTGACATGCTTAATTATCTTATTCACATACCTTTAATCACAAAGTCTCATGCTTAATCAATTATCACAATTTTACATAATTCAAACAAAGATGATACACATATCAAACCCCTTGGACAACGTAACAAATGGATACGCGGATTCCCCTTTTTCAATAACATATATAACGGATAGTAGCCCGTAGCATTGAGCCGTAACTTCGGATAAATCCCTTACACAATCCATCTTTATTTCCCCCACATATAGGCTGTAGCCCCGGACCGTCGTCCACCCTTACTTATACAAGCTCAAATAACCCTATGGCATGCCAATTGTATCCAAAATTCACAATGTCCAAGGTTTGTATATTTCATTGTATTCTTACCATAGTGCCCGTAAGCCATAACATGTCAGAAAATAAAAGGAGCCTTAGTTCCAGATTTCATAACATAACTTAAACATACAGGGCTTCATATATTATAGCATATCGTGTTCATATCAAACTTTCACATGTATGACATCTTCAAATAATACATTTGAACTTACCATGTTTACCATTGGCATCCACACAAGCTTGCTCTATTGAGCTTTTAGCAAAATGCACACAAACATCATAATCACAAATCAAATGCAACGTGATGGCGTCTAGCCTATCCCTTGACACGACTACACTCACATTGATTAGAAAGCTCTCGGATTACAACTCCTTGTTGGCTAGCTTTCGTTAGAGATAGCGATGGGTCTTTCTCTACCACTTGAGCTAGCACAAGGTTAGGGATTGTATTAGAATTCGAACTAAGGATTCAAAATTGTATTTTAAGCTTACCGAAACTTATAGACAACACCAGATTGAAAAAATTAACTATTTAATCCATGGACTTCTATTTGAACATTAGAACCCTAATCTTGCAATTAAACCTCAAAAAAAGATGGAATTACTAGATTGATATAGGGGTTTTACTCATCGAATCGTGAGCTTTACAATGGTATATCAAACTTGAACGAAGGTGGAAGATTGCACCGAGGTGCTTGCTTAGCTCAAGGTAGAAGATGAAGATGGTGGTGCTTGCTTTAGTGAAGAACAAAAGATGAATTTTGGTTTGCTGGGAGGTTTACAATTGAAAAAGAATGAAAGCTTCTATTGATTTTTATCTATTTTTTGGGGAAATCATTTTTCACCTCCCAATGGTCCAATAGAATGCTTTTCTCCAAGTAAGGGTAAGCTTATTTAATTATTTCCATAATTTCCCATCCCCTTTGACATTCCATGGCAAGTGGTGGCTGCATACCACTCATTTTCTGAAGCAAATCACGTGGGGAGGCAAGCTAAGAGGTGAGTAAGCACCTTGCTTACTTTCCTTTCAATTTTGGCTTCAAACATATTCAAAACAAGGGACTCGTACCGATACGCCCTGGCTAAAATAGGTAAGTTAGTTATTGGCTGTTGGACCGTATCGATACTGGCATGACCATATCAAATTCAAAATTTTTTATCACCAGAACCTACTTCTGACTAGGCCGATTTTTAGGATGTGATAACTCTCCCCCTTAAGAAAATTCGTCTTCGAATTTTCACTTCAGACAAAAAGATAAGGATACTGCTTTTACATTATCTCTCCAGGTTCCCACGTTGCTTCTTCAACATAATGACTTCTCCATAGAACCATTACTAAGGGCACAAATTTGTTATGAAGTCTCTTGACTTCTCATGCGAGGATCTGCACAGGTTCTTCCTCATACATTAGATTGGGTTGAATCTTTACGAATTCTAGCTCGATTACGTGGGAAGGATCGAATCGGTACTTGCGTAGCATAGACACATGGATGGTGTTATGGATTCGAATTAGCTCATCTAGGAGAGCTAATCGGTAAACAACAAGTCTAATTCTTTCGATCACTTCGAATGGGCCAATAAAATGAGGACTTAGCTTCACTTTTTTTACCGAAACGAAGGATCTTCTTCTACGAAGATACTTTGAGAAAGGCCTTCTCACCAACCTCGTACTGAATGTCTCTTCTTTTCAGATCAGCATAGGACTTATGCTGGTCGAAGGCAGCTTTGAGTCAATCACGGATATTGGTTGCTCTTTCTTTACTTTCCCAAAGTAAGCCAGGACCTAACCTCTTACCTTCACCGAGTTTGGTCTAATAAAGAGGAGTTCTACATCTCATTCCGTACAAAGCTTCATAGGGAGCCATGTGGATTGAGGCTTGATAGCTGTTGTTGTATGCAAATTCTACCAATGGCAGAGATTTCTCCCATGTATTCTCAAATTCAATGGCACAAGCTCGGAGCATATCTTCCAGAATCTACAAGGAAGAATCGAATTTGATACAAAGAACTTTTTACATCCTAATCCAAAAAGTCATTAGGTTACTTGTATAACCCTTTTGGATTGGCCATCGGTTTGAGGATGGAATATAGTGCCTAGATGCACTCGCGTTCCCAAAGCCTCATGTAAGGTCTTCCAAAACTGAGACCCAAAACGTAGGTCACGGTCGGAGATGACTGAAATAGAGACTTCATGTAGACAAATGATTTCATTGGATATACAACTCCGCGAGCTTAGGCAAATTGAAATCTATTCTCACCAGAAGAAAATGAACAGATTTATTGAATCGGTCTACAATGACCCATATAGCATCATTCTTCTTTGGAGTCATTGGCAAACCACTTACGAAGTCCATCATAATCCGCTCATATTTTCATTGTGGAAGTTCAATTGGCTGCAGAAGTCCAGTGGGCACTTTGTGTTCAGCTTTGACTCGTTGGCAAGTCAAACAGCTAGCCACAAAATCAGTGATTTCATTTTTCATGCCAGACCACCAATATAGTTCTTTCAAATCTTTACATATTTTAATAGCTCCTGGATGTATAGGAAATGACTAGAATGAGCTTCACTCAGAATTTGTTCTCAAAGATCGTCATCATCGGGTATACAGATGCGGCTGCGGAAACATAGAAACCCTTCAGAATTCATAGCAAAGTCAAGATCTGGGTTATCTTTAACCTTGGCAATAAGAGATTGCAACTCCTCATCAGATTCCTGGAGTGCTTTAATTCGAGATACAATGGTTGATTGAATCTCAATTCAGCCAATAATTTGCCATGTTTCTTGAGCCGAAAGTGAGCATTCAAACATCTCGAAGAAGGAGTAGGTTTCTGACTAAGAGAATCAGCCACGATATTGGCTTTACCGGGATGGTAATCAATAACCAAGTTGTAGTCTTTCAGAAGCTCCATCCACCTACGCGGACGAAGATTCAATTCTTTCTAAGTTAGGAGGTACTTAAGGCTCTTGTGATCAATGTACAAATAACACTTCTCAACGTACAGATAATGCTGCCAAACCTTCAAAGCAAATACAACCGCGACAAACTCCAAATCATGGGTCAGATAATTTAACTCGTGAGTTTTGAGTTGTTGTGAAGCATAAGCTACGACTTTGCCTTCTTGCATTAGCCCACAGCTTAGTCCTATGTGGGACAGATCACTGTACACAGTGAAGTCTTTACCCGACTCGGGTTGTACCAAAATAGGAGCATGAGTGAGGACTTGTTTAAGCTGATTAAAACTCTTTTTCTGATCCACTGTTCATACAAAAAGAGTTTCCTTACGGAGAAGCTTTATCAAGGGTGCAGCAATTAGCGAGAACCCCTTAACGAATCTACGGTAGTAGCCTGTAAGGCCCAAAAAACTACGAACTTCTCCAACATTCTTTAGAGGAATCCAATCAAGGATTGCTTGAATCTTCTTTGGGTTAACTTGGATTCCCACAGAAGAAATCACGTGGCCCAGGAAAGATACTTCGGATAGCCAAAATTCACATTTACTGAACTTGGCATACAATTGTTTTTCTCGGAGAGTCTAAAGCACAATTCAGAGATGTCCTTTATGAGAAGCCAAATTTTTGGAATAAATTAAAATGTCATCTATGAAGAAGACTAGGAATTTATCAAGATAAGGTCGGAACACACGGTTCATCAAATCCATGAAGGTTGTAGGTGCATTTGTGAGCCCGAAAGGCATCACTAGAAATTCATAATGGCCGTATTTGATTTGAAATCCAGTCTTTGGAACATCAGACTCCTTCACCAACATTTGATAGTATCCAGATCGGAGATCAATTTTGGAGAAGACGGAGGCAACCTTCAATTGTTCAAAAAGATCATCGATTCTTGGTAGCGGATACTTGTTCTTAATTGTCACCTTGTTTAACTGACGATAGTCGAAGCATAAGCACATCGATCCATCTTTCTTCTTCACGAACAAAACCGGTGCTCCCGAATGTAAGGAACTCGGTCGAATGAATCCTTTTTCTAGAAGATCTTGGATTTGAGTCTTTAACTCTCTTACTTCTACTGGAGCCATTCTATGGAGAGTAATAGAGATTGGGGTAGTCCTTGATTGAACTTCAATCCTGAATTCTACTTCACGGGTGGGAGGAATTCTCAGAAGTTCATTGGGAAACACATCAAAAAACTATTTCACTACAGGTACATCTTTGAGTTTTGGATCTTCCTTGGTCCCTATAGCACACATAAGAGTCACCTTAGGCTCAAGCTCGGATTTCATTAGGGTTATACTCTCCTTACCGAGCCCACGGAGGTATAATTTCTTATTGGAACAATCTACCCAGGCTTGGTGTTCTGCTAACCAATCTAAGCCTAGGATGAGATCGAATTCTCGAAAGGGCAAGGCCATCAAATTGGCCAAAAATAAGACCCCTTAGATCCTCAAAGGACAAGCTCTACAAACCCATTGAATAGTCATACTATCTCCTAGCGGATTGGATACAACATGTTCATATTCTAAAGCATACTTGGTAATCAACGGTTCACTAATGAAAGAGTGAGTAGATCCCGGATCTATTAAAGCATAAACATGATCAGAACATAACTCCACTATACCTTCAATCACATCAGGGTCATCCTCCTATTCTCGACCTCGAACGTGAAACATCTGGGCCGATGTTTGAGGATCACATCCAATCAGAAGGGCAATGGTGTTGCGAGGTCTCCTTGCTGATCCGGAATGTACTTGATTTGTTCATCTTCCCTTGCTAGGGTTGTTCTGAGAAGCTATAAAGGTAGAAGCGTGAGGGTTCTGCAGACACTATCTGATAAAGTGGCCAGATTCGCCACAGGGATAGAAGGATCCCGATTATCTATGGCATTGCCCTGGGTGCCTCTTCTGGCAGAAATTACACAGAGGAATTTGAGAACCCTTCGCGAAACCACCCATACTATCCACTGGAGCTGTGCGAGCAATAGACATTCCTGCAGACTAGAATTGTGGCACATAGCCAGATAGTGGCATCTGCTGATAAGTGGTAGACTTCTGATCCTACTGTCTACCCTTCTTTTGTGGCATATGAGGCTTAGAGTCATCTCAAAATCTCTTATCGGGTTGATCTTGATTCCTTTTCCTTCTTTCAGAGGCCTTTTGAGAGGCTTCAATAGAGATGGCTTGATTAACGAGTGTCTGGAAGTCCTCTATCTTTAGAGCAACGAAGAGAGGACATAATTCATCACAGAGGCCATCAATGAACATTTGGCATTTCTCTTTCTCTGATTGGATGATCTCGCTACCATATCTTACGTACTTGCAGAAGTCGTGGATGTACTATTCCACAAGTCTTCCCCCTTGTTTCAGGTGGAGGAATTTCTTACGCCTCTCAACGATATAATGGTTGCTGACATATAATCGTGTTGCCGATAGTTATTTTTGTGTGTGCAGAATCACTTGCCAAAGCAAGGCTGGAACCAATTGGAAGGGCAATACAAGAAGGAGATGCCGAGCTAGTAGCCAGGGCAATTGTCGTTAAGGGATAAGATGATATGGCAGCCGAAATTGATGACTAGATAAACTCAAGATGATGTGGAGCAAAGTTAAATCCTAAAGGAGTTTGATTTCCATAAAGGGGTCAAAGAGAAATTAAATCCCAGGAAGATAGGAGAAGATCTAGAAGGAATTTAAATATAATAAAGAGTTATATTCTTTAAAAGTATTTAATTCCAACTTAACTTCTTCCTCAAGAAAGACCTTGACCTAGCCCTATAAATTGAGGACCAAGCCGTCACCTCAAGGAGGTGCAAAAAGGGGAGAGAAATCGGCAACAAGTTTTCAACCATTCTTCATCTTTTTCTTTCTTGTTCGATTAGGTTTATGCTAGGGACTCTTTGTTTTGTGTTTCTTTTGAACCTAGCCATGAACTAAATCTATTTGGATAAGGTTATTGTGTTTTGTGGTTGTGAGAAACAATTTGATTTTGTTTAGGTAATAAAAGTTTGCACTTTCAATTCAAGGTTTACTCATTCTTGGTTTTTATTCTTGTTTGCGAGTGAATTGGGAGAGGATATCGTGATTATATCTATTTATCTAATATCGAGAGAGTTAGATTCAAGTAACGAATGAGTATGGTCTTTATTTAATCTATTGATGGTGAAGATTAATCTTGTTTAGGAATAAGTTAAGGATTTCAACGGCTAGGAGGAGTGAAAGATTGGTTGTTGTTCACCCTTGATTCACGCATGGATGTATTGTCAAGGCATGCACAATTAAGTAGAGTTTCGACGTAGGGATAAGAAGAAACCATTGAAGAACGCTCAGCAAAACCTTGAAGTTGTTGCCTAGCCGCTCAAACAGTTGCCCAGCCAGTTTCCCAGGCAGCCGTTCGATTAGTTGCCAAGGCAACCCAGCTGCGCAAGTTGCCACGACAACTGAGTTGCCCTTGCACTCTTTTACCAAGACGATCCAATTGGCTATCACACCTCAACTCACGATAACCTAGCCTATTCCCTCTCTTTTGATTACATCTTCTTTTACTTTATTGCTTTCTAGTTTAGTTGTTAGTTAAAACTCTTACAATCACCTACTTGTGTTTTTACTTTTTACAGTGCAAGAGATTGAATTCTTGAAGTGGCACCAATCCCTGTGGAGACGATATTTTTTATACTATAACTTGCGACGTGTACAGTTGCACAATTTCGGAGCACTTATTACGCGCAACAAGTTTTTAGCCCCGTTGCTGGGGATTGGCAATATCAACTTTGTTTTTATTTTCTTGCAGTTTTTATTTTTATTGTTTAAGATTCGAAGGGTTAACAAACTTTAGTTTTGCATTGGTATATGACCAGGGCGAGACCGATTACACCATAATATCCCTTTGATCCAGAAATCGAACGAACCTTGCAAAGACTCAGACAAAGGTTAAGAGTAGCAATGGCTAATCAAGAATATGAATCAGGATGTTCCAGTAGGAGGAGGAGTGATTTTTGAACGAAACAGAACTATTCGAGACTATCTAGAGGAAGATCTTGAAGGACTTAATCCAGGAGTTGTCACACTTGAAATTAAAGCTAACCACATTGAGTTGAAACCGATGATTTTCAATATGATCAACACAATTGGTAAATTTGGCGGTTCAGCAACTGAAGATGCACGACAACATCTTAAATCTTTCCTCAAGATTTGTAACTCATTCAAAATACAAGGAGTCACCCTAGATGTTTTACGGCTAAGATTATTCCCCTATTCACGAAGGGATAGGGCAAAAACATGGTTGAATAGTATTCCTCCCGGATCAATAGGATCTTGGAATGATCTTTGTCATGATTTCCTTGCTCGATTTAATCCTACAAATTTGACTGATAAGCTTCGTAATGAAATTACTTCTTTTCGGCAGGCAGATGATGAATCCATGTACGAGGCTTGGGAGCGATATAGAGAACTTCTACATAAATACCCCCACACGGATTCCCAATGTGGACACAAGAAACAATGTTTTACAACGCTGTGAATACACCAACAATGATGATTCTAGATGCCTCGGCAAACGACATACTCCTAGATAAGTCGCCAGAGGAAGCAATGCAAATTCTAAACAGGCTCCCCAAGAATGATTATCAGTTCCCATCTGCTAGAAGATGAGGAGTTAGACGGCAAGCCATAATACATGAACTGGGATCATCAGATTCAATTTCGGCACAATTGGCCACTCTAACCAAGATGGTCCAGAACATGCAGAAACAAAACAACACACATGAGAATCCAACTTTTATGTGGGGAATTACAATTGGAACAACAATGTGATGTCCAACACATATAATCCAGCTTGGAAGAAGCAGCCAAATTTTTCATGGAGTAATCCCAACAATGCTCTAAACCAGAACAATTAGAATGCACAAGCATCGGGATTCCAGCAGCATATGCCACGACAACAGTTGCAGCAGCAACAACCGACAACATCTAGTTCTTTGGAAAATTCTCTCAATGCTTTTATGTTGAAAACTGAATCTTATATGCTGAAAATAGTAACATCATAAAAAGAACTGATGTTTTTATTAACAGGACCGAGATGAGATTGCAAAACCAAGAGGCGGCAATTAAATCATTGGAAACTCAAGTCGAACAATTTGCTCAAAACCTGAATATTAGACCGCAAGGAGGTTTACCTAGCGATACTGAAGTCACAAGAGGAACTGGCCACGAGCAATGTAAGGCAATCACCACTAGAAGTGGCCGACAACTTAAGGAGGCTCAAGCTCGCCCATCAAACAAAACTCCACGAAAAGAATAAGATGAACTCAACAATAAAGCCTCATATGCTGAACCAGGAAATGCCACGGCAACCCTAGTTGACGATGCCGCGACAACTAACGATAAGCATGCCCGAAATAAGCATGTCGCGGCAACCAACGATAAGGATGCCACGACAACCCTAGTTGATGATGCCTCGGTAACTCCAGTTGCCCTGGCAATGCCGTCAATCAAGTTCCAGACCAGTGAAAGGATTGAGGATATCTGACTTCCACCACCATTCCCACAAAGGTTGAAGCGACAAAAGCAAGAATATCAATTCAAGAAGTTTCTTGATATTCTAAAGCAAGTCCATATCAACTTGCCGTTGGTTGAGGCAATTCAACAAATGCCAAACCATGCCAAGTTTCTGAGAGACATTGTGTCCAAGAGAACAAGGTTAGGAGAGTTTGAAACAGTTGCCACAATAGAGGGATGCATGGCCATGTTGCACAATCGCATGCCACCCAAGTTGAAAGATCCTAGAAGTTTCACAATACCATGTTCTATCGAAAACCACTATGTCGGGAAAGCATTATGTGACCTTGGAGCACGCATAAACTTGATGCCTAAATTGGTTTTCCAGAAACCAGGAATCGGGAAGGCAAGACCTACAACAATTATGCTACAACTAGCCGACAGATCATGTGTGCATCCAGAGGGAAATATTGAAGACATACTGGTAAAAGTTGATAAATTTATTTTTCCCGCTGACTTTATTATTTTGGATTGTGAAGCAGATGAGCATGCACCTATCATTCTCGAGAGACCCTTCCTAGCAACAAGGAGAACCTTGATCGATGTTGAAAAGGGAGAACTCACAATGAGGGTGAATGACCAGCAAGTTAAACTAAATGTGTTCCAAACACCAAGGCATGTCGATGATCCAGAAGAATGCCAACTTCTTCATGCCACAAAAGAGTTTGACTTCGACGAGGAATTTAGTTGCCTCAGCAACTATATTTCCGTTCAAGAGGAACCTGAGGAGTATGAAGAACCGATCGATGAGGAACAACAAGAAGAGGAAAATTGGTTAGCCAATCGACCAGGTACATACTTTGAACAACTAGATTACTCAGGTAAGAAAGGTAAACTCGAAAAACCCTTCATTGAACAACCACCGATTCTTAAGTTGAAATAGTTGCCAGGGCATCTAAAATATGCTTACTTGGGAACCGATAATACATTGCCTATAAGTATTTCCTCTAAGTTATAGCCTGAGCAGGAAAAAAAGCTGATCAACATGTTGATGCTACACAAGAAGGCAATAGGGTGGACAATTGCCAGCTTGAAGGGAATTAGCCCAGCAGTGCGCATGCATAAGATTTTGTTGGAAGATGATCACAAACCATTAATTGAGGCCCAGGGGAGACTAAATCATGCCATGAAAGAGGTTGTAATGAAAGAAATCATCAAGTGTCTTGACGCCGACATCATATACCCTATCTCTAATAATACATGGGTAACTCCGGTACAATGTGTACCAAAAAAAGGAGGTATAACGATGGTAAGTAATGAAAATAATGAACTCATTCCAACCAGGACTATGACCAGTTGAAGGGTTTGTATAGATTACCGAAAGCTAAACAAAGCCACTAGGAAAGATCACTTCCCGTTACCCTTTATTGATCAAATGCTTGACCGTCTTGCAGGTAAACCGTTTTATTATTTTCTTGATGGTTATTCAGGTTACAATCAAATTGCCATAGCACCAGAAGATCAAGAAAAGATAACCTTCACATGTCCATATGATACTTATGCTTTCTGAATAATGTCGTTCGGATTGTGTAATGCCCCGACAACCTTCCAAAGATGCATGATGTCACTCTTTTCAGACATGGTCGAAGACTTCCTTGAAATCTTCATGGATGATTTTTTAGTATTTGGTATTGACTTCGACAGTTGCCTCAGCAATTTAGAGAATGTGTTGGCAAGATGTGAAGAATCCGATTTAGTCCTTAATTGGGAGAAGTGCCATTTTATGGTAGATGAAGGAATTGTGCTCGGCCATAAGATTTCATCCAAGGGAATCGAGGTAGACAAAAAAAAGGTGGACGTAATCGAGAGATTACCCCCACCAAGTTTGGTTAAAGGAATTCGAAGCTTTCTTGGACATGCAGGTTTTTACAGGAGGTTTATTCATAATTTTTCTAATATTACTAAACCCTTTGTGTAATTTTCTTGAACATGATAAAACCTTAAACTTTGATGATTCTTGCGCTCAAGCATTCAAAACCCTAAAGGAAAAGCTTACCTCGTCACCCATTGTCGTTCCACCCGATTGGACATTACCTTTTGAGCTCATGTATGATACGAGTGATTTTGCGGTATGAGCAGTCCTAGGCTAACGCACAAGTAAGATCTTTCATGTGTTATACTACGCTAGTAAAACTCTTAATAGCGCTCAAGTAAATCACACAACAATGGAGAAAGAGTTACTAGCCGTAGTTTTTGCATTTGACAAGTTCCGATCCTATTTGATTGGTACAAAGGTAATTGTCCACACAAACTATTCGGCAATTAAGTATCTGTTTGCTAAATAGGATGCCAAACCTCGTTTGATTCGTTGGATATTGCTTTTACAAGAGTTTGACATTGAAATTAAGGACAGAAAAGGAACAAAGAATCAAGTTGCCGATCACTTATCACGCTTAGAACGCAATAGGGTGGAGGACGCGGATTTAGAGATATGCGATGCATTCTCGGATGAGCAATTGTTAGTTGCCTCGGCAACCCCTGATGCCTCGACAACCACCGTTGCGCACGCCTCGGCAACCCTCGACGCCTCGGCAAACCTCGACGCCTCGGCAAACCTTGATGCCTCAGCAACTCTAGACGTGCACACCTCGGCAACCACTAATGCCTCGGCAATACCATGGTATGCTGATTTAGTTAATTTCCTTGTTTGTGGTATTTTACCTTATGGCCTTACTCACCAAGGAAAGAAGTGGTTTTGCCATGATGCTAAGCATTATTTCTGGGACGAGCCTCTTTTGTTTAAACAATGTGCAGATCAGATTATATGCCGATGTGTCCATGAAGAGGAGCAGCAGAATGTACTCTGGCAATTCCATTCTTCACCCTATAGAGGATATTTTGGAGGAACACGTACCGCGGCCAAAGTTTTGCAATCCGGTTTGTATTGGCCAACACTATACAAAGATGACCAAGAGTTTTACAAGCAATGTTATCGTTGCCAGAGGACGGGCAATATCTCTAGATGACATGAGATGCCGTTCCAAAACATCATTGAGGTGGAATTGTTTGATGTATGGGGGATTGATTTTATGGGAACTTTCCCATCTTCATTCGGCAACCTCTACATTCTACTTACCGTCGACTACGTGTCTAAATGGGTTGAGACAGCTACAGTTCCCGCCAACGATTCCAAGACCGTGCAACGATTCTTGTAGAAAAATATATTTACACGGTTTGGGATGCCGAGAGCAATTATCAGTGATGAAGGCAAGCACTTTGACAACAGACTTATTGCCAAGATGTTGCAACGCTTTGGCGTGTCACACAAAATTGCCATGGCATATCATCCACAAACTAATAGGCAAGCAGAAATTTCTAACTGGGAATTGAAGAATATCCTCGAGAAGGTTGTAAATCCTTCCCGGAAAGATTGGTATACAAGACAAGTCGAAGCACTTTGGGCTTACCGAATCGCATTCAAAACACCCCTGGGAATGTCCCCGTTTCACCTCGTCTATGGCAAGACTTGTCACTTACCGGTGGAAATCAAACACAAAGCATATTGGGCAATCAAGACCGTGAATATGGATTGAGAGAGTTCTGAACAAAAGTGTTTACTAGATCTAAATGAGATAGAAGAATTATTTGCACTCGCCTATGACAATGCACGAATCTACAAGGAGAAAACAAAGCAATGGCATGATAAGAAACTATTGACGCGGCAATTCATGCCAGGGCAACTAGTTCTCCTATTCAATTCTCGGCTGAAACTTTTCTCGGGAAAACTGAAATCAAGATGGTCGGGACCATTTGAAGTTGTCAAACCATTCTCCCATGGTGTCGTGATAATCAAGTCCACCATTGACGGTGCCCATGTGGAACATAACAAATAAGTGGTCACCTTAGGAGATGCATGAGCATGCTCTCCTTTAGATATTTTCCTTTTATTTTTAGTTTTATTTTATTTTATTATATTTTTATTTTTATTAATTTTGGTCATTTATTTTTTTAGGATAGATTTATTTATTTTCTTTAGGTTAAGACTACATCTTTCTTTCATATTTATTTAATTATTTTTGAATTTTAGGTTTAAGAATTTCTTTGCACATCTTTATTTATTTCTTTTTATTTTATTTACTAGTTTATCTTTAATTTTAATCCTTATTTTATTTGTTTTTGAATTGTAGGAAAAACGTTTAAGACAAAGAGGAATTTGATTCAAGAAAGAAGTTTTTTCAACAAGGAAACTAATGGGCTAAATCTAAGGCTTATATTAAGCCTCCAATTTACCCTAATTCTCCTACATAGCCGGCCAAGCCCTTCCCCTTCCCCAAATCCCTTTGCCGCTCCCTTCCCCCAATTAACACCCTTGTTTTCTTTCTTTCCAATCAATCCCACCCACCATATTTACTACCTATCTTTTCTATTTAACCCATCACCCTTAACTTCCAAGAAACCTATTCCTACTTTTAACCTTGCAAAGTTTCTTTTGCTTTCTTTTCTTGTTTCTACCCAACTCACAACCAAGATCATCCATACCATCCAAAATCAAGTTTTTGGCGCACCCAAGCTCTTCCAAAGAACCAAGCTACAAGAAGTTTGCTACACCGACAGTTCAAGAAAGATTTCACTCCAAGTTTGAAAGCCGAAAGATTTATGAAGAACAAGGCTTCGAATACTCCAACTCTCATCAAGATTTCGGCCTTGAATCTATTCATCTTCCAAAGGATTGCACATCAAAAGTGGCAAATATTTTGCCATCAATAGGAACCGGGTAACATCTAATGGGTAAGAGAATTCTATGCTCACTCACCTAACCCGGATAATCCTTATGTTTTTTTTCGCGACAAGTTTATCCTCATAAGCCCTGAAAGTATCAATGCCTTTTACGGGCTCTACGTTGAGAAGGACGAGCATCAAGCCTTTGTTGATCAACTCACGCCAAAGCAACTCGACAAGTTGCTTTAAGAACTCACTCTACCGGGGACTCATTGGAACGACGGTAAATATAAGGGCACGGTAAATCGCCTTCGGCTTAAACCCAAGGCAAAATTATGGAATAAGTTTGTTAAAACTTATTTAATGCCCACAACACACAATACTACCATTGATACACCTCGTCTTTTGCTCATACATTCTATTTTGCATAATCACATCATTAACATTGAAAAAATTATTTGTGATGATATTTTTGTATGTAGCACAAAAGACAAGGGTTCTTTTTTCTTCCCTTGCTTAATTTTCAATCTTTGCAAGGAGATGCATGTCCCAAGTGAGTCAATCGATGAAAAGGCCCTACCAAAGTTCGGTTGGAATCGAGCACAAATCAGAAAGCTAATGGGAGAGGCACCGGTAAAATCCCCAATGCCTTCAGTTACAGCGACAACTCCTGCCACCTCGGTAACTCCAAATGCCCAAGCAACTGATGCCCGGGCAACTCGGCCAGCAACCCTAGGACAACTTGAAGCACTCTTACAACCGTTGGAGAACCACATTAGGCAAATTGAAGACCAATAACTAATGCTCATGCGGTACATGAAGGATCACAACAATGCCATCACCCAAGTCATCCAAGAAAAGTACTCGGATAGCCGCAAACCGTTCCCCATCTTTCCTGCCAGAATCCTTGCCACGACAACCAACACTGAATATGCCGTGACAACCAAAGCTAAAGACTCCCCGGAAACCACTGCAAGAGCCAAAGGTAAAGCACATATGCCTGAATCAACTCGTACTGAATCATTGTCTGATTTTTCAGATTCAGACAAGTCCTTCATTGCACCAACGAAGACCACACCAGTCGACTCCTCCAAGCCAAAGCGAAAAGCCAATGAGATTGAGGAAGAGGATGATAAGGACGATGAGGACACCCCCGTACGAGGATCGATTCCACCATCAGCAACAAGAAAGCAACCACCGTGTTCAAGCAAAAGAATCAAGACACCGACCAAAAGGAAACTAATCATCAACGACGACGAACTCTCGGAGTAAGTCCTCGTTTACATTTTACTTTTCTTTATTTTTATTTCTATTTTTCTTTGTTACATGCATTGAGGAGAATGCCTCACTCGAGTTTGAGGGGGATTGTTACTAGTTAGTTGTCATGTTTAGTTGCATTCATCTTAAGTATTGCATATAGGATACATAAATTGCTTGCCATGCCTTTGGTTGGAACAATAATTGCCTAGATTTGATGAATATCCGATGATGACATTGCTAATGTACTTAATTGATAAAACTTTTTATTCTAGGATAAATGTGGAAACACTTAGAATCTTACTATGATGCTAAACTTGATTAAACACTATTGTGGCTTGATTGATTTAAGGAATTCTAGCAAACTTAGGTTGATAGTTAAAAAATTGGGGATTAGAATAAAAATTGGATGAATGCTAGAGGTGCCCGAAATTGGCTCTAGTATGTGCTAAAAATTGATCGCTAGAGGTGCCTGAAATTGGCTCTAGTCGAATAAATTAACTAACTTAAGAAAACTAAAAACAAAACACTAGAGGTGCTCGAAACTGGCTCTAGTTTAAACATGTTAAAAGAACCCAAGTAAGTAATTTGAAAACCTCTTGTTTGCATAGAATCCAAAAAATCAACTTGCACACAACTTCGCACACACTCACAAGCATTACAGTTTGATTCCGAGTAATTCCTAAGTTGTCCGAAAAAATGAAAAGCCAACCATACTTTGTGCCACGGTTATGAGGATTGAAATCAAGTTCAAACTAAGTTTGTGAAAATTGAAGTCTTGGCGGGTAATTATTAGTTTGCATTGCTTGAGGACAAGCAATAGTTTGAGTTTGAGGGTGTGTTAAGTGTCTAAAAGTACTATTTTATTCACCCTTTTTATTCATATTATTGCTAGACTTAGGCTCGTATTACTTGCATTATTAGCCATTCATGCATGTTTGCATTGTTTCCTTGGTGGTTAAGCTTGATATCATATTTTGCTTAATTTTGTGGAAAAGGGTGCTGCCGATAGTTATTTTTGTGTATGAAGAATCACTTGCCAAAGCAAGGCTGGAACCAGTTGCTAGCGCAATACAAGAAGGAGATGCCGAGCTAGTTGCCAGGGCAATTGTTGATAAGGGATAAGATGACATGGCAGCCGAAATTGATGACTAGATAAACCCAAGATGATGTGGAGCAAAGTTAAATCCCAAAGGAGTTTGATTTCCATGAAGAGGTCAAAGAGAAATTAAATCCCAAGAAGATAGGAGAAGATATAGAAGGAATTTAAATATAATAAAGAATTATATTCTTTAAAAGTATTTAATTCCAGCATAACTTCCCCCTCAAGAAAGACCTTGACCTAGCCCTATAAATTGAGGACCAAGCCGTCACCTCAAGGAGGTGCAAAAAGGGGAGAGAAATCGGCAAGAAGTTTTCAACCATTCTTCATCTTTTTCTTTCTTGTTCGATTAGGTTTATGCTAGGGACTCTTTGTTTTGTGTTTCTTTTGAACCTAGCCATGAACTAAATCTATTTGGCTAAGGTTATTGTGTTTTGTGGTTGTGAGAAACAATTGGATTTTGTTTAGGTAATAAGAGTTTGCACTTTCAATTCAAGGTTTACTCATTCTTGGTTTTTATTCTTGTTTGCGAGTGAATTGGGAGAGGATCTCGTGATTCTATCTATTTATCTAATATCATGAGAGTTAGAATCAAGAAACAAATGAGTATGGTCTTTATTTAATCTATTGATGGTGAAGATTAATCCTGCTTAGGAATAAGTTAAGGAGTTCAACGGCTAAGAGGAGCGCAAGATTGGTTGTTGTTCACCCTTAATTCACGCATGGATGTATTGTCAAGGCATGCACAATTAGCTAGAGTTTCGACTTAGGGATAAAAAGAAACCATTGAAGAACGCTCTGCCAAACCTTGAAGTTGCTGCCCAGCCGCGCAAACAGTTGCCCAGGCAACCATTCGATTAGTTGCCAAGGCAACCTAGCTGAGCAAGTTGTCACGACAACTGAGTTGCCCTTGCACTCTTTTACCAAGACGATCCAATAGGCTATCACACCTCAACTCACGATAACCTAGCCTATTCCCTCTCTTTTGATTACATCTTCTTTTACTTTATTACTTTCTAGTTTAGTTGTTAGTTAAAACTCCTACAATCACCTACTTGTGTTTTTACTTTTTACAGTGCAAGAGATTGAATTCTTGAAGTGGCACCAATCCCTGTGGAGACGATATCTTTTATACTATAACTTGCGACATGTACACTTGCACAATTGTGGAGCACTTATTACGCGCAACAATCCGCGTAGCCTAGTTTTTGTTTCTAGTTTCAAGGATTTCAGCCCATACCAATACACAGCTAAGCCCGTATCGATACGCTAAGCCAAATTTCAGTTTCCAGATTCAAGGATTTCAGCCTGTACCGGTACACAGCTAAGCCCGTAACGATACGTGTTGACTGCGTTGACCCTATATCGATACACCATCAATCGTATCAGTACGCCGACCTGAAATGACAAAATTTTGCTAGTTTTTATTCGATTTACCCAATCATATGTTATTCAAATTTTATCAAACTTTATCGACAACCTTAAAAATAGTAATTCTAATCGCAAATCAAATTTTACAGCATTCCGAATATGTTTACTAAGATTTTACCAATTGGGGCTTTTAAGCTCATTTTAACCGTTTACCGTTCACCACATGTATTATCTAGGATCTTTTAGACTTATACAAACATCTCACAATAGGCCATTTAGACACGTTTGGATCTTATACCACCTTACTAGGAGTTCGGAAACAAAAGTAAACATACATATAGCTTGCGGAAGTGACTTGCAACCGGGAGATTACACGATCGTAGCTCGGAAGATCTCAAGGTCCTGAAATGCATGAGACCCACATATGTTAGGCTTATATAGCCTAGTGAGGTAGTCATCAACACGCAAACAATAACATTTAACATATAATACATGCTCTGAAAATGAGTGGCATAGTGACATGCTTAATTATCTTATTCACATACTTTTAATCACAAAGTCTCATGCTTAATCAATTATCACAATTTTACATAATTCAAACAAAGATGATACACATATCAAACCCCTTGGACAACGTAACAAATAAATACGTGGATTCCCCTTTTTCACCAACATATATAACAGATTTGAGCCATAACTCCGGATAAATCCCTTACATAATCCATCCTTATTTCCCCTACAAATAAGCCGTAGCCCCGGACCGTCGTCCACCCTTACTTATACGAGCTCAAATAACCCTATGGCATGCCAATTGTATCTAAAATTCACAATGTCCAAGGTTTGCATATTTCATTGTATTCTTACTATAGTGCCCGTAGGCCATAACATGTCGAAAACGAAATTGAGCCTTAGCTCCAGATTTCATAACATAACTTAAACATACTAGGCTTCATATATTATAGCATATCGTGTTCATATCAAACTTTCACATGTATGGCATCTTCAAATAATACTTTTGAACTTACCATGTTTACCATTGGCATCCACACAAGCTTGCTCTATTGAGCCTTTAGCAAAATGCACACAAACATCACAATCACAAATCAAATGCAACGGGATGGCGCCTAGCCTATCCCTTGACACGACTACACTCACCTTGATTACAAAGCTCTTGGATTAGAACTCCTTGTTTCCTAGCTTTCGTTGGAGATGGCGAGGGGTCCTTCTCCACCACTTAAGCTAGCACAAGGTTAGGGATTGTATTAGAATTTGAACTAAGGATTCAAAATTGTATTTCACGCTTACTGAAACTTATAGACAACATCAGATTGACAAAATTAACTCTTTAATCCATGGGCTCTATTTGAACATTAGAACCCTAATCTTGCAATTAGACCTCAACGAAAGATGGAATAACTAAACCGATATAGGGGTTTTACTCACCGAATCGTGAACTTTCAAATGATATATCAAACTTGAATGAAGGTGGAAGATTGCACCGAGGTGCTTGCTTAGCTCAAGGTAGAAGATGAAGATGGTGGTGCTTGCTTTAGTGAAGAACAAAGGATGAATTTTGGTTTTTCGGGAGGTTTACAATTGAAAAGAATGAAAGCTTCTATTGATTTTTATCTATTGTTTGGGGAAATCATTGTTCACCTCCCAAGGGTCCAATAGAATGCTTTCCTCTAAAAAAGGGTAAACATATTTAATTATTTCCATCATTTCCCATCCCCTTTGACATTCCAAGGCAAGTGGTGGTTGCATACCACCCCATTTCTGAAACAAATTACGTGGGGAGGCAAGCTAAGAGGTAAGTAAGCACCTTGCTTACTTCCCTTTTAATTTTGACTTCGAACAGATTCAAAACAGGGGACTCGTACCGATACGCTCGTGGCGGTACCAATACGCCCAGGATAAAACAGGTAAGTTAGTTATTGGCAGTTGGACCGTATCGATACTGGCATGACCGTATCGATACGCCTAGCTCAGAATTTGTATTTTTGGCTTGAATTTCATGCAAGGAAGTTCATCCAATCAAATAAGGCCAAAATATAACTTCATTAAACATGATGGGTACAGAGGTCAATTGTTACAACATTTAATACATCGGATTCAAAATTTTCAATCGCCGGAACCTACTTTCGACTAGGTCAGTTTTTGGGATTGACACTATGTCAATAGCTTTTAATCAAAGAATGCATTACACAAGTTTCATTCCTATTTTAAACTTATTATATTTATATACGGGATTAGAAATCCAGTTTCTCAGTTGTGTAATTTATTTCATACCACTAGAGACCCATTGGGTCCTTTACCTTGAATTATGGAACCCCTGAACATAAACTCAAATTTCTTGGGTAAATTTCCAGAGAGTATTGATACTCCTATATGGGTATTGATACGTCTCTCTAGGTAGCGATACTTTTCCACAAATACAGATACTCAATTTAGGTTCGAACAAAATAGGTCCTCAAGCCGTACTGATACGCTCACCCCCATATCGGTACTCAATAACGGTACGTAAAACACTCTATACCGATCCCCACTCATACCGGTACTTTCTTCTTTGTGCACTGGTGCACAAAATCCTTTCTCAGGCAATAGAACAGTAGTACCGATACGGCCCCTAACGTACCGGTATGTGAAAATGTTACCGAAATTTCCATTAAGTAATGGGTACCGATACTCAAGAAGTCATACCAGTACGCCCTTCATGTTTTGACTCATTACATAGAGAGGGGTACCAGTACCGAACCACTCGTACTGATATGCGAACACAGATTTTTAAGTTTAGGGTTCAAATTTCTCATCTTTAACCCCAAACCAACTTGCTAACCCCCAAAACTCATCCTACATCTTATTGATGGTGTTTAGGGTCAGTTTCTACCAATTTTACAAGTTTTTAACATCAATTATAACTTTTTCCATTAACACCCATCAAGATCATTCAAGCATGTTCAAAAAACCAAAATGACATACAAAGCAATTACCCTTATGATATGCAGGAAACAAGGAATTGGAATTGTACTAACTTCCTTTGAAACACCAAAAAACTTTGATTCCACAAGCTTCAAGCCTTTCTTTCTCCTTGAGCCTTAGAGTGCTCTCCTACTTCTTTGACTACAAAAGATGATGATAACCATGTTACAACACTAGTAGGGAAATTAGGAAGCTAAAACACAAATTATACCAAGAATAAAGCCTCTAACACCTCATTCTCGTTCTTCCCAAGACCCCCACCCAAAACCCCATCCACCATTATTTCCAACCATTTTTACCTTAGTTTAAAGATCTCTAAATGCTAAACAGACTTCCCTTCTTGACCAAAACATGACTCACACTCAAAACCTTAAATATTTCACCCTTAACACTCAAACTTTGGGTAAGAGATGAGAGTGGGTGGGAGAGAGAGAAAAAGGACAATGTTGACTTCACTCACCTTACAAATCTGCAGAATATTAAGTAACCACTAGTCTATTTTCCTCCCAACCATAAATTTACCATGTTAACCCTCTCAAAATCATCCTAACCCAACCCCAACTCAACTTAAGCAAGCCCAACAACATTAGGCAGGCCTAAACTGACGCCCAAGGCCTTATATTTCAACCCAAACTTGTGGCCCAACTCTCGGGTTAACCCTACCCTCGAATTCCAAAATTTGGGTCGTTACACGCTATCTAAAACAAAACTAATAATGGCAGTAAATGTTGGAACCGAGACTAAGCCCAGTCCCCACTCGGATCCACCATCACGGCAATAGAGATAACCTCAAGCGCGAATGATTGACTTGGTGATACAAAAGCATGGAGTGGTCCGAGTTCTCCAAGCCATGAATCGTGCCAAAACTTATTGGTCCTCCCATCGCCAACAGACCATATAATGTTAGTCCGAACATCATTCTATACCATAATCAAACCTTTTTAAAGACGTGAAACATTCCTATTACGCAACATGTCTGAGATCCTCTTATGGCATTTATATTTAGTACAAAGAAATCGCACCCATAATGCGTCCTGATGCACAATTAAATTGAACGCCAATTTATAAGAAAAGCTTTGTTCATAACATCAAGTTTCTAGAAATCGGGCCCTCCTTGTACAATAAGTCGACAAACCTCATCCCACCATACAAGATAAACACCTTTACCATTATCCGAAATTCCTTACACAAACTTATGAATTAGACGCTCTATAGCCAAACACGTCTGCTTAGGTAGCATCGTTGTTTGCATAATATACGTGGGGATAGCCAATAAGCTACTTTAGCAAGCGTAATACAACTATCCAGTGAAGGAGTCTTCGCATTCTACCCAGATAACTTATTCTGAACCATAGAAATCAAATACTTATAGGAATCCAAAGTAACACGTCGATGAAGGAGCGGAACACCCAAGTAGCGGCCTAGGTCATTAACCTCTTTAAGTTTAAAAACTGAGCTAATATGAGTGTTGCGCGTAATAAGTGCTACGCAATTGTGCAAGTATACACGTTGCAAGTTATAGTATAAAAGATATCGTCTCCACAGGGATTGGTGCCACTTCAAGAATCTAGTCTCTTGCACTGTAAAAAGTAAAAACACAAATAAAGGATTATAGGAGTTTAACTAATAACTAATCTAGAAAGCAATAAAGTAAAAGAAAATATGAGATCAAATGAGAGGGAGATAGGCCAGGTTATCGTGAGTTGAGGTGTGATAGCCGATTGGATCGTCTTGGTAAAAGAGTGCACAGGCAACTCAGTTGTCGTGGCAACTTGCACAACGGGGTTGCCTTGGCATCTAATCGATGGTTGCCTGGGCAACTACTTGGGCGTCTGGGCAGCAACCGTCAAGGTTCGGCAGAGCGTTCTTCAATGGTTTCTTCTTATCCCTAAGTCGAAACTCTAGCTACTTGTGCATGCCTTGATAATACATCCCTGCGTGAATCAAAGGTGAACAACAACCAATCTTGCGCTCCTCTTAGCCGTTGAAATCCTTAACTTATTCCTAAGCCGGATTAATCTTCACCATTAATAGATTGAATAAAGATCATATTCATTCGTTTCTTGAATCCAACTCTCCCGATATTAGATAAATAGATGAAATCACGAGATCCTCTCCCAATTCACTCGCAAACAAGAATACGAACCATGAATGAATAAACCTTGAATAGAAAAGTACAAACTCTTATTACCTAAACAAAATCAAATAGTTTCTCACAACCACAAAACACAATAACCATAGTCAAATAGATTTAGTTCATGGCTAGGTTCCAAAGAAACACAAGATAAATAATCCCTAGCATGAACCCAATCGAACAAGAAAGAAAGTATGAAGAATGAGGCTTGTCGAAATCCTCCTTGCCCTAGATGCTTGTCGAAAATTCTCTCCTCTTGCCTTCCTTGATGCTTGTCGAAATTCCCCTCTCTTGCTCCCTATGGATTGTCGAAATCTCCCTCTTATTTATAGGGCTAGGCCAAAGTCCTTCTTTGAGGAGGAAGTTAAGTTGGAATTAAATTATCTTTAAAGAATATAATTCTTTATTATAATTGTATTCCTACTAGAACTTCTCCTATCTTCTTTGAATTTAATTCTTCTTTAATCTCTGCATGGAAATCAAATTCCTTTGGGTTTGGGCTTTGCTCCACGTCATCTTGGGCTTGTCTAGTCATTAATTTTGACTACCATATCACATTTGCTCTTGTTGACAATTGCCCTGGCAACTGGCTCGACGTCTCCTTCATGTATTGCCCTGGCAACTAGCTCGACGTCTCCTTCATGTATTGCCCTGGCAACTAGCTCGGCATCTCCTTCATGCATTGCCCTGGCAACTAGCTCTAGCCTTGCTTTGGCAAATGATTCTGCACATACACACAAAACACATCAAAGCAGCATCTTTTCCCACAAAAACTACCAAGTTGTGTAATCAAGCTCAACGTTGGAAGGAAACATGAATTAATGCATGAATGGCTAATTATGCAACTAATATGAGCCTAAGTCTAACAATAATATGAGTAAAAAGGGTAAGAAAATAGTATTTTTGAACACTTATCACACCCCCAAACTTGAACTATTGCTTGTCCTCAAGCAATGCAAACTCATAATTACCTGCCAAGACTTCAATTTTCACAAACTTAGCTTTGAACTTGATTTCAATTCTCTGAACCGGGGCACAAAGTATGATTGGCTTTTCATTTTTCGGAAAACTTAGGAGTTACTCAGAATCAAACTATAATGCTTGTGAGTGTGTGCAGAGTTGTGTGCAAGTTGATTTTTCGGATTCTCTGCAAACAAGAGGTTTTCAAATTACTTCATTGGGTTCTTTTTAACATGTTTTAACTAGAGCCAGTTTTGGGCACCTCTAGTGTTTTGTTTTTAGTTTTATTCGACTAGAGCTGGTTTCGGGCACCTCTAGCGAAAAAAAATTTTAGCACATGCTAGAGCCAGTTTTGGGCACCTCTAATGATCAATTTTTTTAGCACAAGCTAGAGCCAATTTCGGGCACCTCTAGCATTAATCCAATTTTTATTCTAAACTCCCAATTTGTTAATTATCAACCTAAGTTCACTAGAATTCCTTAAATCAATCAAACCACAACAGTGTTTCATCAAATTTAGCATCATAGTAAAATTCTAAGTTTTTCCATGGTAATCCTAGAATAAAAATTCTATCAATTAAGTGCATTGGCAAAGTTATCATCGGATATTCATCAAATCTAAGCAATTCTTGTTCCAACTAAAGGCATGGCAAGCAATTTATGTATCCTAAATGTAATACTTAAGATAAATGTAACTAAACATGGTAACTACTAATAACAATCCCCCCCAAACTCGAGTGAGGCATTGTCCTCAATGCATGCATTAAAGAAAAATAAAAATAACGAAAAATAAAATGCATACGAGGACTTACTCTGAGAGTTCGTCATCGTAGATGATTAGTTTCCTTTTAGTCGGTGTCTTGATTCTCTTGCTTGAACGGGATGGTTGTTTTCTTGTTGCCGGTGGTGGAATCGATCCTCGTACGGGGTTGTCCTCATCATCCTCTTCATCAATGTCATTGGATTTTTGCTTGGAGGATTCAATTGGTGCGGTCTTTGTTGGTGCAATGGAGGACTCGTCCGAATCTGAAAAATCAGAAAATGATTCCGTAGGAGTTGATTCGGGCATAGATGCTTTACCTTTGGCTTTTGTAGTGGTTGCCGGGATGTCTTTAGCTTTGGTTGCCGTGGCGTCTTCAGGGTTGGTTGTCGTGGCATCAGCTTGTGCAGGCACGATGTAGGTTACCGCGGCATCATCTATTGCGGTTACCGTGGCGACTACTTCATTGGGTGTCGAGGCAAGGATCTCGCAGCAGAAATTTCCTTAGCATAGTGGTTGTGAGTCTTGTTGTGGAAAAGAAAACAAAGAAAACCTGAAAACTAAAGATAATGAAATAAAATATCTCCTAAAAATAAAAATGAAAATAAAAACAAAAAGAAAATATTGAAAGGAGGGCATGCTCATACATATCCTAAGTTGACCACTTCTTTGTTACGTTCCACATGGGCACCATTGTAGTGCTTCAATCTTTGTCCATTAACTTTGAATTCATGGTTTTCAAAGATGGACTTGATTATCATAGCACCATGGGAGAATGGTTTGACAACTTCAAATGGTCCCGACCATCTTGATTTCACTTTCCGGGAAAAGTTTTAGCCGAGAATTGAATAAGAGAACTAGTTGCCCTGGCATGAATTACTGCGGCAATAGTTTCTTGTCATGCCATTGCTTTGTTTTCTCCTTGTAGATTCATTCATTGTTATAGGCGAGTGCACGGAATTCTTCTATCTCATTAAGGTCCAACAAACGCTTTTGTCCGGTACTTTCCCAATCCATATTCACGGTCTTGATTGCCCAATATGCCTTGTGTTCAATTTCCATCGGTATATGGCATGTTTTACCATAGACAAGTCGGAAGGGGGACATACCTAAGGGTGTTTTGAATACAGTGCGATATGCCCAAAGTGCATCATCTAGTATTAATGACCAATCCTTCATAGAGGGATTTACAACTTTTTCGAGTATACCCTTCAATTCCCGGTTGAAAATTTCTGCTTGCCCGTTGGTTTGTGGGTGATATGCCAAAGCATTGCAACATCTTGGCAATTAGTCTGTTGTCAAAATGCTTGCCTTCCTCACTGATAATTGCTCTCGGCATCCCAAACCGTGTAAATATGTTTTTCTGCAAGAATCGTTACACGGTATTGGAATCGTTGTTGGGAATTGCAGCTGCCTCAACCCATTTAGACACGTAGTCGACGGAAAGTAAGATGTAGAGGTTGCCGAATGAAGATGGGAAAGGTCCCATAAAATCGATCCCCCACACATCGAACAATTCCACCTCGATGATGATGTTCGAGCGGCATCTCATGTCATCTAGAGATATTGCCCGCCCCTGCGCAACGATCACATTGCTTGTAAAAGTCTTGGGCATCTTTGTACAATGTTGGCCAATACAAACCGGATTGCAAAACTTTGGTCGCGGTACGAATTCCTCCAAAATGTCCTCCATAGGGTGAAGAATGGCATTGCCGGAGTACATTATGTTGCTCTTCTTCTTGAGGACACATCGGCGTATAACCTGATCGCACATTGTTTAAACAAAAGAGGCTCGTCCCAAAAGTAATGCTTAGCATCATGGCGGAACCGCTTCTTCCCTTGGTGAGTAATGCCATAAGGTAAAATACCACAAACAAGGAAATTAACTAAATCTGCGTGCGGAGTATTGACGAGGCATGTCTTTCTTTGTGGCGATCGCTCCCAAAATTGCCGAGGAGTGCGGCGTCAAGAATCGCTGCAGCGTCGAGAGTTATCGAAGTGTGTGCATCCATGATTGTCGAGACGTTGAGGGTTGCCGAGGCATGCGCATCCATGGTTGCCGAGGCAACTAAGATTTGTTCATCCAAAGAATGCATCGATATCTCTAGATCCGCTTGCTCCTCCTCTTTGCGTTCTAAACGTGATAAGTGGTCGCCACTTGATTTTCTGTTCTTTTCTGTCCTTAATTTCAATATCAAATTCTTGTAAAAGTAATATCCAACGAATCAAACGAGGTTTAGCATCCTTTTTAGCAAATAGGTATTTGATTGCCGAATGGTCCGTATGAATAATTACCTTTGTACCAATCAAATAGGCTCGGAACTTGTCAAATGCGAAAACTACAGCTAGTAACTCTTTCTCCATTGTTGCCTAATTCACTTGAGCACTATTAAGAGTTTTACTAGCGTAGTATATCATATGGAAGGTCTTACCTGTGCGTTGGCCTAGGACTGCTCCTACCGCGAAATCACTTGCATCACACATGAGCTCAAAAGGTAGCGTCCAATATGGTGGAACGACAATGGGTGCTGAGGCAAGCTTTTCCTTTAGGGTTTCAAATGCTTGGGTGCAAGAATCATCAAAATCGAAGGCTTTATCCTGTTCAAGCAAATTGCACAAGGGTTTAGTGATTTTAGAAAAATTATGAATGAACCTCCTGTAAAAACCTGCATGTCCAAGAAAACTTCGAATTCCTTTAACCGAACTTGGTGGGGGTAATCTCTCGATCACGTCCACCTTGGCTTTGTCTACTTCAATTCCCTTGGATGAAATCTTGTGGCCGAGCACTATTCATTCATCTACCATAAAATGGCATTTCTCCCAATTGAGGACTAAATCAGTTTCTTCACATCTTGCCAACACCCTCTCTAAGTTGCCGAGACAGCTATCGAAGTCATTACCAAAAACAGAAAAATCATCCATGAAGATCTCAAGGAAGTCTTCGACCATGTCTGAAAAGAGTGCCATCATGCATCTTTAGAAGGTTGTCGGGGCGTTACACAATCTGAGCGGCATCCTTCGGAAGGCATAAGTATCGTATGGGCATGTGAAGGTTGTCTTTTCTTGATCTTCTCGGTGCTATGGCAATTTGATTGCAACCTAAATAACCATCAAGAAAACAATAAAAGGGTTTACCGCAAGACGGTCAAGCATTTGATCAATAAAGGGTAATGGGAAGTGATCTTTCCTAGTGGCTTTGTTTAGCTTTCGATAATCCATACAAACCCTCCAACCGGTCTGATCCCTAGCTGGAATGAGTTCATTGTTTTCATTACTTACCACCGTTATACCTCCTTTTTTCGGTACACATTGTACCGGACTTACCCATGTACTATCGAGATAGGGTATATAATGTCGGCGTCAAGCCACTTGATGATTTCTTTCATTACAACCCCTTTCATGGCACGATTCAGTCTCCTCTCGGGCCTCAATTGAAGGTTTGTGATCATCTTCCAACAAAATCTTGTGCATGCATCTTGTCGGGTTAATTCCCTTCAAGTCGGCAATTGTCCACCCTATTGCCTTTTGTGTAGCTTCAACATCTTGATCAACTTCTTTTCCTGTTCAGGCTGTAACTTAGAAGAAATAATTACAGGCAATGTATTATCGGTTCCTAAGTATGCATATTTTAGTTGCTCGCAATTGTTTCAACTCAAGAATCGGTGGTTGTTCAATAGAGGGTTTTTCGAGCTTACCTTCCTTACCTGAGTAATCCAGTGGTTCAAAGTATGTACCTGGTCGATTGACTAGCCAATTTGCCTCTTCTTGTTGTTCCTCATCGACCGGTTCTTCATACTCTTCAGGTTCCTCTTGATCGGCAATGTAGTTGCCGAGGCAACTGAATTCCTCGTCGAAGTTAAACTCTGCCGTGGCATGAAGAAGTTGGCATTCTTCTGGATCATCGGCATGCCTTAGTGTTTGGAACACATTTAGTTTAACTTGCTGGTCATTCACCCTCATTGTAAGTTCTCCCTTTTCAACATCGATCAAGGTTCTCCCTGTTGCTAGGAATGGTCTCCCGAGAATGATAGGTGCATGCTCATCTGCTTAAAATAATAAAGTCAGCGAGAAAAATAAATTTATCAACTTTTACCAGTATATCCTCGATTTTTCCCTCTGGATGCACATAGGATCTGTCGGCTAGCTGTAACATAACTGTTGTAGGTCTTGCCTTCCCGATTCCTAATTTCTGGAAAACCGATTTAGGCATCAAGTTTATGCTAGCCCCAAGGTCGCATAATGCTTTCCCGACATAGTGATTTCCAATTGAACAGGGTATTGTGAAACTTTCGGGATCCTTCAACTTTGGTGGCATACGATTGTGCAATGCCATGCATCCCTCCTGTTATGCAATGCTGTTTCAAACTCTCCTAGCCTTGTTCTCTTGGACACAATGTCTTTAAGAAACTTGGCATAGTTTGGCATTTGTTCAATTGCTTCCACCAATGGCAAGTTGATGTGGACTTGCTTTAGGATATCAAAAACTTCTTGAATTGGTATTCTTGCTTTTGTCGCTTCAACCTTTGTGGGAATGGTGGTGGAAGTCGGATATCTTCGATCCTTTCTTTGGTTTAAAACCTGATTGACGGCATTGCCGGGACAACTGGAGTTACCGAGGCGTTATCAACTGGGGTTGCCGAGGCATCTTTATCATCGTTACCGAGGCATGCTTATTGCCGGTTGCCGCGGCAATTCCTCGGTTCAAAGATCCGAGGCTTTGCCGCTAGGTTCATCTTGATCTTTTTGTGGAGTTTTGTTTGATGAGCAGGTTTGAGCCTCTCTAAGTTGTTGGCCACTTCTAGTGGTGATTGCCTTCCATTGCTCATGGCCAGTTCTTCTTGCGACTTCAGTATCGCTAGGTAAACCTCCTTGCGGTCTAGTATTCAGATTTTGAGCAAACTGTCCGACTTGATTTTCCAATGATTTGATTGTCGCCTCTTGGTTTTGCAATCTCATATCGGTCCTGTTAATAAAAGCATCGATTCTTTTTATGAAGTTACTATTCTCAGCCATATAAGATTCATTTTTTTCATCATAAAAGCATTTAGAGAATTTTCTAAAGAACTAGATGTTGTCGTTTGTTGTTCTTTGCGACAACTATTCTTGTGGCATATTCTCGCTGGAACCCGATGCTTGTACATTCTGATTGTTCTGGTTTAGAGCATTGTTGGGATTACTCCATGAAAAATTTGGGTGCTTCTTCCAAGCTGGATTGTATGTATTGGACATCACATTGTCGTTTTCGATTGTAATTCCCACATAGAAGTCGGATTCGGATTCTCGCATACATTCAAAAGAATCATGGTTATCACCACATAACTCACAAAAATAATCCATTACCTTGACTTCATGTATGTTGTTTGGTTTTTGCATGTTCTGGACCATCTTGGTTAAAGTGGCCAATTGTGCGAAATTGAATCAAGATCCTAGTTCATGTATTGTGGCTTGGCGCCTAACTCCTCCTCTTCTAGTAGATGGAAATTGATAATCATTCTTGGCCAGCCTGTTTAAAATTTGTATTGCTTCCTCCGGCGACTTATCTAGAAGTATGCCGTTTGCCAAGGCATCTAGCATCATCCTTGTTGGTGTATTCACGGCATTGTAAAACATTGTTACTTGAGTCCACACCGAAATCCGTGTAGGGGGCATTTTGTAGAAGTTCTCTATATCGCTCCCAAGCCTCGTACATGGATTCATCATCCGTTGCGAAAAGAAGTAATGTCGTTACAAAGCTTATTAGTTAAATTTGTAGGATTAAATCGAGCAAGGAAATCACGACAAAGATCGGTCCAAGATGCTATTGATCCGGTAGGAATGTTATTTAACCATGTTTTCGCCCTATCCTCGGTGTATGGGGAATAATCTTAATCGTAAGACATCGGGGGTGACTCCGTGTATTTTGAACGAGTTGCAAATCTTGAGGAAAGATTTCAGATGTTGTCGTGCATCTTCAGTTGCTGAGCCGCCAAATTGACCAATTGTGTTGATCATATTAAACATTACCGGTTTTAACTCAAAGCAGTCGGCTTCAATTTCAGGTGCGACAACTCCTGGATTAAGTCCATCAAGATCTTCTTCAAGATAGTCTCGAATAGTTTTGTTTCGTGCAAGAATCACTCCTCCTCTTGCTGGAACATCTTGATTCATATTGCCGTCTTGATTAGCCATTGCTACTCTTATCCTTCGTCTAAGTCTTTGTAAGGTTCGTTCGATTTCTGGATCAAAGGGATATTCTGGTGTAGTTGGTCTCGCCCTGGTCATATACCAATGCAAAACCAAAGTTTGTTAGCCCTTTGAATCTTAAACAAGAAAAGTAAAAAGAAAGTGCAAGAAAATAAAAACAAAGTCGTTATTGCCAATCCCCGGCAACGGTGCCAAAAACTTGTTGCGCGTAATAAGTGTTATGCAATTGTGCAAGTATACACGTTGCAATTTATAGTATAAAAGATATCGTCTCCACAGGGATTGGTGCCACTTCAAGAATCTAGTCTCTTGCACTGTAAAAAGTAAAAACACAAATAAAGGATTATAGGAGTTTAACTAATAACTAATCTAGAAAGCAATAAAGTAAAAGAAAATATGAGATCAAATGAGAGAGAGATAGGCCAGGTTATCATGAGTTGAGGTGTGATAGCCGATTGGATCGTCTTGGTAAAAGAGTGCACGGGCAACTCAGTTGCCGTGGCAACTTGCACAACGGGGTTGCCTTGGCAACTAATCGATGGTTGCCTGGGCAACTAGTTGGGCAACTACTTGGGTGTCTGGGCAGCAACCTTCAAGGTTCGGCAGAGCGTTCTTCAATGGTTTCTTCTTATCCCTAAGTCAAAACTCTAGCTACTTGTGCATGCCTTGATAATACATCCCTGCGTGAATCAAGGGTGAACAACAACCAATCTTGCGCTCCTCTTAGCCGTTGAAATCCTTAACTTATTCCTAAGCCGGATTAATCTTCACCATCAATAGATTGAATAAAGATCATATTCATTCGTTTCTTGAATCTAACTCTCCCGATATTAGATAAATAGATGAAATCACGAGATCTTCTCCCAATTCACTCGCAAACAAGAATAAGAACCAAGAATGAATGAACCTTGAATAGAAAAATGCAAACTCTTATTACCTAAACAAAATCCAATAGTTTCTCACAACCACAAAACACAATAACCATAGCCAAATAGATTTAGTTCATGGCTAGGTTCCAAAGAAACACAAGATAAATAATCCCTAGCATGAACCCAATCGAACAAGAAAGAAAAGGATGAAGAATGAGCCTTGTCGAAATCCTCCTTGCCCTAGATGCTTGTCGAAAATTCTCTCCTCTTGCCTTCCTTGATGCTTGTCGAAATTCCCCTCTCTTGCTCTCTATGGATTGTCGAAATCTCCCTCTTATTTATAGGGCTAGGCCAAAGTCCTTCTTTGAGGAGGAAGTTAAGTTGGAATTAAATTATCTTTAAAGAATATAATTCTTTATTATAATTGTATTCCTACTAGAACTTCTCCTATCTTCTTGAATTTAATTCTTCTTTAATCTCTGCATGGAAATCAAATTCCTTTGGGTTTGGGCTTTGCTCCACGTCATCTTGGGCTTGTCTAGTCATCAATTTTGACTACCATATCACATTTGCTCTTGTTGACAATTGCCCGGCAACTGGCTCGACGTCTCCTTCATGTATTGCCTGGCAACTAGCTCGAGCGTCTCCTTCATGTATTGCCCTCGCAACTAGCTCGCATCATCTCCTTCATGCATTGCCCCGGCAACTAGCTCTAGCCTTGCTTTGGCAAATGATTCTGCACATACACACAAAACACATCAAAGCAGCATCTTTTCCCACAAAAACTACCAAGTTGTGTAATCAAGCTCAACGTTGGAAGGAAACATGAATTAATGCATGAATGGCTAATTATGCAACTAATATGAGCCTAAGTCTAACAATAATATGAGTAAAAAGGGTAAGAAAATAGTATTTTTGAACACTTATCACACCCCCAAACTTGAACTATTGCTTGTCCTCAAGCAATGCAAACTCATAATTACCTGCCAAGACTTCAATTTTCACAAACTTAGCTTTGAACTTGATTTCAATTCTCTGAACCGGGGCACAAAGTATGATTGGCTTTTCATTTTTCGGAAAACTTAGGAGTTACTCAGAATCAAACTATAATGCTTGTGAGTGTGTGCAGAGTTGTGTGCAAGTTGATTTTTTGATTCTCTGCAAACAAGAGGTTTTCAAATTACTTCATTGGGTTCTTTTTAACATGTTTTAACTAGAGCCATTTTGGGCACCTCTAGTGTTTTGTTTTTAGTTTTATTCGACTAGAGCTGGTTTGGGCACCTCTAGCGAAAAAAATTTTTTAGCACATGCTAGAGCCAGTTTTGGGCACCTCTAATGATCAATTTTTTTAGCACAAGCTAGAGCCAATTTCGGGCACCTCTAGCATTAATCCAATTTTTATTCTAAACTCCCAATTTGTTAATTATCAACCTAAGTTCACTAGAATTCCTTAAATCAATCAAACCACAACAGTGTTTCATCAAATTTAGCATCATAGTAAAATTCTAAGTTTTTCCATGGTAATCCTAGAATAAAAATTCTATCAATTAAGTGCATTGGCAAAGTTATCATCGGATATTCATCAAATCTAAGCAATTCTTGTTCCAACTAAAGGCATGGCAAGCAATTTATGTATCCTAAATGTAATACTTAAGATAAATGTAACTAAACATGGTAACTACTAATAACAATCCCCCCCAAACTCGAGTGAGGCATTGTCCTCAATGCATGCATTAAAGAAAAATAAAAATAACGAAAAATAAAATGCATACGAGGACTTACTCTGAGAGTTCGTCATCGTAGATGATTAGTTTCCTTTTAGTCGGTGTCTTGATTCTCTTGCTTGAACGGGATGGTTGTTTTCTTGTTGCCGGTGGTGGAATCGATCCTCGTACGGGGTTGTCCTCATCATCCTCTTCATCAATGTCATTGGATTTTTGCTTGGAGGATTCAATTGGTGCGGTCTTTGTTGGTGCAATGGAGGACTCGTCCGAATCTGAAAAATCAGAAAATGATTCCGTAGGAGTTGATTCGGGCATAGATGCTTTACCTTTGGCTTTTGTAGTGGTTGCCGGGATGTCTTTAGCTTTGGTTGCCGTGGCGTCTTCAGGGTTGGTTGTCGTGGCATCAGCTTGTGCAGGCACGATGTAGGTTACCGCGGCATCATCTATTGCGGTTACCGTGGCGACTACTTCATTGGGTGTCGAGGCAAGGATCTCGGCAGGAAATTTCCTTAGCATAGTGGTTGTGAGTCTTGTTGTGGAAAAGAAAACAAAGAAAACCTGAAAACTAAAGATAATGAAATAAAATATCTCCTAAAAATAAAAATGAAAATAAAAACAAAAAGAAAATATTGAAAGGAGGGCATGCTCATACATATCCTAAGTTGACCACTTCTTTGTTACGTTCCACATGGGCACCATTGTAGTGCTTCAATCTTTGTCCATTAACTTTGAATTCATGGTTTTCAAAGATGGACTTGATTATCATAGCACCATGGGAGAATGGTTTGACAACTTCAAATGGTCCTGACCATCTTGATTTCAGCTTTCCCGGGAAAAGTTTTAGCCGAGAATTGAATAAGAGAACTAGTTGCCCTGGCATGAATTACTGCGGCAATAGTTTCTTGTCATGCCATTGCTTTGTTTTCTCCTTGTAGATTCATTCATTGTTATAGGCGAGTGCACGGAATTCTTCTATCTCATTAAGGTCCAACAAACGCTTTTGTCCGGTACTTTCCCAATCCATATTCACGGTCTTGATTGCCCAATATGCCTTGTGTTCAATTTCCATCGGTATATGGCATGTTTTACCATAGACAAGTCGGAAGGGGGACATACCTAAGGGTGTTTTGAATACAGTGCGATATGCCCAAAGTGCATCATCTAGTATTAATGACCAATCCTTCATAGAGGGATTTACAACTTTTTCGAGTATACCCTTCAATTCCCGGTTGAAAATTTCTGCTTGCCCGTTGGTTTGTGGGTGATATGCCAAAGCATTGCAACATCTTGGCAATTAGTCTGTTGTCAAAATGCTTGCCTTCCTCACTGATAATTGCTCTCGGCATCCCAAACCGTGTAAATATGTTTTTCTGCAAGAATCGTTACACGGTATTGGAATCGTTGTTGGGAATTGCAGCTGCCTCAACCCATTTAGACACGTAGTCGACGGAAAGTAAGATGTAGAGGTTGCCGAATGAAGATGGGAAAGGTCCCATAAAATCGATCCCCCACACATCGAACAATTCCACCTCGATGATGTTCTGGAGCGGCATCTCATGTCATCTAGAGATATTGCCCGTCCTCTGGCAACGATCACATTGCTTGTAAAAGTCTTGGGCATCTTTGTACAATGTTGGCCAATACAAACCGGATTGCAAAACTTTGGTCGCGGTACGAATTCCTCCAAAATGTCCTCCATAGGGTGAAGAATGGCATTGCCGGAGTACATTATGTTGCTCTTCTTCAGGGACACATCGGCGTATAACCTGATCTGCACATTGTTTAAACAAAAGAGGCTCGTCCCAAAAGTAATGCTTAGCATCATGGCGGAACCGCTTCTTCCCTTGGTGAGTAATGCCATAAGGTAAAATACCACAAACAAGGAAATTAACTAAATCTGCGTACCAGAGTATTGACGAGGCATGTGCTGCTGTGGCGACTGCTCCCAAAATTGCTGAGGAGTGCGCGTCAAGGGCTGCTGCAGCGTCGAGAGTTATCGAAGTGTGTGCATCCATGATTGTCGAGACGTTGAGGGTTGCCGAGGCATGCGCATCCATGGTTGCCGAGGCAACTAAGATTTGTTCATCCAGTAATGCATCGCATATCTCTAGATCCGCTTGCTCCTCCCTGTTGCGTTCTAAACGTGATAAGTGGTCGGCCACTTGATTTTCTGTTCCTTTCCTGTCCTTAATTTCAATATCAAATTCTTGTAAAAGTAATATCCAACGAATCAAACGAGGTTTAGCATCCTTTTTAGCAAATAGGTATTTGATTGCCGAATGGTCCGTATGAATAATTACCTTTGTACCAATCAAATAGGCTCGGAACTTGTCAAATGCGAAAACTACAGCTAGTAACTCTTTCTCCATTGTTGCCTAATTCACTTGAGCACTATTAAGAGTTTTACTAGCGTAGTATATCATATGGAAGGTCTTACTGCGTGCGTTGGCCTAGGATTGCTCCTACCGCGAAATCACTTGCATCACACATGAGCTCAAAAGGTAGCGCCCAATATGGTGGAACGACAATGGGTCTTTGAGGCAAGCTTTTCCTTTAGGGTTTCAAATGCTTGGGTGCAAGAATCATCAAAATCGAAGGCTTTATCCTGTTCAAGCAAATTGCACAAGGGTTTAGTGATTTTAGAAAAATTATGAATGAACCTCTGTAAAAAACTCGCATGTCCAAGAAAACTTGAATTCCTTTAACCGAACTTGGTGGGGTAATCTCTCGATCACGTCCACCTTGGCTTTGTCTACTTCAATTCCCTTGGATGAAATCTTGTGGCCGAGCACTATTCATTCATCTACCATAAAATGGCATTTCTCCCAATTGAGGACTAAATCAGTTTCTTCACATCTTGCCAACACCCTCTCTAAGTTGCCGAGACAGCTATCGAAGTCATTACCAAAAACAGAAAAATCATCCATGAAGATCTCAAGGAAGTCTTCGACCATGTCTGAAAAGAGTGCCATCATGCATCTTTAGAAGGTTGTCGGGGCGTTACACAATCTGAGCGGCATCCTTCGGAAGGCATAAGTATCGTATGGGCATGTGAAGGTTGTCTTTTCTTGATCTTCTGGTGCTATGGCAATTTGATTGCAACCTAAATAACCATCAAGAAAACAATAAAAGGGTTTACCTGCAAGACGGTCAAGCATTTGATCAATAAAGGGTAATGGGAAGTGATCTTTCCTAGTGGCTTTGTTTAGCTTTCGATAATCCATACAAACCCTCCAACCGGTCACAGTCCTAGCTGGAATGAGTTCATTGTTTTCATTACTTACCACCGTTATACCTCCCTTTTTCGGTACACATTGTACCGGACTTACCCATGTACTATCAGAGATAGGGTATATAATGTCGGCGTCAAGCCACTTGATGATTTCTTTCATTACAACCCCTTTCATGGCACGATTCAGTCTCCTCTGGGCCTCAATTGAAGGTTTGTGATCATCTTCCAACAAAATCTTGTGCATGCATACTGTCGGGTTAATTCCCTTCAAGTCGGCAATTGTCCACCCTATTGCCTTTTTGTGTAGCTTCAACATCTTGATCAACTTCTTTTCCTGTTCAGGCTGTAACTTAGAAGAAATAATTACAGGCAATGTATTATCGGTTCCTAAGTATGCATATTTTAGTTGCTCTGGCAATTGTTTCAACTCAAGAATCGGTGGTTGTTCAATAGAGGGTTTTTCGAGCTTACCTTCCTTTACGAGTAATCCAGTGGTTCAAAGTATGTACCTGGTCGATTGACTAGCCAATTTGCCTCTTCTTGTTGTTCCTCATCGACCGGTTCTTCATACTCTTCAGGTTCCTCTTGATCGGCAATGTAGTTGCCGAGGCAATCTAATTCTCGTCGAAGTTAAACTCTGCCGTGGCATGAAGAAGTTGGCATTCTTACGGATCATCGGCATGCCTTAGTGTTTGGAACACATTTAGTTTAACTTGCTGGTCATTCACCCTCATTGTAAGTTCTCCTTTTCAACATCGATCAAGGTTCTCCTGTTGCTAGGAATGGTCTCCCGAGAATGATAGGTGCATGCTCATCGCTTAAAATAATAAAGTCGTGAGAAAAATAAATTTATCAACTTTTACCAGTATATCCTCGATTTTTCCCTCTGGATGCACATAGGATCTGTCGGCTAGCTGTAACATAACTGTTGTAGGTCTTGCCTTCCCGATTCCTAATTTCTGGAAAACCGATTTAGGCATCAAGTTTATGCTAGCCCCAAGGTCGCATAATGCTTTCCCGACATAGTGATTTCCAATTGAACAGGGTATTGTGAAACTTTCGGGATCCTTCAACTTTGGTGGCATACGATTGTGCAATGCCATGCATCCCTCTGTTGCGGCAACTGTTTCAAACTCTCCTAGCCTTGTTCTCTTGGACACAATGTCTTTAAGAAACTTGGCATAGTTTGGCATTTGTTCAATTGCTTCCACCAATGGCAAGTTGATGTGGACTTGCTTTAGGATATCAAAAAACTTCTTGAATTGGTATTCTTGCTTTTGTCGCTTCAACCTTTGTGGGAATGGTGGTGGAAGTCGGATATCTTCGATCCTTTCTTTGGTTTAAAACCTGATTGACGGCATTGCCGGGACAACTGGAGTTACCGAGGCGTTATCAACTGGGGTTGCCGAGGCATCTTTATCATCGGTTACCGAGGCATGCTTATTGCCGGTTGCCGCGGCAATTCCTGGTTCAGCATCTGAGGCTTTGCCGCTAGGTTCATCTTGATCTTTTTGTGGAGTTTTGTTTGATGAGCAGGTTTGAGCCTCTCTAAGTTGTTGGCCACTTCTAGTGGTGATTGCCTTCCATTGCTCATGGCCAGTTCTTCTTGCGACTTCAGTATCGCTAGGTAAACCTCCTTGCGGTCTAGTATTCAGATTTTGAGCAAACTGTCCGACTTGATTTTCCAATGATTTGATTGTCGCCTCTTGGTTTTGCAATCTCATATCGGTCCTGTTAATAAAAGCATCAGTTCTTTTTATGAAGTTACTATTCTCAGCCATATAAGATTCAGTTTTCATCATAAAAGCATTTAGAGAATTTTCTAAAGAACTAGATGTTGTCGGTTGTTGCTGCGACAACTGTTGCTGTGGCATATTCTGCTGGAATCCCGATGCTTGTACATTCTGATTGTTCTGGTTTAGAGCATTGTTGGGATTACTCCATGAAAAATTTGGGTGCTTCTTCCAAGCTGGATTGTATGTATTGGACATCACATTGTCGTTTCGATTGTAATTCCCCACATAGAAGCTGGATTCTGGATTCTGCATACATTCAAAAGAATCATGGTTATCACCACATAACTCACAAAAATAATCCATTACCTTGACTTCATGTATGTTGTTTGGTTTTTGCATGTTCTGGACCATCTTGGTTAAAGTGGCCAATTGTGCCGAAATTGAATCTGAAGATCCTAGTTCATGTATTGTGGCTTGGCGTCTAACTCCTCCTCTTCTAGTAGATGGAAATTGATAATCATTCTTGGCCAGCCTGTTTAAAATTTGTATTGCTTCCTCCGGCGACTTATCTAGAAGTATGCCGTTTGCCAAGGCATCTAGCATCATCCTTGTTGGTGTATTCACGGCATTGTAAAACATTGTTACTTGAGTCCACACCGGGAATCCGTGTAGGGGGCATTTCTGTAGAAGTTCTCTATATCGCTCCCAAGCCTCGTACATGGATTCATCATCTGCCTGCCGAAAAGAAGTAATGTCGTTACAAAGCTTATTAGTTAAATTTGTAGGATTAAATCGAGCAAGGAAATCACGACAAAGATCGGTCCAAGATGCTATTGATCCGGTAGGAATGTTATTTAACCATGTTTTCGCCCTATCCCTCAGTGTATAGGGGAATAATCTTAATCGTAAGACATCGGGGGTGACTCCGTGTATTTTGAACGAGTTGCAAATCTTGAGGAAAGATTTCAGATGTTGTCGTGCATCTTCAGTTGCTGAGCCGCCAAATTGACCAATTGTGTTGATCATATTAAACATTACCGGTTTTAACTCAAAGCAGTCGGCTTCAATTTCAGGTGCGACAACTCCTGGATTAAGTCCATCAAGATCTTCTTCAAGATAGTCTCGAATAGTTTTGTTTCGTGCAAGAATCACTCCTCCTCTTGCTGGAACATCTTGATTCATATTGCCGTCTTGATTAGCCATTGCTACTCTTATCCTTCGTCTAAGTCTTTGTAAGGTTCGTTCGATTTACGGATCAAAGGGATATTCGGTGTAGTTGGTCTCGCATACTGGTCATATACCAATGCAAAACCAAAGTTTGTTAGCCCTTTGAATCTTAAACAAGAAAAGTAAAAAGAAAGTGCAAGAAAATAAAAACAAAGTCGTTATTGCCAATCCCCGGCAACGGTGCCAAAAACTTGTTGCGCGTAATAAGTGTTATGCAATTGTGCAAGTATACACGTTGCAATTTATAGTATAAAAGATATCGTCTCCACAGGGATTGGTGCCACTTCAAGAATCTAGTCTCTTGCCTTTGTAAAAAGTAAAAACACAAATAAAGGATTATAGGAGTTTAACTAATAACTAATCTAGAAAGCAATAAAGTAAAAGAAAATATGAGATCAAATGAGAGAGAGATAGGCCAGGTTATCATGAGTTGAGGTGTGATAGCCGATTGGATCGTCTTGGTAAAAGAGTGCACGGCAACTCGTTGCCGTGGCAACTTGCACAACGGGTTGCCTTGGCAACTAATCGATGGTTGCCTGGGCAACTAGTTGGGCAACTACTTGGGTGTCTGGGCAGCAACCTTCAAGGTTCGGCAGAGCGTTCTTCAATGGTTTCTTCTTATCCCTAAGTCAAAACTCTAGCTACTTGTGCATGCCTTGATAATACATCCCTGCGTGAATCAAGGGTGAACAACAACCAATCTTGCGCTCCTCTTAGCCGTTGAAATCCTTAACTTATTCCTAAGCCAGATTAATCTTCACCATCAATAGATTGAATAAAGATCATATTCATTCGTTTCTTGAATCTAACTCTCCCGATATTAGATAAATAGATGAAATCACGAGATCTTCTCCCAATTCACTCGCAAACAAGAATAAGAACCAAGAATGAATGAACCTTGAATAGAAAAATGCAAACTCTTATTACCTAAACAAAATCCAATAGTTTCTCACAACCACAAAACACAATAACCATAGCCAAATAGATTTAGTTCATGGCTAGGTTCCAAAGAAACACAAGATAAATAATCCCTAGCATGAACCCAATCGAACAAGAAAGAAAAGGATGAAGAATGAGCCTTGTCGAAATCCTCCTTGCCCTAGATGCTTGTCGAAAATTCTCTCCTCTTGCCTTCCTTGATGCTTGTCGAAATTCCCCTCTCTTGCTCTCTATGGATTGTCGAAATCTCCCTCTTATTTATAGGGCTAGGCCAAAGTCCTTCTTTGAGGAGGAAGTTAAGTTGGAATTAAATTATCTTTAAAGAATATAATTCTTTATTATAATTGTATTCCTACTAGAACTTCTCCTATCTTCTTGGAATTTAATTCTTCTTTAATCTCTGTATGGAAATCAAATTCCTTTGGGTTTGGGCTTTGCTCCACGTCATCTTGGGCTTGTCTAGTCATCAATTTTGACTACCATATCACTTTTGCTCTTGTCGACAATTGCCCTGGCAACTGGCTCGGCGTCTCCTTCATGTATTGCACTGGCAACTAGCTCGGCGTCTCCTTCATGCATTGCCCTGGCAACTAGCTCGGCATCTCCTTCATGCATTGCCCTGGCAACTAGCTCTACCCTTGCTTTGGCAAATGATTCTGCACATACACACAAAACACACCAAAGTAGCATCTTTTCCCACAAAAACTACCAAGTTGTGTAATCAAGCTCAACGTTGGAAGGAAACATGAATTAATGCATGAATGGCTAATTATGCAACTAATATGAGCCTAAGTCTAACAATAATATGAGTAAAAAGGGTAAGAAAATAGTACTTTTGAACACTTATCAATGAGTACGAAGATGCGATGCAACATTCTTAGAGAAGAAAATGTTAATCTTCTCAATGCTCACTCTATGCCCAAACGCTTTACAAAATAATACTAGTACCGAGCGGATCACATAAAGTTGTTCCAAAGAAGCCTCTACAAAAATTTTCATATCATTTACAAAAAAGAGGTGAGAAATACCCGGAGCCAACTTAGAAGTGCAAAAAGTTTTCCATTTACCAGTCGAGATCTTCCTCTGAATTGCTTGAGCCAATCTTTCCATACAAAGCACAAAAAGATATAGGGAAAGAGGATACCTTGCCAAATACCCCACTAAGGCTAAAAAGAGCCAGTCATCGAACCATTCCAGAGGACTTAATTTGATACAGTGGACACACAAAACATAATGAGCTTGTGAAGCGAAGCCAAAATTCTAATATCGACAAGCATATCTGCCAAAAACCCCCGTTCAAGTTTATCATACGTATTTTTTAGATCAATTTTAATAGCCATCCAACCTTTTTACCTCATTTCCTCCTTATCGTATGAATAACATCCTGAGTAATAACGATGTTATCCGTTATCAATCTACCCAAGACAAAACTAGTTTGATTCTCTAAGACCTAGCGAGGCAAAAAAGTCTTCAGCCGAATGACAATTATCTTGGTAATTGCTTTATAAATCATATTGCAAAGGCTAATGGGGCGAAATTGACTAATACGTTTTGATGTTGTAACCTTCAAAATAAGCACGAGAAGGGTACGATTAAGCTTCGTAGAAAATTCCCCTTTCTCAAACGCACTCCTAATACAATCACACATAGAAGGGCCAACTACATTCCAATTACGTTGGAAAAAAGATGCATGAAGACCATCAATTCCAAGAGCTTTAAAAGGACCCATATTCGAAGAAGCTCAATAAATCTCGTCATCAGTTACTCGATATTCATAATCCAAATTATCCATAAGCATCGGTTTAATACTCGAAAAAATCACCGCACCTCATAAGCATTCCTAGCCGTACTAAAGCTGGTAAAAAGATCACAGAAGAAACACCGTGCAATAGACGCCAACACTTCTGGTTTAGTACACCACACATCATCATCCTGTTTTAGTGCGAACACATTATTCGCGCGTCTCCAAGCAAGAATAGAAGCATGGAAATATTTTGTATTCCTATCCCCATGAAGGATCCATTATGCGCAGGTTTTTGACGCCAAAGACTTTTTTCCTGTTCTAAGACCATTTCCAACTAAGTGCAAAGTTTCTGCGCAAGGTGAACAAGAAAAGCAGAATGCGACTATAGTGAAGCTCTATCAATACCCCTAAGACATGCTAAGATCTACTTTTTCTTCATTCCGATGTGTCCAAAAACCTCTGAGTTCTATCTCCCTACCGCACGTTGGAAATCAAAAATATTTGCCAAAAGTGATCTATCAGGATTCCAAACTGATTGTAAAAACTCTCCAAACTGAGAATGATCTTGCCATGCAACGAGATACCTGAAAGGTCTATTCTAAGCCATATGGACTGATTCCACGAGCTGGAGCAATAAAGGTCGATGGTTCGAGCCCACTCTATCCAAAATAAATACATGCGAACTACCAAAGCAAGAAATCTATGCAGAATTCACCAAATAACAATCTAATCTCTGAAGTAAATCACCATGAGACCAAGTAAACAGAAGACCCCGATACCCTAAATCATAGACACTTACACTATGTATAAAATCCGTAAAACACTAGCTTCCATTAGTAGAACCATCAGCCTCACCCATACGCTCATCCAGAGATAATATTTTGTTAAAATCACCCCTAAGCACCCAAGAAACATTACCAGGATCTAAAGATTTCAATTGGTTCCAAAGGTGTTTTCGTTTAGAAAGATGAGGGCTTCCATAAATGCAGTAAAGTAGACCCAAGAGTCAGCAGTCTTCTGTTTAGCCCTTCTATGTGGAAATTGATTAGAAAATTTCAAAATCTCCAAGGAAACCACATCCTCCAAAGTAGCCAAATTCCACCACTAAACTCATGAGCTTCAATTTGAAATGAATGCGGAAAACCTAACCTCGTAACTACCGTGTAAGCAATACGACCACTTATACGTGGTTCAAACAAATCCACCACAGTAGGTCTATGTTTACGCACTGTAGAGAGAAAAACACGACAAAAATCATCATTAACTACACCCTGACAGTTCTAAAACATAAAACCCGTCATCTTTAAAACTAAAAAAATTAAAAACACACCTTACTGGTCGGCATCCATAGATACCCCAGTCGTGCCATCACTATCGCCCTTAGCCATCACATCAATTGGTTCACTAGACTGACCCCGATCCACTAGTTTATGAGCCGGTGTAAACGTCAAAGTAGATTCATAATTCACCCCATTACTCAATTCATCAGGGGGACATAACATGTTGGAAACACTCTGTGCCCATTCTGTCAAGGCCGGACGCGTTGGTGAACGAATTTTATATGGTTTCTGATTTTAAGCCCCCGTCTATTCTCCTTTTGAAGCTTACCAAATAGTACACGGGGCTTGGCCACTCTATCCCAACTCCTCTTGGATCCACATTATCTTGATCCACAATCACTACCGCCGAATAATCCCCTTGCTATTTCTTACTAGGCTTGTGAGTAATCACTGTAACTTCCTGTCCATCCACCCTATGAATCGCCTCAACTGCAGCATTATTATTTGCTGTAGCCTTTGATCGTTTATCAGGATTTGAGGCCATATAGGCAGCATTACGATTGAAAGTACAAGTCTGTGTCACAACAAAAAGGTCCTTAGACTTTGGTGATGCCGGACGTGTTGGGACAGTACCAACACTTGTGCTAGCTGGGGTAAAAGAGCCTAGATCCGTGTGATGCGCATCTCTTTCAATATTCTCACCCAACACGTCAAAACGTGACCCTCCAAAAGCGACCTTGCTAGACCCATCAGTTTTACCTACTCTGGTATTCCCAGAAGAATGACATCTCCTATTATCTACAACCATCCATGGTCCATACAGGTCTGACCCCTGATCCGTACTTGCTGAATTACCAAATTTAACAGTATTTTCAACCGGGTTCAGCACTTGAATTGGCTTGGAAGCACAAGATTTCTTAGAGTGACCGTACACCCCACGAGCAAAACAGATATTGTATAGACCTTCATATTCCAGTTTCTGGATAAACCCGTCAATGCCAATACATGAGGTAAGCGGTTTATTAAGAACAACCATAATAGCTAACCTTGCAAATTTAGCCCGCTCACCAACCTTTGTGTTATAATCCACTTGAACCACACGACCAACCACTTGAGCGATGATTCGAAAAAGGGCCTTCGTATAATAACTATACGATAAACCTGGGAGACAAACCCACACTATCACATGTGAGGGGTGTTTTTCTAACGTCGAGAAAGATCTACTCTATGACTGAACCATCAGATAGCTATCATAGATCGTCCAGGGTCCCTCAGTCAAGACCTTAGCATAAAGAAAGTACTGCTCTCAAGATCAACTATTTGAAGTTCACCTATCGGTTTCCACAAAGCCAAGACCCTGGCATACAAATCACCATAGCCAATTGTCCATCCGAGAAGTCGAACAATAATCACTTGCTTCATTCAGTCATCGATCTGGTTATGCACACGATATGAAAACTTGACAGTAGGAGACGGTCCCGACGTATTCATTATATAATCTGAGTCAGTAACAATGACCCCATCCTCATCCTTGTTGAATAAGTTACCAGAAGCACCCTCATGTTTCGACTTAGCAGTCACACTAGCGTACGAGACTTTCCCAATGTCTTTCACCCCAGAATCTAAACCACCGTCCTTCCCAACCATATTTCGATCAGCAGCAGGGATTATACCTTCCATCACAGGTACAGAAACCCCTTTAGACGCATCATCAAACTCTATATCCACCATATCCAAATTCGTACGTACTCCACTTGTAATATCCCAAAATTTGGCTAGCGGCCGAAATGTAAATTTTAAAAGTTTTGGGGTTAAAAGTATAAATTTTAGAAAAGTTTGGGGATTAAAGTGTAAATTTTCCCAATCAGTAATTTTATTCGGCATAAGGGTAAATCCAATCTAAATAAGAACATTGATATTAGTTTTGAGAATTAAGATACAGTAGAAGGTATCGAATTTGGATCGAATAAAATTATTAAGCGTGCTCAGGCCAGGGAAATACTAGGATGGGTGACCTTCGGGAAGGTCCCATAAAATTGTTTCTAATCGATATTTTGGACTCGGTAAAAGTAAAGAACATTCTAATAGATTATCGATAAAGGATTTCTAAGAGAAATTCTACTTTTTGAAGATTTTCAATAATTATTGGGATAATAATTACTGAGTTAAGAAAATTCAGTCTAAGACTTTAGGAAATGAAATTTTTATAAGATGATAGTGTTCATTTCCCGAATATGGAAATACAAAATTTTTGGAATAAATCCGATAGCTCGATAAATGTGAAATCACAGTAAAAGTATTTTATGAATATCGAGAAATTGGATCGAACTGAAATTTCAGAGGCTGTTCCATAAGCCATGGAAAAGTTATAAATAATATTTAAGGAATAGTGATCGGTTGGGAATGAACTATTTTAGTTGGATTATAATAGAATGACATTTTTGAAGTAAACTAGTAAATAAAAATTAGTTAGAGGGCAAATTGGTCATTTAGCCCCAATGGCATTTTTGAAATATTTAAAAAGTTACAAGGGCATTTCTGGAAGAAGGAAATGGAAGATTGAATCTTGGCTCTTGATTGATGATAAGATCAATCTCAACCATTGGATTAAAAGGGCATTTTAGTGATTTCATTATTTAAATGAATTTAAAATTCATTTATATTTACAAGTTGCATAATTGTAGAGATTGAAAGTTAAAGAACCAAAAGACGAAGACTACTCTTCATCTTCTTCATTTCGAAAATAAAGGGGAAAGGGAGAGAAATTTTTCAAGTTCGATTCAAGCCCCGAAACTCGATTTTCAGGTAATATTTTCAACTGCAAGGTTGTTCTACTCTTCAAGCTCTATCTTTTGGTGTAAATAATTCATGAAAAACATGCTTGATTGATGAGAATTTTGCATGAGAAGAAATTAGGGTTTATGGAAAAAGTTTGGGGCTTTTGGAATTTTATGATTTCATGATGAAATTCAAGTTGAAATCAAGCTAGTATAATATTAAAATCATGTTATTGAGTTGAGATTTAAACCCTACATATTCTAGTTTTTATGAAGATGATTAGGGTTTATGGATTCAAGTTTGATTTAGGGTTTGTGATGTTGGATAAATGATCTAGTAAGCTTGAATTTGTTATTTGGAAGCAAAACCCTAAATTAAGGTATATGGACCATTTCGGCAATTCTAAAAGTTAAAGGACTAATCTGAATTTTTTATGATTTTGAAGTGTATTTATGTTATTAATGATGTTGGAGATGTGAAATTAAAGTTAGAATACTAAACCGATGTTGAATCGAATTAGTGACCATTTTGACAAATTGTCAAAGTTAAGTGAGCAATTCGAAAATGAGGTTTTAGAGATGGATTAAATCTAAATTTTAGTTATAATGATGGAATTAAGATAGTAATGTTGATTTGAGGACTAAATTGCAGAGTTAAGAAGCTAGAATCCTTATCTTTGCATTTTAGTGACTATTTCGGTTAAGGAAAATTAAGGGAAACTATTGTGAATAATTATTTGATGAAGAAAGTGATACATTAGTGGTCTGAATCAAGTAAGGGGACCAAATTGACAAATAGCAAAGTAAGGAGAAAATAGTATAAAGTTTGAAGTTATTTATGGAAGTTGTGTAGGAAAACTGGATTTGGCGGTAAGTTTGAAAATTCACCATAAATTCTACAAAAATGGTTAGATAGTGAATTTTATATCGATGTAAATATTTATTCGTCTAGTTTCGTTTAAAACAAACGGTGATTGATTCCGATTCATATATCAAAAGATATAAATTTTTAAGTGATGAAAGGTCAGAAAAAAGAATAGCAGTCTATTCCGAAATTCAATATTGGAATTCTACTTTGAAAATTTTCCATAAATTCTACAAATTGAATCTAGGTTATTAGTTTATATAGTTGAAAAGATTATCGAATCTAGTTTCGTTTCCAACAAACAGAAACTGATTTCGAGTTCTGAGTTAAAAGATATTAATTTTTAATCGAATGAAGGTCAGAAAAATTACAGAACAGTTTCTGTCAGGACAGCCCTGTAAACGGGTGTTTGATAAATTTTCATAATTTTTGTAGATTTTATTAAATTATGTGGGTTATACAGTTAGAGCCATTATCGAATCTAGTTTCTACGGTACAAAGGAGATTAAGATTCAGTATGTATTCTGCCCTGTAGAAGTAAATCTTTGATGGTAGTACAAGTTGACAGAAAATGGAAATTGAGACAATTTGTGTCTAATGTTGGTTAGCAAGCTTGGAGGAATTATTTGAAGATCAAAATGGTCATTAGGGACCAAAAATGAGTTTGTGAACAGTATAAGGAATGAATGGAATTTATGGAAATTTTTTATGTTGAATGATTAAATAGCTTAATTGAAATATTGTTAGAAGTGAATCTAACAAATGTTTATTTATATTCATGTGACAAATAAAGTTGGATTGAATCAAAAGAAGGTTCGAGGTACTATAAAGGAAATGATCAATAGAGATTAGTGAGGCATATTAATAAATGGCCAAGGTGAGTGCATTTTTAAATGTTTGCATTACATTGAAAATGACATTGCATTTCTCTATAATACATGATATGATACATTGCTTGACATGGCAAGCTTGATGGAATACCAGATACGAATTATTGTTTGCATAAATGATGATACATTATGCATACATGAAATATGAATAATGACAAGATTAAAATGAAACAAGATACACCTGGGGATCCACGCCCATAGTGCAAATGCACTAACAAGGTGTTTAATATAAGGAGCAAAGAGCGTCCTCTCAAGTACGTACTCTACATGGCACTATGGTGTAGATAGGCTACAGGGTTTCCATGGGCCTCTATCCAGACACGATGATAATAATAACAAGATGTTGCATGATACAGATGTTACATGATTATATGATACATGAAAAAGATGTTACATGATTTCATGATACATGAAAAAGAAGTTACATGTTACATTACAAAGAAGTACATGACATACATGATAGAAATGTTATTGATATATGATAGAAATATTACATGATACATGATAGAATACATGATATACAAATGATTGCATAATGAAAGCATGACCATGATGGAGTACATGATATGTAAATGATTACATGATGAAAGCATGTCCATGATAGAGAATATATTATGTAATAATAACATGATTTATATAATAGTTATGATACATGACATGTACATTGTGATATACTTGCCATGTTATAGAGAAAACGAAATGCACTTTTATATATGACATACTGTATTACAATATTTCATGTTTTTAAAATAAATAATTTTAACTGCCTCACTAAGTTCGTACTTAGCGTGTGTCTTATGTCACACGTAGGTTTTCTGAAAATCGTCTATCAAGGAGGAGCAAAAACTTGGGAAATCAAGTTACCACAATAAGTTCTGTAAGTACGTCTTTACCATAATTTGATAGACCAGTGGGCATGTAAGAATTTTAAAGTTAAACTGTCTACAGCATAAGATTACAACGTAATTATATGCTTTTATGGATGGATAAGTTTAGAAATACGAATGGTTAGTAATAGCAAAATCTTTGGTATGGTTAAAATGTTGTTTAGCCCTAATCGCGTAAAAATTTTAAAAATCAAGAAATGGTCTAGGAAGCTTACATAGTTTTAACCCTGAATTTATTGTTTTATTTTAATAATTCAATTATAAATTTTGTAAACCAATTCAGGGTCAAAACTAGCTGCACCTAGACGATATAGTTTTAAATTTAAAACCGAGAAAGGGTTAAACAACAAATTAAATTCTTGGTATAAAAAAAATTCAAAATTCAAGCCAAGATTTCTTCCAATGATTTCGTAACATCTTTAATGTATATTCGGTCTACGAATATACGTTAAGGGTGTTACATCACTCTCTATAGTAGGGGTTTTCGATGTTTCATCCACATCCTGAGTGTCCACCACGACCAACGGACACCGACTGGACATAACTGGAGATGTTGTGACCGGAGTAAGACCCTCCGGTGGTCGACCGCCCGAATTCTCATAGTGTTCCTTAAGAGATTTCACGCTAGGGTTTCCGCCGCTCATTAAAAAAATTTCTTAGTGTTTCTTTTTATATATATATATATATATATATTGTCTTATTTAACTTGTGCATTTTAATTCTTGCCATGTCTTTTAATTTCATAGTAATTACATGATAATTATCCTTGATTTGTGCCCTTAAATTTCGTTATTATATTAGTTAAGCTTTATATTCGTTATGTTCATATTCGGGCAGTCTTGTATTTGTATTAACATTCGTTTTATTACTTTATTGGAACAACATCTGTTTATATACATTTGGTAAGTTAACGTATTATTTTGTATAACATAAATCATATATATATATATATATATATATTACCTTTTTACCTTTTTTATTTAAATATCGTATGTGTTTATTTTTATTATGGTTTTATATATAGTATAATGCAGCTTAGTTTATAGCCCTATATATATATATATATACATTAGTACGTTTTAATATATACAGTTTATTTATATAAGGTTTTTGGCATTTGCCGTAAATAGATAAATAGATAACTTTTCTAGATGCTTTTTATATATGCCCTAGTGCCGTGAATATATATATATGGTTTCACATCTTAATATATACTATATTATAGTATGGTTGTTTACCTATTTGTTTGGCAGGGTTTGTTTGGTATATTTATTTTGTTAATAAATCTATTTTCTTGCCCACATTTATTTGATGTTAGCATATTATTTTGTCCATGCATTTGTTTAAACCTAGTTCTCAAAACCTTGGTATCCTATTGAGAGTTTGTCCCGAGTCTTCGAACGTCATTTTCTTTGGGTACCGTAGGTTGTGAGGTTGTTTTATATTAGAATCATATGACCATGCATGCATACATTTTTAGGAATTAAATATTAAATTAGATCGAATTTTAATTTTTCTTAGTAAATATGATATGAACCCTTTAGGTATCGATTTTCGGGCGTGGTGGGGTGCAAACCCTTCCTCACTCATAACCGACTTCCGAACTCAATGAGTCTCTGGTTTATTTTTCGGTATCCAGTCTACCTTATCCAAATGACCGGTTGCGATTTCAAATTTTATTTTAAAATACGAGCATTTTTTTCAAAAATTTACAGAATTTAACATGTTTTTTTAAAAAAAAAAATTCAATCATTATTAAAAATAAGTTTTTTAAAAATAAAAATTTAGTCGCTACACCAAGTTGAACCGAGCCTACCTAAACTCTGGCTCAACTCACTATCACTTTTTGATTTTTAAAGAGAAAACTGAAAGAATTTAGCAACAGTTTAAAGTTAAACCCATTTTCCCCGCAAGAATAAAGGTTCTCAAAAATAAAATTATCATTTTTGACACTTTACATCACATATTATAGGCTTAAGGGTTCAATAAGCTCCTAAATTTTTGTAAAAAATTTAATTAAGCCCCTAATTTTTTTTTGCAACCAATGAAGCCTTCAAACTCAAGAAAAAAATTAATTGTGCCCTTTGACCAATATTGACCGTTAACTTTAATATTTTTTAATTTTTTTGACACCTGTCACAACACGGTAATATCACTTGTCATTTTTATAAATTTTTAAATTTTAATTTTTAAAAAATATATAAAAAGCACAAAATTTTTAAAAAAAAATCTGAAAATTTCTAAAAATATAAAAAATATTTTTAATTTCTAAATATATTTAAAAATAATAAATAATAATTTTAAAAAATTAAAAATATTAAATATTATTATACAATTATAAAAAATTAATTGAAAAAAATATAAAACAATAAAAGTTATTTTGGTTTAAAAATAAATTTTATTTTTTATATTTTTAAAATAAATTTTATTGTTTTATATTTGAAAAATCAAAATAACTTTTATTGTTTTATATTTTTTTCAATTTATTTTTTATAATTTTACAATAATATTTAATATTTATTTTTTGAATTATTTTAATCTTTTGAAAAATTATTATATATTATTTTTTAATACATTTTGAAATTAAAAAGTATTTTTTATGTTTTTAAAATAATTTTAGAATTTTCCAGATTTTTTTTAAGTTTTTTAGAATTTTTCTGATTTTTATATATTTTTAAAATAATTAAATTTAAAATTTTCTAGAAATGACAATTGGCATTATCCCATTGCGACACGTGTCAAATTTAGAAAAAAAACGTTAAAGTTAACCTTCAACGTTGGTCAAAGGCCAAATTGATTTTTTTTCTTGTGTTTGAAGGCTTAATTAAGTGCAAAAAATTTAGAGACTTAATTACTTTTTTTGCAAAAGTTTAGGAACTTATTGAACTCTTAAGACCATATTATATAAAAATATTCTTCCTAAAATATAGGAGAAAATAAACGAATAACAAGAAAATTGAAATAGAGTGAGTATCATTAAATTGTATGGCTAGAAACCAACGACCGAAGATAAGAGTAGGGGTGGTCAAAATTACCCAACCCGATTGATTCGACTCTATTATCCGATGGTTCGAAATGAAAAAAATGAGTATTTTGCTAAAAAAAACTATTTGATCGGGTCGGGTACCCGACTTGAATTTTTTTTGAGTAATTGAGTCGAGTTCGGGCCTTTTTGATAACCGAGCATCTGACTCAGTCCGATACTTTTAATATATTTACTTTTTTTGTTTTAAATTATATTTTTATTTTAGGTTCTTTAATATTTTTACCTAAAATTAAATTTAAATCTCTAAATTATTTCTATGTTTGTATTATGTACTTTTAAGTTTTAAAATTTTCAAATATATTTATTAATTTGTTAATACAAGATTCGAAAGAAAAAAAAAACATTTTAATATTTTTAATATCTGTTTGGTGATAAACTTTAATATATATATATATATATATTCATCTTAAACCTAACTTCAAATCACTGATTTTTGTGTTTGAATTGTGTATTATGAACTTTTAAATTTTATGTGTTTACTATGTATTTTTTTAAAATTTTAAATTTAAAAATAAATAAATAAAAATATGAACCAGGTACGCGTTACCCGATTTTTTCAGTACCCAGCTAAAACGGACTGGGACACGGGTCGGCATATATGATACCTGAATAAATCGGGTAGTCGATTTTTTGGGTACCCAAAAACTGGATACCCAGTAGGTGGGAGAAGTCGGTGAGGTCGCATCTCTTAATTTTAAAAAGACATATAGGTAAATTATTGAGTTTATAAAATGATATATCAGTTAAAAATGATTTTATAAAATTGTACAAAATATAAAATATTTTTCTCATGACATGTCATTTTGTCAAGCTACTTCAAGGTGTTTATCGTTAATAGACTAACAATTTTTATTCACGGAAGGATCATTTTGACCCAAAATAAAACATTAGGGATAATTACTTCAAAAAAAGAATAGAGGTTAAAACGACTATTCAATCAAACGTTATGAGGTATTTTTTTTAACATTATGCCTTTTAAAAGTTAAAAAAATTATAAATTCATGTAATGGTAAAATTGTTCTGCTTCCATCACTGAAATACGACAGTGAAACATCATGAAATGTAACGACCCGGATTTCTCGAGACAACAATGGGCGTTGACCCGGGTCTTGAACCAATACGTCGGGTCGAATGTTCAGTTGTGTAGGCCATGATGTTGGGCTTCATGGGCTTTCATGTGTTCTTGGCTTGTTTAGGGGTATTGGGCTTAGCTTTGGATGAGCTTTGAGGAAGGATATTATGGTAAAATCATAAATGGGGAGACAAAGGCTGATGGCCTTGGTTATTTTTCTATAGAGGAAAAAGAGGGGTGAAGTCACATTGTCCTCATCTCCATCCTTATCTCTTTCCTGTTCAAACTCTCTTCCCAAACACAAAGAAAAGATAGAAACTTGTTGTGGTGGAGTGTGAATCAAGGATTGGTCATCAAGGAAGAGTTTATTAGCATCAAATGATCTCCATTTCGAGCTAAGCATCATTAGATTTGATGGAAGTTGGGTTTGGAAGCTTGGAGCAAGGAAAAAGAGATAGAAGAGGCTTGGTTGCTGCCTTGTTCGTGAATATTTGCTTGAGGTCAGTACATTTCTGACTCCTACATTTCTTGATCCTCATACGATGGCTGCTTTGCTTGGTTTTATGTTTATGAGTAGCAAAGTTAGGGTTCTTGAGCTTTAATCCCCTTTAATGGTAAATCACGTTTAGGGTGTTGATAGTGGGTAAAATTGGTAGAAAACCACCCATAATACTATCAATAACTTGTAAGATCGATTTGGGACTTAACCATATAGGTTAAAGGTTGGATTGATGAAATCTTAAGCTCTAGGTTTTAAAATCTGGGCTCGCGTACCGATACGGGGTTGTAGCGTATCTGTACTTATTGGTTTTAAGGGAGCCAGATCGTGAGGAGTGTATCGGTATGTATTCTCGTGTATCGATACCCATTGCTTGTTTTAAATTCCAGTAATGCTTTGGCATACCGGTACGCTAGGGGTGTATCGGTACGTACTTTTACTTTGCCTAGGAGAGGCTTAGCGTACTGGTATGCATATGTAGGAGTACCGGTATAGGGGTAGATCGGTACAGGGTGATCCTAGTACCGATGATGCGTACCGGTACGGCACGAAGATTATCGGTACGACTTGTTGTTTAATACTTTCAAACCTAGTTAGCGTATCGGTACTCATAAGGGAGTATCAATACCTAGAGGGCAGTACCGATACTCACCTTAGAGTATCGATTCTCGCTGTGCAATCTGCCCAAAAAAAGTCGAGTTTGCGTTTGGGGGTTCTATAATTCAAGGTAAAAAGCCCAGGGGTCTGTTAGGGTGTAAAATGAATACTAAAGCTGAGAAATATAGATTTAAACCCCATGTATAAAATATATGGCTAATGGCTTGGTAACTATTGAGTGGATAGCTTGTTTAATCACCCATAGAGATCCATGGTGGACCGGTTAATGCTACGTGGAAGATCGGAGTCCTTGCTGTGTGCTGAAGGTATGCCCATATAGGCGGGTTACAGCGAATAATAAGATAACCTAACAAGAAAAGTGTAAATGAACCCTAAAGACATATATAAATTGTGTAACAAATGAGTCATGCCTTATGGTATTGGTAATGGTTGGCTGGATGCCTTTTATCTCTCGGTGAGATATATTGATGCTTGGGGGAGCATGTGTTAACGTATGTGTCTTGGTTAGGAATCCGGATGTCCTAGAGTCAGTGCAAGGGCACTTAAATAAGGGGATGGGTATTCCGAGCTATGTGATCGAGTACATCTAATGTATCCATGGGCTATGTGATCTGGATGCGGTCTGAAACCTATCCTTAGGCTATGTGATCAGGATATGGAAATACAACTCGGGGGATATGCGAGCTCGAGTAACTCGAAAGGCTATGTGATCTCGAGTAACTTGATTAGCTACATGATCTCAGGAAAAGACTGCTTGTGGCTATTGTGATCCAAGTATATCTATGACGTATATGTGGCTATAGTGATCTAAATATGATCCTAACCCGATGGCTATGTGATCACGAGTAACCTGACGGTTGTGTGAGCATGGGAAAAATAGTAGGGCTTCATTGGCATTAGAGAATGTATGTTATTTACAATGTTGTATAGATAATAGATGTCGGCTATATTACCCTTTGGGCTATGTGATCAAGGTAGGATTGCTACTCGACGAGCTGTGTGAGCTCGAGTAACTCGATGGGCTGTGTGATCTCGAGTATAGGCTAGATAACCCTCAGGGTATGGAACGTATCTCGATGGTCGGTGAGACCTCGCGTATAGTAAGCCTGAGATGGCTTGGTATACTTCTTATATAATAATGGTATCTTGAGACAATTGTAAGCTCTAGCTAGGATATGCTAGAAGATGATCTTTAGACGTTGAGGAGCCTTTCTGTGCACTCTTGATTATATTATCATGCATGCTTGTTTTATGATATTCATGAATTACGGTAGAGTAGAAATGCACCACTGAGCTTTGTTAGCTCAGCTTGCGAAATTGTGTTTTTTCCATGCGTAGGTAGACAAGTTGCTTTTGGGAGGAGCACATCGAGGAGGATTTCCCAGCACCGAGCCAGTTTTAAAGTATAGTATTTGATGTTTAGTTTGGACTGATTGTATTCATAGGACTTTACCAAAGTCGAGTCTGTATTTTATTTTGATTTACTGTTATTTGGTCAAACGGTGTAATTTAATTTGAACTTATATTTATTAAACCCTTTAATCTTATTATCTATGTGAAATTTGTGGAAATAGATCGTTTTTAAGAATTACCAACTTGTGGTTTTAAATAGGAAATTTTGATGGGTCAATTTTGGGTTACCCGAATGTGATGCTCTAGATTCGGTACGAGATCGGGGTGTTACATTTAGTGGTATCAGAGCTTAGCTTTAGTCAGTTCTAGAAAAACCTCGGGATGTTGTAGATGTCGTGGTAAGATGTCTAGTGAATACAAGTCCATAAATTTAAGTGTACTTTATAAGACTGGGAATCCTGATGTTCCACCTTGTGACCTTACCTCTGCCCTCTTTCATGTGGTGTAAGTTATAAGACTTGTATCAAAGAGCCTTACCTTGTTTAGAAAAACCTCAGGTTTAGGGTTCGTAGAGGCTCTTTGATTTCTACTCCGGAAGGGGGTACTGATGGTTCAGTTGGAGCGTCGCTTCCACCAACATGCGAACATTATGGCAGACATCACCCTGGAGTGTGCTTCTTACTTTGGAGGGTTTGCTATAGGTGTCGGACACCAAGACACATGGCAAATGACTGCCCAGCTGAGGATGAGGATACATTAGTTCAGTTTCAAAGGTGGGCTACTTTCCGTCATGATTAGAGTTTTGCTAGAGGCAGAGCTAGGGCACTGTTAGGTTATCGAGGTGGAGGTTCTGTGAGATCCACCGCCAGGGTTGGCGTGCGAGGCGTTGCTAGGCAGTCTACTGCTCAGACTGGAGTTGACAGCGTGGCGACCAAGGATATGTTAGGTAAATAAGTTTTGTGTTGGTTTTAGCTGTTGCGTTAGCCGTTTAGCTTTCCGGTTGTATAATGGACGGGTTCTTGTGATGTGTATCTTGGTAAATCTTGGGTTTGTTGTTGCTTTAGATGGCAATTAGAATTGCATCCTCTGTTAGATAAGGTTTTGATCGTAAATGGTTGTTGAGAGTGCAAGTGTACCGTAAGATGTGAGTGAGAATCGGTGAAGTTTTAGATTGCTTGAATTTAATTGTTATTGTCAGTTGTGTAGGATCTTAGCCTATCCAAGGTGGACGTTGTGCTCCGTAGTGCTAGCTCAAGAAAGGTTCTATAGGTTGCAAAGTGTTCTTAGCTTGCGTTATAGGCGTGAGGGTTAGGAGTTCCTAGTCTTAGTGTCGTGGATGTTTTGAGGGTATAGAGGTACCCTTGGTAAATGAGCGATCTTATCGGTTGATTGTGGTTTAGAATTGAGATAAAGGTAAGGTTGAGTTCGTTGTTAGTGTCCATCGCTATGTGGTATGGTACTTAACGAACTTTTTGTGGGAGGCGCACTTGTGCAATAGGGTGTCGTTGACGAGTGCTTCGCCGAGATTGTGCCCGCATGGGAGTAGCTTGTATGGTGGTTTTGGATGTGTTGAGCCGTAGTGCAATACTAGAATATCGCTGCCAGTTTCGTGATATTGGCGACCTTGTTTTGGCCATAGAATGTGAGAGCTTCGCGTGTTGTTTGTCGGAGCAAAGGTACCGTAGACCAAGGTAAGTGAAGGTTGTGATGAACATGGTTGAAGCCCTTAGGACGGGTCGTGAGAATAGCAGTTTAGCTTGTGCACTTGTTGAGCTAGATTTTGTAGGGTTGGAAGATTGCCTAATTGAGTTTGATCAAAGTTGTTATCAGTTAAGGCAAGCAGTATGGAAGTTATCAGAGTGGCGCAGCGAAAATATGGATCAATAGTTGTGTTAAGGGTAACCGGATGGTTGCTTTGCAAAGAAATATCTTTAGATAGACTAGTTGCCAATCCTTGAGAACGGTCAAATGGCTTTCCACATTTGATGGTTGGGACCGAGGCAAGGGTTAAGAAGAAGGTGTTTAGACTTTTGCAAGTAGAATAGCTAAGTTTTGGGTTGCTCGCGTGAGTTTCTAAGTGACGGTGGTCATTTCTCGAAACCAAGTGGTTGGAATCGAGAGTGGTTGTTGACCATGTTGAAAGTAAGTTTGGATAAAGCGAAGTTTTAAGTCCTGACTTAGTGGGTCAAGTCTGGAGAAAAAGAGCTGTTAATTCAAGATAGATTGATGATAATGATCGATTGTTAGGGTTTTGCTTGTCCTTTAATGGTTTGACCGGGATATGGTTGTTTGACGTGATGTGTTCCTAGCAATGGGTTGTGGAGGTGATGTAGCATTTTAGACGTAGATAAAGTCTAAGTTTAGTTTTTGGTTGGCGGATGCTAGTAGAAAGGTTGGTTAATCGAGATAGAATTCTTTAGAAGCAAGCTCTTTAAGTGGATGTTTGAACAACGTGGCTCGAGGTTGGTTATGTTATCATGCTTAGCGGTTCGTCATAAGTGTCGTTGGTTGCTGAATAAGGGGTCATTGAAAATTTTAAGAGAAGTGTTAAGAGCGTTTGGTTTAGTGCTACGATTCTGTTTAAAATTGATTGAGGGAGAACTCTCCCTAATCAAGGTGATCTTATTTGAATGATGAAGTGGTTAGATCTGTTTTGGTTACACCTCTCTTTCATCCATCTAAATTTTGATGACAAAATTTCTTAAAGGATGAGAGAATTGTAACGACCCGGATTTCTCGAGTTAACAATGGGCGTTGACCCGAGTCTTGGACCAATACAACGGGTCGAATGTTCGGGTTATGTGGGTCGTGATGTTGGGCTTCACGGGCTTTCATGTGTTGTTGGCTTGTTTAGGGGTATTGGGCTTGGCTTTTGGTGAGCTTTGAGGAAGGATATTATGGTAAAATCATAAATGAGGAGACAAAGGCTGATGGCCTTGATTATTTTTCTGTAGAGGAAAAAGAGGGGTGAAGTCACATTGTCCCCATCTCCCTTCTTATCTCTTTCCTTTTCAAATTCTCTTCCCAAACACAAAAAAAAAGATAAAAACTTGTGGTGGAGTGTGAATCTCGAATTGGTCATCAAGGAAGAGTTTATCAGCATCAAATGATCTCTATTTCGAGCTAAGCATCATTGGATTTGGTGGGAGTTGGGTTTGGAAGCTTGGAGCAAGGAAAAAGAGATGGAAAAGGCTTTGTTGCTGCCTTGTTCGTGAATCTTTTCTTGAGGTCAGTACATTTCTGACTCCTAAATTTCATGAGCCTCATAAGATGATTGTTTTGCTTGTTTTATGTTCATGAGTAGCAAAGTTAGGGTTCTTAAGCTTTAAACCCCTTTAATGGTAAATCACATTTTGGGTGTTGATAGTGGGTAAAATTGGTAGAAAACCAGCCATAATACTCTCAATAACTTGTATGATCGATTTAGGACTTAACCATGTAGGTTAAGGGTTGGATTGGTAAAATCCTGAGCTCTAGATTTTTAAATCTGGGCTCGCGTACCGATACGGGGTGGTAGCATATTGGTACTCCTTGGTTTTAATAGAGCCGGATCGTGAGGGACGTACCGGCACGTATTCTTGTGTATCGGTACCGTTTAATTATTTTAAATTCCAGTAATGCTATGGCGTACTGGTACACTAGAGACGTATCGGTACGTACTGTTGCTTTGCCTGTGAGAGGCTTAGCGTATCGGTATGTGTATGTGGGAGTACTGGTACAGGGGTGGATCAATACGGGGTGATCCTAGTATCGATGATGCATACCAGTATGACACGAAGCGTATCAGTACGACTTGTGGTCTAATACTTTCGAACCTAGTTAGCGTATCGGTACTCATGGGGGAGTATCGATACCCAGAGGGCAGTACCAATACTCACCTTGGAGTATCGATACTCGTTGGGCAATCTGCCCAACAAAGTTGATTTCGTGTTTGGGGGTTCTATAATTCGAGGTAAAGTGCCCTAGGGGTCTGTTAGGGTGTAAAATGAATACTAAAGTTGAGAAATGTAAAGTTAAGCCCCGTGTGTGAAATATATGGCTAATGGCTTGGTAACTATTGAGTGGATAGCTTGTTTAATCACTCATAGAGATCCGTGGTGGATCGGTTAATGCTACGTGGAAGATCAGAGTCCTTGATGTGTGCTGAAGAGACGCCCATATAGGCGGGTTGCCGCGAATAATAAGATAACCTAACAAGAAAAGCGTAAATGAACCCTAAGGCATATATAAATTGTGTAACAAATGAGTCATGCCTTGGGGCATTGGTAATGGTTGGCTGGATGCCTTTTATCTCTCGGTGAGATATATTGATGCTCGAGGGAGCATGTGTTAATGTATGTGTCTTGGTTAGGAATCTGAATGTCCTAGATTCAGTGAAAGTGCACTTAAATAAGGGGATGGGTACTCCAGGCTATGTGATCGAGTACATCCGACGTATCTATGGGCTATGTGATCTGGATGCGGTCTGAAACCTATCCTTGGGCTATGTGATCAGGATATGAAAATACAACTCGGGGGCTGTGTGAGCTCGAGTAACTTGAAGGGCTATGTGATCTCAAGTAACCTGCTTGGCTATGTGATCTTAGGAAAAGACTACTTGTGGCTATTGTAATCCAAGTATGTCTAGGACGTATTTGTGCCTATAGTGATCCAGATATGATCCTAACCCGACGGCTATGTGATCACGGGTAACCCGACGGTTGTGTGAGCACGGGAAAAATAGTAGGGCTTCGTTGTCCATTAGGGAATGTATGTTATTTACGTTGTTGTATGGATAATAGATGTTGGCTATGTTACCCTTGGGCTATGTGATTAGGGTAGAGTTGTTACTCGACGGGCTGTGTGAGTTCGAGTGACTCGATGGGCTGTGTGATCTCGAGTATGGGCTAGATAACCCTTGGGCTATGTGATCAGGGTATGGAACGTATCTCGATGGTCGGTGGTACCTCGCGTATAGTAAGCCTGGGATGGCTTGGTAGACTTCTTATATAATAGTGGTATCTTGAGACAGTTGTAAGCTCTATCTAGGATAGGCTAGAAGATGATCCTTAGATGTTGAGAAGCTTTTCTGTGCACTCTTGATTATATTATCATGCATGCTTGTTTTATGATATTCATGAATTACGGTAGAGTAGAAATGTACCACTGAGCTTTGTTAGCTCAATATGCGAAATTGTGGTTTTTTTCCGTACGTAGGTTGACAGGTTGCCTTTGGGAGGAGCACATCGAGGAGGATTTCCCAGCAACGAGCCTGTTTCAGAGTACATTACTTGATGTTTAGTTTGGATTGATTGTATTCATAGGACCTTACCACAGTCGAGTCTGTATTTTATTTTGATTTATTGTTATTTGGTCAAACGGTGTAATTTAATTTGAACTTATATTTTGTAAACTCTTCTAATCTTATTATCTATGTGGATTTTATGGAAATAGATCATTTTTTAGAATTGTCAACTTGTGGTTTTAAATAGGAAATTTTGATGGGTCGATTTTGGGTGACCTGAATGTGATGTCCAGGATCCGGGACGATATCGGGGTGTTACATGAAGCTTCATGGATATTATCAAGAGACGAAGCTTGGTAAGGACCAGAAGGGGCTCTGGTCACTCAAACTTATAGAATATTTATATTTTACCTCCAATTTTTTTTAAAAAATTAATTTAACCCCTTCAAAAATTTTAAAATTTTCATTAAATTTTATTTTTTAAAATATTTTTAATTAAAACCCCTTTTATTTTTTTAAAAAAATTATCATTAATTCTCAAATTTATTGAAAATTTTAGTATAAAAATTTAAAATTGTCGAAAATTTTAAGTAGGCTTCCCAACTTATTTTTACCAAGATCCGCCCCTGAATTTGTCTACACCGACTTATTTTACCAAAATCCGCCCCTGAATTTGTCCACCGGAAGTCCATGTTTTTTTATCTACGAATACATGGAGAGAGTAAGCTTGTTTCAGAACCTACAAGATGAAGTGAAAGCAGCGGAATCGGATTGGATGAGAAGAGTTGAGATCATCAAAAACATAGCTCATGCTCAGTCCTACTTGCACAAGCATCGAAACATATCAAGTAACAATGTTTTACCACACTCGAGCTTTAGGGCTTTGGTGGTCATCTTTGGAACAGCTAGAATGCTACGTTTCGACTCATCCGATCAAACCATCCTTATCGGCACCAATGTTATATAGCTCCAGCTGATGATTTCTTTCTCCATGATTCTTCTTCCGTATAAAATTTATGAATCTCATCTTGAATTCGACTTCTTTGTTGAATATGAAGCTGATCGATGTGTTAGCCAGTCGTTTACCCCACCCAACAAGCAAACTGGATGCACAAAATGTTGTTCAGAGTCGCTGCACTGGGGAAATGCTGAATTAAAGCAGCCCAAGCTATCAATGCATACATCAAGAATTCAGCTGAACTGACTATACTTCATGAAACAATCTGTAAACATATAAAATGGAAGTAAGGTTACACAGATCTGAGTAAGAAGGCCCGATATTGGAACTTGAGAGCAATAAAAGGCATCCAAACCCCGACAAGAGAAGACATTCCTTTCAAGCAAGGTAGCGATACAATTTCCTGTCAACTTTATCTCTCTCCAGAAACTCCCGCTCAATAAGGGACTCGATTCGTTTTTTAATTACAACGGGGTTGGGCAGAAACCGCGACTGTAGCTGTTTTGTGACCTCAGCAACAATGTTATTATGATCCAGCACTCGCCTAGCTTTCATGATCCTCACTATTGCTGCCTCAATCTGCGGTTTTCGATCTTCCTCCACTCTCTGCCTCGTTTCTTGATTTTCAGGCTCGGACTCCCTTTGTGCAGCCACGGTGCCTATCTTGACCTTAAAGAATTTGCTTGTAAACTTGTCATTGAAAAGAAAGGTATCAGCGTCTGCTATGTCCTTGCTCATAGGTTCCTTCCGGAGCACATTTTTCCCCTTGACACAGGCAAGAGACTGCAAACACCTTTTCAAGTCCGAGGTAGGTATCTCGGTCGCCTGCTCGATCTCCTTATAGCTTAGTCGATCAGCATTATTGAAGAGCATAAGGGCACACATCTGGTACGTGGAAACATTCAGTTCATGCTTCTGACCCTTACCAAAGGTTGCCTTCAAATCAGCTGTCCCCATGTTTGTTTGCCAAGAGAGTCTTCGTCCAGTATGTGTCCCAAGGTAATAGTTACGGAATTTCTCACATATGCCCAGGATTTCAGCAGGAAGGTTGCATGTAGTAATAAGTTGAGTTGGCCAAGATCCTGTAGTGAGAACCTGAACGGAAAGCATGGGGCCGTCCGCTATATCTGCATCATGACTTGCATGGAACCCTTGCATTGTATCCTGTGATGTCTTCATGTCAGTGAACATACCCTCCAATTTTGAAGTAAATTGATACCCACACTCTGTTTTGAGCTTAACAATCAAACTTCTTTCGGCATCCTCAGATACGGTCTTCCCTGAAAGAAGCCTTTTAGCCAAGTGTTGCTTGTAGTACTTCTCAAAAATATCTTTCTCTTGAAGGTAACGGAAGAGCATCATCACCTTGTCGAGTACCAACTCCACATCCTCCTCAGTAACCCCCCTCAAACCTTTTCGAAGCTTGTCATCCACAAACAATGAGATGAATTCTGGAGAGCGAGAATTCAGATTGATAAAATATTCAAATGGGGAATTTAATGCATTTTGAAAAGTCTTGTCATTGATAAATGCTGAAGTGATAATCTTGTCGTATTTATCTTTTAAATCCAGCAGATGTTGCACAAAATCCACAGGATCCTTCAACCTTTCGGGGTCGGTAACTAGCTGCTTACCGGTATCACGAATGTATGACATCATAACATCTCTGACTAAAACAAGCCCATTGGGTACCCGACGGAACAAGCAATACATCCTCCCTAGGTCCTCATATTTTTCATCGACGATCATGTTAACCAAGCCTGAGTTTTCCATTTGCACAAGCCTGTGCATATGATTTTCAATCGCCTCCTTTTCTACCACATTTGTTATCTTGACTTCACTTCTGGCATCCAAGTAATGCGAGACTCTCTCTATTTCTTCATTTAGACGTCTCTCGGCTTTCTTTAGATATTCCCCACAATCACATGACTCTATGAACTCTTGAGACTCGAGACGGTAAAAATCAGCCGAAACTTCAAGAAAATGCTTCTCGAAATCATCCTGATAAACACAATGACCTAGATCCATTAGCATCTTTGTGATACTTCTCATTAGACCCCTGTCTATGACTTCACCGCTCCGTTCTCTCCTTACATTTTCAAGAAGTATAGCCTGAAGCCTAGACTGGATAGCATAGGAATGGATGACAACGTCCCTCCATAAATTTAACCCAAGCTCATGAACCGGGGTTTTGTGGGTGTTCGGGATGAAAGTCCTATCCATGTACATCAATATATCTCGGATCATTTGCATTGCCTTGTTATGCTCAGCCCATTTTCTGTTAAGTTCGTCCAAAAACAATCCTCCCTGAGCAGCCTCAATTGAACTACTTATCTCTTTTAGATGAGAAGTCATAGTTGTGAAAAGCCCCGAGTACAGCTTCTCCCCAAATTTGTGCAGGACCATATTGTACGCATTCCTGACTTACATTAATGCTTCGATATCAGAATCATAAAATTTTGCAGATGTCAAAGACACAGTTGTATGGCAGACCTCAAGGCAGCACATTGCGATAATATCAAACCATTTCATTGCATAATGAACATGATGATGAAGTAAACTAATGAAACATATAAGACATACAGCTAAAAACCATATAAAACATTTTAAATAGGTTATTATAATCAATGCAAAAAACGATAGTTTCAAGAAATCAAAGATCCAAAAGTAATAGCATAACTTCGTAGGAAGCCTCTCTCGTATACAATGTAGATTACCGCCAAAAGGGCGGAGCTAAAAGAACTCCACAAACTCGGACACCATTTGCTACTCTCATCAACCTTCAGCTTCTGGATATGCAATAGCAACACTTCACACACAGATTTCAGATTTTATTTTCCATTACAACAATCCTATGTTCATCACTGCAATCACTACCCACAAACCACTTATTGAATATGTTTTTTTTTCTTCCATAATTATAGTTTTTGCAGCCATTTCAGCACTAGAACCTCAATTCAATAGGCAATGGACTAAGGAACTTAACAAAATCAGTGTCCCGATAACTCATCAAAGCCGATGAGCCGAAAACACAGATTACTGAATTCAAACACGATATCAATTTATAATACACACACAGACTTTTAGATTCTCAATTGTTCAAAGACATCATTAACCTGTAAAATTTCACATAATTAAACTAATATTCTAGCTAAGTTTCAAATTACCCTCATATTACTCAACCAAAAGATGCATAATTTTTAACAAAAATACATTAGAAAATTATTAAAAAAGGGGAAAGAAAAATAAATTCCTAACCTGTAAAGCTCTTCAAAGCTAAGTCCACTTGCGTTATGATTATAAATTTCATGAATCGCATGTTCCAGAATCTTCCATGTTTTTTCTGCATATTTTGGATCCACCACCACTCTATACTTAAACGCCTCTATTTGAAACGCTTTTTTCTTCTGAGCACTCATTTCTTTTCCTTTTCAATTTTCTGTGTCGAAAACCAAAAGTCAAGCTTCAAAATCAAAAGCCCACCTCGAGTCTAACCCGATTAACCTTTGAAACCAGGAATTTGATATCAAGGTTTGAGATTGAACCGGATTCAAACGAGGTTTAAAAAAGCACGGAAAATGAGAAATTTCCTTTTCTGAGAATTGAATTACTGGGTTTTTGAGATAAGAGGAAACAAAGAGGGAATTACTTTGGGTTTTAGAAATGAAGGCTTTGACTTTTATATATTCTTATAGATTTCTGCTCTTTTTTTTTCTGTTTAAGAATATTCAGGTTTTTTTTTTTCCTTTTAGAATTTCCATTTTTTTGGAGTTTTTAAATTACTTTTGCTTAATCGCTTTCTTTTGCCAAAATAATTGGAAAGAAATAACTTACAAGGAAACAATTACTTCTAACTTAATATTCGATCATTCAATTTTCGATTCAGGTTAAGATCAAATAGGTCACTTTGGATTTTAGTCAACTTTATGTTCAATTAATGGTGTAAATGAAACGAGTCAAGTCGAGTATCGAGTAGTTCATCTCGACTTGTTAAGAATTCAATCCGAATTCGAACTCGAGTCGAGTATTGACCGAATCGAACTCGATTAGCTCGCAGTCTATTCATATCATTTACAGCCCTACATGAATCAAACACACACCGCATCCGTTTAAATTTCCCCAAATCTTCTCTAACTTCATTCGCAATTGTGCCGAGGGCATGGCTGGTGGTAATTAGGGGTGTTAATTCTCGGGTACTCAAATTTTTAGGTACTCGATTCATCCGGGTATCACATATAGGCCGACACATGTCCCGACTTGTTTTAGCCGGGTACCCGAAAAATCGGGTAACGATACTCATTTCATATTTTTTATTTTTTTATTTTTAAATTTAATTTTTTTTAAAAGTCACATAATAGACATATAAAATTTAAAAGTTCATAATACATAGTTCAAACACAGAAATTAGCGATTTAAAGTTAGTTTTAAGATGAATATATATATATATATATTAGTGTAAGTGGATCTTAACCATATATATATATATATATATAAGTTATTACCAAAAAAGACATAAAAATATTAATTTTATTTTTTCTTTCGAATATTGTATTAACAAATTAATAAAAATATAATTGAAAATTTTAAAACTTAAAAGTAAATAATACAAACATAGAAATAAATTAGAGATTTAAATTTAGTATTAAGTAAAAATTTTAAGAAACCTAAAATAAAAATATAATTTAAAACTAAAAAAATAAATATATTAAAATGTCGAGTCGTGTACCCGATTACCAAAAAATTTCGGCCCAAATTAAGCCTAACTACCCGGAAAAAATCTCGGGTCGGATATTTTTTTAGTAAAATACCTGCTTTTTCATTTCGGGTCGTCAGATAGTCCGGCCGGTTTAACCGGTCGAATAGTTTCGAACACCCCTATTGGTTATATCCTTATTCGCCACATTCCTGGGAGCTGTAGCGTTGAGGCAGACTCGCTCGCTAAACAGACTATTGGTCGTGGATTTATCTCTTGAACCGAGGATTGGTCGCTTGGGGTGGTACTGGAATTCTTCTTTAGCAGTTCTTAATGCTAGGACAGTTTGGTGTCATGTAAGGATTTACAGATCCGTCCGTTTGGTTGTATGGGCATGTCAATTTTGGGACTTTTACTGTAATTGTCTTATTATTAACAAATTAATTATGCATTTTTTTCTCCTTCCAAGTTCCATTTCAAGTGCCAGCTTGAGATAGTTTCGAAGAGATTTTTAATTAGGCTTCATTTATTATAAAAAATGAATTATATAGCATCTTGAGGGTAAAAGTGTATTATCTTAGCATCTAGAGTGTAAACCTATTAGGACATACGTGTCGTACACTAGTGTTGAACATAAAAGTATTTCAAGTAGAGTGAAGATAAGAAACTACACATCACAACATATTCCAAACCAATAAATAAACAAAAAAGATGTTAGGGCGTTCTCGCAGACACACTATAATATGAAACCACAAAGTACATACAATGCAAAAAATTTAATATATTAGTTTTTTGAGTAGCTCACGAGCTTTTTGAGTTGAATATCGAGCAGCCCTGACTCATAGCAGGAGTGCCTTGTGCGCTTGCTTAGGGCCCAACTTTCATGGGCCCAATAAAAGTTTCGAATATGCCAAAGTTTAGTGGGGCAAAATGTAATTTTTAAAACATTTTATGCTAAATTGAAAAAAACAGAAAAAGGATGACTTATCTATCTATTTGACAGTTTTCTTTTTTAATTTCAACGCTTCACATTCGGCCAATTTAGTGAAAACTAGGGAATAATTAATCGCCTTAGACAAAGAAACGGTATTATAATTGAGTAATGACCTCAAAAAAATTTTAAATTTCAAGATATTCCATTTCTATTTAATATTTTTTAATTGAATATATTTTGAATTAATAGTTCAAATAGATGGAATATATTTTCGATCTATATGAGCTTATTGTTTAATTTTGAGCTTTCGCTCAGGGCCTCGAAAATATCTGAGACAACCCTAGAATCGAGTAGCTCGTCTCGGCTCGTTAAGAATACGACCCATTGTAACACCTTGATCCGGATCCAAAGTGCTACATTCGTGCCACCCGCAACCCGACCCATCAAATTTCCAATTTTGAAACCATAAGTTTAGCCATCAATTAAAAGAATTAAACATTCATAAATCAACGAAGGTAAATAAGTATTAAAATTAAGTTTACAAATAAGGAGCTCAAAGTTTAAAACACCGTATACTAAAATACATTAGCTCAAACTAAAATAACAAGTAGTGTACTCTGAAGCGAACATGGTGCTGGGAAATCCTTGTCGATATGCTCCTCCAAAGGGGTGACATGTCAACCTACGCACGGAAAAACAACAATCCGCACGCTAAACTAACAAAGCTCAATGGTACATTTATACTTTACCATAATTCGTGATTATCATAAAATAAGCATGCAAGATAAAACAGTCTAAAGAGCATAGATAAGGTTTTACTATCTATGAGTTATCATCTAGCCTACTCTAGCTAGAGTTCTTAGATCACTTACCTCAAGGTATCATTAAGCTTACAACAAGTCTTACACGATCCACAAGGCTTTACCACACTCGAGGTCACATAGCCTATCGAGATACACGAGCTCTCACAGCCCATTGAGTTAATACATACTGTACCCTGATCACTCAGCCAACGGGTACAAAAGCTATCTTATATAACATTCACTCATCAAACATAAATACATCCATACATCATACATAATGGCCAATGAAGCCCTACTTTACCCGTGCTCACATAGTCGTCGGGTTACTCGTGTTCACACAGCCGTCGGGTTAAGGGACCATATTCGGATCACCATAGCCACAGACACGTCTTAGACATATTTGGATCACATTAGCCACAAGTAGTCTTTACCTAAGGTCACTCAGCCTATTATGTTACTCGAGCTCAATTAGCCTATCAAGTTTATTACCTCATCCAGATCACCATAGCCACAAATAGGTTTCTAACTGCACCCAGATCACTCAGCCCATGGGTACGTCGGATGTACTTGATCACTCAGCCCGAAGTACACATGCTTCCCCAGTATTCATACACCTCTGTAGCGACCTTTCAAAATCGCTAAAAATAAAATATTTTGCTCTTTTTTTGTTTTTGAAAATTGAAAATTTGGGGATTTTATTTGAAGATTTGGGTTTTTTTAAATTTGCGGTGGTTTTCTAAATTTTGGAATTTTTAGGAGTATTTTTGAAAAGTTTTGAAAATAGGTATTTTTGTTTTGAAAATTTGATTTTTGGAAAATAAAGAAAAGACTGGGGGATTTTAGAAAAATAAAAGACTGGAGTCTCCACCGATCATTTTTTTAAGGTAGACCTGACACCAAAAGTGAAACCAGAGATTCTTTTTTAAAAAACTGGTCTGGGAGTCGGTTATGGATGGGGAAGGATTAGCACCCCACACTGCCAAAAAATTGGTACCTAGTCGAATATAATTTGCCTTTAATTGGAAATTTGTGAGTTCAAATTTTAATTTAATTTAAGATCCATTTAAAGATGCGAGTAAATTTTAAAGGCCCTGTTATTCAATAATAAACAAATGAACCACCACCACTGCGACTGATACTGGCCATATTTACTATCAAATAAAAGGACACCGCATTAACAGTTGTATAGTCAAATGCAACGAAAATAAAGCAAATATATACATATATTCGAAATTAAAGCATAAGTAAATGCAGAAATAAAAGAAAGATCTGAATAAATGGACCGGATCGAACATAAAAAGAAGGATGCTGAAAATAAAAAATTCGAAAAAAGGACCGGATCGAACAAATAAGTGAAAAGAAAAATCCGGAAAAGGACCGGATCGAACAAAGGAATCCAGAAAAAGGACTAGATCGAACAAAGAAGCAAAAAGAAAAATTCGGAAAAGGACCGGATCAAACAAAGTAATACGAAAAAGGACCGGATCGAAAAAAAGAGCGGGAATTTAAATGCGAAAAAGTAAAGTGCGAGAAATTAAATTGCGAAAGTAAATGCGGAAAATTAAATGCGATAATTTAAATTGCTGAAATTTAAATACGAGCAATAAAATGTTAGAAGTTAGTCAACTACACTAAACGGGCCGTAAATAATACGGATCATCCTCGTTGCGGGTCACCGTAAGGCCAATTCGAGCATAAGATTTAAATAAATAAACAATAACTTAGAGAAACAATGTATATATATAATATGCACTATAATATAAAATAATATAATATAATATAAATATATTAAATATTATAATATGTGATATATGGTATATAGTAAATAATACATATATAATACGAAATATGTTAATAAATAACATAATATAATATAACTTATATATAACTTACGTATAACAAATATATATTATAATATATACCTATGATATATTAAATAAATAAATATATATATATATAAATATATAATAAATACATAACATATAAAAGGGGGCCGAAGTGAATAAAATCAGAAAATCAGGGGTAAATTCGGAAGAAAGATAAATAAAAAGGGAATGAAATTGGTTTTAAAATAAAATGGGAGGGAGCAATAATGGAATTAAACCATGGTTGATTTGAATAGGGGAAGAAACTTGGAGGACCAAGTGAGCAATTTGCCCCTCGACCAAAAGGCGCGGATCCTTCCAAGATCTGGGTTAACGCGCGGGTCAAGGGGTTGGCCGAAATGGTGTCGTTTCATTAAATATATATTCAAAAAGCCCGGCCAAAATTTGGTTATATGCCTCATTTGTTTCGAAAACAAAGAAAAAAAGGCTCTCCAAAAGCTCTAATATTTAGAAACCCTAGCCTCTTTATCTCAGACGTCATTTCTTGGTGGCGTGGCTTCATCGGGCGTCCTCGGTGTCCAACAATGAGCGAAGAACGTTAGCCTCGAATACAGGCGACGGGTAACTTCAAAACCCATTCCCTTTATTTTTTTGTAAAAAAACCTATTTCAAATTTAAGAACAAACTTCGATCTGGAAAAAAAAACTGAACAACCCTTTTGGTTTCATAATTTTTTTTTATTTTTGAAAGAACGATTTGCTAAAAAAACCTAACTTTCTAATTTTTGTATTCGAAATAAGAAACAGGGAAAAGAGATACCTTTGGAGGTATTTTTTGTATTGCTCTCCTCAAAAAATCCCTTTTACATACAGTTTGATCTAGGCTTATATAGCCGATTGTTTACATGAAAAAACAAAAATAAAAAATAAAGCCTAAAACTCCTGGTTGCTATAGATTGAAATTGTTTTGTTGTTGGTAATTGTAGGTCTGAGCATGTTCGTACGAGAGGTTGGAGGGATTCTTTGGCCGGATGTGAAAGGGGTGTATACGTGGTGATGGTGATGTGGCGACCTTGCTGGTGCAGCATAGTGGACGTCGTGCTAACAAGGCCACCGACGTTGCGTCGTGGTGATCTGAAGCTGGTCATACCTGGAGAAGCTTCTGGAAGGGAGGCATCTGCTCTCTCTAGGGTTTTTGGTGTAATAGAAGATTAGGGTTAGGGTTAATATCTGGTTTAGGTTACCTGCGTTAGGGTGAACCGAGTCAGTGAGTAGCGGGTTGGGTTTAATTAAGGTTAGGGTTGTTGGACCGGTGGTATTGGGTTGAAGGGTAGTTTGTAAATGGGTCGGTTTGGTTGTAAATGGACATTGGATGGATATTTTGGACTATCTATTTTCTTTTCTTTTTATGGATATTGGTTTAATTATAATTATTTATTGAATTTGAATTTTTGGTTAGGAGGACAAAATGGTTATTACAGTTGCCCCTCTTTTCTCGTTGTTGTGAAACAGCAATAGGGAAAAGAATAAAAGATAGCCATTTTGTTCGGCCTGGTTGGAACACCTCTCCTGGCATGACTCTTCCTTTCATCTTCCAACTTTTAAAGAAATAGAACTCATCTGTTGACCCGCTACACCACCGACGGAGAGTCAAGACCTAGTCGACTCATCTATTTCGTCATTTTTTAGAAAGATAGAACCTGCAAGAGTAACTGAAAATTGTTTCAGACTGAGTACTCACTTATTTTATTTAAAATTACGAAATTAAAAGAGGTGGGATAAAGATATGTTTGAATATTGGTGATCTTGCTACGCCACCGATGATGATACAAAATCGGGAGATAGGATTAGATCAAGCTACGACTCTAACGAAGAGGCATAATTCGATGATTTGATTGTGATCAAGCTACAACTCTGACGAAGAGGCATGATCTGAGGGGTTGGAGGTGATCAAGCTACAACTCTGATGAAAAGGCATGATCTAAGGAGTTAGTTGATGACGATCAAGCCACGACTCTGACAAAGAGGCATGATCTAAGGAGTTAGTGGTGATCAAGCTACGACTTTGACGAAGAGGCATGATCTGGGGAGTTAGTCACGATCAAGCTACGACTCTAACGAAGAGGCATGATCGGAAGGGAGATTTGATCAAGCTACAACTTTGACGAAAATGCATGATCTGAAAAGTTTTGATCCGCTACACCACTAACGATGAGTCAAGATCTGAAGAATAGAGGTTGATCTGCTACACCGCTAATGATGAGTCAAGATCTGAAGAATAGAAATAAATAATAGTTAATGATTGTTCGATCAGATTTTAAGTTTAAATTTGGCTTTCTTTTCTTTGAGGGTCCCCCATTCATGTTGTTATCCTCTATCTTGAGGTTTCAACTTCTTTGTTGGTCCGACTTCCCTTTGTGGCTGGGGGATTGCTAATTTGTTATTGTCTTCCGTGATTGAGGCTTCTCATTTTGAACCTGTTTTTTGTATGAATAAAATGAGTGCACCTAGTATGAATGCATCTAACTTGATGTGTAATGTATGCATGATGATGAGTGGAATGGCATGATGTTGATATGAATGGCATGCAATGCAGTTGGCCATGATGTTGACTTCAAAGGGGATGCCTCATGACTTTCTGGCCATTGGTGGGTCGGTCTTATTTTTGCTTCGGTTTTGTCTTGTAAACTGGATGGGCTTTTGCCTCTGATGCCCCCAACCTCTTGTGGGTTTGACTATCTTCTTATGAAATGTTACCTTTATAAGTGAAGGTTAACTAGTGTATGCTTTCTTGAGCTGAGGCAGCAATCTGAGGGCCCATTTGCTGTTGGTCCCTGTACTTTTGAGCTTCTTTGTAAGTAATGCAGAGAAAACTTTTTGTTTCAACAAAGAAAACTTTTTGTTTCAAACCTTAGGCTGCATGTTCTAATTTCAATGAGATGTTTATTAGAAAAATGGGTTTTTCTTTTTAGATTGTAAATATATCAAGCTAGATTGAATACCCCGAATGTCAAGTGCACGAGCAACACTAAAATGGCTTACCGAGGTTGCCCCAAGAAAATCCGGTGTCTAGGGGACCTCAAAAGCTGAATTGATGTTTGAAGATGTGAATGGCACTTTAAGCTACTTCGGTTCTTGACCAACTTACCTTAACATGTTTATTTTTGTCTTATTTTTGTTTAGGGAATTCAATTCATCACATTCCTTTGGCTCAAAATAAATGATGGAGCAAACAACAAATTCCTGAGCTATTCGGTATTGTCATGATTTTGAAAATATTACCATCACTCATGAAGCAAAGGGTTTTAATTAAAATAGGCTTCAACGAAGTGCCCCAAAAATTCCACACTAGTATTCGAAAATGCCTATTACCAAGTTTCGAACATTGGAGTGCTTTTTGATAATTTTTTTTTAAAATGCCTATCACCAGGCTTTGAAATGCTATTTGAAAAATGTCTATTACCAAGCTTCAAAAGTTAAATCATTTCATTTTGTTTTGCAAACGCCTATTACCAGGCTTTAAGAATTAAATTACACTGATTTGTTATTATAGGTGGTCCTTAATGTGAAATGAGAGTCACACCTTTGTAATCTCTATAGCTTAGGATTTCAATTAGACACAGGTTATTCGGGCTCAACCTACGGGTCAAAGTCCATGTCTCTTGTGCAATTGATATAGGGGGACTCAATAGACAAATATATTTACAAAATAAAGAGAGAGTTTAAACACAAAATGCATCTTTCATTGAAATTTAAATCATGCAACTTAGGCCCTTACAAAATATCGACACCGCCTTTGAGCTTAGTTGGTGGATTTGATTTACATGCATTACTTAAAAAGAAGTTTAAAGCATCAAAGAAAACCTACTGAAGTTGTTTAGCTTAGATAAGGGAGCAAAGGCGAGTTCATTCCTCGAAGAATTCCACTTATTTGTTGTCCATCAGACCTTGAACAGTATCCTTGAACTCATGGCAGTCTTGGATCGCATGCCCCTCTTTGGTATGGAACTCACAGTACAGACCGATATACCCTTTGGGTATCATCATTCCCTGATCGATCAAACCAACATCAAGTAGCTTCTTCCAAACCCAACTGATAGGTGATTTGACTTTCGACACCTTGGACTTTGTTGTTCGATTGCTCTCCTCGAGTATTGCATTCACTCCTCTGGTATGATTTGGCAGGGGATTGGTGGTCGTAGCTGGCCCACTGGATTTGTCTGAACTTATGACCCTGAGCTTGATTAGCTTTTCCACGACCTTTTTGAAGACGATACAAGTCTCAATCGAGTACCCCACTTGATCACCATGGTATTCACATTTCGCTCTAGGATCGTACCACTTTGGGAAGGGAGGCTGCAACGGTGCTTGATAGAAGGGTGCCACCACATGGACATCAAACAGTTGTTTGTACAGTTCACCGTAGGAGATCGGTAATGGGGTAAACTCTATCTTCTCAGTGTTTTTCTTTGACCGGGGTCTGGGCTCGAAGAACCTTGGGCACTTGGCGCGGCCTTGGGTTGCAAAACTGTGACAGGCTTAGAATAACTGCATTGTAAACTCCCGAAGAGTTCACTTCATGGTCTTTCTTTACATGCGAGGTCTTCTTGTGGGATGAACTACCTCCATCATCGATCTTGCCAGTCTTGACAGCATTTTTGATGAGCGCACCGGATAACATAAGGTCAGCAAAGTTGGTAGTCGCATTGCCTATCAAGCGACCTAAGACTGAACCCTCTAAAGTCTGGACAAATGTAACCACCGTCTCTCTTTCACTGAGCGGGGGTTGAACTTGAGCAGCCACGTCTCTCCAACGCTGAGCATACTGCCTAAAGCCTTTATTTGACTTTTGTTTCAAGTGTTGTAAGGTCCAACAGTCAGGCACCATATCGCTGACATGTCGGTATTGTTCTAGGGAAGCTTTGGCCAAGTTCTTCCATGACTTTATCTGATACTGGTTTAACTGATAATACCATCTTGTGGCAGATCCCGAGAGACTGTATTAGAAACAGTGAATTAACGGCTTGTCATCTCCCCCGTATCCCGTCATCCTTCGGCAGAACATGGTGAGATGTGCACTAGGACAGCTCGTTCCACTGTACTTCTCAAATTCTGGGACCTTGAACTTAGGGGGTAAAACCAGATCCGGGAAAAAGCTGAGTTCATGGGCCTCAAATCCAATAAAGGCGCCAGTAACCTCCATGGCTTCCATCTTTTCCTTGCGCAGTTTGCATCGATCTTCAATCTCTTTGGAGGTTTCAACTCTAGGTCTCTCCATTTCAATTAATTGGTCCATCTCCGAGATAAAGTTTTCGGCTTGATTTCCCCTGGGCTTGACTTCTGATGCGAAGGGTAAATTAATAGAGAAAGAGGCGCCGACATGATAAAGTGGTGCTTTCTCTCGGAAAAGTATTACTTGAGGATCTGGTTGACCCCTGGCATGAGGAGGAGTAAAACCTTGAGGATATGTAGGACAATTATTCCCGTCAGTGGGATTGAGATTTGCCGTAGGATTTATAGCAGATGTCTCTCCTTGTCAGGGGAGCTTAAATCCAAGCATTTGGGCAATTTAGCCTAGTGCATCTTGTTGAGACTTTTTGAACTGTTCCACCATGTCTTGTCGAGCCTTAACTAACTGCTCTTCCATCTTTCTAGCCAAATCCGCTTGCATATCCCTTTGGGTTTGCTCAAGTCGGTCTAACCTTTCTTTGTTCGCCATCTTGGTTTTGTGTCGGGTTCCGTAGAGGTGCTGAATTGACTGAATTTTCCTTTGATCCAGAATCACTGCCACGAGACATCCCAAAAATTAGTCTCGGTAAAATGAATTCATGTAAATGCAAAGTGACTGCCCTAAATGCAAAGGTATCGATTTAGACATGGCTTCCAAGGAACAACACCCACGAATATATGAGAGAAAATTGAAACTTTGAATATTGCATTTAATTGACGTGTAGGTTACTAGAGTTTCTCTCGATTCATGAATGATTTCCACTGTGTCCACCATTCTCGGATCAATACCTCATGACTGTGTAATACAGATGAATGAATAATAATGTTATACAATGTTGTTATGATGCCAAAAGAAAACACTGGTTAGTATGAATTAAATATTTACAAATGACAGACAAAATATACGTGACATGTTTTAGCACAAAATGAACCCTATTTGCATGATATTCTGATTTCTAGGGTTACCGCATGGCTCTAAAGGGTGGGCTTCTTGGGTTCTACATGCAGTTTTGGTGCTAAAAGGCACTCGAATTGTCCTCGCTGTCCTCTTCTAACGGGTAGCAAGGCCCCCGATCATCACCTATTATAGGCTCCTTTCAATCGAGTTCAATTCAAGGGGACCCATTAACTATGTCCATACGGGGAAACAATATTCCCACGAAAACATAGGGTACTCGAGCCCCGAAGGTACTTACTAGGCCTATATGAAGGAACAATATCCTCACGAAAGCACTAGCATTTTCCCCCACTTACACGAACGAGTTTATATGTCAAATTTTAAAATGCGTTAAAATGAACTGGCATTTTTAAAAAGATGTTAAATTAATTTAAAAATGAACTCACAATTTCCAATTAAGGCAAAAGGTATTCGACTCGTGGCTTGACTCTCTTTTTGTAAGAACAAAATTTTGTCCCCAGTAGAGTCGCCAGCTGTAGCGACCTTTCAAAATCGCTAAAAAATAAAATGTTTTGCTCTTTTTTTTTGGTTTTGAAAAATTTTGAAAATCCAAAATTTGGGGAATTTATTTGAAGATTTGGGTCTTTTGAAATTTAGGGGTTTTCTGAATTTTGGAATTTTTAAGAGTATTTCGAAAAGTTTTGAAAATTGGTATTTTTGTTTTGAAAATTTGATTTTTGGAAAATAAAGAAAAGACTGGGGGATTTTAGAAAAATAAAAGATTGGAGTCGCCACCGATCATTTTTTAAGGTAGACCGGTCACTAAAAGTGAAACCAGAGATTTTTTTTTAAAAAAATGGGTTCGGGAGTCGGTTACGGATGGGGAAGGATTTGCACCCCCACACCGCCCAAAAATTGGTACCTAGTCGAATATAATTTGCCTTTAATTGGAAATTTGTGAGTTCAAATTTTAATTTAATTTAAGATCCATTTAAAGATGCGAGTAAATTTTAAAGGCCTTGATATTCGATAATAAACGAATGAACTACCACCAGTGCGACCGATATTGGCCCAATTTGCTATCGAATGAAAGGGCACCGCATTAACAGTTATATGGTCAAATGCAACGAAAATAAAGCAAATATATACATATATTCAAAATTAAAGCATAAGTAAATGCAGAAATAAAAGAAAGATCGGGAAAAATGGACCGGATCAAACTTTAAAAGAAGGATGCTGAAAATAAAACAATCCGGAAAAAGGACAGGATCGAACAAAGAAGCGAAAAGAAAAATCCGAAAAAGGACCAGATTGAACAAAGGAATCCATAAAAAGGCCGGATTGAACAAAGAAGCGAAAATAAAAATTCGAAAAAGGACCGAATCGAACAAAGGAATCCAGAAAAAGACCAGATCGAACAAAAGAGCAGGAATTTAAATGCGAAAAAGCAAAGTGCGAGAAATTAAATTGTGGAAAGTAAATGCGAAAAATTAAATGTGATAATTTAAATTGCGGAAAATTAAATACGAGCAATAAAATGTTAGAAGTTAGTCAACTACACTAAATGAGCCATAAATAATACGGATCATCCCAGTTGCGGGTCACCATAAAGCCAATTCGAACATAAGATTTAAACAATAACTCAAAGAAACAATGTATATATAATATAATATAATATAATATAATATAATATAATATAATATAATATAATATAATATAATATAATATAATATAATATAATATAATATAATATAATATAATATAATATAATATAATATAATATATGTTAATAAATAACATAATAAACATAATATAATATAACTTATATATAACTTACGTATAACAAATATATATTATAATATATACCTATAATATATTAAATATATATAAAACAAAATATATAATAAATACATAATATATAAAAGGGGGCCGAAGTGAATAAAATCAGAAAACCAGGGGTAAATTCGGAAGAAGGATAAATAAAAAAGGGAATGAAATTGGTTTTAAAATAAAATGGGAGGGACCAATAATGGAATTAAACCACGGTTGATTTGAATAGGGGAAGAAACTTGGAGGATCAAGTGAGCAATTTGCCCCTTGACCGAAAGGCGCTGATCCTTCCTAGATTCGAGTCAAGGCGCGGGTCAAGGGGCTGGCCGAAACAGCGTCGTTTCATTAAATATATATATTCAAAAAGCTTGGCCAAAATTTGGTTATACGCCTCATTTGTTTCGAAAACAAAGAAAAAAAGGCTCTAAAAAAGCTCTAATAATTGGAAACCCTAGCCGCTTTATCGCAGACGCCATTTCTTGGTGGTGTGGCTTCATCGGATGTGAAAGGGGCGCATGCATGGCGATGGTGATATGGCGGCCTTGCTGGTGCGGCGTAGTAGACGTGGCATTGACGAGGCCACCGACGTGGCGTCGTGGTGACCCGAAGCAGAAAGGTCAGATCTAGAGAAGCTTTTGGAAGGGCGACGGCTGCTCTCCTTAGGGCTTTTGGTGTAATAGAAGATTAGGGTTAGGGTTGATATCCGATTTAGGTTACCTAGGTTAGGGTGAACCAGGTCAGTGAGTAACGGGTTAGGTTTAATTAGGTTTAGGGTAGTTGGACCGGTGGTATTGGGTTGAAGGGTAGTTTGTAAATGGGCCGGTTTGGTTGTAAATGGACATTGGATGGATATTTTGGACTCTTTATTTTCTTTTTATGGATATTGGTTTAATTATAATTATTTATTGAATTTGATTTTTTGGTTAGGAGGACAAAATTGGTTATTACAACCTCAACAAGAGGTAAGTGACACCAAGCCAATCCATCAACAAATGCCCCAAGGCATGACACTAACCATCACGGTTATATCGAGTCATCATTTACCAAGTTATTACACGTTATTCACCTCTATGAGGGTTAAACCTCGATTTCTCAATTTTACTATTCATTTTATCACATTATAAGCCCATTGGGCCTTAGTTCTCGAATTATAAGCCCCTCAAACTCAAAATTTATTTTTCGAGCAGAATGCCTAGTGGGTATCGATACCCACTAGAGTGTATCGATACACCTCTGTGGGTATCGATACCCACCTTATGCGTACCGATACCTAACTCATACGTAAAAGGGGTTTTTACCAATACCCTGTACCGGTACACATGAGCTGTGTACCGATACCCCAATGGTATCGATACGCCCCCAAGCGTACCAGTACATATTTTTGCTACTGGAATTTTAATGGAATAGTGGGTACCGATACCCACCTTAGGCTTACCAATACGCCCCTTTAATTTTGCTTGCGTTCATCACAAATAACATAGGGTATTGGTATGGGCTCCCCATGTACCGATACCGAAGCCCAGAAATGGCTTCAAAGGCTTGGGAAATCACGTCCCAAGCTCGCAAAATGTAACCTTTAACCCCTTAATCAAATCCTATATCTTATGGGAGTTAATTAGAATGGTTTGCTACCATTTTTACACATTATTAACAGCTAATCCAAATTTTACCATTAAAGGGCTTTAAGCTACCAAAACACTCAACTAGCAACAATAAACCACAATACCAAGCAAGGCAATCATTTTATGATCTTCAAGAAGAGTAAGAGTCAAAGATGTACTGACCTTAAGCCTGTTGGGATGATCAATCAATGGATTTGGCCAAGAGATGGTGAATTGGCAATTTAAAAATTGGTAGGCTAAATAAAAAATATAGAAATTGAGACACAAAGATTTATAGTGGTTCAAGCTTCTAAACATGATCTACATCCACTACCTTAGCACCACACTAAGGATTTTCAACAATTTAGTATGAATTCTTCCTTTTGAAGGCAAATGGCTAACCTTACAAATTCCCCTTAAGATTTTCTACCCAAAATCTTAAGGACGCTCACAAAAGAACAATTACAAGTAGCAAACTTGAAAATCCTCAAAAGGACAAATGTTTGCACAATTCAAAGATCACTCAAAAACCCAAAAATTGAATAAAATGATTACAAGAATGAACACTCAAGTGAGTTGCAAAGATTTGACTCTAAAGGCTCAAAAGTTGTTAGATATTTGCTTGATTGCTTAAGACTTGATTATTAGTTGTAGTTGTAGCTTTGAAGACTTGTTTATATACCCCTCATTGATTTCCAACCGTTTGGGTAGCTGAGATCATAAATAGAGCCGTTGGTCTTCATTTTTTCGCAATAAATGCAGTCTGCCAACAGTCGGTATCGATACGCAGGGTGCCGTATTGGTACATGCCAAAAGAAGAAATAGCCGTTGTACAAAGGGGTATCAATACGTGGAAGGGCATATCGATACGAGTAGTCAATTTTACAAAGGCGTACCAGTACGGTCTTTACTGTATCGATACTGGTATTACTCACTCGAATCCTGATAACTTGTGTAGTAAAACACGTATCGATACGCTTATAAGGGTATCGGTACTCTATAACTGATTTTCAAAGATATGATTCCAATAAACTAACAAGGGAATGGTCAAACATTAAATGCAAAAGATTTGGAAAATCTAAACACCCCATATCGGTACGCATGAAGCCGTACCGATACTCATATAGCCGTTATTTCCCAGGTTGAATGGCGTATCAAAAAGGATACATGCTTATCAAAACAACATACTGATACGTCTGTACGCGTATCGCTACTCGATAGCCATCAAGTAAAAATTTATATTCCAGTGTCAAAACACCGTATCGATACGCCTAGGCAATTTTGGCTATTTAGAGTATGAAAACACTTAGAAAATATTTGGAGTTTTAGGAGTTGACTTAGAAATTATTTTAAGTTCGAAATTATGTCAGTTTGTGAGACTTTTGGGTACTTAAAAATTTATCTTATTTTACAAATTGGTCCATGAAATTCCTTGTTATATCAAAATCAAATATTAGTTTTACAATCTCCCCCTTTTTGATATAACAAAACCAAAAATAAAATTTTAAGTCCTTTTGAATAACACTCCTCCTTTCTTTAAGGCTATTTAAGTTTGAAAAACTTTTTGAAAAATTTAGCTCTTACTTCTCCCCCTTTTGTTAGATCAAAATTAGTGTAATGAATGAAGGCAAGATAGAAGCAAAAAAATATAACTCCAAGCATAAACAACATAAATATCATGAAATTTAAAGCATAAATTCAAGCAACATAATAAAAATCCAACTTAACAACATAAAAACATAAACCAAAACAAATAACATAATGTCATAGAAATTCAAATAAAGAACATCGGTGCATAAAACTCAAATCCTAATATGATATGATATGAAATGAAAGTGCATAAGGAGCATCTACATCATCCTCATCGTCATCGCCCATGCCATTATCACCAAGAGAATGACCTCGACATTCTCTATGAAATGCGTAAGATTCATGTCCATAGAAGCTTGACGATTCTCTATGGAGGTAACTCGATTCTCTAAAGATGTTAAACGAGCATAAACGAGCCAAGCCTTGTGTTTACCTTGGCTAAGTGAGTGGTCATGAGAGTGTTCATGGTTTCAACCTTCCCATCAAGATACACCACAAGTGCATCAAAGAAAGGTTAAGCGACCGTAGCCATTGGATCAACTGGAGCCGCTAGTATATTCTCTTCGAGATCGGGTTATGCATCACGAGGGAGATCCGCAACACAAATCCATTCTCCATTGTAAATGGTAAACTTTGCACTCCGAAGAGAGTGATCATCAATAGGATCGGTGAGAGGCGAAGAAAGATCATTAGAGAAATCTATATCAAGCTTGTGGAACATATATCTCAAGGCGGTGCCATAGGTGAAAGAGGTGACAAGGGAGGTGTAGAAGTTTTGGACAAGGAGACTAGCTCGGCAAACATAATTTGGGCTAGGTTTGGGTGTATACCTTCACGGAAATAATAAAGCCAAATATCATCAACTTGGCGAATGGTAGACCCCTTACCATCGGATGGTCGAAACCACCAAGTGATGAGTAAGTGAAGAAAACAGTCATGAGCATCGAGTACAGTAACGGAGCCACCTTAGGTTTGAGGAAAAGCATTTTCATTATCAATACCCGTATCATCCATCCCCAAAAATTTGGCTATAATTTTAGAATCGAGTTAAAAAGTTTTTCCCATAAGGTAAGACTCGAGTGCTATAACCTCAATTTTCTCTTGGTTATAAATACACCGGGCACTAGAGTAAAAAATAAGGACAAGGTTTTTGTAAAGAATACCAGGTATACTTAAAAAAGTCATAAACTTTCATTCCCCCATTAAGTTAAGATAACGAAAATGAAATGCATCGGAATTCATAAAAGGTATGGAAACAACACGTTCTCGACGGATTTTGGAGTCTTGAAAATGTTTAAAATGATCCAAAGCATTTGGATTTTTCAGTTCATTAAAACATTGACGATAAATTTGGTTAAGGTTTGGTCTAGTACCATTATTCTTGGGATTGGGTTCGGTAAGGTTAGGATTGGAAGAGCTAGACTCGATCTCCCTTCTTGCTCTTTTCTTAGGAGCCATGATAAAATCCTGAAAAACAATTTCAAACCACAAAGACAATGTATGCATAAACATCAATATCAAAATCCAATGATCAAGGTAGTGTAAAAACCTATATTATATAGTTTAAAATCATATACAAGCATAAAGAAAAAATTGGTGAAAATAAAATTTAAAAACAATAAAGAAAAGTATACGAGTATAGTTTTATATTCAAACAAAAAAAAATTAGTTTTGAAAAAGATTTTGTAAAATTTTTGAAAAAACAAGTTATATACATACTAAATATATAAAATTAAGACATAAGAACTATACAAATGTAAAAGAAATCAAAATTTAAAGAAAATAGAGTTTATACCTTGAATATGGATGATGGATGAATGAAGAGATAATTTTGCACAATGCTTGATGAGATTGCTTGGGTTTGATGTTAAAACCAAAAGCCCCAAAAGAATTTTTTGTAGATTTGTGAGAAAAATAAGGGGTTAGAAGGGATTAAATAGGGGTTGGCCGACTAGGGTTTTAAGAAAAAGAGTTAGGGTTTGATTTAAATTAGAAAAAAGCCATTTAATATGACATTTAAAGGCTTCAGTAGCTACGCGTACCGATACGCAATATATGCATACCAAAACCACATACCGGTATAGTTTTTACGCGTATCGATCCTTGACCCGTACCGATACAGGTTCACCTGTACCAAAATGTTGCCCCTGGTACTCGTATCGATACACGATTCACCATATCGATACTTCTTGACCAAAAATGACATTTTTGGCTGCAAGGGAACCAAAAATTCAAACTTAATCGAATCGATATACATGTGAATGATATGAGATCATCATGTATGGGCAAAAAATAGAGTCATACTCCAACTAACAACATGAATAGATGTATATAGGAGCAAAAACACATAAGCATTGAAATCAACCAAATTCAAGCAACTTTTAAACACCAAAAGGCTCTAAGGTTCAAGAAAGGCTAGTAAGCCCTAACTCTCTCCTAAGAGACCAAAAACGCTCTTTGTCTAAAGGTTTGGTAAATATATCCGCTAATTGGTTTAAGGTGTCTACATACTCTAGAACAACATAATTTTAAGACATGATCTCTAATGAAATAATGTCTTATCTCTATGTGCTTGGTTGTAGAATGTTGGATGTGATTCTTAGTGAGACAAATGGCACTAGTATTGCACACTTTAGAGGGATGGTACCTACATCAATTCCATAATATAAGATTTATTGCTTCATCCAAAGGACTTGAGCATAACAACTTTCGGCCAAAATGTATTTTGCTTTGGTGGTAGATAATGCTACACTATTTTGCTTCTTAGAAAACCACGATATAAGCATACTACCTAGGAATTGACAAGTACTAGAGGTACTTTTTCTATGTATCTTATAACCTCTATAATCTGCATCCGAATAAGCATGCAAACTAAAGGATGAGTCTCTAGGATACCAAAGACCTAAACAAGATGTGTCTCTAAGGTATCTAAAGATTCTCTTAATGGCTTGTAGGTATGATTCTCTAGGACTAGCTTGAAATCTAGCACACAAGCAAACACTAAACATAATATTTGGTCTACTTGCGGTAAGATAAAGCAAAGATCCTATCATTGATCTATAAAGCTTTAAATCAACACACTTACCTCCTTCATCTTTGTCAAGCTTTGTAGAAGAGCTCATTGGTGTGGCTTGAGGTTTCACATTCTCCAAGCCAAACTTCTTGAGCATATTCTTGATGTACTTAGCTTGATTGATGAAGATGTCATCCTTCCTTTGTTTGATTTGGAACCCCAAAAAGAATGAAAGCTCTCACATCATGCTTATTTCAAATTCACCTTGCATCAACTTACAAACTCTTGACAAAGAAGCTCATTAGTAGAACCAAAAATTATATCATCAACATAAATTCATACTACTAAGATGTCTTTGTCTTTTCTTTTTATAAAAAATGTAGTATCCACTTTTCCTTTGTCAAAACCTTTTCAATTAAAAAATTTGACAAACGTTCATACCAATCTCTAGGAGCTTATTTCAAACCATATAAAGCCTTTGAAATTTTGAAAACATGGTTTGGGTATTTTAGATCTTCAAAATCGGGTGGTTGTTCTACATACACTTTTTCATTTATAAAACTATTTAGAAAAGCACTTTTCACATCCATTTGAAAAAAAAATTCATGATAGCATGCAAATGCAAGCAACATCCTAATAGCTTCCATTCTAGCTACGGGTGCATAGGTTTCATCAAAACCGATTCTTTCTTCTTGAGTGTAACCTTGAGCAACAAGTCTAGCCTTGCTTCTCACTATGTTACCACTCTCATCTAGTTTGTTTCTAAACACCCATTTAGTTCCTATGGTAGATTTATTACTAAGCATATCAACTAATGTCCATACTTTACTTCTCTTAAATTGATTTAACTCTTATTGCATAGCCAATATCCAATAATCATTATTTAATGTTTCTTTGATATTTCTAGGCTCTATGCATGAGCTAAATGCAACATAATTACATGTATTTATAAGAGAACATCTAGTGGTTACCACTTTGGATGAATCACCCAAAATTTCACCACCTTTGACATAGTTGAACTCCCTTGAGTAGGTGACCTCCATTTCCTCTAGAGACTTATTCTTCAAGGCTTCTAGAGGTGGATCTTGTGGTTATTCTTTTGATGGAACTTCATCTACCTTTGATGTTTGTCCTCCAACATCATTGACATCAATACATTATCATCATCACGAGTATCATTCCTCAGAAGAAGGTTATCATCAAAAACCACATGTATAACTCTTCAACTACTAAAGTTCTTTTTTAAATACACGACCGACTTTATAGTTTAAAGAATAACCAAGAAAGATTGCTTCATCACTTTTTGCATCAAATTTGCCTAAATTGTATTTTTTATTGTTTAAAACAAAACATTTACATCCAAAAGGATGAAAATAACTAATATTAGGCTTTTTATTTTTGAAAAGCTCATAAGGTGTTTTCTTTAAAATAGACCTAATCATTACTCGGTTAACAATATAACAAGCCGTATTTGTGGCTTTCACCAAATAATACTTAGGCAAATTATTTTCACAAAGCATGGTTCTAGCCATTTCTTCTAAAGTTCTATTTTTCCTCTCAACAACCTCATTTTGTTGAGGTGTGTGAGGAGCGAAAAAATTACGGCTAATCCCATTTGAGTTAAAAAACTCTTTAAAACCTAGATTTTGAAATTTGGTTCCATGGTCACTTCGAATATGTGTAATTGAGTAACCAAAATTGTTTTGATTTGCTTTTGAAAATGTGATAAATTTTTGTAAAGCCTCATCCTTGGTACTTAAAAATAGAACCCAAGTAAATCTAGAGTAGTCTTCAACTAAAATAAATGCATATGATTTTCCACCCAAGCTCATTATTCTAATAGGGTCAAAAAGATCCATGTGGATAATTATAAACCTCTACTTGTAGAAACATCATTAATATGTTTAAAAGAAACTCTTTTATGTTTTCCTTTAGCACAAGCATCACAAATTTTGTCATATGAAAACTTTATTTTTCGCAAACCTCTTACAAGATCATTTGAAATTAATTTTTCCAAAATACTCATGATTGCATGCCCTAGTTTTCTATGCCACAACCATGAATCATGCTCATATTTAGCAACAAAACATGCATTAGAAATATAAATGTCATCTAAATCACAAATATTGATTTTTCTTTTCAAAATCATTTTATTTGGCTTGTAAATCCAAAACCTTTTTCTCAAGTTCTGAATTAGTTTTGGATAAAGAATCATTTTGATTTTTCAAACCATAAATTATTTTCTTTTTTTTCAAAAGTGATTCATTGTATTTCCAAACTAATTCATCATAAACCTCTTATAACTTATTATACTCATCTTATAGTTCATCAAATGTAAGCTCAATAGATGAGTTGGAGGTTACCTTAGGATCCTCTTCGAAGGCCATGAGGCATATATTTGCAACTTCTTGTTTCTCATCACTTGAAGATTCTTCATCACTCTAAGTGGATACATAGGTCACATACTTCTTTTTCTTCTCAAAGCTTTTCTTCCTGAGTTGGGGACAATCGATCTTGATGTGTCCCGACTTTTTGCATTCGTAGCAAATTATTGGATCATTTTCTTCTTCCTTGTCCATATTCTTGAAACCCTTATTTTATAGAAATCTTCTTCTATGATTGGATTGTATGAAGCTTGTAAAACGCTTGGCAAGCATGGCAATTTCTTCATGTTCTTCATCACTTGAATCACTCTCTTCTTGTATAGCCTTGAGAGCAATTCTTATCTTCTTCCTCTCTATTTATTTCTTCTCCACCTTTTTCTTCTCATCTTCCTTTTTTTTCTTCATAATTTCATGAGTATGAAGAGACCCCATAAGAGCATCAAGTGTCAAGGTTTTGAGGTCATTGGCTTTAATGATGGCAGTCTTCTTTCTATCCCACGACTTGGGAAGAGAGTAGATAAGCTTTCAGACAAGCTTTTCTTCCAGAATAACTTCTCCAAAGCCTTTTAGCCCGTTACCTATGACAGAGAATCGATCAAATATTTTTAAAATATCTTTATCTGGCTCCATTTTAAAGTTCTCATAGCTTAGATTTAGGAGTCAAACCTTGGTATCCTTTACTTTGTTTGTGCCCTCGTACGTCACTTCAATTTTATCCTAAAATTCTTTGGCACTAGTACATGAAGACATCTTGGCATATTCGTGCGGTCCAAGAGCACAAAAGATTATGTGCAAAGCTTTGTCGTTGAGTTGTAATTTTCTCTGATCTTTATTGGTGTATTCTTGCTTTGTCTTTGGGACACACCTTTCTCCTTCTTGCTTCATTGGAATGGATGAATCGTCTTCCACTACATCCCAAAAAAGGTAGTCATTTAACTTGATGAAGAGCTTCATCCTATTCTTCTAATTTGAGTAGTTATCTTCATTGAAGAAGGGTGGTGTGGTGATAGATTGTGACTCGTGAAGATGGTTGCCAAAAGTAGAGGCCATAACTTGATTTGTTGATTGATTGAACATCTTTAGGATCGTCTCAATAGTGGTTAGACCTTCAATTGAGTGTGACTCTGATACCAATTGTTGGGATGATCAATCAATGGATTTGTCCAAGAGGAAGGTGAATTGGCAATTTAAAAATTAGTGGGCTAAATAAAAAAATAGAAATTGGGACACAAATATTTATAGTGGTTCAAGCTTCTAAACAAGCTCTACATCCACTACCTTAGCACCACACTATGGATTTTAAACAATTCACTATGAATTTTTCCTTTTAAGGGCTAACCTTAAAAATTCCCCTCAAGATTTTCTACCCAAAATCTTAAGGACACTCACAAAAGAAAAATTACAAGTAGCAAACTTGAAAATCATCACAAGGACAAATGTTTGCACAATTCAAAGATCACTCACAAACCCAAAACTTGAATAAAAATGATTACAAGAATGAACACTCAAGTGGGTTACAAAGATTTGACTCTGAAGGCTCAAAAGTTGTTGGATATTTGCTTGATTGCTTAAGACTTGATCATTAGTTGTAGCTTTGGAGACTTGTTTATATGCCCCCTCATTGATTTCCAACCGTTTGGGTAGCTGAGATCATCAATAGAACTATTGGATTTTATTTTGCCCACAATAAATGCAGTCTACCAACAGTCGGTATCGGTATGCAGAGGGTGCCGTATCGGTAGCTGCCAGAAGAAGAAATAGCTATTGTACAAAGGGGTATCGATATGCAGGAGAGCGTATTGGTACGAGTAGTCAATTTTACAAAGGCATACTGGTACGGTCCTTACTGTATGGATACTGGTATTACTCACTAGAATCTTGATAACTTGTGTAGCAAAACACGTATCAATACGCCTATAAGGGTATCAGTATGCTATAACTGACTTTCGAAGATATGATTCTAATAAACTAACAAGGTAATGGTAGAATATTAAATGCAAAAGACTTGGAAAATCTAAACACCCCATATCGGTACGCATGAAGCCGTACCGGTACTCATATAGCCGTTATTTCCCAGGTTAAATGGCGTATCGAAATGAATACATACATATCAAAACAGCATACCAATACGTCTGTACGCATATCGGTACTCGATAGCCATGAAGTAAAAATTCATATTCCAGTGTCGAAACACTGTATTGATACAGCCTAAGGGGTATCAATACGCCTAAGCAATTTTGTCTATTTAGAGTACGAAAACACTTAGAAAATATTTGGGGTTTTAGGATTTGACTTAGAAATTTTTTTAAGTTCAAAATCATGTCAGTTTGTGAGACTTTTTGGGTACTTAAAATTTTATCTCATTTTACAAATTGGTCCTTGAAATTCCTTGTTATATCAAAATCAAATATTAGGTTTACAAAGCCAAAATCTGGAAATCAAGCTTCCAAGCAAAAACCTTCAACTTTCTCTTTTGATCCAAGCTTGGAAAACCCCCCAAAACACTTCTTCTTGCAATAAAACCATGGAATCACATCAACTCTTGAACCAAAGGTTTAGGAAAAATTTACAACGAATTTCATCCTAAAAAATCAAGATTTTCTTCATGAAATCCTTACCCTTTTTCTTCATGAATGACCTTTTCTTGAAGCTTGAGAGGTGTGGATTATCATACTCAAATCTTGAGAATTGGATGGAAGAAATAAGGTTGAAAGTTTGGATCTTTAAACTTTGGTGGCTATTGAGTTGGGAGATGAAAGATGAATAAGATGGTAAAGAAAAAGGGGAAATGGGTGATCTCACCAAAAAGCTTCATTGTCTCCCCTTTATCTCACCCACGTGAAAACCAACCAAAATAAGGAGAAGATCATCCAATTAAATTAAAAAGGGTTTAATCACATCATAAACCCCAACTTCCTCTCATTTACAAAACGTTCACCACCCAAGCCCAAATAGCTCATTTCTCATCTAACAAGGCCCAAACTTGGCCCAAAGGGTTTAAATACTATATCCAACATGGAGGTCCATGAACCAGGTCAACACCCCACCGTTGACTCAAAAATTCGGGTCGTTACAATCGTGTTCAAGCTCGAGTCGAGTGTTGGCCGAGCTTTGACCAAGTCGGACTTGAGTAGCTTGCGATCTATCTTGTCTCATTTACAACCCTATGTCCAATTGAGTATATATAGAATTATTGATATATTTTTGTAAAAAAAATTTGGTTTGTCAATCTTATCATTTAGGCTCAATTTTAACTCTTAACTGTTCAATGATTCGAATTCAACCATCATTAAAATACGATAATTTGACACAAACTAATTCTATAAGGCGTGTTAGATTTTATAACTTGAATTTTGTATGGTGGTCATTATTGAGTTTCAACCGGCTATTTTCTATTTTTAAAATAAATTTTTACATAAATTCTAAGACGATAAAATTTAATTTTACATAATTATAATTGGAAAATAAAGAAATTATTTAATGAAAATTTTAATTTTATCATAATTAATTAATTAATCAATTATGGATTAAAATTCATTGAGTTATATTTTAATTGTTGAAATTTTATATTTTTGCCGAATTGAAAATTTAATTGACTATTTGAATCCTTGACTTGAATATATAAGTAATATCATAAAAATTAAATAAAAAAAGCAAATTAAATAAATAATTAAAAAGTAATATATATATATATATATATGAAAATACTCTGATACACAAGCTTATGTAAACTTTAGTTTACACAAGCCTTTTAATTTTAGGGTTTAGAGATTTAAGTTGTGGTTTAGGGTTTTAGGTTTTATAGTGTATAATTTAATGTTTATGGTTAGAATTTAGATTTTAGGGTTTAAGATTTAGATTTTAGGGTGTTATGGCTAGGGAGTTAGGTTTTGAATTTTATAGTTTAAATATGAAGGGTTGTGTAATTTTTTTTACACAGCTTGTGTATCAAAATATAACCCATATATACATGTATATATATATGAGATATGAATATATATATATATATATCTATATATATATATATACATACATACATATAAATATAAATATATATATATATATATATAAGTTGAGATGATCAATCGATGATAAATGGCCAAGAGGGGGGTGAATTGGCAATTAAAAATTTGTAGGGAAGCAAATGGAAAATGAAAAATTGAAGAAAGTGAATTTATAGTGGTTCAAGCTTCTAACAAGCTCTACATCCACTACCTTAGCTCCCCACTAAGGATTTCAATCAATTCAATACTGAATTCTTCCCCTTTTCTAGGCTAAGGAGACAATCGCTAAAATAGATCAAAGCTTTCTACCCAAAGCTTGATCAAGGTTCACTATTTTACAAGAAGTGGTTTACAAACACAGAAATATCCTCTCAAAGGTGAATTTGTTTGCCCAATTACAAATGCTCACAACCCCAAACTTGAATCTAAAGATTATAATGAAAATACACAAGTTGGGTTTACAAAATTTGACGCTAAAAGCTCAAAGTGGTTAGATTTGGCTTGAATGCTTGTGAGTTGATCAATAGTTGTTGTAGTGGCTTCAGAGTCTTCTATTTATACCCCTTCATTGATTTCTATCCGTTTGGGTGGTTGGAGAATTGAATATAGCTGTTGGAGAGCCTATTTCTCACAATAAATGCTATCTGCCAACCAACCGTATCGGTACACGAAGAGCCGTATCAGTACCTGTCAAAAGAAGAAAGAGCCATTGGGCAATATCATATCGATACACGTACAAGCATATTGAAACGGGTAAAGAGTAAAAACAGGGGCGTATCGATATGGTATAGTCGTATCGGTACGTATTTTGCTCACTGGAATCTGAGGAAAAAGTCTAGTGAAAATGCATCGGTAAGCCTATGGGCGTATCGATAAAGTTTAACCAATTTTCAAAGATTGTTAATTTCAATAACTGACAAGGCAACGGTCATATTTTAAATGCAAAGATTTTAAAGATCTTAACACACCGTATTGATACGGTGGAGACCGTATCGGTATGCTTAAGCAAAAACTTAACCTAGATGAATGTCGTATTGAAACAGACACAACCGTATCGATACGCATAACCTAAAATACAAGCACAGATGAAGGCCGTATCAAAATGAGCTTACCCGTATCGAAACGGTTTGTAAAGATAAAATTCCAGTAGTGAAAAACCGTATCGAAACACCTTAAGGTGTATCGATACGCCTTGGCGTATTTGCAGAATTTGGCTTTGAAACACTTATAAAAATTTTGGGTTTAAGTTTTAAATTTAGAAAAACTTTTCCTTGTCATTTTGTGAGACTTTTGAATACTTAAAAATTTATTTACTTTTGCAATTTGGTCCTTAAAAAATTTGTTATATCAAAATCAATTTTAGGTTTTACAATCTCCCCCTTTTGATATAACAAAACCAAAGTAAAATTTTTAAGTGACTTTGAAAAAATTGAAAAGTACTTCCCCTTACTTTAAGACTTAGCTTTGAAAAACTTTGAAAAGTACTCCCTCTTACTTTAAGACTTATCTTTGAAAAACATTGAATTTTTTTAGCTCAATTACTTCTCCCCCTTTTTGTTAGATCAAAATCAATAGGATATAAAATTAAAGGAATAAATATAAGCAATAAAGAGACTCCAAGCACTTAAAGGAAACAACATAGTCAATAAAATTCAAAGCATAATTCAAACCAACATAATCAAATCCAACTTAATTCCTAAAAACATAAACCAAAGCAAATAAACCAAAGCATAAGAGTGCAAAAACATAAAGACATAGGTGCATAAAACTAATCTTAAAATAATATGAGATGATATGCTAGATGCCAGAGAATCATCTTCATCGTTGCTTGGGTTCCAAGTGATTGACGCCATTCGCCATGAAAAGCAGTGAGCGATATGTGCATAGAATTTTGGCGATTCTCAATGACAAGAACTCGCTACTCTAAAAAAGTGAAACGAGTGTCAATAGCGGCAAACCCGAAATTCATGGTAGTGTCCAAAGATGCAATATTAGTGCCCAAAGAGGTAAATTGCTCGTTGAGATAGGCCATGAGAGCATCAAGAGAAGGTGGGACTACTGGAGCTTGAGGAATTGAAGCCGTTTGAGGAACCACTGGTGGATCGGGATGAATGCCTTGAGGTAGATCGGCAAGACGAATCCATTCTCCATTAAAGTATGTGAACTTGGCGCGATGGAGAGAACGCTCATAGATTTGAACTACTAAGATGTCTTTGTCTTTTCTTTTTATAAAAGTGTAGTATCCACCTTTCCTTTGTCAAAACCATTTTCAATTAGAAAACTTGATAGTCTTTCATACCAAGCTCTAGGAGCTTGTTTCAAACCGTATAAGGCTTTTGAAAGTTTAAAAACATGGTTTGGGTATTTTGGATCTTCAAAACTAGGTGGTTGTTCTACATATACCTATTCATTAATAAAACCATTTAGAAAATCAATTTTGACATCCATTTGAAAAAAGCTTGAATTCGTGATAACATGCAAATGCAAGAAGCATCCTAATAGCTTCCATTCTAGCTACGGGTGCATAGGTCTCATCAAAATTGATTCATTCTTCTTGAGTGTAACCTTGAGCAACAAGTCTAGCTTGTTTCTTACTATGTTATCACTCTCATCTAGTTTGTTTCTAAAATCCCATTTAGTTCATATGGTAGACCTATTACTAGGCCTATCAACTAATGTCCATACTTGACATCCCTCAAATTGATTTAATTCCTCTTGCATAGCCAATATCCAATAATCATATTTTAATGCTTCTTTGATATTTTTAAACTCTATGCATAAAATAAATGCAATATTGCAAGCATTTTTAAGAGAGTATAGTGGTTACCCCTTTGGATGGATCACCCAAAATCTCACCACCTTTGACATCGTTGAACTCCCTTGGGTAGTTCACATCATTTTCCTCTAGATTCATGTCCCTCAAGGCTTCTAGAGTTGGATCTTGTGCTTCATCTTCTTTGGTTGGAACATCATCCACCTTTGATGATTGCCCACCATCATTAGCTTCAAAGATTTCGACATCATCATCATTACAAGAATCCTTCCTCGGAAGAAGGTTATCATCGAAAATCGCATGTATAGACTCTTCAACAACCAAATTTCTTTTATTAAATACACGATAGGCTTTAGAGTTTAAAGAATACCCTAAGAAAATAGCTCCATTACTTTTTAGCATCAAATTTGGCCAAATTGTCTTTTCCATTATTCAAAACAAAACATTTGCATCCAAATGGATGAAAATAGCTAATATTAGGCCTTTTGGATTTTAAAATATCATAAGGAGTTTTCTTTAAAATTGGCCTAATCATTACTTGGTTGACAATGTAACAAGCGGTATTAGTGGCTTCCGCCCAAAAATACTTTGGCAAATTGTTTTCACAAAGCATAGTTCTAGCCATTTATTCTAAAGTTCAATTTTTTCTCTCAACAACCCCATTTTGTTGAGAAGTGCATGCATGAAAAAATTGTGGCTTATACCATTTGAGTTACAAAAATCCTCAAAACCTAAATTTTGAAATTCAGTACCGTGGTCACTTGTAATATGAGAAATAGTTTGACCAACATCATTTTGAATAATTTTTGAAAATGTGATGAAATTTTCTAAAGCCTCATCCTTGGTACTTAAGAATAGAACCCAAGTGTATCTAGAGTAATCATCTACTAAAACAAATGCATATGATTTTCCACCCAAGCTAGTTATTCAAATAGTGCCAAAAAGATCCATGTGGATCAATTGTAAAACTCTACTTGTAGAAACATTATTAATAGGCTTAAAAGAAACTCTTTTATGTTTTTATTTTGCACAAGCATCACAAATTTTGTCAAGAGAAAATTTAATTTTTGCCAAACCTCTTACTAGATCTTTTGAAACCAATTTTTCTAAAACAATCATGCTTGCATGCCCTAGTTTTCTATGTCATAGCCATGAGTCATGTTCATCTTTAGCAAAAAAACATGCATTTGAAATATGAATGTCATCTAAATGCACCATGTAAATGTTTCCTATGCAATAACCAAAAAGCACAATTTTGTGGGTTTCGACGTTTATAATTTTGCAACCATGTAAATCAAAAATCACTACGAAACCTTTATCACAAAGTTGGCTTATTTTAACAAATTATGTTTAAGACCACTGACATATAAATTTTTTTGAATAAGTACGGAAGGGTGATTACCAATGGAACCAATTCCTTCAATTTGGCCTTTAGAGTTGTCACCAAATGTCACTAATCCTCATCCCTTTAGATTTACTTCCAAGAATCTACTCTTGTCTACGGTCATGTTTCTCGAGCATCCACTATCAAGGAACCACGAATTTGCACTTGAAGCTTTAGCCTTGTAGCAATGCTCCCTTACAAACAAAGATTAGGTCTTGATTTTTGGTACCCAAATCATTTTGGCACCATGAATATTAGCTCCCAAAATCTTGGTTCCCTTGGGAATCCAAGAAGCAATAGCATGAATATCATTAGAAGCAATTAGGTCCTCAGGAATCCAAACACTTCTAATTCTTTTACCTCTAGAAGGCCTTTGGAAGCCTATTTGTTTGTAGCCATCAAAGCTCCTTTTCACATAGTTTGGTTTTGAAGATTGTCATTTTTTAAAATTAGATTTCCCAACTTTGTTCAAGGAAGTTTTGAGATCATTCACCTCCTTGTGGTAATGATCATGAAACTCGGAAAGAAAGTTGTTTAAATCAACATTTTCTTTTTCAAAATATTTTTGATTTTCATGTAAATCACAAACCTTCTTTTCAAGTTTCGAGTTGGTTTTAGAAAGGGAATCATTTTGGATTTTCAAATCAAAAATTGTTTTCTTGTTTTTTAAAATCGATTCCTTGAATTTTCTACCAAATCATCATAAGCCTCTTGCAACTCATCGTAAGCTTCTAGAAGCTTATCAAATGTAAAATTGAAAGTGGAAGAGTTAGAGGTTACCTTAGGACTTTCTTCAAGAGCCATGAGGCAAATATTGGCCACTTCTTGCTCCTCTTCATCGGATGATTCCTCATCACTCCAAGTAACAATATGAGCCTGGAGCTTCTTCTTCTTTTTGAAGCTCTTCTTTTTGAGTTGAGGACAATCGGTCCTTATATGCCCTAGCTTCTTGCACTCAAAGTATATGAGTTGATCCTTCTCCTCCTACTTGTTCTTGTTCTTGTAGTCTCCTCTTCAATGGAACTTTCTTCCTCTATTGTACTTCATGAACCTTGTGAACCTTTCAGCTAGCGTAGCCATCTCTTCATCTTCCTCCTCACTTGAATCACTTTCATTAAGAGAAGCTTTGAGAGCGGTAACGAGTTTCTTCTTTCTCACATCCTTCTTCTCTACGTTCTTCTCTTCTCTTCTCTTTTCTTCTTCTCTTCCTTGCTTCATGATCTTATGAGTATGAAGAGAACCCATAAGAGCACCGAGCTTCAAGGTCCTCAAATCATTTGCCTCGATGATGGCAGTCCTCTTCTCATCTCATGGTTCAAGAAGAGAGTAGATGAGCTTTCGAACAAGCTTGTCTTCGGGGATGATTTCTTCGAATCCTTTAAGACCTTTAACGACGACGGAAAAACGATTGAATATCTTTATGACACTCTCATCAGGTTCCATCTTGAAGTTCTCGTAACTTAAGTTGAGGAGTCCAATCTTGGTCTCTTTTACGCCGTTGGTACTTTCATAGGTGGCCTCGAGCTTGTCCCACGCCTTATTTGCACTTGTACACGAAGACATCTTCGAGTACTCATCGGGTCTAAGCGTATAAAAGAGCATGTGCAAGGCCTTGTCATTTTCTAGCAACTTCCATCTTTCTTCATCGGTCATTTCTTGCTTGGCCTTAGGAACTTGCCTTTCTCCTTCTTGTTTCATCAGAATTAATGGTTTGTCTTCGATTACATCCCAAAGGACATAATCGTTGGATTTGATGAATAATCTCATTCGGTTCTTCCAATATGGATTGTTGTCTCCATGGAAGAAATGCGACTTGGTGATAGATTGTGACTCATACAAGTGATGGCTTGAATGTCAGTTGATTGAATCACCTCTATTAACGTCTCAAGTGGATGTTAATCTCTCAATTAAGTTTGAATTATGCTTTGAATTTTTAGCTCAATTACTCCTCCCCTTTTTGTTAGATCAAAATAAACAGGATATAAAATTAAAGCAATAGATATAAGCAATAAAGAGACTCCAAGCACTTAAAGGAAACAACATAGTCATTAAAATTCAAAGCATAATTCAATCCAAAATAATCAAATCCAACTTAAATCCTAAAAACATAAACCAAAGCATAGAAGTGCAAAAACATAAAGACATAGGTGCATAAAACTAATCATAAAATGATATGAGATGATATGCTAGATGCCGAAGAATCATCATCTTCATCTTTATCTTCTTCATCATCATTGCCTTGGGTTCCAAGATATTGATGTCATTCATCATGAAAAGCGGTAAGGGATATGTCCATAGAATTTTGGCGATTATCAATGGCAAGAACTCGCTCCTCCAAAAAAGTGAAACGAGTGTCGATAGCGGCAAACCCAAAATTCATGGTAGTGTCTAAAGATGCAATATTAGTGCCCAAATAGGTAAATTGCTCGTTGAGATAGGCCATGAGAGCATCAAGAGAATGTGGGACTACAGGAGCTTGAGGAACCGGAGCCGCTTGAGGAACCACCGGTGGATCAGGTTGAACGCCTTGAGGTAGATCGGCAAGACGAATCCATTCTCCATTAAAGTATGTGAATTTGGTGTGATGGAGAGAACGCTCATAGATTTGAACTACTAAGATGTCTTTGTCTTTTCTTTTTATAAAAAGTGTAGTATCCATCTTTCCTTTGTCGAAACCTTTTTCAATTAGAAAACTTGATAATCTTTCATATCATGCTCTAGGATCTTGTTTCAAACTATACAAGGCTTTTGAAAGTTTAAAAACATGGTTTGGGTATTTTGGATCTTCAAAACCGGTTGGTTGTTCTACATATACCTCTTCATTAATAAAACCATTTAGAAAAACACTTTTGACATCCATTTGAAAAAACTTGAATTCGTGATAACATGTAAATGCAAGAAGCATCCTAATAGCTTCCATTCTAGCTACGGGTGCATAGGTTTCATCAAAATCGATTCCTTCTTCTTGAGTGTAACCTTGAGCAACAAGTCTAGCCTTGTTTCTCACTATGTTACCACTCTCATCTAGTTTGTTTCTAAAAACCCATTTAGTTCCTATGGTAGACTTATTACTAGGCCTATCAACTAATGTCCATACTTGACTTCTCTTATATTAATTTAATTCCTCTTGCATAGACAATATCCAATAATCATCTTTTAATGCTTCTTTGATATTTTTAGGCTCAATGCTTGAAATAAATGCAACATTGCAAGCATTTTTAAGAGAGAGTCTAGTGGTTACCCCTTTAGATGGATCACCCAAAATCTCACCACCATTGACATAGTTAAACTCCCTTGGGTAGCTCATTTTCTTTTCCACTAGATTCATGTCCCTCAAGGCTTCTATAGGTGGATCTTGTACTTCATCTTCTTTGGTTGGAACATCATCCACCTTTGATGATTGTCCACCATCATTGGCTTCAAAGATTCCTACATCATCATCATTACAAGAATCCTTCCTCGGAATGAGGTTATCATCGAAAATCACATGTATAGACTCTTCAACAACCAAAGTTCTTTTATTAAATACACGATAGGCTTTAGAGTTTAAAGAATACCCTAAGAAAATAGCTTCATCACTTTTTAGCATCAAATTTGCCCAATTTGTCTTTTCCATTGTTCAAAACAAAACATTTGCATCCAAATGGATGAAAATAGCTAATGTTAGGCTTTTTGGATTTTAAAATCTCATAAGGAGTTTTCTTTAAAATTGGCCTAATCATCACTCGATTGACAATGTAACAAGCGGTATTAATGGCTTCTGCCCAAAAATACTTTGGCAAATTGTTTTACAAAGCATGGTTCTAGCTATTTCTTCTAAAGTTAGATTTTTTTCTCTCAACAACCCCATTTTGTTGAGGAGTGCGATGAGCGAAAAAATTGTGGCTTATACCATTTGAGTTACAAAAATCCTCAAAACCTAAATTTTGAAATTCGGTACCGTGGTCACTTCTAATATGAGAAATAGTTTGACCAACATCATTTTTAGTAATTTTTGAAAATGTGATGAATTTTTCTAAAGCCTCATCCTTGGTACTTAAGAATAGAACCCAAGTGTATTTAGAGTAATCATTTAATAAAACAAATGCATATGATTTTCCACCCAAGCTAGTTGTTCTAATAGGGCCAAAAAGATCTATGTGGATCAATTGTAAAACTCTACTTGTAGAAACATCATTAATAGGTTTAAAAGAAACTCTTTTATGTTTTCCTTTTGCATAAGCATCACAAATTTTGTCAAGAGAAAATTTAATTTTTGCCAAACCTCTTACTAGATCTTTTGGAACCAATTTTTCTAAAACACTCATGCTTGCATGCCCTAGTTTTCTATGCCATAGCCATGAGTCATGTTCATCTTTAGCAACAAAACATGCATTAGAAATATGAATGTCATCTAAATGCACATGTAAATGTTTCCTATGCGATGACCGAAAAGCACAATTTTGTGGGTTTCGACGTTTATAATTTTGCAACCATGTAAATCAAAAATCACTACGAAACCTTTATCACAAAGTTGGCTTATGTTTAACAAATTATGTTTAAGACCACTGACATATAATTTTTTTTTGAATAAGTATGGAAGGGTGATTACCAATGGAACCAATTCCTTCAATTTGTCTTTTAGAGTTGTCACCAAATGTCACCAATCCTCCTCCCTTTAGATTTACTTCCAAGAATCTACTCTTGTCTTCGGTCATGTGTCTCGAGCATCCACTATCAAGGAACCACGAATTTTCACTTGAAGCTTTGGCCTTGTAGCAATGCTCCCCTACAAACAAAGATTAGGTCTTAATTTTTTGGTACCCAAATCATTTTGGGTTCATGAATATTAGCTCCAAAAATCTTGGTTCCCTTGGGAATCCAAGAAGCAATAGCATGAATATCATTAGAAGCAATTAGGTCCTTAGGAACCCAAACACTTATAATTCTTTTACCTCTAGAAGCCCTTTGGAAGCCTCTTTGTTTGTATCCATCAAAGCTCCTTTTCACATAGTTGTGTTTTGAAGATTATCCTTTTTCAAAATTAGATTTCCCAACTTTGTTCAATGAAGCTTTGAGATTATTCACTTCATTGTGGTAATGATCATGAAACTCGAAAATCGTTTTCAAAATATTTTTGATTTTCTTGTAAATCACAAACCTTTTTTTCAAATTCCGAGTTGGTTTTAGAAAGGGAATCGTTTTGGATTTTCAAATAAAAAATTGTTTTCTTATTTTTCAAAATCGATTCTTTGAATTTCTCTACCAAATCATCACAAACTTCTTGCAACTCATCGTAAGCTTCTTGAAGGTCATCAAATGTAAAATTGAAAGTGGATGAGTTAGAGGTTACCTTAGGATCTTCTTTAAGAGCCATGAGGCAAAGATTGGCCACTTCTTACTCCTCTTCATCGGATGATTCCTCATCACTCGGTCCTTATATGCCCCAGCTTCTTACACTCAAAGCATATGAGTTGATCCTTCTCCTCCTCCTTATTCTTGTTCTTGAACTCTCTTCTTCGATGGAACTTTCTTCCTCTATTGGACTTCATAAACCTTGTGAACCTTTTAGCTAGCATAGCCATCTTTTCATCTTCGTTCTCACTCGAATCACTTTCATCAAGAGAATCTTTGAGAGCAATTTCGAATTTCTTCTTCCTCGCCTCATTCTTCTCTACATTCTTCTCTTTTCTTTTCTTCTTCTCTTCTTTGCTTCATGATCTCATGAGTAAGAAGAGAACCTATAAGAGCATCGAGCTTCAAGGTCTTTAAATTCTTTGCCTCGATGATGGCGGTCTTCTTCCCATATCATGACTCATGAAGAGAGTAGATGAGCTTTTGAACAAGCTTGTCTTCAAGGATGATTTCTTCGAAGCCTTTGAGACCGTTGATGATGACGAAAAAGCGATTGAACATCTTTATGACGCTCTCATCTGGCTCTATCTTGAAGTTCTCGTAACTTAAGTTGAGGAGTCCAATCTTGGTCTCCTTTGCGTTGTGGTGCCTTTATAAGTGGCCTCGAGCTTGTCCCACACCTCATTTTCACTTGTACATGAAGACATCTTCGAGTACTCATCGGGTCTAAGCACACAAAAGATCATGTACAAGTTCTTGTCATTTACTTGCAACTTCTTTCATTCTTCATCGGTCATTTCTTGCTTGGCCTTGGGAACTTGCCTTTCTCCTTCTTGCTTCATCGAAATAGATGGTTCGTCTTCGATTACATCCCAAAGGACATAATCGTTGGATTTGATGAATAATCTCATTCGGTTCTTCCAATACAAATAGTTGTCTCTATTGAAGAAGGGCGGCTTGGTGATAGATTGTGACTCATACAAGTGATGGCCGGAGGTAGACGCCATGGCTTGAATGTCGGTTGATTGAATCACCTCTATTAACGTCTCAAGTGGATGTTAATCTCTTATTGAGTTAGGCTCTGATACCAGCTGCTAAGATGAGCAATTGATGACAAATGGCCAAGAGAGGGCGAATTGGCAATTAAAAATTTGAAGGAAAGCAAATGGAAAATGAAAATTTGAAGACACATGAATTTATAGTTGTTCAAGCTTCTAACAAGCTCTACATCCACTACCTTAGCTCTCCTCTTAGGATTTCACCCAATTCACTACTGAATTCTTCCCCTTTTCTAGGCTAAGGAGGCAATCGTTACAATGGATCAAAGCTTTCTACCCAAAGCTAGATCAAGGTTCACTATTTTACAAGAAATGGTTTGCAAACACAGAAATATCCTCTCAAAGGTGAATTTATTTGCCCAATTACAAATGTTCACAACCCCGAACTTGAATCTAAAGATTGCAATGAAAATACACCAGTTGGGTTTACAAAATTTGACTCTAAAAGCTCAAAGTGGTTGGATTTTGCTTGAATGCTTGTGAGTTGATCAATAGTTGTTGTAATGGCTTTGGAGACTTCTATTTATACCCTTTCATTGATTTCTATTCATTTGGGTGGTTGGAGAATTGAATATAGCCGTTGGAGAGCTTATTTCCAGCAATAAATATTGTCTGCCAACCAACCGTATTGGTACACGAAGAGTCGTATAGATACCTGTCAAAAGAAGAAAGCCGTTGTGCAATAGTATATCGATATACTAGTAAAAACAAGGGCATATCGATACTGTATAGCCGTATTGGTACAGATTTTGCTCACTAGAATATGAGGAAAAAGTCTAGTGAAAAATGCATCGGTACGCCTATGGGCATATCGATATGGTTTAACCAATTTTCAAAGATTGTTGATTCCAATAACTGACAAGGCAACGGTCATATTTTAAATGTAAAGATTTTTAAAGATCTTAACACACCGTATCGATACGGTGGAGACCGTATCGGTACGCTTAAGCAAAAACTTAATCCAGATGAAGGTTGTATCGAAACAGACATAGCCGTATCGATACACATAACCTAAAATACAAGCCCAGTTGAAGGCCGTATCGAAACGAGCTTACCCGTATTGAAACGGTTTGCAAAGATAAAATTCCAGTAGTGAAAAACCGTATCGAAACACCTTAAGGTGTATCGATACGTCTGGGCGTATTTGTAGAATTTGGCTCTGAAACACTTAGAAAAATTTTGGGTTTGAGTTTTAGACTTAGAAAAACTTTTCCTTGTCATTTTGTGAGACTTTTGAATACTTAAAAATTTATTTACTTTTGCAATTTGGACCTTAAACAATTTGTTATATCAAAATCAAATTTAGGTTTTACAATATATATATATATGAGATATGATCCTCTTACACTATGTAAAACTTGAAAGTTTTACACCTTTTTTGGACCGTTTGATGAAGGTAAATGAATGGATGAGATTAACAGTAGAAAATGTGAAGATTATCACTTGAAAAAATAAGGAAATAATCTTATCCATTTATTACCATCATCCAACAGTCCAAAAAAGTGTAAGTGGATCATATATATATATGGATAATTCTACATTAAACGTCACGTACTGCTATGTACCATTAACTATTTTAATTACTTTTGAAATCATAGGGACTGAAAGCGTTATTATCCCTTTTTAGAATAAAATATAAAATTAATTTTTATATTACTTTTTCAAATATTTTTGCTTTTAGGGTAAAGTACACAAATGGTAATTTAACTTTAGTAAATTATTTAATCTGGTAACCAAACTTTCAATTGCTTGAATGTTACAGTAAACTTTTAGTTTTGCTCCAAATTGGTCACTGGCCCGTTAATAACCTTTAAAAGGGTGACGTGACAGTTAAAATATTTTCTATAATAACACATTTAATCCTCCATATTTTTACTTTTAAATAATTTAGTCATAATTCGAAAAGAATAATAAATTTAACCATCTTTATTTACACATTATTTTAATTTGGGACTATTTTAATTAAAAATAATTTAACTCTAAACCTTAAAACAAAGCACTAAACATTAAGCTGTAAACCCTAAACATGTAAGTCCTAAACCAATTGAGTCTATATTATTTTAAAAAATCTAAGGCCCTCGATCGCCGTCAACACTGACATAATATCAATCTATTGACGGAAACTCCTTTTTATATAAAATCTCTAATATTTAAAGAAGTTCGGAAAATATATATAAAAAAATATTATAAAAGTTTGATATCGAACTTAATGTTTCTCAAGTAAGTCGTATCAAATTTTTACTGATTGAAGTTAAGGGGTTTAAGGTTTTGTGATTAGGGTTTATGGTTTAGGATTTTGATTTTAAGGTTTATGGTTAAAATATTTTTAATTAAATTAGGGTGAAATTTAAATAATGTGTAAATAGTGAGGGTTAAATTTATTATTATTTTTGAATTGGAAAAATTATTTTAATGTGCAAACGTGGAAGACTAAATGTGTTATTATACAAAATATTTTAACTGTCACGTTACCCTTTTAACGGTTGTTAATGGGTCAGTGACCAATTTGGAGCAAATCTAAAAGTTTAATGGTAACACTGAAGCAATTGAAAGTTTGGTTACCAAATTGAATAATTTACTAAAGTTTAGTTACCATTTGTGTACTTTACCCGAAAAGAAAAATATCTGGAAAAAATAATATAAAATTTGTATTTTTAGATTTTATTTTAAAAAGGGATAATAAAGCTTTAGGTTCATGTGATTTCAAAAAAGAATGAAAATAGTTAATGGTATGTAAAATTTGAAAGTTTTACACTTTTTTAGACCATTGGATGAAGGTAAATGGGTGGTTGAGATTAACAGTTAAAAACGTGAAGATTATCACATGAAAAAAAGAGATAAGGAAGTAATTTTAACCATTTATTACCCTCATCCAATGGTCCAAAAAAGTGTAAAAGTAATTAAGTTTTACATTGTGTAAGTGGATCATAACCCATATATATAGGGTAAATTACATAAATCATCATTAAACTTTATTCTCAAACCTATTTTGGACACTGAAGTTTCAAAACGTTCAATTTACTCACTGAAGTTAAGACATTGACTTTTTTGTCACTCCTCTGTTAACTTTTTGACGATGTTTATTTACCGGCAAAAGAAAGAACTTATCCAAAATCCGAATGGTGGAAAGCTTCATTGGCACGTGGGAAGCAATATGCTGAGAAACGAGCTCCGTCCGATGGAGGAGGAGGAGGGAGATCGGCGAGAGAGACACTAAAAGGTTTTCGTCCAATTCGTGGACTGTGAGGCATTTTCTGGCGAAATAGAGGTCAGGTTCGAGCTTAGGGGACGAGAAGAAGAGATTATTGAAATTTTGTACCGAACGACGATGATGGTGAACGATAGAGTGACAAAAAACGTTCAATGTCTAAACTTTAGTGACAAAAAACGTTTAATGTCTAAATTAAGTGAGCAAATTGAATGTTTTGAAACTTTAGTGACCAAAATAGATTTGAGACTAAAATTCAATGATGACGTATGTAATTTACCCATATATATATATGGTGTGCTTTACTAAAAAAAATATTTGGTGCGCTCTATCTTTAAGTCAGTGTATTTGTGTTTTAATTAGAATAATTCTCCTAGCTAATTCAAGGGTAAAGTTTACAAATTGTCACTGAACTTTATTAAAAAATAAAATGATAACCAAATTTTTAAATGTTACAAAATGGCAATTAAACTTTATGTTTTGTAACAAATTGGTAACTCGGCCGTTAAGTACTTAACGTGGTTGTTATAAAACTTTGTATAATAGCATACGTAATCCTCTATATTTTCACATTCAATCAATTTAGTCCTAATTTGAAAAAATTCACTAAATTTAACCCTCTTTATTTACACATTCTTTCAATTTGGTCCTTAAAACAAAATTCCAAAGTTGTCTACGTGGTTAAGGGCTGGACTGTAGCTTGAGTTTAACCATGTATATGACACGAATAGCTAAAGCAGGCTAATATACCAGCATGGACATGAATATGACAACAAGGAAAATCGAGAAAAGAACTAGAAATTACATCAAATTTATGTTGCTTTATCCTTCAAAGAAAAGAAAAACAGTCCACCGGTTAAACTCATACTTCCATCAAGAAAAGACTTCCATTAAAAATCGTGTACTGTGCTTAACATTATAGATCATACTGAAACTACAAATAAACCATTGTCCTTACAACAACTGAAGACAAGCAGCTGGATCACAGATGAAAATGCAAGTTCAGAAAACCAATAAAACTTGAATTACCACTAGAGAAACAGAAAAGAATTCTCATTACCCAGAGCTGTCAACCATTAATGTTTAACCAATCATACACTTTGAATGTTCCCGGCAAATTCACTTTTAACCATATAAAAGCAAAAATTTTCAATCCAACAAAATTTACAAACTTTGAATCGAGAACCAATCAATTAACACAATAGGATAATCACTTACATTAATGCTGTAAAATAGTGATAGGACCAGACGTTGTGCTTGAATTCAATAAACATTATCCGTGCACTCCCAGGTTTGCGTTAAAATGTATGATTGATGACTCGTGGGTATGAAAAAGAAAAAAGGATAGAGTTGACACGAAAGATAACATTCTGAGAAAGTGCAACTGAAATAACAGGTTCAGAACATTGAAGCGTTTACATGGTTAAACTCAAGCTACAGTCCAGTCCTTAACCACTTAGACAACTTTGGAATTTTGCTTTAAGGACCAAATTGAAAGAATATCTAAATAACGAGGGTTAAATTTAGTGAATTTTTTTGAATTAGGACTAAATTGATTGAATGTGTAAATATAGAGGATTAAATGTGTTATTATACAAAATTTTATAACAGCCACGTTAAGTATTTAACGGATGAGTTACCATTTTGTTACAAAACATAAAATTTAATTGTCATTTTGTAACATTTGAAAGTTTTGTTACCGTTTTATTTTTTTAACAAAGTTCATTGACCATTTGTAAACTTTACCTCTATTTCAAATCACTTCATATCTCTATATAAATAGATAATAAAAATAAATTATAGTAAAAGTAAGTAGATGTTCGGTTCATATTGAATTTGAGCAAATTTAATTCAGGTTATTTTCGGTTTGAGTTATTTTTTATTCGGGTTGCTTTCAATTTAGGTCAAACTGGGACTGATTACTTTCATTTCAGCTAAAATTCGAGTCGATTTTAGTTCGGATCAAGTTTGGATTATCATGTACGGTCTAGATCAGGTCTCAAGTTTGATAAATCGATTCAGGTATCAAATCTCGAGTCTGAAAAAGTAATTCTTGTATTGTATATCGAGTTAAATAAATCAATTCGAATATCAAATTTCAGATCAAGTTTGTCGGGACTAATGTTTAGGTGATACTATAGTATTGAGAGTGGACTTTATCATTGGTCAGATCGAGCTGGGCCATGGTCCGATTCTAAACAAAATTTCAAGTTTGAGCCTGACCTTACAAATTACTCTTGTCACACCTTTTGAAATTTACTATATTTATTTTTCATATTAGATTTTTAACAGTTGTGGTGTGATTCTTTTGTGATCTTTTTCGCTTTGAATTCAATCCAGTATACTTTTTTTGCTAAAAAATATTAAAATATACTTTATATTAATATTTAGGCTTATATTATAAATAAATACATAAAGTATATCAAATTTTTATTAAGGTACCTAAAGTATTTCTTGGTCAAAATAGGTACCTAAAATATATATTTTTTCATCTAGATTCTTAAAAGTTGACATGTGTCATTGATTAAAAAATACACTATGTACCTATTTTGACAAAAAATACTTTAGTTACATACTTTGACCAAAAATACTTTAGGTACATGTTTTGATCAAAAAAATATTCTTTAAATACTTATTTTGACCAAAAATTATTTTAGACACCTAAATGAAAAAATTTGTATAGTTTATGTACTTATTTTATTATATGCTTGAGCTTGGCCTGCGCATATTACCCTTTATTTTTCCCTAAAAATAAAACATATAATTTTATAATAATGTTTATATTTTATAATTTAAATTAAATAATTGTTTTATTATTTAACTAATATTCTGATCGAACTGGCCCACGGGCTCACAACTTTTGCCAAATTTGACCCAGATTGACAAATCTATTAAATATCGATTAAAGTATACTTTTAAAAATTAGTTTAATTTTATTCGGACCAGACTGGTCCTCTGGCCGAAAATAAAATATCTTTGTTTTTTCCATTGTCTAACACAATATTTTTAAATTAATTTAATTTAATTTAAATGCATTGTATTTAAATTACTTATTTCACTATTTTTTCTTGACTTATGTCAATTTTCCTGAACCAAACACTAGGAAAATTGGAAAATGTTTTCGAGAAAATAAAATTGTCAAACTAGTGGACTCTTACGATACGTGTGTTGCAATGGGTGTTTTAAAAAAAATAACATTTATCCGAAATAGTTAATTATATTAATTATTTGGATTAACGAATGACAATACAAAAAATATATGATCAGATTATATTAAATTAAAATATATATTTTTGAAATAAAAGTTATTCGATTTAACTGAATTAATCGAACTGAAATAAAACATTGGCATGTTTTTCGTTAAAAAATATCTCTAAACCTAAATAGAGTAAAAAAGTATAACATACCAATGTGATAGAGTTCAAACGATACAATGCCATCACCAAATGCAAATGAACCAACCACTTACCATAACCCTAAGCCTTAAGCAAGGCACTCGACAAAAAACCAGTAAAGAGCAGACCTAATGCAAATCTCGCTGAGAAAGTAAAGCCACACAACAATTCACATTAGAGAGCAGCAATGAAAATGTAGTCACGTAATTTTATCTGGCCTTTAAATTTTATGTTTGTAAATATATTAGAGTCCATAAAAGAGTCTATTTAAAAAATAAAAAGAGGAGTCAATAAATAAAGGCCCAATTGGCCCATTTTTTATTATCTCATTTTTATTAATGTATTTTAGCTTTTTATCTTGCAGACCACACAAAATTCTAACATATCAGATATGGGAAGATTACAAGAAATCATGCTCGACAAGTATGGAAAGTCAAGCTATGTGCAAGGATTCCTCACTGCGGACTTATGTCAAATTTCCTATAGGATCCAAGCATTTTCGGGTCAGGGCGTCTTCTTACATATTGGCCGTCTTTCAATTATTTATCCAACGCATCTTGAAACGCCTCAATCGGACGTCAGGAGCTGAAAACATGCTCATTTCACTGAAAACAATGCGTGCAGAAAATTGTATACTGATTCAATACGGGAATTTGATTTTATCACTATTTTTCAATTAATTTATTAATTATTCGTAATTAAAATCAAGCTTAGACATTTCATTATTTGTTTTAACTCATTTTGGATTTTATTGAATGTAAGGAAAGAGTTTGATGCCCAAGTAATGGCATTCTTCCATTTCCAAAAATGTTGAGCATAAGAAGGGAATATACTTTTAAGATTTTAGGATTTTTAGGTTTTTAGGGTTTCTTGAAGTCTATAAATAGGTTTCATTTCATTGTAATTAGACACGAAGAAAGAAAGAAAAAAAAACACAACACAACACATGTTCGAATCTTATTCAAGAGAAATACAAGATATTGTTAATTTTTGAGGCATTTTTCATACCAAAACTCCGTGTTTTTATTATTCTGTTATTTTCAATTCGAATTGGAAGAAGGATATGGGTTCTCACCAAGCCGAACTCATGGAAGAGTTTCCGCCGGCGGGAGGTAGAACATGCATCACCTCTAGAACCAGGAGCAACAGCAGTAGCGGCATGTTGCCGGTGAGCGGTGCCTAGCGTCCACACACGGCAAATGAAGCGGCGGTGCAAGGAGGTTCACGACACGACCCATACCCCATCTTTGGAGAGTTTACACTTCGGCCCTCACTGTTTGCAATCTCTTCACTTTGGTCTTTTTTTATTTAAATTTCAGTCTTTTAGTTTCTTTTCTTTTTACTTGATGCAATTTAATTATTGTGTTATTTAATTCATATCTTTCTTTCTTTTCTTTAAAAAATCAAATTGATAATTATGTCATGTAAATAAATTTAACTTGTTGGTTAATATATGTTATATAGTAATATAATTTCCATAAAAATGACAAAAAGAAAACTTTTATGTAAATTGACTATAAAATATACTTTTAGGCTAGTTACCCTTGTAAATAATTAATAAGTTCTAAATGAAGAAAACTTTTAAGTAAATTGACTATAAAATATACTTTTAGGCTAGTTACCCTTGTAAATAATTAATAAGTTTTAAATGGCTTAATTAAAATTTTGCCTTGTAGGTTAGCTTACTAATAACATAATTTAACTATAATTGCCTTAGGTTTAGATTTCTTAAATAATTTATCTCTTAATAACTAACTTGATAAATCATTTAGAGAAGTAGATAATTCATTAATTGTAAGCAATTAAATAAAATTCTTTAGGTAATCTTTTAGAAATGTAAATAATCTATTTTCCTTAATTGTAAATAATGGTAAATGAAACTAACTTGGTAATTCATTCTCCTTAATTGTAAATAAAACTCTTTAGGTAATTTTTAGAAGAATAAATAAATTGTAAGCCATTAATTTAAGCTTTTAGGATTAGTTACCCTAAATATGTAAAATTAATATTTAACCTTCAACGTTAAACCACCCATAAAAATAAAAAGAAAACATAAAATGCCATTTAAAAAAGAGATTTTCTTGCAACATAAAAACGAAATATTTTCTCAATTAGGGTTAATTCGGTCTTCCCCGGGAACGGTCGAAACTCCTATGCGAGACTATGTTTTTGGATTTTTAGGGATTAATGCCTTAATCCCTTTGCATCTAAAATGACCGGCTTTTACTAAGCCGTGAGTGAATTCGGGTCATTTTTAGAACTCTGCGGGTTTTTACATTAATCTTTGCACGCACTCATCCGGATTACAAGGAAAATATTAGTGATCAAGTAAGCGTCATTTTTACGGGCGTTGTGGGGGTGCTAATCCTCCTCCACCCATGACCCTAAACCCTTGAGATTTCGTAATCTCTGGTTTGCTTTTAGGTTTTCGGTCCTCCTAATATAATAAATGGGACCGGTGGTGACTCCGTTATCACAGCTTAACGACACTATTGGAGACCGTTTTTAAGAGGGCACAACTTTTACTTTATCACGAGTTATTTTTTTTAGTAATCTGTTGCATTTTTTGTGTGTGCATTTTTGGTGCTTTAAGCTGTCATCACATCATAACATAGACCTTCTACCCGGGCTTTATTAAACGTAAGTGGAAGAAAATAACTATGCCTTCGTGAGTAACCCTCCGCATGGGCTAGTGAAAGTCTTCCGGGGTCTAGAGTACTTATGCTTTCGTGAGTAACCCTCTGCACATGCATAACAGAAATGCATCCCCTCGAATTGTGTTCGATCCGCAAGCTTGTGATGAGCCAGGATCGAACATCTTATCCATCTTAGTAGGAGGGTAAGGGCGGTTCGAGAGCCTTTTTAGATCCTAACCCACATCTATGTTTGATTTTAGAAAGGCAACCCTGGTAGAGCCATGTGAAAAGCCGTAGGGTTTATTTTCTATTTTATTTATTATTTTTTCCTTGTATTTTATTTCCTTGTTGTTATGTACTAATGTTTTTCTTGCTTTATTTTTTATTGTGCACTAACTCGTTTATTTTATTTGCTTTACAGTGGTTAAGTTTATCTTTAAAAAAACATTAATTCCATTCGTCCTTTTTATTATGATTATTTATTTTGGACCCTAACTCGTTTATTTAGTTTGTTTTACAGCGGCTATATCTATCTCTTTTCAATGCATTTTTTTAAATGTTTTTTTTTTTTAATTTCAGACACTAACTCGTTTATTTTGTTTGTTTTGCAGTGGTTAAGTTTGTCTTTTTCCTATATAGTTGTATTACGATTATTTGTTGCACAGTGGTTAGGCTTATCTCTTTTAAAGCATTAATTTATCTTTTTACGATTATTTATTCCAGATACTAACTTGTTTATTTGTTGCAACGGTTAGGTGTATCGTTTTTTTAAAACATTGATTTAATTTGTTACGGTTGTTTGATACTAACCCGTTTCTTTGATTGTTTGTTTTGCATTGCATCCCATTGAGTGCATCAATACCTCATGCCCATCATCATCTCAATTTGCATCACATCTGGAGCAATTATGGAAAGATCCGTGAACTAAGCTCAAGCGAAAAAAGTATGGTACTCGCGCACAAACCAGAATCATGGCCATTGAAGATAAAGAAAGATTTGAGAGATGCAATTGCACAAGATCAGCAAGACACTACCCAGATAGCAGCTATGGCAATTAAGGTCGTTGACACCAAACTAGGAGTAGCTTATTTTCGCTCAAAGGCCCATCAAAGGGCATATTTCAAATCCATATTCCGGTGGAGACCAGAATTTGAAGTTTCCAATCTAGACGAAGTGTCTGAGCCTAGTACATGGCCCGGTAATTCCTCCAAAACTCAAGGTCCTAAAACTTGAGAAATACGACAAACAGAATCAATGGTGGTGCAAGCCTTGATGACGATGACAACCCAAATGAACATGAAAAGAAGAAATTGAAACATTAATATCATTCGAGGGTGTTCAAGATGGAGATGAGCCTTGCTACAAAGATTCACATGCAAACAATTTAAAATGCTCTATAAACGGGAATTTGAGAACTCACGCTGAAGGTGCTTAAAGTGTAATGCAACTAGACAAGAGTGTCTACTTGTTTGCCAATCTTTCTTCCATGACAATCAGAACAATTGAAAGAGGTGTCATGAGATGTAGATGTTGTCATTCAAGCCATTCAAGGAGGCATTTCACTCAATATTGATGTGTTAACTACAACGATAGCTCAACCTGGTCTGTAGTGGCATCTTTACTTGCCAATCAGAATGCTGGAGACCTCTACTCCCTAGATCAAGGATAGAGAAGTGCTTAAGAATCAGGCCTACCAACCAAGAGTACAAGATTACTAGATTGAGTGAGCAGAACAAAAATAAGAATAATAAAAAAACGATAGTGGAGATGGCCATCTATGATCACAACATACATCTGCAATATTTTGGTAATTTGCTATGCAAGACAAAGTGCCCCATTGATCTTTGCTCTTGGTTATCCTGGCAACACTGTACGAAAGCTCTAACCACCTCGCAAAGAGCATCCTTGGTTGAAAGTTCAAGGCATAAGCCATAGAGAATTATAAATGTATAATGGGACCAGACCTGCGGTCATTCAAGTTGAACGATATGTCCTATAAAGTCAAGGGCGAGTAACAACGTACATTCCATTCCAAGGAATGGGCGTTGGAATTTCAACAACAAGAAATTAGTGATATCAGCTAGAATTAGAAGATGGGCCATTGCTAACTTTTCTGCTTCAGAGCTCGATTTAGTAGACGCCTCCCACCTATCACTAGAGTTTACGTTTGCGGTGATTTGATCCAAGCTCACTAAAGCTCTTTGTCTGTTGCCTAATGAAAAAACCTTGATCTCTGTAATTTTTTCGAGTTTGGTATAGAGACTCAGAACATAACACCAATTAAAATGAATGACCAACTCCCTCTGGAAATAAATGCCAAGCTCGATAGTTCAAATTTGATGTTAACCATTGAGAGATCAATACCTATGGATCCATTGAAGGACTGAAAGAACAAAACGAGTACTACAAGAGCATCCCAGATATGTGATGGTCAAGGAAGCTACAGCTCTCTGCCCATACAAAATAAGAAGTGGAATCAAAACTTCAACATTCTCGACTTCAACGAGGCTTTAGACAAGGTTAAAGAGAAGATAGGAAGACCATTAAGAATGTGGAATTGATAGGACCACCTGCCCCTCATAACACTTGATCATGTGCTACCAAAGATGAGAAGTTGCTTATCTACTATCTATTGGAGTCTGCTACCCGACGTATACCTAGCTGAGTCAATGAACATACGAGGATTCGTCAAAGGCTTCTTTTGAACAGGTTAAGAAGATGACCAACATGGTCCCAAATCAGATTGTGCGGCAAGGCGTGGACTAGAGATCTAACGAGGATTTCTACTAGTATACGATGGCAATACAAGACATTTCTCGTATAACTACCTTTGTCGAAAAATGAGATTTCTCTGATGACTTTGAGGGAACCCTTCCATGGCCGTACAACAAACCAAACAGACATGGTTACAAATACTGACAACCATCAAGAGTTGAAGACTTAATTGACAAGCCCAACACGTCAATAATGGGACCTTGACAAGAGAACTAGCCCATCAGTGGAATTCAAAAGAAAATGGATCAAGTAGAGGAGTTTCCTACTGTTTCTAGGACAATTGCAAAATCATACTTGGAACCAATCCTTTTTGCTTTTGCCCACGAGCATTAGGGATCTTTTGCAAGGGCGGCTATATTATTTTGCTTATTTCAAAGATGGATTTTTTTTTTATTTTCTCAAGTGGCAAACCTTTTTTCCTTTCATAAATTATTCGTTGTATATCTACATTCTTTATTTTTTGCAGGCCCCTATTATTGATGGCATGAATGATTCTTGAATCTAATCCCACGTTAGAGGGGAAACAAACTATGCTCAGGATTAATGGGAAAGATTCCAGATACAAATTTCGAGAGAATTTTCCTCTCAAACATTGTTGTTTAAGGTCTTTGGATTAAGTGATCTACCAACTGAAGACATCTTTTCTTCAATGATATCCATTTATGAAAAGAAATTTGGCATTCTTTTGTTTCCTTTCGCGAAAAAGGAAAAATTATCCCTTGTTGTCCCTTTTGAGCATGATATTTTTCTTTCGATAGAACCCTAACCAAGGATCACTCCCCACACTAGGGGAAAAAGTGATGAAAGTCTATTCCCATGAGAAAAGTGATTGGTTTTAACCGTGCTATGAAGTAAACAAGAATGAGTGTATTGGATGAAGGGAGCAACGTGAGCAAAACAACATACAAACCAAGATGAGAAGAAAAAAGAAAAAAATATGAAAGAAAAATATTGAAAATATCCTCATTGAAGGAAGCACCAAGTTGAAATGTACAAGTTTTCAAGAAAGCATCGAATGAACCATGTACCAGTTGAAGATTCTCGAAGAAAAAAAAGAAGGAGATGAACTCTATGGTGAAAACCTAAAAACAGGCAGTCTAGAGCGTTCCAGAAAGAAAAATATTGAGATTTTTGTTTTGATATAATAATTTGAAAAATGTTTTTGGATTTGATTGAAATATTGCAAATTTTATTCAAAGTCCAAATAACTTGAAAAATATGTTTGAAAGGGTATTGACTTGTTTTAAAACAAATTTAAGTGACCAAAATGTCAAAATTTGAAGCCTCGTACCGATACGGTTCAAGCCGTATCGATACAAGTGCTACAGAAAATTTCCAGTAGCCAAAACCTATATCAATACGGCCAAGGGCATATCAATACATTAGGGTGCGTACCGATAAAGAGGTATTGCGTACTGATACCCTATACATTTTAAACGCCCCAACGACTAGTTTTTAAAGAATATGTACCGATATGACCACCCGTGTACTGATACCAACGGCTCCAGAACTGTATTTATTGTTGGAAATAAATACCCCAACGGCTTTAATTCAATCCCAAAGGTCACCAACGGCTAGAAACTCAATTGTGAGTATAAAAGACCTCAAGAAGCATCTGAAGAAGAAAATAATCTCAAAGCCAACAACTTATGTATAGAAAATTATCTTAGTACTTCAATTTTCATATTTTTTTTTGTATAGACAACACTTGTGAGCTTAAATTGTAATATTTGCTCAAGTGTTTTAGGATTGGGTGAGTGAGCTTAAATTTGCAAACATTATACCTTTGAAAGGATTCATAGTTTGCTTTCTTTTCTCTTTTGTAAAAGAGTGTTTTACAAGACTTTGGGGGTATAAGTCTTGTGTTTGTAAAGGTTACCTCTTAAGCTCGGGAAAAGGGAAGAATTCAATTAGTGAATTGGGAAATCCTTAGTGGGGAGACTAAGGTAGTGGATGTAGAGCTTGGTTAGAAGCTTGAACCACTCTAAAATCATTGTGTCCAATTTCTTTTTATTGTTTCCACCACCAATCACCCAACATCCAACTTCTCCACCATTTGGCAACAAAATCAGTTGAAGAATTCAAGCTCAATAATTGGTATCAGAGCGAGGCTCAACCGAGAGGCGTAACAACCTACTGAGAAGATCTTGGGAAGCTCAATCAATCTAACTATCAACCTGTTTCAATGACGTAATCTATTGACAAGCCTACATACTTCAATGGTGCCAACTACTCCTATTGAAAGAATAAGATGGTGTTCTTCATCAAGTCAATTGACTATCATCTTTGGGATATATTATTTTATGACCCTTTCGTACCACAAAGAAGCAAGGCAGAATGGAAAGTGAAAGATAGGAAGAATATGCAACTCAACGACAAAGCCATGCATATCTTGTTTTGTGCACTTGGACCGGATGAGCATGCAAAGAGTTCTTCTTACTCAAGTGCCAAAAAATTTTGGGACAAGCTTGAAGTCACTCACGAAGGAACAAATGAAGTAAAGGAGACTAAGATTGGGCTTCTTAAAGTTGAGTACAAGAACTTCAAGATGGAACCGAATAAAGACATTAAAGCTATGTTCGATCTGTTCTCCACCATTGTAAATGGGCATAAAAGTTCTGGAGAGGAGATTCTAAAAGACAAGCTTGTGAGAAAGTTGATTTACTCACTTCCCGAATTATGAGAGTCCAAGAAGACGGCTATCATAGAAGTAAAGAACTTGAAAGAGCTCAAGCTTGATGAGCTTATTGGATCCTTGCTCACCCATGATTTAATGTCCAGATGGAGAAAAGAAGAGAAGGAGAAGAAAATCAAAGAGTAAGGAATTGAAGATTTAAACATTATTGCTCTTAAATCCTTTACAAGCCAACATGAAGATTCAAGTGAAGAGGAAAGTGAAGATGAAGATATGGTCTATTTCTTTAAGAAATTTACTCGATTCATGAAGAACGAAATGGAGAAATCAAGACATGAATCGAAGAAGAAGATGAAGGATCCCACCAATGCTTTGAATGCAAGAAGCAGGGGAACACCAAATACGATTTCCCTCGTTTCAACAAGAAGGGATCAAGTTCAAAGAAGAAGGCATATGTGACAACTTAGAGTGATAAAGAAGACTCCATCGACAATGAATTAGCCCACTTACGCTTTATGGCTCTCTAAGAGGGTGAGGCAACTTCTAACTCATCTATTTCTAGTTCTTACACATTTGATGAGTTACAAGAAGCCTATGAAGAATTGGTTTTTGAATTCAAGGCTTCATTTTTGAAAAATAAAAAGATGATTTTAGAATCAAAAATAAAAAATGATTTGCTTTTGAAAACCAATTTGGAGTTTGAAGCAAAAATTAAGAAATTTGAGCAAAAAGTTTTAAACTTACAAAATTTACTTCAAAAGATGGAAAAATATCATCAAAAGGAATTGGATGATCTTAAGAAAGAAAAAGATTTGATTTGTAAAAAAATTGAAAAGAAAAATGATTCTAACAAATCAAATTTTTATCAAAGACAATCTAGTGCCCCTAGATTTTTAAATGGTAAATGTGTTAGAAGCATTTGCCCCAAAAGGACTCATTGTTTCAAAGAAAAATAATAAAATTGAAAAATGGATTCCTAAGGGGACTAAATTATTTGGGACTAATGCCATTGGATCCAAAGCAATTTGGATACCAAAAATTACTTGATTGTCTTGTTTTAGGTGTGATGAAGCATGATCAACAAATGATGAAATTAAGGGGGAGCTGATGCTTGAATAACGGGGAGCCATTTTAAAGATTATTTTATTTGTCAAAAATTTAAACTCTCCATTGTTATTAAAGCTTTCAAGTTATTTTCAAACTAAGTTTGAATTCTTTTTGATATAACAAAAAGGGGGAGAAAGTTTGAAAAATTGAAATTTCAAAAGAAAAATGGAGAGCTTTTAATATTTTCGAGAACAGATCTCTTTTTCAAAAATTATTTTACTAAGGGGGAGAATTTCAAAAATAAATTTTCACGTTGGTTTTATTATATCAAAAATGGGGAGATTGTTAATATTTTTGTTTTGATATAATAATTTGAAAAATGTTTTTGGACTTGATTGAAATATTGCAAATCTTATTCAAAGTCCAACTAACTTGAAAATATGTTTGAAAGGGTTTTGACTTGTTTTAAAACGAATTTAAGTGAACAAAATGTCAAAATCTGAAGCCTCGTACAGATACGATTCAAGTCGTACTGATACGAGTGTTATAGAAAATTTCCAGTAGCCAAAACCCGTATCGATACGGCCAAGGGTGTATTGATACGCTAGGGTGCCTACCGATATGGAGGTATTGCGTACCGATACCCTATGTATTTTAAACACTCCAACAGCTAGTTTTTGAAGAACAAGTACCGATACAGCCACCCACGTACCGATACTAACGGCTTTAGAACTACATTTATTGCGGGAAATAAAGACCCCAACGACTCTAATTCAATCCCAACGGTTACCAACGGCTAGAAACTCAATTGTGAGTATAAAAGACCTTAAATAGAATCTGAAGAAGAAAATGGTCTCAAAGCCAACAACTTATGTATAGAAAATTGTCTTAGTACTTCAACTTTCATATTTTTTTGTATAGACAACACTTGTGAGCTTAAATTGTAATATTTGCTCAAGTGTTTTAGGATTGGGTGAGTGAGCTTAAATCTGCAAACATTATACCTTTGAGAGGATTCCTAGTTTGCTTTCTTTTGTCTTTTGTAAAAGAGTATTTTACAAGACTTTGGGGGTATAAGTATTGTGTTTGTAAGGGTTACCTCTTAAGGCCAAGAAAATGGGGAAGAATTCAATTAGTGAATTGGGAAATCCTTAGTGGAGAAGATAAGGTAGTGGATGTAGAGCTTGGTTAGAAGTTTGAACCACTATAAAATCATTGTATACAATTTCTTTTTATTGTTTTCACCACCAATCACCCAACATCCAACTTCTCCACCACTTGGTAACAAAATCGGTTGAAGAATTTGAGCCCAACAAAAAGAAAAGAGGAAGTTAATGAAGCAATACAAAGCAAGGACTTCATTAAGAAGAATTGATCCTTGGTTTAATCACCCTCAAACACTTATTTGGGCCTATATACCCTTTCTTTCGTAACCATGAGTCGTACCCACGTTATAAGACTTGAAAGACCATTTCGATCATACAAGGATATCTAAGAAGAGGAGTTTTTTTTCAGAACACATTATGCCTAATTGAGTTTAACTTTTTTTCAAGGACTTCAAAACTTCTAATGGTTGTTTGAGATTAGAAAATAGGGAAAATAAATTTGGGGGAGTGGTGAGTCAAAGAGAGCCACCTAAATGTTTAGAAATTAGGAACGCTATCCAATCGATGGGCTCATGGATCATTTATGCTATGGATTTGGGGGTATCCGACTTTTTTTCTTGATTTTACCTTTTTCCTTGTTTGCCATGACTTTTAAATTTCCTTTAAATTCTCATGATTTCTCATTTCAAGTTTTTACCTTGTTTATTCACAAGCATCTTACAAGTAGATTAACATGAATTCATGAAAAAAAACAAAAAAGATTTTTTCTGGTATGAATTCCATTTGTAAGGGTCTAGAAGTAAATGTTCACATTCGCATGAAGGAGGCGTTGCTGAACATGAAAGAATTCATCTACTGCTGAAATGAATGAGGCTAAAATGACGAAGACAATATATACAAGGAGATTAAGAAATGGTGTAGCCATCATGAACTAAATCAAGAGACAACTCGATCACGTTGAAGATAGCTGAGCCCAAGGTCAAATGGAGCATTACCTCACATAAGGGGCAATTGTGCTAGAAGAAAAGCTCATGTTTGAAAGATCCCAGAAATGCAAGAGCATGGCAGAGGTTCCCTCCGCAAGTAAGCCATGATAGGATGCCTAAGTCTAGCCAGATTGAAGAGGTCAGAAGGAGTTCATCCCAAAGCCTTTAGTAGTGGGGCATTATTACCCATGGAGCGACAAGATGAGTTTACATACGAACAGACAAGATGTGAAGTAGAGCTGGAAAGCAACTTGAGTAACGAAGAACTCGGAAGGTTCAAAGTTCTGGGGCAATAACTTGTTGGGACATGAAGATTGAGTTGACTCTTCAGAAGTCAGAACTCAAGTAGAATGAGCTGGGCAAGATTTAAGAAATGGATCCTAAAAAGAAATTACATGCATCACAAGTTTACATGCGTCTTTGCATTACAGATGTCAAATAGTTTTGGGTAAGTGGTTCGAGAGAATCGGTTTAGGCAATTCAAATAGTTTTGGGAATTTTATTTTAAAATTTTGATTTTTAGGTAAAATAAAATATGGAAAAATATTAGAAATTACTTAATTGATATTTTAAGTAATTTGATGAATTCAATTTGGGGTAATTAAATCTGATTTTAAGACATTTTGGCCTAGCGACTAAATTGAAAGTTATCAAAATTGTTTTTGGTGACTAAATTGTAAAAGGGTCAAACTTAGAATCTTTAAGGAGCTATTTGATCAATATTTTTTTATCAGATTTCTCTCTTAATTTAGGCTATTTTAAGGTATTTTTAAGTGGTTTTATAATTAAATAAAAGGGAATTTATTAAAAGGATTTTTAATTGCCAAAATCACTTTCTTACGTAACTACTTTTCATCCAACCTTTTTCTCTCAACTTTCTCAGCAACCAAACTAGGATTTCTACTCTAAAAATTCCAAGAATCAATTCATATTGATTTCCTTTTTGATTCTAATTGATTTCTTTAAATTCTATTGCAAAATCTCTTTGGATTTCATCAAAGCTTGGCCAATTAAGGGAGAAATCAACAATTAGAGGTGATTTTTGTTTCTCTCCTCTAATTAAAGGTTCTTTAATGAAATTCCCAAGTTCTTGATCCTTTGTTATTGATTTATATTATGGAATTATGATTTTAACATGGATTTGATGATTAAATTGAGTTTTCTTGGAAAATTGTTGGAAATTGGTTTGGATCTATTTTGGTGATGAATCTAATTGAGTTAGATCTCTATTTGGATGTGTTTTAATGTTGAAAGAATTGATTAATCAATGTAATCCCGAAACTATGTGAATTGTTAGTTTTCTAGGTTGGATATAGTTGGTTTTTGGGGTGATCTTGTTGTTGTAGTGTTGCTGGAGGTATAAGGACGTGTTTAAGATGTTTTTGGATGTTAATTGATGTTGTTAATGTGTTTGAATCGTTAGATGTTGGCTGGGCTTTGTTTAGGTAAGGTTTGGTGGTGTTCTTGATAGTTTTAGAAGGGTGTTGGGTGGATTCTTGTGAGACGATGTTGTGTTTGTTGGTTGCTGGAGGTTTGTGGTAAAGAGATGTGTTTTAATCCTCTATTTTTGATTGGGTAAAGTAGGGAGTTGAATCCTTTGGCTTTTGAAAGAAGGCGCGGAAGCTTTGGAAGCTTGATTCACTCATCGACAAACAAGCGTTGGATTGTTGGTGAGTGGAAAAGTGTTTTACTATTGTTAAAAGGTTTGAAAAGGAGTTGTGGGAGTTTAGATAAAGTTTGATACACTTATCTAAGCTCGAAAGTAAGTATCGGTTGAGCTTTCTCTCGATTTCAATTTTGCAAAATAAAATCTCATGCACATGTTTATGGTTTTGATTACTCACTATATTATGCATGTTTTGAAAGTGAAAGATGTTGCAAATGATCATAGATGATGACTTTTGAGAATGACATATGGTTTATGAAAGTATTTTGAGAATATTAAAATACATGTTTTAATGTATTTGTGTTGGTTTGATTTGATGCATATGTAAAACAGTGAGGTAATGTTGTTTATTGAATATATTGGCAAGTGGCTGTGTTTAAAATGATATCGGATATAGTTGGCTAGCCATAGGGTTTAGAGTGCACTATAAAAAGTTGCCTCATGTATGTCGAGGGGTGTTAAGTGTATATAATCTCCATCATGAGAATCGCAGCGGTTGAGGTGGGTAAATGTTCCATTTTCTCCCGTTGGTGGATTTATACATCCAAACCGTAGAGGTGGGTAAATGTTCCATTACTGCAGTTTGAATCGTTGAGGTGGGCAAGTGTGTCGTTTCTCCGGTTGAGGTATGTATGTGAAGTAGTTGTGGGAACCACTTGAGAAATCCGTGTATCCGATGTGTTTTATGAAATGAAAGGTTGCTGGTTTTGAGTCACTTGAAAGCAAATATATGAGATAATGTATCATGAGAAATGGATTTTGTTTGTATAATGTGTTTTATACATGTGGTACTCTTTAAGCTTGTTATAAAGGTGTTGTGGTGTGAAGTTTAAATTGAGGTAGAGATTGAATCCATGATACATGTGTTAAAAATGATTTAAATGTGCATATTTGAGATGACATGAAAAGCATGAGATGTTTTGCCATAAGATAATTACATGTGGTTTGGATCAAATGGTTTTAAATGCATTGATGAGTGTTTTTGCGATTCCCTCACTAAGCTTATAGCTTACGCTCTCTTTTCCTCATCAATGCAGAGATATAGCTTTCTTGGACAACACGTGAGCAAGGGAGGATCCAAGGAACGTTTCATTACAAAGTATGGTTTTATATACGATAAGTAGTAATAAGAAGGCAATGTGACCAGGTTGTTTTGGGAGATGTATTTTGAGTTACTCCCTGTTTGTATAAGTGTGGATTAATGTTTTGGACTCATGTGATAGCTTATATACTTAGTTTGGGGGTTGGGGAACATTTATCATGCTTGGGTGGAAATCATGGTCTTAGGTGAATGCTTGATCATGCCATGCTTAGTATGGACTCTTGCTATGTTGCTATGTTTGAGAATTGGATGTTTGAAATGCCATGTGATGATTAGAGGATGTTTGGAGGGTGTTAAATTGAGCCAAAGTGTCATATGTTGGACCTAGAGGTCATTACAAGTCTCACTATACCGATATGACCCCTCAGGTTTCGGTACGCAGGGATCTATCTTGATTCAAATTGCTCAAAATAGCCTAGGCGTAAGGTTATGCCTGGTAACCATATCGGTATGCATAGTGGTGTAACAATGTTAGTGTTTCGGTACATGGGTTACCGTATCGATATGGTCTTTGGCTACTAGAATCTGGATTTTCAACACACACAAGCCCGTACCGATACGCCTAAGGACCGTATCGGTACGCCCTTGTATATTTTAGAGCCATTTAGATATGGTAGACACCCATACCGGTACGCTGACCGTTAATTCAGTTGAGATGCTATTTGATGTTTGAAATCTTTGCATTTTGGTCCTTGTCACTTAAATATGCAATTAAATGAGTTTGAATGGTCATTTTGAGTTGAGATTTAACATGAAGGCATGAAACATGACTAATTGTGGATTGGTAACTTCAATTTTGTGAAAGCCCTTAAAATGTTAAAAATTACATTTTAGTCCCTATAAAATGTTTTCGAGCATTTGGATGTCAAAATGACGCCCGATTAAGTTGTAACTTTAACCACAATCTGTAGGATCACCATAGGACCTATTAATGCATTTAGATAAGATAAAAGAAAAAAATGGACCATTTCTATTGTAGTCTCTTTGGGATTTATTTTGGTAAACCCTAATATAGATCGCTCGGTTTGATCTTGCGACTAGACCAGGTCAAGAAGGTTACATTTGGTGGTATCAGAGCCAGTTTATGATTGTTGGGAGATGGGTTATGGTTGTTTGGTTTGGTTGATGTTGTATGAATATGTTGTTTGGGATGTACGGTGATTGAATTTGTGAAATTTTATTCGATATGTGGTATGTTTGGGGTGTTTAAACTTGGGACATATTGCCTTATTACTACTTTAGTTAAATGATTTTGTTTTTAAACAAAAGTGACTTGGATTCTTGCTGCGAGCTGGCTTAATTGTTTGTTTTATTGCATTATCAAGTTTGGACTCATACTTTTGCTATGGGACCGAGATAAGAGACTAGAGCTCATATGCGTAGTGTGGTGGATACACACGATAATGAGTTACCTCCTCTGCCACTGAATCCTCCTGCTGGTGTTGGAGTAGAGGGAGGTACATCTCTTGGCATTAAAAGCATGTTTTTGGTGATATGGCACCGTTATCTTGCGATGTCTTTAGAGCTTTCAGGCGGCCATAGTTAGAATGTTTGATTGCTAAAAATTTGTGTTGTTAGGGTTACCTTTTCTTGAGATAGTTGGGTGGTGTTGAGTTTAGAGGCTTGGTTCCTAAAACAACCAAGGAATGGTTTGCTAGTACCGAAAGATTCATTGGCCAGATAGAGTGTACGAATATACGCAAGCTGTGGTGTATTATGTCATTACTTCAGGGTGATGCTTACAGGTGGTGGACAATTGTGATTGCGTGAGTGGAACCCGCTAATGTTACGTGGGATTTCTTTTGTGAGGCTTTTAAGAAGAAGTAATTAGGAACTCGATATAGGGATGAGAAGAAAAGGGAGCTCATGGCTTTGGAGTAAGGAAATATGTCTATTTTCGAGTAAGAGATCCAGTTTGTTTAAGTATGATCTTAAGTTGGTTCCGGATGAGCGACAGATGTGTGAACGGTTCTGTTACGGGTTGATTAAAGAAGTGAAGACGTACATGTTGGCTACATACTACACATAGTTTGATGTCCTGGTTTCTCTAGCAAAGGACATAGAATAAAATTTGGGTTTGTCTACTCGTTCTAGAAGTTCTTCAGCGGGAAGAGGAGTGAGGAGTTTGATGTTGGTAAGCATCGTTATAAGAGGCATAGAGATATATGGTACCGTCCAGATCAAAGGCGTGGAGGAAATGGTGTTGGGCGTGGTTTCCAGGGACATAATGCCTATACTAGAGTTCTTGAGTGTAGGAGATGTGGTAGAAGGCATTTAGGGGAACACTTGGGTGCTATAGGCACTTGTTGGAGCTGTGCATCAAGAGATCATCTCAAGAGAGACTGTCCACAATTGACCAGAGAGGGTCAGGCTCATGTACCAGTTGTTGTGGCGCAGAGGGATCATGGGCGTGGCCGTGGATATTTTCAGTACATGGATGATAGACAGAGAGTAGTAGCGCATACTGCGGTGGTTCAGCCAGAGGAGGGTGGACCGGTGAGGGTCTTTGCTCACCGTGTAGGGAGGAATGATACCGATGTGATCACAGGTACCTTTACCTTGCAATCTATACCTTTGTTATCTTTGATTAATTATGGTTCTACGCATTCCTACATTTTGCACGAGCATGCATGTTTGTTGGATTTACCTGTGGAGTTGTTAGATGTTGGTATGCGAGTAAGAAGTTTCTTTAGTGAGATAGTTATAGCTAGGAAGTTGTATAAGAGTTGCCCCTTGATGGTTCAAGGGCATATGTTTGAGGCTGACCTGATGGAGTTACCATTTCACGCTTTCGATGTGATTTTGGGTTTAGATTGGTTATCTCGGCACAAGGCTGTAGTGGATTTTGAGGCCAAACATGTTTCTTTGAAACTTGACGAGGATTATGAAGTTGTGGTTGTGGGCGAGAATGTAAAGTTCATGTCAAATGTGGTTTCTGCAATGGAGGTGCGGAGATTGTTGGAGTTTAGGGGTCAAGCATACCTAGCCTATGTTATGATCCCGAATATGAAGGATGCGCGTGCCAAGGATATTTGCACAGCTTGCGATTTTCTAAGAGTATTTTCGGAGGAGTTGCCTGGTTTGCCGCTGGGTAGGGAGATGGAGTTTTGCATTGAGACATTCGTGGATGCAACTCCAATGTCGATTGCTCCATATCGTATGGCACTGAAAGAGTTGAAGGAGTTGAACACACAATTGCAAGAGTTGTTGGAGTGGGTTCATTCGGCCAAGTGTGTCACCGTGGGAAACACCGGTGCTGTTTGTGAAAAAGAAGGATGGCACGATGAGAATGTGCATTGATTATCAGCAACTGAACAAGTTGAAGATTAAGAACATGTATCTTTGACCGATAATTGATGATTTGTTTGATCAGTACCGGGGTGCTATAATGTTTTCTAAGATTGATCTACGGTCGGGGTATTATCAGTTGAAGGTGAAGGATAAAGATGGGTCGAAGACAGCTTTTCGCACACGTTATGGGCATTACGAGTTCCTAGTGATGTCGTTTGGTTTGACAAATGCACCGACAACGTTCATGGATATGATGTGTAGTAACCTATTTTGTCCGGGCTTAGCCCAATTAAAATACAAAACCCATTACACCCAAAATATACCCATCAGATCTATTTTTAAACCCAAACCCATTATCCATTACAAAACTCAAATGCCCCCAATTTAAATTTACAAAATTAACCATAACCCTAAATAACCTAAACCAAACCCTAGTCCATTATCCATGTATGTCGCCGCCGCCCATCCGACCATCTACCTTCCGCGCATGGCCGCCACGTGCGCCATTATTGGTCACGCGCGGCGGCCACTGCCCACTCTGCCACCCACTGCTCAAACCTGCAAAAAAGGAAGAATAAGTTGTCATTTTTATATATTATATTTGTACCAAAATAGGTATAAAACCCCAAAAAAATAGATTTGTGAAAGGGGAAATTTTAGAGGTTCGAATATGTAAAAAAAAGGAGATATTCGGTTTGAAAATAATAAAAAAATAGATTTTGAACAAACAAAAATAGAGGAGGCTATTTGAAAAAAAAGAGGTCTTATTTTCGAACGAAAAAAGAAGCAAAAGTTTCAGATCTAAACTACAAGTGCGAAAAAGGAGAATAAAGGTATACCATTCATTTTTTTATTTTGAATCCATACATAAAAATAGAAAAAGGACGAATCGGCTTACCTTGGTTTGAATCTGAACCGTCGTCGTCATCCACAGTAGATAATGAACCACCCATAACCGGTTCAAGCCACACACACCAATTAGCCTCTTGTTACATTATGATCCGGAAAAATCTTGATTTTAAGTAAAAAGTGGTTTGATTTTGTTTTTAGGGTTTGGAAAGTATAAAAAATAGAGAGAAATGGGGAGGGGAAGAGAAGGCTGAAGCAAAAGAAAAAGGGAAATAATGAATCTGGGGAATATTTTAGGTTATAAACCTAAATAAATGATAAAATTGCACATTTAATCCTCCTGCTCTAAACCAATTTTCTTTCCTTCCCCGTCGCATAGTCTAATTACGCCCACGGTCCTTCTGGTTCGTATCTTTTACATTTCTGTCCTTGTGTTTTTTTTCATTCTAGTCACTTTTATTATCGTATTCATATTTATATTGCTATTAAGTATATATGTTTTAATACGTATATAATAGTATTTATATAATATATTTATACGTATAATATATATAGTAGTATATCATATGTATAGATTATTACAACATATACTTATGAGCATATGTATATGTATGTAGTATATTTATGTATATAATATATATATATACATATAATATACATAGCATATTATTATGTGTATTTAATATGCATATAGCATTATATGATATAAAGTGTATTTATATGCATATATATATATATATCTAATATGTATATCTACAATAATTATATGATATGTATATTATATATTTATTATTACTTATTATGATGTGTATATATATTGTTTTCCTATTATATTATATATTATATATTTATAATCTAACATATATATATGTATATAAATATATCTTGTGCATTTGTTTTAATTAAATTTTAAATAAAAAATATCCCCCTTTATTATGGATTCTCGTGAAAAACGTACCTCGAACGTAAGGGGTGCCGCTTTTTGTTAGTCCCTATTACAAAATACCATTTTAAATTCTAAACTATAATTCTCAAAATAGATTCCTTTCTATTTGGGAATCTAACGGAAATTATGCCTCGGGTGTAGGAGTATAAATTCCTTTCATACAAAGAAACATTCATTTAAATATTTTAAGGGATCACAAATTTTAAATTAAATTCGAGTTCTTAATTTCCATCATTTATACAATTTGTAATCGACCAAGTACCAATTTTAGGCGTTGTGGGGGTGTTTATCCTTCCCCACACGTAATTGACTCCCGAACCTATTTTCTGGTTTTCACAACAAAACTCTTTGTTTTAATAAAATGACACAAAAACATGTTTTATTAAAATATCCAGGTTTTCAGGTGATCCAATCTCACCTAAATTAAAAAGATTGGTGGCGACTCCATTCAAAACCAATATTTTCGTAAGAATGCGTCAAGCACCACGCCGGGCGGGACCGTTGTTACAGCTTGGCGACTTCGCTAGGGACCCTTATTTTAGAGAGTCGTGCCACCAGTCGATTACTTTTTGTCTTAACGAGTGGAAACTATAAATTCAATTTGATTTATTTTGTGATCCATTTTTTTAATTTCTAAATTTTTTACAAAAATTTTTAAAATCTATTTTCCTGGTTTTGCATATCATGAGCTCTACACCTGAGCTCCGTCCCTTTTAAGTGGGAGTGAGAAGCTACGCCTTCGTGCAGGATAGTCGATCACTTTCGGGATACATCTGTACCTTTGTCTTCGTGAGATCTTCATCTCCGCACAGACCTAGGGAAATGTATCCTCCAGAATCAATGTCCTAGCAACAGTTCAGGTACCGTCACTTTAGAACCTAAACCACATGTAGTGAACCATAACAGCCTACCTTGTTTAGAGATATATCGAACCTCTGCCTGTTTAGAGAGTCACTCGATAGGTGCATGGTAGAGAGAGTTAGGGGGTTTTCTAATTTCTTTCGATTATGCTCTTTAATTTCAGTATCATTTATTCTCTTGCAATAAAGCATATACTAGGTATCATGCCAATATATTTTATGTCTGTAAAATAAAGTATGCGGGTAGAAAAGAATGTTCAGGTAGGATCCAATTTTGTTTAAAATGTGCGGGTAGAAAGCATGATGGGGTAGGGTTTATTTTTTTCAAATAAAGAATGTCTACTTATGTGTTCTATACCCTTTTAATTTTTTGTAATAAATTATTGATTATTTAATCTGTACTAACTTGCTTTATTTTGTTTTTCATTGCATTAACATCTCATCTTGCATACATTTACATCACATCATATTACATAATCAGTTCTTGGTCGAGCTTCTAGTTTTGAGATAACGCGATCATAGTGATTTTAGGGCATCCGATCTGGCAGAGTCAGTATTGGTCTTTCACTCGAAGAAAGTCTAAAAAATGGATGGTCGTGTGGAAAATGTTGAAAAAGCATGCGAAGATATAAAGAAATATGGAGCAAAACATGGAAAAGGTGCAACAAGCAACTCGCGACCACATCTCACAGTCACGTACAGATCTACTAGCCAAGATAGTTGCGATGTTGGCAGATAAGGATCCTGAAAGGGGAAAATGATTGGTCATAGAACCTGCTGCTCTACAAAATCAGAGAATCCTTGCGACAAGACACCTCTGCAAGAGCCGACTTTAGTTGGAAGGCAACAAGGTTTTCAGGCTGGATCTTCATCGCATAGAGGAACTAAAAAGAGCTCTGTCCCAGATCCGAACAAATTAGGTAAGCCGAAGGTTGAGCTACCCAAGTAGCTTGAGGATTGGTTTTAGCGGCTCGAGGAAAATTTTAAAGCTTTAGAAGGGGCAAATACAGTCCATGAAATAGACTCAAGTGAATTAAGCTTGGTACCTAATTAGGTGTTACCTACGAAGTTCAAAATGCCAGAGTTTGAAAAGTTTGATGAAACAAGCTCTCCATCTGCTCACCTCACCCTGTTCTGCCAACAGATGACGGGCATGTTGATAATTACAAGCTTTTAATTCACTATTTTCAAAACAGTTTAAAAGGGTCTGCAGCCATGTGGTACAATCAACTTAGCTGAGACAACATACAATCCTAGAAGGATCTGGCTAAAGCCTTCATAAAGCAGTACAAACATATAATAGAGGTTGAACTGGGCCGTTTAACATTGAAAAACATGAAAAAAGGCCCTATGAGAGCTTCAGGCTGCATGTGCAAAGGTGGAGGAATGTCGCAGCGTAGGTACAACCACCACTACTTGAAAGTGACATAACGCCTAATTTTGTTAGAACCCTAGAAGATTAATTCCTAAAGTATATGCTGGAAATGCAACCAAGAATTTTGAAGACCTTGTGATATCAGGTGATCTCGTTGAAGAAGCCATCAGACAAAGGAAAATCATAGATTCTAACAATGCAATTATTAGAGAAGAAAATGGACCAGAAGTTCATATGGTGGGATCTTATCCATCTAGCCAGCCTTGGTCCCTATGCCAATCAATCTATTCATACTCACATCAACCCACTTCTCGAAAAGTTGTTTACACAATTTTGGTAACATATACAAAGTTGCTTCCGATGCTTGTTCAGAAGAACTTGTTAGCCCGGTTTAATCTAAACCAAAAAAAACATCCTTACCCAAAAGGCTATAATGTTAATGCTATGTGTGACTATCATCTAGGAAGCACAGGCTATATTACCGAGAATTGTGGAGCTCTGAAAAACAAGGTACAGATCTAATTGAAAATGACACTTTGAAATTCAACAGTAAAGTCCCTGAGATGAACTGACGAGGGGATAATGTTGGATCTGCCCGAAATTTAGACAACCTTTTAGGACACCTTTTCACCTTTAATCTCTTTTTGAGTAATGCATGAAACAAACCTATTGCCTAAGCCTGAAGGAAAAAAGGAATCTTTTGTAAGGGTGTACATATGTTTTTAATAAATGATGCATTTCTACAACTATTTTTCACAATTTTTTTATACATTTATCATGAGTTGTTTGCACATGTATACATGTATATATGTTTTTCAGGAGCAGCATCGATTCTAATCTAACGGTTGATTTTGAGCAACTATGTGTCTAGAGGAAATTGAAAAGTGTGAAGATGAATGGGCATGTGACCTATCTTCTGATCTACTTAGGCTAACAGAAAGATAACTGAGTGTGCTAGGGAGCGATGGCAAGGTCCCAAACACAAATTTTGAGTGAACATTTCCTCTCAAGCATTGTTGTCTAAGATTTTTGAATATCGTGATAACTCCAAACATCTATCCAACTGAAGACAACCCTTCTTCAATGATATATGTGTAAAAGAGTTATCTGGAAGAGGAACCTAGTCAAACAAATCATATTCAGCAATGATATCGGTGTCTCACAGCTCAATCAAGTTTTGAACAAAAAATTAGATCAAATCATCGAGGCTAGTAAATTTCCTCGATGAGACCCAAAACCCGAAAAATCTTTAGACAAGGGATAATAAGAACAACAAGGCCAATGCACTATCACATTCTTTTAGACCATGTTGGTTTTTAGCTGATGATCTGCATGAACTTGTTTGTTTTCCTTCATGTGAGCATCACTACCATATCTGTAGTCATTTCACCGCACTCATCTCAGTTGGGGCAATTCATGAAGTTTGGTGATGCTTTAGACATCTTCGAGTTATGATGATGGGATTCATTCTAGAACCACTATCGTCTACCCACTTCTCAGATTGAAGAAATGTCAGCAAATCCCTACTCTTCTTTTAAAAAAGAGAGAGAGAAATGGAACCTTCATGAGAAAAATGATTGCATAATTTTATCCCTACTTAAAAGAGATTTGAAAGATTGTTCATTTGCAAAACCGAAGCAAACGCCGATGTTGGGTCAGAATACAAGTTTGCTTAAGCTATAAAGGTCCAAACTAGAAGGAAGAGGAAATGAACTCTAAGGTGAAAACCTAAAAACGGACATTCGAGAGCGATCCAGAAAGAAAGTGAAGAGAAAAAAATAATGCATCTAAGCAAGTTCAAATCAAGCACTGCAGAAATAACATTTCGTTCATAATTGCAAGCTCTGGCCTACAGTGTACGTCTCCAAAGACATCTTAATCAAACCTGGATATTTGAGTTGAAAGAGTTTGTCTTCAGATTACATCCCTCCTTATGGAGTTATCCTTTCTTCAAAGATTTGAAACTTCTAGTGCTTGATAGAGATCAGAAAATAGGGCAAAATAGAATGGGGGAGTTCGTGAGTCAAAAGAGCCACCCAAATTGGTCAGAAATTAGGCATAAGAGAAATGTCCTTCTCGAAAGCCTAATAGCCTGGAAGACAACTAACATCTTCAAGCATCGACACAATGTTTGAGGTCTTCTAGACACATACTACGCTTGGGATGACCCTCTACAAGTGGTTTCAAATACGCTTCTGCACAAAATATATGGGGCCCTTATTTTTCGAAAATCATATTGTTGAAAGAATAAATATTCTTTGCTCATTCATATATGCATTTTGCATTGTTACAAAACAAAAGATTTCTTCCATTACTCTTTATAGAGATTTAAGGTACAAGGACCTGAGGCAGGTGTCTGCTCAGAATAAAAGCTTGAAGCCTTCGGAGGTATTCAAAAAATATATGAGCACAAGAATAAATGGGGTATCTGAGATCCAATCAATAATCTCCCTCTAGAAGAAGAAAATAGATGACGCCAAAAGTCATTCAGCTCAAAAGCTTAAATTTTTAGGATAATGAAATTTGGGGGGCAACATAATGTGTTCTTGAAAACAATAAAAGCCCATCAAGAAAAGGCGTAAACATACTTCAAGCCCCGAGAGTAGTCTCAGAAGAAATGTTGGGGCATTCACCTGAGGAAGTAATCCAAAAGATGATTGAACCTAAGAAAGGTTGGGACATCCTCACATACAAGGCACTGAACACTGCCTAATCAAAAGCAAAGATCTGGCCAGTGGAGAGTCAACAGCATCCCTTTAAAGACCAAGAGAAACCATGTCACATTTATCACGCGCATCATGTATACATCTAAAATTTATTATGCATTTAGACTAAAAACATATATTTAGGCATAAAGATGCATTCATACTAAATGCATTTTTTTGGCTTAACGTACAAACAGGTCCAGGAAAGAGATCGGAGAACATCAATTATGGGGGCCATAATTGGTGACCAACTTTTAGCCTCGAAGAAGGCCGAATACGCAAAAAGCTCAAAATCCAGATGACAAACGGTAAAATTTTCTGAACGAATTACTAACTAAAGTTTTCTTTTGTTTTCAGGTCATGACTCCCCACCATCAACCTTTTTCTGATCTCGCCTTCGTCAATGGTAGCAGGCTAGTTTAATCCAGATTTTGCATCATTGACGGTCGATCTCCCTTGAGAAGAAGAAACGAGATGACGTTGACAGAGGTCATTCTACTTAAAAGCTCAAATTTAGAAAAGAATGAGGACAATAAAAGTTGGGGGGGGGACTTTTGCTCGGGCAAATTTTAAACAAGAATAAAATTAGAAGATTAAGCTGATCTAGAAGAAGAGGACTTCTGCAAGTATTACATGCATTTTCTTTCATCATGAGGGAATACATGGAAGCATATGCATCATTGCATCATCAAACACGTTCATACATCATGGCATCTAGTTTTTCATAAAGCATTCATAACTTGAAGATTCCGACAAGAATTTCATGCATCTTTGCATCATCACGAAAGCATCCACATGCATGTCATCTGCATAAATACATTATCAAAAAATAGCCTCTAAAAGGGGTTTCTTAACTTCGTCCTTCCATAAGGACATTTTCCTCAAAAACCAGAGTTTCTTAATTTCGTCATTCCTCAAGGACACATTTTCAAAACAAGAGTTTCTTAACTTCGTACTTCCATAAGGAAAATTTTCTCAAAACGAGTTTCTTAATTTCGTCCTTCCTCAAGGATACTTTCTCAAACTGGAATTTTTTAATTCTGTCCTTCCTCAAGGGCACTTTTTCTCAAATAGGAATTTCTTAATTCCATCATTTCTTAAGGACGTTTTTCTCAAATAGAAATTTATTAATTCCATCCTTTCTTAAGGATGTTTTCCTTAAAAATAGGATTTTTTAAATTTCATCCCTTCATAAGAACATTTTTCTTAAAACAGGTCTGGTATCCTCAAACACGAAGGAACAAATCATCGTTGTCAACAAATTCCAACATTTGTGACGCAATAAGTGGGGCAAGTATTGTCTGGCATCTTCAACCAAGAGGGAACAGATAGAAGATCCAACATGCTCGACAAGAAGGAGTGGACAAACCAGCCAAACATTCAAATCAAACCTTACACTCTCATTATAGAACAGTTAATTTATAACTCATTTTGACCGAGTACTTTTTTAACTTTTGCAGGTCCAATCTCACCCGTAACATGGTTTAGCGGATCAACTAATCTCTTACAGATCATGTCTCTCCAACAAATAGTGGAACATATCAAACATGACAACAATTTCATTTCCCTGAAGTTGCAGTGGAATGGACATCTCAACCATCTCATCTCTTTAAAGTTGTAGTGGAATGAGCACCTTAACATCTCAACCGTCCCATCTCTCTGAAGTTGCAGTGGAATGAGCACCTCAACAATTTCATCTTCCTGAATTTGCAGCGGAATGGACATCTCAACTGTCTCATCTCTCTAAAGTTGCAGTGGAATGAGCACCTCAACAATTTTATCTCTCTGAAGTTGCAGTGGAATGGACACCTCAACCTCTCATCTCTCTGAATTTGTAGTGGGATAAGCACAACAACAATTTCATCTCATTAAATTTACAGCAAAATAAACACAACAATTTTCATCTCCCTAAAGTTGCAGCGGAATAAATGCGACCACAAGTTTGTCTTCATAAAATTGTAGCAAAACAAACGCAACAAATAGATCATGTCTCCTTGAGGATGCAATGGGAACGAATTATCTACTTTATTTACCTTAAAAAGCATAATAGCAGAACGATTAGAAAGTTCTTTACTCTTTTAGAAGACAAGATAGAGAAAACCAAGGAAAGTCATGATTCCCCACCATGATATAGCAGATCCCACATTTTCAGATCTTGCTTTACCGTTGATGGTGCAGCAGGTCAGATTTTTATTCATGCCTAGTTTCTCCATTGATGGTGTGACTAGACTAGATATTTTCCTCAAATTTTCTCTTCGAACATATGGTTATTCTAAAAAATGCAAGAAAAAAAGAAAAAAGAAAACCAAAACTCTCTTTAGATCACGCCTCTTCGTTAGAGTGGAAGCCTGATCAAAACTCTCTTCAGATCATGCCACTTCGTCAGAGTGGAAGCCTGATCAAAACTCTCTTCAGATCATGCCTCTTCGTCAGGGTGGAAGCCTGATCAAAACTCTTTTCAGATCACGCCTCTTCATCAGAGTAGAAGCATGATCAAAACTCTCTTCTCAAGATCATGCCACTTCGTCAGAGTTGTAGCAGATCAAACTTTCTTCTTTAGATCATGCCACTTCGTCAGAGTTGTAGCGGATCATAACTTTCTTTTCCAGATCATGGCACTTCGTTAGAGTTGTAGTGGATCAAACTTTCTTCTCCATATCATGCCACTTTGTCAGAGTTGTAGTGGATCAAAACTTCATTTTCCAAATCATGCCACTTCGTCAGAGTTGTAGCAGATCAAAACTTTCTTCTCCAGATCATGCCACGTCGTTAGAGTTGTAGCGGATCAAACTTTCTTCTTTCGATTCTATCTCTTCGTCAGTGTTGTAGATGGATCAAAACCGTTTTGACAATTCCGACAGAAATGTTGGCACAACGTGCTTAAACACTGTAAAGTTTAAGACAATGGATAATTCAGATGTCCATCGAAAATCCATTTTCATGAATGGTCAAGGGAAAATAAATCCTTTGAAAAATCCAATGCCATGATTGGTATAAACTGATTGTACCCAGAGGAATGGTAAAACTAGACCAGAGCAAACAGCTACCAGTAAAGGCAACTCAAATCCGTTAATCCCTGTGCATTTAGGAAAAATGCAAAAAGAAATCTACCAACCAAGCTCTGAATCAAAACTTGCTGACTTCCGGTCCTGCCTCTTCATCGGTATTGTAGCTAGGCTAAACCTTCATTTTTCGATCCTGTTTCTTCGTCAGTGTTGCAGCTAGATCAAGTTTTGTAGACCTTGCCTCTTTGTCAGAGTTGCAGCTATGTCAAATTTTCTCTAGGCATTGCGTCATCGTCAGAGTCGTAGCAAGCCGAGCATATTTTGTCTCTTCCAACAGATCACCTCTGATTTTTGTCCTCCCCAACAAATCCTCCATTTTTGAAGTTTTCTTACAAGAGCAACAAGAATATCAAGTGAAGCTAAAGAAGAAGCGATGGCCATAGAAGGAACCTAGACCCGACCGAACAAAAATGGTTACTCTTTTGTCTTTGCCCTATTCCTGTTACACAACAATGCTCAAAGAGGGACACATGTAGTAACCCATTTTGTACGGGCTTAGCCCAATTGAAATATAAAACCCATTACACGCAAAATATACCCATCAGACCTGTTTTTAAACCCAAAACCATTATCCATTACAAAATCCAAATGCTCCCAATTAAAATTTACAAAATTAACCCTAACCCTAAATAACCTAAACTAAACCCTAAAACTCCAAAAAAATAGATCTGTGAAAGAGGGAAATTTTAGAGGTTCGAATATGTAAAAAAAATAGAGATATTCAGTTCGAAAATAATAAAAAAAGAGATTTCAAACCAACAAAAATAGATGAGGATATTCAGAAATAAAAAAGAGGTCTTCTTTTCGAACGAAAAAAGAGAGCAAAAGTTTCATATCTAAACTACAAGTGCGAAAAAGGAGAAAAAGGTATACCATTCATTTTTTTATTTCGAATCCATACATAAAATTAAAAAAGGGACGAATCGACTTACCTTGGATCGAATCTGAACCGCCGCTGTCGTCCACGACAGAGGATGAACCACCCATAACCGGTTCGAGCCACACACACCGATTAGCCTCTTATTACATTATGATCTGGAAAAATCTTGATTTTAAGTAAAAGGGGTTTGGTTTTGTTCTTAGGGTTTGGAAAGTATAAATAATAGAGAGAAAATGGGGAGGGGAAGAGACGGCTGAAGCAAAAGAAAAAGGGAAATAATGAATGGGGAATATTTTAGGTTATAAACCTAAATAAATAGTAAAATTGCATACTTAATCCCTCTGCTCTAAATTAATTTTCGTCCCTTCCCTGCCACATGGTCTAATTACACCCACGATCCCTCCACTTCGTATCCTTTACATTTCTATTCTTTAACTTGTTTTTTTTCATTTTAGTCACTTTTATTATCGTATTCATATTTATATTGCTATTATGTATATACTTTTTAATACGTATATAATAGTATTTATGTAATATATTTATACGTATAATATATATATATGTGTAGCATATCATATGTATAGATTATTACAGTATATACTTATGCCCATATGTATATGTATATAGTATATTTATGTATATAATATATATATATATATATAATATACATAGCATATTATTATGTGTATTTAATATGCGTATAATACTATATGATATAAAGTGTATTTATATGCATATATATATATATCTAATATGTATATCTATAATATTTATATGATATGTATATTATATATTTATTATTACTTATTATAACGTGATTATATATATTGTTTTCCTGTTATATATTATATATTTATAATCTAACATATATATATATATATCTTGTGCATTTGTTTTAATTAAATTTTAAATAAAAAATGATCCCCTTTTATTAGGGATTCTCGTGAAAAATGTACCTCGAACGTAAGGGGTGCTGCTTTCCGTTAGTTCTTATCACAAAATACCATTTTAAATTCTAAACTATAATTCTTAAAATAGATTCCTTTTATTCGAGAATCTAACGGAAATTACGCCCCGGGTGTAGGGGTGTAAATTCCTTTCATACAAAGAAATATTCTTTTAAATATTTTAAGAGATCATAAATTTTAAATTAAATTTGAATTCTTAATTTCCATCATTTATACAATTTGTAATCGACCAGGTACCAATTTTGGGCATTGTGGGGGTGTTCATCCTTCCCTACACGTAACTGACTCCCGAACCTATTTTATGGTTTTCGCAGACCAAAACTCATTGTTTTAATAAAATAGCACAAAAATAGGTTTTATTAAAATAGTCGGGTTTTCAGGTGATCCAATTTCGCTTAAATTAAAAAGATTGGTGGTGACTCCATTAGAAACCAATATTTTCGTAAGAACGCGTCAAGCACCACCACCGGGCGGGACCGTTGTTACATGATGAATAGGGTGTTCTATGAGTTTTTGGACCAACTCATGGTAGTATTCACCGATGACATTCTTTTGTACTCGTGTATCGAGGAAGATCACGATCGACATCTCCGAATTGTGTTGCAAATTCTGTTGGACAACAAGCTTTATGCCAAGCTAAGTAAATGTGAGTTTTGGATCAAGCAAGTGGTTTTCCTTGGTCATGTTATTTCAGCCAAGGGTATTCGTGTGGATCCGCAAAAAGTTGAGGAGATTGTGAATTGGAAGCAACCAAAGTCTGTTTTAGAGGTCCGTAGTTTCCTGGGGTTGGCAGGATATTACCTATGCTTCGTAGATGGTTTTTTGAAGATTTTCGCTCCTTTGACGAAGTTGTTACAAAAGGATGTGAGTTTTGAGTGGACGAAAGTTAGGCAACAAGCTTTTGTCAAGTTGAAGGAAGCTTTGACGCAAGCTCCAGTCTTGATTCAGCCTGAATTAGGGAATGAGTTTGTTGTGTACAATGATGCATCCTACGTGGGTTTAGGGTGTGTGCTGATGCAGGAAGGAAGAGTGGTAGCTTATGAATCTAGGCATTTGAAGGTGCACGAGTGCAACTACCCTACGCACAACATTGAGCTGGTTGCGGTGGTGTTTGCCTTGAAGATTTGGCGACATTATTTGTACGGTGAGAAGTGTATCGTATACACGGATCACAAAAGTTTGAAGTATTTGATGTCGCATAAGGAATTAAACCTTACGCAAAGAAGATGGTTGGAGTTGCTTAAGGATTATGACCTAAAGATTGAGTATCATCCAGGAAAAGTGAACATGGTAGCGGATGCCTTGAGTAGAAAGGTCGCAGTAGAGTTAAGGGCATTGTTTGTACAGCTAAGTGTAACACGAGATGGTGGGTTATTAGTTGAGTTACAAGTGAAGCCTTCGATGTTGCAGATGATAAATGAGAAGCAGCCGTTTGATGAGACGTTGGTGCCGTATGTTAAATTTATCTTGGATGAGAATCAGACGGATTTTGATTTTAATGAGGATGGAGTTTTGTGCTTTAAGATTCGGGTGGTGGTGCCAATGGATAAAGAGTTAAGGCACACTATTTTGACAGAGGCACATTCTAGTCCCTTTGTTATGCATTTGGGGAGTACGAAGATGTATCAAGATTTGAAGAATGAGTATTTCTGGGTTGGCTTGAAGAAGGATGTCACAGATTTTGTTGCTCGTTGCATGGTTTGTCAACGTGTTAAGGCAGAACATCAGTTTCATTCGGGGTTGTTGCAACCGTTAAAGGTTCTTGAGTGGAAATGGGAGAGAATCACCATGGATTTTGTATCTGTTTTGCCTTTGACTCCATCAAAGAAGAATTTCGTTTGGGTGATTGTGGATAGGTTTATGAAGTGTCATTTTCTGGCTGTGCATACGGCGTATACTCTGGATAAGTTGGCCGAGTTGTTTATTGCTAAGGTTGTGAGGTTGCACGGGGTACCAAAGTCTATTGTGTTGGATAGAGATCTGCGTTTCACCATGAGGTTTTGGGAGTGTTTACATAGGACCTTGAGTACACGGTTGAACTTTGGTACCTCGTATCATCCTCAAACAGATGGTTAGTCTGAGCGTGTTATCCAAGTGTTGGAGGATATGTTACGGTGTTGTATCATAGATTTTCAAGGATAGTAGGAGAAGCAGTTGTTGTTGGTGGAGTTCACTTATAATAATAGTTACCAAGCTAGTATCCAGATGGCACCATACGAGACTTTGTATGGTAGAAGATGTCGTACACCACTTTGTTGGGCGGAGGCAGGAGAGAAGTATATATCGTTACCGGGTATGTTGAAGGATACCCATGAGAAAGTGAAGCTTATTTGTAACACCCTCAACCCGGTTTAAAAGAAAACCGAAATCAAAGATGTTAGAGCAAGAAATTTCACAAAACAAGATACCAACTTCTGAAACTTTCAAGTATTACAAAACAAGCTTACGAAATTCCTTTCATAAAACCAGTCTTACATTTACATATACGTGCTCATAGGTATTCAATTGAAGCTTATTCATAACAAATGTGAGTACTTAATCAAGCATATAAACCTAAAAGTATTCGAACAATATACATACTTAATGCATGATTATTTGATTAGGCATATCTATTCACTTGATTAGATACTCGTCAATAGATAAAAGAAAAGACCTTACTTGCTATACAAGATTTTTAATATAATTCATTTACTAGATCATGTCTTTCTTGATTTCCCTTATTATAGATTTTCAATATGAAATACTTATCACACAAGTTCACTAACATGACATCTTCCTAACATAAATTACTTAATACACAAGGCATCAATTATTTGAACCGACTATACACATATACACATGAATATATTTCAATCGAGTATATTAATATACAATCTATTTAAACTTCCATAATAAGCTATTAACTAAGCATGTATATGTCTTCTTCCAAAGAATATTCAAGTTGTGCTTTTTTACATATATCTCATGTTATACAAATTAATGCAAGAGGACATATATCACCATTCTATTAAGCATATAGTCGAACAAACTGATAATCAATAAGCATTTTGGCCCATATCAAAGTTACTTACATACCATTAAGCTATTACATACATGATTCTTTGATTTTCACTCATTAGCTAATCAAGAGATCACCCAAACAATAATTACTTAACATTTTGAAGAGATGGGTGAGTTAATTACATGTCTCACGGGGTACAAATTAATACTACAACAACTCATTTGATAAACATCTTTATAAACACTGTGCCACCAACTATGGAGTTCCAAGGATATATAAAAAGAAATCTAAGATTCTACTTGGGACTTTAAACGATGACTTCCAACCCCTGATCACAATTGTAATACACAAGCTTTAAACAACCTGCAAATGCATGAATAATGAATGCATTAGGCTTAAATAGCCTAAGTGAGGTAGTGACACCAAATTACCAAAGCATAATGACAATGATGTTAGAAAGAAATTCAAAGAATACAAACTTAGGTTAGCATTTGATTCTTATGTTTTAACTTTAACTTAGGCAAAACTTTATTGGGGTTTATAATTTTCAAAGCTTAACTGATTAACTTTAAGGCTTTTAATTGAGATTCATATCAAAGCTTATTGTCTTTCATATTAGGCTTATATTGGCCGGATGTACACTTTTGTTTTCCTTATGGGTAAGCATTGGCCATATTCTTATTAACTTTGCCACCAAGGCATATTTTCAGTACATCATAAGTTTATCCACTTGTTTCATTCAAACAAAAATGTATTTCCATAGATCATTTCAAATCTTCGTATCCATGTTCAAATCTTTTAAATCATTTGCTTTGGATCACATTTGGACATAAGTACCATTGGTCCGTGTTTGACCGTATTGGTCCGAGTTACACCTAGCACAAAGAACTAAGCAATGGCTAGTGTCTGAACATAATAATCCTAACTTCTCACTATCCAACCAAACTATCGCCAACCTTCGTATCATCTCCCCCGTTACCTCCTACTGTCGCCAAAATATCACAAATAAATGGGGCGTCCCCCGAGCCGTAGCTCGTGGACCGTAGTCCCTAAAATATATATACCTATGTACCATGCCAAATAGTCCAAGGTCTTTCATCACTTAGGCAACTTACGTATCTTATGCTTAAGATTAGGAGGGTATCTTAAGTTACAAGCAATCTTACTTGGTTCTTTACTTAGTGTCTTTTAGCAAAAGATAGCTTTTAGCTCCTTGGAGCATGAATTCTTATAACCTTTAAGCTTAATGTTATTTCTTGTATTTTATGTTTCCAAGGATTAAGGGTTAATATCAATTCAAGGCAAGTCTCATATAGATAATTACTTCAATTCTACCATCATTCCACATCATAAATGAGCATAGAATGTATTCATGTTGCATATGTAATGCATACTTAACCATGAGACTTCAATGCCATGTATGTATTCCAAACCCAAATGCTCTATGTGAGCCTTATGTAAGAATGATCATGTATGATCCATACTTTAACAATTAACACAACAATCCAATAGAAACAAAGATCGGAGTGACTCTGTGTCACCCGAAACAAATGCAACTGCACTCACCTCTTATCCCGGCGTTACGGGATACCCGACCTCAACCCTCTTCTTTCCAACTTACTTTCTTTCTAGACCCCTTCAACAAAATGTGTACCTCAAGAAAAACAACCATTATTAGGATTTGCTTAACTCTCTTATATTTAGTGATCACTACATCAATCTTTTATTATTTACTTGATTTCTTAACAAACCTAAGACATTCAAAACAATCCACAAATATTCATTTCTATCAAAACAGTCCCATTAGACATGTATACATAATTATACATTGCAAAACAGTCCACTAATATTCATAATTATGCAATACACTCCAACTCCTTATGTTCATATTTATATATATTCAAAACAGCCCATGACATCTATAAACATTTCAAAACAGCCTTTAATATACATATTTTCACATATACATTTATAAAACAGTCTACATGCTTTTCTAATGTGCCAAAACAGTCCTCTTATTAGCAAAAAAAATGTTTCCCTTGTTTTTTTTAAAAAAATCACCAAGTCAATCCTTAATTCATTTCAAACAGTCCCTAATATATTCACTTATATACAAAACAATTCACAGCACATGTATGTACATTTTATACACTAAAACAGTTCAGCACATTTGCATATATACACAAAGCAGTCTCTGCACTTATAAAACAGCATTATGGTTACAAAAACAGTACCTTAAGTCCCAAAATTGTCCAATATTCACATTCAAATTACTAGAGAATTATGCATCCACTTATTTATTCATAATTCCAATATTTTTACATAGGATTTCAATGATTTTTAACTTGCGAAGTGATCCCCTAAAACAGAACAATGGCCATGGTGATACTTATTATACCAACTCAACAATTCTATCTAACATATTAACAATCGAGGTCATGTTAAGTGCATTGTTACTTTAAACCATGTTTTATAAGATTCCTCGTAGAATTCTATATACCCTCTACCTTATTTCAATGAGATGTAACAATTTGTCCTATATACATTCATTTTACATACTTGTAATTACTACAACCATAGGCCATAGCCGAACCATTCTAAGCTAACATTTCCATCTATTAAGCAAACTTAGCATTACTACTATATTACAACTTTCACAACTAGCATGACAACTCATTCAAATATTTTTGGAATGATCAACGTAACTCATAGCATGGATTCGGTTTTCTAACATTATAATAGCACTTAACATAAGAGAAATTTCATAGATGGGTTACTATAAATAAAAGCACATTCAAACCATTCTAACAACAATTATTAATAACTTAATTTATTTACCAACAATCCAATGGCATACATATACATATATATACATACAATTCAGTCCACATTTTCAATGTACACACATATGAATTCAAAACAGTCCCCATTTTTTATGTATTTCATTTTGCATATATGCACATAAACATGTACAAAACAGTTCTTCACTTATATGCATGTTCGAAATAGTCCATAAATTTTTTTATAAAATCAAAACAGCCCCCAACTTATACATGTACTTATATATATATATATATATATATATATATATATATATAAACAACCATTAAGGCTTTCCAATTCAATCTAACCATTTGTATATCCATTTTTTTATTAGCATCCATGACCTTCGAACAAAACTAACATTTCATGATTCAAGAAGACTCCCATATTCAATGGAGTAACAATTAAGGGAAGAGCATTTCACCTTTCTCATTGCCGTTCTAATCAACTATTAATCTTCTTCTTCATAATTTCCTAGATAGATCGGTTCCCACCATTTTTCTCTCTACCTAAAGCCTTTCGGCCAAATGAAGGAGATGAAAGCAATTGTTTCATTCCTCCCCCCACATAGCCGATTCTAATTACACTTGGTCATCCTTAAGATGACATGTATGTAGGCTCCCCAAATAATCACAATTTTACATGCAAACCACTTAATTCTTAATGTATTTAATTTGACCTTTCCTACATTAGCTAGCCTTACTTTTAAACTTTCAATTTTGGTCCCTAATTCCTTCAAACCTTCAATTTAATCTTCTTTTAATTTAATCATCAATTTTTTTCATGATTCTAATTTGGCCCAAAAGTTCCTAATTGTTCATTAAAAAAATATCTTCACGAAATAGTAATATACTTCTAAGACAAATTATCCAAGGCCAAGAAGATGTGCTACTTAACCAACAAGGAACCATAATCTAATTCTGAGCTGTATTTTGGGATATTACATTATTAATGATCGGTTGAAAGCAGCTTCGGATCGGCAAAATTCTTATGCGGACTTGAAGCAAAGGGAGATTGAGTATGCAGTTGGAGATCGTGTGTTTTTTAAGGTTTCGTCTTAGAAAAAGGTGATGAGGTTTGGACAGAAGGGCAAGTTCAGTCCTAGGTTTATTGGGTCGTATGAGGTGTTCGAGTGCATTGGTCCAGTAGCGTATAGATTGAGGTTGCCGATAGAGCTAGAAAAGATACATGATGTTTTCCATGTGTCGATGCTTCGGAGGTTTAGATCGGATCCTTCGCATGTAATGTATGTAGAGGAGATTGAGTTGAATCCGAATTTGACCTATGATGAGGAACCGATGAGAATTCTAGATTCGAGTAGCAAAGTTCTCCACGGGAAGACCATAAAGTTGGTAAAGGTGTTGTGGCGGCACCACGGTGTAGAGAAAGCTACTTGGGATATCAAAAAGGACATGTTTAAACAGATCCCTCATCTTTTTCCGCCAGGTAAATTTTGAGGACAAAATTTCTTAAGAGGGGAGAGTTGTAACGCCCTAAAAATGGGCATAGATGTGGGCCGGACCAGGTAAGTGGTTCGGGAGAACCAGTTTAGGCAATTCGAATAGTTTCTGGAATTTTATTTTATAAAAATAATTTTTGGGTAAAATAAAATATGGAAAAATATTAGAAATTACTTAATTGATATTTTACATAATTTGGTGAATTCAATTTGGGGTAATTAAATTTTATTTTAAGACATTTTGGCCTAGTGACTAAATTGAAAGTTTTCAAAACTGTTTTTGGTGATTAAATCGTAAAAGGGTCAAAACTTAGAATCTTTAAGGAGCTATTTGACCAATATTTTTCATTAGATTTCTCTCTTAATTTAGGCTATTTTTAAGTGGTTCTATAATTAAATAAAAGGGGATTTATTAAAAGGATTTTTAATTGCCAAAATCACTTTCTTACGAAACTACTTTTCATCCAACATTTTCTCTCAACTTTCTCAGCAACCAAACTAGGATTTATACTCTAAAAATTCCAGGAATCAATTCATATTGATTTCCTTTTTGATTTCTAATTGATTTCTTTAAATTCTATTGCAAAATCTCTTTGGATTTCATCAAAGCTTGGCTAATTAAGGGAGAAATCAACGATTAGAGGTGATTTTCGTTTCTCTCCTCTAATTAAAGGTTATTTAATGAAATTCCCAAGTTCTTGATCCTTTGTTATTGATTTATATTATGGAATTATGATTTTAACATGGATTTAATGTCTAAATTGAGTTTTCTTGGAAAATTGTTAGAAATTGATTAAATCTATTTTGGTGATGAATATAATTGGTTTAGATCTCTATTTGGATGTGTTTTAATGCTGAAAGAATTGATTAGTCAATGTAATCCTGAAACTATGTTAATTGTTAGTTTTCTAGGTTGTATATAGTTGGTTTTTGGGGTGATCTTGTTGTTGTAGTGTTGCTGGAGGTATAAGGACGTGTTTAAGATGTTTTTGAATATTAATTGATGCTGTTAATGTGCTAGAATCATTAGATGTTGGCTGGGATTTGTTCAGGTAAAGTTTGATGGTGTTCTTGATAGTTTTATAAAGGTGTTTGGTGGATTCTTGTGGGACGATGTTGTGTTTGTTGGTTGCTGGAGGTTTGTGTTACAGAGATGTGTTTTAATCCTCTATTTTTGATTGGGTAAAGCAGAGGAGTTGAATCCTTTGGCTTTTGAAGAAGGTGCGGAAGTTTCAGAAGCTTGATTCGCGCATCGGCAAGCAAGCATTGGATTATTGGTGAGTGGAATGTGAGTTATCCTAGAGAAATTTTAGTTTTTGTAAATAATGTAGTAATTGTCCTACTTAAAGTTTATCTCCCTAATAGATTAGATTTTATCCTTAGTAGGACTCCTTATTGTAGTTAGAGTCTATCAACTTAGTAGATTAGAACTAAAAGTTATCTTAAGAAGGTCTTCTTAATGTACTAAAAGACCTAGAGCCTATATAAGTCTGTATCGAGAGATGTAAAAAATCATTGAACAATAACAGAAAAATTCTGCATTCTTTTCTGCATTCTATTTTTTCCTTTTAGGGAGAAACTTCAATTCTGTCTTTTATTTTTCTGCATTCATTAACATGGTATCAGTCTAAAATACGATCCTAATAGCAAATTTCAGTGGCGATTTCTTCAGCTTCCAGTGCGATGCCCTTTGACTTGGTTACTCCAATTTCTTCTTCTCTAATGATGAGGAAAGGTAAACTAGTCTGTGTTTTTTGCAAAAATGTCGGTCATTCCAAGGATACATGCTAGAAAATTCATGGTCGACCTGCAGTATGGAAACCTATAGCAACCAAGATATCCAGGCCATCATACCCTACTGCTGCACCAAAGGTTGGAAGCAACTCACTGAGCTTCACAAGCTGTTTCGTCAGTTTAATTATGTTGGTGCAGGAAATTTGGCTATGGTGAAAACTGCAGGTAATATAGATGTTTTTTTGCCGACTGCTCTTGTTTCTACCCATCTGTAGCAAATTGGATTATTGATTCTGGGGCCTCCGACCACATGACTGGTAATAGGGCTTTATTCTCTGTTTTTAAAAAGTCTTCTTCTCAAGCTTCCATTAAAACTGCAGATGGTTCTCTATCTCCCATCAAAGGGACGGGCTCTGTTTCGTTGGATGGTAATTTGATCCTTAAGCATGTGTTATATGTCCCTAACCTCGCATGCAACTTGATATCAGTGAGCAAAATTTCTAAAGACTTGAACTGCTCCTTAAGGTTTACTGATTCTACAAGTTTTTTTCAGGCACTGGATTCGAGGAAAATAATTGGCAGTGCTAGCTTGCAACATGGTCTTTATATCCTTCATGGAAAATATCCATCTTCTATTTCAAATTCTCCTTCTTGCTTTACTTCTTTAGGATGATTAAATACTATAATGTTATGGCATTTTCGGTTAGGTCACCCCAATTTTCACAATCTTAGAAAAATGTTTCCTGATTTGTTTGTTAATAAAGATCCAAATTCTTTTAAATGACATATCTGTCCTCTTGCAAAACAAACCAAATATTTATATTTACCATCTATTCATAAACCCTCTAAACCATTCACACTCATTCATAGTGATGTTTGGGGTCCTTCTCGAGTGAAGAATATTACAAGGAGTAGGTGGTTTGTGACTTTTATTGATGACCATAGCAGACTTACTTGGACCTACCTTCGTAAAGAAAAATCTGACGTTGCTTCTATTTTTGCAAGGTTTTATGAAATGGTGGTTACTCAGTTTGATAGCAAAATAAAAATGTTTCACTCTGACAATGGGGGAGAGTTTTTCACTACTGCCTTAGGAGATTTTTTCAGACTAAAGGTATAATACATCTTAGTTCTTGTGTAGATACCCCACAACAAAATAGGATTGCTGAACGTAAAAATAGGCATTTATTAAAGGTTAATCGAGCCTTATTATTCACACATGTTGTTCTAAAATATTTGTGGGGAAAGCCTTATTAACGGCTACATATCTTATAAATAGAATTCCTAGCAAAGTCTTGCATTTCAGAACTCCTAGAGATGTTTTCTTGGAAAATTACCCTACTTTTAAACCTATGTCATCTAATCTTCCCTTAAAGACGTTTGGGTGTACTATTTTTCTAAAATCCACATATCCTTCAAGTTCCAAACTAGATCCTAGGGCTTTGTAGTGTGTTTTCGTTGGATATTCTTCACTTAAGAAGGGCTACAAATGTTATCACCCTCCTTCTCATAAGTTTTTTGTCTCTTTGGATCTCACTTTTTTTGAACAGGTACCTTATTTTCCTAAGACTAAAAATCAGGGGGAGTGTTGGGATGATTTCCAGTCTCCTAACAGTCAGGTTCCTTCTTTTTCACCTTCTTTACCTATTGCTCCTTTGTTTGTGAAGCCTCAAAATTTTTTAAAACTTGATACCCCTGTTTCTAACACTACACCTCTACATACTTCACCTAATATTACTCCTATCGCTCCTCATTATTCACCTAAATCAATTGTTCAGCCCACTAACCAGTTACGGGTATATAACATAAAAAGAAAGCCATTCTAGAGACTGTATTGCAATCTGACACCTGCCGAGAATTGGACATTAGTCGAGCTGCCTGTGAGGATAAATGAGGTAATGATGTTGTTGAAATTTCTCCTCATTTACTTGAACCTGAAATTCTGCCTATTGCTAAAAGGAAAGGGGTAAGACAGTGTAGAATGCATCCTATTCAGAGATATATTGCTTATAGTAATCTGATGCCCTCTTTTAAAGCTTTTACAGCTTGTCTAGATGAAGAACATATTCCCAAGACTATTAAAGAAGCCTTAAGAGACTCCAAGTGGAAGAAAGCTGTTGAGGAGGAGATTACAGCACTAGAAAAAATGGCACTTGGACCATAACTGATCTTCCACAAGGCAAGAAACATGTGGGATGCAAATGGGTATTTTCTATCAAATACAATTCGGATGGGAGTGTGCACAGGTACAAAGCAAGATTGGTGGCCAAGGGTTTTACACAAACCTTTGGAATAGACTATAAGGAAACTTTTGCTCCAGTTTCTAAGTTGAACACTGTCAGAGTTCTGTTGAGTTTGGTTGTTAATTGTGACTGGAAACTTCATCAACTTGACATTAAGAATGCATTTCTTAATGGGAAACTAGAAGAAGACATTTTTATAAAGATTCCTCCTGGTTTAGAGTCTGAAGAGAATAGGCAGAAAGTTTGCAAGCTGGACAGGTCACTTTATGGGTTAAAGCAATCACCAAGAGCCTGGTTTAATAGGTTCACTAGAGTAATTCTGGAAAATGGATACAAATAGCCTCTAGCAGATCATACCTTGTTTTCTAAGGTAACTCCCAAAAATAGAAAATTTCTTTTGATAGTATACGTGGATGACATTATTGTGACAGTGGATGATGAAGAAGAAATAAGCCACTTAAAATCTCTTTTGAATAAAGAATTCGAGATGAAGGACCTAGGAAAACTTAGATATTTCCTAGGCATGGAGGTGGCTAGATCAAGCAAAGGTCTAGTAATCAACCAAAGGAAGTATGTTCTTGACTTACTCACAGAGACGGGAATGTTGGGCTGTAAACCAACTGATACTCCCATGGACACGGGCCTAAAGTTTAGCAAAGATGGGTCTAGTCCAAAGGCAGACAAGGGACTTTTTCAGAGATTAGTTGGAAAATCAATTTATCTATCCCTGACCAGGCCAGGTATAACCTATGTTGTGAATATCATCAGTCAGCACATGACAAATCCGAGACAAGAGCATATGGAAGCAGCTACCAGGATACTAAGGTATCTAAAGGGTACACCAGGACATGGTTTAATACTTAAAAAGACCCTTGATAAAACAGTCAAGGTTTTTTCAGACTCCAGCTGGGCAAGTGAGTTGACTGATAAAAGGTCAACAAGTGATTATTGTTCTTTTGTGTGGTGTAATCTTGTGACTTGGAAGAGCAAAAAGCAAACTATTGTATCAAGAAGTAGTGTAGAAGCAGAATATAAAGCTTTATCTCTTGGAATTTGTGAAGGAATCTGGCTAATGAAGCTTCTAAAAGAGCTAGGCATGGTTCAAAATGAGAAGTTTGAAGTGTTTTGTGATAACCAATCTACAATTCAGATTGACAGAAATCCAATTCAACATTACATGACCAAGCATGTTGAGATCGACAGACACTTTATTGTAGAAAAACTTACAAGTGGAGTAGCTTCTTTAACCTATGTTCCTACAGAAGAACAAGTGGAAGACATCCTTACGAAAGCCCTGCCAAAAGCTCTCTTTGATAAGTTCTTATTCAAGCTGGGACTATACAATGTATATTCTCCAGCTTGAGGGGGAGTGTGAGTTATCTGAGAGAAATTTCAATTTTTGTAAATAATGTAGTAATTATCCTACTTAAATTTTATCTCCCTAATATATTAGATTTTATCCTTAGTAGGACTCCTTATTGTAGTTAGAGTCTATCAACTTAGTAGATTAGAACTAGAAGTTATCTTAAGAAGGTCTTCTTAATGTACTAAAAGATCTAGAGCCTATATAAGTCTGTATCGAGAGATGTAAAAAATCATTGAGCAATAACAGAAAAATTTTGCATTCTTTTCTGCATTCTGTTTTTTCCTTTTAGGCGGAAACTTCAATTCTATTTTTTATTTTTCTGCATTCATTAACATGGAAAAGTGTTTTATTGCTGTTAAAAGGTTTAAAAAGGAGTTGTGGGAATTTAGGTAAAGTTTGATACACTTATCTAAGCTCAGAAGTAAGTATCGGTTGAGTTTTCTCTCGATTTTGGATTTGCAAAATGAAATCTCATGTACATGTTGTTGGTTTTAATTACTCGTTGTATTATGCATGTTTTAAAAGAGAAAGAAGTTGCAAATGGTCATAGATGATGATTCATGAGAATGGCATATGGTTTATGAAAGTATTTTGAGAATATTAAAATAAATGGTTTAATGTATTTGTGTTGGTTTGATTTGATGCATATGTAAAACAGTGAGGTAATGTTGTTTATTGAATATATTGGTAAGTGGCTGTGTTAAAATGATATCAGATATAGTTGGCTAGCCATAGGGTTTAGAGTGCACTATAAAAAGTTACCTCATGTGTGTCGAGGGGTGTTAAGTGCTCATAATCTCAACCATAAGAACCGCAGTGGTTGAGGTGGGTAAATGTTCTGTTTTCTCCCGCTGGTGGATTTATACATCCAAACCGTAGAGGTGGGTAAATTTTTCGTTACTCTAGTTTGAACCGTTGAGGTGAGCAAGTGTGTCGTTGCTCCGGTTGAGGTATGTACGTGAAGTGGTTGTGGGAACCACTTGAGAAATCCGTGTATCCGATGTGTTTTATGAAATGAAAGGTTCTTGAAAGCCAATATATGAGATAATGTATCATGAGAAATGGATTTTGTTTGTATAATGTGGTTTATACATATGGTACTCTTTAAGGTTGTTATAAAGGTGTTGTGGTGTGAAGCTTAATTTGAGGTAGAGATTGAATCCATGATACGTGTGTTGAAAATGATTTAATTGTGCATAATTGAGATGACATGAAAAGCATGAGATGTTTTGCCATGGGATAATTACATGTGATTTGAATCAAATGGTTTTAAATGCATTTATGAGTTTTTTTACGATTCTATCACTAATCTTATAGCTTACGCTATCTTTTCCCTATCAATGCAGAGAAATAGCTTTCTCGGACAGCACATGAGCAAGGGAGGATCCAAGGAACGTTTCATTACAAAGTATGGTTTTATATACAATAAGTAGTAATAAGAAGGCAATGTGACAGGGTTATTTTGGGAGACGTATTTTGAGTTACTCCCTATTTGTATAAGTGTGGATTAATTTTTTGGACTTGTATGATGCTTTTATACTTGGTTTTGAGGGGTTGGGGAACACTTGGCATGCTTGGGTAGAAATCATGCTCTTAGGTGAATGCTTGATTATGCCATGCTTAGTATGAACTCATTCTATGTTGCTATGTTTAAGAATTGGATGTTTGTGATGCCATGTGATGATTAGAGGATGAATGGAGGGTGTTAGATTGAGCCAAAGTGTCATATGTTGGACCTAGAGGTCATTACAAGTCTTACCGTATCGATATGACCCCTCAAGTTTTGGTACGCGAAGATCTGTCTCAGTTCGGATTGCTCAAAATAGCCTAGGCGTACTAATAAGCCTGGTAACCGTATCGGTACGAATAGTGGTGTAACATTGCTGGCTTCGGTACATGGGTTACCGTATTGATACGGTCTTTGGCTACTAGAATCTGAATTTTCAAAATACATAAGCCCGTACCGATACGCCTGAGGACCGTATTGGTATGCCCTTGTCTTTTAGAGCCATTTTGATACGGTAGACACCCGTACCTGTACACTGACCGTTAATTCAGTTGAGATGCTGTCTGAAGTCTGAAATTTTTGCATTTTGGTCCTTGTTTCCTAATTGTGCAATTAAATGAGTTTGAGTGGTCATTTTGAGTTAAAATTTAACATGAAGGTATGAAACATGACTAATTGAGGATTGGTAACTTCAATTTTGATAAATCCCTTCAAAATATTAGAAATTACATTTTAGCCCCTGTAAAGCATTTTTGAGACATTGGATATCGAAATGACGCCCAACTGAGTTGTAGCTTTAACCACAACATGTATGATCACCATAGGACCTAATAATGTCTTTATACAAGATAAAAAGAAGAATAAAATGGACCATTCCTATTGTAGTCTCTTTAGGGTTTATTTCGGTAAACCCTAATATAGCTCGCTCGATTCGATCTTGCGACTAGACCGGGTCAAGTGGATTACACCTTATGTCACTTCAGGGGCAAGGCACCACACGCCATTTTTTAGAGGAGGCCATAGGCGCACGACACCCTATGTCACTTCAGGGGAAAGACACCTCACATCACTTCGAAAGAGCAAACCATATTTCTTGCTATCCTTAGAATGAGTATATCGTTTTTTGATTCGATGCCTATCCATTCAGGCTCAAGAATGATAGAACTTTATTTTGATATCCAGCAAACCGCCTATCCATTTAGGCTCAAAGAGAATGTAACTTTATTTTTAGCAATCATTTATCCGTTTAGGCGCTCGGAGAATGGAACCTTTCAAAAAGATAGCCTATTCGTTTAGGCTCGGGGAGAATGAAAAACCATTATTTTAGCACAATGGCCTATCCGTTCAGGCCCAAGGAGAATGGACCATTTATCCTTTTTAGTAAATGCTTGTCCGTTTAGGACCAAGGGGAATGAAACATTATTTTCAGCAACCGTATATCCGTTTAGGCGCTCGGAGAATAGAACCTTTTAAAAAAGATAGCCTATCCATTCAAGCTCAGAGAGAATGGAAACCTTTATTTTTAGCATATGGTTGATCTGTTCAGGCTCAGGATAAATGGAACCTTATTTTCAGCAACCGCCTATCTGTTCAGGCGCTCGGATAATGGAACCTTCCAAAAAGATAGCCTATCCATTCAGACTCAAGGAGAATGGAAACCTTTACTTTAGCACAATGGCCTATCCATTTAGGCCCAGGGAGAATGGAACCTTTATCTTTTTTTAGCAAACGTTTGTCCGTTCAGGCCCAAGGAGAATGACCTTTATCTTTTTTAGCAACCGCATATATGTTCAGGTGTGATGAGAATGGAACCCTGTTTTGATGTCCAGCGTCCAATTTGTAGTTCGACCAAAGAATTACGGAGACATGGTCAGTTTCAGCTCAATTTTTCATGCCATTTGTAGAAGCATCATCCGATTTGTTCTTTTCCGACTTGGTATCTGTGGGGACTAGAGTCATATCAATGCAAATCTTCAGGGACATCATCCGATTTGTTCTTTGCCGCTGTAGAGGAATAGGTTATTTCACCAACTCGGTGTATGTAGGGACGAGAGTCATGTCACCCTTTGAAGAAATGTCATTCGATTTGTTCTCTGTCATTTTAGAGGAGTAGATCATTTTACTCAACTTAGTGCCTGTAGAAGCGAGAGTCACTCTATCGACTTAGTGCCCGTAGGGGCAAGAGTCACCCTACCTACTTAGTGCCCGTAAGGGCGAGAGTCACCTTACAGACTTGGTGTCTGCAGGGACAAGAGTTATATTGTCGTCCAAAGGAGCATATCACCACCGACTTGGTATCCTCAGTTTCGATGAATATGTAACCCCCTTGACCCAGTCTAGCCGAAAGACCGAACCAAGCGAGCCATATTAGGGTTTATCGAAATAAACCTTGAAAAGATTACGACTAAAACAGTCCAATTTTTTACTTTTATCTTATCTAAATGCATTATTAGGTCCTATAGTGTTCATACATGTTATAGTTAAAATTACAACTTAATTGGGCGTTATTTTGACATCTCATTGCTCGAATTTAGCTCACAGGGACTAAAATGTAATTTCCTAAATATACAAGGTCTTTCATGAAATTAAAGTTACCGATCCTCAATTAGTCATGTCACATACCTTCATGTTAATTCTTAACTCAAAATAATCTTTCATACCCATTTAATTGCACATTTAAGAAACATGGACCAAAATGCAAAGATTTCAAACTTTAGATAGCATCTCAACAGATCTAACGGTCTGCGTACCGCTACGGTTATACTGCATTTCGATACGGTACAAAAAGACAAAGGCATACCAATACGGTCCCCAAGCGTATCGGTACGAGTTTGTATATCTCGAAAATCAAAATTCCAGTAGCTAAACACCGTATCGATATGGTAACCCGTGTAACGAAATGAGCACTATTTCATAGCTATGTGTACCAATACGGTTACCAGGCATATCAGTACGCTTAGGCTATTTTGAACATTCTGAGCCTAGACGAGTCCTTGCATATCGAAACCTGAGGGGCATGTACCGGTACGGGATGACATGTATTAACCTATGAGTCTAACATATGGCACTTTGGGTTAATCTAACACTATCCATTCAACCTCTAATCATCATATGACACCATAAACATTCAATCATCAATATAGAAACATATATTTGTGTTATACTAAGCATGACATACTTAAGCAATCACCTATAATCATGATTTCTACCCCAAGCATGCCTAATGTCTCCCAACCCTCAAAGTCAAATGTAAAAGCATTATACCAAACCAAAAAATCAATCCAAACTATTACAACAGGGAGTAACTCAAAACACATCTCCCAAAAACAACCTGGTCATATTGCCTTTTGATTACTACTTAACGTATATAAACCATACTTTTGTATCAAAATGTTCCTTAGATCCTCTCTTGCTCACATGCTGTCCGAGAAAGATATTTCTCTACATTGATGAGGAAAAGAGAGCGTAAGCTATAAGCTTAGTGACGGAATCTCAAAAACACTCACCAATGCATTTAAAACCATTTCTATCAAATCACATATAATTATCTCAAGGCAAAACATCTCATGCTTTTCACAACATCTCAAATATGCATATTTAAATCATTTTCAACACATGTATCATGGATTCAATCTCTACCTCAACTTAAGCTTCACACCACAACACCTTTATAACAAGCTTAAGGAGTAACACATGTATAAATCTCATTATGCAAGCATAACCCATTTCACATGATACATTATCTCATATATTGGCTTTCAAGTGACTCAAAACCAGCAACCTTTCATTTCACAAAAGTTATCAGATACACAGATTTCTCAAGTGGTTCCCACAACCACTTCACATACATACCTCAACTGGAGTAACGACACACTTTCCCGCTTCAACTGTTCAAACTAGAGTAACGAAACATTTACCCACCTCTACGGTTTGGATGTATAATCCACCAACGAGAGTAAACGAAACATTTACCCACCTCAACCACTGCGGTTCTCATGTTGGAGATTACGACACTTAACACCCCTCGACAAACATGAGGCAAATTTTTATAGTGCACTCTAAACCCTATGGCATGCCAACTATATCCGATATCATTTTAAACACAGCCACTTGCCAATATATTCAATGAACAATATTACCTCACAGTTTTACATATGCATCAAATCAATCTAAAACAAATACATTAAACCATGTATTTAACAATCTCCAAAAACACATTTATAAACCATATGCCATTCTCATGAATCATCATCTATGATCATTTGCAACTTCTTTCTCTTTTAAAACATGCATAATACAGCGAGTAATTAAAACCAACAACGTGTGCATGAGATTTCATTGCAAAACTAAAATTGAGAGAAAACTCTTCCGATACTTACTTTCGAGCTTAGATAAGTGTATCAAAATTTATCTAAACTCCCACAACTCCTTTTTTAACCTTTTAACAGCAGTAAAACACTTTTTCGCTCACCAACAACCCAACGCTTGCTTGTCCATGTGTGAATCAAGCTTCTGAAACTTTTGCGCATTCTTCAAAAGCCAAAGGATTCAACTCCCCTCTAATTGCTGATTTCTCCCTTAATTGGCCAAGCTTTGATGAAATCCAAAGAGATTTTGCAAAGTAATTTAGAGAAATCAATAATGAATCAAAAAGGAAATCAATGGAGATTGATTCTTGGAGATTTTGAAGTAGAAATCCTAGTTTGGTTGCTGAGAAAGTTGAGAGAAAAGGTTTGGAGAAAAGTATTTACGTAAGAAAATGCTTTTAACAAATTAAAGATCCTTTAATAAATCCTCATTTATCTAATTATTAAACCATTTAAAAATACTTTAAAAATAGCCTAAATTAAGAGAGAAGTTTGTTGAAAAAGATTGGACAAATAGCTCCTTAAAGAATCTAAGTTTTGACCCTTTTTAGATTTAGTCACTAAAAATAGTTTTGAAAACTTCCAATTTAGTCACTAGACTAAAATGTCTTAAAATCATATTTAATTACCTCAAATTGACTTCACCAAATCACTTAAAATATTAATTAAGTAATTTAGAACATTTTCCCATATTTTATTTTATCACAAAATCAATTTTATAAATTTATTTTCCCAAAACTGTTCGAATTGCCTAAACCAGTTCTCTTATACCACCGACCCGATTCGGCCCACATCTAGGCCCAATTTCAGGGCATTACAACTCTCCCCCTCTTAAAAAATTTCGTCCTCAAAATTTACCTGACGGAAAAAGATGAGGGAACTGCTTTAACATGTCCGTTTTGCTCTCCCAAGTCTCTTCTTCTACACCGCGGTGCTGCCAGAACACCTTTACCAACTCTATGGTCTTCCCGCGGAGAACTTTACACTCGAATCTAAAATTATCACCGGTCCCTCATAATAGGTCAAATTCGGATTCAACTCAATCTTCTCAACAGGCATTACATTCTAAGGATCCGATCTATACCTCTGAAGCATCGATACATGGAAAACGTCATGTATCTTTTCTAGCTCAGTCGGCAACCTCAATCTATACGCAACTGGACCAATGCGCTCCAACGCCTCATACGGTCCAATAAACCTAGGGCTCAACTTTCCCTTTCGTCCAAACCTCATCACCTTTTTCCAAAGCGAAACCTTCAAAAACACACGATCACCAACTGCATACTCAATTTCCCTTCGCTTCAAGTCATCATAAGACTTTTGCCGATCCGAAGCTATTTTCATCTGATCACTAATAAGATTTACTTTCTCATTGGTATCATTTAACATCTCCAGCAAAAAACATACTTCTCCCTTGCCTCCGCCCAACAAAGTGGTGTACGGTGCCTCATACCATACAAATCCTTGTATGGTGCCATCTGGATACTAGCTTGGTAACTGTTATTATAAACAAACTCCACCAACGACAACTGCTTCTCCCGAGATTCTTGAAAATCTATGATACAACACCGTAAAATATCCTCCAACACTTGGATAACACGCTCAGATTGACCATCCATTTGAGGATGATACGAGGTACTGAAGTTCAACTGTATACCCAAGGCCCTATGCAAACACTCCCAAAACCTTGCGGTGAAACGCGGATCTCTATCCGACACCATAAACTTCGGTACACCATGCAACCTCACAACCTCAGTAATATACAACTTTGTCAACTTATCCAAAGTATACGTCGTATGCACGGCCAAAAAATATGCACATTTCGTAGAACTATCCACGATCACCCAAACAAAATTCTTCTTTGACGGTGTCAAAGGCAAACCGAATACAAATTCCATGGTGATCCTTTCCCATTTCCACTCAAGAACCTTTAATGGTTGCAACAACCTCGAAGGAAACTGATGCTCTGCCTTAACACGTTGACAAACCATGCAATCAGCCACAAAATCTGCAACATCTTTCTTCAAACCAACCCAGAAATACTCTTTCTTTGGATCTTGATTCATCTTCGTACTATTCGAATGCATAGCAAAAAGACTCGAATATGCTTCAGTCAAAATAGTAACTCTTCATCCATCGGCACCACCACCCGAATCTTAAAGCACAAATTAAAACCATAATCTATTTGATTCCCCTCCACGATATCCTTAACGTGAGACACCAACGTCTCGTCATATGGTTGCTTTTCTTTTATTATCTGCAACATCGAAGGATTCACTTGCAACTCCACTAATAACCCACCATTTCACGTTAAGCTCAACAGCGCAAACATGGCCCTTAACTCCACAGCAACATTTCTACTTAAGGCATCTGATACCATGTTCGCTTTTTCTGGATGATACTCAATTGTTAGGTCATAATCCTTAAGCAACTCTAACCATCTTCTTTGCCTAAGGTTTAATTCCTTCTGCGACATCAAATACTTCAAAGTTTTGTGATCTGTGTATACAATACACTTCTCACCATACAAATAATGTCGCTAAATCTTCAAGGCAAGCACCACTGCAGCCACTCAATATCGTGCGTAAGGTAGTTGCACTCGTGCACCTTCAACTACCTAGATGCATAAGCTACCACTCTTCCTTCATGCATCAGCACACACCCTAAACCCATGTAGGATGCATCACTATATACGACAAACTCCTTCCCTGACTCAGGTTGAATCAAGAATGAAGCTTGCGTCAGAGCTTCCTTCAATTTGTCGAAAGCTTTCTGCCTAGCTTTCGTCCACTCAAAACTCACATCCTTCTGTAATAACTTCGTCAAAGCGCCAGCAATCTTTGAAAACCCATCTACGAAGCGTTGGTAGTATCTTGCCAACCCCAAAAAACTATGAACTTTCGATACAGACTTTGGTTGCTTCTAATTCATAATGGCCTCAACTTTCTGCAGATCCACGCAAATACCCTCAAGCGAAACAACATGTCCAAGGAAAACCAACTACTTGATCCAAAACTCACATTTACTTAGCTTGGCATAAAGCTTATTATCTAATAGAACTTGCAACACAATTTTGAGATGTCGATCATGATCTTCCTCGGTACGCGAGTACACAAGGATGTCAATGATGAACACTACCACAAATTGGTCCAAAAACTCATGGAACGCCTTATTCATCATATCCATGAATGATATCGGTGTATTTGTCAAACCAAACAGCATCACTAAGAACTCATAATGCCCATAACGTATGCAAAAAGTTGTCTTCGGCACATCTTTGTCTTTCACCTTCAACTAATAATACCCTAAACTGATCAAACATACCATCAATCCTTGGCAAATAATACTTGTTCTTAATCTTCAACTTGTTCAGTTTCTGATAATCAATGCACATTCTCATCGTGCCATTCTTCTTTTTCACAAAAAACACCAGTGCTTCCCACGATGACACTTGGTTGAATGAACCCATGATCCAACAACTCTTGTAACTGTGTATTTAACTCCTTAAACTCTTTCAGTGCCATACGATATTGAACAATCGACACTTATCTGGTGGTAAATCAGGCAATTCTTTCAGAAACACACTTGAAAAGTCGCAAACTATGCGAATATCCTGGGCACATGCTTCCTTCATATTCAGATTCATAACATAGGCTTGGTATGCTTGACCCTCAAACTCTAACAACTTTCGTGCCTCCAAAGCAGATACCACATTCGACATAAACTTTACATTCTCGCCCACAACCATAACTTCATAATCCTCAGCAAGTTTCAATGAAACCTGTTTGGCTTCAAAATCCACTACAGCTTTGTGTCGAGACAACCAATATATACCCAAAATCACATCGAAACCATGAAAAGGTAACTCCATCATGTCAGCCTCAAACACATGCCCTTGAACCGTCAAGGGGCAACTCCTATACAACTTCCTAACTACAATTGTCTCACCAAAGAAACTTTTTTCCCGCATACCAACATCTAACAACTCTACAGGTAAATCCAACAAACATGCATGCTCGTGCAAAATATAGGAATGTGTAGATCTGGAATCAATTAAAGATAACAAAGGAATAGATTGCAAGGTAAAGGTACATGCAATCACATCGGTATCATTCCTCCCTACACGGTGAGTAAAAACCCTCGTCGGTCCACCCTCTTCAGGCTGAACTGCTACGGTATGCGCTACCACTCTTTGTCCATCATCCCTGCGTTGGAAATATCCACGACTGCGCCCATGACCCCTTTGCGCCACAGCAACTGGTACATGAGCCTGACCCTCTTTGGTCAACTGCAACATTCCCCTGAATACTTCCTTCCATATCTTCTACACTCAAGTACTCTGGCAAAGGTATTATGACCTTGAAAACCATGCCCATCACCATTTCCTCCCCTCCTTTGATCCGAATGGTACCTCTTGTCTCTATGCCTCTTATAACGGTCCTTAACAACATCAGACTCTGTACTCCTCTTTTTGCCGAAGAACTCCCAAAACGAGCAAACAAGCTCAAATTCTATTCTATGTTCTTTTCTTGAGAAACCATGACATCAAACTCTGTGTAGTCGGTGGCTAACATGTATATCTTCACCTCTTTGATCAACCCATAATAGAACCGTTCACACCTTTGTTGCCCATCTAAAACCAACTCATGAGCATACTTACTCAACTGTATAAACTGGATCTCGTACTCAGAAACAGACATGTTTTCTTGCTCCAAAGCCATGAACTTCCTATTCTTTTCATCCCTGTAACGAGTTCCCAAATACTTCTTCCTGAAAGCCTCACAAAAGAATTCCCATATAACATTGGCAGGTTCTATTCTCGCGATCACAGTTGTCCACCAACTGTTAGCATTGCCCTGAAGCAATGACACAATACATCCTAGCTTGCATACATCCGTACACTCTATCTAGCCAAGGATTCTCTCAGTACTAGCAAACCATTCCTTGACTACTTCAGGAATCAAACCTCTGAACTCAACACCACCAAGGCTACACAAACGCTCCAAAGGTAACCCAGTATTAACAACTACAGGTGCCAGTGCATGTACATACACTCCAGCTATGGCCGTCTGGAAAGCTCCCGTCATTGCCTGGACTAATGGTGTCATATCACTAAAAATATGTGCTTGTAGTGCTTGAGGTGTACCTTCCTCTACTCCAACACCAGCAGGAGGATTTGGTGGATGAGGAGGTAACTCATCATCATGTGTATCCACCACACTACCCATGTGAGCTCTAGTCTCTCATCTCGGTCACATACGCGAAAATATGAGTCTAGACATGATAATGCAACAAAACAAAACAACTAGGCCAGCTCGCAGCAAGAATCCAAGTCACTCTTGTTTAAAAAAGTCATTTAACTCAAGTAGTAATAAGGCAATGTGTCCTAAGTTTAAACACCCCAAACATACCACATATTGAATACAATTTACAAATTCAATCACCGTACATGTCAAACAACTAATTCAAACAAAATCAATCAACCAAACAACCATAACCCGCCTCCCAACAATCATAACTGGCTCTGATACCACCAAATGTAACCCCTTTGACCTAGTCTAGCCGAAAGACTGAACCAAGCGAGCCATATTAGGGTTTACCAAAATAAACCCCGAAAAGATTACAACTAAAAGGGTCTTTTTTTACTTTTATCTTATCTAAATGCATTATTAGTTCCAATAGTGTTCATACATGTTATGGTTAAAATTAAAACAAAATCGGATGTCATTTTGATATCTCATTGCTCGAATTTAGCTCATAGGGACTAAAACATAATTTCCCAAATCTACAAGGGCTTTCATGAAATTAAAGTTATCGATCCTAAATTATTCATGTCACATACCTTCATTGTTAATTCTTAACTCAAAATAATCATTCATACCCATTTAATTGCACATTTAAGAAATAGGGACCAAGATGCAAAGATTTCAAACTTCAGATAGCATTTCATCAGATTTAACAGTCTGCGTACCGGTATAGGTATCCTGCATTTTGATACGGTCCAAAAAGACAAAGGCGTACTAATACGGTCCCCAAGTGTATCGGTACAGGCTTGTGTATCTCAAAAATCAAAATTTTAGTAGCTAAACACCGTATCGATACGGTAACCCATGTACTGAAACGAGCACTATTTCACAGTTATGTGTATCGATATGGTTACCAGACGTATCGATACGCCTAGGATATTTTGAACATTCTGAGCCTGGACGAGTCCCCGCGTATCGAAACCTGAGGGGCCTGTACCGGTACGGGACGACCTGTATTGACCTCTAGGTCTAACATATGACACTTTGGCTCAATCTAACGCTATCCATTCAACCTCTAATCATCATATGACATCATAAACATTCAATCACCAAACATAGCAACATAGATTTGGGCTATACTAAGCATGGAATACACAAGCAATCACCTATGATCATGATTTCTACCCAAGCATGCATAGTGTCTCCCAACCCCTCAAAATTAAATGTAAAAGCATCATACCAAACCAAAAAATCAATCCAAACTATTACAACAGGGAGTAACTCAAAATACATCTCCCAAAAATAACCCGATCATATTGCCTTTTTATAACGCATATAAACCATACTTTGTATCAAAATTTTCCTTGGATCCTTCCTAGCTCATGTGTTGTCCGAGAATGCTATTTCACTGCATTGATGAGGAAAAGAGAGTGTAAGTTATAAGCTTAGTGGGGGAATCGCAAAAATACTCATCAATGCAGTTAAAACCATTTCTATCAAATCACATGTAATTATCTCATGCTTTTCAAAACATCTCAAATAAGCACATTTAAATCGTTTTCAACACATGTATCATGGATTCAATCTCTAACTCAACTTAAGTTTCACAACACCTTTATAACAAGCTTAAGGAGTAACTCATGTATAAATCTCATTATGCAAGCATAACCCGTTTCACATAATACATTATCACATATATTGGCTTTCAAGTGACTCAAAACCAGCAACCTTTCATTTCACAAAACTTATCGGATACACGGATTTCTCAAGTGGTTCCCACAACTACTTCACATACATACCTCAATCGGAGTAACGGCACACCTGCCCACCTCAACTGTAACACCCTAAACCAGGCCTAGGAAAGTTACCACTATCTAAGTGATTAACTAATTGGATTAGGTGTTAGTCAAATTAAAAGAATTGGAAATTAATCGAGGGAAGAACATTAGCTAACATAATTAAAGGACTAAAATGTTATAACCAACAAGTATAGTGCCAAATTAAAAGTGACCATTATGAAAATCTAACAAAGATTCAGTGGTTGCATGGCAATTCTTCCTCTATGCATGACATTAACTACGTGGCCAGCATTGACTATCTCTAGGTGATTATTCACCAAAACAATTTGATTTTTTTAATGAAATTAAAAGGAAAATGGAAGACTTGCCGGGTAAGAGGGAAAAAGAGGAAAAGGAATGCAATTTTTTTTTACATCTTCTTCATTTGCTCTCAACCGAAAGAACATCCATGGTTATTGTTTTCTTTAGCTTATCGAGTGGGAGAAGAGTGGGCTAAAGCTAGTTATTAGATTCATCTCCATTTTTTATCAATTAATCTTGAAGGTAAAATGCTCGATTCCTACATGTTATAGATTTGAATGATTGAAATAGAATGCTTGAATATTGAATTAGTGATGTTATTGTTGCCTAATTTGAATAGGATGAAAGATATGCATGTTATACTGATGTTAGCTTCTAAGATTCTTGAAATTTTGACTGTTGTTGATCAAATTGCTAAGGAAAATGTATATGGTCTCTGGAAATTGCTGGAAATTTAGGTACTAAATTGGTATGAATTGAATGTATCATGGCATGAAACTATTTTGATCACATTGCTAGTGAAGATTGTATAAACATGATTGGTTTTATAAAATGCCCTGTTTTGATCACATTGATAGGTGAATAGAACTGACCTAGACTTGTATGAGTATGTATATAAGTTGAATTAACATGTTAGAAATGTCATCTAAGTGAATGATGAAACTAGAAACTTAAACTAGTGTAATCTGCCCAGAATACTCTGTTATGGGCAGTAACTTTGAAAAATCACTATAAATTGTACAAAGGGAATTTAAGGCTGGAAATTTTATGTATAGTGCCTTAATATGTCTAAATTCATTAGGAGAAAACAGAACTGAATTCTGGACTGTAGAATGAATTGTAGAAATGAAACTCTAGGGACAGTGCAAACTGTCCAACGGTGTAACTTGACCTGCCTTTAAGCTAAAAACTGTATTAATTGGAAAATAATTAAAATCCAAGGCCTATATTTTTAGAAATAAAATTAAGTTATCTTTCCAACGGTGTAAACCAATTGAAATTCTGACGTACGGAATGAAAGTTATGCATGTTTTAATAAACAGTGCACATGCTGCCAGGCAGTAGCAGCAGCAGCAGCAGCCTTGATGTTTTGAAATGAATGAATTATGTATTGTTGCATTGTTTTGAAGAAATGAATGTACTTTGTCTTGACCTTGATTTAATTGTATGAATTGATAGAGCAATGAGTAAAACTTGTGGAGGAAGAAAGGAGTGGCCAAGCTAGTGGCAAACACAAAGGAATTTGGATCCAAGATTAGCTAAGCTTGGAGTATTGTGAGTGTAGTTTAATATAGGGTTGGGACTTAGGTCCTAACCAAATATGCATGACTACTTTCTTGCTATGGATATGCCATGATAATGAACCTAATTTAATTTGAATATAAGTAATAAGGGAAGTATGAAATAAGATAATATATGAAACTTGTCTACATCCTTGAAGTGTTGTATAATTAGAATTGCTTGATTCTTAATGCCTTGGGTGTGAATTATCAAATGCTACTTGAATGTATTGTCTTGAACATGAATGTATTGTCTTGAACATGAAATGCATTGCTTTGAACATGAAATGTACTGCCTTGAACATGAATGCTTTGCCTTGAGCATGAAACACATGAAATTGGAAATGAAAGTAAAGAGCTAAGGCTCAATTGGTCTAAGGACCTAAGCATGATATTGCTATACATTGATTGACTTGATTCTTGAATCATACATGCCTCTAAACTTGAAAATCTTGAAATTCTTGAATAAAAGAAGTGTAATCAAACAACCTTGGTTGCTAGTTGAATAGGTAGAAGGGCATGCCTTAGAGTCTAGAGCTCATTGTGTCAGGGTGGACTACGGTCCAGGGCTAAGGCCCCTAATTGGCGACAAAAGGAGGGCACATATGTGTGGTCTTTGGAGACAGTAGGAGGGTTGACCAATACTACGGTACATCTTGAGTACTATAGTACATCTAGTGGCGATAGTTGGTTGGAAACTTGATTACCTAGTCAAACTATAAACCAAGGATTGTGTTAAAAGAATATAAATGAGCTAATAAATATTAATTGCTTGATTTCTTGTCTTGCGAACATGAATAGCTTATTACTTGACATGTAAACTTGCTACTTGGATTACTTGACTTGTATTCTTGAAATGAAAATCATGTAAACTTGAACTAATTGCCACTTGACTTGTATACTTGAATTCATGAGTATTAATTGTATTCTTGTTATGAATGAAAACTTTGAATTTCTTGATTACTTGTCATATAAGCATGAATTATGATTCATTGTCTCTTGCTTCTTGTACCATTCGATTGACTTGAAATCCTTAGCTAGGATTATTCTTGACTAATTGACATTTAATTCGATATAACAAATGGGTTAGAACTAGTTACTACCTCACTAAGTACAATCTTGTACTTATCACTCTTGTTTTCATCCTTCCCAACCACAGATTAAGGATTTGATCATTGCTTGAACCTGAAGTCTGACTTCCTTGAGCTCGAATCAAGGCACAATATTAGCTAAAGTATGGTTCATACTTGTTTTGTACTCCCCTATTTGGTGGCACTTAGTTGTATATAATGTCTAGTGCATGCATTTTGAACATTTGATCTTGTATATATGTATATGATCTTGAATGGGCCTACTATCTTGTGAACTTGGTTATTAATATAAATCAAGTAAAGAACTTAAATTCTATGTATTTAAGTATTTGTCGCGCATATGGTTATGTATATATTGATTTTATCAAAGTAATTGATCTAGTCTTGTGCCATTCGAATGTCTTGTGAGTTAAGATAGTCTTGTATGATCATGACATGTTATATATATATTCTATAATCTTGAATGGTAAATGCCGAATGGTAAGGGTGGCATATGCTTGCTTGGAATTAAGGTATGTGCAATAGATCATGATTAGTAAGTTATGCATGAAATGTTATATGTAATCAAGTTAATGAACAATGAAATGAAAATGGAAACTTGTTTAATTTGTGGTTTCGAATGATGTTGTTGTATGATTATGATAATTGAAATTTTTGGTAACCTATAATGTATGTATAGGTGATTGCTTACATGTTAAGTAATGAATGTTTGGTTACTTGTTAGATAAGTAACTCATCTAATAGGGGTGAGTTAACCTATCCTTGCCTTGTTCATGCTTGTATTGTACGTTAGTAATACTCCTGAACTGGTTTCTTGCCAACCCGGGGTAGGGGTGTTACATTTGTTTGGTATCAGAACTTTTTAGTCGATTATAGGACTAAACTGAGCTCTCTTATATCATATAGGATACTTGTGCCACCTGGGAGACTTGTATTGTATAGCTTGTGTCTTTGTTTAACTAAACCAAACCCCTAATTATTCTCTTTAAACGTAGAATGTCTGAAACAAGGCTCGCTCGGATGATGAAAGTATCGTAGGATCCTCGAATGAAGGAGATAGTGTGAGGATGGAACAGAATCCTCCACAACAACAAGCTCAACCTTGATTGTAAAATTGAACTTAAAGCCTAAAATTGTAAAACAAATCCTTGTAGTTTCGAACCCTATAGGAGAAATTACAAACATAATTCATATATGTAGAAATTGTCCCTTATTCATTCAAAATGTACCCTTTCTTTCAGATCTATATGTACTACCAACTTGTGAATTTAATCTAGTACTGGACTAGATTGGTTAAGCAGGCATAAAGCCTGGGTAGATTGCCTAAATAGGAGACTTTACCTACGGGGTTTAGGAAAGGAATCAATTCTCCTAATTGACAAGAAACTGACCTCAGTCTTTGCTACTATGGTCTTACAAGATGAACTTAAATTCGGCTTACCTAGTGTGCCTATTGTATCTGAATATCTCGATGTTTTTCTCGAGAAACTCTCTGGTCTCCCTCAAACCAGAGAAGTAGAGTTCGGGATCAATGTCCAACCTGGAACAACTCTAGTGTCCATCACACTTTATCGAATGGCACCTGTTGAGTTGAAAGAACTTAAGAAGCAACTCCAAGATCTACAAGACAAGGGTTTCATTAGGCCTAGCTCGTATCCCTAGGGAGCTCTGGTCTTTTTCGTGAAAAAGAAAGATGGGACTATGAGACTCTGTATTGAATACAGACAATTGAACAAGCTTACTATCAAGAATTGATATCCTCTCCCAAGGATTGAAGATCTTGTCGATCAACTCAAAAATGCCGCAGTATTCTCAAAGATCGATCTACAATCAGGATACTACCAAATGAGGGTAAAAGAAGAAGATGTACCCAATACAGCCTTTCGTACTCGATATGACCATTTTGAATTCCTTGTAATTCCATTCGGATTAACGAATGCTCCAATTTCTTTCATGGATCTCATGAATCGTGTATTCAAGCCCTATCATGAAAAGTTCGTGGTCGTCTTTATTGATGACATTTTGGTGTATTCTCGAAATAAGGAAGAACATTTTGAACACCTTCGAATTGTATTGCAAACTCTCCGAGAACGTCAATTGTTTGCAAAGTTCTCTAAATGTGAATTTTGGCTATCGGAAGTGTCATTTCTTGGACATGTTATCTCGACAGAAAGGATCAAAATAGATCCAAGGAAAATTCAATCTATCCTGGATTAGAGACCTTCAAGGAATGTTGGTGAGGTCAGAAGCTTTCTCGGTTTAGCCGGGTATTATTGGAGTTTTGTCAAAGGATTCTCATCCATTGTGTCAAGTTTGACTAAGTTAACTCGCAAAGATACACCCTTTGTTTGGTCGGAGAACCAAAAACGAAGCTTCAATCAACTTAAACAAGCCTTGACTCACGCTCCTGTTCTTATCCAACCAGTATCGGGCAAGGAGTACACTATTTATAGTGATGCATCTCATTTGGGACCGGGATGTGTCCTAATGCAAGATGAAAATGTGGTAGCTTACGCTTCAAGGCAACTAAAACCACACGAGTCAAATTGCCCTACTAACGACCTAGAATTGAAAGCTATTGTGTTTGCACTCAAAGTCTGGAGACATTACTTGTACGGGGAGAAATGCAACTTGTTCACAGACCACAAGAGCATCAAATACCTCCTAACTCATAAAGACTTGAACATGAGGCAAAGAAGATGGCTAGAGTTACTTAAAGATTATAATTTGGTTATCGACTACCATTCGAGGAAAGCAAACGTGGTTGCTAATGCCCTTAGTCGCAGACCATACTCGGGTAAACCATTAAATCTAAATCCTAGAATAATCCATTCGAATTAGATTTTTCTTAACTTACAAGTAACTATTTTAAAATCTTCCTTAATGATCTTTTCCATTCGTTTATAGCTTCTTTGGCTATCAATGCTCATTTCTATTTATCCAAAGGACGGAAATTCTTATTTCAAGTTCAAGTTCAGTCTAGTCTAATCTTGAGAATCAAAGAACTCCAACAAATTGATCTAGATCTTTAGAAGATCATGTCCAAGCTAGACTCTGAGTCTAATTCTGACTTTTCCCTCAAGTTGAATGGACTCCTCTATTTCAAAGATAGAGTATGTGTTCCTAACAACGAGGAACTAAAACACGAGATGTTACAAGAAGCTCACCAAAGCTCTTTCTCGATTCACCCTGGATCGATTAAGATGTACAAGGACCTAAAGCCACTATACTGGTAGCCAGGCATGAAATCGGCTTTCACAGACTTTGTTTCAAAGTTCTTAACTTGTTAGAGGGTCAAAGCCGAGATCAAGTCCCTACTGGATTGCTCCAACCAATCAAATTCCCTCAGTGGAAATAGGATCGGATTACAATGGACTTCGTTACTGGTCTTCCTTCCACTCCAAGAAAGAATGATGTTGTATGGGTGATTATTGATAGATTCACAAAGTCTGCTCATTTCATCCATGTTTAAATGAACAAGAGCTTGGAAACCTTAGCCGAGCTATACATCCCTGAAGTGATTTGATTACACGGTGTACCTACATCTATAATCTCCAATCGAGACCCCAGATTTGCTTCACGATTCTGAAATTCCTTGCAAAAAGGCCTTAGAACTAAAGTGCACATTAGTACAACCTTTCATCCTCAATTAGATAGACAATATGAAAGAATCATCCAAGTACTTGAAGACATGTTACGAGCTTGTGTTATAAACTTCGGAAAGAACTGGGAGAAATCTCTACCCCTAGTAGAGTTTGCTTACAACAATAGCTACCAGACATCTATCCAGATGGCTCCCTTCGAAGCACTATACGGAAGGAAATGTAGGACTCCCTTGTGCTGGTCTGAACTGGGAGAAAACAAAGTATTGGGACCTCAATTGCTCAGAAAAACCGTGGAACAAGTTCAAATCATACATGATCGATTGAAGCAAGCCTTTGATAGACATAAAGCCTATGCAGACTTGAAAATGAGAGACATCCAATACAATGTTGGAGACAAAGTCTTCCTGAAAGCGTCCCCTTGGAAGAAAGTCTTTCGGTTTGGAAGAAAAGGGAAACTCAGTCCCTGATTCATTGGTCCATTCGAAATCATTGAAAGGATTGGTACAGTGGCTTATCGATTGGCACTCCCTAGTGAATTTGATAATATCCACAATGTCTTACATGTCTCCATGCTTCGAAGATATAGATCTAATCCATCTCATGTTCTAGAGCCTAAAAGGTAGAGCTGAATTCCGACCTATCATATGAAGAAGAGCCAATATGAATACTTGACAAAGTTAGAAGACTCCGAAACAAGAATGTTCCCTTGGTGAAAGTGTTATGGAGAAATCATAAAATGGAAGAGGCAACTTGGAAACTTGAGGCTATGATGAGAGATCAATATCCTCACTTGTTCAACTCAGGTAAATTCGAGGGCGAATTTATTTTAAGGGGGAGAATTGTAACACCCTAAACTAGGCCTAGGAAAGTTACCACTATCTAAGTGACTAACTAATTGAATTAGGTGTCAGTCAAATTAAAAGAAATGGAAATTAATTGAGGGAAGAACATTAGCTAACATAATTAAAGGACTAAAATGCTATTGCCAACAAGTATAGTGCCAAATTAAAAGTGACCATTCTGAAAATCTAACAAGATTCAATGGTTGCATGGAAATTCTTCCTCTATGCATGACATTAACTACGTGGCCAGCATTGACTATCTCTAGGTGATAATTCACCAAAGCAATTTGATTTTTTTAATAAAATTAAAAGGAAAATGGAAGACTTGTCGAGTAAGAGGGAAAAAGAGGAAAGGGAATGCAATTTTTTTTACATCTTCTTCATTTGCTTCAACCAAAAGAACATCCATGGTTATTGTTTTCTTTAGCTTATCGAGTGGGAGAAGAGTTGGCTAAAGGTAGTTATTAGATTCATCTCCATTTTTTATCAATTAATCTTGAAGGTAAAATGCTCGATTCCTACATGTTATAGATTTGAATGATTGAAATAGAATGCTTGAATATTATATTAGTGATGTTATTGTTGCCTAATTTGAATAGGATGAAAGATATGCATGTTATATTGATGTTAACTTCTAAGATTCTTGAAATTTGAGTGTTGTTGATAAATTTGCTAAGGAAAATGTATATGGTTGCTGGAAATTTGCTGGAAATTTAGGTACTAAATTGGTATGATTTGAATGTATCATGGCATGAAACTGTTTTGATCACATTGCTAGGGAAGATTGTATAAACATGATTGATTTTATAAAATGCCCTATTTTGATCACATTGATAGGTGAATAGAACTGACCTAGACTTGTATGAGTATGTATATAAGTTGAATTAACATGTTAAAAATGTCATCTAAGTGAATAATGAAACTAGAAACTTAAACTAGTGTAATCTGCCCAGAATACTCTGTTATGGGCAGTAACTTTGAAAAATCACTATAAATTTTACAAATGGAATTTAAGGCTGGAAATTTTATCTATAGTGCCTTAATATGTCTGAATTCATTAGGAGAAAACAGAACTGAATTCTGGATTGTAGAATGAATTGTAGAAATAAAAACTCTAGGGACAGTGCAAACTGTCCAGCGGTGTAACTTGACCTGCCTTTAAGCTAAAAACTGTATTAATTGGAAAAGAATTAAAATGCAAGGCCTATATAGTTAGCAATACAATTAAGTTATATTTCCAACGGTGTAAACCAATTGAAATTTTGACGTACGGAATGAAAGGTATGCATGTTTTAATAAACAATGCACATGCTGCCAGGCAGTAGCAGCAGCAGCAGCCTTGATGTTTTGAAATGAATGAATTATGTATTGTTGCATTTTTTTGAAGAAATGAATGTACTTTGTCTTGACCTTGATTTAATTGTATGAATTGATAGAGCAATGAGTAAAACTTTTGGAGGAAGAAAGGAGTGGCCAAGCTAGTGGCAAACACAAAGGAATTTGGATCCAAGATTAGCTAAGCTTGGAGTATTGTGAGTGTAGTTTAATATAGGGTTGGGACTTAGGTCCTAACCAAATATGCATGACTACTTTCTTGCTATGGATATGCCATGATAATGAACCTAATTTAATTTGAATATAAGTAATAAGGGAAGTATGAAATAAGATAATATATGAAACTTGTCTACATCCTTGAAGTGTTGTATAATTAGAATTGCTTGATTCTTAATGCCTTGGGTGTGAATTATCAAATGCTACTTGAATGTATTGTCTTGAACATGAATGTATTGTCTTGAACATGAAATGCATTGCTTTGAACATGAAATGTACTGCCTTGAACATGAATGCTTTGCCTTGAGCATGAAACACATGAAATGTGAAATGACATTAAAGAGCTAAGGCTCAATTGGTCTAAGGACCTAAGCATGATATTGCTATACATTGATTGACTTGATTCTTGAATCATACATGCTTCTAAACTTGAAAATCTTGAAATTCTTGAATAAAAGAAGTGTAATCAAACAACCTTGGTTGCTAGTTGAATAGGTAGAAGGGCATGCCTTAGAGTCTAGAGCTCATTGTGTCAGGGTGGACTACGGTCCAGGGCTAAGGCCCCTAATTGGCAACAGATGGAGGGCACGTATGTGTGGTCTTTGGCGACAGTATGAGGGTTGACCAGTACTGCGGTACATCTTGAGTACTATGGTACATCTTGTGGCGACAATTGGTTGGAGACTTGATTACCTAGTCAAACTATAAACCAAGGATTGTGTTAAAAGAATATAAATGAGCTAATAAATATTAATTGCTTGATTTCTTGTCTTGCGAACATGAATAGCTTATTACTTGACATGTAAACTTACTACTTGGATTACTTGACTTGTATTCTTGAAATGAAAATCATGTAAACTTGAACTAATTGCCACTTGACTTGTATACTTGAATTCATGAGTATTAATTGTAATCTTGTTATGAATGAAAAGTTTTGAATTTCTTGATTACTTGTCATATAAGCATGAATTATGATTCATTGTCTCTTGCTTCTTGTACCATTGGATTGGCTTGAAATCCTTAGCTAGGATTGTTCTTGAATAATTGACATTTAATTTGATATAACAAATGGGTTAGAACTAGTTACTACCTCACTAAGTACAATCTTGTACTTATCACTCTTGTTTTCATCCTTCCCAACCATAGATTAAGGATTCGATCGTTGCTTGAACCTGAAGTCTGACTTTCTTGAGCTCGAATCAAGGCACAAGATTAGCTAAAGTATGGTTCATACTTGTTTTGTACTCCCCTAGTTGGTGGCACTTAGTTGTATATAATGTCTAGTGCATGCATTTTGAACACCTGATCTTGTATATATGTATATGATCTTGAATGGACCTACTATCTTGTGAACTTGGTTATTAATATAAATCAAGTAAAGAACTTAAATTCTATGCATTGTAAGTATTTGCCGCGCATACGGTTATGTATATATTGATTTTATCAAATTAATTGATCTAGTCTTGTGTCATTCGAATGTCTTGTGAGCTAAGATAGTTTTGTATGATCATGACATGTTATATATATATTCTATAATCTTGAATGGTAAATGCATAATGGTAAGGGTGGCATATGCTTGCTTGGAATTAAGGTATGTGCAGTAGATCATGATTAGTAAGTTATGCATGAAATGTTATATGTAATCAAGTTAATGAACAATGAAATGAAAATGGAAACTTGTTTACTTTGTGGTTTCGAATGATGATGTTGTATGATAATGATAATTTATATTTTTGGCAACCTATAATGTATGTAAAGGTAATTGCTTACATGTTAAGTAATGAATGTTTGGTTACTTGTTAGATAAGTAACTCATCTAATAGGGATGAGTTAACCTATCCTTGCCTTGTTCATGCTTGTATTGTACGTTGGTAACGCTCCCGAACCAGTTTGCTGCCAACCCGGGGTAGGGGGTGTTACATCAACAGTTCACACTAGAGTAACGGAACATTTACCCACCTTTACAGTTTGGATGTATAATCCACCAGCGGGAGTAAACAGAACATTTACCCACCTCTGTCGCTGCAGTTCTCATGTTGGAGATTATGGACACTTAACACCCCTCGACAAACATGGGGCGAATTTTTATAGTGCACTCTAAACCCTATGGCATGCCAACTATATCTGATATCATTTTAAACACAGGCACTTGCCAATATATTCAATGAACAACATTACCTCAATTTTTTACATATGCATCAAATCAATCTAACACAAACACATTAAACTATGTATTTAACGATCTCCAAAAACACATTTATAAACCGTATACCATTCTCATAAATCATCATCTATGACCATTTGCAACTTCTTTCTCTTTTAAAACACGCATTATACAGATAGTAATTAAACCAACAACATGTGCATGAGATTTCATTTTGCAAAATCGAAATTGAGAGAAAAATCAACCGATGCTTACTTCTGAGCTTAGATTAGTGTATCAAACTATATCCAAACTCCCACAACTCTTTTTCAAACCTTTTAACGGCAGTAAAACATTTTTCCACTCGCCAAAAATCCAATGCTCGCTTGCCGATGCGCGAATCAAGCTTCCGAAACTTCCGCACCTTCTTCAAAAGCGAAAGGATTCAACTCCCCTCTAATTGTTGATTTCTCCCTTAATTAGCCAAGCTTTGATGAAATCAAATGAGATTTTGCAAAGGAATTTAGAGAAATCAATAAGGAATCATAAAGGAAATCAATGAAGATTGATTCCTGTAGATTTTGAAGTGGAAATCCTAGTTTGGTTACTGAGAAGGTTGAGAGAAAAGGTTTGGAGAAAAATAGTTACGTAAAAAAATGTTTTTAGCAAATTAAAGATCTTTTAATAAATCCTGATTTATCTTATTATTAAACCATTTAAAAATACTTTAAAAATAACCTAAATTAAGAGAGAAATATATTGAAAAAAGATTGGACAAATAGCTCCTTAAAGATTCTAAGTTTTGACCATTTTTTGATTTAGTCACCAAAAACTGTTTTGAAAACTTTCAATTTAGTAACTAGACTAAAATATCTTAAAATCAGATTTAATTACCTCAAATTGACTTCACCAAATCACTTAAAATATTAATTAAGTAATTTAGAACATTTTCCTATATTTTATTTTATCCCAAAATCAATTTTATAAATTTATTTTCTCGAAACTATTCGAATTGCCTAAACCGGTTCTCTTGAACCACCGACCCGATCCGGCCCACATCTAGCCCCAATTTCAGGGAGTTACAGTATGAGAGTAATACTTTGGAATCGCTTCAAGCTAGAAGAAGTGGCGTTCAACATGCAGCTCGGTCGAATAAAATCAGTGCCTTTAGTTCTTTGCTCTATCCCTATTTCACCAGAATGAGCAAAAAGGGTATCTGTAGTCACCTAATTTTATTCGGCCCTTTAAATTTTATGTTTGTAAATATATTAGAGTCCATAAAAGAGTCTATTTAAAAAATAAAAAAGAGGAGTCCATGAATAAAGGCCCAATTGGCCCATTTTTTATTATCTCATTTTTATTAATTTATTTTATCTTTTATCTTGCAGACCACACAAAATCCTAACCATGTTAGATATGGGAAGATTACAAGAGATCCTGCTCGACAAGTATGGAAAGTCAAGCTATGTGCAAGGATTCCTCACTGCAGACTTATGGCAAATTTCTGATAGGATCCAAGCGTTTTCGGGAGAAGGTGTCTTCTTACGTATTGACCGCCTTTTAGTTAAATTTCTAACGCATCTTCAAATGCCTCAATCGAATGTCGAGAGCTCAAGATATGCTCGTTTTACTAAAGACAGCACGTGTAGAAAACTGTATACGGGTTCAATACGGGAATTTGATTTTATCACTAATTTTCAATAAATTTATTAATTATTCGTAATTAAAATCAAGCTTAGACATTTCCCTATTTGTTTTAACTCATTTTGGATATTATTGAATGTAAGGAAAGAGTTTGATGCCCAATTAATGGTATTATTCCCTTTCCAAGAATATTGAGCATAAGGGAATATGCTTTTAGGGTTTTAAGATTTTTAGGTTTTTAGGGTTTATTAAAGACTATAAATAGGCTTTATTTCATTGTAATTAGAAACTGAGAAAGAGAGAGAAAAATACAACACAACACATGTACACACCTTGTTCAAGAGATATACAAGATATACTCAATTTTTGAGGCATTTTCCATACCAAAACTCTGTGTTTTTATTATTCTGTTATTTTTAATACGAATTGGAAGAGGGATATGGGTTCTCACCAAGACGAGCTCACGGAGGACTTTTTGCCGGTGGGAGGTAGAATCGTCATCACCTCTAGAACCAGGAGCATTGGTGACACGCTGCCGGTTGCAGTGCCTGGCATCCACACACAGCAGTAGGCGCAGCGGTGTAGGGAGGTTCACGGCACGACTCGTACCCATCTTTGGCGAGTTCACTATAAATTGGTAATTATGTCATGTAAATAAATTAACTTGTTGATTAATATATGTTATATAGTAATATAATTTCCATAAAAATGGCAAAAAGAAAATTTTTAAGTAAATTGACTATAAAATATACTTTTAGGCTAGTTACCCTTGTAAATAATTAATAAGTTTTAAATGACTTAATTAAGTTCTTGCCTTGTAGGTTAGCTTACTAATAACATAATTTATCTGTAATTGCCTTAGGTTTAGATTTCTTAAATAATTTATCTCCTAATAACTAACTTGGTAAATTATTTAGAGAAGCAGATAATTCACTAATTGTAAGCAATTAAATAAAATCCTTTAGGTTATCTTTTAGAAAGGTAAATAATCTATTTCCCTTAAGTGTAAATAATGATAAGTGAAACTAACTTGGTAATTAACTCTCCTTAATTGTAAATAAAACTCTTTAGATAATTTTTAGAAGAATAAATAAATTGTAAGCCATTAAATATGCTTTTAGGATTAGTTACCCTAAATATATAAAATTAATATTTAACCTTTAACGTTAAACCACCCATAAAAATAAAAAGAAAACATAAAATGCCTTTTAAAAAAGTGATTTTCTTGAATCATGAAAACGAAATATTTTTTGAATTATGATTAATTCAGTCTAACCCTAGCAGTTGTAGGAACGTTCGAAACTCCTATGCGAGACTATATTTTCAAATTTTTAGGTATTAATGCCTTAATCCCTTTGCATCTAAAATGATCGGGGTTTACTCGACTGTGAACGAATTCGGGTCATTTTTAGAACTCTGTGGATTTTTACATTAATCTTTGCATGCACTCATCTAGATTACAAGGAAAATATTAATGACCAAGCAAGCGTCGTTTTAGAGGCGTTGTGGGGGTGCTAATTCTTCTCCACACATAATTGTGCCCCCGAACCCTTGAGATTTCGTAATATATAGTTTTCTTTTAGGTTTCCGGTCTACCTAATATAATAAAAGTGATTGGTGGCGACTCCGTTATCACAGAAAATATGCTCTTTGAGTCCAGAAGAAAAATAGTATATTACTATGTGTCTCGTAAAAAAATCTCCCTAAACCTAGTTGGAGAAAAAATAATGCACATAATAATAATTATAGAAAAAAATACGAGACATGCTCGACAAAAATACAAAAGGAACATACATGAACCATAAACACCCTAAGTAATCCCTGTCTCAGATCATACTATAAAACATCAACCACTTCTCCAGGTGGTTCATGGAAGAGTAGCTCACCCAATTGGGATCCTCGTATCATTTTAGCCGGGCTATCATCAATTTCGTTGGTCGTACACCCAATGTGTTGAATTCGAATCTCCCAACATCGATTCAACATACCACGAATACTCGCTACCAAAGCACTTCCACTTAGAGCCATCGATTTCCCATGTAGAATGTCAATCACAGTTGTGTTATCCGTCCCAACCACAACCTTGCGCAAATCCAATCTCTAAGCATGAAGGAGCGTATCCGAGACAACCCATAACTCTTCCATTAACACCGAGCATACACCGATGCTACGGGAAAAACCAAAAAGCCACTCTCTTTTCTAATTTCGTATTACACCTCTAACAACCGGCATTTTTCTGTTGCCCCCAATGGCGTCATTCACATTAATTTTACACCAGTCGATTGCCGGAATTTGCCATCTTGTCAGCCCTTGTACCGTCATAGCTCCATGGTGTGGTTCATCCGCGACAGCAACAATTTCATCTTTAAGAGTTCAAACGAGAGATGCGGATGATACTCGACAGAGTCCAGATCGTCAAAAAATATCAGTCCTTGAGAGTACAAAATAAGAGGAAAAATTAAAGAGAACAAATTGTCAAAGGGGTCTTAGGTACACTAGTAGTTAGTTCAGGGTCAACTAAGAGTTCAAATTTGTTGGTTGAAACTTTTCGCATAAACAACTTTCAAAGTCAGATTGAGAATAGAGAGAAAAATAAAGAAAGTAGGATAAGTTGACATTTGCATCCTTTGATTGGATATTAGTTAGGATGAGTAAAATATGACTTAATTCAAAAATATAGAATTTTTCATATTCAATTCGATGTGAAAAAAAATCGACTCGACTCAAATTGTAATTTCATAAACTCAACTCGAAAATTTTCAAATAAAGTTTAAGTTATAAAATGAAACTCAAATAACTTGAAAACTTTTAGTAGTAAGTAGTGGATCGATTTTCAAGTCCGAGTTGGGGCTCTCAACTCTACCTTATATATGTATTTTACATATGAAATTTTTTGAAGAACTATATATGTATATTGTATATAAAACAGTTTAAATTAAATCAATTAGTAACATAACATTATAAATATTTGCAATTAAATTTGAACAAAATTCGAATATATCGACTTGACTCGACTCGAATTTTATAAACTCAACCTGTAACACCCTCGACCCGGATGTCACATTTGGGCCTCAAGCTCAACCCAAAACCATAAAATTTTCCAAAATGAGTTAGCCCAGCAAGTTATTTTCCAAAATAGTCGGATCCAAAACTTGAAAACATAGATAAATAATTTAAATCATTTACAAATGAGCTCCACTTTAAATTAAAATATTAAATTAAAATATCTAACATTTGACTTGATTAATACAATTTCAAAATAAGGATTACAGACTCGTGCACGTAAGGCTTTATGAACACACATCCCACTAAATACAAGTATCGTACTTTGACAACGCCGCTTGCTGGAATCCCATACAGACAATGTTTCTCGATCTCGCGATCAACATACTCATGGAAACAACAATTTCGAGCACTGAGCTTACAAAGCTCACTAGTACACATCTACTCTGCTATACTTTATGCTAATCATAAATGTAAGCATTCAAGCTAGTATGAGCAATAAGAATAGATAAATAAACATATGACGCTACCGCTAGTCGCCTACACACATGCTAACATCATAGCAATCATCTATCATGGCAGATAAGGCCCAACCATACCAGAGATCTCATCAGATCATCTAGGCGGAAACACATCTCAGCAACAACAACAACTCTAGAGTGAAGTTGGGTCACAAAGCATCGGTACATACACTCTGGATGAGGCTGGATCATATAGTCTTGGAACATACACCCTGGGTGAGGTCGAGTTGCATAGCATCGGAATATACACCCTACTCAAAATCATCCTCGAGCATCAATACTTTGGGTGAGGCCAGGTTATATAGCATCTGAACATACACCCAAACTCGGATCTCTCCTCGAGCATCTTCGAATGAGGCATGGGTCACAAAGCATCGGTAACCTTCATTCAGTATCTCTAACCATAGTGTTGCACCACTCTTTCACTGGGTATTCAGATCCCATCAATCAAGAAGACTCAACCCATCAAATGCCTACCCAGCATACAAGCAATGCGATCTCAAAGATCCCCTTATTGTTGCTAATCATCAACATATCGTTTATTATACATTACTGAGTTGTTAATACATTATGGAGAAGTGCTTAATTAATCACATTTATCAAGGCATAACTTAATTATTAATATTTTGTATCTACCCTTATCTTAGACTGGTATTTTGGACAATTCAGCTCAGTAGTATCGGCACTCGAATATAAGTATCGATACGGTACCCTTGGTTAACGGTACTTATACATGTACCGCTAACAAATTAGTTTTCTGGAATTTTCTAATTTCTATAAGTACAAGTACGGTCTCACCCATATTGATATGGCCCTAATCGTTTACCGATACAGCCAAAGCTTGTACATGTACCCAACTTACGAGTTCGTACAATTTCTTTAAATTACGGTGTTATAACGCCTATTAGGTCTATAAAGCTTATGAAAGGTATTAAAGTACATTCTAGCGTATTTAATTAATCATTACCACTTACCGTTTTTTTACCCATTTAATTGAATATTTATCAGTATTGTCTCTACCCATTATTCAATCGAACATATTAATTTATTCAGCTAACACATAAGGCATCATCATATATCAATCAGTCAACCAATCATACAATTAGATAATCATAAGGATATTCAGACAATCTTATACAGTCTCTAAAGCTCATAACAGACTCGAACATTCTCAAGCTCATAAAACATCTCAATAAATTACCAAGCCTCGAACTATCAGTATCAACACATGTTTATTACTCATCTCCTAATTTGCAACCACTAACATGAAAAACAATTACACTTAGGATGCTCATGAAGCATTTCAGAGTTCGAAGTGTACTAACCTGAATTAGATATTGTTAAAATCCTCATCTGAGCTTCCCGAAAAATCCACATAATCCGATGTCCAAACCCGAACAATCTTCGTATATCAACAAATATAAAAATATATTAATTCCATGCATCTCCTATACAATCTTCAAGGTCAAAAGTGTAAAAACAGCTTATCGGATTTAAATTTAGCGAAACGGACTGCGCCAATGGATCCAAAATGTCGAGAAACCCCTGATTAGGGTTTCTTCAAAAAAATTCAACGGCCTGGTCAACATCGATCAACGTTGGTCAATTACCTTGGGTGATCAAATGTGACGCGCACACCATAACAACCGTGCACCCGCATAGCATGATCTGGTGTAGCTAGATCCATGTGCACATGTGTGTAGGATCTAGTGTGGCTCGGTGCATGGCAACTGTATGCACCCGTCTGCTATTGTGCACGCCCACTCTCGCCGACGGCGCGTGGCGGCGCATAGGAGGCCCTTCGGTGGCCGAATGGTAACGGTAAGCTCTAGTCTCATTGTTCTTTGGCTGCTAGTTCTGATGGTGGCCTCTGTTTGTAGCAGTGATAGCTGGAACTTCTTAAACCAACTTCATTGTTTTGTGTTTTTCCTCACTCTGACGAATGGCGGCTCAGACGGCGACACAACGACCACCGTTATACTCATCTCGGTGAGACCTTTTCAACAATGTTGGCAGTGTTGTGCACAGTGGCTTCAAAGGTCGTAGAACGAGGTTTAAAACATTGCCCTACTTTTTCTCTCTTTCCCTCTTTTTATCTCTCTCCTAAAATATCTCCTTTATTTTCTTCTTTCTTTCTCCCTCATCAAATCATCAGCCACCTTTCATTTTAAAACACCCTTATTTCTTTTTTTTTTTAAATTATCCTTTCACATAATATATCTTTGATTTATCACAAAGCCCAAATCCAACTATCCTTGATTTGGGCTTCCCAACATAAGGCCCAAAAAAATTAGGTTTGAAGGCCTAATTCTGCAAAGCCTGAAATTCGGGTCGTTACAACTCTCCCTTTCTTAAAAGAAAATTTATCCTCGAAATTTATATGCATAACTCAAGGAAGATGCTCAACTCTTATAACTCTTGACATTCTCAGAGATTTCTCACTACGCTATTCTGATCTCAACACTTATCAATATAACCCTTGTCTTCTGACAATAAAAACATAATCTCAACTTATTCTTTCTCTTAGAAGGAATCCATCTTCGCTTGGTATATTACAGACGACAAGAAAAACCCATCGATACCCCGATAAAACTGTTACACTGATACACCAATCAAAAAAACTTATCTTACGCTGAAGAACCCAAGAGATTTTTCACAACAAAATCTTTCCACAACTCTGCATCATCTAAAAGGACAAGAGGTTAAACAAGCGTTGCATCCCAACAAAATGATTCTTATCATGGTGACTCCCTAAAGAGACTCTAACTCTGATGGCATCCTATATCTGGAATATTGCTTGCCCAATGCAAAACTTCTGAAAACATCAACGTCTCAACTCATCCCAAGCGTTTACTTTAAACTCGACATGATAACTCATATCAACAACTAACGTAGCTTCCATTAGCTTGTTTCACGCAAGAGTCTTACACCTCAAATTGTCATGTGTCCGAAAAACACATTATCTATACTCTCATTCGGGTCTCTCATCGTAAGCAATATCTGCAAACGTTTGAAACTAGTACGTGTTAAAATTCGAGGACAAATTTTCTTAAAGGGGGGAAGAATTGTAATATCCCAAATTTTAAGCTACTGACCAAAATGTAAATTTTGAAAGTTTTGGGGGTTAAAGTATAAACCTTGGAAAAGTTTGGGGACTAAAGTGCAAATTTCCCCAATAAGTAATTTTATTCAATATAAGAGTGAATCGGATCGAAATAAGTACCTTGATATCGGTTTTAAGAATTAAGATGCAGTAAAAGGTACTAAATTTGGATCGAATAAAATTGTTAAACATGCTCAGGCTAGGAAAATATTAGGATGGGTGACCACCGGGAAGGTCCCATAAAAGTGTTTCTGATTGATATTTTGGACTCAGTAAGAGTAGAGAAAATTCATATGGATTATCGATAAAGGAATTTTAAGAGAAATTTTATTCTATGAAAATTTTCGATAATTATCGGAATAATAGACTGAGTTAGGAAAATTCAGTCTAAGTCCTTGGAAAAGGACGTTTTTATGGGATAATAGAGTTTATTTCCCGAATATGGAAATATAGAATTTTCAGAATAAATCCAATAGCTCAGAAAAGGCAAAATTGCAATAGAAGTATTTTATGAATATCGGGAAATCGGATCGAATTGGAATTTCAGAGGCTGATCCAAAAGCCATGGAAAGTCATAAAATACTATTTTATAAATATTTTATTATAGTTGGTTGGATTCCAACTAGATTTAGTTGAATTTTTACAAGAATGGCAAACTAGTAAATAAAAACTAGTTAGAGGGCAAATTGGTCATTTTGCCCTAATGCCATTTTTGAAATATTTAAAAAGTTATAAGGGTAATTTTGGAAAGAGGAAATGGAAGATTAAATCTTGGCCCTTGATTGATGATAAAATTAATCTCAACCATTGGATAAAAAGGGCAAAATTGTAATTTCACTATTAAATGAATATTAAATTCATTTAATAGTTATATGTGTAAAATAATGTTGAAAAGATGAACAAATCGATTCAAGCCCCGAAACTCGGTTTTCAGGTAATCTCTTCAACTGCAAAGTTGTTCTACTCTTCAAGCTCTATCTTTTGATATCAATAATTCATGGAATCCAAGCTTGATTGATGAGAGTTTACATAAGAAAGAAATTAGGTTTATGGATCAAATTGGGGCTTTTGAGATTTTATGATTCCATGATTGAATTCAAGTTGAAATCAAGCTAGTATAATGTTAAAATCATGATATTGAGTTGGGATTTAAGATATACATGTTTTGATTATTATAAAGATGATTAGGGTTTATGGATTTAAGTTTAATTTAGGGTTTGTGAATTTGAATTAATGATTTTGTAAGCTTGATTTGTTGTTTGAAAGCAAGACCCTAAGTTAATTTGATAGGGACCAATTCGGCAACCTTAAAATTTAGAGGACCAAATCTGAATTTGTATAGAATTGGTGTGTATTTATGTTATTAAGGATGTTGGAGAAGTAAAATTGATGATAGAATGCTAAACCGATGTTAAATTGAATTAGTGACTATTTTGACAATTTGTCAAAGTTAAGTGACCAATTCAGAAATGAGGTTTTAGATAAGGACTAAATCTGAATTTTAGTTGTAATGATGGAATTAAGGTGGTAATGTTGAATTGAGGACTAATTTGCAAAGTTAAGAAATTTGGATCCTTACCTTTGCATTATTAGTGACCTTTCGATAAATAAGGAAAATTAGAGGGAACTATTGTGAATAATTATTTGATGAAGAAGGTGATAAGTTGGTGGTTTAAAGCAAATAATGGGACTAAATTGACAAGTAGAGAAGTAAGGAGAAGTTAGTATAAAAGTTGGAGTTAATTATGGAAGCTATGTAGAAAACTGGATTATGGAAGTAAGTTTGAAAATTCACCATATATTCTACAAAAATATTTAGATGGTGAATTTTATACCGATGTAAAGATTTGTTCGTCTAGTTTCTTTTTCAAGAAACAAAAATTGATTCCGAGCTTCGTGTCAAAAGATATGAATTTTTAAGGGACGAAAGGTCCGAATTCCAACATTGTAATTGACTTTGAAAATTTGCCATAAATTGTACAATTTGAATTTGGGATATTAATTTATATGGTTGAAAAGCTTATTGAATCTAGTTTCTTTCAAAACAAACAGAATCGAATTCGAGTTGTATTTATTTTATAGAAATATTTCTTTGAACGTAGTGCAATCTGCCAAAAATGAGAATTGATACATTTTGTATCTAAGGTTAATTAATAAGCTTGAAAAGGGTTAATGGTTATTAAGGACCAAAATGAGTTTTGGACCGTATAAGGAAGGAAAGAGAAATTTGTATATTCGGATGATTATATTTGATAGCATGTTTGAGAAATTGTTATATTTGAATCTAACAAATGTTGTTTACATTCAAGTGATTAATAAAGTTTGGATACGAATCAAAAGAAGGTTCGAGGTACTATGAAATAAAGGATCGAATAGAGCTTAGTGACTCAAGCTAATAAATGGCCCAAGTGAGTGCATCATATGTTTTCATACTATATCTATTTATGGTAAAGAAAAGCAAAGTAAAATTTGCCTACATGTTTATAATATGAATAATGATACATTATCATTATAAGGTAATCCAATTTAAATATGGATTTATTTAATAATGTATGAATTTCCCTAATGTGTTCATTGATAATACGATTAATGTTACGGTATATGATGTTATAATTATATGCCCAAATTATATGAACGAGAGACTTGGTACAAATGGCAGTATAGTAGTACTTCGGTACTTTTGTTTACACTTCGGTATTTTGATGTTCATTGACATGTGTGCCAATTCTCTATGTTATAAGTTGGGCTATAATATAAATTAATTAATTAATTCAGATTAATAAGCTTGAAAAGCTTAAAAAGGCAAAATAAAGAAATTGGTACAAAGAAGAGTATGAACTGCTATATTATGTTTGTATATGGCCAAGTTATTATCATATATTGATGATAATATGTATATCATTTATAGAATGATATTTTACAAGTTAATGATAAGCTACAGATGATGAGCTATATGCCATATACAAAATGATATATTGAAAAGGTAATGATATTGAATTATTGCCCAAGCATATTATAGAGAGTTATAGTATAGTGGCATGCCATTAGAGGTCTAGCAGTCTGGGACTGTGTGTAGCTACACACCAATCTTCGGATCTATATATTACCGGCACTTTATGTGTCTATATGTTTATCGTCACTTCGGTGACTAGTAATCTAGGAGTACCGATCTCGCATACTTAAGTTTCTCTCTATATAAAATTCTTGGGCTAAAGGTATAAAGAATGGGTATAAGTAATCTTAATATGATTCAAAAGGGAAACAAGAGATTTATTAAGAATATTGAATTGACTTACCATGCCTAACATATGTATATGAGATGTTGATTTCTACAGGTTACATGACAAAGGAAAAACTTTGAAATATGTTGGTACATGTGAGATAACTTATGTTATTAGACATGAAAATAGTAAGTTAAACTTAAAAGTTTAACATTAATGGTAAGTAATGATATGATGTTAAAGGAATAGAACATGCATATTCATTAGCTTGTAACATGATATATATATATATATATATATATATATATATGTTCATGCATTGAGGTATAAATGACATACTATGATAAATGAACAAACAAGAAAATTTTATGATAGTAGCATATAGTAAGCTATCACTAATGCAATATAAAAGTTAATGTATTGGCATATATCATGCTATATAAATGTAGCCATAAAGTTTAATAAGTTTAAATTATTATTAATTTTGTTTATTGTCTCACTAAGTGAAAACTTAGCGTGTGTTTGATTCACACGTAGGTTAAGGTGGAGTACTCGAAGAGGAGTTGAGCACGCTGATCAAGCTTCAATCTGCAAAACATCAGTAAGATATTCTAGCTTATGATAATCTATAGTGGGCATGTAATTATTTAATTACTAGTAGAGTATGCTGCATGAAAATAAACTAAACCATAGAGAATTAATTAGTTTTGATGATGAAACGTATATGGACAAAACAAGATAAGGCATTAGTAATGTGACATCTCTGACTCGTATTCAGTACTGGAAAAGGGTGTTACAATTCAAAACTACTACACCTCAACCCCTAAACCCTATAATTAAGAAACTTATGTAAACAAAATTTCCTCAAGCACTTATGCATGGAATAGTTACCCATTATTTAAACTCTATGCCTTTAAATTTAATTACTTTCAAAATTATTCAAATGATATACATAAAAATTAAATTTACTTTGAAAATGATATAATTTTTAATATAAAATTTTATATTTATACCAATAAAAATATAAAATAATATAGTTCTACTGCAAGTGCAACCCATTTTTAAGATGGTAGCTCGAGAAAACGAAAAAAATATTGTTGTTGTTGATGATATATTTGGGAGGTGATCGGTGATGTTCACACGGTGATGTTGATGGAGGTCCTGCGGAAAGTCTTCGGTCGGAGGTTGGATATTAGCTATTGGTGTTTATTGTTCGATTAAAATCGAATTAACCGAACTGAAATTTAGTTAGACTAATCAAATGATTAATTAAACTTTTGGTCGACTGATGGTTAATGAATTTTTTGAAATCTGCTTATTGATTAATTCGATTTCAAACCGAATAATTAACTTAATTAGTCAAAAATATTAAATATTTATCTATAGTGTATATATCACACACACATGACAAAAACCAATTAATTTTTAACTTTATCACCACGAGATCCATTAAAATTTCAAAGTTCAACTAATTTTTAACCCCAAAATACTCAAATGAATCTAACTAAAGAAAAAAACACATTCTAAATTTTTGTTCAGTTCTGTTAATTCGATTTTAAGTTCTTTGGTTTAGCCGTGACCGTATTAACTCTTTGAACACCCTATCTTTGTTTAGAATGACTTATATAGCCAATAAGTTTACGATACAAATGTGAGCCATGCGTGATGGACATACGTTGAGGGTTGGAGGGACAATTGTCCCCCAACTTTGATGGTTTAATTATATTTTAGGCCATTGACAGTTTTGAAAGCATTTCAGTTAAGTCCTATTCCCTCTTGTAATTGTCTGGTATAATTTATTTTTAAGACATTATTAGTTTTAAAATTAATTAAATTAAGCATTAACCCCCTTTTCCCGGTTTAATTACTTTGCAAGACCTTTTAATTTTAAAATTAGTAAAACTAACTTCTCTAATTTTTATGATTTGATTACTTTAAAATCAGATTATTTCAAAATTAAAAACTTGCCTCCTTTCAAAATTAAAAACTTGCCTCCCTCGTGATAAAATCCTGATTCCGTCTCATGAGCCTTACACGGGTAGTTCACAAGTCTTCAACGATGTCCAGCTGGGGTGGCTATGCAGATCCATATTTGCGTATATTAAATTTACAAATCATAAATTCATTTCATTGGATTTCACATTCTAAAGATGCTTTAACATTACATTACCATGTTTTGGATTTGTTTTACGTAATAAATTAATAATCACCATAACACTTGTCCCAATTCAAACAAGCGTTACATAACCACCAGCCAAAGGACACAGAAAACCATGACTCAACAGTTACAACTCTTACTTTCTAACCCTTCAGACATTTTCTTTTTTGTTTTGTTTCTTCTCTTACAATGGAGTACCATGATGTTTTTGATGTGAAATTGAAGCCGATGATACTAGAATACCTGATGAATGATCAAATTCCTAATGAAACCGACCCTTCACCCCAACACTGTGATTTGCAGCGAGCTGTAAATGCCATTAACAATCTTGGATTGCTGTCCGAATCATTCCCTCAAGCAACCAGAAACTCTAAGATCGCTGAGGATTGGGGCAAGGCTGTTGATTCTTGGCTCGATCGGGTGCTTTCACTTGTGTCTAGTCCCAGGGTCAGTGTTGTTTTTAAGGTTCTAGTTTCTTATATATATTGCTTGAATGTGTTACATGGTTTCTTCTATGAATCACTGTTCGATTCTGTCACAGTCGCGGAATTGTTGGACTGGCATATGTTTACTAGGGGTGACCTGTCGAGAATGCAGCTCCGTCCGGCTTCTAGCATCATATCCGGTCTGGTTCGGTAAACTCCTCGCGAATATCCAGGCATGAGCTCTTTTCCTTCCTCTCCTATAGGCCACATTTTTTATTCCTGGACCTAAACAGTGAAATTTTTCTATTTTTTGGAGACGAGTATGTATTCGGCACAGATATAATTAGATTTCTTTTTTAATATCCATATGTCATGCTCGAATGTCGAACACGAACAACATATCTTAATTGTATCTTCACATGGTTATTGATTTTCTAGCATGACATGTGGTTCATAGTAAATTTTGCAGCCAGCATCAGATTATATTTCTATAAAGGTGGCCACTTTTGCTTCCTTATCGGATCTGTTAAAGAGGTAATTTCATCCTACGTTGCTCCGAATTTTCATTTTTTGTATGAATACCTACGCATCAGACACTCACAAGTCACAACCGAGTTCATGTAACATAGGTATCATCAATCTTTTCTTTGAAACCGAAATTTTCTTCAGATTGGGTAAATATTCAGAAATCAAGAAAGATGTAACAGCGCATACCAGGAAGCTCGTTCAACCAGTTTTGGACCTTCTATTAGGCAATGAATTCTCAGAGGTTGTAGTGGTAAGCTCTAACTAATGTTGTTTGCAGCTTTATCTTAGTCTCGACCTTATCGATTTTGAGAGCTACATTGATTGCCTAGATGTGCAGGAAGGAGCACTTGCAGTGTTATGTATCGTAATCGATTTCTTTCCAGCATCATTTCTTCCTCATTACGAAAAGGTTAGTTCGGTTTTATGGTTCCTCGCTTGATTGTAATGTACTTAATCGAAGGACTTCATAGTCTGCTATTTGATGCTTTGCAGGCTGAAGCTATCATTGTTTCGAAAATTATCTCAGGCCAGTGCAGTTCTAGTATGATGAAGGTGAATGAAGTGTTATTTCTATATGTCAATATCTACAATGCATGCAATTTCGCATGAATCAAAGTCTATATCGATATATGAGTCCACATTTTGTTTGATTTTCGATGTATAGAGCTATGCTTATTTCTTAGCATCGCTTCCGAAATCGAGAGGTGACAAGGATAGCTGGTTTGTTATGATGCAAGATTTACTAACGTCATTGGAAATTCATCTCAATGATGTCTTTCATTGCCTGGAACAAGGTAAGTATTGAACTCTGTCTTGCAACTCTTGCAGCTACCGCTGTTTTTAAAGTGATCCGATGCATTTGCAGACGATAAACATAACGAAATTAAGTTAATTCATTATTGCTTAGCACCAGAAAGAGCAGCATATCCAGAAGCAAGAAAGTCCAACCAACTGCTGACATGCATAATCCCCACACTAATGCTTTGCTGCAGCACAATGCTAACAAATTCTTATCCAGTTCAGGTAATCCAACACTAACAATCGGTGCTTTTAAACGACAACATTTTCTCATACTTCGATCACGTTTCCGATCCGATTGGTGAATATTTGAAGTAAAAGTTCGTATTTGTTGTTGGACAGGTGACTGTCCCAGTTCACCAATTATTAACTATTGTAAAGAGAGTGCTAATGATGAATGGCTCATTTTCTCAAGCTTCTTTGAAGTCCATGGAAATCACGGAGGAAGGATATGTTTGCGTTGAGCTTCCTTCTATGCAATCATATGGTTTAGATCTCCTATCTGCAATCATAAAAGGAACATCCAGGTATGTTACTCGAACTCGGGTCAGAATGTTGGATATAGGTATATATCCGACACAAATATTTGCTTCTGGTTGCCGATGATAATGTTCTGGTTCTGTATTACAATTTTGCAGCCAACTGTTGCCCCATGCTGGATATATTATAAGGCTACTTAAAGATTGCTTGAAACAATGTGCATTGCCAATGCTAAGAACAAAACTTTACTTCATCATAAGGACTTTGCTTATATCTATGGGAATCGGTATGCAACAAACTTTACTACATCATAAGTTTCAAAAAACGGATTCGATGCACAAATTAATGAATGTTGGATCCTATGCAGGAGCAGTCTTACAAATTTCATCAGAACTGGCCATTAGTGCATTTATCGATTTAGATTCCTCTCGGTATCTAAATAGGCACAAAGTATCTGATCAAGTCCTAAAATCTGCCACAGTTGAAGCACCAATGCAGCCTGCTGACAAGAAAAGGAAGCATGCTGAAATTGATTCCTTGCAGGAGAGTCGAGATATGGACCATTCGGAACTACAAAACAAATCCTCAACCTCTCCTTTATCATTGAAGATTGCTGCATTGAAGGCATTACAAACTCTGCTCACTATGGTATATCACTTCTCTTTGAATGGTTCAGCTTTGGCATTTTGAATGAATCAAACAAAGATTCATTAATGATTATGGTGCAGGGTGGAATGTTAAGATCGGATTTACGACCGAGTATCGATGATCTGCTGATGAATGTTGCGGAAAATGCTTATAATGGGAAATGGAGAAATGGTGAAGAGAATGAACCGATGCCATCCAATGGACCTCCTCATGCAGATTTCTTGCTTGCAGCACTGCATGCTCTTTTGGCATCTCTACTTTCCCAACCTTTAGTTAGCCAACATCATCTGGTTAAAGGAATCGAGCTTTTCCGTAAAGGTTAGGCTGATTAACAATCTTAAATCATCTTTTCTTTTGCTTGAAGGAACAAAAGAAAAGTACTAAATTTTCGACCGGATTTGCAGGCAAACAAGAAGCAGGAACAAGGATTGCTGATTTTTGTAGTCTTGCACTTTTGGCATTAGAAAAGCTCATAAATCCCAGGAAAGTTTCAAATGGTGACATTTTATCCACTAGCCATGGCTGTTCCACTGAGGGAATTGAGCCTGAAATGGCAGAGAATTTGTACTTGGTTCCTAATGAAAGTCAAATTCCCAAGTCATTTCCTGCAGATCAAGATGAGAATCTATTTAGTTATCTGCTTAATAGTTATAATGAAAATGAAGCTACATTATGTAATCCTGAGAGAAACATTGAAATTTCTGAAGATCAGCAAAGAGAGGCATTCCTCGTCGACATTGAGATCGAAAGACACTCGAATGAAATCAGGAACAAGAAGCAATTCAAGGGTCAATTTTCAGTGACAGAAGTGAAGCCCTTTCTGGACATCAAAAAGGGTCCCGAGATAGAACATAGCAAGGTTGGTTTAGATACCATTGATTGTGATTTCTTGGAAAAAGCTGAAAATGATCATAATTAGGTTCACAATCAGATAAATGTACCTTTTTAGTTTATTTTCGAGTTTTGTGATTACCATTTTTAACAATATTGTCACCAAGTCCGAGTTGAAATTGGTAGAACAATATCTTCTACAACATATTTGCTTCTTAAAAATGTTATAATCAGGGACGGTTCTAAATGGACAGTGGGAGAGAAATTTCTTTTTACCTTTATTTTTTATATTTTTTTAAAAAGATTAGATTAATTATGAATTTGCCTTCACGTTTTAAAATTTATATTTTATCTCCTCACCCATAAATTTTTGTTCTGTACCTAGTTATAACATATGCCAACATTATTTAAATTATGTTATATGCATGTTGTTTTTGAAGGATTGTGTGGATGTTACTTCATTTTTGTGTTTTAGGACGTTGTAATCTTAGTTTTTTTTTATCCCCACTGTTCATCAATGGTTTTTTTAAATAAAATATTATTTACCGAGGAAAAAAAACAAACCTTTTAAAAAATAGTAAAATTTCAAAAGCCTATAGAACTATTAGACCTCATTAAAACTAGTTGAACAATACAAAGAAACTGATACCTAATGCCTAAAACAATCTGGAAACTCTAACGATAATAATTTGAATCCTAATAAAATTGAGAGCAATGTTGTTTGAGATGATGAACGAAATACGTATACCGCTCAAAGTTTAATCCGTAGTTTTTATTCGCTGTCCAAAATGCATCACAACATTTTTATCAACTTTTCCGAAATCGTAATCTTTTCGAAGTATCCATTGCGATAGCTCTCCATCGACACCAACATTGTTTACTTTTTTTCACAGTGGCTCAAAGAATTCAAACGTTTCCTATGGTGACGATGCTTCACTGGTGGTTTCGAAGTTGACAGAACTGGTCTAACCACTATTGTTACTGGTGGTTCAGCCACTACCGGTGGATGTGGTTGTGGGTTTGGTTTAGCAACTAGTGGTGGTGGCGGTGCATCACCCAATGTAGATGACTAGAATACCAAAACACACAAATTAATAACTATACTTCTTAATCCAACCAACATTTTGTTTTTCTCTCTTTATCAACTCACTTCACTCTTGTTTATTTTTCATCAGAAATTTTATATTTATAGACCAACCGTATACGTTGTTTATTTTTTAAAATTACATAATGCCAAAAAAATGCCCCTACGTTTGACCGAATAATCATTTTGACTCTTACTTTTTTGAAGCAATTTAACGCTCAACATTTTATTTTGGGTCAAAATGGCACCTTTGTGAATGAAAACTGTTAGTCAACTGACGCTAAACAACTTGAAATGACTTAACAGAATGACACGTCAGAAGAAAAAATATTTTATATTTTATACAATTTTATAAAATTATTTTTTGACTGATGTGTCATTCTGTAAAATCAGCATATTGGATGAAAATGGTCTGTCCCCAAACTATGCCCCTTTTGGTGCCCCACTTTACAACAGTGGGTTTAGGGTTTGGGGTTTATGGTTAGGGTTTAGAGATTTATGGGTAAGGTGTACTTTTTAGGCGTGTAGGATTTAGAGTTTAGGATGTGAAGTTTAAGGTTAGGGTTTAGAATTTAATTTTTTAATTTTTTAATTTTTTTAGTGTGGGACATAGATAGGGATGGCAATGGGGCGGGGTGGATTTTTTGTCGCCCCGAACCCGCACCGACCTATAAATTTTAAAATTCGACCCTGCCCCAGGTATAAATATTAATTTACTCGTCCCATCCCGCCCCGATTTTTAAACTCTTAAACTCGACCCGACTCAAAAGTTTAAAAACTATTCATTTTCGTCGACGATAAATGTTAAATTCGATCGAACCACCATCACAATCACAAAATATAGGTGTTAAGCGACTTTAAAACTATATAAAATAAATAAAATAAAACCAATTAAATTACCCGCATGAAAAAATACATATATAAAAGAATAAACTCGAACCATTGACCGTCAGAATTAGATATGTTAAAACTCGAACAATATCTAACAAAAATTATGATAAACACAAACTATAAAAATAGCTTAAAACCCCTAAAAGTGTTTATATATAATAATATTTTTACAAATATAATAAAAATAAATAAATAAAATTAAAAATATACTGGACGGGGCGAGGCGGGGAATTTATATCTTATACCCGAACCCGCCCTGCCCTGACTCAATACTTTTCAATACCCGCCCCGCCCCAATCCCTAAAATTTATAATAAAAAAAACTTGATCGGGTCGGGGCCGGATAATTTTGCCATCCCTAGGCATAGAAAGAGGCATAATTAGGGGGCAAATAATTTCTGTTCCAGCATATTTGCTTACATGACACTGCTATCGCGGTGTGCACTGCCATGTAGGTTTGTCACGTCATTTTAAGTCATTTAGCGTTGGTTGACTAACAATTTTCATCCGCAAATAGGTCATTTTGGTCCAAAATGAAACGTTGGGGTTATATTACTTTAAACTTAATATTATAGATTGAATTTAAGATAATTATTTTGTTTTTTATTTCTTTTAATTAAATCATTTGATTTTATCCTTCAAAGTTATCCTTTCGTAACGTTGAGGCTTAGGGGCATTGAGAAAGCATTTGAGTCTTCGACGTCCAATTTTCCTATTGATCTCGAGAAAGAACTGAAACCAGTGGTTGATCTTGGCGGGATAGTTTGGGGAGCCTAATTAAAATTTTTGGAGGTCTAATTAAATTTTCAAAAATTTAAAGACTTATTAAGAACACATTTAAAAAATTCGGGGTCTAAATAATTTTCAAAGAAATCTGGGAGGCTCAATGAATTTTTTTAACAATTTTAAGGGGGCTTAATTAAAAATATTAAGAATTTTAAGAATTCATTAGAAATTCTAATAATTTTAAAGGAGCCTCATTAAAATTTAAAAATAAATTAAGGGTACAAATTTTTCTATGTATTGGGGTGTCATGGCTCCTCCTGCCACCGAAAACCATCTACCCTAATTGAAACGTGAATTGGATATGGTTTTGGCGCAAGACGAAAGTCTGGTCGTAAAAATTTCGTAGTAGATGAGAACAATACCAAAACACACAAAGTAATAACTATACTTCTTAATCCAACCATCATTTTGTTTTTCTCTCTTTATCAACTCACTTCACTCTTGTTTATTTTTCATCAGAAATTTTATATTTATAGACCAACCGTATATGTTTATTTTTTAAAATGGCATAATGCCAAAAAAAATGCCCTTAACGTTTGACCGAATAGTTATTTTGACCCTTATTTTTTTGAAGCAATTTAACTTTCAACATTTCATTTTGGGTCAAAATGGCCCCTCCGTGAATGAAAATTGTTAGTCAACTGACGCTAAACAACTCAAAATGACTTGACAGAATGACACGTCATAAATTTTCATATTTTATAAAATTATTTTTTGATTGATGAGTTATTATGTAAAGTCAGCATATTGGATGAAAATCGTCTGCCCCCAAACTATGCCCCTTTTGGTTCCCACTTTACAATAGTGGGTTTAGGATTTTTGAAATTAGGGGTATGTTGTACTTTTTACGGTGTAGGATTTAGAGTTTAGGATGTAAATTTAGGGTTAGATTTTAGAATTTATTTTTTAGTGTTTTTTAGTGTGGGGTATAGATAGGGATGGCAACGGGGCGAAGCGAGTTTTTTTTCCGCCCCGAACCTGACCCGACCCATAAATTTTAAAACCTGACCCCGCCCCGGGTATAAATATTAATTTACCCGTCCCGTCCCAATTTTTAAACTCTTAAACCCGATCCCGAGCAGACCTGAAAGTTTAAAAAAAAATTAATCGTCGACGATAAATGTTAGATCCGATCGAGCCGCCATCACAATCACAAAATATAGGTGTTAAGTGACTTTAAAACTATATAAAATAGATAAAATAAAGCCAATTAAATTACCCGCATGAAAAAAATACATATTTAAAAGAATAAACTCGAACCATTGACCGTCAGAATCAGATAGGTTAAAATTCGAACAATATCTAACAAAAATTTATAATAAACACAAACTATAAAAATAGCTTAAAACCCCTAAAAGTGTTTATATATAGTGGTATGTTTACAAATATAATAAAAATAAATAAAATTAAAAATATATCGGGGCGGGGCGGGGAATTTCTATCCTATATCCGAACCCACACGCCCCGCCTTAATACTTTTCAATACCTACTCCGCCCCGATCCCCGAAATTTATGAAAAAAAACTCGATCGGGTCGGGTCGGGCCGGATAATTTTGTCATCCCTAGGCATAGAAAGAGGATTAATTAGGGGCAAATCATTTTTGTTCCAGCATATTTGCTTATATGACACTGCTATCGCGGTGTGCATTGCCATGTAGGTTTGTTACGTTATTTTAAGTCATTTAGCGTTGGTTGACTAACAGTTTTCATCCGCAAATGGGCCATTTTGACCAAAATAAAACTTTGAGGGTTAAATTGCTTCAAATTTAATATTATACATTGAATTTAAGATAATTATTTTGTTTTTTTATTTCTTTTAATTAAATCATTTGGTTTTATCCTTTAGAAACTAATAATTTTTTGTATATTTTTTTAAAAATATATGTGTTATCCTTCAAAGTTATCCTTCGTAACGTTGAGGCTTAGGGGCATTGAGAAAGCATTTGAGTCTTCGACATCCAGTTTTCTTATTGATCTCGAGAAAGAATTGAAACCAGTGGCGGATCTTGTCGGGATAGTTTGGGGAGCTTAATTAAAATTTTTGGAGGTCTAATTAAATTTTCAAAAATTTAAAGACTTATTAAGAACATATTTAAAAAATTCGGGGATCTAAATAATTTTCAAAAAAATTTGGGAGGCTCAATGAAAATTTTAACAATTTTGAGGGGGCTTAATTAAAAATATTAAGAATTCATTAGAAATTCTAATAATTTTAAAGAGCCTCATTAAAATTTTTTAAAAAAAAAGTACAAAATTTTCTATATATTAGGGGTGTCATGGCTCCTCCTGGCACCGAAAATCATCTGTCCCTCATTGAAACGTGAATTGGATATGGTTTTGGCGCAAGACGAAAGTATGTCATTGTAAAAATCTCGTAGTATGTGGATGACCGATGGAGATCGCAATACATCTTATTTTCATAGAGCTACAATGGTTAGACGATAACAAAATCATGTTTCAGTGTTGCGTCTAATCAATGGCAACTGGTGTGATGATCAAAGAGAGAAAGTTAACATTTTCTTCACTAGCCTATTCACGAGTGAAGTCGTGCACTCAACTGATTGGGGGTTTCGGGAGAGGAAGTTGGGTGTGTCGTCTTCATATTACGAAAAAAAAGATAATTGAATTGTAGCTTGACTTATTTTTTTAAAAAAAATAGTGGAGTTGCCAAACTGTAAACTCAAGAATAATGCATATTATTTTTTAAAATAATGCATATTAATAGATACAAAACATTGATAACTAATAAACTATTTAAACAAGTATCGAATATAATCATGTCCTTATATGTTATTTTATTTGTTTAAATAATCAAACAACTATCAGCTATTAGTTAATTTTACCAAACACTTTTATACAATTAGCTAATACTATCCGCTAGTCAAATCAACTAACGTAATCTGCTATCTGCTAATTGCCAAACAGGGTCAACATACAAATATAATTATATACTAAATAATCTAATGTACAAAAAGTTTACCTTATTTAAATTAAAAAATATAAATATATATCTTAGTAAAATAAACATATTACTTAATATAGTGTTGTAAAAACCTTAAATGCCCATCGTAAAAAAAATAAATGCCATTTAAATCATGTTGTAAAAAAAAAATTTACCTTATTTAAATTAAAAAATATAAATATATATCTTAGTAAAATAAACATATTACTTAATATAGTGTTGTAAAAACCTTAATATAGTGTCGTAAAAACCTTAAATGCCCATCGTAAAAACCTTAAATTTATAATACATACATACATAGATTTAAATCATGTTTCAGTGTTGCGTCTAATCAATGGCAACTGGTGTGATGATCAAAGAGAGAAACTTAACATTTTCTTCACTAGCCTATTCACGAGTGAAGTTGTGCACTCAACTGATTGGGGGGTTTCGGGAGAGAAAGTTTGGTGTGTCGTCTTCGTAAAAGGTTGTCAACTACTAAGGGAAAAACGATAATTGAATTGTGGCTTGACTTATTTAAAAAAAAAAATCAGTGGAATTGTTAAACTGTAATAATAAAATTCTGGATTTATTTGGGAAATCCGATTTTAAAATTAATAATGGAGTCGCCATCGATCACTGAGTTAGGTGGATAGGACACTAAAAATAACTAAAGTAAAAATAGGGTTATGAGTCGATTATGTGTGAGAAAAGATTAGCACCCACTCAACGCTCAAATTTGGTACTTAGTCGATTATTTAATGCCTTAATGTTGAAAATTGCGAATTCGAATGAAATTTAAAATGTTATTCCTAAATGTATGATAGTATGAGTAATAATTATTACGTGTTCTAAAATATTTAAAGAACGTTCATTTATTTAGAATAATCAAGAAAATCACACCCCCTCCAAGCCTGAGATACAAATTCTCGAATTTTTAAATAAAAGAAAATCTCCTTAAATATTGCAACCTAAAATTTTATTAAATGATATTTATTTATTTAGAGATATAAACTCGAGACACGATTTCTCGAACTTCCTAAATAAAAAATATTACCTTGGTCCTAAATAGATTTGATTATGAAAATGATGCAAAATGAACACACTATGCAAGTATATATAAATATTAAAAATAACATAAATATACATAATACGTTTACCTTTTTTTACAAACTAAAATAAATATATATATATAAATAAGGGAACTATACTAATTAATATATATAGAAAATAATGCATATTATTTTTTAAAATAATGCATATCAATAGATACAAAACATTGATAACTAAGAAACTATTTAAACAAGTATCGAATATAATCATGTCTTTATATGTTATTTTACTTGTTTAAATAATCAAACAACTATAAGCTATTAGTTAATTTTACAAAATACTTTTATACAATTAGCTAATAATATCCGCTAGTCAAATCAACTAATGTACTAAATAATCTAATGTACAAAAAGTTTACCTTATTTAAATTAAAAAATATAAATATATATCTTAGTAAAATAAACATATTACTTAATATAGTGTTGTAAAAACCTTAAATGCCCATCGTCAAAAAAAAAATTAAATGCCATTTAATATAATATGTATATGTTATATCGTGTGTACATCAAATAAGGTAAAATTTATAATACATACATACATAGATTTAAAATATGGTACAAATTCATATATATATATATATATACATATGTTAGTTAATATATTTTTTAAAACAATAAATATAATTTCAATCATACCATAAAGAATATATGTACATATAATAGTATACAAACTAAAATAAATATAGATATTAGTTAAACGTGCATATATATATATATATATATATGTTAGTTAATATATTTAAAACAATAAATATAATTTCAATCATACCATAAATAATAAATGTACATATAATAGTATTCAAACTAAAATAAATATAGATATTAATTAACACATATACATATATTAGTTAAACATGCATACATATATAAAGAAAAAATCAATTGAATGAGACTAATAAATTGCTAAGATTATTTCTTTATTTTTTTTTGTAACAGTCTTCGTATATGTCTATATATTCAGTAAAGCCAAGCAACCATTAACCCTTCAAACCAAACAAAAAACATAACAATGTCATCCCCAACTCATCTCCTTTCCATCCTCACCATATTTTTCTTGTCCCTTAATGTCTTCTGTCCTCCGATGGTGTCCGCCGATAAGAAACTCGTCGACAAAGTATGCAGCGACGACGCCATCGAGGACCATGCAAAGTGCTTGAAAACTCTTTCCAATGCCAAAGCTATGGCGGCCAAGAACTTTAACGGACTCTTTGGTGTCGTCATGAAAGAAGGGGCGGCGAAAGCCAAAAAAACGCTCAATTCCGTCGAAGAAATGATGAAGAAGCCGAATTCACCGGCGGCCCTTACAGCTCTCAAGACTTGCGCCGAGGTTTATAGGTATTGTATCAACGAGTTCAAACTGGTGGGTCCGGAATTGAAGGATGATCCTATGACTGCAAACTATGACGTTTGGGTTCTTACCCCCGAAGTTGGTAAATGCGTGAAAGCATTGAAGGCTGCCAAGCTTTTAATTCCAGAACTTGTGAAAGGGAATAATGAGTTGTATTATTATTCTCTCTTGGGATATGAAATGACAGTAAAACTGTTCTAGGATATGAGTTTGTACGCACCAAAGGAAAGAAGCAATATATACGTCCATATATATAAAATAAATGTGGATGTTTAATCTTAATTTTTTTGTTTTATATGGAATAAAAGGGTTTACTGGACAAAAAATTTGAAAGGGTCTCATGGGTGTTGCTATGGTTTATATTGCAAATTGTAATCTCGAGATAAAAAGGAAAAACAATGTTTTAAATGATTGATCTATCTATATATAAATAGGTTTTGTCTAACATATGCATGTCATTTAAGAGCTTGCATTAAATACAAAATTTTATTAAAAAAAACTCTATCATTCAATATATTACAAAACCCTAAAATATTCTATTAAAAAAATTCTCATCCAATGTATTACTAAATCATAAACCCTAAAACCTTAAACCCTAAATACTAAATCCTAATACATTAAATGAGAGGTTTTCAATGGATTTTTTTAAAATTTTATAATACATTGAATGCATCCATATAAATAAAGTAAACATATATAGAATATAATGCACTAATATATACCAAATTGGGGTTTATTGTTTTGGTTGGCCCATTTAGGGTTATTTTAGGGTTGGGGATCAGATTCAATTTTGAAATCAGTGGTGGATCTTGGCGGGATCGTTTGGGGAGCTTAATTAAATTTTTTGAAGGTCTAATTAATTTTTTAAAAATTTGAAGACTTATTAAGAACATATTTAAAAATTTGAGGGTCTAACTGATTTTCAAAAAATCTGGGAGGCTCAAAAAAAAATTTAACAATTTTGAAGGGCTTAATTAAAAATATTAAGAATTCATTAGAAATTCTAATAATTTTAAAGAGCCCCATTAAAATTTTAAAAAAATAAGGATACAAAATTTTCTATATATTAGGGGTGTCATGGCTCCTCCTGGCGTCGAAAACCATCTCCCCTCATTGAAACGTGAATTGGATATAGTTTTGGCGCGAGACGAAAGTATGTCATTGTAAAAATCTCGTAGTATGTGGATGACCGATGGAGATCGCAATACATCTTATTTTCATAGAGCTACAATGGTTAGACGATAACAAAATCATGTTTCAGTGTTGCGTCTAATCAATGGCAACTGGTGTGATGATCAAAGAGAGAAAGTTAACATTTTCTTCACTAGCCTATTCACGAGTGAAGTTGTGCACTCAACTGATTGGGGGTTTCGGGAGAGGAAGTTGGGTGTGTCGTCTTCATATTACGAAAAAAAAGATAATTGAATTGTAGCTTGACTTATTTTTTTAAAAAAAATAGTGGAGTTGCCAAACTGTAATAACAAAACTCTGGATTTATTTGGAAAGTCCGATTTTGAAATTAATAATGGAGTCGACATCGATTACTTGAGTTAGGTGGATAGGACACTAAAAAATAACTAAAGTAAAAATAGGGTTCATGAGTCGATTATGTGTGAGGAAAGATTAGCACCCACTCAGCACTCAAATTTGACACCTAGTCGATTATTTAATGTTTTAATGTTGAAAAATGCGAATTCGAATGAAATTTAAAATGTTATTCCTAAATGTATGATAGTATGAGAAATAATTATTATGTGTTCTGAAATATTTAAAGAACGTTCATTTATTTAGAATAATCAAGAAAATCACACCCCCTCCAAGCCTGAGATACAAATTCTCGAATTTTTAAATAAAAAAACTCCTTAAATATTGCAACCTAAAATTTTATTAAATGATATTTATTTATTTAGAGATATTGAGAAAATTACGCCCCTATAAACTCGAGACACGATTTCTCGAACTTCCTAAATAAAAAATATTACCTTGGTCCTAAATAGATTTGATTATGAAAATGATGCAAAATGAACACACTATGCAAGTATATATAAATATTAAAAATAACATAAATATACATAATACGTTTAAATTAAAATAAACATTAATAATAAAATCAAAGCATAGAAATATAGATATTGGCCATGTTTGGTAAATAGCAGTTTGAGTAAAAATTAGAGGTTTGACCGGTTAAATCCGCTAACTTGGATGTTTGGTGAATAGGGGATTGGAGTAAACCTTTAAATTTGAAAAAACTGCTAATATGAGCTTTTTAAAATTAAAGTTTTTGACATAAGTGTTATAAAGACCCTTTTAACCTTAACAATTTTCAAAAATCTCCAAATAACCTAAATTTAACATTTTCTATTTTAATTTTTCACCCTCACTATTTACATTGTGATATTTGTAAACTAATACTTTTTTTCTTTTTACTCTCACACATTTATATTTGTATTTAAATTTAATAATTAATTAAATTGTATCAAAAATAATTATATAGATAATAAATTAATGTATAGATCCTTCAAATATACTTAGTAATGTTATATTAAAAAAATATTTTTTTATAATCTAATTAATATTAATAGATACAATACATTGATAACTAAGAAACTATTTAAACAAGTATCGAATATAATCATGTCCTTATATGTAATTTTACTTGTTTAAATAATCAAACAACTATCAGCTATTAGTTAATTTTACCAAACACTTTTATACAACTAGCTAATACTATCCGCTAGTCAAATCAACTAATGTAATCCGCTATCTGCTAATTGCCAAACATGGTCAACATACAAAAATAATTATATACTAAATAATCTAATGTACAAAAAGTTTACCTTATTTAAATTAAAAAATATAAATATATATCTTAGTAAAATAAACATATTACTTAATTTAGTGTTGTGAAAACCTTAAATGCCCATCGTCAAAAAAAATTAAATGCCATTTAATATAATATGTATATTGTAACCCATAAACTCGGCCCAAAAGAAATAGGTTGAATCTAGAAAGTCACGTTTGAAAACTTTTCCCTCAAGAAAACCAAATTTAAAATTATACTTTAATTTAGAAAGAATATATATATATATAACTATAATTTAATAAATATATCATAATAATAAAATAAAAAAAACATAATTAATATTCAGATATTTAAATAAAATCTCTGAAATAAAACCACAATAAATGAATGCCAAAACTAATCCCAAAACATAATTAGCCTCAAAGTTTGAAATTACATCAATGTCTCAAAATAATAATCTGGATAACTAAAAATAGTTTCGTACTGAATATTAAAATAACCGGATAAAATGTTAGATCCTCCAAGTACCACGTCGCCTAAAGTCCAAAGATATCTATAAGAGAAAACTATGGGGGAGTAAGCTAAAGAGATTAGTGTGTCTCTAAAGTGCAAGAAAAGCATAGTCGTAAAACAAAGTAATATTTTCTCAAGTTTCTTTAAAACATAAAACAACTGTACAATATCACAAGCGTAATGCAATGCACCCCAACTACAACCGCCAAGAGGAAAGTTCCCCAGAACTCTTCACTACAAACGCCAATCCGAAGTGGAATCCAGCCTGAAGGGTGGAGCCACTTATCTAAAGTGGAATTCAGCCCGAAGGGTGAAACCAGTGAACTTACTTCGTACAAATCCCAACTCATGCTTATACATAAATGATGTTTAAAACTCAAATTCATAAACATAGTTCATTAAATCTGATATTCCATAAACACACTTCATAAATGCATAAATTCATAAATCCTGGTTTCCGTAAATTTCGATGTTTCGTAAATCAAATATTTTATAAATCATAATTAAAAACAGATTCTAAAAAATGTATGCATATAATGTCAACCATACAAGCCATAATGCAAATCATAATCAAACAAGGTGTAAAACCATATAAAAATTATTTATTTATAGCACTGGAAGAAAACACACCTTGGCCAAAGCAAACTCAACCTGCTGAATGACGAGTCTCTCATAATCAAAAGTACAGGGTCCAGCTGTATTGGTACCTATGAGAATAATCCTACGATATCACTATTACTATTATCATTATGATTAAGGGATTATTCCTAAATACAAATCTAACGAAATTTAATAAATACTTATCTGAGAAAGCATTTGAGTCTTCGAGATCCAGTTTTCTTATTGATCTCGAGAAAGAATTGAAACCAGTGGTGGATCTTGTCGGGATAGTTTGGGGAGCTTAATTAAAATTTTTGGAGGTCTAATTAAATTTTCAAAAATTTAAAGACTTATTAAGAACATATTTAAAAAATTCGGGGATCTAAATAATTTTCAAAAAAATATGGGAGGCTCAATGAAAATTTTAACAATTTTGAGGGGCTTAATTAAAAATATTAAGAATTCATTAGAAATTCTAATAATTTTAAAGAGCCTCACTAAAATTTAAATAAAATAAGGGTACAAAATTTTCTATATATTAGGGGTGTCATGGCTCCTCCTGTCACCGAAAACCATCTGCCCCTCATTGAAACGTGAATTGGATATGGTTTTGGCACAAGACGAAAGTATGTCATTGTAAAAGTCTCGTAGTATGTGGATGACCGATGAGATCGCAATACATCTTATTTTCATAGAGCTACAATGGTTAGACGATAACAAAATCATGTTTCAGTGTTGCGTCTAATCAATGGCAACTAGTGTGATGATCAAAGAGAGAAAGTCAACATTTTCTTCACTAGCCTATTCACGAGTGAAGTTGTGCACTCAACTGATTGGGGGTTTCGGGAGAGGAAGTTGGGTGTGTCGTCTTCATATTACGAAAAAAAAGATAATTGAATTGTAAATTGACTTATTTTTTAAAAAAAATAGTGGAGTTGCCAAACTGTAATAACAAAATTCTGGATTTATTTGGAAAGCCCGATTTTGAAATTAATAATGGAGTCGCCATCGATCACTTGGGTTAGGTGGATAGGACACTAAAAAATAACTAAAGTAAAAATATGGTTCATAAGTCGATTATGTGTGAGGAAAGATTAGTACCCACTCAACGCTCAAATTTGACACCTAGTCGATTATTTAATATCTTATTGTTGAAAATTGCGAATTCGAATGAAATTTAAAATGTTATTCCTAAATGTATGATAGTATGAGAAATAATTATTATGTGTTCTAAAATATTTAAAGAACGTTCATTTATTTAGAATAATCAAGAAAATCACACTCCTTGTAATACCCCAAAATTTGCAATGTTGATTAAGGATCATTTAGTACTAAGATAAGGGCTTAAAAGCTAACTTAGTGACTAAAATGACAGCAAGTCAAAAGTTGGTGTCTAGAGTCTAAAGATGGGAAAAGTATAGGCACCTGATGGATAATTTTACCATTAATAATTTTTATTCCACATATAAGCAATACAGGTTACAAGAAGATGATCTGTATAGTCAGATTTCCGGTATAATATTTATGTAGAAATTTATTCTCGATCGAACAATCAAGGGAAAGAGCAAATATTTGATTCGAATAAAATTTCATGGAGAATTTATAAGTATTTACTTTATCCTATTCATGGATTGAACAGATCATGGAGAAAATCTGATATAGATTCCGGGAATAAAAATGCAGTATACGATATTGAATTTCGATCAAACTGCAAAGTTAAGCGTGCTCATACTAGAGTAGCATTAGGATGGGTGATCTCCTAAGAAGATCCCATGTGAGTACTTTAGACTGATAAAAAGGAATCAGTCCGAGTTAATATTATTCATATGGATAGCCGATTAAGAAATATTAAGAGAAATTGTATCCGATAAAGATTTTGGGTAATTATCGATATATTTGGACCGAGTCAAAATTTTAAGTTTGACTTTATAAATTTCCTGTTAGGTATTTAGGTATTATTTTGGTTACAAGGAGATTAAGTGAGAGGGACTGTGCAGTGCTTATTGATAAAGTAAAGGCTAAGCTAAATCTATGGTCTAATAAGCTGCTTAGTTTTGCTATGAGACTTCAGCTCATCAAAGCAGTTCTATATGGAATTCTCTATTTCTGGTGTAGACAAGTCTTCCTTCCTAAAGCTGTGATTAAGAAGATTGAGCAACTTTGTACACGGTTTTTCTGGAAAGGCAAAGACGCTCCATCAATAGGCGCTCGTGTTAGTTGGAAGATGATTTGCACTCCAAAAGTTGAGGGTGGTTTGGGAGTTAAAAACTTAAGTACTTGGAATCATGCTTGCATTATACATCTTTTAAAGAGTCCGCTTGCTAATGAGAGTACTTTATGGGCTGCCTGGGTAAGGGAATATGTCTTTAAGGGGATTGACTTTTGGCATCTTGATAGCAAGCCTTATTTTTAGCTGGTGGTTGCGCAAATTGCTAAAAGTTAAAGATGTGGCTCAGCCTGTTTTTGCTAACAATGCTGGAATTACAATTCAAGTGAAGGATATCTGGGAAGCTATTCGTGTTAGACAAGACAAAGTTAGTTGGCAAAAGCTTGTTTGGTTTCCTTTGCATGTCCCTAGGCACTCGGTCATCTTGTGGATGGCTTTGCTTGATAGGCTTCCTACAAGGGATAGATTGCTCAAAATGGGCATTTTGGTGGAGGGCAATTGTTTGAATTGTGGTACTGCACAGGAGAGAAGAAACCATCTATTTTTTTAGTGCCATTTCTCTAAAGGCATTTGGAAGGAAGTGTTAAATCTTTGTGCATTAACTCGAAATCCTCTGAGTTGGGAAGAGGAACTTGGTTGGGCAGTAGCAAATCTTTGATTGTTTTTATTTTGAAATTAGCTTGGGGTGCTTATACTTACTTTGTTTGGGAGGAACGTAATCGTAGAGTGTATAGAGGTGATTTTAGAAGTGTGGATTTTATTTTGGATTGCATTAGTAAGGTTGTTAGCATTAGAGTTCAAAACATGAAAGTACGCGTTGAAACTGTAAATAGCGGTTTGTGTGTAGCTTGGGGAATTCCCATTGGGATGGACACCCAAGCTTAGTCTCTTTGTAATTCCTTTTGTCTGGATAATAAATACAACATTTACACACACAAAAAATTCATTGTGGCTACTCATGTCCTTAAACATCTTTTGATTGTTTCGATTTATCAATAAATATCTTAAAACCCTTCAAACATATTAAAATGCGAAGATGACGAGGAAGGGAGAGAATCATGAGAAAAAACAATGTAAAATATTGGCTAAACTACAAAATAAGTGCCCAAATTATTTTTTTGTAAAATATTGGCAAAATTAAAGTATTTTTTGGTAGAAATAGGTGTCTAAAGTATTTTTTGGCAGAAATAGGTGCATGGTGTTTTATTTTTGTTTGTTTTAAAGTCAACTGAGACACCTACTTGAGCACATATTTTAACCAAAAATGAAACTTTAGGCACTTATTTCAGCTAAAAAATACTTTAGGCACCTATTTTAACCAAAAATAAAACTTTAGGCACCTATTACAAAAAAGAGATATAATTTTGACACTTATTTTTATAGTTAAGCCTAAAATATTTTCTGGCAAAAAGACACAAATATTGTCCTTAACTTTTTTCCCCAAAATATGGCACAAGTTAATTTAATTCCAAAAATATTGCATTTTCTACGGTGTTTTTGAAGATGATAGCATCTGCCGCCATTTTTTAACAGTAATTTTATTTATTCAAATAAAAAAATTGAAGACGGTAGCAGGAGATGCCGTCTATGAACAATGCAACAATTAAAAATGATACCAAGAGCCTCCGTCTTTGATTTTTTTTTATTCTAATAAATAAAAATACTGTTCAAAAACGATCACAAATATTATCATTTTCAAAAGCACTGTAAAAAATATAATATTTTAAAATATAAATTGGTTTGTGCCATATTTGAAGGGGAGGGAGAGTTAAGGACTTGTGTCTTTTTCACATATTTTCTAAAGTTTTTTATGCAAGTTTGACACTTGAGATAATTCCAATCATCCCTCTACATGCCACTCATTAGATGGTTGAAAAGGTCACATCATTTTTAGTGGCGTCAAACAGTGGGGGTCAAAAGTGATGATGGAACAAATTTGTAAGGGTTACCTTTGATTAAAAAATACTTTGAGGGCCACAACGATAATTTGAGTATAGTTTAGGGGCCAGTTTACCTATTCAGCTCTTTTAAAATTAGTAAAGATATTTTTAAAAGTAGGGTAAACTATACTGGATGCTAATAAACTATTACCACGGACTCAAAAATGTCATCAAACTTAAAAAATGTTTAAATCTAATATTGAACTTTACTTTCCGACGCGTTTATATTACTCCGCCATATTGAGTTAACTTTTAACGAAATGTTAACTCAAAATGACGTTGTTATGGTGCGGCTATTTTGAAGCCTAATTTGCTTTAAACGACATAATTTTACTGGAGGAAAAATAATAAAAACGTGTCCTTCAAGGAATTTTAACCCAAAATATTTTTAAAAAATAAAGACTAAGCCTTAACCACTAAACTAACTTGAAATTATATAATAATTATCACAAATATTTTATATGTCAAACTATTTAAGATTAATTTAAATTATTTTATAAAATAAATAATACTATAAATAACATTAATGTAAATTATATAAATAATATAAAATATATTATTTATATATATATATATATATCAATACATATATTATTTTATATTATTTTATATATTACTTATAATTTAAATATATCATTTTAAAAAAACCCAAAATATTCATAAAATAATATATTTATATAATAAATAATATATAAAAACTTTAAACCCTAAATCCTAAACTCTAAGCCCAACACATAAATCTCATGCCTCAAACCTTGAACCTTAGGGTTTAGGAGATTTTACATATTATTTATAGTATAAATATATTATTTTATGAATATTTTGAGTTTTTTTGAAAAATATTATATGTATTATAAATATTTTTATTTATATATATATATTGATAGAGTTAGTTGCACCACATGTCCCCAAATTATGGTCATCATTCTAAATTGGTCCCCCAAACTTTTAAACATTCTAATTTCATCCTCAAACTATGACATTCATTCTAAATTGGTCCCCAAACTTTTGAGCATTCTGGTTTCATCCTCAAACTATGACTCTCATTCTAAATCGGTCCTTAATCTTTCTGAACGTTCTAATTTTATACCCAAATTATTAGTATATGATAATCATATCTTCTGTTAATAAAACCGTTATAAAAATTGTTAATTGTCATGAAACACTGTTGTGTATTATGTAATAATATGATGTGATACAAACGATAATTTGATGATGAAATTGAAATATTTAAAAAGTTTGGGGACCAATTTAGAATGGCACTCATAGTTTGGGGATGAAAATGGAACATTCAAAATTTTGGGGACCAATTTAAAATGAGAGTCATAGTTCGGGGATGAAAATGGAACATTCAAAAGTTTGGGGACCATTTAGAATGATGATCATAGTTTGAGGGCGTAGTATGGTGCAATTAACTCATATTGATATATATGATAAATTATATAATAGGCTCGACTTGCCACGTTATCTATGGTACCAACTAATAAAAATCACCCATTTTAATAATTTTTTCCAAGTCATCTTTTTACCAAGTGAATCTTCACTCATATTTATTGTAAATTAAATTAAAAAATAAATTTTACCAAGTGAAGATTCACTTAGTAAAAAAATGACATGAAAAAATTTATTGAAATGAATGGTTTTTATTGGTTGAGACCATGAATGATGTGGCGAGCCAGACCTATGATATAATTTATCTGATATATATATATATATATATATATACGCAAATAATATATTTTATATTATTTATATATTAATATTATTTATAGTATTATATATTTCATAAAATAATTTAAATTAATCTCAATAGTTTGGCATATATAATATTTGTGGTAAACAATTAAATAATCTTATATTGGCCTTAAGCTTTGTTTGCCGTTGCAGCTCCAAATTAAGTTTGGGAGGCAAACGCCCGTTTGCAGAAGCACCAAAATCCAATTGTGCCAAAACCTTAGTTTGGACGGAAAAAATATTGGGCAAAATCCCGTTGGGAATCAAACCTTGAGTTGTTTGACAGGAAAATCACGACTGCAAACGGACGTTGGAGACCAAACTTCAACAAAAAAAAATGCAACCTTAATAGTTAAAGCTTAACCTTTACATTTGAAGGCTCTGGGTTCAAATCCCTTGAAGTACGTGTTTTAATTATTTCACAAAGTTTATCTTGAAAAGTAAAGATTTAAAAAGATCAAATTATAAAATATGGGCTAAATTAATCATAAACATATAGTGCAAGGATCTACTCAATAAAATGTAGAGTTTACGTACTTTAATAAATATCGAATGCGATATATATATATATTTTTATATCGTATTTGTACTTAGATAAAATGTCTAATACAATACTTATATTTTTAAAACATGTAATATGATACTTATATTTTTGATAAAATGTACAATATTAATAAAATATCATTTTATGTATTATCATGGTACTTGAGCTATCATCGTTGGTGTCAAACCAACTAACGAAAATTTTAACGTGTAATATTAAAATTTTACGTGAAAAATAAATAAAACAAAAGGATTTTTTTTTTCAAATTAGACATTTAAGTACATGTATGAAAATTTTAAAAAGTACATATGTTTATGGGCGACAACGAGGTGGGTCGGGTCAGGTTTTCAACCATCTCATCTTGCCCCGAAATTTAAAAGTTTTAACTCTCCCCATACGTGTTTAATATATTTTATACTTGACATAATAAAAGCATAACACGACTACAAAAAATTAACAAAAAGCTTGACAAAACCCGACCCATACTGAAAAATAATAAAAATATTAGATATATTATATAAATATATATCAGGTCGGAAGAGAAATTTTTAACCAAAACCTGAACTCGACCCGTATCGATTCAATTTTTTCCAAAACTCGTCCGAACCCAAAATTTAAGAAGAAAAAATCGGACGGGGCAGAGATGGGGGCATTGAATCGGGTCATATTCGGATAATTTTGCCATCCCTGCATATATTTTAAAGGTATATATGTTATATTGAACATTTTTATAAAATACTAGTACCAAATGGGATATTATCCCTTCTATTAATTTCCTAAAAAACGAAGAAAACGACAAAAAGGGGGGCATCACAGTTATTCTATCAAATCTTAAGGGCGAGAAAGGAGGGAAAGAAAGTCAGATTTTTAGCCAATAAGAAAGAAAATTCGTCGCTTGCTCTTCTCCGATTGGATTCTCCATCCAAAAGAAAACCTAGCGGAGGCAGTTCCGATCGAATCAGGTAATCTTACACTTAATTTTACAAGATTTCTAACAGATTTGATTCAATTGATTTTGGTTTTATATATATATTTTTTTGTGTTTTTTTAAGGAAAAAAGGGAAGGAAAATGGATGGATCAGGAGGAAGAGGAGCGGATAATGTATTATCGAATTACAAGCTTGGGAAAACGCTTGGAATCGGCTCCTTTGGAAAGGTTAAAATTGCTGAACATTGTTCCACTGGTTATAAAGTTGCTATTAAGATCCTTAATCGGAGAAAGATTAAGAATATGGAGATGGAGGAAAAAGGTAATTTCTTTTTAAACACTTTTTTTTTTGTTTTAGAGATTGAATTTTAGGTTTTGTTTAGTTATTGAAGTAGGAATGAAACCTGAGAATTGAGAATATAGTGATTTATTATATTAACAAAATTTGCGACATTATGTGTGTTCTGTTTGGTAGAAATTTGGAAAGATGAAAAATTGGAGGAGCGAAAATCGAAAGAGAATACATATATTTTAAAGATACTGAAGAACAAATAATTTTCTTCCAAACCATAGCTTGGTAGAGTTGGAAAATTAAAGAATAAAGCTAAACATTTTAAAAATACATAATATTGTTTTTTCCTCTAATTTCTCCTCCCTATCAAGCCCACTCAAAATTTATTTTCTTTTCACTTCCCACATTTTTGCTCGATCAATCACACCTTATGTCTACCATTGATTACAAATTAGATTTCTCGGACTTTTTTTGAATGATTTTTTAAGTTTGTTATTTTGAAGGATTGAATCTTAGATTCAGTTTGATATTTACTTTTTCTGCATGTTATCTTGCTTTCGGAACTAAAATAAAACTTATCAATTCAAACTTTATACACTGTGTTGATTTGTTATTGCTGTTAAAATGGAAACGATTCATTTTAGTGAAACAAAAAGAGGACCTTTAGTAGGTTTCTCAAATCTCGAGCCATGTTCTGCTTGCATGGATTTTTTGCATGTGGTTGTCTAATTCTATAGAATTATTGAATGATGAAGGCTTAATCTTTGGTGCAGTTAGAAGGGAGATTAAAATTTTGAGGTTGTTTATGCATCCTCACATCATACGACTCTATGAAGTCATAGAGACAGCAACGGATATCTTTGTTGTTATGGAATATGTGAAGTCCGGAGAACTCTTTGATTATATCGTGGAGAAAGGAAGATTGCAGGAGGATGAGGCTCGTAATTTTTTTCAGCAGGTCTGGCTAGAAATTCGTGTTCATTACTATTAGTTACCGAATTCTGTTTCTTCTTAGAAATTCTGTATGGAATCTTGAAGCAGATAATTTCTGGGGTGGAGTACTGCCATAGAAATATGGTGGTTCATCGAGACCTGAAGCCTGAAAATTTGCTTCTGGATTCCAAATGCAATGTGAAGATTGCTGATTTTGGCTTGAGCAACATAATGAGAGATGGTCATTTTCTGAAGACAAGTTGTGGTAGCCCAAACTATGCTGCCCCAGAGGTAGGTGTCCATGGATTTATATTTAATGGTGGGTTTCTTACATTTATTGTCTTATTGTTTTAGTTTTCTTTTATTTAATTGAAATTTGTATCAGTCATGACGGCGTTTCTTAATTTGTATGGATCTCCATTGTTATAGGTTATTTCTGGGAAACTGTATGCTGGACCTGAAGTGGATGTATGGAGCTGTGGTGTTATATTATATGCCCTTCTTTGTGGCACCCTTCCTTTCGATGATGAAAACATTCCCAACCTCTTTAAGAAAATAAAGGTAAGTGGCATCGTATTTTAGTCCAAGATTTTTCGTAGGTCTCTCAGAATTAATTATTAGTTAATTATATGCTTGTGCTCATCATATTTTCACTTTGTTGTTGCTCTGTCCTGTCAGTATTTTCTGAATCTGATTTTCGTTTCTAATCATGTTTCTTACCTGCTTAAATCCTTAAAGAGCTGATACATTGTAATTGGCATCTTTTTTCCGACAGGGAGGCATATACACTCTTCCAAGCCATTTATCTCCTGGTGCTAGAGATTTGATTCCACGGATGCTTGTAGTAGATCCAATGAAAAGAATGACCATCCCTGAGATCCGCCTGCATTCCTGGTTTCAAGCACATCTTCCAAGATATTTAGCTGTCCCCCCACCAGATACAATGCAACAAGCAAGAAAGGTTGTTGATTTTGTTTTCTCCCGAGTTCAAGTGTTCAGTTTCAGTTGTAAATATGCTTAAATACTGCTATGTTAAACACTGAAGGGCATTGAGTAACCATCAAGGTTGAAAAAGTATACCTAGAGTGCACTTTCTTGTGAAATTCTGAATTCTTGTCAGTTTCTGGATGTAGTTTTGGTACATTGAATACCAAATACCACAGTGTTTGTTACAGGAGGAAGTAGGAACCTTTTAAACACCCATACCTTTAATTTTAATGTAAGATACTTTGTAATCATTGAATTGCTTGTTATTGGACTCTTGGAAATAGATTTACTCCAATAACCTATTTCCCTACTATTCCCCACCCCATAAGTGACATAAGCCTTGCTTAAATGTTTTCTGGATCATATAATGTGATTTAACTTGTGCTTTGGTAGCGCCTGAGAAGTTCTGAATTCTGCTAATATTAGATATTTAATTTCAATACTTGATATTATGCCATGTCTTAGTTCTAGTTTATGTTTGAAACATAATTACAGATCGATGAAGAGATCCTTCAGGAAGTGGTCAGAATGGGATTTGAAAGGAACCATCTGGTTGAATCTCTTCGCAATAGAATTCAGAGTGAGGTTTATTCTTCTCCAACTCGTTTTCTTGATGGATCATGGAACTGTTGCCTACTGTTGAGTATCTTCCCGGGAACTGTTGCTTATTTCTTATTGTATTATCTTCCAGGGAACTGTTGCGTATTACTTACTATTGGACAATCGTTTCCGAGTCTCAAGTGGCTATCTTGGAGCTGAGTTTCTAGAAACTATGGTGTGTTTTATTTGTAATTTTTCTATTTATTGTTGACGTTGCTTATTTAAAGCTGCATCATGGTTATAGAATCCACTATTTAGGACCTATTTCTGTTACACTAGTTAATCGTCAATGTCTTTCTTCTTCCTTCACTTTCTTATTGAGTTTGAACTCTAATTCTTTTTTTAATCTGTATTTTAGGAATCTGGCTTCAACCGCTTACATCCAAGTGAACCTACATCTCCAGCTGTTGGACACTGCCTTCCAGGATATGCTGATTATCAAGCAATGGGTTTAAGAGGCCCCGAGAGGAAATGTGCTATTGGACTTCAGGTTGAGTTTCTGAGTCTCAATCAGTTTTCCTACACCGGTGACTTTGATATTGATTGTAGACTTATAGGTGCTTATCCTTTAGTCGATAGGCGTTTTAATGTCTGTGCTTTTATTTCTGATTATGACTTACTATGGTGAATAATGAACTATAACTGGCAGGATAAATGTGGTTGATACTAATTAAGAAGTTCAGACAATTAAGACTAGATTTGGCATGTAGCACATGTGGACGACCACTAGTGGGACTAACTCCTTTTATGTCCGAGTTTAACTTCGGTTTTTATAATGACAGTCCCGAGCGCATCCTCGTGAAATCATGACAGAAGTTCTCAAAGCTTTGCATGAACTCAATGTCTGTTGGAAGAAGATAGGGCATTACAACATGAAGTGCAGGTGGCTTCCTAGCAGTCCTGGTCTTAACGAAGGCATGCTTAGCAATCCCGTGCACAACAATCACTATTTTGGCGACGAATCAACCATTATAGAAAACGATGGTGTTACCAAGTTGCCAAATGTTGTTAAATTCGAAGTGCAGGTAATTCTTAACTGATTATTGTGAGAGAACGCTGGAATTTTATCATGCTGTGTAGTTGTAGAGTATTGAATGTCCTTAATAAAATGCTGACACTTTTTTCTGCAATGGATATCAATCATCAGCTTTATAAAACTCGGGAGGAGAAGTATCTGCTGGATCTTCAAAGGGTTCAGGGGCCACAGTTCCTCTTCTTGGATCTTTGTGCCGCATTCCTCGCACAGCTCCGGGTCCTCTAAAACGAGTATGCTATATTTTCAAGGACCCTTCTCCGTGAATCTCGTATGATGCATGTGAATAACAACATTCTATGTATATAACTTTTTTGCGGGGTAACTATGGAGGCGGTCCTCAAACACTACGGTCGGCCAAGGCAATGTTACTCGGTTATGTAAGTCCCGGCTTCGGACACAGTTTGCCTTTACTGATGATCAGGGTTTCCGCAATGATATGGAACCTAAGGGAATTTTATGAATTATCATGATGGGAATTTACCTTGGTGTTCTTGGTCCTTTCTTTTTTAGCAAGATATGCTATTCACATGGGTCAAAAATTTTGATGATGTTTCTTTTGATGCAGTAGTGTCATGTTTCATGGACTTGGGTGTATGTATCGGATATGAGTATGTATTTGACTTAGATACGGTGCCCTTTCTTGCTTGAGATGCTACGCATAGTGAAAAATTAGAATTCAAACACCATTCGAATGGTTTGATTTTTGCTTAGGTTTACTATCTACAGCAATTTGGAACTGAAACCTTCAAGTATCCGATAACTGAATCTGTTTTTGATTTCAGTTCGGATGACGTCTGATATCTGAATCTATTATGCTTGAAGATTCTGAGTATTTGTTAATGGGCCTCTGGGATTTTCAAGGTTTTAAATTTTTTTAATATTATCTTTAATTAAATAATCTTTTAGAATTTTAAATGTTGTCATTCATTTTCTTAAAATTATTAGAATTTTGTTAGACCTCTATTTTTTTGAAAAATATAAATCAAGTCCTTTAAAATGTTTGAAAATATTATTTTAAAAAATTTAAATTGACTCAAATTCTTTCACCAAATTCCGTTATTGCACTGGATATTTGAATTAAAAAAATTTAAAATGTTCTCACTTCAAATTTCGAAGCAAAATATCAATCTAACAGGTTTTCACATCATATGAAAATGGTCTTCGATGATTTCTACTTGGGGCCGATAATAAAAATAAAGTAACTGAAAAGCGAGTTGAATATTTGGATGGCTTATCATTCATAAGTTTAAAATTATGATTATTTGAATTAAAAATTTAATTTTAACTTTTATATTAAAAATAAGTATTTTATATTTTAAAAAAAATAAAATAACTTTAAAATAATATGTAAGAATTAATTGAAATTTATTTTTGAAAAAATATTGAAAATATGTAAAAAGAAAGCATAAAACAAAATAAAAATCTATAAAAATAGAGGGTCAACTGAAAGAACCCACTTACGAACTCAAAGAAACTTTATAAACAAAGCAATAATGGGAGGAAGATCAAGTGAGCTCCAAATAGATTCACCATCACATTTCCCACTTGAACTCTGCGGTCATCCCTCTTGTTCTTTTCCCACCATTTCCGATTCATTCATCTTTTTCTTCTTGCATGCATTTGAAAGTTTTGTTAACTGCTCTGATCTCCGTTCCGCCATGGCTGCTTCTCCCCCGACCTTCCTTTTTAACAGCTCCGATATCCCATTGAATGCGTACAGTGAAGCCGAGAATTTCCTCTCATACGATATCATCAACTCTTCGTCCGACATTGTTGGGACTTGAAGCTCTTTCGCCATCTGAAATGGAGAGTAGTAACAAAACGACGAATCGATTCCGATCTTATCCAAGAATCGGAATTCGATTCAATGACGCTCATCGGACTATAAATTTCATCATTTGACGTCGAGAAATCGTTGAGAAAATCATCAAGGAAATAAGTTTCCTCGACTTGCCGCAACAATGGCTGCTGCTGCTGGCTGACAATAACCGGCGGCGCTGCTGGAGATGGAGAAGTGGGAAAACACAAATTATTGTTAGCTTTGAGCCTTTGGAGAAGACGATTGCTGATCTTGGAAGAAAGGGCTGGAGTTGAATTCAATGACGATGAAGAACAAGGCCAGAAATTAGTTCTTGTATTCGCACAACGGAGCAAGCAGGCGACTTCGTCGTAAGCCCTCGCCGCTTCCTCCGCCGTGTCGAATGTGCCTAACCAAACCCTTGTCTTTTGTATCGTGTCCTTGATCTCCGCCACCCATCGCCCCGACGGCCTTTGCCTCACACCCACGAATCGTTTCCTGGTCCTCCTAACGTCGCCGAGCCCGGCGGTTACTGCGGCGGCTTGCTTAACCATTTCATCACAATCTTATAATGCCTTTTGACTGTGAAACATAGAATTCATCACTGTCTTGAAAAGGACTGATTTGTACCTTTTTATTGTCTGTCTTGGAAAACCAGTGAAAATGATACCTTAAACAATGCACAAAAATGAGCAACTACATTCACTTGCAACAAAGAGATTTTATTGGAAAAATAATAATATAACTTCTTTATATATATATATATATATACACACACACGACGACTATTGTTTAGGATTTACAGCTATTCTTCCCAATAACATTATTTCCGATATTTGAACTTGAATTTTTCATTGATAATGTAATGTGTCTTATTATTACACTAAACATTTTGTAGTATATATATATATATATATATATATATATATATATATATTACATTCATTTCTGAATACATATCTAAGTATATTCTAAATCAAATCACATATAAATAAATAAATAAAGTTATTTTAAAGTAAACTGAAGGGTTTGTATAACATAATTTCCATGATTCCAAATTTTGATAAAAAATTGTGACTATTACCAAAATGTTTATATTTTTTGGAAAATATGCAAATTCATTTTACCCTTATAAAGCAATATATGTATATATTAATTGTAGTGTGAAATTAAGTAGATTTGAATTCAACTAGTGTTCTTAGTGGGAAAAGAGTGTCACGTTTCACTTAGGTCATTCAGGTTCGAGTAATTTAGTCTCTAAGTGTAAGTGAATTTATCTAAATTTAAAACCGAACACAATTATTACTTTATACTGGAATAGAATAATAAAAACCCTACTATGTCCCTGTCATTGGGAGCCATTAACGGCCAAGAGAGTTACCTTGGATAAAGAGCCCCTTAGTAGATTGCAAGTAACCCATTGATCCTTTTGGTTTTGTCTTCGTTTGCTAAATACCAGCACATACGATTCTTACAAAGTTCTACCGCCATTTTTTTTTGGCTTGATAGCTATTTCCCTCCTTTACTTTAGCCTAATTCACAATTTAGTCCATGTACTAGTTTTTTCCTCAACCTGTCTCCTGTTCTATCGTTCTGTCCAACACTTTGTTCCTTCCACGAGAAAAAATCACTTTCCGTTATTAAGACATGCAGAAAGTAAAAAATAATTAATAACCCATAAAAAATTTATAAAAAAATAAAAAAGAAATCTAAAAGAAATTAACTTTTTTTTAAAAAAAGAAATTTTGGATTTTCTTAGATTTGCAAGGATTTTGAGGTTATTTTATGATTTTATTTGATTGTTTTTAATGAATTTTAATATTTTTAAAAAATTTCATTTCACACGGCATATTTTGATTAGATCATGTCATCTTTTTAAATAGTAACGGTAATGAGACAAATTAATAATTAGAATGATAATAGAAAAGATAAATTGAGAAAAAAAAATAGTATATGGCCAAACTGCGAACTAAACTAAAATACCGGGAAAATAACTATTAAACCTTTACTTTTACACATGGTTTCAAATTTGGATCTAAATATTCAATACATATATATTTAATTTGTATAAATTTTTGTTTTTATATAAAATTTATTTATTTTTTTATATAAATTAGTATAAATTATAGGGTAAAGTTTAAAATGGTCACTACACCATCACATAATGTCTATTTTGGTCACCCAACTTTCAACTGTTACAATATGCAATTTAAATTTTACTACAAAATAGGCACCACACCGTTAGTTGTGGTTAAAGGAGTGACATAAAAATGCTAAAATCGATAAGATCTCATTTGACTCCTCAATTGTAACTGCAATTTTTATTTTGATATTTGTTAATATTTGTAAACAATAATTTTAAAAAACTAAAAAAACAAAAAAATATTAATGAACAAAATCTGTTGAGAATTGACAGCTAGATTTCCTTGTAGAATTAAATAGTTTCATCAATTACTAGTGTTTATAACATTATATTTTCTTTTCAGCTTCAATTATATAAATAAAATAAAATAAAATAAAATAAAATAAAATAAAATAAAAGAGCTTCTCTTTGGTTGGTAACATGAAGATGAAATATGAAAAAAAAAGACTATTTCCAAAACTAAGAGTAATAAGATGGTCATATGACAACAACATGCAAGGAAAAAGTGAGTTAATAAAATTTTTTAATTTTTTTTATTTATTACAAAATAAATACATAACACTTTTTTGTCATTTTTTCTTTTTTAACAAGTCGTTACGTGAAAATGGTCACAAAGTAAATATTAGGCACCTATTTTGATCAAAAAATTTAAGTACACGAAACAAAAGAGAGATATAGTTTGAACATTTACTTTATAATTAAGCCAAAATAATACGATGACAAGTAATCCAATCCTCTCTAAACTTGAGGTTGATAGTAGATGAAGTATGTTTTTCATTGTTAATTTAAATTTTAAAATTTCATAAAGTAGTATTTTTTTTAAAAATTATTTTTATAATTTTAAAAATAAATTGTGAATTTTCATATATATATTATTTTTTTAAAAATTTAAAATTATTGTTTAGAAATATATTGAGGGTTAGTATGTCACGTCACTTCTTTAATGACATCTAATGATGTGGTACCCGTTTTGTAACGAAATCTAAAGCTTAATGCTCATTTTTGTAACATTTGAAAGTTAGGTGACTAGAGTAAACATTTTTGTGATAATTTAGTGACATTTTTTAAGTTTGCCCAATTTTATAGGCAAATAGTTTTTTTTTTTGTTTAAATGAAGCGATGATAACATTTGACATTATAATGTTGTAGTGTGATAAACTGAAAAAATTAAGAGTATGGTTGATAATTCATTAAAAATTTAATTTATATGCAAATGTTTTCAACAATTTTTATTTTATTCCTATTTCTTTTAACTATTAAATTTTACATTTATCAAATAATCTAATTATATTCATTATTTAGGTTTAAACAAAACACCAAATATATTACCAACAACTAGTTAGCTAATGGGATGAGACACTAGATCATTTAAGTAAGGTCAGAGATTCGAATCTTGAAATTACAAATAGAACAAATTAGATTGAGAGAGTCACCCTATAATAAATTTATATTATAAAATATATTTTGCATACTTAAAGTTATGTATTAGATATAATTAGATTGTTTGATAAATTTGATTATTAACAAACATTAATATATTATTGAAAGAAATAAAATCAACACAAAATTATTGAATGCAACTCGATTGATGGCTAAGCATACCCGATGTGATAATGTTAACTCGATTGATCAATTGAAAACTGTCGAGAGATAGAAATGATTCAATTAAAATAGATTCAACTTTACGGTTCGATAGTTTAATTGAATACAAAAAAAAATTAAAATTTAATTTGTTGTATTTAAAAAAATCCGAGGATTTCAAATACCAACGAGGGAAAAATCTAAAATTACAAGAGTGAAAAAATAGAAAAAACAAAATATTTAAAAATCCAGCTAAAAATGTAAAAACTTTTTACAAAACAACCCAAAAATAAAAGGGAAAAAAAGCTAAATTCAAGGAGCCAAAAATCGAGAAATATCCAAATACCCAACTTATAAAAGTTGCAGGCGCTTGTCGTCATCTTTTGCTCTTCAAAGTTTTGTACCAGGATCCGACCCGACCCAAATGCATTAACATATTCCTGGGTTTTCCCCTTTTGTCTGCACAGAATCTCAGAGAGGGAGAGACATAGATTTAGACCCCTTCATTGCTGTAAATACAAATAGGTTTCGTTATTTCTTTATCTTTTGGTTTCTTTCTTCTCAAGGTATTTCATTTTCATTAATTTTGATCTTTTTTCTCTAATCTTTTCTGGGTTTTTAATTTTTGTATTTATGTTTATATTTTCTGGGTTTTGTTTACAATGGCTGCGTTACACGATCATGATTGCATGCATGCATGTGTTTATATACGCTATGAAGATGGTTACGGCAGCTTAAGGTCTTCCTACGTACTCAATACGTCCCTAGGATGGGTATGAGTTAGTTACAACTTGGGCATGTGTTGGGAACGTCCCATGTTTAAGGAGTACTGTTGAAATTAGTCAGGCACGTTTGGGAGATTGCAGGACTTGTCGGGGACACTTTTGAGCTTCACGCGTACCCAAACTCATTTTTGAGTTTAATTCGTGTTAGTAATTTGGTATGCGACAGAATAACCAAAGCAAAAACAACATAGACCAAGACATGCACACAAGATTTAACGTTGTTCAACATAGTTTACTTCCATAGACGAGAGAAGCGAATAATCCACTATCGTCGTAGAAAACACGAGTACAAATACATGATAACCCATGTAATCCCAAAAACCGATGTACATATCCAAAATCCGGTGGAACCAAAACACTCTTTCAACATCCCTATAATACTCATCTCTCCAACGTAGTCACAATAATTGTAGAGAATCTAAAAGTGGTTAATATTTACCAAGTAATCTTCAACCACTAGAATTACAATAAAACCCAACATAACTTTCAATTAGAATTTGAGTCAAAATATAACAATGAGCGTATTGAAATGTTGGTGAAGATGCAATTAATTCTTTGAGAGACGGAGGATATTTGTGGAACTCTTCCTTGAGAGTCCGATTTGAAAAGAGAATTGATCTTTGAGGATGTAAACAACGATTGATTTTCGTTGTTTGGTGTTGTTCTAGACTTAGTCTATTATTTGAGATTAATCGTCATTTTTCGTCCCGTTATATCTGTAATATATATAAAAGGCGCGAGTTTATAGAAAACATCTGCGTATCTGCGTAAACATGTTTTTATTAAACTGAACATTTGGCAATGTAATGCAGAAAATATTGCGTGGTTAACAGTGTTGTGCAAATTAAGCAGTAGTAATGGGGAATTGTGCCTCGACGCCGGCTATAAGGATCGTGACACGGAGAAGGCACCGTCATAGGTCCCGGAAATCCCATCGGAAGCAATCCGGTGCTTCCACTGATGGATCGAAGAGGAGGAATAGTAATGCTCGCGTAACGGATATAGCTGTTAGTGGATATGTACATATGGATTTAGAGAAAGGTGCAGCTGCAACCTTGACTCGTATAAGACCCGAGGTTTCAAACTCCACATATCAAATCACCCAATTGCAGTGGCATCGAAGCCAATTCGATGCCAGATCGAACGGTACACCTTTCTTTTCATCATATATGGATAATGGAACGGTTGCGTGATTGTATGAATCAACTGTGTTATATGTTGGGTTTGTTGAGTGAATTTTTCATTCAATAATGCAACCAACATGTTATCCCTGGTGTTATGAATCAAAGGAGTTCAATTCTTTTTGCAGGTCACCAAGACGATTCTTGGTTCGATTCGTACAGTGTGCTGGAATCCGATTCGGATGATGAGTTCATTAGCGCTCATGGAGGTAATAACAAAATATTCAACCTTTTCTAGATTATATTTGGAAGGTCCCTCAAGGGTCATATTTAGTACTCGTGTCGATGTGTTCATACGGTTAGTCCAATCGAAATGAGGTGTTGGAGTCACATAGGATAGAATCGTTTATGGCCATGTAATGTATGAAACTTCTTGTGATTTTTCCTTCTCCAGATCGTGTCTCGTCGAGCGGTAAGGTGATTCAGTATGAAAGTTCTTCGTGTATCGTGGATGGCAAATGTAAATACGAAGAATATCGCGGAAGCTTTTTGAAATTTGATGGAGGTTTAGTGAACAAGGATGAATTTTACGACTCGAACCGGTTTTCTGTCCATAGTAACAAGGGTCACGAGCTTTCGCAGTTCGGAAAGGTCAACGATGTTTGTAATAGGAGGAAGAAACAACTAGATCATCCTAATGGAAGCTTTCATGGATCAAAAGAGGATAGGTGTTGTGATTCCAAAGAGAAAAACGTACGGTACGAAAAAACATTATCAGTTTATAGGCTATCGGTTAAGCAAAGATTATGCAACGCAGAAGACAAGTTCGATGAACGTAAGTAATTTCGAGTTTCTTCTATTTTCGTATCGAAATTGATAGATCTTTCCGGTAATCCTCGTGTTGCGTATGTATAACAGATCCACCGAAACGGACTCTGTATCGTCCCAAAGCAGGATGTGCAATACCATCCAACAAGGGTGACAAGGATCATGGATTCTGGTCCGAGATTCCGCCCTCAACGTTTAAACTTCGAGGCGAGACTTATTTCAAGTATGTTAGTGATTCTCAGCCTGCATAATATTTGGCATTTTGAGTTTTCATTCTATTGCAGTTTTGATTTTTTAACTTTCAATTGGTTGATCTGTCTGTCATACAGAGATAAACAGAAGTGTCCTGCTCCGGTTTCCTCTCCGTATACTCCGATAGGCGTCGACTTATTTATCTGCCCGAGAAAGATAAATCACATCTCGCAACATATCGAGCTTCCTAATATTAAACAAGATGGGACAATCCCTCCTCTTCTAGTTGTTAACATTCAGGTATCTTTCAAGCCACCATAGTGTCCTGTTAGAAAATGCTATGTGTAATTCCGTATGTCGGATCCTACAATTGTCTTGCGTGTCCGGTTGCAGTTGCCTACTTATCCTGCTACAATGTTCCTCGGTGACGCCGACGGTGAAGGAATGAGCCTTGTTCTTTATTTCAAAGTTTCCGAGAATTTTGAAACCATCATCTCTCCGCAATATCAGGAGACCATCAAGGTAACATCATCTTTATTCGATTTTGTAACATTCTTCAAACCGAACTCAAGTGTTGACGACGTTTCTGCTATTGCTCCAGAAATTTGTCAACGATGAGATGGAGAAGATTAAAGGGTTCACAAAAGATTCCGTGGTTCCGTTCCGGGAAAGGCTAAAGTTCATGGCTGGATTGGTTAATCCCGATGATCTCAATCTGAATTCTACCGAAAAGAAACTCGTAAATGCTTATAACGAAAAGCCGGTTCTCTCACGCCCTCAGCACAACTTTTACAAGGTATCACTTAAATTTGTACTTTGTTCTTTATCTCGATCAGTGTTCGATGAAACGGTTTAGGAATATATCCGAACAGTGATCGGCACCACGGTTAACCGAAGACTTGGACGAACCGCTCCAGCAGTGCAGGCAGTGCCTTAATTAGCTAGTTTTCCGGGATTTCTCTCCATGATACAATAACATCTCATGACACTTGAAGCATACCAGGGAAACATGAAGTCTGTTTGATTGAATTCGTATAGATTTTGTACTTGATTTACTTGCATACACCGTGCATCGATGATAGTGGTTGCCGCATCCGATCGGTTGCGAAGTTGTTCATTCTATTTCTCATGCAGGGGCCTAATTACTTTGAGATCGATTTGGACATTCATCGCTTCAGTTACATATCAAGAAAGGGACTTGATTCATTCCGAGATCGATTGAAAAACGGAATACTCGATGTAGGTTTAACCATCCAGGTAAGACATGGATCTGATTGCTTGTAGAGTCATTGGTCGATGATCGATGTTACCGGTCATCGATATGTTGCGAATATAATCCGAAATAGAATCGAAAACCACAACTCTAAATGCCTATTCTCATCTTTTTCTCAATCCAATAGGCACAAAAACAAGAAGAATTACCAGAGCAAGTCTTGTGCTGTTTGAGGTTGAACAAGATTGATTTTTGCGACAACGGGCAAGTACCGACGCTTACGACGGGTGCGATAATTGAGGATGGTTCTTGATGGTGCTGGAAATGGCCGATAAATCGATGATGGTCATCGACGGTGCCGGAAAGGGCTTCGCGAAAATTTCGAAACTTTTGTATGGAGGAACAAGGTGTTCGTGTCTGCAATTTTCCAGCTGTTTATATGGTAAATATTATGTTTGAAACCAAACAAATGACAACGTTTTTGCATGGATCGTTTTTACTTTCTTTGTAAATAATTTTTAAAATTTATTATTAATTAATATTGAGTTAAGCCCGCATCCGAAAAATATATGTAATAATTATATTGATAACGGAGTCGTCATCGGTCCCTTTTATTATATTAGACGTACCAGAAACCTATGAAGATTACAAAATATTAAGAGTTCGAGGGCACGATTACGTGTAAGGAAGGATTAGCACCCCGCAACTCCCGATGAACGACACTTACTTGATCACTAATATTTTTTTTTGCATCCCGGATGAATGCGTGCAAAGATTAATGCAAAAATCCACAAATTTCTAAAAGTGACTCGAATTTGCTCACGACTGAAGAAACTCAAGTCGATTTTAAACGCAATGAGATTAAGGCATTAATCCTTAAAATCCAAAAAATATAGTCTCGAATAAGAGTTTTAACCATTCCCCAACTGTTAGGGAAAAAGCAAATTAATCATACTTGAGAAAATATTTCGTTTTTCATAACGCAAGGAAAATCCTTTTTAAAATGGCATTTTATGTAGTTATTAATTCTCATTGGTGATTTGATGTTCAAAAATTAATTATTACTTTCTTAAAAAGGCCTTATTTAATTACTTATAATTAAGGGGAAAATTATTTACTTCTCTAAAAGATTATCGAAAAATGTATTATTTAATTAGATGCAATTAAGATGAATATTTATTTACTTTTCTAAAAGTTCACCAAGTGAATTATTAGAAGACAATTTATTTAAGAAACCTAAACCTAAGTCATTAATAGTTAAATTATATTATTAGGAAACTAACCTACAAGACAAAAAATTAATTAAATTATTTAAAACTTATTAATTATTACATTACAAGAGAAACTAGCCTAAAAATTTATTTTTATAATTAATTTACTTAAGATTTTTCTTTTTGTCATTTTTATGGAAATTATATTATTACATAACTTATGTTAACCAAAAGTTAAACTTAATTAGGTGACATAATTACTAATTAGATTTTTAAAAAAAGAATATGAATTAAATAACACAAGGATTAAATTGCAACAAATAAAAATTAAAAGATTGAAATTTAAATAAAAAAACTTAAAGTGAAGAAATGCAAACAGTGAGGGGCTACTGCATAATTTTGCCGCAGATGGGGTACGGGTCGAGTCGTGGACCGCCTTGCGCCGCCACGCCTACCGCCGTGTGTGGACATCGGGCGTTGCTCACTGGTAGCATACCGCTCCTACTTTTGCTCTTGGCTCCGGTGGTGACGACGGCTCCGGTGGTGACGACGGCTCCGCCTCTCGATAATGGCAACTCCTCCGCACGCTTGGTTTGGTGAGAACCCGCACTCATTTTCCTTTCAATTCGAATTGAAATAACATAAAAATATAAAAGAAACCAAAGTTTGGGTATGAAAAATACCTAAAAAATCGACTATAATACTTGTATTGCTCTTGAATAATGTGTGTTTTGTGTTGTGTTGTGTGGTGTGTTTGATGTGTGAATTCAGTGACATATCTACAACATGAATGGGAGGGGTTGTTACCCCCGGCAGAGGATTTTTTTTTACCTTTGATTTTTTGTATTTTTTTAAAAATTAGGAATAATTATGAATTTGCCCCACCTTTAAAAATTTATGTTTTGCCCCCCACTCTCAAATCCTGGCTCCGTCCCTGTGTGAATTACAATAGAATGAAGTCTGTTTATAGGCTTCAAGAAACCCTAAAAACCTTAAAATAATTTACACATTAATGCTAAATTATTTTTTTCGGAAAGTGAATAATACCTTTACTTGGGCATCAAACCACTTTCCTTACACACAAAATGGTCTTAACTTAATTGGAACAAATAGGGCCAAACCTAAATTTGACTTTGATTACAAATAATTAATAAATTAATTACAAATTCGTAATAAAATCAAATCCCAGTATTGGACCTGTATCCAATTTTTTGTGCGCGCTGTCTTCAGTAAAACGGACATATCTTGAGCTCTTGATGTCCGGATGAGGCGTTTCAAGATGCGTTGGAAAGGTAACTGAAAGACGGTCAGTTCTTAAGAAGACATCCTGGCCCAAATATTTTCAAAACCTAGCGAAAATTTGCCATGAGACCACAGTCAGAATTCTTTGCAGATCACTTTTCCCATATTTGTTGGCCAAAATTTCTTGCAATCTTCCCATATCTGACATGCTTAGGATCTTGTGTGTCCGGGAAGAAATACATTAACAATGATATAATTAAAAATAAAAATAATATATATACAAAAAATGGGCTGAATTAGCCTTTATTTATGTATATGGACTCTTTTTTTTTATTTTTTAATGGACTCTTTTTATATATTTTTTGCTTATTAGGTTTAATAATAATAATACATATATATACATAAAAATAATAAAAATAAAACGCGAGTCGGATAAAATTAGATGACTACAATTATATTTATGAAATGCAAATCATATGAAAAGTAGATTAATAATTATGTTTATTAAATGTAAATCATATGTAATAATTCATTTATTTCAACTAAATTTAAGGTTAAATTAGAAATAAAATACGTGACTGATAAATAACACGTACATGTCACATATAGTTGAGTGTATTAAAAATTACATAAAAGAGTTATTTATGTGTAAAATTGTATATAAATTTTATAATATTTGAACATACAAAAAATACCTCTAAGACGAACATGATACATAAATAAAATAAATATAGTATAAATTGAGACACAATATAACACACTACGAACACACATCATTTTCAAAATATAACTATTATGATAAATTGTGCAAAAAGCAACACAACATACAAAATAACATGAACATTTCTAACATAAACAATAGGTTAGAATCTATGCCTCTTGATGTTATTTCTCTGGTTAATAGGGACATTTTTGGTCTCCCATATTGCAGACTTACTACATAAATATTCAAGGCTTTTGCCGTTCTCTTATTCAAAAAGAGAATCTATATAATACGAATAAGCAACTTATATAAAATAGTAATGTTTTGAAAATAATGTGTGTTCGTAGTGTGTCTATATAATACGTATTAGGCTTAAATGAAAAGTATGTGTCTAAAGTATGTATTTTTTGAACTTTTAGGTGCCTAAAGTATTTTTTTGTAAAAATATGTGCCCAAAGTTTCAAAAGTTAAAATTTTAGGTAGCCCAAATATGCCACGTGTCAAGCATTGATTGGTTAAAAAAATTTTAACACCCATTAACGGTCAGACACCTAAAATTATATCTTTTGAAACTTTGGTCACCTATTTTTACAAAAAATACTTTAGGCACTTAAAGTTCAAAAAAGACATATTTTTGACATCTATTTTTCATTTAAGCCTACGTATTATATTGTGCTTGAAATATTTATGATCTGTATTTTCTTTCGGTTTAGTTCTAAAATGTTTATTAAATATTTATGATTTAGTTCTAATGTTTTGAAATATTTACGACAAAATCCCTTCAATATTGTGCTTGAAAAGAAAGAGGAATGGTTCAAATGGGGTGTCTCAAGAATTTATTTTTGGACATAGGGATGTTACAGTATAAGGAGAACTCGTTTGGAAAGAACGATAATTTAAAAAAAAACATTTGAAAAAGAATACGAGTTACGAATTTTTTTAAGTGAAATATTCTATAAAAGTCATCGAGAAATGATGACGAATTTTCTTTTCCATACATATTATGCAGGTGAATTCAATCCTAAAATCGTCTTTCTTTTTTGACGAACTTTTAAAATTATCTTAAAGAGACGACGACTTTACTCCTCTACTATAATAACATTCTTCTTTTACGAAATAATTTTACTTAAACCCATTTATACATCAATATCTCAAAAAATTGCCAATATTTACAATTCATATAATTTATAATGAATTTACAAATCAATAAATTTATTATTCGAATGAAAAAATCTAAATAATAAATGAGAGATCCACTTTTTGAAGTAATTTTATTTTCCAAGTGGTTGACATTTAATATCATCTTAGACCACAAATGCCGGTCTTGGAGGGCAACAAGTCAATTCTATACTTCACTATTTCTTGGCTGCCTTCCCACATTTTAACCAAATCCGTACGTAAGTTGGTCCGTTTGTATATAAACTAAATAATTAAACAGTTTATTTAAATTTAATTTACAAAAATATAAGGATATTAAAATAAAATTATATTTTAATTTTGTTTAAAATAGAATTAGAAATTTTTGGATAAATAAGATTGGGTTCGGGTTCATGCTTTGCCCGGCTTATCGACAGCACTAATTCCAACACAATTAGTTCTTAAACACACGTGATGGAATAAAATAAATAAATATAAATATCTTATATAAATATAAAACAACTAAAATTCTCACAAGTTTAGTTCAATTGGCATTATCGCTGATATAATATATTGGACTAATGCGAGATTGATAATATTTAAGCACTCAATATTCATTTATTTATAGATGGAAAAACTCATCGACGAAGAGATTAGTCACGGTTTTGATTAGGAATGCGTTGATGTAGAGGTGAACAAAATTTAATTCAAAAAAATTAAATTTTTTACCTTGACGTGAAAAAACTCAACTCGACTCCGGATCGCAATTTCATAAACTTGACTCAAAAAATTCAAATAAAGTTTGACTTATAAAATGAGACTTCGAATAACTCGGAATTTTTAGTAATTAATGGAATAATTTCATGTTCGAATCAAGCCCATCAACTTTGCATGATAAAGATATACCACATGAAAAATATGAAGAAATATATATATATATATATGTATATAATATATGGTTATACAAAGCCATTTAAATTGGAATCAATTATTACCATAACATTATAAATATTTATAATTAAATTTAAACAGAAACTCGAACAACTCAACTCAAAAAAAAAAATTAAATAAAATTTGATCTATAAAATAATACTCGTAAACTCGAGTAACTCGAATTTTTTGACTCGTCTTGACTTTATCGAATGCTCACCCCTAGGTCCAGGGGTGCCGAATATACAATTATACCCCCGAATATTTCAAATTCTCATATAATTTACGTATTTTTTGTATTTTGAATATAATTCATATTACTATATGAACAAAATAAAAAATAATAATTTAAACAACATAATATTATAAAAACTAATAAATACGTTCCGAACACCCAAATCCGTAAAAATTAATATAGGATAAACTTTTTTTAATAAATTATATCTAATCCTAGTCATACTTAAAGGGGAGGAGAAAAAAGACTCTAGGGGAAGAAAATGAGTGCTCTTAGTGAGTCTAGAATCCACGACCTAAAGAAATATGAAAGAACAAAAATGAACAGCTTGTTTAACAGGACAAATGTACTTGCTCTAATATAAAATAAAAGTTTAACACGATAACTATCGTACTAATAATTAAATTTTGTCACACTAGAATGTGAGTGAAGGAAAAAATATTCATTGCAAAATTTTATTAACAATGATTATTTACAGAGTAACAGAGAAGTTGTACATAAATCATATAAACACAGGTTAAATCATAACAAGATTTTGTGACTGTGGGTGAAAAAAAATATATTTTATAAAAATTTATCAACAATGGTTATGGGTGTAGTGGTAGAAAATGTAAACATAAATTTTATTAAATACAAGATCGATCCACAAATTTTATTTTTAGGTCTTTATATAAAGAGTATGTAGAATTATAGAAGGACAAAAATATTATTATAATAATATGAATAAGGCTTAAGGGTAGTCTTTAAATTTTTACAAAAAAAATTAATTAAGCTCCTATTTTTTTTTTGCACTCAATTAAACCCTCAAATTCAAGAAAAAAATTAATTTGGCCCTTTGACTAGCGTTGACCGTTAACTTTAACAAGTTTTTTTTTTAAATTTTTTGACATATGTCGCAACATGATAATTACACTTGTCATTTCTACGAATTTTAAAATTTTAATTTTTAAAAAATATATAAAAACATAAAAATTTTCTAAAAAATAGAAAATTCTAAAAATTATTTTAAAATATAAAATATGTTTTTTTTAAATTTTGAAATTTATTTATAAATAATAAATAATAGTTTTTCAAAATATTAAAATATTATAAAAAATAAAAAATTAAAAAATTAAATATTATTATTATTCAATTATAAAAAATAATTTAAAAAATATTTTTTTAATATTTTAAAATATAGTTTTAATTATATTTTAAAAATCAAAATAAATTTTATTGTTTTATATATGTTTTTCAAATTATTTTAATACTTGTATAATTGTATTTAATTTTTTATTTTTTAATATTTTAATATTTTAAATGTAACGACCTGGATTTTTGGATTCAAGAGTCGAGTTGACCCAAGACGTGGGGCTTCGGGTCGTGATGTTGGGCCCTTGGGAGTCTTTTTGGGCTTGATCTTGGTTGTTGGGCTTGAGTTGATGGTTTGGGTTTGAGCTAGGAAGATGTCATGAGGGTAAAATGGTAATTTTATATTTTGATAATGGAAAAGTGGGAGGTGTTGTGTTTTTCTCTGCAGAAAAAGAAGGGGGATGATCTCATTATGTTTCTTTGTCTTCTTATCTCTTCCAAACTCATCTCATATTCCAAAACCAAAACCTAAAGGTTGAATCTTTGAGAATTGTGGGGGAAATCTCGTTTTGCTTGAAGAGGGAAGTTCGATCAGCATCAGAGGATCTTTAATCCAAGGTAAATATTGTTGAGAATGGAGAAGCAAGGTGTCTTGAGGGGGTGGAAGAGGATGAACGAAAATGGGTCTTTGAGGTCTTCTTCACCAGCTTTAATTCGAGGTTAGTACACCACTAACTCCTTTGAATTCCTGCAACTCATAAAAATAGGCTTTGTGTATGATTTGGGTGTTTATGGTTTGATATGCTTTGGTTGACCTCTTTAATGGTAAAGTGTGGTATTGATGTTGCTAAGGCTTAAAATTGGTAGAGACTTACTTAATACCTTCACCATAACTTGTAGGAGTAATTTGGGGCTTAACCATATAGGTTAAGTAGGATTTCTAGGTGAAATCCGCACCCAGGGTTCAAATTTTGGGTTCGAGTACCGGTACGGGGTAGTTGCGTATTGGTACGCCTTCGTGCTAAGGAAGATGGGTCGTGAGAGAGGAGCACCGCACGCTTATAGCATATCGATACTCCATGTATAGTGAGAATTCGGTGGTGGATTAGCCGCATCGATACGCGATGCGCGCGATCGATACTCATTGTTATATTGTCTAGAAAGGCTTTGTGTACCGGTACGCTAAGGTGGGCGTATCAGTACGAATAGAGATCGGTACATGGCGATCCAAGTATCGATATAGAGTACCAGTACGGCACGGAGAGTATCGGTACGACTTGAAATCTACTTCTTTCGAACTGAATTTGAGTATCGGTACCCATGGGGAAGTACCGGTACCTATAGGGGCGTACCGATACCCATATAGGCGTATTGGTACTCGCTGGGCAATCTGTCCAAAAATTTTGAGGCTGTGTTCGGGTGTTCTTTAATTCGAGGCGAAAGGCCCTAAGGGTCCTTTAAGGTGTAAAATGAATATTAAAATTGAGAAATGGAGAATTAAACCTCGTGTATGAATGAAATGGCTAATGACTCGATATATATTGGGTAAACTGTGTGAGGTGGTAACCCATAGGGATCATAGGAGGATCAATTGATGTTGTGTGGTAATTAGGGTCCTTGTTGTGTATGGAATGGGCGCCTATAGGGTTAAGTCTTATTGAATAATAAGATAAATTAATGAGAATGGCTAATGTGAACTTTATTAACATACTAATAATTAGATAAGCTCAATGAAGTGGTATAATAATTGGTAGAAACCATAGGGTGATGGTAAGTGTGTTAGAGCTGTGTGCGGTAAAACCCTTGTGTCGAGGTTGAGTGTTGTGTGGTGGCTAGGGTCCTTGCTGTGTGCTGATGGGACACCTAGATAGTCGAGTCATCCCTTGTTGTTGGATTTGGATACCCTAGTATGTTGCAACACCTTGAAGACTCCCAAATGTTGGATCTCGATGCTTTACGGATGCGGGCCTCATTCGAAGATGCTTGATGAGAGATCTCGCATGCATGGATGTAGGATCTCGATGCTATGTGGACGCGGGCCTTACTCGTAGTGTAGGATCCCGATGCTATGTGGATGCGAGCCGTACTCAAGTGTAGGATTCTGATGCTTTGTGGACGCGAACCTCACTTAATTGTTATTGGTGTTATCTGTGTGATGCTAGGTAAATGTATGAGGTTCTAGTATGAGCTGTGTGCGTAATCATACATTCATAATGCCATGTGTTTAGGCGGTTATGATAGCGCCATTGCTATATTGCCATGATATCATTCCTGTTGTATTGTTTTATTTATGATTTACATAAAGCATGGTTGATTGGTGGTGTATCCACTGAGCTCTGTTAGCTCAGCGTTCAGAATCGTTGTTTCCGTTCGTAGGTTAGTAGGGTTGGCTCGTTCTTGGAGGAGCACTATCAGGGAAGGATTCCAGCACCTCATCTCATTAGAGTACATTATTTAGGTCCTAGGGCTATGTATTCGTAGGAACCTAATGTATATTGTAAATTGTATTTGGATTTTCAAACGATCGAGTGGAAGGTTTACAATGTAATTTAAAAAGGAGCTTTATTGTATATCTTTTCGAATATTTATTATGTTTTATTGGGTTGTAAATAAATGGATTTTCATAATGGGTTTGTGGTTTGGGCTAAACTAGGTCAAAATTGTTTGGTTGGGTTTCAGGCGTGAGGCCCAAAGATGACATTCGGGTCGTGGATGTTACATTTAGTGGTACCAGAGCCTAGGTTTAGCCGGTTCTAGGAATACCATAGGGTGGTTAGGAGTCGTGAATAAGTGTCTAACGAATACAAGCCTGTGTGTCTAAGTTTTACTCTTCAAGACTAAAATCTAGATGATGTACCATGTGTTCGCGTGTGTCGTTGGTTGCGACATTAAGATAGATTCTATCGCGGTCGTAAGGGCCAAGGTGTTGGCTGATTCCTTTGAGGATGAATCTGAGATCAGAGTTGTCTCAGATGTTAAGCTTGGGCTTATGAAGGAATGGAGGAGTTGAGAGTATGCCCTCCTCCTCTCGCTTGAGAAGTAATCATGGTTATGTGCCGTAAGTTGCCTTAAAAGCCTTGAGTTTATGGTGAGAACCTCCTGTGGCGAGATTTTACGTGTATGTAGACGACCCTTATAGAACAAATGAGATGACTTGTTAGTGGTAGAGTGTCGATCGGAGGTCTCATCGTTCGTAGTATGTGAGCCTTAATGGTGGGTACCATGTGATGGGGATGTAGCATGCCCAATAGATATGTGTTTTTGTCTAATGTGGAGAGGTACATGATGGTTGTGAGGTCTTAAGTATGATCTGAGTAAGCTGAATGCCCTGAGATCTCGAGCAAGGTATGCTTTTTGTGGTTGTTTATAGTAGTGCCTGGAAGGACATCGTGAGTTTTGCACGAGGTGATGCTCGAGTAAGGCTTGCGAATACATGGTTGACAGATACAATAGAGTTGTCTTCTAAATGAATTGATATGGTCTTGGCCACTGGTTGTTGTCCGATCATGAGCCAGCTTGAGATGACAAGTGTAGTGTTGGAAGCTTTGCGGTTTTAAGAAAACTAGACCCAGAGTAATGGGAAAGACAAACTACCATCTTCTGAATGCGGTTCAAACCAGTTGGGTTGATGACGCGAGATCGACCAAGGAGAGTCGTGAAGAGAGCCATGTTCTTTTAATGGAAGGAGCATTATTGTTACGAATCTAAGTATAGTAAAAGGGGTTGAGAAAAGATGACATGATCAATTAGATTGATGGTTAAAAACACTCAGAGGGATCTGAGGATGACGTGGAATAGTTTTAAGAAATCCTAACTCTATCGTCTTTTTCTTAAATGCAATGTATACGAATGGTGAGAGACCGTAGGGTTAGGACCCAGCGCCGCTCTCTCTCAACCGGATGTTTTCTTGGGTGAGTCAAGAAAAGGTATGTCGGTGAAGCTCTTATGAAGAGGATGAATGATCAGTTCTTGCAGTTAGTTTAAGGTGTCAAACAATGTTATGTATGAGTAAGATTTTTCTACGGTTGAGCTGTTATGCCCAATAGTTGTTGCTATCGAAGGGTAAAGGTGGTTGAGGTTAAATGTGGATTCAAGTTGACATTTGATGCATGCACGAGGCTTGATTTTACCGGGATATTCTTTGAACTAGTCATTTGTGCGAAGCACTCAAATGACCTTAGAGCCAACATTGAGTCAGTTGAGGATTACGTAGGTAGTGTTTTAAGGAATTAGAACATCGTAAGATTCTTCCTAGACTCAGTAGAGGGGGAGGTTTGCTTTGAGCAGATAAAAATAGTTACTTTAGATCGGTGAGGTTCGTCGTAAATCTAAATTGAAGGTTTTGTAGGGGGCTTATCGATTTCTTCTATGATGAGAGAATATTGATGGTTCGACCCTAACGTCTTTTCTACCGACTCGTGAGCCTTGTGATTGACATCACATTGAGGTATGTTTCTTGCTTGGAGAATTTGCTATGAGTGCGGACATCGGGTTACATATCAAAAGATTGCCCAATTGTAGATGAGTATTTACCGGTTTAGTCTTTGAGGTTGAATTTTTCTAGGCGTGGTCAAGGTTCTCGAGAAGCAGTGTTGGGTTATTGTCGAAGTATCACGACGAAAGTCAGGTGAGATTTATAGTTAAAGTCGTCGTACGAGCTCTTGTTAGACAATTTGTAGATCATGCCAGAAATGACAAGCTTGTTACTGAGAGTGTGTTAAATGGTTTGGTCCCATTGTGGTTTTCAGTTTCTTGATGGCAGTTTGATTTCTTGTTCTTACCTTGGTAGAGATTTTATTAAAGGGGATTCTGTGATAAGTTTCCTCGAGGTTGTCACTGGTTTGGTAAATTAATGGATTGGTAAGTGTTGGTAAGTAAATGTTCCAACGTGGGTGGTGTGTATGGTTTAGTGTGGCAGTCTCTATGGACTTGTTAGACTTACCCTTGGTACGGGTTGGTCATGTGTGTGCGAGGGGTACCTTGGTTTCCAAGAAAGAATCTCAAGTTGAGGTTTGGAATGAACCAGTTGTCGGTATTGTGTGTAAAGAAATTCTATCTCTTTAGCTTATGTGTTGTGATCATGTGATGCTAGTTGAAGAGGACCTTGTAGGTTGCAAGACATTCATAGTTCGCGCGGTTGATGCAAGAGTGATAGTCTGTAGTTTAGAGCGGTGGACATACAAGTGGTTATCGAGGTACTATTCGAGGCTTGAGCGGGATAACCCTTTGGTTGTGGAGTAGTACCCATGATAAGAGATGTGTTGAGTTCGGTATTTAGTGTTCATCACTTTGTGGTCTGACATCTACCGAACCCCTCATATGAGAACTCCTTGGTAGAGGAGGGGGTGCGAGCAATGTCGCCAAGGGGTTCACCTTGGGACGTGCATATATTGGTATAATGAGATATAATGGTGTTAGCTGTTGTGCGCTGATGTATAACAGTGGAATGTCAGTATTTGTTTTTCAGGGCTGATGATCTTGTTAATATTGAAGAGTTTTGAGATTCCCGTAAGATCATTCAGGATGTTGGTCTCGTAAGTTGAAGGTTAAGGAGAATTAGTGTTAAAATTTGGGGATTGATGCGATGTTTAAACTCTAAGGGCAAGTTGAAGAGTGTTTTGGACTTACGAATGCGTCGCGATAATCTTAAGTTCGATAAATAAGGGTTGCTTATTCGGGTTTGAGATGGATTATTTTCATGTTTGGCGACAATGTACGATATTCCGAATGGCTTTGGAGAAATATGGGTTTTGGTTAAAGTTGTATGGAATCGGATCCTTGTGTTGTAAAAAGTTGTGTTGAGAGAACGATTAGGAAACTTGAAGGACTTGCTAAAGTGTTAGCACCAACACTAGTCAGAAATTGGTGGTTGAGAGTGAAAGAGTCAGATTTTTTAGGATAGTTTGGTGGTTTGATCTCTAGTAGAGCTTTATTGTGGTAACAATTTTCTTTTGGAACCGAAGTGGCTTGGCTAGTAGAATCGCTTGAGCGTGGATTCGTATCTACTTATGTCGTAGTAGGTTCAAGAAAATGAGGCGTTAAGTTCTATATTAGTTAATCAAGTTGTGGAAGAAGGTTGTATTTTCATGTTAGATTGATGATAGAACATGGTTGATGGGGTTTGTTATTTCTAAACACGTGGGTTATGATGATTATATATGAGGAAGTGCCCTGTGGTATACCTTGAAGAAGTGTCGCGTTATGGACGCAAATGAGGGTTGAGTTCGGGAGTTTGGAAAATGCTAGTGATGGTAGAGAGGTTTGTTCACCGAGTTGTGACTTATCCGGAGTAAGTTGATGAGGTTGGTGTCAGCAGTCTTGTTGAGATTATCTTTGGGTGATTAGTTCCAGTCTAATAGGAGTGTTGTTTTGGACGTTATGAATGTTTTGTTGAGGAAGTTTTGTAAAAATGTTAAGGCTTTATGTTAAGAGTTTTGGTTAGGAAGGTTTTATGGAGAACTTAGGGTCGTGGGCATGCATGATCGAAAGTATGGTTAGATTTTCAGTAAAGTATCATCTATTTCCTTTGTTTAAATTTCGGGGACATAATTTTCTTTTAAGAGGTGAGAGTTGTAACGACTCGAATTTTTGGATCTAAGAGTCGAGTGACCCAGGCGTGGGGCTTTGCATTTGGGCCTTGATGTTGGGCCCTTGGGAGTCTTTTTGGGCTTGATCTTGGTTGTTGGGCTTGAGTTGATGGTTTGGCTTTGAGCTAGGAAGATGTCATGAGGGTAAAATGGTAATTTCATATTTTGATAATGGAAAAGTGGGAGGTGTTGTGTTTTTCTGCGAGAAAAAGAAGAGGGATGATCTCATTATGTTTCTTTGTCTTCTTCTCTCATCCAAACTCATATCCTATTCCAAAACCAAAACCTAAAGGTTGGATCTTAGAGAATTGTGGGGGAAATCTCGTTTTGCTTGAAGAAGGAAGTTCGATCAGCATCAAAGGATCTTTAATCCAAGGTAAATATTGTTGAGGATTGAGAAGTAAGGTGTTTTGAGGGGGTGGAAGAGGATGAACGAAAATGGGTCTTTTAGGGCTTCTTCATCAGCTTTAATTCGAGGTTAGTACTCCACTAACTCATTTGAATTCCTGCAACTCATAAAAATATGCTTTGTGCATGATTTGGGTGTTTATGGTTTGATATGCTTTGGTTGACCTCTTTAATGGTAAAGTGTGGGTTTGATGTTGCTAAGGCTTAAAATTGGTAGAGACTCACTTAATACCTTCACCATAACTTGTAGGAGTAATTTGGGGCTTAACCATATAGGTTAAGTATGATTTCTAGGTGAAATCCGCACCAAGGTTCAAAATTTGGGTTCGAGTACGGTACTAGGTGGTTGCGTATTGGTACGCCTTCATGCTAAGTAAGGTGGGTCATGAGAGGAGTACCGGTACGGTTTACCGCGTATCGGTACTCCATGCATAGTGAGAATTCCAATGGTGGATTAGCGTATACGTGCGATGCGTATCGATACTGATTGTTACATTGCCTAGAAAGGCTTTGTGTACCGGTACGCTAAGGTAAGCGTATCGGTACAGGGCGATCCAAGTAACGATATAGAGTACCGATACGGTACGAAGTTTATTGGTACGACTTGAAATCTACTTTTTTCGAACCAAATTTGAGTATCGATACCCATGGGGGAGTACCGGTATCTACAGGGGCTTACCGATACCCATATAGGCGTATCGGTCTTGCTGGGCAATCTACCCAAGAATTTTGAGGCTGCATTTTTAATTCGAGGCAAAAGGCCCTGGGGTCCGTTAATGTGTAAAATGAATATTAAAACTGAGAAATGAAGAATTAAACCTCGTGTATGAATGAAATGGCTAATGCCTTAGTATATATTCGGTAATCTGTGTGAGGTGGTAACCCATAGGGATCATATGAGGATCAATTGATGTATGGTAATTAGGGTCCTTGTTGTGTGCGGAAAGGGCGCCTATAGGGTTAAGTCTTATTGAATAATAAGATAAATTAACGAGAATGGCTAATGTGTACTTTCTTAACATACTAATAATTAGATAAGCTCAATGGGGTGGTATAATAATTGGTAGAAACTATAGGGCGATGGTAAGTGTGTTAGAGTTGTGTGCGGTAAAACCCTTGTGTCGAGGTTGAGTGTTGTGTGGTGGCTAGGGTTCTTGTTGTGTGCTGATGGAACACCTAGATAGTCGAGTCATCTCTTGTTGTTGGGATTTGGATACCCTAAGTATACGAATGGTGAGCAGACTGGTAGGTTGTGACCATTGCAAACCGCCTTCTCTCAACACCGCATGTTTTCTTGGGTGAGTCAAGAAAAGGTATGTCGGTGAAGTCGGAAGTGGAAGAGGATGAATGATCAGCTTCTGCGCTAGTTTAAGGTGTCAAACAACAGCATATGAGTAAGATTTTTCACGGGCTGAAATAAGTATGCCCAATAGTTGTCACATCATGGTAAAGGTGGTCGAGGTTAAATGTGGATTCAAGTTGACATTTGATGCACGAAAATGCTTTACCCAGATATCTTTGAACTAGTCATTTGTACTTTAAGCACTCAAATGAATCTTAGAGCCAAATATCGAGTCAATGAGGATTCATGGTGTTTTAAGGAATTGCACATCGTAAGATTCTTTCCGTGAATTGCAGGAGGAGGTCGGCGCTTGAGCGCATAAAAATAGTTACTTTAGATCGCACCAGGTTCGCCGAAATCTAAATTGGAAGGTTTGTGGGGTTTATCGATTTCTTCTATTTACGCAGAATATTGATGGTTCGACCCTAACGCCTTTTCTACCGACTCTCACAGCCTTGTGATTGACATCACATTGAGGTGTGTTTCTCATGGAGTAATTTGCTATGAGTTGCGACATCAGTTACATATCAAAAAAGACTGCCCAATTGTAGATGAGTATTTACCGCTTAGTCTTTGAGGTTGAATTTTCAGCGTGGTCAAGGTTCCTTCTGAGAAGCAGCCATTGGGTTATCATCGAAGCATCACGACGAAAGTCATGTGAGATTTATAGTCGTCGCACGAGCTCTGTTAGACAATTTGTAGATCATGCCGTAAATGACAAGCTTGTTATCGAGTGTGTCGGTTTGGTCCCATTGTGGTTTTACTACGGCGCTTGATTTCTTGTTCTTACCTTGGTAGAGAGATTTTATTGAAGCGGGATTCTGTGATAAGTTTCTCGGTGTTGTCACCGGGTTTGCAAATTAATGGATTGGTAAGTGTTGGTAAGTAAATGTTCCAACGTGGGTGGTGTGTGTATGGTTTAGTGTGCGCTTGCGGACTTGTTGTGACTTACCCTTGGCAATGGGTTGGTCATGTGCGAGGTTTTGGTTTCAAGAAAGCATCTCGTCAGGTTTGGAATAAACCAGCTTGTCGGTATTGTGTGTAAAGAAATTCTATCTCTTAGCTTATGTGTTGTGATCATGTGATGCTAGTTGAAGAGGACCTTGTAGGCAAGACATCTTCATATTCGCGTTGATGCAAGAGCGATAGTCTCAGAGTTTGAGAGCGCGGACATACAAGGTTATCGAGGTTTATTCGAGGCTTCAGCGGGATAACCCTTTAAGGTGAGTAGCACCTATGGGATAAGAGATGTTGAGTTCGGTATTTAGTGTTCATCACTTTGTGGTCTCGACATCTACCGAACCCCTCACATGCAGAACCTCGTGTATAAGGGCGCGAAGCTGAACGCCGCTGGCGGGTTCACCTCGGTGACGTGCATATATTGCATAATGAGATATAATGGTGTTAGTCATAGCGCCGATGTATAACAAGGAATGTCAAGATTTGTTTTTCTGCAATGGCGATCTTGTTAATATTGAAGAGTTTTGAGATTCCCCCGTGAAGATCATTCAGACGTTGGTCTCGTAAGTCAAGGTTAAGGAGAATTACGTTAAAATTAGGATTATTGATGTTTAAACTCTAAGTGGCAAGTTGAAGAGTGTTTTGGACTTACGAATGCGTCATAATCTTAAGTTCTATAATAAGTAGTTGCTTATTCGGTTTGAAGATGATTATTTTCATGTTTCACACAACGCATCTATATTCAACGGCTTTAAGAATATGGGTTTTGGTTAGTTGTATGAATCTGATCCTTGGGGGCAAAAAGTTGTGTTGAGAGAACGATTAGGAAACTTGAAGGACTTGGTTAAAGTGTTACACCAACACTATCGAAATTGGTGGTTGAGAGGAAAGAGTCGATTTTTTAGGATAAGCCAAGTGGTTGTAATTTTATATTTTGATAATGGAAAAGTGGGAGGTGTTGTGTTTTTTCTGCGAGAAAAAAAGAAGGGGATGATCTCATTATGTTTCTTTGTCTTCTTATCTCTTCCAAACTCATCTCATATTCCAAAACCAAAACCTAAAGGTTGAATCTTTGAGAATTGTGGGGGAAATCTCGTTTTGCTTGAAGAGGGAAGTTCGATCAGCATCAGAGGATCTTTAATCCAAGGTAAATATTGTTGAGAATGGAGAAGCAAGGTGTCTTGAGGGGGTGGAAGAGGATGAACGAAAATGGGTCTTTGAGGTCTTCTTCACCAGCTTTAATTCGAGGTTAGTACACCACTAACTCCTTTGAATTCCTGCAACTCATAAAAATAGGCTTTGTGTATGATTTGGGTGTTTATGGTTTGATATGCTTTGGTTGACCTCTTTAATGGTAAAGTGTGGTATTGATGTTGCTAAGGCTTAAAATTGGTAGAGACTTACTTAATACCTTCACCATAACTTGTAGGAGTAATTTGGGGCTTAACCATATAGGTTAAGTAGGATTTCTAGGTGAAATCCGCACCCAGGGTTCAAATTTTGGGTTCGAGTACCGGTACGGGGTAGTTGCGTATTGGTACGCCTTCGTGCTAAGGAAGATGGGTCGTGAGAGGAGTACCGGTACGGCTTATAGCATATCGATACTCCATGTATAGTGAGAATTCCAGTGGTGGATTAGCGTACCGATACGTGCGATGCGTATCGATACTCATTGTTATATTGTCTAGAAAGGCTTTGTGTACCGGTACGCTAAGGTGGGCGTATCAGTACGAATAGAGATCGGTACATGGCGATCCAAGTATCGATATAGAGTACCAGTACGGCACGGAGAGTATCGGTACGACTTGAAATCTACTTCTTTCGAACTGAATTTGAGTATCGGTACCCATGGGGAAGTACCGGTACCTATAGGGGCGTACCGATACCCATATAGGCGTATTGGTACTCGCTGGGCAATCTGTCCAAAAATTTTGAGGCTGTGTTCGGGTGTTCTTTAATTCGAGGCGAAAGGCCCTAAGGGTCCTTTAAGGTGTAAAATGAATATTAAAATTGAGAAATGGAGAATTAAACCTCGTGTATGAATGAAATGGCTAATGACTCGATATATATTGGGTAAATGTGGTGAGGTGGTAACCCATAGGGATCATAGGAGGATCAATTGATGTTGTGTGGTAATTAGGGTCCTTGTTGTGTATGGAATGGGCGCCTATAGGGTTAAGTCTTATTGAATAATAAGATAAATTAATGAGAATGGCTAATGTGAACTTTATTAACATACTAATAATTAGATAAGCTCAATGAAGTGGTATAATAATTGGTAGAAACCATAGGGTGATGGTAAGTGTGTTAGAGCTGTGTGCGGTAAAACCCTTGTGTCGAGGTTGAGTGTTGTGTGGTGGCTAGGGTCCTTGCTGTGTGCTGATGGGACACCTAGATAGTCGAGTCATCCCTTGTTGTTGGATTTGGATACCCTAGTATGTTGCAACACCTTGAAGACTCCCAAATGTTGGATCTCGATGCTTTACGGATGCGGGCCTCATTCGAAGATGCTTGATGAGAGATCTCGAGCATGGATGTAGGATCTCGATGCTATGTGGACGCGGGCCTTACTCGTAGTGTAGGATCCCGATGCTATGTGGATGCGAGCCGTACTCAAGTGTAGGATTCTGATGCTTTGTGGACGCGAACCTCACTTAATTGTTATTGGTGTTATCTGTGTGATGCTAGGTAAATGTATGAGGTTCTAGTATGAGCTGTGTGCGTAATCATACATTCATAATGCCATGTGTTTAGGCGGTTATGATAGCGCCATTGCTATATTGCCATGATATCATTCCTGTTGTATTGTTTTATTTATGATTTACATAAAGCATGGTTGATTGGTGGTGTATCCACTGAGCTCTGTTAGCTCAGCGTTCAGAATCGTTGTTTCCGTTCGTAGGTTAGTAGGGTTGGCTCGTTCTTGGAGGAGCACTATCAGGGAAGGATTCCAGCACCTCATCTCATTAGAGTACATTATTTAGGTCCTAGGGCTATGTATTCGTAGGAACCTAATGTATATTGTAAATTGTATTTGGATTTTCAAACGATCGAGTGGAAGGTTTACAATGTAATTTAAAAAGGAGCTTTATTGTATATCTTTTCCGAATATTTATTATGTTTTATTGGGTTGTAAATAAATGGATTTTCATAATGGGTTTGTGGTTTGGGCTAAACTAGGTCAAAATTGTTTGGTTGGGTTTCAGGCGTGAGGCCCAAAGATGACATTCGGGTCGTGGATGTTACATTTAGTGGTACCAGAGCCTAGGTTTAGCCGGTTCTAGGAATACCATAGGGTGGTTAGGAGTCGTGAATAAGTGTCTAACGAATACAAGCCTGTGTGTCTAAGTTTTACTCTTCAAGACTAAAATCTAGATGATGTACCATGTGTTCGCGTGTGTCGTTGGTTGCGACATTAAGATAGATTCTATCGCGGTCGTAAGGGCCAAGGTGTTGGCTGATTCCTTTGAGGATGAATCTGAGATCAGAGTTGTCTCAGATGTTAAGCTTGGGCTTATGAAGGAATGGAGGAGTTGAGAGTATGCCCTCCTCCTCTCGCTTGAGAAGTAATCATGGTTATGTGCCGTAAGTTGCCTTAAAAGCCTTGAGTTTATGGTGAGAACCTCCTGTGGCGAGATTTTACGTGTATGTAGACGACCCTTATAGAACAAATGAGATGACTTGTTAGTGGTAGAGTGTCGATCGGAGGTCTCATCGTTCGTAGTATGTGAGCCTTAATGGTGGGTACCATGTGATGGGGATGTAGCATGCCCAATAGATATGTGTTTTTGTCTAATGTGGAGAGGTACATGATGGTTGTGAGGTCTTAAGTATGATCCGAGTAAAATTTGAATGCCCCGAGATCTCGAGCAAGGTATGCTTTTTGTGGTTGTTTATAGTAGTGCCTGGAAGGACATCGTGAGTTTTGTACGAGGTGATGCTCGAGTAAGGCTTGCGAATACATGGTTGACAGATACAATAGAGTTGTCTTCTAAATGAATTGATATGGTCTTGGCCTTTGGTTGTTGTCCGATCATGAGCCGGCTTGAGATGACAAGTGTAGTGTTGGAAGCTTTGCGGTTTTAAGAAAACTAGACCCAGAGTAATGGGAAAGACAAACTACCATCTTCTGAATGCGGTTCAAACCAGTTGGGTTGATGACGCGAGATCGACCAAGGAGAGTCGTGAAGAGAGCCATGTTCTTTTAATGGAAGGAGCATTATTGTTACGAATCTAAGTATAGTAAAAGGGGTTGAGAAAAGATGACATGATCAATTAGATTGATGGTTAAAAACACTCAGAGGGATCTGAGGATGACGTGGAATAGTTTTAAGAAATCCTAACTCTATCGTCTTTTTCTTAAATGCAATGTATACGAATGGTGAGAGACCGTAGGGTTAGGACCACAGCCTGCTCTCTCAACACCAGATGTTTTCTTGGGTGAGTCAAGAAAAGGTATGTCGGTGAAGCTCTTATGAAGAGGATGAATGATCAGTTCTTGCAGTTAGTTTAAGGTGTCAAACAATGTTATGTATGAGTAAGATTTTTCTACGGTTGAGCTGTTATGCCCAATAGTTGTTGCTATCGAAGGGTAAAGGTGGTTGAGGTTAAATGTGGATTCAAGTTGACATTTGATGCACGAGGCAACAGTTTTACCCGGGATATTCTTTGAACTAGTCATTTGTACGAAGCACTCAAATGACCTTAGAGCCAACATTGAGTCAGTTGAGGATTCTGTAGGTAGTGTTTTAAGGAATTAGAACATCGTAAGATTCTTCCTAGACTCTGTAGAGGGGAGGGTTTGCGCTTTGAGCAGATAAAAAATAGTTACTTTAGATCAGCTGAGGGTTCGTCAGAAATCTAAATTGAAGGTTTTGTAGGGGGCTTATCGATTTCTTCTATGACAGAGAATATTGATGGTTCGACCCTAACGTCTTTTCTACCGACTCGTGAGCCTTGTGATTGACATCACATTGAGGTATGTTTCTTGCTTGGAGAATTTGCTATGAGTGCCAGACATCGGGTTACATATCAAAAGATTGCCCAATTGTAGATGAGTATTTACCGGTTTAGTCTTTGAGGTTGAATTTTTCTAGGCGTGGTCAAGGTTCTTCGAGAAGCAGTGTTGGGTTATTGTCGAAGTATCACGACGAAAGTCAGGTGAGATTTATAGTTAAAGTCGTCGTACGAGCTCTTGTTAGACAATTTGTAGATCATGCCAGAAATGACAAGCTTGTTACTGAGAGTGTGTTAAATGGTTTGGTCCCATTGTGGTTTTCAGTTTCTTGATGGCAGTTTGATTTCTTGTTCTTACCTTGGTAGAGATTTTATTAAAGGGGATTCTGTGATAAGTTTCCTCGAGGTTGTCACTGGTTTGGTAAATTAATGGATTGGTAAGTGTTGGTAAGTAAATGTTCCAACGTGGGTGGTGTGTATGGTTTAGTGTGGCAGTCTCTATGGACTTGTTAGACTTACCCTTGGTACGGGTTGGTCATGTGTGTGCGAGGGGTACCTTGGTTTCCAAGAAAGAATCTCAAGTTGAGGTTTGGAATGAAACGGTTTGTCGGTATTGTGTGTAAAGAAATTCTATCTCTTTAGCTTATGTGTTGTGATCATGTGATGCTAGTTGAAGAGGACCTTGTAGGTTGCAAGACATTCATAGTTCGCGCGGTTGATGCAAGAGTGATAGTCTGTAGTTTAGAGCGGTGGACATACAAGTGGTTATCGAGGTACTATTCGAGGCTTGAGCGGGATAACCCTTTGGTTGTGGAGTAGTACCCATGATAAGAGATGTGTTGAGTTCGGTATTTAGTGTTCATCACTTTGTGGTCTGACATCTACCGAACCCCTCATATGAGAACTCCTTGGTAGAGGAGGGGGTGCGAGCAATGTCGCCAAGGGGTTCACCTTGGGACGTGCATATATTGGTATAATGAGATATAATGGTGTTAGCTGTTGTGCGCTGATGTATAACAGTGGAATGTCAGTATTTGTTTTTCAGGGCTGATGATCTTGTTAATATTGAAGAGTTTTGAGATTCCCGTAAGATCATTCAGGATGTTGGTCTCGTAAGTTGAAGGTTAAGGAGAATTAGTGTTAAAATTTGGGGATTGATGCGATGTTTAAACTCTAAGGGCAAGTTGAAGAGTGTTTTGGACTTACGAATGCGTCGCGATAATCTTAAGTTCGATAAATAAGGGTTGCTTATTCGGGTTTGAGATGGATTATTTTCATGTTTGGCGACAATGTACGATATTCCGAATGGCTTTGGAGAAATATGGGTTTTGGTTAAAGTTGTATGGAATCGGATCCTTGTGTTGTAAAAAGTTGTGTTGAGAGAACGATTAGGAAACTTGAAGGACTTGCTAAAGTGTTAGCACCAACACTAGTCAGAAATTGGTGGTTGAGAGTGAAAGAGTCAGATTTTTTAGGATAGTTTGGTGGTTTGATCTCTAGTAGAGCTTTATTGTGGTAACAATTTTCTTTTGGAACCGAAGTGGCTTGGCTAGTAGAATCGCTTGAGCGTGGATTCGTATCTACTTATGTCGTAGTAGGTTCAAGAAAATGAGGCGTTAAGTTCTATATTAGTTAATCAAGTTGTGGAAGAAGGTTGTATTTTCATGTTAGATTGATGATAGAACATGGTTGATGGGGTTTGTTATTTCTAAACACGTGGGTTATGATGATTATATATGAGGAAGTGCCCTGTGGTATACCTTGAAGAAGTGTCGCGTTATGGACGCAAATGAGGGTTGAGTTCAGGAGTTTGGAAAATGCTAGTGATGGTAGAGAGGTTTGTTCACCGAGTTGTGACTTATCTGGAGTAAGTTCAGTAGGTTGGTGTCTGACAGTGCTGTTGAGATTATCTTTGGGTGATTAGTTCCAGGTCTAATAGGAGTGTTGTTTTGGACGTTATGAATGTTTTGTTGAGGAAGTTTTGTAAAAATGTTAAGGCTTTATGTTAAGAGTTTTGGTTAGGAAGGTTTTATGGAGAACTTAGGGTCGTGGGCATGCATGATCGAAAGTATGGTTAGATTTTCGGCAGTATCATCTATTTCCTTTGTTTAAATTTCGGGGACATAATTTTCTTTTAAGAGGTGAGAGTTGTAACGACTCGAATTTTTGGATCTAAGAGTCGAGTTGACCCGAGGCGTGGGGCTTTGCATTTGGGCCTTGATGTTGGGCCCTTGGGAGTCTTTTTGGGCTTGATCTTGGTTGTTGGGCTTGAGTTGATGGTTTGGCTTTGAGCTAGGAAGATGTCATGAGGGTAAAATGGTAATTTCATATTTTGATAATGGAAAAGTGGGAGGTGTTGTGTTTTTCTCTGCAGAAAAAGAAGAGGGATGATCTCATTATGTTTCTTTGTCTTCTTCTCTCATCCAAACTCATATCCTATTCCAAAACCAAAACCTAAAGGTTGGATCTTAGAGAATTGTGGGGGAAATCTCGTTTTGCTTGAAGAAGGAAGTTCGATCAGCATCAAAGGATCTTTAATCCAAGGTAAATATTGTTGAGGATTGAGAAGTAAGGTGTTTTGAGGGGGTGGAAGAGGATGAACGAAAATGGGTCTTTTAGGGCTTCTTCATCAGCTTTAATTCGAGGTTAGTACTCCACTAACTCATTTGAATTCCTGCAACTCATAAAAATATGCTTTGTGCATGATTTGGGTGTTTATGGTTTGATATGCTTTGGTTGACCTCTTTAATGGTAAAGTGTGGGTTTGATGTTGCTAAGGCTTAAAATTGGTAGAGACTCACTTAATACCTTCACCATAACTTGTAGGAGTAATTTGGGGCTTAACCATATAGGTTAAGTATGATTTCTAGGTGAAATCCGCACCAAGGTTCAAAATTTGGGTTCGAGTACGGTACTAGGTGGTTGCGTATTGGTACGCCTTCATGCTAAGTAAGGTGGGTCATGAGAGGAGTACCGGTACGGTTTACCGCGTATCGGTACTCCATGCATAGTGAGAATTCCAATGGTGGATTAGCGTATACGTGCGATGCGATCGACATCGATTGTTACATTGCCTAGAAAGGCTTTGTGTACCGTACGCTAAGGTAAGCGTATCGGTGCAGGCGATCCAAGTAACGATATAAAGTACCGTCTGATACGAAGTTTATTGGTACGACTTGAAATCTACTTTTTCGAACCAAATTTGAGTATCGATACCCATGGGGGAGTCTGGGTATCTCTGAGGGCTTACCGATACCCATATAGGCGTATCGGTCTTCTTTGGGCAATCTACCCAAGAATTTTGAGGCTGCATTTTTAATTCGAGGAGGCAAAAGGCCCCGGGGTCCGTTAATGTGTAAAATGAATATTAAAAACCGAGAAATGAAGAATTAAACCTCGTGTATGAATGAAATGGCTAATGCCTTAGTATATATTGATGTCTGTGTGAGGTGGTAACCCATAGGGATCATATGAGGATCAATTGATGTATGGTAATTAGGGTCCTTGTTGTGTGCGGAAAGGGCGCCTATAGGGTTAAGTCTTATTGAATAATAAGATAAATTAACGAGAATGGCTAATGTGTACTTTCTTAACATACTAATAATTAGATAAGCTCAATGGGGTGGTATAATAATTGGTAGAAACTATAGGGCGATGGTAAGTGTGTTAGAGTTGTGTGCGGTAAAACCCTTGTGTCGAGGTTGAGTGTTGTGTGGTGGCTAGGGTTCTTGTTGTGTGCTGATGGAACACCTAGATAGTCGAGTCATCTCTTGTTGTTGGGATTTGGATACCCTAAGTGTGTTGCAACACCTTAAAGATTCCCGAATGTTGGATCCCGATGCTTTGTGGACGCGGGCCTCATTCGAAGATGCTTGATGAGAGATCTCGAGCATGGATGTAGGATCCCGATGTTATGTGGACGCGAGCCTCATCCCCTTGAGTATAGGATCTCGATGCTATGTGGACGTGAGCCTTACTCGTAGTGTAAGATCCCGATGCTATGCGGACGCGAGCCTCACTCAAGTGTAGGATTCCGATGCTTTGTGGACGCGAACCTCACTTAATTGTTGTTGGTGTTATCTGTGTGATGCTAGGTAAATGTATGAGGTTCTAGTATGAGCTGTGTGCGTAATCATTGCCATGATATCATTCTTGTTGCATTGCTTTATTTATGATTTGCATGAAGCATAGTTGAGTGGCGGTGTATCCACTGAGCTTTGTTAGCTCAGCGTTCGGAATTATTGTTTTCGTTCGCAGGGTAGTAGGGTTGGCTCGTTCTTGGAGGAGCATCATCAGGGAATGATTCCAGCGCCTCATCTCATCAGAGTACAATATTTAGGTCGTAGGGCTATGTATTTGTAAGAACCTATTGTATATTGTAAATCGTATTTGGATTTTCAAACGATCGAGTCAAAGGTTTACAATGTAATTTAAAAAGGAGCTCCATTGTATATGTTTTTGAATATTTATTATGTTTTATTGGGTTGTGTTGTAACCCATTTTTGTTCGGGTTAGACCCAAAATAAGCCCAATATCCCTACCTATTATTCCCAATTAAAAAAGCCCTTTATCCAGTCCGAAATGCCGTATTTTGCAGACTCGAAAAACATGAAAGAATACGCTATCATCCGAAAATTTTCGATCTGTAAAATCAATGTATTCACTTTTTTTAGGTATTTAATACCCTAAAATTTTTATTTAGGAGAACCTATCGAATGAAATATATATATATATATATAAAGTAAAAAAAAGAGAGGAAAATTCACGTGGCTCAAAATGAGCCACGTCTCTCATCCCCACCCCTTCAAGGCTATAAATAGCCAAGAGGGCAGCCACCAATTTACACCCAACAATTGAAGGCCAACAATTTCAATTCAAGAAATTGGCCAAAGCCATGTAAATTGGCAATTCGGCATCCCCAAAATAAGGGGAGCCATGGCCGGCCAAGAGGCGGGCCAGGGGTAACTGCCTCTCGGCCTCCGATTCAACATTTAATCGGGGTCTCTTTCGTGATCTGATCTAGTTAAATTTTTAGGCAATGTCGAGGTAGCATCGAGATCTTGGTGGGGACGGGTCAAAGCTTTTCATAAAAGGTCGCTACATGTTGTAAATAAATGGATTTACATAATGGGTTTGTGGTTTTGGCTAAACTAAGTCAAAATTGTTTGGTTGGGTTTCAGGCGTGAGGCCCAAATGTGACATCCGTGCCGTAGGTGTTACATTAAATATTTGATTATTTTAAAAAATTATTATTTTTAAATAAATTTTGAAATTATTTTTTTTATATTTTTAAAATATATATTTTAGATTTTTTTTAGATTTTTTTTGTTTTTAGATATTTTTTTAAAATTAAAAATTGAAAAATCCTAAAAATGACAAGTCACATTATCCTATTGCGACACATATCAAAAGAAATTTTTAAAAAAACTGTTAAAATTAACGGTCAACGTTGGTCAAAAGCTCAAATTAATTTTTTTTCTTGAATTTGAGAGCTTAATAAGGCATAAAAAAAATTTAGGGACTTAATTAATTATTTTATAAAAATATAAGGGCTTGTTGAACTCTTTAAGTCAATTATAAATTAATTAATTATTTTATAATTGGGTTGATTTTTAGATAATCAGTCAAGATTTTAATTATTAAAATATAGATAATAACTTTTGAATAAAACACAAAACAAATTCTTACAACTAAGAAAATTATTTGAATTAAAATATCTTTTATTTGTTATATCATACCGTTGACTTTAATCAAAATTTTAAACCAAAATTAACTTTTTTTAATAAAATGAAATGATGAAGTTAAGATTTGAGGTTGTGGTAAAATATAAATATTTAAAAGTATGGGCAAATTCAGAAATAAGTTATTTTTTAAAAAAATTATATAGGGGGACAAAGGTGAGATTTTTTTTAAAGGTGGGGCAAGACAATTGTAGCTCCGCCGCTGAATGAACTATTAGGTGACCGTTAAAGGGGAAAGTCTAAAAAACCTCGCCTAAAATGCGGCCAATATAAATTCTTAAAAAATGGTAAGAATTTATGTAGGACTGAATAAAAATTTGTGTAGATTTTGCCTTAGGTGAAAATTTGTGTAGCCACACAAATTTTTATATTATAGCCCAAATTCTTACCAAAATGGTAAGAATTTGTGTAGATTGTAACAATTTGTGTAGTTACACAAATTCTTACCGAGTAAAATTTGTGTAGGATCACCTCATTTTAGCTGCACACTCTAGAACTACCCTTGTTAAAGCCTATGTAACATAACACAAGAAATATAAAATATTAGTTATTATCTATTATCAGTTAATCTAATCGAATAATATTATTAAAATTTTAAAATAAAATTAGAATTTGAATCTTGATGTTGTGATGAAACAAATTAATTTTAAAAAAAATCATCATATAACAAGTTTTTGTAGTACTCGATTTTAGTTAGTCTATTAATGAATCGATATCGATTTTTATATAAAAATACATTAGTTATTACCAACGGGGTTGGTACAAGTAGTAAGCAATTTGGTATCGCTTAAGCATATCTCGAGTTCAGAATTTTGTATATGCAGAAAACCTCGTTAATATACTCACCCGTTAAATTTAAGTGTACGACACATATCGTCCGAATTAGTCAAGATAAGGCCTCGAAAACTTACAGGAAACCAAAAATACATTAGTTATTAAGGAAAATCACATATTTAGTACACTAACTGCTAATATTACTATTTTGGTACCCCAACTATTATTTTTAACAAAATGGTACCTAACGTTACATTTTTGTTATATTTTGGTACCCGACCGTTAAAAACTAACAGAAATAATGATGTGGCTTGGGTTAATAACACATTTAGTCCAAAAACTTATACAATCTATCAATTTAGTCTAAAGTTTATCAATTTAAACATTATTTTAATTTTTGGATTAAAATTGTAAATTCCTCATTTTTCTTCTTCTAGCCGAACGTAATTTGCAATTTTACCCCAAAATTAAGATGAAGTTTTAAATTTATGAATTTAGACTAAATTGATCATGTATATAAGTATTTTGAACTAAAATTATAATTATAACAAATCACATCATCATTTCCATTAATTTTTAATGGCCGAAATACTAAAACAAAATAAAAATATAATATTAAATATTATTTTACTAAAAATAATAGTTGTGGTACCAAAAACTATTACATATATAGTTTTCCCTAGTTATTATTTTAAAATGTCACTTTCAGTTCTCCTCTTTTGACTTTCTTCGCTCAAAAATGAAGATAACACGAAACTATGAGAAGAACCAACCAATTTACGGAAACAACAATTTTCCCATCATTTTATAAACTGAAAATCAAGGAAAAGAAATCAGAGGAAAAACAGGGTGAAAAAATGGCAGAGCAAGGGAAAAGTTCAAGGCTATCAGCTCCAACATATCCCACAATAACTTTACCACCAAGACCAACCGCCATCGATGGCTTGTTTCCAACTGGTTCAGGGCTAAGTCCAGGTCCTATGACACTTGTTTCAGCCTTTTTCTCGGACCCCGACTCAACAAACACGTCTTTTTCTCAGCTCTTAGCCGGTGCCATGGCTTCACCTGGGGCTAAACTGCCTTACAATTCAATGGATGGCTCATTTATGGAAGTGGGTTTTGAAAATGGAGGTGAAAAAAATTCTGGGTTTAAGCAAAATACACCTTTGAATTCGGGTGTTGGTAATTCCCCTTGGTTCACCGTGCCTCCTGGGTTAAGCCCTTCTGGTTTGCTTAACTCTCCTGCCTTCTTTTGCCTTTCTCCTCAGGTGATTTGGGTTGGCTTTTGATGTTTTAATTTTGGGTTTTCTTTGTTTTTTATTGCTTTAATTGAAGTAAATGATTTGAGGTTTTATAGTATCTTGGATTTCAATGCTCTTTCAATTGTTGAATCGAAGATTTTGGAATTAACTAATTGATCTGTTTGGTCAATGATGTCTAGCTTATATATGTTTAATCTTATGTTGTTCAACAATTGCTTATGATTATGCTGTTTGTTTTCGAGTTCGACACCAGAATCGAACATATTTGCGGATGTGTATATATGGAACATGACCTTTTGAGGACATCCAAATACTTGAAAAAATTTGGAAGAAAATGGAACATACCCGTATCCGATGGTCAAACAAGAATCCGAGTAATATAGGGATAACCTGCATCTAGATTACATGTTGAACAGTTGAGAATTGTGAATTCCCTTGTTGGATCAGGTGTTGCTTGAGATACTAATACCGAATCTTATATATTTGTTTATCGTAACTTGTTTGGATTGATTACGGTTTCATGTTTATGGTCTAAGTTCGGATTTGAGTTACAATCCTTAGACGTCGGTATCTCCCTTTTGCTTTTGAGTTCAATATAGAACTCATAGTATTATGTGAAATATATCTATTGAACCCAGAAGCTTAAAAAAGGGGTGATTTTCATTAAATCATAATTTACTTTGTGACTTATCATCACTGTATTTGCATTCTTCTTTTAATGGTGATTGGTTAATGAAACTTTTTTGTTTAATGATACGTGCAGAGTCCTTTCAGAATATCGCACCAGCAAGCATTGGCACAGGTTACGGCTCAAGCTGCCGTAGTCCAATCTCATGTGCGTGCACAACCGGAATATCAAACTTTATCATTAGCAGCTCCTTCAGAACCATTGAACCCTCATCCATCCATCAATACTGAAGAAACTTCGCAGCAGATGCCTCCTTCGACCTTTGACCCTCAAAGTTCGGCAATGGAATACTCAGAAGCTTCTCAATTTGATAAAAAAAGTCAGCCTTCTATTGCTGTTGATAAACCGGCTGAAGATGGATACAACTGGCGTAAGTACGGGCAGAAGCAAATTAAAGGCTGCGAGTATCCGCGAAGCTACTATAAATGTACGCATTCAAACTGCCCTGTCAAAAAGATAGTCGAGCGATCTGCCGAGGGCCAAATAACTGAAATTATTTACAAAAGCGTACACAATCACGAAAAGCCTCAACCAAATAAGCAAGCGAAGGGTGGAGGTGATGGAAACGCAAATTCACAGGATAATCCGGAACTAGGTTCTCAGGCTGTAGCTGGAAATTCAAACACTTTAAGTGAAATTGTACCGTCTCATTCCATATCGGGGAAAAATCATGAATCTACTCAAGCTGTGGAATTATCTGGATTAAGTGATGGTGAGGAAGGATGTGATGGAGAGAGTCGAGAAGAAAGAGACGATGATGAACCAAATCCAAAAAGAAGGCAAGTTTCGAATCTATTTGTAACTGGTCTTGGAAATTTATAGTCCTTCAGTCTTCCTAGATTTGAGTGTTGTGCTTTTTTACTGCAGGAATATTGCAGGGGAAGCTACAGTGGTGTTGTCACACAAGACAGTGACGGATGCAAAACTTATCGTGCAAACGAGAAGTGAAGTTGACCTCTTAATTGATGGCTATCGGTGGCGCAAATATGGGCAGAAAGTTGTCAAAGGGAACCCTCATCCAAGGTACCACAGACTATATGTTTATTTGCCTATGGTTCGGATAATCGCATCATGGCATGAATTCCTTGCTGAACGTATTCTTGATTAGTAAAAGTTACATTTGCCTCTCTGTTGAAGATCTTCCGGTTCTTTCTTAAAGCATTTTTTTCCCGGAAAACTGTTGTATTGGCAATATCGAACTCTTCAACCATTTGAAGATAGACTAAATTTTACTTGTAATGATCTTTTATTCTGGCATAAACTTCGAAGCACTTTACAATGACGAACTGATTTTTTATATATATCTTGGAATCTACCTTCAAAAACAGTTTGATCTAATTTCTTGGATCATTTCGATTACCGGGTTAACAACTATTATCAGTAAACATACTTGATGGTTGTTTTACATTGTGGAGAGAAGCAATGTTGAATCATTGTTACCTGTGGTATTAGGAGTCAATCGAGTATGTCCGGTCTAGTTGATTTGTATGTTCTATAATCCGCTTCATCGTCCTTATATTTGTTTTACTTTCGAGCAGCTATACTTGCAGTCGATTGTTTACCCTTTGTCAGGATTATTTCCGATGCACCTATGACTCTATGTTATTCCTGCAGGAGCTATTACAAATGCACGAGTGCAGGATGCAATGTTCGGAAGCATGTGGAAAGAGCTTCGTCAGATCCCAAAGCTGTCATTACAACATACGAGGGGAAACACAATCACGATGTCCCAGCGGCCAGAAACAGCAGCCACAATGCAGTTAACTACAGTTTGCCTCCGCCGAAACAACAACACGATGGAGCATCTCAGAAGCATTCTTTGCTCCAAGAGATGGATTTTGGAAAAAATGTCCAGGGACCAGCAGTTTTAAGGCTAAAAGAGGAGCAAGAGTGTAAACTCTGCTACTAAAAATTATTAACCAGAAGTTCGGCGGCCGATTGCCGCCGGCTAACACGGTTATGAAATGAACAAGTGTATCAACAAAAAGGGGTCAAACAAACATGAAAGAAAATCAAATGATAATAGCTGCTTATTGATCCAATTTTGTATGTTGGAATTCGCAAGTGTTGTTGTAATATATATATGGTTAAGATCTACTTACGTTGTGTAAAATTCAATTACTTTTACAGTTTTTTTAGACCGTTGGATGATAATAATAAATGGTTAAGATTATTTCTTTATCTTTTTTTTCAAGTAATAATTTTTACATTTTTTTACTGTTAATATCATCAATCTATTTATCTTCATCTAATGATGCCAAAAAGGTGTAAAACTTTTACATAGTGTAAAAGTGATTGTATCATTTGTACATTATCCATGTGATTTTACCCAAATATCACTTCTTTTAATATTATTTACATCTCTAACATCTATGCAAAATTATTTACGAATCTAGCATCTTTGCAAGAACTCCTGATTGATATGACGAGTTCGATTCATTGTTGCATTCTTCGATAAGGTTTGGGAGATTGATATAATCCAAGTTCGTCGAGAAGCCAACAATGACTGCTGATTTCATGGCAAAACTTGATCTTGCCTTTGATGATTCTATGATGGTTTTTGAGTCACCCACCACCTAGTGATTTTTTTTTACTTTGCTTCAGAGAGATACTTTAGGTCCCCCTACCTTCGTTTAAGGAGGGACTAATATAAAGACTTTTGCCTCATTTATCAATCCAAAGAAATTTATTATTATATCATATAGACCCTAAACACCTTAATATTGAACTTGAGTTGAGGCCATGTGAGCATCTTAGCTAAACCTATGAAGATGGTTTGATGGTGATACAAAAAAGTTCTTATTTCATGGCAAATTATGAGTAGAAATTTTATTTTTATAATATATTTACAGATTTATCGGGTGAAAAGAATAACGATTACAAAAAAAAAAAAACACTTATGAGACAAGGATGAGTCTACAGTAAATATCATACATCGCTATACACCATTAATATTGGACACCGCTATACAACATTATTTTTTTAATTTTGTATAATTACATATTTTGTCATCATTATTTACACATTCTATCAATTTAGTCCTCGTTATTCATTCATTCAATCAATTCGGTCCTGATTCGAAATAATTAAACTACTAGGAAGAGCAAGGATTAAAGGAAGATGGTATTTGAGAAACAAAAAGGAAAAGGAAATGCTTTTAAAGAAAAAATGTTTTAATTTTGGTCATTCTCTTGCATGTTCCAACACATACATTTGGTTTCAAGAATTAGTAACTTACTCAATATTTCTAGTTCTGACACTAACTACTTTGAATTAGCTGCTTGAATTTATTCTCTCATTACATTCGAAACAAAAAATGTACATACGATTATTGCTTGAATTTATATGATGGTAGTTAGCTAATTACAATGGGAAGCTCTCTCTAAAACAAGAAAAATACATTATTATTTAATTGCTTCCACATTTAGCAGCTCTGTGCGACAAATTTTTCCAGTCCACCAAACGTCTCAGAAACCCTTTAACCTGTAAAATTACTGTAAGAAACATAAAATATTTTAAATGTTTGACCAAAATTGATGTAAAAAAACCAGAATAAAGTGGGAAAAAGAAGGGCAAGCTAAGATTAGTAATCTTGCCTCAGCTGGTTCTTGGAGAGGATAAAGTGGGAAAAAAAAGGGCAACCTAACTAACCAAACCGGTTCACCTAACTGATTCTCCTGACCCGGATTTCGGGATATTATAGTGCATCCCTTTTCGATTCTATACGCACAAATCCAAAGCGAGCGCCATTCTTTGTTTTCAAAGTATCGACGACAACACCATGTCTATCAAATACCCGCCAAATCCCTTCCAGTGTAATAGCGGCGATAGATTCACCTCAAACAACATCCAACAACGACGACGACCACCACTCTGCTCTTCGCTCTCCCTCATTTCTAATAGTCAAAATCATCTTTAGGCGTACCTGACTCCTACTTCTTTCTCAAGCGAAACTCACAACGAACATGGATTTTGAAATGGTGGCAGTGAAAGGAACAACACGCATAGCCTAGGATACGAGCGGCTTGATCAGCTTATGGTTGTGGGGTGATGGGGCGACGGCGAATCTCACTTGAAGGCTGTTATTGCATCACTAACAAGAAAGTAGTTAGTCTATAGATCCTTAATAGTTTATTTATTTATTTCTTATTTATAAAAGTTTCATGGTTGTTTTAGAATATCAAGTGAAAATACTGTGACACGACGCACTACAACAGTAGATCCAAAAAAACTATTTAAATTTAATGGTCAAAATTGAATCAATTAATTAAAGGGCTTAATTGATTCAAGGCTTAATTGATTCAATTTGTTGGTTCAAGAGCTTAATTGAATGCAAAAAAAGTTGAAGGGCTTCATTGATTTTTTTTTTAATTCAATGACTCCTTACACCCTTGAGCTATAATTTTATTTCGGTGTCAGAAATAAAAATAAAAAAGGTAATATTTCAGCGAACATGCTTGACAACACCCAATGACATTATTGCATACTACATCTGAAGTATTTTGGAATTTTCATAGGAATTTTGACTCTCAATATTGATTTAGCATTTTCGCTGAAATATCACCTTTAAATTTTTTATTTACTAATCTGACACCCAAATAAAATTATTTATCTATATAGTACCATTACGGTGAACTCTCCAAGCATGTGTGGCGAGATTATTATTATTATTATTATTGAGTTATTATTTAATTAGACCGATATTTAATTGAATATAATATTTGTAACCCTAAATTTGGCTTAGAAACTGTATTTTTTATTAGACTATAGTAGGGTCTAAAGTTTTTATTTTTCTGGTAAAATATTCAGAAGAGCTAAGGAAAAAAATTACTAACCAACAAAATGTGGTGGTTCTTGATGTGATATCGCGTGGTGTTAGTAATATGTTGGCTCCACCATCTCTGCCAGCGGCTATGTTTTTATCACCTCAACACCTTAAGATGCTATTGTCACGGACCAAACTTTTTGGATCGAGACATTAGCGCGAGCAACAAATAGGGAGGTTGTGCGCAATGCAACGGGCGTGTCAAATGTGACCCAGCACTCGGAGAATGGCGAGGACCATACCTTTGGGACCGAGGCGTTAGCGCAAGAACCAGCTAAAGAAGGGTTGCGCGGTGTAACGGGCTTGCCAAGACCATCACACTTGGCCCGGCACTTGGAGAATGCTAAAGAGCCCGCAAGCCCACAAGACTTAGCCAAATCCATGGAGGATTCAGGAGGGTAATTTGGTCAAAGCATTATCCATTTATTTGAATATAATGTGTAGATAATGTTTGTGATAATTAGAGATTTGAATTTGAGATTTGATCAGATAAGATAAGATAAGATCAATCTCGACCGTCGATGTAATTTAAACTGAGCCGTTGGATGTAGGGGAGTTCAACTATAAATAGAGGCTCCCTCCTCACTTGTAAATCATTCACTACTTCACTTCATACTTCACTTTGAGTAATACAAGAAGCATTTACTCTAAAACTCTTTGAGTGTTCTTTCTATTGTTCTTTGTTGTTCTTGAGTGTTCTTCGTTGTTCTAGCTGCCAATCTCTTTCTGTTGTTCTTTGATTAGCTTTCGCTTAGAACGATCTTTCGTTCGAGGGCTTCGAGGAGTGTTCGATCTTCCGGAGCAAGAATCCTGGTTGAGTTAGGTGTTTGTCGAGAGATCTTCACCTAAGACCGTGACAAGGTACTTCAGGGTGACTTAGTCGACGTTTCAAGCGAGAAAGCGACTAAGGTCCGGCACGATTCGTCTGGCAAAGGTATAGCCCCGCGACACAAGTGGTGTCAGTGACGAGGTCCATCGAATCCTGGAGTGCTGGTCGAAGCCGTTGTCGAGCAGGAGTACTCACAAGGCTGGTTGAAGGCTGACTTAGGCGTAGGAATCGACTGATTTGCGTCGAAGGCGTCTAAGGCCGCACGGATCAGCTAGAGTCAAAATCTAGCCTCGTGACAGTTGGTATCAGAGCCGGTAGCTGGTAGCCGGTAGCCAGGTTCCGTGATAGTTGGTATCTGAGTGAGTGGTGAAAGTTGATATCAAAGTTGAGCGGTGATAAGTTGGTATCAAAGACGGTAGCGGGTTCCGTGATAGTAGGCATCGGAGCGAAGTCTTGCTGATAGTTGATATCAGAAAGAGCCGTGAGAGTTGGTATCAGAGAGAGCCACGAGAGGTGGAATCAGAAAAGTGCCGTGATAAGTGCTATCCGAGCGAGTCGAGGAAGGGACTTGCGTTCGAGCCAGCTCGCAGTTGCAGTCAAGCGTGGTAGTGACTTGTGTTCAAGCCAACTTGCAGGTGTAGTCAAGTGTGGTGGGTTCCAGCTTGTAGTTGCAGATAAGCGTGGTGGTGATTTGCGTTCGAGTTAGTCGAAGTGATCAGGGATCAGACTAGTTCGTGGCAAAGTGTTGATTAAGATGGCACCAAAGAAGAAGACACTGACAATGGACGATGTAAGAAAGACTCTGAACGAATTTGACGAGAGGAGCAACCATCTTGAAAATAAGGTACACTCGAATCTTGAATTCATAACAGCTGTGGAGGCTTGGGTCGATAAACTCTTGGACTTCAAGAAGGAGGCCGAGATGGTGTTTGAACAGCTAGAGTCAGTCAACCTTGAGAAGCTGGGTTCGTTGGATATTGAGATGTTAGAGTCTCTAGAAGGGTTCCAAGAGGATGTTCAATGGGCTCTTAATGGCTTGGATGTGAAGATATTTGAGCGTGGCGATTCCTTAGAGGCTACAGTGGAAACTCTAAGAGAAGAGGCCAAAAAGACCCGGAGTGTTGTGGAGTCACGTCTTGAAAAGTTAGAGTCCATGGAGGGCAAGTTCAATGACGAGACGCAACGCATCCTCAACGAGTTGGAGGAAGTTCGAGAGAGTTGTGCTTGTGAAGCCAAGATGGTGGATTTGCAAAAAGCGGATGATTCTTCCAAGGAGGAAACCGCGAAGGAGATCCAAGAAGTTCTCAACTCAGTGTACGAGAAGTTAAACCAACAAGGTAATTCCCTTCAAGATGCAGTGGAGGCAATGAATGTGGAATTGGAGTCGTTGGGAAAGAGGGTTTGTAGACTTGAGAAATCCGAGGAGGAGGCCAAGCAGACCCAAGGTGTTTTCGAGTCCCGTCTTGACGAGGTAGAGTCCATAGATGACCAGTTCAAGGATGAGACACGAGAAGTTCTCAACAAGTTGGTGACTGTTCGAGGGAGTAATGCGAGTGTAGCTGAGATAGAAGCTTTGCGAAAAGAAGTGGATAAGCTCAAGAGGGAGCTGCTCAGTTGCAAGACGGCAATGAGCGAATGTGATGCTCTTAAGACCTTCTTAAAGGGATTTAGACCGGGGGCGAAGCTCGCAGTAGAGCAGGGAGATGCCCAGAGACTTTTAGAGGCTTTTGTTGTTGCCGAACCTCTGACCGAGCCCGCAGAATGCAAGCAGGCGAGTGTTGAGTCAGCCAGGCCCAGTTCGAGAGACAAGGGAATGGTGAGGCTAAGTCCGTGCAGAGAAGAAGGGGAGCAAGAAGTTGAAGTGCTACTTCTGTAATGGTCCTCATTTGATAAGGGGATGTCCCGAGAAGAACCGCCTAGCTGCCATGGTGAAGACAACAGACGAGTCAAAGGGAGAAGTAGCGAGACTTGGGGCGATTGCGAGTGTCAATGCCGCCAAGCGAAGTGAGAGCCGGGGTTCGACTACGAGTGCCAAAGTAGTCCAGCCAACAATGAGACTTGGGGCGATTGTGAGTGTCAATGCCGCCAAGCAAAGGGAGAGCCGTGGTTCGACTACGAGTGCCAAAGTAGTCCAGCCAGCGATGAGACTTGGGGCGATTGCGAGTGTCAATGCCGCCAAGCGAAGTGAGAGCCGTGGTTCGACTACGAGTGCCAAAGTAGTCCAGCCAGTGATGAGACTTGGTGCGATAGCAAGTGAGGAAGCTGTCAAGCCGAGGATAAAGACAAGGCAATTGAGGTGTTACCGATGTAAGGGACCTCATAAGTTGCGGAGATGCCCGTTTTGAGCCAAGTGGTCCGAGGGACAGGACAAGGCCAAGAGTAAAGAGCCTGTGAAACTTGGTTCCGAGTTATCTAGTTCTGCCAAGGTAAGCGGAGACCATGAGCGAGAATGGGTTGAAGATGCGGGAAGGCTGGGAAAGAGCTTGCCGAGAATGTTCGAGTGAAGAACATTACTTTTGAGACCGAGACGGTGTCGAAGGGGCTGAGCCGTCGAGGACATAGCAACCGTTAAGATGCCACCTATGGGCAAGGTGGGAAAGAAGCGAAGGACTCGAGGAAGAAGTGCCGACGCAAGATTAAGCAACTAGAGTGTTACCGGTGTAAGGGGCCCTCACAGGTGCGAGATTGCTCGGATCGAGTCAAGCCATCCAAGGAGTTGGGTGAGCCAGAAGAGAGCGAGGCTGTATCGCTTGATCCGATAACGTCGAGTTCTGCCAAGGCCAAGGGGGACCGAAAGCAGAAAGGGGTAACCATGTCCGAGAAGGCTACCGAGGATGTTCGGGGAAAGAGCATCGCTTTTGAGACCATTGTAGAGTCGAAGGGGGCCAAGCCGTTAGGGGACATAGTAACCGTGGAGACACCACCAATGGGTAAGGTGGGAAACGAGCGACGAACTTCAGGTAGGAAGTGTCGACGCAAGAGAAAGCACCGAACTTCAAGGAAGAAGGATCGATGCAAGAGAGCACCAAACTTCAAGTCGGAAGGCGGGTGCAACCGGATGCAACGGACTTCGGGGAAGAAGAGCCGATGCAGAGTAGCGCAACGGACTTTGTGGCGAAAGTGCCGATGCATGCAAAGAACTTCGATGAAGAAGGTTCAATGCAGAGGGGGCCAAACTTCAAGGAGAAAGAAGAGCTGACCTGTTTTAGAGTAAATGTGACCGAGGAAAAGGTACATCTCAAACACATTCCTAGTGTTTTTGGTTTTGATTTGCCGTTGTTGATGAGCGTAGGTCAAGTACGACCTAGTCTTCAGTGTGGGGAAAAGAAGATTGGAAGAGACCTTTCGAGTTCAAAGGGCAAGTCGAGTTGTCGGCGAATCACGAGAGTTTGATCTGTGTTCAATGTTGTGACGACTTCCAAGTCTTTGCCGAGGACCAAGTGGGTCCGAGTCGAGGTAAATCGAGTTTGTGGGAGAGTGCTCCTACAAGGAGATGTATCAAGAGGCGTGTTAGCACGCGAAGTTCAACTACTGATTTGAGGTGAGGCGGCGGTTCATATGGGGAATTGCATGAAGCCGAGGCATCGACGAGTAAACAAGTTGACCCTGCCCAGGATCGTTCGAGTGCAGCGACGAGGGCGTCGCTAAGTCAAGTGGGGGAGATTGTCACGGACCAAACTTTTTGGATCGAGACATTAGCGCGAGCAACAAATAGGGAGGTTGTGCGCAATGCAACGGGCGTGTCAAATGTGGCCCAGCACTCGGAGAATGGCGAGGACCATACCTTTGGGACCGAGGCGTTAGCGCAAGAACCAGCTAAAGAAGGGTTGCGCGGTGTAACGGGCTTGCCAAGACCATCACACTTGGCCCGGCACTTGGAGAATGCTAAAGAGCCCGCAAGCCCACAAGACTTAGCCAAATCCATGGAGGATTCAGGAGGGTAATTTGGTCAAAGCATTATCCATTTATTTGAATATAATGTGTAGATGATGTTTGTGATAATTAGAGATTTGAATTTGAGATTTGATCAGATAAGATAAGATAAGATCAATCTCGACCGTCGATGTAATTTAAACTGAGCCGTTGGATGTAGAGGAGTTCAACTATAAATAGAGGCTCCCTCCTCACTTGTAAATCATTCACTACTTTACTTCATACTTCACTTTGAGTAATACAAGAAGCATTTACTCTAAAACTCTTTGAGTGTTCTTTCTATTGTTCTTTGTTGTTCTTGAGTGTTCTTCGTTGTTCTAGCTGCCAATCTCTTTCTGTTGTTCTTTGATTAGCTTTCGCTTAGAACGATCTTTCGTTCGAGGGCTTCGAGGAGTGTTCGATCTTCCGGAGCAAGAATCCTGGTTGAGTTAGGTGTTTGTCGAGAGATCTTCACCTAAGACCGTGACAAGGTACTTCAGGGTGACTTAGTCGACGTTTCAACCGAGAAAGCGACTAAGGTCCGGCACGATTCGTCTGGCAAAGGTATAGCCCCGCGACACAAGTGGTGTCAGTGACGAGGTCCATCGAATCCTGGAGTGCTGGTCGAAGCCGTTGTCGAGCAGGAGTACTCACAAGGCTGGTTGAAGGCTGACTTAGGCGTAGGAATCGACTGATTTGCGTCGAAGGCGTCTAAGGCCGCACGGATCAGCTAGAGTCAAAATCTTTCCTCGTGACACTATTGATGAAGAAGTTCGAAACTAAAAAAGGAGGGACTAAAATCAACGCATGGCTGGATTTCATGATGTTATATTTTGACTCAAATTCTAATTGGTAATTAAGTTGAGTTTTATTGTAATTCTAGTGGTTGAAGATTACATGATAATTATGATTTACTTTAATGTGTAAATATCTATTTTCGGTAGAGATTTTATTGAATAAAGTTTCTTGGTGACCAAGTATTTGGGTCTATAAATATAGACTAGATTTAACCTTTTGAATTATGAGAGAACAAGAGAATGAGAGAGAGTGAGAATTACTCTGAAGATATGTAACCACTTTTAGGATCTCTGCAACTATTGTGCCTACGTTTTAGAGATGGGTATTGTAGGGATGTTGGGAAGAGTGTTTTAGTTCCACCGGGTCATGGTATTTGTATACCTGGTTTTCGGATTACATGGGTTATCATGTATTTGTACTCTTCGGGTTCTCTACGTTATTAGTGGATTGTTCGTTTCTCTCGTCTGTGGAGGTAGGCTATGCTAAACCATGTTAAATTTTGTCTCTTGTGCATGTCTTGGTCTATGTGGTTATCGCTTTGGTTATTTTGCCGCATACCAAATTCCTAATAAATGGTATCAGGGTTATGGTTCGAGCTACACGATTGTGGAGGAATTTTTGCTGCGGATTTTGCGGTACGATGTTGGAGACATGCCAGAGGAGTACTGCTGCAACGACTTTCAGTTGTAGGGGGAGTAATTCTCAAAATTCAACGGCGCTTCAACGGATACTATGTAAGAATTGGAGTTGTTGAAGACTTGGCGGCGGTGCTTCAACGGATATTTGGCTTACATAAAAATTGAAGCTGTTGAAGACTTGAAGACCAATGCTCAAAAAGAATTTGTGTCAAGGGGGAGATTTGTTATATTTTGACTCAAATTCTAATTGGTAATTAAGTTGGGTTTTATTGTAATTCTAGTGGTTGCAGATTACCTGATAATTATGATTTACTTTAATGTGTAAATATCTATTTTAGGTAGTGATCTTATTGAATAATGTTTCTTGGTGACCAAGTATTTGAGTCTATAAGTATAGACTAGGTTTAACATTTTGAATTATGAGAGAACAAGAGAATGAGAGATGGGGGAATTACTCTGAAGAGATGTAACCACTTTTAGGATCTCTACAACTATTGTGCCTACATTGTAGAGATGGGTATTGTAGGGATGTTGGGAAGAGTGTTTTGGTTCCACCGGGTCATGGGATTTGTACACCGGGGTTTGGGATTACATGGGTTATCATGTATTTGTACTCTTCGAGTTCTCTACGTTATTAGTGGATTGTTCGTTTCTCTCGTCCGTGGAGGTAGGCTATGCTGAACCACGTTAAATCTTGTCTTTTGTGCATGTCTTAGTCTATGTTGTTATCGCTTTGGTTATTTTGCCGCATACCAAATTCCTAACACATGAGAACTTCTTCTCAAACTCGTATCAGGTCGACTATTGCTTTCTTACGCAAAACTGACGACAGACGCTCCTTAGTGGTCGACCTGATACGTGTTAGAGAAGAAATTTCTATCATCGATTTCGGATAAGGAAACAATGGTCGATTAAAAAACATTAACATAAAACTCTAGATGATTAGTCTTGGTACCTAAAGTGAGTAGAGAAATAAAAAAAAGTATGTAAGAAAGCAAAGCAGATGGCAATGTGTGAGATCTTTGGACAACGAAGACAGGCAATGGTAGGTTTTAAATAAGCAAAGCAGTGGTGAAACGTTTAAAGGACCAGTGGGGCCACACCCCTACAAAATTTTAATAAATTTGAATTTTACCCTTAAAATTTTTAAAAATTTTAATTTGGTCCCCTTAAAATTTTTAAAATGCATATTAAGCTTCACAATTTTAAATATTTTTAATTAAGTTTCCTCTTAAATTTTTTAATTTTTTTTGTTAAATCTCTCAAAATTATTAAAAATTTTAGTTAAACCCTCAATTTTTTAAAAAATTTTCGTTTAAGTCTCCAAAATTTTAAAAAATTTAAGTTACCCCCAAACTTTTACTCCAAGTTTCGCCATTGAAGCAAAGTCAGGGAGAGAAACATATTCTTGCTTTGATGAAATGAAATTCAAAAATTTATCTTTTTGACAAATTTAAATTCTAATCTTAATTTTATCTTGAAGGAGGAGAAAAAGGATACTAAAAAAAGATGAAGTAAGAGAACATGAGAGAACAAATATTAGCAGCTTAGTCAATCGATCACATATATTTGCTATAAAAAAATCACATACAAACTCATAGTTTGCTTCCTATAATTGATTTCAATAATGAGAGTCATTATTTCTATGAAATTCCATAAAACTTCAGATGAAGTTTGCAATGATGTTGTTGGGTGTTGTCAAGATTTTTACTAAGTTATCACTTTTTAGTTTTTTATTTATTAATCTGACACCCAAACAAAATTATTTACTTGTATAATACTATTACGAAAAATTCATAGTCATGCATGGCAAGTTCAATAAAAATATTATTATTATTGTTGTTGTTTTGTTCTTATTTAAGATATTTAATCAAATATAATATTTATAATTTTTAATATGGTTGATACTTAATTGAATATAATTTTAGGAGAGAAAAATATTTTAAAAAAGCCATGAAACTTTTATAAGTAAGAAATAAATAAATAAACTATTAAGGATATCGAAGTACTACTTTCTAGTTAGTGGTGCAATAACAGCCTTCATCGGAGATTCAACAAGGACCATCTCTGGGTATAGGAAGGAGGCGCCTCGGTGTAGGGTCTATTTTTTTAATATTTAGTATTAGAATTTAATTTTAATACTTATAATTAGGGGTATATTCTTAAAATTTAATTTTTTTTAATATTTATTATAATGATTCAGTTTTATACAATACTTGTTATTAAGGCCTAAGTTTTTAACACTTGTTATTAGGGGTTTATTTTTTTAATATTTGTTATTAAGGGTCCAATTTTTTTCTAATGTTTGTTATTAGAGTTTTAATTTTTTAATACTTATTATTAAGACCTCATTTTTTCAATATCTGTTATTAGGGGTTCAAATTTTTTCTAATATTTGTTATTATAGGTCTATTATTAAAATTTATTTATTTTCTCAATTTTTGTTATTAGGGGTGCAATTTTTTCCCAATACTTGTTATTAGGGGCCTATTTTTTCGAACATTTATTTTTAGGTACATACTCTTAAAATTTATTTTTCAATACTTGTTATTAGAGACCAAATTTTTTCTAACACTTGTTATTAGGGACATACTCTTAAAATTTAATATTAGGAGTCTGGTTTTTCACAATATTTATTATTATGGGTCTACTCCTAAAATTCAAAATTTTAAAATATTTGTTATTAATAGTCTAATTTTTTTTTCTAATACTTGTTATTACAGCCTAATTTTCCTCAATATTTATTATTAGGGACATACTCTTAAAATTTAATTTTTTAATACTTGTTATTAGAACTATTTTTTGCTAATACTTATTATTAAGGATCTACTTTTAAAATTTAATTTTTTTTCTAATACTTTTTATATTTGTCCTAGAACGGCCTGAATTCGGTGCCGCCCTATCCTCCCACAACCATAAGTATTAAAAAATTGGGATTCAATTTCTTAATTGAGTTTTAATGGTATTTTCCTTCAAATAAAATAGTTTAATAAATAATTAATGTTAAATTAATTTAATTAAAATGTCTTTAACAAAAATGAATTGCGGTTAATTAGTTTTTATGAAAGTTTTTTTTCATCATTTTTTCTCTCTCAAAAATCTTTTGCATTGATTTCCTAAAATCTAAAATCTTTCATGGAGTCTGAAAGTTTTCTTCTCAAATTCTTTTACAAAATCATTCCTATTTTCTATTGATTTCAACCTTGATTTTTTAATTTCTTCAAATCTATTTCTTCAAGTATTTGTAAGATCACATCAAATTTTGGAGATTTCACTCAAACTTTGATTTAATAAATTACAATGTATAAGAATGATTCTTATTGAAATTCCACATGCTATGTGTTCCTAATCCTTGGTTTTATTTCTTTTAATTGATTTAAATGAAAATTAATATTAAAATTGAATTTTTTATTTATTATGAAATCTTGATTGATCGGTGAAAAGAGTTGAAATAGATTTGATTACAATGATTTCTAATGAGTTAAATATAATCTAAACTTGATTTTTTGAAAGAAATCTCAGAATTGAATTAATTGATTAGATTAGATTAGCTTAGCTGTTTTTGGTGATTATGAGCTGAATGATGGTGATTTGAATTTTTGGGTGTTAGCTGCTGTAAGTAGGGTGTTTTTTATGATATTTGATGTGTTTTGAAGTGAAGAATTGATGAGTTATGGATGGGATTAAGCTAGAATTATATTCACCATGGCACTATCCGGATGAACCGTTTCATTATCCTCAAGGTCATAGAGGTCATCACTCTGAGTCTCTTAAGCAAGTGGGTCTCCACCTCTAGCCTGATGTACTTCAGTCTGCACGTCCTCCTCATTATCATGTATATCATTCTGATTTTATGTTTGACTAGCAGGAGGTCGATGATTACTATCAGAAGCAACGATACACCCTCGACCTCGACCAAACGCAAAACTAAAACTCTTATGCAGTGCTATAGTAATCTATCTACAAAGACAATAATTTAGAGTCAGATTCGGTATCGGAGTCTCAGATTCAAAACACGTAGAAAGTAATTCAATAAAAATCAAATGAAACCGTAGTAGTTTTTTTTCTTCAGAAAATTCTTATTTATTCCAAAATATTTCATATGCATGCAGAAGTCGAATAAACTTTGAAAACAACTTTTGTGAGCCTTATAGTCCGAGGGTTGAACTTGGCTTTTATACCACTGAATGTAACCCCCTAAATCCGACTTAGAAGAAACGACCGAATTTAAGAAGTCACTATTGAAAAACTTTTCCCTAAAGTAACATATTTTAGGTTTAAATATTTATAAAATAAAATTATTATTAAATAATAATAATTATAATAAAATATCACAACTATTTATGAAACTCAAAAACATATTCTGATTATTTAATAAAACATCTAAATTAAAATCCGAAAATGCACGCGAAAACATAATTCCAAAATATAATGTCCAAAAGTCTGATTACATAAATTCCCAAAATATAAAATAATAATCTAAAAGTCTAAATAAAATAGTTCATATTTATGATAAATTATCTGAATTAAATGCGAGATGCTCTAAGTATCGAGTCGCCTAAAGAGTCTGAGTATATCTATAAGAGAAACTATGGGGTGTAAGTTAAAGAGCTTAGCGTGTCTATAAAGCAAACAATCATAAAAACGAAGTTTTATTTTTATTTTTTGATAAAGACTTTTGAAAACACAATAAATCCGAATCATGATGATATGATGTCTGACGTATAACTCAATACCCAACTAATAACTCAATACCCAACTAACAGATACCAGACAGAGTGGAGGTTGCCCTTGCTAGAGTGGATGTTTCCCTCACTTTTTCCGAACACAATCTCATCCCATGTACACAATGATATGATTTAAAAATCATAGATCCGAACTCAAACTCATTGTATTAAATACAAGGTTCATATTTCCGAAAATCCATTTAAAATAACATTTAAAAAAACAATAATTTTCTTTTCAAATTTTAAATAGTCTCATTTTCATTTTCTAAAACCCATTTTCAATTTTTTTAAAATAAAAACGAAAACGACCTATGTTTTATAATACCAAAACCTAAAATTCACACTTTGTAAAACTTAAATATTGAAAAAATCGGAGCTTTTTTAATGAAAATCCTTTGATATAAAGTTTACACTGCCTTTTAGTTTTAGGGGTTAGGGTTTTAGTTTAAAGTTTAAGGGTTTAGGTTGTGCGGTTTAGAATTTAAGTTTAGTGCTTAGAATTTAGTGTATAGGGTTTAGTTTTTTAGGGTTAGGTTAGGAATTTAAGATTCGAGTTTTTATAGTGTATATATATAGACTTGTGTAAAATTAATTTTACACAGCATGTGTATCAAAGTTTTACCCTTTTTTAATTAACGTTTGAAAGAAAAATGAAGTAAAAATCGTAGAGAAAGTTATATATATATATGTACGTCTTATTGTGAAAACCCAACACGTACATAATATGAAGAAATAATAATCTTCAATGCACAAATCCAGTGTCTCACTGTATCTTACTCTAACTTCACTCAATTAGATACACTAGTAAAGCCTAGACACGAAAAATGTAGGCGCCGCCAGCAGGCCAGCAGCAACAAGCTACCGAATTCTGTCGGATTAACACTCGGTCGCTCGCATACTCCTATTAAACATCTAATCAAGGATCCTCAAGAACGTGAAATTCGATCGTATGTTCTTTCACTAGGGATGCACCTAAATAAGACTATATTTGTTAGTTAGGAGAAGCTTTCCAAGAAGTAAGAAAGATTAAACAGTGTCTCGACTTTAACATTCATATAACTCAATCCAATAGTATTCCTTGTGCTTTCTCTTGAGCTGCTCCATTAGACTCCAGCCACCGTAACCGCCTGCGAATGTCTCGGACTTGATGTTATGAATTATCAAAGTAGAGAATGAACCGTAGAAAAAGAGAGACGGTACTCTCAAATCTTTATTAATGAATAACCGTAATATCTTCGATAGAAGACCGGTACATTTATATATAGATGAAAACCAAAGAGTCAGTTTCAATACCTGAAACCCAATTGGCTGAGATAACTACCACCCTGTGGTGCAGCACATCAACACTTATCTGCACTCACTCTAAACATAACTACATACAGTTACTTTAATATTTTCCTTTCCTGAAAAAATAAGACAAAACTGAAAGGAAAACACAATCAGAAGCAGGAATTTAGTATGAGTTATGATCCATAGGAACCACTTCTGAAAAGGAGCTGATAAGGACTTTGCCATAACATCTGCTACTTGTTCACAAACATGAACTTCATTGATCTGCAATTTACCAACAATAGCTCTTTCACGAACAAAATAGAGGTCCAGTTCCACACATTTGAACCTTGAATGCATAACCGGATTGGATGATACGACAATAGCACTAGAATTATCACACCACAAAGTAGAAATCCCCTCTGGAACAATATGCAACTCACTGAGTAGAGCCTCAAGCCACACAATTTCTGATGTTGCACAACAATGCTGCGATATTCAGCCTCAGCTGTGGAACGAGCTACCACTTGTTGCTTCCTCAACCCCTAAGAAATAGGATTGTTTCCAAAATATATACAAAATCTAGTTGTTGACCTTCGATCATCAACATTTGAGCCCCAATTTACATCAACAAAACCAGTTAAACATTACGCGAAATCATAAAATTTAAATTGTTCCCTATGCAGCTATTGTTTCTTATTCATTTTCTCAGACTGTCCTCACTTGGTCAGTATCAGGTTCGTCTTACAAAAATATAATTAATTGCAGGATTGGTTAGAAGAGAGTACAGCTTTTATAAAGTCAATTGAAAAAAATCATCTATTGACCATTGGCCTGGAAGGATTCTATGGTCCCAAAAGCCCCAAGAAGTTGACTGTGAATTCAGAAGAGTTTAGGGTTTATAGCCATTGAAGGGCTTGTCGAAGCAGAAAGCTCATCCACAATGGCGTCTTTAAGATTCATCCTCAAGCTATTTTTTGAAACCCTCATTCACTTTCCTTACTTTTATATCAAATGTTGTATCCCATAACTAAAATGTGATGGTTGGTTCAATGGTAAACACTTTGCACTTATCCAGTTGTACGTGGGTTTGAATTCCTCTAATCAGATGATAACATGTTTCACTACCTAATTCAATGATTAATTTATTAAATTAATTTTAAATTTAGGACCAAATTGATAAAATGTGTAGGTAACGAGAATCAAATATGTAATTATTCAAATTTATGTTAACTGACAAGTCACCCTCTCTGTTATGTTTTACCGGTAGGTGGCTTGATTGATACCACTTAAATTGTTAAGTGGCCTTAATAAGACAATTGAAAGTATGGTGGTCAAATTACAACCACCTCCATAGTTAGGTGGTCATTTATGTAGTTCACCTATTCTTATTTAAAATAAGGGTAAACTACTTAAATGATCACCTAATTATGTGGTTGGTGTCAATTTTACTACCATTTTTCAATTTTGTCAACAAGGCCACTTAACTTTTTAAGTGATATCAATCAAGCCACTTTCCGTTAAAACCTAACGGAGAAGATGACGTGATAGTTAATAAAAAAGATGAGTCTACCACGTGTGTCGAACACCGCTGAACACTACTAATGCTGAACACAGCTGAACACCATTAAATTAATTAATAAAAATTAAAAATATTAAGGACTAATCATACAATTAATAATTATTTAAGATAAAATTTTGTATTCAATAATTATTTCATATTTTTATTTTATAGTGTTTTAGGATTAAAATATTAGTATCAAAATTCAAATCCCCATCCATCACAAATCCTAGCATCAACCTTAAACAATTTTTTTCCGCCATTGTCGCCGCCGCCGTCACTGCCGTCGTTGACTATGCTTTGCCTATGAACTTGCAGGTAACCCTTTACCAACGTCGTTCATCCAATTCCAACACTGATTGTGTGGTTGCATTCCTCTCGCGTCGCTCCTCCTCTGGTTTCAACCGCGTGTCACCGTTTTATAGGATCTATTTGCATCGCCGTTGCTCAGTCCAGGCTGCTGTGCCGCTACGTCGTGCTTCTCCTTTACTGGTTTCAACCACGAAAAGGTAAAGATTTTTTAAATATCTTCCCCTGTCGTCGAGCTTGGTCGGCCAATCCCCACTGTCACCTGCCGTTTATGGCCTTCGCTGTCGTCCCCCGCCTTCCCTCGACCAACCTAAACTCCAATGTCGGCGAACCCAATACCAACAGGAAATTCATCCAAAACCCTAATTCCCAAATTCTAATTTCAAAATTTCCCAAATTAGAACCCTAATTTGAAATTTTCCCAAATTTAGAATCTAATTTTAAAATCCCCCAAATTGATAACACTAATTCTAAAATTTAGCAAAGTAGGAAATTCAAGATTTTACCAAATTAAAAACCTTAATTACAAAATAGATCATTATCTGAATCCCTAATTAGTTGATTGGATCATGTAAATAGGTTACATAGTTGTATCTTAATTGTTTTAGTGAAATTTGGAATGGTATTTAAGTAAAAGAATTTAATTGTGGAAATTTGTTGGAATCAGATTGAATTTTAATTGTTCTACAGTGTTCTTGAAATTTCTTTTAATTTTTAGTCTATGTATTATAGTTATGATGCAAAGACTGAATGCTTGAAACTGCATAGATTTTAAATAAAAAGGATGGAAGCTAAAGTCTTTTTAATCTTAATTATGTTATATGTAATCTTTTAAATCATCATATTTTGTAGGTTGTAGTTGTTTGCTACTTGGAAGTTAATTTAACAATGCAATTATAATTTTCCTGCCAGGTTTACTTGTGAGAGATCACTCCCAAATAACAGACGTAGTGTGATATTATTGAAAATCATGGGGATAATTTTCTGTTAATTTAACATTCTTTGCTCAACAAACGTTTTGATTAATGCAATGTTTCTCATAATAGATACTATTTGTACTAAAAATATTGTGTATATTATAGAACAATTTTTAATATCATGAGCTTTGTTTATCATTCTCAAATTTGAATGCTTTTAAGAAATAGAAGGAATGCTTTTGTAGCTTAAGAGACAAAAGAAATGCTCTTTTATTTATATTATTCTCAAACTTTGTTATAATTTTTTTTAAATTTTTTATTTATTTCATAAACGGAAGAATGAAATAATACTGCTTTTTGAGTTTTAAGTTACTTGAGCTTAGGTTAATGAATTTTGGCTTTTTTTCATATTGCCTTTTGACACACTTTATTTTTTTCTTTGTTTCTCTCCTTCTCTCATTGTCATATCTTTCTAGCTGCATTAAATATGTTTATTTTATAAGTTTTTTTATGTTTTTGATGGATCCTTGGAGAGTATCTTTATACTCATGTTTCAGAAATGTGTATAATATAGTATTTAAAGAAAAATGAAGAGTTAAAACTACGAATTTTTCCATTACACTAGCACTTTTGTGATTTCTATTTTTTGAGTATATTTTTTATTTATGGCAAAAAACGTTTTTTTTGTTCTCCCTCAACTTTTTAAAATTTTGTTTCTCATTCATGAAGAAGTAATACTTTTCCTTTTTTTTGATATCATATACGAGTTAAATGGTACGTAGCTATGTTCTTCGGACTTGGGTGTAATATGTAAGTGTTGGACTCCCGTATATGCACTAAGCAGTTATGTTTAACTTTTTTCTTTTATTTTTTTCATGTATTTGGAGGATCCCAAATTCATATTGGATGTGGGTACCTCAAGTAAAATTAAGAGTCAGGAGTTGCTTGTGGTCAATATGACATTTTTTTACTCGAAGAAGTAGTTTTCTCTTAACCTATTTTTCTTCCTATATCTTTTAGCTATGAATAGGGTAAGCTTTCTTTACCACTTGCATCCCAATGTAACTGCTAAAAATAAATTTATGCTTTTTATTGAAATTTTCTTAACTCTTAACTATTTGGGTTTTGATTACAGATGACATGTTGTTGCTTCATGGACATGAGATGCACAAGATGAAACATGTGAAATTTGTAGGATTGCCTTTGATGGTTACTGTTCTGACTATAAACTCCATGGGATGATTGTCCATTGATTGCCCATGTGTTTGGAAGATCCTAGGACATGCCTTCCATTCGTTCATTTTTAAATTCTTTTTTCTCTACTAGCTGGAAAATTGTGAGGACAATGCTATTAAATTTGTGAAATCCCATTAATATACGATCTAAAAGTCTAGTTTTTTTTATTGAGATTTCATTGATATATACCTTTTAGGAATTACTTCTCATCTTGTTTTAAGATTATACCACTTTTGTCGTCAATAGTTATGTTGTTTCGATTCTTCATTTTGCTTGAAGTACATGTGATCAATACACCTATTTGATACATCTGATACGGATACGAGGATAACCCTTCTAATATTCGAAAAGCTTGGAATAATAAAAAGACCTTGTTGGACACCTGACATTAACACCCAAAATCTAAGTCACATGAATCAAATGAAAGAAACACATATTTGGTATTTAGACATGAATTCAATAGTAGGCAGTAACACTCAATGGGAGAATCTGCTTCATGATCTTTAACATTCAATAACAGGCAGTAACACAAATTTGGTATTTACACCATTTTCTCTTGTCCAGTTGAAAGTTTTTGTCTATAATATCTAGATTTGGTATTTAGATATGAATTCACAAATATTTGATAATAACCAAACACTAGTTTGGGCAAGTTTATGTCATTCGTTCTTTTGCAGTGTGAATAGTTTGTTGATTGAAGTAGGTATGTTGAATAGACTAAATCTGGATTCTGGGACTTCTGACCAACCATGGACCTATTCACATTAAATTTCTATTTGTCTATATTTCTTTTTATTCGTTAAAGACAATGGCAATATTTTGTTTTGTTCTGATCATATCAGATCAGATTAGTTTGGCTCATGTCTATGATTGTGTTAGGATTTCGCAAGTGCGTGAGCATTTGTTTGTGACCCTTTTAAGTAAGGCTAATGCTAGCATTTGATTCAATTGAATTGAGAAACACTACTCAATTTGTCAAGATTTGTGCCTATTTATGAACTGTAGTGGCTTAGTTTATAGAGACCAGGAATTGTGCTTCCATTTTGTTTAATACGTCTATGGTATGTATGTTAATGCTCTGTATTGCGCACAAAAAAGAGATGTGTTGAACATTAAGATGTGCAGTAGAAACTCTGATAGGCTACTCAAAATCAAGTTCCTGACATTGTTATAACTCGAACTGGTTCTTTCCGATGCATGGCTTCTTTATATGACTTAGCGATATCTATGTGTTCTAACTTTCTGGTACCTAAATGCAAAGCTTAATTTGGTCGATCGATTTTTTTCTTGATAACTTTAATTAAATCTGAATCTCTGTACTTACAATTTGTTATCTTACCTAAAGGAAAATTAATAAAAAGAACACTTGGGCTAAAAAGGAATACATATTTTGATTAATTAGGGGTCTGGATGATGCAGTTCAAATTTAGCAAGAGCTTTCATCATGATGAATTGGAAAAGACTAAGAAATCATGCATTACAAAATGACTAAACATAACATACAAGATTCCTACTAGAAACACATTCTGTTTTTCTTTTCAATGCACACCAACAAGAATCATCAATCCGCGGAGCCTTTAACTTTATACATGAAAGAAATCAATATAGTAAAATTAGCAGCCGAATATATTACCATAATTAGACCGTAGGATTAGAAATGTAAACAACCACAGTGTGAGTTTGAGGGAGAAGTGATGCATTAGAAGCAAACTCACTTGATCATGTTTGCTAAAAAAGATCTCTAGGCGAAGACACACAGCAATAGTATAAGCTTTGGTTTGAAGGAAGACAATATGTTCCATTTACAAGGCACAAAGTTCCTTCCGCATAAGACGTTTCTGCAAATTGAATGAAAAAAATGATCATGCCTGGGAGCTCTGGATTAAAGAAATACAATAGGTTTTGGACTGTAAATTTTATTCAAGTAATATTGCGTTAAACAATGTAGGTCAAAACAAAAGCAAAGCACTGGTAAGTTAGAAAGTTTCGTTACTTGTATTTCATTTAATAGAATCCATGAAACTACTTCCATCCCTAATCAAAGTGAAATTAGACCGCACACAACTCAAAAATTCTAAGTGCCAAATGTTGATAGCATAGAGATCAAATGTGCCATATCATATCTAAACTCCTCAAGATCGAGACATACTAACAAGTGCTCTAAATTCAAAAGCACTAAAAATCACTACTTTCAGGGTAATTATCTAAAAAATTGCACCTCAACAATTGCCCTTAGGCACAATGACTTTAAATTTTTCTCAAGTCATGCAAGAAAATTCCACTTGTTAGACAATAAGATGGTAATATGACAAGCACCCAGAAATTTAAGAAAAGAAAATACCGACATTAGACATCCTCGACTTGGCTTTTTCTTCTTCTCATTTTGTTTCTGCGGTGGCTTGTTGACAACCTTGATTGCAACATCAAGAACTGCTTTCACATTCTGCAAATGTAAGGAAATTATAACTGAATACAAAGATATATTAAATGAAGGATGTCTTGATAAGCTTTATGCTTGGAAATTTTCATGCCACAAAGAGGAAACAGGGGAATCTTGGTACCCTGATTCGGATTTTGCTGTTAGTTAAACGAAAAACTAAATATTATTAAATACATACATATATATATATATTTCTTTTGTCTCATAAGCTACAAAAGCTTAACTGCATGAAAAGATCAGCATAACTTAACCGCAGATAGCATAATTTGGAAACATATGTAAGCAAAAATAGTATCTATCATGAGAAACATTGCATTAATCAAAACGTTGTTGAGCAAAGAATGTTAAATTAACAGAAAATTATCCCCATGATTTTCAATAATATCACACTACGTCTACTACTTGAGAGTGATCTCTCACAAGTAAACATGCCAGGAAATTATAACTGCACTGTTAAATTAACTTCCAAGTAGCAAACAACTACAACCTACAAAATATGATAATTTAAAAGATCACATATAACATAATTAAGATTAAAAAGACTCTAGCTTCTATCCTTTTTATTCAAAATCTATGCAGTTTCAAGCATTCAGTCTTTGCATCATAACTATAATACATAGACTTAAAATTAAAATAAATTTCAAGAACTCTGTAGAACAATTAAAATTCAAAATGATTCCAACAAATTTCTACAATTAAACTCTTTTACTTAAAATACCATTCCAAATTCCACTAAAATAGTTTAGATTCAACTATGTAACCTATTAACAGGATCCAATCAATTAATTAGGGATTCGGATAATGATCTATTTTGTAATTAGAGTTTTTAATTTGGTAAAATCTTGAATTAGGTTCCTAATTTGCTAAATTTTAGAATTAGTGTTATGAATTTGGGGGATTTTAAAATTAGGTTCTAAATTTGAGAAAATTTCAAATTAGGGTTCTAATTTGAGAAATTTTAAAATTAGAATTTGGGAATTAAGGTTTTGGATGAATTTGTTGTTGGTATTGGGGTCGCCGACATTGGAGTTTTGGTTGGTCGAGGGAAGGCGGAGGACGACAGTGAAGGCCATAAACGACCGGTGACAGTGGGGATTGGCCGAGCAAGCTCGACAACAGGGGAAATATTTAAAAAAAATCTTTACCTTTTCGTGGTTGAAACCAATAAAGTAGGAGCAAGACGTTGAGCACAACGGCCTGGACTGAGCGGCGGCGATGCAAATAGATCTGGCAACACGGCGACACGCAGTTGAATCCAGAGGAGGAGCAACGCGCGAGGGATGCAACCACACAATCAGTACTGGAATTGGATGAACGGCGTCGGTAAAGGGTTACCTGCAAGTTCGTAGGCGAAGCATGGTCAACGACAGCGGCGGCGACGACGACAACGGCAGAAAGAAGAAAAAATTGTTAGGGTTGATGTTAGGATTTGTGATGGATGGGGATTTGAATTTTGATACTAATATTTTAATCCTAAAACACTGTAAAATAAAAATATGAAATAATTATTGAATGCAAAATTTTATTTTAAATAATTATTAATTGTATGTTGAGTCCTTTATATTTTTAATGTTTATTAATTAATTTAATGGTATTCAGCGGTGTTCAGCATTAGTGATGTTCAGCGATGTTCGACGCACGTTGTAGAATTTTTCGTTAAAACCTAACGGAGAGGATGGCGTGACAGTTAATAAAAATTTGTACAATTACACATTTGATAACTGTTATTTATATATTATATCAATTTAGTCATAATATTAATTAAATTTAATAAATTTAATCATCCCATCAGATGATGACTTATGTTACTATATAATTTGTTGATTTTATTATCAATCTTATTCTTTTGTTTTAATATTTTTACATCAAATCAGATGATGATACATGTCCTAACTTGATTGGACTAAAATTTTTAAAAGCAAAAGTACGGATTGAAAAGTCATAACCCAACCATTGAGCCAAGCCTATTTCATATGTTATAGTTTACAACAAATTAAATTAAACGTTAACTAATGGCAGTCTGGTTGCAGCAGACCCATTTGTTCCGTGAAGCACTGAAACTGTTTCAGTACCCATTTGTTCAAATCTGATGGGAGGTTAAAATTTATTAAATTTAATTAATATTATGACTAAATTGATATAATATATAAATAACAGGATTAAATATATAATTGTACACATTTTTATTAACTGTCACGCCATTTTTTCTGTTAGGTATTAACAACAAGTGGCTTAATTGATACCATTTAAGAAGTTAAGTGGTCTTATTGACACAATTAAAAATTTGGTGGTCAAATTGACACCACCCGATAATTTGGTGGCCATTTAAGTAGTTTACCCTTATAATAATTGATGAGTTGAACCCAGTCATCTCAAGAGTTTAAACTTTAATAAAGCGCGCGAAGACCTGGGCCAAATGCTTTTCATTTGATTTAGTTTCAACATTCATTATATAACTTGATTAAATGTAATGTGGGAAAAAAGGAAAACAAAGTGAGACTATAATGGGACTCAAACCTAAAGACTTCGGAATTTTTTTAAACAATGAGATCTGAATTTTATTAAATACCATATAAAAGATATTACAAATACAATGCATCACAAAGAAAGAAGAAAGAGGACTAATCTACTAAAATTTTATACAAATGAACAAAGAAAATAAAACACCTCTATGGAGATTAGCATACCATTGTCCTTAGCCAAACGAGACGCTTTAATTCATTGAAATTTTATTTATCGAACCCAAATTCATAAGCACAACTTAAATCACAAGATAATGTTGTAATCTATATATTAAATTATTAAATTTTTATCTTTTGATGGTATTTCTAGATTATTAATTTTTTTTTGATAAATGAGGAAATACTATCGCGTGTCTCATTAAAAACTTCCCTAAACCTGGATGAAGGAAAAGAGTACACACGATAATATTTACATAAACATCCGAGATAACACTCGGCTAACAAAACGGAAATACCTAGGTTACTTCCAACATGGCATCCTGTTGGAGTAACGATACAACCGCGCTAGGAGGATCAGAAAAATAGTGAACCACAAAACAATTCGAAGAACATAGCTTGGCTAAACCATTCGCCACCTGATTACCCCCTGACATACGTGTTGGATGCGCACAGTCCAAGCACGATGACTTAAACTAGAAGATGTACGGCCAAAGATGAAGTAGCACAACTATAAGAATCAGAGTGAAGAAAACGAATGGCATCCATACAAACAACCTCAAGCACAACACAACGATGCCCCAACTCCCAAGCATAAAGCAAGCCGATATAAACACCCCATAACTCTGCATCGAGTACTGAACAAACACCAATGAACTTGGCGAACCCACCCAACCAAGCACCAGAACCTTCACGTAGGACCCCCGCCACATGAACTATAACCCCCGACCACATGTTGTGCATCATCCGTATTCAATTTAATCCACCTTTGCACTGCCCCGCGCGGTACCGGTGTCACCACACATTGGTCGCGAATCAATGGCCTGCATTGCCACTCCAAGCTGCTGCTGACTCTGCTCCAAGACCGACCATCCATCATCCAACGGACCAGCGAAGACAAAAGCATTACGCTACTTCCAAAGGTTCCACGCAACAAGTTCAAACATCAAATCCCAAAAAGCTATATCACCTACAGTGAACTCCGCAGAGGTAATATTCACCTTCACCCAATCCCGAACCTCTAAGGACAAGAACTCGTTGAGCCGATCTGGCTTAACCAAAAGTGACCAAACCGACACAACACAAGGATATCGGCGAAGCACATGGTCAGTATCCTCTGGCTCAAGGCAGCAAATCGGGCAAAGACAGACTGCCGTGAAGTGGCCAGTCGTTCAACATTGGTCATCAAACAGCCAGAACAAACAAGCCAAAAAAAGATGTGAATCTGCTGTGAACCTCTGTACCTATGGATAAGCTTCCAAATCCCCCCAGTCGAAGTCGCACCAGCCCCCATACGAAGCGTATACCCTGACTTCACCGCGAACCACTGCGTCGGCCCATAACTCCAACCCACGACAGCACCACCAAACTCTTCAGACGGCTCTTTAAAAGCTGCAATATGGAGCACAATAAACCAGGGAAGAAAATGTTGGAACAAAGTCCACGCCCACTGACCCGAGCTCGAAACCATACTAGCCACTGACACATGTGGTAACGTAGCCACAACACTTACCAAAACATGATTAATGAGTGGCCCGATATCATACCAAAAATCAACGTCCCTACAATGACCAAAAGACCAAGAAATATTAGAATGAACATCATCCCAAACCGCACTCAATCCCCGCCATAAACGAGAACAAGACTGATTCCGCAACACAGTCGACACTCTATCAAAGCACTTGTATTTAACCTGCAAAAAACGCACCCACAAAGCATCCTTATTCGCCAGAAGGTTAAAAGCCACCTTCATTAAAAAGCATCATTGCACGTATTAGTAATACGAAAGCCGAGCCCACCCTGATCTAACGAACGACACACCATCTCCCAATTAACCAAGTGAACACCTCGATCCGTATCAATACCCCAAACGAAACGAAGAATTAGCTGGTCAATTTTAGAACAAAGACCCTTGGGTAATACCACAATTTGCATAGTGCTCGTGGGTAGAGCCGCGAGCACAGCTTTTGCCAACGTAATATGACCTACTAACGAAAACGACTTCATCTTCCATCCACTTAACTTCCACTTCACAACCTAAAATAAATAATCATACGTTGCGGTAGTTACCCTCTGGTGGAGCAACGGAACATCCAAAAATTTCCCGAGATTCTCAACCTCCAGAAAACCTAAAGTCCCACTAATAGACTGATGAACACTAACTGCACATTCTTCAAAAAGTACTTAGCCTGGCTTACCTGATACCTGGAGGCAGCGCATAAACCATTCAATACCGTTCTAATCACCTTCATCTGTGTAGTCGAGGCTTCTGAAAACAGGATTAAGTCATTTGCAAAAAAGATGGGAAATTGCAGGACCAACAGATGAAGTGCGAAATGCAACCAAGCACCACACTCCACTTCCAACTGAATTGACTGAGCAAGCCGTTCCATACACATGACAAAAAGATACAAAGATAGCGGATCACCCTACCGGATACCCGAGAAGGATGAAAACCCTCTATCATAGAACCATTCCACAAAACTTGCGTATAGATCGTCAAAACACATTGCATGATTAGATTTCACAACTCATCTGGAATACCAATAACAAGAAAGAGTTTCATCAATAAATTTCCACTCAGCCTGTCATAAGCCTTTTCAAGGTCGATTTTGATGGCCATCCACCCTTTCAACCCCGTCTTGCGCTTTATAGAATGAATCACATCGTGGACAATGATGATATTATCAGTAATGGAACGCTCGGGCATAAAACTAGTCTGAGTCTCTAAAATCCAACGCGGCAAAATGGTTTCAGGTGATTCACAATGACCTTTGTAATAGCCTTGTACACCACCGTACATAGGCTAATAGGTATAAACCGGCTGATGCTCTCAGGAATAGAAACCTTAGGCAACAAAACTAGCAGTGTACTATTGATCTCAAGCGGTATCACCCTAGAAGCGAAAACTGACTTAATAAATTCACACACCGATGCACCAACCACATCCCAATTACGTTGAAAAAACAGTGTGTAACCCATCCACCTAAGGCAATTTAAAAGGACCCATACCAAAAATGGCACCATGAATGTCTGCATCCGACATCGAGCCTCTAAGACCATCAGAATCCGCCAAAGATAGGCTTCGGAAGAAACTGTGCGTAGGGTAATCCACAATAGGCGAGCTCGAACAAGTGAATAATGTCTGATAGAAGTTTACGGCAATACATGACAATTTCTCCTGATCTGAAACCCATAACCCATCCTCTCGTTTAAGCGATGAGATCAAATTCGCACGTCTCCTAGCAATGACAAATGCATGGTAGAATTTAGTATTTCTATCCTCATCAAGAAACCATTGCGAACAAGCCTTCTGCCTCCAAAAGCTCTCCTCTTGTTCAAGCACAGTGTCCAACTCGGCCATTAACTTAGCGGCTAGCTCCAGCAACGAACTAGAATGTCTAACAACAAGCGCCTTCTCAATACCTCGCAACCGAGCAAGTATACGCTTCTTCTTCCTCACAATATGCCCGAATGTCTCAGAATTCCAAATCTCCACAGCACCCTAAAAATTCAAAATATTTTGCGCAAGAGGTACACCACCAGACCAGACCGACTGAAGAAACTCATTAAATTGCGGGTGTTCCTGCCACGCAGCTATATACTGGAAGGGATGACCTCTCTGTCTACTTAGAATCTCTTCTAGCTGTAACAGAAGAAGACTATGATCATAACCAAGTCTATCCAGATGTAACGCATGACTACGCGTAAAACAAGCAAGCCACTGTGGATTAACTAAGCAATGATTTAGACGCTGATGGAGATTACCACGGTTCCATGTAAAAGGCGACCCCTATAGCCTAAATCCACAAGCCTCGAATCAAATAAAAATTCCAAAAAGAGATAATTCCTACACTGATGCCTCGATAAACCCCCAAAACGCTCATCACCAGACAAGATAACATTGAAATCACCCCCTAGCACACAAGGAACATCATCACCAGGATTAAGGGCCAGAAGCTGCGGCCACAAATGTTTCTGAATAACAGCAGTAGGGCTTGCATAAACGGAAGTAAAATACACCCATGTATCTAAAGAACAAACACGGCAGCAGCCATTCACAAACTGATTTGAAAAGTGCAATGGCTCCATAGTCACTGAATTATTCCATAATAACCAGACACCACCATTAAAACCATGACACTCCACACTAGTCGAATTAGGGAATCCAAGTTTGGATACAACATGATCAGCTATCCGACTATTAATACATGGTTTAAAAAGTGCCACCACTCGCGGTCGATGCTCACGGACAAAAAACTTAAAAAACCATCGAAAAATAGAGCTTGCGGCACCCTAACAATTCCAAAACATGAAATTTATCATCATAAAAATAATAAAATAATTCGTTACCTTACGGCTACAATGAGCCCCTAGCATCCTGCTTTCCCATCCCCTACACAATATCGACAGGGTGGGTATCAATTGCATCATCGCCCTCCGATGACTGATCCATAGATTCGAACTCAAGTTCTACCAAAAACATTACCTGGGTCCAAAACCTCCCTTGCTCCCGCATCATACAAGTAATGATCAACGTTTAGGTTTCAAGTGGCTAAAGCTGGATGAACCGTCGACCTAAATTCCCCCGGTTTTCAAACCTTCAAGCCTAACCTCACATTCTCCTTTGACCCATTCGCATGAGCAGCCCTGCCCTTACCAGATTTCCCCCCACTCGCACCACCAGAAAATGAATCCTTCTCCACAATGCAGATCGCAGAGTGGTTCCCACGAACAATACATGTATTATGCAGAGTCACTCGGACATTCTGGCCATCAACAGTTGGTACCACACCTGCTTGCGTAGCCACCATCGCACCAGTCCTCGTCTTCTTCTCTGGATTAGATGTAGGATAAGTTACATTTTTTAGAATCACATGAGATGGACCAGCCTCCTTAGCAACCGACGCCACCTGTCCAATATTGGCTCGCACTGCCCCTGCTCGTGACACCACAGTAGGGTCCGACGCTCTAGTCGCAATATCCTGGGTATCCGATGTCTCAAGAGCAACATAGCGAGACCCCACTGCTGCAACCCTAGTATTCGATTGTCCCTTCAAAAAATGGCCCAGCGTTCTCCGCCTACGTGAATCCATCACTATGTATGATCCAAATAATTCTTTTTCAGGATCCGGCTCCACAGACCCCTTACTAATAGGAGACCCTTCCTTTGAAGCCTCACTCGATGCAACGGCTGATCCCAAAGTAGCAACACAATTCTCCTTAGCATGTCCATACATACCATAAGCAAAATAGATCTGTTGCAATCCTTCATACTTAAACTTCTGAACAAATCCATCAATTCGAATGCTTGGCAATAGCGGCTTGTTCAGATCAACAATGATTGTGAGGCACGCAAACTTGCTACGACCACCACCCTGCGTATTATAATCAATTCGCACTATGTTACCAATAATCGAAGTAATATAACGAAATAACGCCTTGGTATAATACCGATAAGGCAGCTCAATTAATCAAACCCATACAATAACCTGCGAAGGATACTTCTCACTAGTGGAAAATGACCGATTATACGAATAAACCGTAAGATAACATCTATAAATGGTCTGTGGCCCCTCAGTAAGCACCTTCGTGTAATCACGAGCACTTGAAAACCTGACAAGAAAATAATTGTTATCAAGATCCACCAACTGAATCTCGCCAACTGGTGACCACAAAGCCTGCATTCTATCAGATAGTGTCTTAAAGCCAATTGTGCGACCAAGCAAGCGGACAATGATTGCATTACGCATATTCTGATCGTGCACTCTATCAGAAAATAAAATGAAAGGGATCGATTTGGTCTTATCTATCAACACGTCTTCCTCTAAAACCACCACCTCACTCTCAACATGAATCTCTTCCGGGGCTTTACCAGACGACTCACTCGCAGACTGCGCAACCTTACTTGCATACGTGCTCTTTTGACCAGCATCTACAAGTGGTGCCTGCTCCGTACTCGTACCCTCCACCGACTGACTACTAGATACACCCTGGGCAGCCCCATCAACAGCAGTCATAATAACCCCATCCGCATCCATATCAGCATTATCAAGGCCATCATCATTCACAGAGTCACCACGACCCTTCTTGACCACCCTCGTTACGCCTAAAGGAGTAGGAGATGCCGACCACTCCAAAAAAAGGAGGGATAACCCCATAACCACTAGACTCCGACGGTCGGCCGCTCGGAACACTGTGCGGGAACAAGGCCGAGAGCGCGCTAGGGTTTTTTATGGGAGCATTAGGATTTTTTGGTTAAAGTTATGATTATTTGGTAAAAATCTTACACTAATCCTTTTCCATCATTTTTTATAATTTTATTAGATTATTAAATTTTTAATGTTATTTTTAAATTTTAAATTTATTACTATAATTTCTTATTAATAATCATTGAATTAAGATTTTGTCATTTTTAATAAAAAATTAAAATTATTAATTAAATTGAAAAAAATCAATTTAATAATTATATATAGGGTAAACTACGTCAATCATCACTGAACTTTCCTCTCTGGCCTATTTTGGTCACTCAAGTTTCAAAACATTCAATTTACTCATTGAACTTTATACATTAAAATTTTTCATCATTCCTCTGTTGACCCTTTAACACCGTTATGATGTGGAATAAAAAATAATAAAAATTGATGTGTAAAATACTTAAATCATCACTGAACTTTGCCCTCTAACCTATTTTTGTCATTGAACTTTGCTCTCTAACCTATTTTTGTCACTGAACTTTGCTCTTTGACCTATTTTGGTCACCAAAATTTCACATGTTATGATCTATGTCATAACCATGTTAGAGGCTTAATAGAGTGCTGAAATAAAATCAATGTATAAAGTTCAGTGAGTAAATTGAACGTTTTGAAATTTCAGTGACTAAATTAGGTTAGAAAGTAAAGTTCAGTGACGTTTTACGAATTTTACCCTTATATATATTAAATTATAAAAATAAATATAAAAGGGAAAATAGTTTAAAAGTATTAAAAGCTAAATCCATTTTATTTTAAAATAATATTCAATTATTTTATGTGATTTAGTGGTTTAAAGACATTTAAATATTCCAAAGGTTCTAGGTTCGAGTGTAACACCTTAAACCCGGATGTCACATTTAGGCCTTAAGTCCAAACCATTACTTCAAAATTTCCAACCTAGTTTAGTCCAAAAGAGTTTCGTACCATAAAACATTCAAATCTGAAAGTTAAAATATTGGTAAACATTTTAAAACGTTTACATAAGGAGCTCCAATTAGTTTAAATTAATAAAACATTCACTTTCTTGATACAATCCAAAATAAGAGTTACAACATTACAACAGGATCCTACGAATACATAGCCCAATAAGGCCTAAGTGATCTACTCTGAACAAATGATATGCTGAAACCTACGCCGATGGTGCTCCTCCGATGCACGTGCCAACCTAGAAACTTATGAACGGAAACATCGATTCTGAATGCTGAGCTAACGAAGCTCAATGGGTACACAACCACTCTACTATGATTCATTCAAATCACAAATATAAGCATGTATCTAACAATGATGACATGGCATAAAGATCAACACAAGCATCCAACATAAGCAATATCAACAATCAAATACACAAACCTGGAGCGTAGCCCGAGGACATAAAGCATCGAGATGCAATCACTCGGAGGGTGGCCCGAGGACTCAAAGCATCGGGACTCCACACCCCATACTCAGAATTACCCCTCGAGTATCTTCGAATGAGGCTCGAGGGCACAAAGCATCAGTAATCCTCCGTTTGGCTCTTACCATTGTGTTGCATTACATTACCTGGGTATCCAGATCCCACCAAACAGGTGCCCTCATGGCACACATCGATATCATATAAACATAAAACCCTATGGTTGCTATAACATCCAAGCACTCAAACCAATTACCAAGTTTATTACACATTATGATCGAATAAGAGGTTGATTTCTCAATTTCCCAGTTTTAGAATTCATTTTACCACCTTAGAAGCCTATTGGAATGTAGTTCTCGAACTATCAACCATTTGGACTAAAAATGTATTTTTTGGGGCAAATTGCCAGTAGGTACCAGTACGGTACCCTTGGGTACCTGTACTTATAGCATATCGATGCGATTTGAGCTCACTGGAATTTTACAATGCCTAGGTGTATCGGTACTGGTTGATTCATACTGATACTAGGTTGTATGGCGTATCGGTACTAGTCAAACACTGTACCGGTACCCCTTTCTTAGTTCGTCCAATGAAATAGTGTTCATAAACCTAGAACACTAGGGTACCGGTACGATCTCCCCATGTATCGGTACTGAAGCCTAGAAATGGCTTTCTAGGCTCGAGAAATCGCTTCTCAAGCCTTTAATACACAAGCCTAGATGCCAGACTGAACCGAGTGAGTTACATTTTGAAACAAAACCAAAACGATTAACTAAGATTAGGTCCATTTTTCCTTTTTATCTTGTCTAGATGCAATATTACAACCTAAGGTGTGCATGCTGGCCGCAAGTGAAATCTCAATTGAACCGGGCCTCAAATTGACATCCAATTGTGCGCATTTGCAATTTAGGGACCAAATTACAAATCTAGAAAAATACAATGACTTAATTAAATTCGAAGTTACCAATCCTCAATTAGCCAGGTTACATGCTTACTCGTCAAATTTTAGCTCTAAACGATCAACCAAACTCACACAATTGCATACTTATAAACTAGGGATCAAAACGAAAGAATTTAAAACCTCAACAACAAATTAACAGAATTAACGCCCAGGCGTATCGATACGCCAAACACTGTATCAATACCCCATATAGATACGGTCCTTATGCGTATCGGTATGCAAGCTTCATGGCCAAAATCCAAATTCCAGTAGCTGAACCCCGTACTGATACACTTCATCGAGTACCGATACACTTCCCTTTGTATCGATACCCAGGCCAATTTTATGCTTAAGTGTATCGATACCAGGACATGTGTACCGATACTCATGGACCTAAAATGTCCAAATTTACTGGTTTTCACCCATTTGGTAAGTCAAACATATCTTAAGCAAGAATTGTATCAAACCACAATACTAGAGGCATGTTTGTAACACTCTAAAAAATGAATGAAAAAAAAAGGGGATTATAATCCTAGGGTTTTGAACCCAGGACCCCTAGATTGGTGACCATATGCCTTAAACATCTGAGCTAAGGCTAATCTTGGTTTTAGCTTATGCAAGTTTGTTATTAAGCTATATTGTAGTCTAAACTAAAAATAAAAATAGAGATGGACTCTTCAGTTAAATGGGGATTTTTTTGGGATCTGATTGGGGGGATATAGAGGAAGCTTCTAGAGAAATTTTCTCCCCAACCCCTCTGTCGACCTCCGTTCTTCAGCCATTGCCCAGTCGTGGAGTTCACCGCCTTTGCAATTCGAGCCTTGTCACCCCAATCTCAACACTGTTCATCACACACTGATACACCATGCCGTTTACCGTAGAGGGCCGTTTGAAGCTTCATCAAATCTTAGGGTTTCCACCCCCTCTATTCTTCACCGTTTCTGACCGCCTCCATCACTGGTGTGTGACACTGTAAGCGTAGCTAGACTCTTCATGTCGAGGAGAGCATACTCCCAGTCACCAATCATCCGATCGACACCGTTTGGAGCCTCGTCAGAGATACATCTTTTTTTCCAATTTAGGGTATGTTGGTAAGTTTACCATTCGATTCAAGTTAATTTAAGGTTTGATTGGTTTATATGTGGAGGTTGATGATTTGTTTGGAGTGTTGGTCATCGTTTGAGGCGTTTTTAGGATGATTTTGGGTGATTCTCAGTCGCCTGATACGGTGGCCATCTGAGCCGGCCTGGCCAGACTAGGTCTAGCAATAAACTGAGCTGACATGAGCCATCTGAACCGACCCAAATAAACAAAACCCGTTCTAAGCCCAGCCATACCAAGCCTAGTCTAATATCTGACCTAGCCTAAATCGTATCTGGACCCGACCCAACTGAGTCAACCCATTGATCGAGTTAACCTATTTGAGTTGATTCGTCGAATCAACTCAGTGAGTCAACTCGCTCGAGTCTACTCATCCGAGTCAACCCATTTGACTGATGATGTCAGTGTTGACTTTGACTAATGATTTCAGCATGACGTTAGTGTTGACTTTGACCGATGATGTCTTTATGATGTCAGCATTGACTTTGACCGATGACGTCAGTGTTGACTTTGACAAAAGTCAAAATTTACGAAAACCCTTATTTTATGTTTTTTGACGTCCTGAGTCCGTTTTAATGTCCGTTTCGCCAAATTCAAACCCAGTAAGTTGTTATTCAGCATTTGACCTTCTAGATAAATTTGATTATCTCTTTTAAGTTCTATTTCTGATATAATTTGTTTTGTCATGTATCCAAGATATTGAGAGACGTCGAGCTCGAATTCAAGAGCGATCGAGAAGAGTATCAAAAGTTAATCGATATAGAATGGAGCCGAGGTAATACATTACTAGCTCTTGCATGCTTTACGAAACATGTTGGTATTTGATTAAAGTATGCATGATTATGACTAATAGTGTTAAAGGATTTGGTATTAGAAATATTCCGTTAAGAATGATTAAAATACCCCTAACAAAAGAAATGACATGAAATTTGCACTTGATCTGATAAAATAATTACTTGATCTGATCTAACAAAACAAAGGACATGAAATAATTACCACGGTATCAAGATGTAAAAATGTGTGATATCAAAACACTTGGAATTTTTCCCAAATTCTGGATAAACACCTAAAGATAAATTTACTGGAAGTTCTTCGTATATCTGAAGTGACCTAAATAACAATAAAGAATAAATTGATCGAAATAAATGTAATGACAAAAATAACCTCAGGCACTGAAATTACCAAATTAACTGTAATAATGGATTAAGCTACGAATCTGCCACTAAGTATTAACATGACCAAAATGCCCTTATAAACAAAATTGACCAGAACCCTCCCGATGTATCTAGATTGTTGCATAATCATGACTTTAATCTATCTAAAATACACCTTTGTATCTGATCTGAAAAGCATGCTATCTGGTTACTATTTCAGTGAAAATAATCATCTGTTTTATATCTATTGCTACAATTACTTACTGCTTATTACTGTTACTATTGCCTAGACTGTATTACTGGGGTACTTGGGATAGGATATAAAGTTTATGTAGGTTCATCCCTGATTCGATTGGTGATTCCTTATGTATCAGGTTCCTACGCTTCAGCGAGGGTAATTCCTTATATATCAAGTCCCTAAGCTACGGCTAGGGTAATACCTTCTGGCTTATGTATTAGGTTCCTACACTTCAGCGAGGGTAATTCCTTATTATCAGGTTCCTATGCTATGGCTAGGGTAATACCTTCTGGCTTATGTATCAGGTTCCTAAGCTACGACTAGGGTAATACCTTCTGGCTTATGTAGCAGGTTCCTACGCTTTGGCGAGGATAATTCCTGATGCATCAGGTTCCCATGCTACGGCTAAGGTAATACCTTTTGGCTTATGTATTAGGTTTATATGCTTCGGTGATGGTAATTCCTTATATATAAGGTTCATGCACTTCGGCTAGGGTAATTCCTTATGTATTAGGTTCCTACGCTTCGGTGAGGGTAATTCTTTATGTATCAGGTTCCTACGCTTCGGAGAGGGTAATTCCTTATGTATTAGGTTCATATACTTCAGCTAGGGTAATTCTTCCTAAACCTAAAGTATTCCCTTAAGATGGTACCTACACCCAATAGGCTCGGGTTAATGCATGTGTATGATGTAGTTCTAGGTACTATATTTTGGAGTTTAGTTGGAAGGTATATAGGTTCACATAAAAATCTTGGTAGTTTTGCATTATTGAGCTTTTCTATGCTCATGATGTTCTGGACCATCGGAGGCTATAGGAAAGCCACCATGGTATAGTAAGCGATATCATGGCTGGAGTTCTCTCGGTTTTGCTTTCGGAGTAAGGTATTGGTCCATTTAGTGGGCATGTAAGTTGTGTATTGTTTTATGATAAGTGTCTGTAATATACTTTCTGAACTACTAATATATGCTTAAATGATTTTCCTAAAATGATATTTTAAACCAAATTCTGTTTTACAGATATATATATATATATATTAAGAAAATAATTTTATTTGGGTTTACATTGTGGGTCGCTCTTGTGACCCGAATGTAACACCTCAGATTGTATCGGGCTCCCCGTATCAATATGTGAGTGTTACATTTAGTGGTATCAGAGTCTAGAGTTTCGTTATTCTAGGTAGATCGACCGATTATCTTTCATAGGACGCTGGTAAATACATGTTTCTAGGTTATAATCGTACTCTTCTGAGCCAAAATTCTGATGTCGAATCTTTTTTGTTATAAGAGTTTCCAAATATTCTGTCCATTACAGCTTGATTTGAGCTGGCAATGAGGGTTGTTAGCATTCATCTACGTTCTATATTCGCTTGATGGATTTGAATCTAGATAAATAACCTAAGATGATTCATGTCGATTAAATTAAAGATCTGATTCAGATTGAGAATAAATGTTTGATTATGTGAGGTAACTGATATAAGATTACATGTAAGGCTTTTCGGAGATAATGATTATGTTTGAGGATATTCGGATTGATAAAAGTATTTTGAATTTAAAAGAAAGGTTCGGTGAGCATGGTGAAAGAGTAAATTCTGTGGTGACTCTGTTATACACGAAAGAAACAGTTGTCTAAATATCACGCTAAAGGTGAGTGATATCCATTCAAAACCTCGGTAATGTACAATTGACGTAAAAAGTATTATCCTTGAAAATGTAGCACGATGTACCATTATATATATATATATATATATATCATTTCTGACTGAAATCTGGTGTTTACATCCTGATCTTGTAAGACCATGCTTGAAGCCTTGAACACTCGTTTGAACTAAAATTTTAGTTTTTCTTCCATAATCTGATGACCAACCTAGAAAGTAATATAGATTCGAGAAGATATATTTTTGGGGTCGTATAATTGACTTCTGTGATAGTTGGGAAGGTTTACTATGCCCGACTGAGTCTGCTTATAATAACAGTTATGAGACTAGTGTTCGTATGGCACCATATGAAATTTTGTATGGATTCATATAGTGTTATGACCATTGGTCTAAGATTTATGATGTGGTGATTTTGGGTTTGAAGTCTGTTTGAGAGAAATGGGGCGCTGTCAGGTTGATCTTTGACCATCTGAGATAATCGAGAAACAAGCATACTCTGATGAAATAATAGTTTCTGCATTTCTTCGACCCTAGTAAATTTCGAGGACGAAATTTTTTATGGGGGAGAGTTGTAACACTCTAAAAAATGAAAATGAATGAAAAAAGAGGGGATTATAATTCTAGGGTTTTAAACCTGGGACCCCTAGGTTGGTGACCATATGCCTTAACCATCTGAGCTGAGGCTAATCTTAGTTTTAACCTGCGCAAGTTTGTTATTAAGATATATTTGTAGTCTGAACTAAAAATAAAAATAGGGATGTACTCTTTAGTTAAAGGGGATTTTTTTAGATCTGATTGGGGGGATATAAAGGAAGCTTCTAGAGAAATTTTCTCCCCAACCCTTCTGTCGACCTCCGTTCTTCAGACACTGCCCAGCCGTGGATTTCATCGCATTTGCAATTCAAGCTGCCGCGTCACCCCGATCTTAGCACCTTCGTTACTCATCGGTACACCACGCCTTTTGCCGTAGAAGACCGTTTGAAGCTTCGTCAAATCCTAGGGTTTCTACCCCCTATGTTCTTCACTATTTCTAACCGTCTCCATCACCGGTGTGTAACACCGCAAGAGTAGCTAGACTCCCTACGTCGAGGCGAGCATACCCCCAGTCACCAATCATCCGATCGACACCATTTGGAGCCTCGTCAGAGATACATTTTTATTTTTTGATTTAGGGTAAGTTGGTAAGTTTGTCACTCGATTCGAGTTAATTTAAGGTTTGATTGGTTGATATGTGGTGATTGACGATTTGTTTGGAGTGTTGGTCGTCGCTTGGGTTATTTTTAGGAGGATTTTGGCCGCGCGTGGTGATCACGCGCCGTCTTGGGTGATTCTCGGTCGCCTGAGATGGTGGCCATCTAAACCGGCCTGGCCAGACCCGATCTGGCAAGAAAATGAGCTGACTTGAGCCATTTGAACCGGCCCAAATAAACCAAACCCATTCTGAGCCCATCCAAACCAAGCCCAGTCTGATATCCGACCTGGCCCAAACCGTATATGAACCTGACCTGACTGAGTCAACCCGTTGACCGAGTTAACCTATCTGAGTTGGTTCGTCGAGTTAACTCAGTGAGTCAACTTGCTCGAGTCAACCCATTTGACTTATGTGACAGGTTCGGTGAGGGTAATTCCTTATGTATCAAGTTTCTATGATACGGCTAGGGTAATACCTTCTAGCTTATGTATCAGGTTCCTACGCTTCGGCGAGGGTAATTCCTTATGTATCAGGTTCATAAGCTATGACTAAGGTAATACCTTATGGCTTATGTATCAAGTTCCTACGCTTCGGTGAGGGTAATTCCTTATGTATCAGGTTCCTATGCTACGGCTAGGGTAATACCTTCTGGCTTATGTATCATGTTCCTATGCTTCGGCGAGGGTAATTCCTTATGCATCAGGTTTCTACGCTTCGACAAGGGTAATTCCTTATGTATCAGGTTCCTACACTTCGGCGAGGGCGATTCCTTATGTATCAGGTTCATATGCTTCGACTAGGGTAATTCCGCCTGGACCTAAGGTATTCCCTTAGGATGGTGCCTACACCCAATGGGCTTGGGTTAATGCATGTGTATTATGCAGTTCTGGAAACTATATTCTGAAGTTTAGTTGGAGGGTATATAGGTTCACATGAAAATCTTGGTAGTTCTGCATTACTGAGCTTTTCCATGCCCATGATGTTCTGGACCATAGCAGGCTAGAGGAAAGCCACCATGGTATAGTAAGCGATATCATGGCTAGAATTCTCTCAGCATTGCTTTCGAAGTACGGTACTGGTACATTTAGTGGGCATGTAAGTTGTGTATTGTTTTATGATAAGTGTCTGTAATATACTTTCTGAACTACTGATATATGCTTAAATGATTTTTCTGAAATGTTATTTTAAACCAAATTTTGTTTTACAGATCTAAATGTATATATATATTAAGAAAAGAATTTTATTTGGGTTTGCATTGTGGGTCGTTCTTGTGACCCGAATGTAACACCTCAGATTGGATCGGGCTCCCCGTATCGATCTGTGAGTGTTACAATGCTCCCTAAAGCCATTCAACTCAACCACCAAAAAGGAAATCAAGGTACATTTCAACAAAGACATCACCTCAAATGACTTATACCAACATTTTAAACATGCTCGAACCACAAAAGCATAAGCAAAGGCATATCCACCCTATATACACACTATGAAATCCTCCAAGCCTCAAACACAAATATGCATATTACCTCCAATCATGCTTCTATCCATCAACATAATAATCCATCAATCCACAACAAATATCACTCCACAATACAATTAGATTCAGGTTCTAGAACCCCCAACAGCATGGTAGCACATTGCTTTATTAACCGAATTAAAAATACGTTTTCCGTACTCAAGTAGTTGTCGCGTTCTTGGACCTCCCTTGCCGAATAAGCTGCCCCCAACTATTTTACATTTGCCTCAATCAAACCAATTTCCAATACATTAAACCATGTATTTAAGCATCTTCTAAAACCTTTTGCAAACCATTTTTCGTACTCATAGATCATCAACATATGATCATTTGCAACATCTTTCATTGCTAAAACATACATATAGCAATAGGTAACAAAATAATAAACATGAGTAAGAGAAATCAACTTTACTAAACCGAAAACATGAGTAAAAACGTCCAATACTTACTTCCAAGCTTAGAAAAACATTTCAAGCTTAATCTAAACTCCTAAAATCACTTTCAAACCTTTGTTAAGTTGTAAATCACGTTTCCACTCTCCATCGCTACAAAGCTCCACTTGCTGATTGGAAATCAAGCGTCCAATGCTTCCAAATCTTCACCAAATGCTATCGGATTGATCTCCCCTATTTTATCCACATACAACATATGATTAACACATCATTATGCATCCATAATCCTAGCAACACAAATCCTCAACAATACACCACCATGCACCATCAAACGCCCTCCAAAAACAACCAAAACCACTCCTAAAAACACTCTAAACAAAGCCCAGCCATAACCTAACGATTTGAACACCTTAACAACCTCATTTAACACCTGCTAACACTTTCATCTTCGCCTTACACATCCAACAACCTAATAACACCATAAACACCTCAAAATCTAACTATTAACAACCTAGAGAATTAGCAATTCAATTAGTTTCGGGATTTCTTTTGTAAATCTCTTCTCATAACATTAAAACATATCTTAAATGTGATCTAAATCAATCAAGACCACCAAAAATCAGATTTATAACAAAGATCTACTAATTTCTTATTAAAACTCACTTTGAACCTTTTAATCTTGCATTTAACCATCAATACATATAAAAAACCAATTGTAAAGGATCAATAATTTGGGAATTTCAGTAAAGAACCTTTGATTAGAGGAGAGAAACAAAAATCACCTCTAATGGTTGACTTCTCCCTTAATTGGCATGATCTGAGTGAAATCTCCAAGAAAACATGTAAGGTTTGATATAGAAATCAAAGAAACCAATTGAGAAATCAAAATGAAATAAAAAAGAGTTGATTCCTGATCATTTTAGAGTAAGGTAAGTAGTTTGGCTGTTAGGAAAGTTGAGAGAAAGTTAAAAGCAAAAGTGGTTACGTGAGAAAATTGAATTAACTATTAAAACCATTTTAATTAAATCTATTTGATTTTTCATTTAATAACCATTTAAAATCATTTAAAAATAGCCTAAATTAAGTGAAAAGTCTGATTAAAAATATTGGTAGAATAGCTCCTTAAATATTCTAAGTTTTGACCCTTTTACAATTTAGTCACCAAAAATAGTTTTGAAATCTTTACATTTTAGTCACCAAATCGAAATGTCATTTAATTCTAATTTATTTTACCAAATTACCAATTCAATTATGTTCAATATATTAGTTAAACATTTTAGACCATTTTGCATATTTTATTTTAGCCAAAAATAATTTATATGAATTATTTCTCGAAACTAGCTCGAACCATTTAATATTGTTCACGTGAACCGTCTAATCTAACTAGCTAACTTCTTGGCCCAATTTCGGAGTGTTACAACTCTCCCCCACTTAAGAAATTTCGTTCTCAAAATTTTTGTGAAAGAAAGAGACGAAGATCTTGCTTCATCAATTCCTCGGTGTCGCCACAACACCATAACCAACTCACTAGCTTTCTTACGGAAACCTTAACACTAGAACCCGGTATCCTTACCGATTCTTCACCACAAGCCAACTCCGATCACAATTCAACCTTCTCAACATACCCCACATGTACGAATCCAGTCTATACATCCAGAGCATCGACACATGGAAAATAACATCATGTATCACTTTTAACGCCACAAGCAACTTCAAACAATAACTCACCGGACCAAAAGACTCTAATACTTTATAAGGTTCAATGAAACTAGGATGTAGCTTACTCTTACGCCCAAATCGCATCACCATCTCCAAGGCAAAACCTTCAATACACCTTACCATCACTTTCTACTCAAGCTTACCTCGCTTCATAAATCACATAAGATTTTCGCAGGCTCGAAACCATTTTAAACCTTCCACAACCAAGTTCCACCTCCTTAATCGTAGCTTTAAATAAATCGGCCTTACATGCACACTACTCACCTGTTCCGATCCAATAAGAGACATACAACACTTACCACCACCAAAGCCCACACAGGAGAACCATCTTATCAGAAACACGTTCGGATTGACCATTTACCCGAAGAAGCTAAAAGAACACCGAAAACATACCGTGCACACACAAAGCTGTCTAAAGGTTTTTCCAAATCTAGATGTAAAACACGAATCCTTTTTTCGATATAATTAAATTAGGAACCCCATGCAACCATACAACTCCAGCAAAACACACAACTGCCAATTTATTCAAAATACCCACCAAGTGCACAGTAAGGAAATGTGCATAATCTGCAAAACAATCAACGATCACCCACAATGAACTCTCCTTTTTTAAACTGAGTCAAAGGTTACTCGTTACAAAATCCTTGGTAATCCTTACTCACTCCCATTCCAAGATTTGAACAGGTTACAACAACCAGAAGGATACCGATGTTTATCCTCAACCCGCTGATGCACCTTATATCCTGAGGTCACATAGCAAAAAGACTAGAACGACCTTAATCGAAGTAGTACGCCCTAACCACAAATTTTTTGGAACAACTATTAAACCTTAAGAGCACAAAATCTCATCTTTATTAGCAAGAAAATATGACAGTTTACCATCCGCGATACCCGTAACACACGAACCACAAGAATCACCTTATGTTTGCCTCGCCTAAACCATATGAGGCAGCGTAGACTTTTCTTGCACTACATCCCGCAATCCATCTTCTCATGTCAACCCAACCTTGCAAACACTACCTAAACTTAACAGTAGCTTAGAATTCAACACATTGCCACAACATTGACTTCCCTGAACCATACTCGACTAACTCGTCGCAAACTCTAATCAACTTGACTCACCTTCATTAAATAAGATCTAACTCCGTCCGTGAACTCTAAACTTCCAGCATTTATGATCTATGTAAACGATTCACTTCTCACTAAAAGGATAATGTCTCCGATACTTTGGTACAACCTAACCGCTACAAGCTTTAAATCGGGGGTTGGGTAGTTGTGCTCATGAATTACCAATTTACCGTGATGCAAAAGCCACAACTTTTGTACCCTGCGCCAATACACAAACAATCAAACACAAAACATATCACTGAAGACTACAAAGTCCTTACCAAACTCAAGTTAAATCAGGACAAAAGCGTGCGTAAAAACTTCTTTCAACTTCTCTAGTTACACCGTTAACCCTCTGTCCACACACAAGGAATATTCTTTGGCACCAACCTTGTCAATGAAATAGTAGTTCTCACAAATTCATCCCTAAATGATTGTACTATTCGATCAATCCAAGTATACGGACCTCAAATGCCGCCTTAGATTGATCCCAACCAAGGAATACTCTTTTCCCAAGCTAAAGTTCATTCTCACTCATCTTAGCAAACCACCAAAGATCCTCCAAAGATGGCATCACAATCTGGTAATACTGATCAAATCCCTCCTCAGCACGAGGGCACACAAGGCCATCATTAATAAACACATCCACAAATTGATAGTAATACACGAGGAACCCTCCATCCACCATACCCATAAAAGCCATTGGGTTCGGACAAACCAACCAACATCGCCACAATTCCTACAACACCCACACTTCACACGAAAAGTAGTTTTTGACCCGAGAGATTAATGCTTCATAGATAAAACCCCAATCTGAAAACTATCCTTGAAACGTCGCCACCCACGAGAAGATCAAACAAAATATCATTTTGAGGCAACAAATACTTTTTCTACTGCCAACTCATTTAATTGTCGATAACCAATGCACCTACACATTATCCCATCTCTCAGTTCACAAAAGAACCGATACACCTCAAGATGAAACTGAAGTTATTCCCAACACATCCCAAAGTTATCTTACCCAAGCTATTTTACTTACACCATCACTTCATTGGTTTGACGTAGAAATCAAAGAAATCAATTGAGAAATCAAAATGAAATCAAAAGGAGTTGATTCCTGATCATTTTAGAGTAAGGTACGTACTTTAGCTGCTAGGAAAGTTGAGAGAAAGTTAAAAACAAAGTGGTTACATGAGAAAAGTGAATTAACTATTAAAACCATTTTAATTAAATATATTTGATTTTTCATTTAATAACCGTTTAAAAATCATTTTAAAATAGACTAAATTAAGGGAAAAGTATGATTAAAAACATTGTCAGAATAGCTCCTTAAAAATTCTAAGTTTTGACCCTTTTACAATTTAGTCACCAAAAACAGTTTTGAAAACTTTACATTTTAGTCACCAAACCAAAATATCATTTAATACAGATTTATTTTACCAAATTACCAATTCAATTATGTTCAATATATTAATTAAACATTTTAAACCATTTTTTCATATTTTATTTTAGCCAAAAACAATTAATATGAATTATTTCTCGAAACTAGCTCGAACCATCTAATATGGTTCTGACGAACCTTCTAATCTAACTAGCTAACTTTGAGGCCCAATTTCGGGGCGTTACATTATCAACACTTAATCTGGATTTCACCATTAACAAGGCTTTAAGCTACCAAAACACCAAAACATCAAAATAGCATACAAGGCATCATTTTTATGATGTCCATGAAGACGTAGGAGGTAGAGGTGTACTAACCTTACTCCTACAGTTGAGAAAGAAGCTCATAGCCCAAACCTCAAGCCCTCATCTTCCTTTGAGCCTTGGAAGCTTCTCCAACCTCTTTCAATACTAGGAGATGTTGCAAAACAAGTTACAACATTGCTGGAAGATTAAGGGATATAAAAGTAAGAGTTTTACATCAAGAAATGAAGCTAAATATTCAATTCTCGTTCTTCCTCCTCAACCCCCACAAAAACTCATTTTCTCCAAACTCCACCATTTCCATTCATTTTTACCTTTATTTTGAATAGAAATGTATAATTTTATTGATAGAATCATACAAACTAAGTCAAACACATGAGCCTCGTTAAAAAAACCTCCCTAACCTAATGGAGGAAAAAGAGTGCACCATACCAATGCCATTAATCGAATAATGTCCAAAGCAAAAAAAACATATAACACAATTAACGATCCATGACTTATTCAGTATGTAATGGAACCAAATAGTCCACTACTACACCCCCAATACAACACCAAACCATACAGTAGCAACCCCCACAACTAACTAAAGACAAAAGGCAAGGTATTCACTTGGTTTTAGGGGCACCATTCGAATAGACCTTTACGATAACCAATCACAACTCCACCAAACAAGAAGAACAATCCAAGAAGTTCCCCAAAAATATGAGGAGCCAAAAAAGAGACGGTTAGGAACTAAAAAGAAAACATAAACCTCTATGCGACACCCGAAATAGATTGGACACACAATACATGCCTTCCTTCGCTAACAAGTCAGCGAGATGATTCACCTCCCAGCACACCATAGTCCCTATCGAGAATAAGAAGCATAAAAGAAGCAGAGAATAGCTACAGGCCACAAAGATCAATTCCTTCGAACGAGATATTCTTTTTTTGGCTAATCGATCTGCAGCTTGATTGCAATCTCTAGAGACAGACTGTATACACTAGTCCGATCCCGCAAAAAGGTTAAGATAGGACGAGATGATCGACTTAAAGGTAGTAGGAACAATATGAAGATGGAGGAACCAATTGATAACATTACTGCTATCACACTCGAGGATGAGTTTAAACGATGAAGACCAGATCGATGCACAAAATAAGCGACATGCTTCTTGTAAAGTAAACAACTCAGCGGTCATAGCTTCCACATTTCCAATAGATTTAGAAAACACAATAAGGGTCGAATTCAAAGAGTTCTAGAGAATACCACCAATACCAGCTACGCCATAACTACCACTAATCGCACCATCACCAAGCGAAAATTTTTACCAGCGGTCATATCTTTCATTTTTACCTTGATTGATAGATCCTTAGATGATGATCAATTTTTCCTCAACCACAAATTTGAGATTCACACAAGAGAAGGTAAAGATTGCACCTTTTGTTGGTTTCTTGGGGGAAGAGATAAGGAAGGGGATGAAGAGCTACGAAAGGGACAAAGTGAGATAATCTTCCTCAAAATTTTACAGAGAAAATTAAGAGGGAGAAACCTTTCTCTTTTCAAAGAGGAAATTACCCTTTTCCCCCTCTTTCCCTCCCCCATCTCATAACCAAGCCCAACAACAAGAAAAAGGGCCAAAAGATACCCCTTTGAGCCACTCACGACCCAATAACGAGACTCAAGTGTCAGGTGTACCCAACCCACAAATTTTGAAATCAGGGTCGTTACATCAATTCCCATTTTAGTAACTTTTATTTCCCTTTTCCCTAACATTACATTAAATTAAATTATATAGTTGAAAACAAATCATATAAAATGCATTTGGCCTAGTGGTCTTGACTTCTTTTTACACTTGAGATGCTTGGGTTCGAATCTCATGTTTGTATTTTAGCACTCAATTATTTTTCGCCAATCAAGGAGAAATTATTAGATGAACTCGCCTCACCACGTCATCAATGATCCATCCAATAATATTGTCCCATTTTAGTGTAACTTCCAAGTAACTATCCACTCCTTAGTTACATGTAGGAAGGAGGTGAAGATTCACCTTGGAACAAAATGACATGAAAAAATGTTAATGGATGGGACCATGGATGACATGGTGAGCTGGGTCCATCTAAGAATCAATATATTCAAAATTCTCCAATCAGGTGGTGACACATGTCACTATCTGACTGGAGGATAAATTTATTAAATTTAATTAAATTTAGGACCAAATTGATAAAATATGTAAGTAACATGGATCAAATGTGTAATTATATAAATTTATGTTAACTGTCATGTCACCATTTCCGTTAGATTTTAATGGTAGGTAGCTTGATTGATACAACTTAAATATTTAAGTGGTCAAAATAACACAATTGAAATTATGATGATCATTTCGAAACCAACCTCATAATTAGGTGATCATTTAATTAGTTTATCCTGGATTTATTTGGGGATTTGAAATTTTGGGAAGTTTCTGTTATAGTTTGATTACGAGATCCCCTAAGATTTGATTCGGAATTTCAAATAAATATTTTTTTCATTCTTAATTTGTTTTTTTTTACCCTATACTTCTTTTAGTTAGCGAAAACGGTGTCGAACGTTTCATTTTGTTACTCAAATAAGGTTTTTCTGTCAGCGACTATTAAAAAATTCTATCATCCAATTCGAACATGACACGTGGCCTATTTTTTATATTTTTAATTTTTTAAATTCTTTAAAAATATAAATTTCTTTAAAATCTCAAAGTTTTAATTTCTTTCAATCAAACCCTCAAATCACATCTCTCTCACCTTCCAGCATCCCTACATGTCGGTGATTCACCGTCCAAAAGTCATGTACCTCGTCGTTTGACATCTCTTACACTATAGCCGTCAGTCAGAACTCAATCGACCTCTTTTTCTTCATTGTTGAGTGTTCGTCGATGGTTCATTTGTTAGATTTCGATGGCGAGATAGTGAGGTTTTTGGTAGTGTTGTATGATGAAGAGAATGGTTGCCAGTGGTGGTTGAATCGGTGGTCAGATGGGAGAAATTTAAGAATTTAGAGTTAGGGTTTGGGGGTTTTAGAAAGATAAACGATCAGTGAGTTTTTTAAAAAATTAAAGATTTTTTGATTTTTTTAAATACAAATTAACTTTGACTATTAATTGTCGAACTTACTCCCAATCCTAGCAAGCATCTTTCTAACTCTAGCCGTTGTCCTCCTTTTCTCATTAGCATCTATAACTTCTTTTTTTTTATTTTTACGTGGCCGACGATGATACCAGCTTTGGTTCTGGTTGTTGACTGCCGATAATCTTTTCTTTTTCTTTTGTTTCGTTTTTATTTTTCTAGTTTTTAAATTTAATAACGTTGTCCTAGTGACACGATTTTCTCTATATTTTGGTATGTATCCTCTGTCTTTTGGCACACTTTTCTTCTCTCAATCGGTCGCTTGACCACTTCTTTTTTCATTTGATTTTCTATCAGGGTTGGATTTGACATCACCACGACTGGTCAAGATGACGCTCTTTTAATTATCCTGTTGATCTTTCTATTTAGACCCTCGAAACGGATTTGGATATGAGCTCACAATCACCGCTCTTGTTCGAAATTGAGTTGTGGTAATCAATATGCCTTATTATTGTAATATGCATTTTTTTAATGTTGCTTGTTGTTGGTTTTTAGCTTTCATCGTTAAGCTTTGGTGTTGTTTGTATCTATTTTGTTTCAAACTTTTGAGTTAGAATTTTTCTAGAAAAAAATCGTAATTTTTAAACCTGATTCGAAATATCCAATGTATTTAGAACGCTATATTGAGTCATTGAAACAAACAAACAATTATACCAATAGTAAGGATGTATATGCAAAATTGGACCTATAATATTTTTCGTAACCCGTTTTTGTCCGAGCCTTTGAGCCCAATTATAAATACAACCCAAATCCATACCCAAAGACCCATTACAATAACCCATTTAACCTATTACCCAGACCCATACAAACATACCCAAAATTAAATCCAACTCCCATTCAAACCCATCCGGCCCATTACATTCAAACCTACCTAAAACCCAACATAACCCAATCCAATACCCATTAAAAATATAACCTAACCCTAAAAATAATAAAACATAATAACCCTCGCTGCTTATCTTTATCCCGCCGCCGCCCCTTGACTTTCCATCTCCCTTTGGCGCGTGCATGCCACGAGCCGACTCTTCGACTACCGTGGCTTGAACGCGTACCACCACGACCACCACTGCCCTAGCCGCCTATAGCAGCCGCCTGCTCCACCGCCCACTGCACGTTAGATATATTATTATCCTGTAAAAGCAAAAAAGAGACATTATTTCAGATCTGAAAAAAGCAAACAAGTGGGGATTTTTTTTACTTTTTATATATAAAATCGTGTTATAAAAACCCGAGGCATGGATATAATCAGAGACTTTTTTTAAAAAAAATTGAAATAAAAAAAATTAGAGCAACATCATCATCATCTGAATTCAAATCAAAACAACAAAAACAAAAAAAAAACAGATCCAAAAAGGTAAAAAAAATATATAAAAAACCTTTAGTTTTTATTAGATCTACTTACCTAGTATAGGATTTAGGAAAATCTAACATTAGATTCGGGCTTAAAAAATGAAATTAAACTTTTTTCCCCTTTCGCACGAACTTTAGCCGCCAGAGGCGGCAGCTCGCCGTCGCCGATGTCTCACAATGGCTAAAACCTTGTTTAAATCCAAGTTTAAGAAATTAAGAACCCTAGAATTTTCTAGGGATATTGAGTTAGATCCTTATTGTTTTTCATAGCTATTAAGTTACTATGAATCTATTATCGATATTGAAATCTTTGTAATTCATATTTCCTTGTATCTCAAGAGAATCAAGGTGAAGAATCACCAAATCCCTATAATTCCAACAAGCTCAAGAACAAGGGAATTGTCATCCAGGAGCCTTAAAAGCCTCGAAAGTATCGGTGAGTGTAGTCAGAATCTAGGGATTGGCTAGGTGCCTTTCCTGAATTCATTGATATTGATTTATTGCACCATCATAATTGATCAAGGTATGAATATAAGAAAACCTTGTTAAAGGTATCATTGGTAAGCTTTGGTAAGCTTATTATATTGTCAAGTTAATTATTGAATCATTGCATCGTTATTGATATCATTGAAACATTGAGAAACACCATATTGATTATGCTATATTGTTATTGCCACCGTTATTATCATTGTTATTGCTATTGTTATTGATATTGACCTAAGTATTGAATCATTGCATATGAATGGACATGGGATACAATTGGCATGCCATAGAATTCATGAGCTCATTGGTGCGAAGTGGACTACGGTCCTTGAGCTAAGGCCCTAATTGGCGATGTTGGTGGGATGTGTTAGTGTAGGTCCAATTGGCGATTTTGGAGGATATTGACCATTTATTGTTGGTGATTTTGGTTGGGAATTCGCGTATCCACATTTAAATGTTAATCCAAGGAATTAAGATAAGGAAATTATTGTTAAAACTTGACTTGAGATGCATTTACATTGATATACATATTATTGATATTATTGACATTCATGTTATTGTTATTGACTACCTTACTAGGCTATATAAGCCTAATGCATCTCATTTCCATGCATTTCTAGGTTGAAAGATAGTCGGATCAAGGATCAAAGCAATGACGTTTTTGAAGCAAGTCACCAAGTTGCATGTAATGTAAACTTTGTCCTTAAACTTCTAGAAGGGTGGCATAGGGTCTAGACATGTTAGTTTAGCCCCATTTTGTGTGTATATAATGCTCCCCATATTAAGAAAGTTTAAGCAAAAAGTGTGGCATGTTGAATATTGATAAAATGGCTAAAAGTGGGATATAATGCACTAATATGCGAAAATATGTTAAATGGATTCGAAATGGCATGAAATTTGACATGTGTACAGATTAAGTAGCTAAAAATTTGCCTATAAAATTTGGTAACAATTGGACAAGGTTAAGGTTGTTAATTTGATTAAAAACCCGATAAAATATGTCATTCAAGGCCTTGTCGTACCGATACGGGTGGTGGCGTATCGGTACAACCTTGCATTTTTGGTCGGTTTAGCCTTGGCGTATCGATACGCAATTAGGCGTATCGATACATGTCTTAGCCACTGGAAAAATTATTGCCTCACCGTATCGATATAGATAGATAACTTTTGAGCATTGACCATGAGTACTGCTACCCAGTATCGGCACGGGCTTAAGAAAAAGAATCGTTTTAACAGTCAGAACAGACGTACCGATACGGCCCTAGATATTTTGGTACGGCTGGTCGGTTCTGAAATTTGATTTTATTTAAGACATTATAGCGTACCGATACAAGTAGATCTGTATTGGTACGATCCCTAAAGTCGTAATTATTATTAAAGTAAATAACAAAGGCGTATTGATACTGCCTCTTTGAGTACCGGTACGAAGGTCAGTAATTTGGTTAAAAGATGTTTTAAAAGGTTTTAGCATGTTATAATTTAGTCACCGAATCTCTCAAGACTTAATTGATGTCATAAATGAACTCTGGTTAAGTTATAAATTTGTATATGTGATATTTATGCAATGAATTTCATATTGGTAATCCAATATTTAGACAAGACCTTGTAATTTATCAAATTTACAATTTAGTCCCTAAACTTTAATAAGTTTCAATTTGGCCCCAAATCAAAAATTGAGTAAATCCTTTCAATTAATAATGATGATCCTTTTGTACTATAGATAAATTACACATGATTTATTGCATACGCTATTGCAATCATCCATCTGATCACCATAAAGTTCTTTGGTAACGCTTTTCGACCCAATTTCCTAGTGGACCGGGAAAGGTGTTACATTTGTGGTATTGGAGCTAGATTTTAGTCGATTCTAGGACTAAACTGAAGTTTATTGTATTGTTATTACATTACATATGCCACCTAGGAGTTTATTATTGTGTATATTATGACTTGCGATTAATCCGATCCTTTTTCCTTTTATAGTATATGATGTCTGACTCCGAGAAAGCTCACGAAGAAGTTGAGCATACCACCAGCTCCTCAACAAATGGCGAGGAGAAAAGGGGAAAACCCTCTGAATTCACAAATTCCTCTACAAGAACCATCGAATCCTGAACCTGTACTGTAGACTGCTCAATTCGAATGTTACAAGAACATGAATGAGATGTTCAAGCTGTTCATGGCTACCCTTAAGTCCAAGCAGTCTGCACAATCTTTCCTAACTGCTAGTTCTACGTCCTGGACCTCTATTGATAAATTAGCTCAACATCGAGCCAATACCGTTACAGGTAAGGCTCGTGAGGATCCTGAAGCAGCGGAATACTGGTTGGACAGTACGTCAAGAATTTTGATTAAGCAATTACAGTGTTCGGATGAGGACAAGCTCGAGTGTGCCTTAGCCTTGTTGGCAAACGAGGCTTTACATTGGTGGGAAACCACTATATTTGCTGCTCCCGAGGAAGTTGTAACCTGGGAGTTCTTCCTGCGAGAGTTTAAGAAAAAGTATATCAGAGAATACTATTTGGCAGAAAGACAGGGTATCTTCATGCATCTTAAGCAAGGCGAGAGGCCGGTGGAACAGTACATCCACGACTTACTAAAGCTGCTCAGAGGTCATAGATGTTTAGTGGGCTGACACGATCTGAGAAGAGGCCTCGAGATGATTCTCACCCACCTTTACCATATAAGAAGGGAAAACAACAAGGATTCAAGCAATAGTATCACAAACAATCCTCTCGATCAGACAATTTTGCTAAGCCACAAACTATGTCTCAATCTGCTACAAGGACAACCTCCATCGAGAGTACTGAAGGTTCAGGTCAAGAGTTTTAACATCTTATCTGTAATTTTTGTCAGAAGAGGTATCTTACGGGACAATGTCACAGACAATCGGGTGCTTGTTTCTTTTATGGTGAGCAAGGCCACTACATCAAATATTGTTCGATGAACACATCCAAGTCTGTAGCACCGGTAGGTACAACATCCTCTGCTCAATCCTTTAAGGGCAAGGGACAGAAGCAATTTACATCGGGAGCTTCCACGAGACCTGGTGGCTTTATAAGGACTCCAAGCCGACAAGAATCCAAAGCTTTAGCTCAAGTCTATCACGTTAGGAGCAGAGAAGATGATGATGATCCAGACATTATTGCAGGTACTGTTGAATTGTATACTCACCCTGTTTATGCATTGATTGATCTTGGATCTATACATTCCTTTATTAGTACTGTATTGATTAAAAGATTTAAGTTGACATCCGAGCCTATAGTCTCTAAAATCATCGTAACCAATCCTGTAGGGGATAGTGTCGTAGTTGGGTTAGTATGTAAGAATTGTCCTCTCATGATACAAGAGATACATGTTTTGGCCAACCTCATGGCCCTCCCTATTCATGAGTTTAATGTAATATTGGGGCTTGATTGGCTCGGAGAGCATCAAGCTTGGGTTGATTGTTCGAAGAAAAAATTATACCTTGGAGGTCTTAGCAAGGAGAGTGTAACTCTTATGGACTCTAAGAGTAAGAAATCATTGCTATATATTGCGACAAAGCAAGGAAGAATCTAATTTGCAAGATATAGATACCGTGCAAGAGTTTCTCGATGTGTTTCCTGATGAGCTTTCGGGTTTACACCTACTCATGAAGTTGAATTTGGAACTGAAGTACAACCTGGAACTACTCTAGTTTCCATCGCATCTTATCGAATGGCACCGATTGAACTCATGGAGCTTAAGGTACATATTCAAGACCTGTTAGACAAAGGCTTCATTCGACCGTGTTCTTCACCTTGGGGAGCTCTAGTTTTTTTGTTAAGAAGAAGGATGGATCAATGAACCTTTGTATTGATTACCGATAATTAAACAAGCTCACCATTAAGAATAAATATCCCTTACCGAGAATTGATGACTTGTTTGATCAACTTAAAGATGTAACCGTCATTTCTAAGATTGACCTAAGGTCTGGGTACTATTAAATGAGAGTTAAAGAATGTGATGTGCCCAAAACATCTTTCCATACAAGTTATGGCTACTATGAATTCTTAGTTATTCCCTTCGGGTTAACTAATGCACTGACTTCTTTTATGGATATCATGAACCGGGTTTTTAGGCCCTATATTGACAAGTTTGTAGTAGTGTTAATAGATGACATATTGATTTATTCCAAGAATCAAGCTGAACATCACAACCATCTTCGCGTTGTACTCCAAATCCTTCGAGAGAAGCAGTTGTATGCCAAGTTCAGTAAGTGTGAGTTCTGGCTCACCCAAGATTCATTTCTAGGTCATGTAGTTTCTACTAAAGGTATTCAAGTAGATCCAAAAAAGATTCAAGCCATAGTGGAGTGGAGGCCACCGAAGAATGTTGGTGAAATTCATAGTTTTCTCGGTCTTGTTGGTTATTACAGAAGATTCGTTAAAGAGCATCGTTAACCAAACTTCTACAAAGAGACATTCTTTTTTAGCGGGCTGAGAAACAACAATGCAGTTTTGATCAGCTTAAGCAAGTGTTGACTCACGCACCGGTATTGACCCAACCTAAGTCTGGAAAAGACTACACCATGTATAGTGATGAATCACATCAAGAGTTAGGATGTGTTTTGATGCAAGAAGGCAAGGTTGTTGTGTATGCATCGAGACAACTTAAGCCACATGAAATGAACTACCCTACTCATAATCGTGAGTTGGCTGCGGTTTTCTTTGTTTTAAAAATCTGGAGGCATTATCTCTACAGAGAAAAATGCTACCTATATACCGATCACAAAAGCCTTAAATATTTGTTGACCCAAAAAGAGCTTAACCTTCATCAAAGGAGATGGATGGAACTTCTCAAAAATTACGATCTTGTAATTGATTATTATCCGGGCAAGGCCAACATTGTAACTGATGCAGTCATTCGCAAACCTTCACCTAGTAAGTATCAATATTGAATATTGAACCTCAAGTATTGATAATTATAGTATAATTACAATATCGTTATTGTATTGTAGCTCCTCGAGCTATCAACTCTTATTTCAAGTTATTGAAACACCAACCATTAGTAGTTGAACTCTAAGTTCAGTCTACCATTGTGATGAGAATCAAGTCATTGCAAGATCAAGACCCTGAATTGCAAGCCATTGTTTCCAAATTTCAAAGTTAATTCTGAATGACTCTTGTCTTTTTGTGATAGAATTTGTATACCAAGTGATGAATCCTTTCGTGATAAAATTCTTAAAGAAGCTCATTGTAGCCCTTTCTCGGTTCACCCAGGATCGGTGAAGATGTATAAAAACTTGCAAGAATTGTATTGGTGGTCTGGTATGAAGAAGGCTATTATAGAGTTTGTATCAAGATGTCTTACGTGTCAGCGAGTCAAGGCTGAGCAACATGTTCCCACGGGATTATTGCAACCCATTGAACTTCCTCAATGAAGTGGGAAAGAATAACCATGGAATTTGTTAGTGGTCTACCGTTGACTCCATCTAAACATGATGCTATTTGGGTCATTGTAGATCATTTTACCAAGTCAGCTCATTTCTTATCTGTCAGAATGGACTACGGTCTTTCTAAGTTAGCTGACTTGTACATCAAGGAAGTGATTAGAATCCACGGAGTACCTAAGTCAATCATCTCCGAACGAGATCCCTGTTTTGCTTCGCGATTCCGGAAAGCATAATAGGGAGCTCTAGGCACCCGAGTCAATCTAAGGACAACCTTTTACCCTCAGTCTGATGGCCAATCAAAATGGTAATTCAAGTTTTAGAGGATATGCTTCGTGCATGTGTTATTGACTTTGAAGGAACTTGGGAGAGGTTCTTACCTCTCATAGAGTTTGCTTACAATAATAGTCATAAATCATCTATCGGAATGGCACCATATGAAGCATTGTATGGCAGGAAGTGTAGAACATTGTTGTGTTGATCTGAACTTGGTGAAGGCAAGATGTTGGGCCCTGACTTACTTCGGGAAATTGAAGAACGGGTTACCATCATTTATGACCGTCTAAAGGTCACCTTTGATCAACATAAAGCCTATGCTAACCTTAAGAGGAGAGATATACAGTTTGAAATTGGTGAGAAAATATTTCTGAAAGTCTCTTCGTGGAATAAGATTCTCTGATTTGGTAAAAAGGGGAAGCCATTGATTTATTAGACCTTTTGAAGGTGATTGGAAGAGTTAGTCCTATAGCTTACCGACTATCTCTGCCTTAGGAGTTGAGCAAGATTCATGATGTATCCCATGTATCGATGCTTCGCAAGTACAGATCTGATCCATCTTATATTATTGATCTCGAATTAGTATAAATCCAACCCAACCTGATGAATGAGGAGGAACCAGTACAAGTATTGGCAAGAGAAGTCAAGAGACTTCGAAACAAGAACGTCCCCCTAGTTAAGGTGTTTTGGAGAAGCCACAAGATCGAAGAAGCTACATGGGAACCGAAAAAGACCATGAGGAATCAATACCCACATCTCTTCAGTTCAGGTAAAATTCAAGGAAGAATTTTTCTTAAGGGGGAGAGTTGTAACACCCCAAAATCGGGCCTAGTTAGAATTCCATTTCGGAAACCGAAAATTTTGCACCGAAAAGTCAAATTATAGTATCGAACATTGACCAAGTGGTTAATTGTTGGATTATTGAATCCCAATTAAGTATTGATATTGTTTAAGGACCTCATTGTAAATTTTGAAACTTGTCTTAGTGACTAAATTAAGAAAATTAAAAGTTTGAGGGTAAAAGTATAGAAAAGAAAGAGTTGAGGGACTAACCTGGCGATTAGCCCCTCCTTAAGCCTAATCACCACATACGTTGGATGTTAAGCTTGTCTTCCTTCATAGGAAAGAAAGATTTGGCCCTTGGAAAATTAAAAAGAAAGAATTAAGGAAAGAAAGCTTACCCGGTAAAACTTTAAGCAAGCATCTCACCTTCATCTTCATCTTCTCCCAAGCACACACCTCCATTAAAGCTTTACTTTTCTTCAAGTTACCATTTCCAAGTTATAGATATTGATCGAGTAAGCAATATTCCTTAATTGATTTATTGATTCCATGGCTAAAACCTTGTTTAAATCCAAGTTTAAGAAATTAAGAACCCTAGAATTTTCTAGGGATATCAAGTTCGATCCTTATTGCCTTTCATAGCTATTAAGTTGCTATGAATCTATTATCGATATTGAAATCCTTGTAATTCCTATTTCCTTGTAGATTAAGAGAATCAAGGTAAAGAATCACCAAATCCCTCTAATTCCAACAAGCTCAAGAACAAAGAAATTGTCATCCGGGAGCCTTGAAAGCCTTGGAAGTATCAGTGAGAGTAGTCGGAGTCTAGGGATGGGCTAGGTGTCTTCCCTGAATTCATTGATATTGATTTATTGAGTCATCATCATTGATCAAGGTATGAATATAAGAAAACCTTGTTAAAGGTATCTTTGGTAAGCTTATTACATTGTCAAGTTAATTATTGAATCATTGCATCGTTATTGATATCATTGAAACATTGAGAAAAGCCAAATTGCCACCGTTATTGTCATTGCTATTGTTATTGATATTGGCCTAAGTATTGAATCCTTGGATATGAATGGACATGGGATACAATTGGCATGCCATAGAGTTCATGAGCTCATTGGTACGAAGTGGACTACGGTCCTTGAGCTTAGTCTCTAAATGGCGATGCTGGCGGGATGTGTTAGTGTGGGTCCTATTGGCGATGTTGGAGGATATTGACCATTTATTGTTGGCGATGTTGGTTGGGAATTCGCGTATCCACATTTACATGTTGATCCAATGAATTAAGATATGGAAATTATTGTTAAAACTTGACTTGAGATGCATTTACATTGATATACGTCATAACAGCGGGGTTTTCACTCCTTTGAAAATATTATAAAAAATAGTTGTTTTTACGATACCAAAGAAGACGTCACCCGGAGACTGGGATGACGCTCCTAACAGAATACCGTAAAATTTAAAATATGAAAAATGGGAAATTTGTGGAAGGTGAAAAATGTGGTGGAAAATATGAAAAAATGGATGGAGTCGCACCGGCCACTTTGGTAGGCCGGACACCGCAAAAGGGTAACCAGAGATTCAAAATTTTGGGTTCGGGAGTCGGTTACGCGTGGGGAAGGATTAGCACCCCCCACAACGCCCAAAATTGGTACCACGTTGATTTAGTGTTGTCGTTGCAAAAAAATAAAAATTCGGATCTTTAATTTAAAATTTAATCCCAAAAAAGTGGTCTAACGAGAACATTTCCTTACGAAAACCGAGGAATATGATACCTGAATGATTCAGGGCACCACTTCTTAATCGATTATCCGAAATAAAATGGAAAGTATTCCCTTAATATCGAACTGAACTTCTCATCAAAATATTCGAAATGAGATAAAGTAAAGAATATAATATACGTATAATATTTACTATAATATACATATATATAAATATAAAGTAGGTACTAAAAATAATATATATATATATATATACGATAATAAATATAATACTAAACATAAAATAATATTAAATACAAAAATAATAGATTATATAATATATAATATATTATACGCATAAAATAAATACTATATAAAACAAATATTATACTATATACATATTATAAGTATAATATATATTACACATATTATATATATGTTATACTTATCAAATATACATAATAATATTATATATTATAAAAACAAATACAATAAAAATAAAATGCGTCGAAATAAAAAATACTGAATTTAAATAAAGTAAAAAATGCAAAAATTAAAAGAGAAATAATATACAAAACATAAAAAAACATGTCAATATAATCAACAATATTATATATGATTATATATAAACTAAAAATAAATACAAAGATAAGGATCGAATGTTACCCCACTAAGAGCTCGAATGAAAAATTTTAACTGGCCCCTACCAAAATCCCGATGCCACCTTTATCATGGCCCAAAAATTAACTATATCGGACCACAAAAAGGTCTCTGATCGAGTGATTGACCGAACCACCACGAGAAATTAATCCCTGAGAGAGCAATGCTCTCAAGCAAGAAAAGTTTGCTTCGGCCACTTCAATTCATGGCCACTTTCAATTGGCATTTCAATTGCCAAATTGTTTCAATTGTTTGCTGCCCATTTCCATTTGTTCCCATGGCTATTTATAGCCTTTAATGGGGCGGTGGGGTAGACGTGGCTCAATTTGAGCCACGTAAATTTACTTTTTTAATTTTTTACTTATTTTTTTTAATTTCATTCGATAAAAGCTCTCCTATACAAAAAGTGTAGGTATTAAATACTTAAAAAATGTACATTAATTTTACAGATCGAAAATTTTTCGGGCGATAACATCTTCTTTCCTGCTTTAGAATCTGCAAAATGCGACAGCTTGGACTGAATAAATGGGTTTTTGATTGGATATGGATATTGGGCTTATTTTGGGTCTAGCCCAGACAAAAATGGGTTACAACAGCTGCCTCTCTCTGCTCATTGTTGCGTAACAGGAATAGAGCAAAGATAAAAGAGTAACCATTTTTGTTCGGTCGGTCAAGGTTTCTTTCTCTGGCCACCGCTTCTTCTTTGGGCTTCTCTTGATCTTCCTTGTCGCTTTTCAAAATGAAGGGTTCGTTGGGGAAGACAAAAATTTGAGGTGACCCGTTGGAGGAGACAAAAATGAGCTCGGCTACAACTCTGACGACGACACAATGCTTGGAGAAAATTTGACCTAGCTGCAACACTGACGAAGAGACAAGGTCTGCAAAACTTGATCCAACAGCAACACTGACGAAGACGCAGGATTGGAAGATGAAGATTTGGTCTAACTACAACACCGACAATGAGGCAGGACCGAAAGTTGGTAAATTTTGATGCGAAGCTTCTTTTGCATTTTTCCCAAATGCACAGGGATCAACGGTTTTGAGTTGCCTTTACCAATAGTCGTTTGCTCCGGGCTAGTTATACCTTTCCCCTGGGTACAATCAGTTTATACCAATCGTGACATTGGATTTTTCAAAGGATTTATTTTCCCTCGACCATTCGTGAAAATGGATTTTAGATGGACATTTGAATTATTCATTGTCTTAAACTTTACCATGTTTAAGCACGTTGTGCCAACATTTCTGTTGGATTTGTCAAAATAGTTTGATCCAGCTGCAACACTGACGAAGAGACATGATCGAAAGATGGAGGTTCTAATGTCCGATCCAGCTACAACTCTGACGAAGAGACAGGATCTGAAAGTGTAAATTTGGTCCAGCTACAACACCAACGAAGAGGCAAGACCTGAAGTCAGTAAAGGTTTGACCCAGCTACAGCACTGACGAAGAGGCGAGGTCTGAAGTCAGTAGGGTTGATCCAGCTACAACACCGACGAAGAGGCAGGATCGAAAGTCAGTAAATTTTGGTCCAGCTACAAAACTGACGAAGAGGCAAGACCTAAAGTCAATAAAGGTTTGACCCAGCTACAGAACCAACGAAGAGGCAGGGTCTGAAGTCAGTAGGGTTGATCCAGCTACAACATCGGCGAAGAGGCAAGATCAAAAGTCAGTAAATTTTGGTCCAGCTGCAACACCCGACGAAGAGGCAATACCAAGATTCGACCGAGCTACAACACCGACGAAGAGGCACGGTCTAAAGGTGAAAGTTTTAATCCAGTTGCAACACCGACGAAGAGACGGGATCAGAAGTAAGTAAATTTTGGTCCAGCTACAACACCCAACGAAGAGACATGACTAGGATTCGACCGAGCTACAACACCAACGAAGAGGCACGGTCTAAAGGTGAAAGTTTTGATCCAGCTACAATACCGACAAAGAGGCAGGATCGGAATTTGGCATATTTGTTCAGTCATTGCATAAATGGAATGACAAAATTGGATTTCAGTAACTTGGATTCTACCGCACCATCAATGGAGAAGCAGAATTGAATAACAGCATCTCAAACCTGACTACACCATCAACGGAGGAGCAGGAATGAACAACAACTTGGACCTTACTATGCCCTCAACAGTAGAATAAAAACGAGCGACAACTTGAACCCAGCCACACCATCAACGGAGGGACCAGATCAGGTAACTTGGATTTTACCACACCATCAACGGAGAAGCAGAATCTGGATAACAGTAACTCAAACCTTACTACACCATCAACGGAGGAGCAGGAATAAACAACAACTTGAACCTTACTACGCCCTCAAAGCCGGAGTAAGAAGAAATGACAACGTAAACCCAGCCACACCATCAACGGAAGGACCAGATCGAGTAACTTGGGCTCAACCTCTCCATCAACGCAAGAGGTGAGATTGGATATCTGTAATTTGGACCTTGTTATGCCATCAATGGAGGAACAAGACCGAATGAAAAACAGCTTGGACACAACCACTCCATCAACGCAAGGGGCTGGACCGGACAACTACAATTTATACCTAACCTCTCCATCAATGCAAGAGACATGATTTGATGTCTGCAATTTGGCCTCTGTCATGCCATCAACAGAGGAACAAGACTGGATGAAAGCAACTTAGACCCACCACTCCATCAACGTAAGAAGCGGATCGAACAGCTGCAACTTGTGCTCAACCTCTCCATCAACGCAAGAGGTGAGATTGGATATATGCAACTTGAACCTTGTTACGCCATCAACGGAGGAACAAGACTGGATGAAAACAGCTTGGACACAACTACTCCATCAACGCAAGAGGCTGGACCAGACAGCTACGATTTATACCTAACCTCTCCATCAACGCAAGAGGTAGAATTTGATGTCTGTAATTTGGCCTTTGTCACGCCATCAACGGAGGAACAAGACCGGATGAAAGCAACTTAGACCCACCACTCTATCAACGCAAGGGGCAGATCGAACAACTGCAACTTAGACTCAACCTCTCTATCAACGTAAGAGGTGAGATTGGATATATGTAGTTTGGACCTTGTTACGCCATCAACGGAGGAACAAGATCGGATGAAAGCAACTTGGACCCAACTACACCATCAACGGAGGAACCAGATCAGATGATGATAACTTGGACCTAACCACTCCATCAACAGAGGGTTAGGATCGGAGGATGAATCTTTGTTTTTTTTTTTCTTGATTTTTGATTTTTTTGATTTTTTGATTTTTTTTTTTGAATTTTTGAATTTTTTATTTTTTTGAGCTACAACTACAAGAAATATATAATATCTGAGGAAAAAGTTTGGTCTAGTTGCGACACCGACGAAGAAGCAAAACCTGGATAGGGTTTGATCTGCTACACCACTGACGAAGAGACAAGATCTGAAAAATATGGGATCCACTACACTACCGACGGAGAGATGAGATCCGGGGGAAATTTAATTTTGCAACACCACTGACGGAGAGGCAAGATCAGGAAAAAGTAGGATATCCTACGTCACTGGCGAAGAGTCGAGACCCAGAGAAAACTTTAATATGTTGCACCATCAACGGTAGCACAAAATCTTAAAATGAAGAAGAACATTAATTAGTAAATGTTCAAAATTTTTCCATAGAGCTAGATGTTTGAGTTTGTCTGCATATTCGGCCTTCTTCAGAGCTAGTGGTTGATCATCATGTTGTTGCCCCCGTGATTAAGGTTTTTCAGTCTCTTTCCTGGACCTATTTATGTGTTCCAGCAAAAAATAAATGCATGATGTATGCCCCTAACTTTATGCCTAATGCATGTTAATGTATGACAATCCCTATGAATGTATGATGCATGCATTTGATGCTAAAAGATCTTAATGAATGTATGAATGACTCTTCTCCCCCTCAAAGGGATGCCCCTAACTTTGCTGGTCGGGTGGAGTTCCTAAACTTGTTTCGCGGAGATGCCCTCAATCTTCCTTGGCTTTGATCATCTTTTTCTATCTTTTCGGGTGCGTGCCCCAAAATTATTTTCATTGAACTTCGTCTGTAAATGAAGCAAATTTGAATCTTGGAGTATGTTTTTACTTTTTCTTGAAGGATGAAAGCGATATGTTGCCCCCCATTCGGGCCTGGTAATGCCCCTAGATGTAGGGCCTTGTAGAGGCATGGTGTCTATATGAGCGCAGAGGTTATTCTCAAAAAATGCCTTTGGACCGGTTCTTGCGTAGCTTCAACATGATGCTAGACTTCATTTTATATGGTAGTCTTTGGTATGGGGCATCCCCGGGACCGGTTTCAAAATTGTGAATGTATGTATGTAGATGCAATGTGTATGCCCTAGATGCGGAGATACCGATTCAAAAATAGTTTTTTGGCTCGACTTTCGAACGCATGGGATTTGTTCGCAACTTTGAATGTTGCATTGAGATTTAGGGTACTAGATTTTCTCCCGATGATAAATTTTTTCAAATTGGGAACCAATCGTGAATCAAGATTTAGTGCGAATGAAATGTAAGAAATTCAAATGATGGGTCATGCAATTAATGCAAAATGAATTTAACATGATGCGATTAAAAATGAAACGGGTCAGATTCAAAATAAAATAATCGAATGAAATAATTAAATGGTAAAAAGGTAAAAAACTGTACATAAAACAAATAAAGGCACCAAAGCCTAAAAGGGTGACCGCTAAACGGGCAGAGTTTCAGAGTATGGCTTAAAAGGTTAGCTCTTACGACTCACTATATGAGGTTCAGATCTAAAGGAAAGGGTACCCGAACTGTCGCGAGGACATCGATTCGGGGAATACGACCTTATACTATACGGGGTGAAAACCCCACGAAATATAAAGACTAGTACTCTAGGAGCACATTACAACACTACGGAGGTGAAGACCCCACTTAAATGAAGTAATCTCTCCCACTTAAGGGTTGAGGAGCTCGTAGAAAGCTCATGCATGAATGCCGATGGATTAAAAATTAAATTAAATCAATTTTGAAATTTCTTACAAGACAACACAAAATCAACATTGGCCTAACTCTTTTAAAAAATATCCCAATAAGTCGCCATCTGTCATAACAACGGGTTTTTCCTCCTTTGAAAATATTATAAAGATGGTTGTTTTTACGATACTAAAGAAGACGTCATCCGAGACCGGGATGACGCTCCTAGCGTAATACCGTAAAATTTAAAATATGAAAAATGGGAAATTTGTGGAAAGTGAAAAATATGGTGGAAAATATGAAAAAATGGATGGAGTCGCCACTTTGGACACCATAAAAAGGTAACTGAGAGATTCAAAATTTTGGGTTCGAAGTCGATTACGCGTGGGAAAGATTAGCACCCCCACAACGCCCAAAATTGGTATCGCGTTGATTTAGTGTTGTCGTTGCAAAAAAAAAAAAAAATCGGATCTTTAATTTAAAATTTAATCCCAAAAAAAAGTGGTCTAAGGAGAACATTTCCTTACTTAAAAAAACCGAGGAAGATGATACCTAAATGATCCAGGACACCACTTCTTAACCGATTATCCGAAATAAAATGGAAAGTCTTCCCTTAATATAGAACCGAACTTCTCATCAAAATATTGAAATAAAATAAAATAAATAATATAATATACGTATAATATTTACTATAATATACATACATATAAATATAAAGTAGGTACTAAAAAATAATATATATATATATATATATAATAAATATAATAAATATAAAATACTAAATATAAAAATAATAGATTATATAATATATAATATATTATACACATAAAATAAATCATATATAAAACAAATATTATACTATATACATATTATAAGTATAATATATATTACACATATTATATATATGTTATACTTATCAAATATACATAATAATATTATATATTATAAAAACAAATACAATAAAAATAAAATGCATCGAAATAAAAAATACTAAATTTAAATAAAGTAAAAAATGCAAAAATTAAAAGAGAAATAATATACAAAACATAAAAAAACATGTCAATATAATCAACAAAATTATATATTATTATATATAAACTAAAAATAAATACAAAGATAAGGATCGAATGTTATCCCACTAAGAGCTCGAATGAAAAAAATTTAACCGGCCCCTACCAAAATCTCGATGCCACCTTTATCATGGCCCAAAAATTAACTATGATCGGACCACAAAAAATCTCGATCGGGTGATTGACCGAACCACCACGAGAAATTAATCCTGAGAGAGCAATGCTCTCAAGCAAGAAAAGTTTGCTTCGGCCACTTCAATTCATGGCCACTTTCAATTGGCATTTCAATTGCCAAATTGTTTTCAATTGTTTGCTGCCCATTTCCATTTGTTCCCATGGCTATTTATAGCCTTTAATGGGCGGTGGGGTAGACGTGGCTCAATTTGAGCCACGTAAATTTCTTTTTTTTTATTTTTTACTTATTTTTTTAATTTCATTCGATAAAAGCTCTCCTATACAAAAAGTGTAGGTATTAAATACTTAAAAAATGTACATTAATTTTACAGATCGAAAATTTTTCGGGCGATAACATCTTCTTTCCTGCTTTAGAATCTGCAAAATGCGACAGCTTGGACTGAATAAATGGGTTTTTGATTGGATATGGATATTGGGCTTATTTTGGGTCTAGCCAGACACAAAAATGGTTACAACAACTGCTCTCTCTCTGCTCATTGTTGCGTAACAGGAATAGAGCAAAGATAAAAGAGTAACCATTTTTGTTCGGTCGGTCAAGGTTTCTTTCTCTGGCCACCGCTTCTTCTTTGGGCTTCTCTTGATCTTCCTTGTCGCTTTTCAAAATGAAGGGTTCGTTGGGGAAGACAAAAATTTGAGGTGACCCGTTGGAGGAGACAAAAATGAGCTCGGCTACAACTCTGACGACGACACAATGCTTGGAGAAAATTTGACCTAGCTGCAACACTGACGAAGAGACAAGGTCTGCAAAACTTGATCCAACAGCAACACTGACGAAGACGCAGGATTGGAAGATGAAGATTTGGTCTAACTACAACACCGACAATGAGGCAGGACCGAAAGTTGGTAAATTTTGATGCGAAGCTTCTTTTGCATTTTTCCCAAATGCACAGGGATCAACGGTTTTGAGTTGCCTTTACCAATAGTCGTTTGCTCCGGGCTAGTTATACCTTTCCCCTGGGTACAATCAGTTTATACCAATCGTGACATTGGATTTTTCAAAGGATTTATTTTCCCTCGACCATTCGTGAAAATGGATTTTAGATGGACATTTGAATTATTCATTGTCTTAAACTTTACCATGTTTAAGCACGTTGTGCCAACATTTCTGTTGGATTTGTCAAAATAGTTTGATCCAGCTGCAACACTGACGAAGAGACATGATCGAAAGATGGAGGTTCTAATGTCCGATCCAGCTACAACTCTGACGAAGAGACAGGATCTGAAAGTGTAAATTTGGTCCAGCTACAACACCAACGAAGAGGCAAGACCTGAAGTCAGTAAAGGTTTGACCCAGCTACAGCACTGACGAAGAGGCGAGGTCTGAAGTCAGTAGGGTTGATCCAGCTACAACACCGACGAAGAGGCAGGATCGAAAGTCGTAAATTTTGGTCCGGCTACAAAAGCGACGCGAAGAGGCAAGACCTAAAGTCAATAAAGGTTTGACCCACTCTGAGAACCAACGAAGAGGTGGTGCGGAAGTCGGTAGGGTTGATCCGGCTACAACATCGGCGAAGAGGCAAGATCAAAAGTCAGTAAATTTTGGTCCAATTGCAACACCCGACGAAGAGGCAATACCAAGATTCGACCGAGCTACAACACCAAGCGAAGAGGCACGGTCTAAAGGTGAAAGTTTTAATCCGGTTGCAACACCAAAGCGAAGAGGCGGGATCAGAAGTAAGTAAATTTTGGTCCAGCTACAACACCCAACGAAGAGACATGACTAGGATTCGACCGAGCTACAACACCAACGAAGAGGCACGGTCTAAAGGTGAAAGTTTTGATCCAGCTACAATACCGACAAAGAGGCAGGATCGGAATTTGGCATATTTGTTCAGTCATTGCATAAATGGAATGACAAAATTGGATTTCAGTAACTTGGATTCTACCGCACCATCAATGGAGAAGCAGAATTGAATAACAGCATCTCAAACCTGACTACACCATCAACGGAGGAGCAGGAATGAACAACAACTTGGACCTTACTATGCCCTCAACAGTAGAATAAAAACGAGCGACAACTTGAACCCAGCCACACCATCAACGGAGGGACCAGATCAGGTAACTTGGATTTTACCACACCATCAACGGAGAAGCAGAATCTGGATAACAGTAACTCAAACCTTACTACACCATCAACGGAGGAGCAGGAATAAACAACAACTTGAACCTTACTACGCCCTCAAAGCCGGAGTAAGAAGAAATGACAACGTAAACCCAGCCCACACCATCAACGGAAGGACGGATCGAGTAACTTGGGCTCAACCTCTCCATCAACGCAAGAGGTGAGATTGGATATCGTAATTTGGACCTTGTTATGCCATCAATGGAGGAACAAGACCGAATGAAAAACAGCTTGGACACAACCACTCCATCAACGCAAGGGGCTGGACCGGACAACTACAATTTATACCTAACCTCTCCATCAATGCAAGAGACATGATTTGATGTCACGCAATTTGGCCTCTGTCATGCCATCAACGGAGGAACAAGACGGATGAAAGCAACTTAGACCCACCACTCCATCAACGTAAGAAGCGGATCGAAGCGGTTTGCAACTTGTGCTCAACCTCTCCATCAACGCAAGAGGTGAGATTGGATATATGCACTTGAACCTTGTTACGCCATCAACGGAGGAACAAGACTGGATGAAAACAGCTTGGACACAACTACTCCATCAACGCAAGAGGCTGGACCAGACAGCTACGATTTATACCTAACCTCTCCATCAACGCAAGAGGTAGAATTTGATGTCACGTAATTTGGCCTTTGTCACGCCATCAACGGAGGAACAAGACCGGATGAAAGCAACTTAGACCCACCACTCTATCAACGCAAGGGCGGATCGAACAAGCGCAACTTAGACTCAACCTCTCTATCAACGTAAGAGGTGAGATTGGATATATGTAGTTTGGACCTTGTTACGCCATCAACGGAGGAACAAGATCGGATGAAAGCAACTTGGACCCAACTACACCATCAACGGAGGAACCAGATCAGATGATGATAACTTGGACCTAACCACTCCATCAACAGAGGGTTAGGATCGGAGGATGAATCTTTGTTTTTTTTTTTCTTGATTTTTGATTTTTTTGATTTTTTGATTTTTTTTGAATTTTTGATTTTTTTTTTTATTTTTTGAGCTACAACTACAAGAAATATATAATATCTGAGGAAAAAGTTTGGTCTAGTTGCGACACCGACGAAGAAGCAAAACCTGGATAGGGTTTGATCTGCTACACCACTGACGAAGAGACAAGATCTGAAAAATATGGGATCCACTACACTACCGACGGAGAGATGAGATCCGGGGGAAATTTAATTTTGCAACACCACCGGACGGAGAGGCAAGATCGGAAAAAGTAGGATATCCTACGCCTTTGGGCGAAGAGTCGAGACCCGAGAAAACTTTAATATGTTGCACCATCAACGGTAGCACAAAATCTTAAAATGAAGAAGAACATTAATTAGTAAATGTTCAAAATTTTTCCATAGAGCTAGATGTTTGAGTTTGTCTGCATATTCGGCCTTCTTCAGAGCTAGTGGTTGATCATCATGTTGTTGCCCCCGTGATTAAGGTTTTTCAGTCTCTTTCCTGGACCTATTTATGTGTTCCAGCAAAAAATAAATGCATGATGTATGCCCCTAACTTTATGCCTAATGCATGTTAATGTATGACAATCCCTATGAATGTATGATGCATGCATTTGATGCTAAAAGATCTTAATGAATGTATGAATGACTCTTCTCCCCCTCAAAGGGATGCCCCTAACTTTGCTGGTCGGGTGGAGTTCCTAAACTTGTTTCGCGGAGATGCCCTCAATCTTCCTTGGCTTTGATCATCTTTTTCTATCTTTTCGGGTGCGTGCCCCAAAATTATTTTCATTGAACTTCGTCTGTAAATGAAGCAAATTTGAATCTTGGAGTATGTTTTTACTTTTTCTTGAAGGATGAAAGCGATATGTTGCCCCCCATTCGGGCCTGGTAATGCCCCTAGATGTAGGGCCTTGTAGAGGCATGGTGTCTATATGAGCGCAGAGGTTATTCTCAAAAAATGCCTTTGGACCGGTTCCTTGCGTAGCTTCAACATGATGCTAGACTTCATTTTATATGGTAGTGCTGGTATGGGGCATCCTGGGACCGGTTTCAAAATTGTGAATGTATGTATGTAGATGCAATGTGTATGCCCTAGATGCGGAGATACTGATTCAAAAATAGTTTTCGCGGCTCGACTTTCGAACGCATGGGATTTGTTCGCAACTTTGAATGTTGCATTGAGATTTAGGGTACTAGATTTTCTCCCGATGATAAATTTTTTCAAATTGGGAACCAATCGTGAATCAGTACTTGGTGCGAATGAAATGTAAGAAATTCAAATGATGGGTCATGCAATTAATGCAAAATGAATTTAACATGATGCGATTAAAAATGAAACGGGGTCAGTTCAAAATAAAATAATCGAATGAAATAATTAAATGGTAAAAAAGGTAAAAAAACTGTACATAAAACAAATAAAGGCACCAAAGCCTAAAAAGGGTGACCGCTAAACGGGCAGAGTTTCGTATGGCTTAAAAGGTTAGCTCTTACGACTCACTATATGAGGTTCAGATCTAAAGGAAAGGGTACCCGAACTGTCGCGAGGACATCGATTCGGGGGAATACGACCCTTATACTATACGGGGTGAAAACCCCACGAAATATAAAGACTAGTACTCTAGGAGCACATTACAACACTACGGAGGTGAAGACCCCACGAAATGAAGTAATCTCTCCCACTTAAGGGTTGAGGAGCTCGGGTAGAAAGCTCATGCATGAATGCCGATGGATTAAAAATTAAATTAAATCGAATTTTGAAATTTCTTACAAGACAACACAAAATCAACATTGGCCTAACTCTTTTAAAAAATATCCCCAGCGAAGTCGCCATCTGTCATAACAACGGGGTTTTTCCTCCTTTGAAAATATTATAAAAGATGGTTGTTTTTACGATACTAAAGAAGACGTCATCCGGAGACCGGGATGACGCTCCTAGCAGAATACCGTAAAATTTAAAATATGAAAAATGGGAAATTTGTGGAAAGTGAAAAATATGGTGGAAAATATGAAAAAATGGATGGAGTCGCCACCGGACACCGCAAAAAGGTAACCAGAGATTCAAAATTTTGGGTTCGGAAGTCAGTTACGCGTGGGGAAAGATTAGCACCCCCACAACGCCCAAAATTGGTATCGCGTTGATTTAGTGTTGTCGTTGCAAAAAAAAAAAAATCGGATCTTTAATTTAAAATTTAATCCCAAAAAAACGGTCTAAGGAGAACATTTCCTTACTTACGAAAACCGAGGAAGATGATACCTAAATGATCCAGGACACCACTTCTTAACCTATTAACCGAAATAAAATGGAAAGTCTTCCCTTAATATAGAACCGAGCTTCTCATCAAAATATTCGAAATAAAATAAAATAAATAATATAATATACGTATAATATTTACTATAATATACATACATATAAATATAAAGTAGGTACTAAAAATAATATATATATATATATATATATACGATAATAAATATAATACTAAACATAAAAATAATAGATTATATAATATATAATATATTATACACATAAAATAAATCATATATAAAACAAATATTATACTATATACATATTATAAGTATAATATATATTACACATATTATATATATGTTATACTTATCAAATATACATAATAATATTATACATTATAAAAACAAATACAATAAAAATAAAATGCATCGAAATAAAAAATACTAAATTTAAATAAAGTAAAAAAATGCAAAAATTAAAAGAGAAATAATATACAAAACATAAAAAACATGTCAATATAATCAACAAAATTATATATTATTATATATAAACTAAAAATAAATACAAAGATAAGGATCGAATGTTATCCCACTGAGAGCTCGAATGAAAAAATTTAACCGACTCCTACCAAAATCTCGATGCCACCTTTGTCATAACCCAAAAATTAACTTGATCGGACCACAAAAAAATCTCTGATCGGGTGATTGACCGAACCACCACGGGAAATTAATCCCTGAGAGAGCAATGCTCTCAAGCAAGCAAAGCTTGCTTCTGCCACTTCAATTCATGGCCACTTTCAATTGGCATTTCAATTGCCAAATTGTTTTCAATTGTTTGCTGCCCATTTCCATTTGCTCCCATGGCTATTTATAGCCTTTAATGGGGCGGTGGGGTAGCCGTGGCTCAATTTGAGCCACGTAAATTTCCTTTTTTTTATTTTTTACTTATTTTTTTTAATTTCATTCGATAAAAGCTCTCCTATATAAAAATTGTGGGTATTAAATACTTAAAAATGTACATTGATTTTATAGATCGAAAAATTTTCGGGCGATAACGTCTTCTTTCCTGCTTTCGAATCTGCAAAATGCGACAGCTTGGACTGGATAAATGGTTTTTTGATTGGATATGGATATTAGGCTTATTTTGGGTCTAGCCCGGACAAAAATGGGTTACAACAATATACATATTGATATTATTGACATTCATGTTATTGTTATTGACTACCTCACTAGGCTATGTAAGCCTAATGCATCTCATTTCCCTGCATTTCCAGGTTGAAAGATAAACAGATCAAGAATCAGAGCAAGGACGTTTTTGAAGCAAGTCACCAAGTTGCATATAATGTAAACTTTGTCCTTAAACTTTTAGAAGGGTGGCATAGGGTCTAGACATGTTAGTTTAGCCCTATTTTGTGTGTATATAATGCTCACCATATTAAGAAAGTTTAAGCAAAAACTGTGGCATGTTGAATATTGATAAAATGGCTAAAAGTGGGCTATAATGCACTAATATGCGAAAATATGGTAAATGGATTCAAAGTGGTATGAAATTTGATATGTGTATAGATTAAGTGGCTAAAAACTTATCTGTAAAATTTGGTAACATTTGGACAAGGTTAAGGCTGCTAATTTGATTAAAAACCAAAAAATATCTGTCATTACAGGCCTTATCGCACCGATACTGGTGGTGGCGTATCAGTACGGCCTTACATTTTTAGTCGGTTTAAGCCTTGGCATATCGATATGCAATTGGTGTATCGGTACGGGTCTTAGCCACTGGAAAAATTATTACCTCACCTTATCGATACAAATAGTTGACTTTTGAGCATTGACCATGCGTACTGATACCCAATATCGGTACGAGCTTAAGAAAAATAACCATTCTAACGGTCAGAACAAGCATACCGATACGGCCCTAGGTGTTTCGGTACGACTGTTGGTTCTTGAATTTGATTTTACTTAAGACATTATAGCGTACCGATACAGGTAGATTCGTATCGGTACGACCCCTAAAGTTGTAATTGTTATTAAAGTCAGTAACAAAGGCGTACCGATACGGCCTCTTTGAGTATCGGTACGGAGGTAGGTAATTTGGTTAAAAGATGTTTTAAAAGGTTTCAGCATGTTATAATTTAGTCACTGAATCTCTTAAGACTTAATTGATGTCATAAACGAACTCTGGTTAGGCTATAAATTTGTATATGGTATATTTATGCAATGAATTTCATATTGGTAATCTAATCTTTAGACAAGACCTTGTAATTTATCAAATTTACAATTTAGTCCCTAAATTTTAATAAGTTTTAATTTGGACCCAAATCAAAAATTGATTAAATCCTATCGATTAATAATGATTATACCTTTTTATTATAGATAAATTACACATGATTTATTTCATACACTATTGTAATCATCGATCCGATCACCGTAAAGTTCTTCGATAACGCTTTCCGACCCAGTTTCCTACTGAACCAGGAAGGGGTGTTACATTTACTATGTAATATGTGTATTATATATATATATATTATGTTATTATGTAATATTTTTAATTCGGTTTGAGTATATTTTTATGTATTTTTAAGATATTAAATTTATTTTAATATTTAAGGGATATTTTCTGCTTTGGTTTTCGTAAATAAATAAATATTCTCCCTAGACCATTTTTTCAGGGATTAAATTTAAAATTAAAGTTCGAATTTTGGTTTTCCTGCAACGACAACACTTAATCAACGCGGTACCAATTTTGGGCGCTGTGGGGTGGTAATCTTTCCCCACGCGTAACCGACTCCCAAACCCAAACGTTTTGAATATCTGGTTAATTTTTAATGGTTTCTAGCCTACCACAGTGACTGATGGCGACTCCATCTTCTATCCCTCATTTAAAAAAAGGTTTATTACAGGTGGTGACTCCGCTTGGATATTTTTAAAAGTCAGGCCAATGTTGATTTTGTGTTGTCTTGCAAGAAATTCAAAAATTCTATTTAATTTAATTTTTAATACTTAGGCATCCATGCATGAACTTTCTACCCAAGCTCCTCACCTTGTTAAGTGTGAGTGATTACTTCGCTTCGTGGGGTCTTCACCTCTGTATGGTGTTGTAACTTACTTTCAGAATTCGGTCCTTGTATTTCGTAGGGTTTTCACCCCGTATGGTATAAGGGTCGTATTCTCCCGAATTGATGTCCCAGCGACAGTTCGGGTACCATCACTCTAGAATCAAAATCGCATATATTGAGCCGTAGGAGCCACCTTTTTAGAGCGATGCGAAACTCTTCCCGTTTAGCGATCACCCTGTTAGGCTTTGGTGCCTTTATCTGTTATCTTATCTATTTACAGTTTTTTAATCATTCTAATGTTTGCCTTATTTATTGTTCAGTTTATTTATGTAATTAATATTGCCATCGGCACTAACCCATTTTGCTTTTCATTTTTTTTTCATTTAATATTTATATTGCATCTATTTCATTTGCGTAACAACTTTAAAAGCATGATTAATTTTTCATTTTCTACATTTCATTCGCATGCAGTACTGATTCACAACTGATTCCCAATTTAAAAAAGATTTATCATCGAGAAAAATTCTAGTACCCTAGATATCAATGCAATATTCAAAGTTGCGAATAAATCTCGCGAGTTCAGAGATTTGTGCCATGGGAACCATTTTTGAATCAGTACATTTGCATCTAGGACATGCTCATTGCATTTATATGTATACATTTAAAATTTTGAGATTGGTTCTTGGGATGCCTTTCTCAGCAATATTGGAAAAGACGAAAGATCAGTCAATTCAACATCCCTACGAAACAAGAAATAAGACGAAGATGGTGAACGAAGATAGACTAGATAGGATCAAGCAGAATCAGAGGGACTTGTAAGCAAATTTAACCCAAAAATTAGAGTAACAGTTAGTGAAGGCCCAACAAGTGGTAAAAGAACATATCATGAGATCTCATCAAGACATGTTTGGTAAATTGGCGCAGATGCTAGGATTTAAGTTTCCTGAAGAAGGAGATGCCTTTGCTATTGGCCCTGGGATAGGTCCCAGAGAGGGAAACGAAGATCTTATATATCCTCAAAGGTTCACCCTTACTCAGCCTAAATTCAAACCAACCCTTGGGTGGTGATTTCTGTGGAAAAATCTCAACCACCTCAAGACGGTGCCTCTATCCTGGAAAATCTGCCTATCGCATCAGAAGTTAACCCGATGGGCAATCAAGATGAAAAATTTGTCTCAGAGATGGATCAGTTGATCGAAATCAAGGACATAGACCTAAAAAAATCGAGGAGCGCTGCAAGCGACTCGAGGAAAAGATGGAAACCATGGAGATATGGATATTTTTAGTGGATTCGATGCTAATGAACTCAACCTCGTCCCAAATTTGATATTACCCCCTAAATTCAAGGTCCTAGAGTTTAAGAAAGATAATAGAACGAGTTGCCCCCGTGCCCACCTTACTATGTTCTGTTAGAGGATGACAAGATATGGTAGAGATGATAAGCCATTGATAAACTATTTTCAAGACAATTTATCAAGATTTGCCACCAGATGGTATAATCAATTGAGTCGTCGTCAGATAAAATCATGGAAAGACTTGGCTAAAGATTTTTGGGAGTAGTACCGACACATCAGTGATATGGTGTCAAACCGTTGGACTCTACAACATATAAGGTAGAAGTCTAATGAAAGCTTCCGATAGTACGCGCAACACTAGAAAGATGTAGCTGCACAAGTCCAACCCCCTCTTGGTGAAAAGAGACAGTGGTCATATTCATCCAAACATTTGAAGGTCCAATCTTAGATTGCCTTATAGATAATGCAACCACAACTTTGCCGATCTAGTGCTATCTGGTGAGCTCATCGAAAATGCTGTTAAGAATGGAAAGATTGATACTGGTTGAAGTTTGTCCCAGAAGAAGCCATCGTATAGAAGAAGGGACAATAAAGTGAAATCTTCAGGAGTTTATAATGTTGGTTATTCGCAACCGGTGATAGTGGTACAACCCAAAGCTATGAGTTCCCAAGGTTCCTCAAGCCAAGATCTTGGACAAAAGAAGAATACCGAGAAGATGGAGTTTACTCCATTACCAGTTTTCTATGGAGAACTGTACAAACAATTGGACGACAGCCATATGATGGCACATTTCTACCAAGCTCCAGTACAACCTCCTTTCCCAAAATGGTATGATGCCAGCGCAAGATGTGATTATCACGCGGGACAAGTGGGCCACACCATTGAAAACTGCATTGGTTTCAAAAGTTTGCTGGAAAATTTTATTAAGCTTGGGGTGGTAAGCTTTGACGACTCGGTGGGAATAGCCACGGACAAGGATCCTTTACCGAAGCATGAAGACGCCAAATAAGAGTGTATCGATGATTTTTTTTGAACTGGACCATGTCCATCAGGCTTATTGCATTGTCTTGACCATAGTAGGCCCTTTTGTAGTTTTTATCTCTTCAAAGTAATGTTTTTTTGTGAACCAATCTCACTTACTTAAGTCCAATGGCAGTGTGAATCTTTTGTAAAGGCTTAAAACTACAAGTTGCAATGCAAATATATTTTGTCTGTATCTGAGTCTTGAATATCCAAAATGCATAAATAACATCACTCTAAAGTTCAATTTTGAGTCGCCTAAATTCAGAGGGTAAAATTGGGGCATCTTCAAACTTGAGAGTCCCTGACGTGTTTCAAGAACAAACATTCGCTACCACTCCTCCAGAGTTACATTTCTGCACCCAAAGGATAATTTATCAAAACACTTTACTTCAATAATGACCTGTCATAAGCTTGCGAACTTGAACTGGGGGCAACCTAATACGACCATATGAACACTGTAAGCTCTTTGAAAAGAACAACAATGTCCTCTAAGACTCAAGATTACTTCACGAGCATTTGGGGTATCTACCCAGAAAAGACGATCAAGTTAAGAAAATATTGGGGCACCATCGCACACAAAAGAATACGAGTTTGGTCTACTAGAAGAAGTCAGGGGCATCCCTTTGAGGGCCATAAGCAAAGAAATCATGTCAAATCCATGCATTTAGCTGCACTCATAAAATCATCTTGCATTAAATCATTTTTGCATACATTGAAAATCATCATGCATCTAGATTAAGTGCATACACTAAAGTCACCATGCATTAGGCTAGACACAAGCATTGGGCATAAAATTAGGTGCATTCATGCATTTATTTTTGCTTGTACATACAAACAGGTCTAGAAAAGAGACCAAAGAATCTCAACCATGGGGGAAACAATAAAATGGTCAATCTTTAGCCCTGAAGAAGACCAAACACACCGAAGAGATGAAATCTCCAAGTAGAAGGTATCAGTAGAAAAATTTTTGAACAAATATTAATTAATGTTTTCTCATTCTGTTAATCTAGTCTCTCCACCAACAGTGTAGCAGATTGAATTTTGCTCTGGATCTTATCTCTCCGTCAATGGTGTGGTAGATCCTACATTTTGTAGATCTTGTCTATCCGTTAGTGGTGTAGCGGATCAAATCCTATCCAAGTCTTGCCTCTTCGTCAGTGTTGCAGCTAGACCAAAATTTTCCCTCGGAGTTTACCTCTTCGTTGTAGCAATAGCTGAGAAAAAATTCAAAAAAAGTCAGGAAAAAAGTCAAAAAAAGAGAAGAAAAAAAAGATCAAGACAAGAAAAAAAACAAGACAACCATCTTTCTCACCATATCTTACCTCTCCGTCAGTGGTGTAGCGAATTATCTCATCAGATCTTGCCTCTCCGTTAGTGGTGTAGCAGATCATGTTTTCTAGATCTTGTATCATCGTCGGTGGTGTAACGGGTCAAATTCTCTCTAATCATGCCTCTTCGTCGGTGTTGTAGCTAGATCCAACTAACCTTTCGATCCTGCCTCATTGTCAGAGTCAGAGCTGGATCAAACCCTCAGATCATGCCTCTTCGTCAAAGTTGTAGCTTGATTGCAAAACCAACCCTCCGATCCCTCCTCTTCGTCAGAGTTGTAGCTGGATCAAATCCTCAGACCTTGCCTCTTCGTCGGTGTTGTAGCTTGATCAAATCTAACTTTTAGTTCTATCTCTTCGTCGGTGTTGTCGCTAAACCAAATTAACTTTCAGTCTTTCCTCTTTGTCAGTGTTGTAGCTAGACTAAAATTTATTGACTTCCGATCCTGCCTCTTCGTCAGTGTTGTAGCTGGATTAACCCTACTAACTTCAGACCTTGCCTCTTTGTCAGTGTTGTAGTTGGGTCAAACCTTACTGACTTTTGGTCTTGCCTCTTCGTCGGTGTTGTAGCTAGACCAAATTTACTAACTTCCGATTTGCCTCTTCGTCGGTGTTGTTGCTTGGTCAAAATTTACTGACTTTTAAATTCCTCTCTTTGTCAATTTTGTATCTAGTAAAAAGTAAATAAAAAACGAGAAAGAAAAAAAGAAAAAAGGAAAATTATGTCAGATCTTGTCTCTTCGTCGATGTTGCAGCTAGATCAAACATCAGAGCCTTCATTCTAAGATCTTGTCTCTTCATCAGTGTTGCAGCTGTATCAAACATCAGAACCTTCATTTCGATCCTGCCTTTCCGTCAGTGTTGCAGCTAGATCAAATATTAGAGCCTTCATCATTCGATCCTGTCTCTTCATCAGTGTTGCAGCTGGATCAAATGTCAGAACCTTTACCCTTTAGTCTTGTCTCCTCGTCGGTGTTGTAGATGGATCAAATGCAGAGCATACATCATTCGATCATGTCTCTTCGTTAGTGTGGCGGCTGGATAAAAGCTATTTTAGCAAGTCAGATAGAAAATGTTGGTACAACGTGCTTAAACACGGCAAAGTTTAAGACAATGGATAATTCAAATGTCCATCAAAAATCCATTTTTACAAATGGTCAAAGGAAAATAAATCTTTTAAAAAATCCAATGTCATGATTGGTATAAACTAATTGTAGCCAGGGGAATAGTACAGCTAGCCCGGAGCAAATGGCTACCGATAAAGGCAACTCAAAATCGTTGATCCTTGTGTATTTGGAAAAAATGCAAAAGAAATCTATGAGCAGCTGTAGATATTTTTTGAATCAAATATTTAAAACTTCATCTTCAATTCTGTCTCTTCGTCGGTGTTGTAGCTGGATCAAAACTTACTAATTTTTTATTTTGCCTCTTCGTCGGTGTTGTAGTTGGGCCAAACCTTCATATTTCGATATTGTGACTTCATCAGTGTTGCAGTTGGATCAAGTTTTGTAGACCTTGCCTCTTCGTCAGTGTTATATTTGGGTCAAATTTTCTCCAGGTATTGCGTCGTCGTTAGAGTCGTAGCAAGCCAAACTCATTTTGTCTTCCCCAACGGATCCTCTAGTTTGAAGATTTTGCCCCCAAGAGCAGTGAGAAAATCAAGTGAAGCCCAAAAAAGAGCAATGGTCAGAGCAAGAACCCTTACCCCAGACTTGACCGGACAAAAATGGTTATTCTTTTGTCTTTGCTCTATTCCTGTTACAGAACAATGAGCAAAGAGGGGCAGCTGTCATAACCTATTTTTTTCCGGGCCCTTGAGCTCAATTATAAATACAACCCAAATCCATACCCAAAGACCCATTTAACCCAATTACCCAGACCCATACAAACCTACCCAAAATTGAATCCAACACTTATTCAAACCCATTCGGCCCATTACATTCAAACCCACCTAATACCCAACATAACCCAATCCAATACCCATTAAAAATATAACCTAGCCCTAAAAATAATAAAACCTAATAACCCTAGCTACTTATCCCTCTGCTGCCGCCCCCCTTGACTTTCCATCTCCCTCTGGCGCGTGCATGCCACGCACTGACTCTTCGACTGTCGTGGCTTGCACGCGTACCACCATCGCCCTAGCCACCTGCAACAGCCACATGCTCCACCTCCCGCCGCATGTCAGATACATTATTATCCTGTAAAAGCAAAAAAAAGAGACATCATTTTAGATCTAAAATAAAAGCAAAAAAGTTGGTATTCTTTTTACTTTTTATATGTAAAACCGGGTTATAAAAACCCAAGGCATGTATATAATCGAGACTTTTTTGGATTCAAAATAAAAAATAGAGCATCATCATCCTAGTTAGAAGCAAAAAATGGATCCAAAAAGGTAAAAAATAAAAAAAATCTATTTTTATTAGATATTCTTACCTAGGATAGGATTTAGGAAAATTCGACCTTAGAGAAAGGAAACGAACCTTTTTTTCCCTTTTTGCACGAACTCCGGCCGTTGAAGGTGGCGGCTCGCCGTTGCAGATGAACGGTAACCGGTGGTGGCTCGCAGTGGACGACTGGTCGGTCCTTGGCTTTGGAACCGAGAGCATTTGAGAGAGTTTCCTTTTTTTCCTTATCATATTCACAAATGATTTTTTTTTGGCAAAAATGAGTATTTAAGGGGCGTTCGAAATGATGTCGTTTTGGCACTTGGTGAACCGCGCATAAGACCCGACCCGGCCTAGGATCCGTGTGTTTTTGAAAGAAATGGGGAAATTGCGATTCTGGTCCTTCCGCCTTTGTATCCTTCATATTTTTGCCTTTAATTTATGTTTCCTTGCAATTTCGTCCTTTTTTGTTCTTTTCAAGTTTTATTTTTTTTTAATTTAGTCATTTTTTTATTATCATGTTTACATTTATGTTGTTATTATGTATATATTTATTTATATTGATAATAAATATTATGTATATTACATTATACTAAGTATATTATGAAATATATGTATAGTATTATTATTATTTTTAGTATGTAATATGTGTATTATATAATATATATATATATTATGTTATTATGTAATATTTTTATTTCGATTTGAGTATATTTTTATGTATTTTTAAGACATTAAATTTATTTTAATATTTAAGGGATATTTTCTACTTTATTTCGGGAATCGGTTAGGAAGTGGTTATTTGACCCATTTAGGTGTCATCTTCTTTGGTTTTCGTAAATAAGAAAATATTCCCCTTAAACCGTTTTTTCAGGGATTAAATTTTAAATTAAGTTTTGAAATTTGGTTTTCTTGCAATGACAACACTTAATCAACGCGGTACCAATTTTGGGCGTTATGGGGGTGCTAATTCTTCCCCACGCATAATCGACTCTCGAACCCAAACATTTTGAATCTCTAGTTAATTTTTAACGGTGTCTGACCTACCACAGTGGCCGATGGTGACTCCATCTTCTATCCCTCATTTAAAAAAAGTTTATTACAATATTTAAAAGAAAGTACCAAATGAGGTGTGTCGACTAGAGTTTACATACCAAATATTAGAATAAAAAGTCCTACGAATACATATACCCACTAATAAAATAAGATAGGGTAAAGTACACAAATGGTCACTAAACTATCTCAAAAAATATAAAATGATCACTAATTTTTAAAAGTTACATAATGAGCATTAAACTTTTGTTTTTGTTACAAAATGGTCACCGAGCCGTTAACTGTCGCTAAGTGAATGGCGTGACACTTTCGAAAATTGGAATAATAACACATATATTCCTCGATGTTTACATATTCAATCAATTTAGTCCTAATTTAACCCTCATTATTGATGTCTAAATTGATTGAATGTGTAAACATTGAGGATTAAATGTGATGTTATACAAATTTTCGTAAATGCCATGTCACCCAGTTAACAACAGTTAACGGCTAAGTGACCATTTTGTAACAAAAACTAAAGTTCAATGCCTATTATTTAACTTTTGAAAGTTTAGTGATCATTTTATATTTTTGGGATAATTTAGTGACCATTTGTGTACTTTACCCAATAAGATAGTGTACTATATGATATTGTCCAAATCTATAAATCTGCACACAGAAAATAATTCATTGCACAGTTACTTTTTTATACCACATGAGATAAGTAAAATCAATCATGCTAATCATACTTCAAACAACTCATTTAAACTTGAATTTATCCTTGTAGCATAGTACTCGTACTACTAACATGGCACACAATTTAACAACTAATACACAATCAACATTCATGCTTTCAAATGTACCCCATGCCATAGTCATCACATCAAGAACCTTTCCATTTGATCGTTCATCGAGCATAACAAATTGTGACCCGAATAATATGTTCTGTTTCGGTTCAAAAATTCGTGGTATGATCATGGGCGGATCTTTGTAAGGCAAGTTGAGGAGGCATGTTTAAAATTTTTAAAAGTTTTGGAAGCATAAACTAAATTTTTTGAAAGGTTTAATTTAAAATTTTGGAGGACAAGTTAAAATTTTCAAAAATTTGAGACTTAATGAGAAATTTTTAAAAGGACTTAATTAAAAATATTTAAAGAAATAAAAAATTTAAAATTTTGGAAGAGCCAAATTAAAATTTTTCAAAAAATTGAGAGACCAAAAGTTTGGGAACCAGGCCCCTCTGGCCATCACCGTGATCCGTCTCTGGATACAATCAACTTGGTAAAAAATGGAAATCTTTGATTTAAAACATGAAATTCAATTTAATTAGAATTTAATCAACAAAAAGCTACTCTTCTACCATTTTAGCCTTCCTTTGTCTTTGAAGGTTTCGCCTTCTTCAATTGTTTTTCTTTAAAAAATATATGCATATATGGGATCGGCTTGGGTCAGGTTAGGTTTTTGGCCGACCTGAACCCGACTTAAAAATATATATCCTAACCACGAATCTGGCCTCATCTTTTAAAAAATCAGACCGACTCGAAAATTATATGCTTAAACTCGAACCTAACCCGATCCGACCTATTAAAAAATTAAATTTAGGGGCCTAATTATAAATATATATATATAAAGAGGGATCATTATTGCGAATATCCCTAAAATATATATGGAAAAATTACACTATTAATCCCATGTTAGATATTTGTCACCCTAAACCCGAACTCACCCTTAATAAAAACTTGACCCGACCCGAACTCGAATCTTCTACAAAAAATCCAACCGGTCGGGCAAGGCCGGGTCAAAACCCGACCGGGTCGGGTAAAATTCCCATCCCTATGTATACATAACCTTTATTGTCGAATTTACCCTTAAATTTTCAATTTTTCTATTATTTTTATTATAAAACAAATCCAAAATTTTTTGTTAATGCAAAACAGTAACAGATTTTTCTATTTTTACAAAAACGACCCATATTTTTCTGTTCTCATAAACTGACCCGGATATTTTCTTTTCTGTTTTTATGAAGTTGACTCAAATTTTCTGCTTTTACAAAACTGGCCCAAATTTTTCTATTTTTACGAAACAGTCCGTGAAATCAGACTTTTCACTTTATTCAAAACAGTCCCTGAAATCAGAATTTATAGTTTATTCAAAAAAGTCCCCAAACTCAGATTTTTTTAGTTTATTTGAAGATAGGCAAATCTTTCCTTTTTTACATTTCATAGCACTTCCAAGGATAGCTGAACAACTTTCACTATTTGATTTCATAATATATCTTTCAAAAATTTTATTCATCGAGTATACCCATCGACTTCCTCGAAAAATCTCGTATTTAATCTGTATCGTAAAATTTCACCATTAATGTGTTACTATTCATTTACCATATTTCAACTCCAAAAAATTTCTTTTCTTCATTTCATACTCCATATTTAAATTCCTTAACACTTATAATTATTAGCCACCTGCCCTTATATATTGTCACGGTCCAGACCCTAGGGTCCGAGCCCAACGCACACCAGGGCGCCGAGGAGGCCCTACGCACCATTTTGGGCTTCCCAGCACCAAACCGAGATGGCCCATCACTTGGGGTTGAGGAGCCATCAGATATGGCAAGTATCTCAAGTCAACAAGCCTTATCCTTCTAAACTTACCATATCTGTTGTAGCCATTTATCTTTGGCAAGTTTTACCCAAATAGCTAGGATCAAGGGATATGTTTGTGCTGCTTTAATCTGGACCATTGATGTACTCTATCTTAATCGTTGGATGTGTAGCGATGTCACTCTCGCTAAAAAAAGGTTGTTGGTTATTTATTTTTTTAGAAAATAATTTATTTTGAAAATATTGTCTTCCACATGGAGTTTTGCAAAACACGTCTTTTATTTAAAAATGGAGTCGCCACCGGTCACTCAAGGTGGACTGGACACCATAAAAAAACCCAGAGATTTCAAAATGTCGAGTTCGGGAATCGATTATGGATGGGGAAGGATTAGCACCCCCACACCGCCCAAAATTGGTACTTTAATAATTACCGCTTTATTAATATTAAACTTTCCGGATTAAGGTGACGATTAAATTAAAATTTGGTTATATGTGCAAGTAAATTTTAAAGGCCCCGTTATCCGAGAATAAACGCCCAACCACTATCACTACGCCTGATACTGGCCCCGTTTACGCTTGGATAAAGAGGCACCGCATTGACAATTTATATCCGAAATGCAAACTTAAAAAAATGGAAAATATAAATAATTACATTGTGATAAAAATATAAATAAATACTAACATAATAAAATAGTAATCTAACATAAGCACATAAATATCAATCGCATAAACAAAACGAATCTAACAAATAATAATAATAATAATAATAATAATGCATGGTTTACACTAATATACATAAACAACATGAATATGAAAATTAAGGGTTAAAATGCACAATATTGAATTACATGGCATAAATGATGCATATTAATGAACTAAATTAAAACAGATGCAAAATATTTGGGCTTAAATATAAACTAACAAAAATATCATACTGGAAATTAAAGCCTACATTTCAGTGACTAAACCGAAACAAAATGGAAACTAAAGGCCACAAAAACATAAAGAAAAAAAAACCATATTAGATGCGCCTGAAAGATAGAAGGACCATAAGTGTAAATATCCCCTGACCAGAATTAAAGCGGGCAAGAACATGGGGGACCAAGAGCGCAATTAGACCATTTTTAAAAAAACGCAGATAATTGGCATTGAAACTACGTCGTTTGGATGAGTTTGGTTTAAAACAGGGGGGTTATTAATTTTTTTTTGTTAACACGGTTCAAATAAAAAAAACCCTAAGACTGCTTCGTCTTTTCCTCTCAAGCTTTCATCGACGGCGGCACCGCTCCTTGCCCTTCCTCGCCGTTCACCGACCTGTCGGCCTCACGGCGATCATACGACAGAGCTTCGATGACCAGGTATTATTCGAAACCCTTCACCCTTTTTTAATTCGAAATAAAAGAAAAGAAAACAAAATAGGTTTTGATTCGAAAAGAAAGAAAGAAATATGTTTACCCTCAAACTCTATTATATTGATCTTGAATCCTTTACAAGCTTTTAAAAAAATTATAGATTTTTTTATCTGATTTTTTCGAATTCCCTTCTTTTTAAACTCCCCCTAATTTTTTTGATCCCTAGAACTCTCTTATTTTTTTAGAACCGAGACCCCGTTTTACAATTGATTTTTGGTTTATTATAACCAGTTTCCAAACTAACAAATCCCTCTTTTTTTAATATGCAAATCCAGTTTTTTAGGGATTGTGGCAGGTTATGGGTAATGGATTTGGGACTGTTGGAGGCAGAGGGTGGTTCGGTCAAGGGGTATGGGCGTTAGATATGGTAGGTTTTATTTTGATTTTGGTTAATTTAGGGATTTTAGATTGGATTTTGGGGTTTGTGGGTTTAATTTGGGGTTTCGATGGTTGTGTGTTCAAGATTTGGTGATCACCGGAGATGTGGTGGTAGCCCGTTGGACGGCGGTGGCGGCAGTGGAGGAGAGTGGCGGCGGCGGTAGCTAGGGCTGATATTTAGGTTAAAGGGCATTCTGGTAATTTTGGATTTGGTTCTTTAGTTCGGATCAGGTTTAAGATCTGAGTCGGGTGTAAATGGTGTTGGGTCTGTAAACGAGCATTACAGATGCCCCTCTTTGCTCATTGTTGTGTAACGGCAATAGAGCAAAGACTAAAAGTGACCCGTTTTGTCTGGTCTGGCTGGGCTTCTCCACCCTTGACGTATGTCTTCTTTCTTTGATAGATCTTCTTTCTTTTCGGCTCATGTCTTCTTTCTAAACTTGACGGATCTACTTTGTCACTCTTGGAGGAAGCAAAATCTTCAAAATTGGGGGTTGTTTGTTGGGGAAGCAAAATGAGTCTCACTTGCTACATTATTGATAATAAGCTAATACCTAAAGAGAGTTCGACCCAGCTGCAACACCGGCGAAGAGGCAGGGTCTACAAAATTCGATCCAGCTGCAACACTGATGAAGAGGCATGATCGATGGATGAAAGTTCTGATGTCTGATCCAGCTACAACTCTGACGAAGAGGCAAGATCAAAAAACTGACAACTTTTTTCTTCTTTTCTCTTTTTTTTTGTTTTTTGTTTTTTTTTGTTTTTTGATTTTTTGATTTTTGTTTTTTTTTTGCTTTTTTGTATTTTTTTCTTTCTTATAGTAATACGAGAGTAAAAATGACTTGGCTACAACACCGACGAAGAGACCAGGTCGAAAGATAGATGTTGGACCCCACTACTCAATCAACGGAGAAGTAAGATCGGAGAACGTTAGTAACATGAATTCAACCACCCCATCAGCGGAGGGATTGGATAATGGCGACCTGGGACCGGCTACACCATCAGCGGAGGGGAGGATCAGAGGATGACTGCAAATTGGACCTAGCGACTCCATCAGTGGAGGACTAGATCGGATAATGATGACCTGGAACCGGCTACACCATCAGCGGAGAGCGGGATCAGAGGACGACGATAGCTTGTACCTAGCCACTCCATCAGCGGAGAGACTAGATCGGGCGATGAAAGTTGATAAATTTTCTTTTGATTTTTTCATTTTTTTTCTTCTTCATTTTTTTCTTTTTTTTTCTTTTTTTTGACTTTTTTCTGATTTTTTTCTTTGATTTTTTATTTTTTTTGATTTCTTTCATTTTTTTTGTTTTTTAGCTAGAACTTGAAAATCAGTAAAGTTGGATCTAACCTCGCCATCAACAGAGAAGTAGAACATTAACTGGAACTCTACTACACCATCAGCGGAGAAGTAGGATAGCAGCAACTAGGACCAACCACTCCATCAGCGGAGGGACTGGATCGGATAATGACGACCAAAAATCGACTACACCATCAGCAGAGAGCAAGATTAGAGGACGACAACAGCTTGGACCTAGCCACTTCATCAGCGGATGACTAGATCGGATGATGACGACCTAGAACTGGCTACACCATCAGCGGAGAGCATGATCTGAGGACGACGACAACTTGGACCCGACCACTCCATCAGCGAAGGACTGGATCGGATAATGACGACCTGGAACCGGCTACACCATCAGTGAAGAGCAGGATTTGAGGATGACAGCAGCTTGGACCTAGCCACTCCATCAGCAGAGGACTGGATCAGATAATGACGACCTGGAACCAGTTACACCATCAATGGAGAGCAGATCTGAGGACGACGATAGCTTTGTACCTAACCACTCCATCAGTGGAGAGACTAGATCGGGTGATGAAAGTTGATAAATTTCTTTTGATTTTTTCATTTTTTTATTTTTGATTTTTTTGATTTTTTTTTGATTTTTTTCAAATTTTCTTTGAATTCTTCTCTTTTTTTAAAAAAATTTTTCAATTCTTTTTTTGATGATTTTTTCTTTTTTCATGAATTGTACAAAGAAGTAAAACTCGAGAAAAAATTAGGTCTGGTTGTACCGTCAGCAGAGAAACAAGACCTGAATAGAAATTCGATCTACTTAAGGAAATGTTCAGATCTATTGCACCATCAACGGAGAAACGAGATCTTTAGGATGTCTATACTGCTGCACCATTAGCGATAAAGCAAAATCTGGAAATGTTGGCCCATCAACAATGACGAAGGCAAGATTTGAAAAAGGCTACTTCTGGTGCTCTACTGGCGGAGAGGTATGACCTAAAAATGAAAAAAAAACATTAATCAGTAAATGTTCACAAAATTTGTCACTGTTACCTTTTATTGATGTTTTAGCTCTTCTGCATGTTTGGCCTTCTTCATGGCTAGAGGTTGGTCGTCGTGTTGTTGCCCCCATGGTTGAGGTTGTTCGGGTTCTCCTTCGAACCTGTTTGTAAGCAAAAATGCATTCATGAGTTTTATGCATAAATGCATGTGTCTATCTTAAATGCATGGTGACTTCGGTGTATGCACTTAATATAAATGTATGACGTATGCAAAAATGGTTTAATCCAAGATGAATGCAACTAAATGCATGAATGCAACATCATTTGATTTTTTTTGGTCTTCAAAGGGATGCCTATATCTCTCGACTGGTCATGTCGGGATCTTGGTCCTTTGTGTGGCGGTGCCCCAACCTCCTTCGGCTTCGAACATCTTCTTTGGACTCATTTTCCTGTTTGGATGCCCCCCAAACTTCTACATATTGTTCTGGGAATGCCTTTGTAGCATGTTTCAACTTTGAGTTGCATTGTCACCTTTTTGGATGACTTTCAGTGCTCTCGTGAACGTGTTGCCTCTTAAGTTGGGTTTATGATTCGTCATGTTGGTTCTTGGCCGCTTATCACTTTCAGATTAGGAGGAACGCTGTAGATGGCGATTTTAGCATTCGAGATGTGGATGTATGATTCCAAAAGAAGGGTAGCAAAGGTTTGCTCGGCTTTCAGTTTTTTTTAATGGCTTTGGGTAGAATGGTAGAGTTGAAGGGCTTGGTTGTCGGGCGATGGTAAGTCGAGAGTTCAAAAGAACTCAAACATAAAGGTTCAGACAATGAAATGAGGGGTTCTCTGTTCGAGTATTTTGGTCGATGGGTAGCGATGGTAGTGGGGATGGAAAAAACTTTATTGTGTTTTCAATTGGAAATGGTGAGAGTGAATGATTTCTGGAGGATGAAAGATGGTGGGTTAATTTCGGTGATGGAGAGTGAAGGGTGAGTGCTGGAATTTGGCACTTGTCGAGAGATGCCCCCAGACTGAGTTCTTGTGGAGGTTTGGTAATGGTGCTGAATTGGCCGACTTTGCTTTCTCTAGTATTAATGACGCGGGACATCCCGATGACCAATTTTAAAATTGATGCATCTATATGCAAAATATGTCTTAAATGCAAAATGATTTATGTGAATGCAATGCAAAATTAAGATTGTGATGATGTTGTGCAATGATGCAGATAAAATTGATGCGATGAGAATAAAATAAAGATGAAACGAGTTATTACCAAATAAAATGATTAAATAAAACAAACGATAAATATAACAAAAATAGAGTAATAAAAAAACTATACATAAACAAGAAATAAGGCACCAGAGCCTAAATAGGGTGACCACTAACGGGCAGAGTACCGACATGGCTCTAAAAGGTTGGCTCCTACGGCTTACTATATGCAGTTTTGGTGCTAAGAGGTACTCGAATTGTCCTTGCTATCCTCTACTAAGAGTAGCAAGCCCCCCGGTCATCACCCATTATAGGCTCCTTTCAACCGGGTTCAATTCAGGGGGACCCATTCGCTTATGCCCCTACGAAAGAACGATATCCTTACGAAAGCATAAGGTACTCGAGCCCCGAAGGTACTTGCTAGGTCCATACGGAGGAACGATATCCTCACGAAAGCATTAGCGTTTCCCCCCCCAATTAAAAAAACGGGTTTATATGCCATATTTTAAATGCGTTAAAATAAACACGCAATTATAACCGAATGTTAGTTTAATAGTTACTTTAATCTAGAATTTTCGATATTAGTAAAGTGGTAATTATTTAAAAAGCTCGACTCTCATTTGTTTTTGAAAAAACAAAAATATCCCCAGCGGAGTCGCCATCTGTAGCGATGTCCCTCTCGCTAAAAAAAGGTTGTTGTTTTTTTATTTTGGGAGTCGGTTACGGATGAGGAAGGATTAGCACCCCCACACCGCCCAAAATTGGTACTTTAATAATTGTCGCTTTATTAATATTAAACTTTTCGGATTAAGGTGATGATTAAATTAAAATTTGGTTATATGTAGGAGTAAATTTTAAAGGCCCCGTTATCTGAGAATAAACGCCCAACCACTATCACTACGCCAGATACTGGCCCCGTTTACGCTTGGATAAAGAGGAACCGCATTGACAATTTATATCCAAAATGCAAACTTAAAAAAATGGAAAATATAAATAAATACATTGTGATAAAAATATAAATAAATACTAACATAATAAAACACTAATCTAACATAAATACATAAATATCAATCGCATAAATAAAACGAATCTAATAAATAATAATAATAATGCATGGTTTACACTAATATACATAAAACAACATGAATATGAAAATTAAGGACTAAAATGCACAATATTGAATTACATGGCATAAATGATGCATATTAATGGACTAAATTAAAACAGATGCAAAATATATGGGCTTAAATATAAACTAACAGAAATATCATGCTGGAAATTAAAGCCTACATTTCAGTGACTAAACCGAAACAAAATGGAAACTAAAGGCCACAAACACATAAAGAAAAAAAACATATTAGATGCGCCTGAAAGATAGAAGGACCATAAGTGTAAATATCCCCTGACCAGAATTAAATCGGGCAAGAACATGGGGGACGAAGAGCGCAATTAGACCATTTTTTAAAAAACGTAGATAATTGGCCTTGAAACTACGTCGTTTGGATGAGTTTGGTTTAAAACAGGGGGGTTATTAATTTTTTTGTTAACACGGTTCAAATAAAAAAACCCTATGACTGCTTCGTCTTTTCCTCTCAAGCTTTCATCGACGGCGGCACCGCTTTTTTTAGAACTCTCTTCTTTTTTTAGAACCGAGACCCCCTTTTTACAATTGATTTTGTGTTTATTATAACTAGTTTCCAAACTAACAAATCCCTTTTTTTAATATGCAGATCCAGTTTTTTAGGGATTGTGGCAGGTTATGGGTAATGGATTTGGGACTGTTGGAGGCAGAGGGTGGTTCGGTCAAGGGGTATGGGTGTTATATAGGGTAGGTTTTATTTTGATTTTGGTTGATTTAGGGATTTTAGATTGGATTTTAGGTTTTGTAGGTTTAATTTGAGGTTTTGATGGTTGTGTGTTCAAGATTTGGTGATCACCGGAGATGTGGCGGTAGCTCGTTAGAAGGTGGCGGCGGTAGTGGAGGAGAGTGGCGGCGGCGGCGGCAGCAGCCAAGGTTGATATTTTAAGGTTAGGGTTTATTTTTAGGTTAAAGGGCATTCTGGTAATTTTGGATTTGGTTCTTTAGTTAGGGTCAGGTTTAAGATCTGGGTCGGGTGTAAATGGTGTTGGGTCTGTAAATGGGTCATTACAGGATGTAGGGGGCTTCAAGTATAAATAGAGGCTTACCCTCACCTCATTTGAACACACTTTAGAATTGAGGAATACACAGAGCATTCACTCAATTCTCCTTGCCCAGCTTTTCTTAGCCATTTCCTTTCAGTTGTTCTTTATTTTCCGCAAGGATCTTAGTTTGTTAAGCTTTGATCGTCAGGCTGACTTAGGCGTTGCATCGTTCGAGAGCGTCTAAGGCCGCACGTTCGAGACTACGAGGTTCTACGGGCGTGACAAGTGGTATGAGAGCGAGTTTGACTAAGAGAAATGGCACCACAAAGCACCTGCAAGGTTCCAGCATCTGACCGAGAGACTCGTGCTGCAGCTATCGGAAATAAGCGTGAAAGTTCCAGGGACATCATCTCCTCTTTGGAGAAGAGGGTCGTTCGTCTGGAGGAAGCCATGGGTAATGTCCAGGAGACCCAGGAGGAGGCGGAGCCACGCCTCGAGAAGGTGGATTCACTTAAAGATGAAATCACTGAGGAGGTCCAAGAAGTTCTCAACGCGATGTATGAGAAATTGGATCAACAAGTCCGTTCCCTTCAAGGTGCAATGGAGGCCATGAAGGCGGAACATATGGGAGAGATGAAGAAGCTAACTGCCAAGCTATCTCTCTACAATAATGCAGTATTGACCAGCATGGTGGGCGAAGCACCTGCAGCTAAGCCCAGGATTGATGTTCCAAAGCCGAAGGAGTTCAAAGGGGCAAGGGCAGCCCAGGAAGTGGACAACTTTATTTAGGGGTTGGAGCAGTATTTTTGACTCATAAGCATCGATGATGAGGCCATAAAGGTAAACACAACTTCTGTTTATTTGACTGATGTCGCTCTCTTATGGTGGCGACACAGATGCACCTAAGCGGAGGATGTGACTTTTCCCGTCAAGACGTGTAAGGAGTTCCAGTTCGAGTTCAAGGAGCATTTCTACCCAAAGAATGCTCAAAAGGAGGCTCGAGAGAAGCTACACCAGTTAAAGCATGACGACTCTATCCGAGAGTATGTCAAGCGGTTCACGGAACTTAGGCTCCAAATCCAGGGCATGGGCGAGACTGACGCCCTCTTTGCCTTCAAGAATGGGCTGCAACGTTTGGCAAAGATGGAGCTAAACCGAATGGGGGTCCAAGATCTTTCCAAGGTGATGGCCGCTGCCGACTCTCTTGCAAAGTTTGAACATACGAAGTCAGAAAATTCCAAAGAAAAGCCGAAGTACAAAGGCAATGGCAAGAAAGACAAGGACAAGCATGCCAAGAACGGGTCCGAAAAACCAACCAATAAAGGCAATAAAGTCAACAAGCCTTGGGATATCATTTGTTACAATTGTGGAGGTAATCACTTGAAGAGGAATTGTCCCAAGCTCGCAAAGGCTGTTGCCATTCAAGAGAAGAGTGGTGAAGAGAATGAAGCCCTCAAGCTTAATTCCATCATCAGTTCCATGGAGATTAAGAAGGGTTCCAAGAATAAGGGTCTAATGTTCGTAGACATCATTGTAGCGGGCCAAAGGTTGAGCGCACTTGTGGACACCGGTGCCTCAAAATTGTTCGTGTCAGAACAAGTTGGCAAGAGACTTGGCCTTCACGTGGAGAAGGCAAGTGGGTTCATCAAAACTGTGAATTCCAAGGAGACTCCGATTGCAGGAGTAGCAAAAGGAGTCAAGTTAGAAATTCGAGATTAGACCGGTAAGGAAGCTATCAAGGTAATCCCTTTTGATGACTTCGATTTTGTGATTGGGCTTAGCTTTCTTGACCGGATTAATGATTTCCCTGTTCCCTTTGCCGATTGTTTGTGCATACTTGACCTGGCACATTCATGCATGGTTCCGGTGAATCGAGAGGCAGGAGTTGGGGCCAAGATGCTGTCAGCCATCCAGTTCAGCAAAGGGGTGCGCAAGGAGGAACCCACCTACTTGGCCATGTTGGTCCATGATGTGCCTAGCCAGTCTGAAGAGATCCCAACCGAGGTGAAGCAAGTTTTGACAGATTTTAAGAATGAATGCCTTCCGAGTTTCCCAAGCATCTCCCACCGAAGCGGGAGGTGGATCACAAGATTGATCTTGTTCCGAATGCGGAGCCGCCAGCCCAAGCTCCTTACCGAATGGCTCCACCCGAGTTAGAGGAGATACGCAGACAATTGAAGGAACTCCCCGATGTCGGGTATATCCGACCATCAAAGGCACCCTATTGTGCGCTGGTGCTCTTTCAGAAGAAGCATGATGGAACGCTTCGAATGTGCATCGACTATCGGGCTTTGAATAAGCTCACAGTGAAGAAAAAGTACCTGATCCCACTAATAGCAGACTTGTTCGATCAGCTTGGTGGTGCAAGGTGGTTCACCAAGTTGGATTTACGGTTCGAATATTGGCAATTCAGAATTGCAGAAGGCGATGAACCGAAGACAGTATGTGTGACTCGCTACGGTTCATATGAATTCCTTGTGATGCTTTTCGGCCTCTCGAATGCTCCCGCTACCTTCTGCACTCTCATGAACAATGTACTACAACCCTTTCTTGATCAGTTCATTGTTGTTTACCTTGACGATATTGTGGTCTATAGCAAGACACTTGGTGAGCATGTTGAACACTCGAGGAAGGTGTTTGAGGTTCTGCGGCAGAATGAGCTCTACATCAAAGAGGAAAAGTGCCCATTTGCTCAAGAGGATGTCTCATTCCTAGGCCACATTGTCGGTGGTGGCAATATCCGGATAGACGGGGCCAAGATTCAAGCCATTGTTGATTAGGAGCCACCAACCAAGGTGACAGAGTTGAGATCCTTCCTGGGGCTAGCCAATTACTATCGGAGGTTCGTCAAAAGATACTCTAAAATCGCCACACCTTTGACCGAGTTGCTGAAGAAGGACAAGGTGTGGGATTGGAGTGCCGACTGTTAGAAAGCTTTTGAGGACTTGAAGCAAGCCATGGCGAGTGAGCCAGTATTGGTGTTGCCGGATCACACCAAGCCTTTTGAAGTTTACACCGATGCATCCGACGTTGCTATTGGTGGGGTCCTTATGCAAGAGGGATATTCGATTGCTTATGAAAGCCGGAAGCTCAATGAGACCGAGAGGAGGTACACGATCCATGAGAATGAGATGATCGTAGTGGTGCACTATTTGCGCACTTGGCGATACCACATACTTGGGTCGAGGTTTGTGGTCTACACTGACAAAGTTGCCAATAGTTATTTTCTAACCCAGAAAAAGTTGTCTCCCAAGCAGGCCCGTTGGCAAGAGTTTCTTGCAGAATTTGATTTTTCCATGGAGTACAAGCCGAGGAAGGTTAATTCAGTTGTTGATGCCTTAAGCCTGAGGTACAACATCGAGGTTGTGAGCTTGCCAAAGGGACACTTGTTAGAGCGCATCAAAGAGGGGCTGTCACATGACCCAACGACCAGAATGTTAATCGATTATGCCAAGGAATGGACAACCAGAAGATTCTGGATCGAGGGGGACTTGCTGTATGCTCGAGGACATCGCCTCTATGTGCCTCAGTTCGGGGAGTTGCGCAAGGAAGTCATGAAAGAATGTCATGATTCCAAGTGGGCGGAACATCCAGGCATAAGCCAGACCTTAGCACTCATTGAGGAACACTACTATTGGCCACGCATGGGCGAAGATGTTAAAGCCTATGTGAGGACTTATCTTGTGTGCCAACAGGACAAGATCGAGATGAAGAGACTTGCGGGACTGTTGCAGCCATTGCCTATTCCCGAGCGACCATAGGAAAGTGTTTCCATAGATTTTATTGTCGGTTTGCCCAACACTGACGGCCTGTCTAGTATAATGGTTGTAGTTGACAGGTTTTCCAAGTATGGGACGTTTATTCCAGCATCGAAGGTGTGCCCAGCCGAGGAAGTGACTTGTCTTTTCCTTAAACACGTGGTCAAGTATTGGGGAGTGCCAAAGACGATCATTAGTGACCGGGACACACGATTCACGGGCAGATTCGGGACCAAGTTGTTCAAGCTTATAGGATCAAGCCTGAACTTCTCCATAAGTGTTAATCCACAGATGGACGGGAAAACTGAACGAGTGAATGCATTATTGGAGATCTATTTGAGACACTATGTGAGTGTCACGCAGCACGACTGGCCAAAGCTGTTAGATGTGGTCCAATTTTCCTACAACCTACAACGGAGCGAGACGACCAACCAAAGTTCGTTCGAGATCGTGACGGGCATCAAGTGCTCACACCCAACGCAGTTGCTACCAAGTATGAGGGGCCTAATCCAACAACACACAAGTTTTCTAAGGAGTGGCAAGAGTATCATGACTTAGCTCGAGCTTGTCTACACAAGATGGAAAAGCGGACCAAGAAGTGGGCAGACAAGAAAAGTAGGGACGTGAACTTCCAAGTTGGTGACTTAGTCCTTGCAAAGCTCGCCGGGATCTTGCGCAACCCAACCGTGCACAAAGGGCTTGTGCGAAGATACGAGGGACTGTTCAAAGTTATGAAGCGGATAGGTACCATGGCCTATTGATTGGAGTTGCCATCGAACATCCGGGCTCATCAGGTATTCCATGTCAGTCTACTCAAGCCATACCATCAAGATGAGTTAGATCCAGATCGAGGCAAGTCACACCGAGCGCCAGTCGGGATAAAGGTCTCCTATGAGAATGAAGTTTAAGACATCCAAGCGGAGAGGGTCATTCGACGACCAGGTCATCGGCCAAGGCACGAGTATTTTGTTCAATAGAAAGGACTTTCGACAGTGAATGGAGTTGGGAACCAGCCGAGGCCCTATGGCAGTTCAAGGACCACGTGAGTCAGTACCATCTCAGCTGAGCGACGAGGGCGTCGCCAGAACCAGTGGGGGATAATGTCACGGCCTAGACCCTAGGGTCCGAGCCCAACGCACACCAGGGTGCCGAGGAGGTCCTACGCACCATTTTGGGCTTGCCAGCACCAAACCGAGATGGCCCATCACTTGGGGTTGAGGAGCCATCAGATATGACAAGTATCTCAAGTCAACAAGCCTTATCCTTCTAAACTTACCATATCTGTTGCAGCCCTTTATCTTTGGCAAGTTTTACCCCAATAGCTAGGATCAAGGGATATGTTTGTGCTGCTTTAATCTGGACCATTGATGTACTCTTATCTTAACCGTTGGATGTAGGGAGCTTCAAGTACAAATAGAGGCTTACCTCCACCTCATTTGAACACACTTCAGAATTGGGGAATACACAGAGCATTCACTCAATTCTCCTTGCCTAGCTTTTCTTAGCCATTTCCTTTCAGTTGTTCTTTGTTTTCCGCAAGGATCTTAGCTTGTTAAGCTTTGATCGTCAGGCTGACTTAGGCGTTGCATCGTTCGAGAGCATCTAAGGCCGCATGTTCGAGACTACGAGGTTCTACGGGCGTGACAATATTCTTCAAATCTTGAGTCAAATGTATATTTTGACTTTTTCCAATAAGCAAGGTAAAATTACTCTGGTAGTCATTCTCTTCAAGTTTTTCTCCATTCTCCAACTTTAATCTATTGAATTCTTGAAATTTCATCTTAATACTCCAAAATTATAAGCTATTGAGGATGTAATAAAATCTATTTTGACTAGTGTTGGCACTTGGCAATAAAGAAGGTTGAAATCATAAGTAGATTTTCTAATTAGAGATGTGTAAGAGCTAAGTTATCCATTAGTTGATCTGATATGACAAGGTGTTAGGTAAAATTTTGACATTGTAAACGGATAAAATTTAAGAGGATCATCTCTAAAATAATTTTTTATAATATATGGTTCGAATTAATCGATCGATGGATCAAATACCGACAATTATACTGAAAATTTATTAATAGACACCTATTCAACCAAAACAAAACAAAATAAAGAAATGAAGTTTTTTTCCATAGATAATGAATAGAAAAATAACTAGATTAAAGAAACAACAAAATAATAAAGTAAACAGATCATTTAAATAGACAATAAATTTTAGAATGAGGGTTAAGATCCACTTATACATAATGTAAAAGTTTTACATGTTTTTCGGATCCTTGGATGGGTAAAATGGATAGTTGAAATTAACTCTTTACTTTTATTTCCCAAGTTATAATCTACAAATATCCTACTGTTAATCTCAACCATCCATTTCACTTATCTAATGATCTAAAAAACGTATAAAACTTAAAAACTCTTATACTATGTAAACGGATTTACCCCATAGAATAATATTAGTTGAACCTGAGTTTCAACTTTCAATTGTCTAAGTCTGTATTTGACATAATCCGACCCTTTTCTTGTTTTTATTTTTATGCCCATATAATGAAATTAAATATATAATATTATAATATAAATATTAAAATATATTAATAAATATTAAATGAAAAATAATATATTTTTAAAAATATAAAAAAAATATGTGCGTAAATTTATATTTATCATTTATGAATGATGAAAATTTTCATGCACTTACGGTGGAAATTTTATTTTTCACGACAGGGTTTAATATAGAGTTCAAAGGTTTAATTTAGGGTTTAAAATTTAAGTTGTAAGGTTTAAAATTTATTATTAAAATTTAAAGTTGAGTTTTAGAGCTGTAAGATTAAAAATTTAGATTTTATTTTTGAAAAGAAATTATACATACATACAAAATATTTTTCCATTGTCGGTTGCATGGAATAATAACTTATAAAATATAGATGGACCTAATACAAGAATCTAAAATTCATATTTTGAAACAAATTAAATTTAATTATCTATATATATAAGAATTGGATCCGGATTCAAGTTTGACCTGACCCAACCTATGATGGCTATCCTATATGAATCCGTGAGGAGTCTAAAGAAAGCAAGATTTAAATTATCAAAATTTCCCATGACGTGTGACAGATTCCCAATGAACAAACAGAAAACAGAAAATGATGAAATAACAGCAAGCAAGGGCAGAAACAAGAAAAACCCGCAAATTCTATTGTGGACCCACGAATCTCTCCACTTCGCTATTTCTTACATCCCCTCCGCTGATCTCGCTAACATAATCCACCTGTTTTTCCTTCTTACTGGTAACCCTGTTGTTGTCTTGTTCTCTCCCCTTTCTCCTTCTTATTCCCCTCTTCCCCCAGCTTAAAATGCTTCAGCTTTGGCTCTGATGAGCGGACGATTTGCCATTTTTGACCCAGGCCTGTGTTTCCTGATCTGGGTCAATCTTGGCCTCTCCAGCTGAACAACAATGGGTTGCATTAACTCCAAACATGGCGGTGGAAGGGAGGTGGCAGCCTCCCCTCTCGGCAAAAAGTGTCATTGCCTCGCATTTTCTTTGTCATCGAAACGACAACAGAAACACCAATCCGTGAGGGTCGAGGTTGATAACAGAGCTGATGAGAAATTGGATGAAAATGGTAGGATTGTTAACCAGACCAAGAACCGGGAGTTGCAGAAAACAAAGAGTGAGATTTCCGGGAGGAAGACCAGCTCTTTAAGCTTCAAACTGGGCTTCTCTCAGAGGTTTGTGGAGGCTGAACATGTTGCCGCCGGTTGGCCGTCTTGGCTTAGCTCTGCCGCTGGTGAAGCTGTTCATGGTTGGGTTCCTTTGCAGGCCGATGCTTTTGAGAAACTGGACAAGGTTTCGAATTCGAATCACAAACCTGTTAGATAAATTCCGTCTTCGGAAACAATAAGATTGGATGGTTGATGAATGAGGGTTGCAGATGTGTCAAACTGCAATTTCATCATTCATTTCTCCTTCAATGTAGCCCATTTGCTTATCTTTGTATTTTGCAGATCGGACAAGGCACATACAGTAGCGTGTTCAGAGCACGCGAGGTCGAAACAGGGAGGATGGTTGCGTTGAAGAAGGTGCGGTTCGACACTTTCAACCCGAAAGCATTCGATTTATGGCTCGAGAAATAACAATCCTACGCAGGCTGACCCATCCGAATATCATGAAATTGGAAGGGGTGATCACATCAAGGTTTTCAAGCGCTATATACCTTGTGTTCGAGTACATGGAGCATGATCTTGCCGGTCTATCATCTTGTCCCGATATCAAGTTCAGTGAAGCTCAGGTTCGCTTCTGCAACCTATGATACCCCGGCATGAGTACGGGAATATGATCGGATGATATATCGAATGTTTACGAAGTTCAGTTTGGATTTCCCTTGATTGTGTAGGTGAAGTGCTATATGAAGCACCTGTTAATGGGGCTTGAGCATTGCCATCTGCAAGGTGTAATGCACAGAGACATTAAAGCATCCAACATTTTGGTGAGCAACAAAGGAGTTTTGAAGTTGGGGGATTTCGGATTGGCAAACATCTTAACCTCGAAGAACAAGCATCAGTTAACGAGCCGAGTCGTCACTCTCTGGTATCGCCCTCCCGAGCTTTTGATGGGATCGACGAGTTACGATGTCTCGGTGGATCTATGGAGTGTTGGCTGTGTTTTCGCTGAAGTTCTCATGGGCAAACCTATTCTTAAAGGCAGAACCGAGGTGACTTTTAAGAGAATGAAAATGCCCGTGTCGAATATATACTTGTAATCCGACACACACACGAATTGTGATTTTGGCAGGTTGAACAACTCCATAAAATCTTCAAACTCTGCGGGTCGCCACCAGATGAGTATTGGAAAAAGCTCAAGCTTCCTCATTCCACAATGTTTAAGCCCCAACATCCTTACGAGAGTTGTCTCCGACAAAGGTGCGAAGAAATCCCGGAAGCCGCATTGAACTTGTTGGAAACTCTTCTTTCCATCGAACCCCACAAGCGTGGGACTGCATCTTCTGCACTCGCGTCAGGGGTAAAGAAAAAACACTAATGCCCCGCCGCCATTAATGGATTCCACTCTCACTTCTTATCCGTTTTACAGTCTATATTCAATATTCATGATCTGTTTTCACTTCCCAATTGTTTTCAGTATTTCCACACAACCCCCTACACCTGCGACCCTTCAAGCATGCCCAAGTATTCGCCTATCAAAGAAATCGATGCCAAACAACGAGATGACATACAAAGGTGAACTTCTTGGATGCCATGTTAGCTCGGATGTTGTGTTGTTCCGACTTTTTTCTTCAAAATATTCGCATCTAACACTCATGTTTAGACATGAGTATAGCGATAGCGGACATTCTTACCTGAATCCGAGTAACATGGCTCATATATTTCGTTGTTCATCAAATTTCAGGAAGAAGTTTGGAGCTAAAAACCGAGATCCAGTAGGAGTAACGAGAAAAGCAAGACGACCTCGTAAATAGTTGCAAGAAGCTAACAATTTCAATAAAACAGTGGAGAAAGAGGTCTCTGCAACTCCCAAAACTGCA